>OY856353.1:26780792-28136950 GCA_963693475.1 Ectropis crepuscularia | reverse complement strand
AATGATGAATATCTTCAGCAGAATAAAAAGAATGATGATAGTGAAGACGATTCAGATTCAGAGGCAGGAGAGGAAAGTGAATCAGATAATGACAGTGGTATTGATGAAAATGATAAAGACAAAAAAGAAAAAGTGCCATGGGAGAATTCTGATGGAGAGGGTGATGAAACAGAAGGTAACACAAGTGGAATAAATACAACAGAAAACGATGGAGAGGATGATGAAGATGATGGATCATCGGATGGGTCTGACAATGAAGATTTCAGCACAAAATGGAAGGAAAAACTTGGTGAAAAAGCCACAGAAGCTTATTTTGACAGGCAACGGACTTCTAAGAATATTATGAAGTTAGTGTATGGGCAATTTGAGATTGGCAATAAGACTAAGGAACAGGAAGAAGAGGCTGATGATGAAAGTGATGAAGAAGTCGGAGGCTTTTTCAAAAAAGTCACAGATTCACAAAAGAAACGACATAAAGAGATGGAAAGGCTTGATCTCAATGAATGCTCATTTTTCTATGCTCTTGACAAACCTAATATCAGAGATTGGACTAGTGAAAGTAATAAACAATATTTAATTAACAGTTTTGTAACTGGTAAAAGATCAGCTGATGAAGATGCTTCAGAACTTCTCAAGTTAGATGATGCAAGTGACGGTGATGAGGAAGAGTTGTTTGGAGATTTCGAAGACCTGGAAACTGGAGAAAAACATAAAGCAGAGAATAAAGAGTCAAAGCAGGAAGTGGGTTCAAAAAGAAAAGCGGAACTTACAAAAACAGAAATCCTAGAAAAGAAAATGAAGCTAAAAGCAAAGTTTGACTCAGAATATGATAATCCTGATGATCATAGAATAAAAGGTGATCACTCATATTATGAAAGCTTAAAAGCTGAAGCACTTAAACAGTCAGAATTAAACAAATCTGTTTTTGAAAACTTAGATCAAGGTCTGAGGATAGAGGTTGAAGGATTTAGGCCCGGTCTATATGTTAGAATGTTATTTAAAAATATGCCTTCAGAGTTTGTTACTAACTTTGACTCAAGCTATCCAATCCTCATAGGAGCATTAAATATGGCTGAACAAAACATAGGATTTGTTTCATGCAAAGTAAAGAAACATAGATGGTACAAAAGGATACTGAAAACCAATGATCCTTTGATCATATCTTTAGGCTGGAGGAGATTCCAAACTCTTCCAATCTATTCTAAAATAGAAGATGATTTCAAATGTCGGTATCTGAAGTACACACCCCAGCATGTTACTTGCAACATGCATTTTTATGGACCAATCACACCTCAGAACACCGGGTTCTTAGCACTGCAGACTGTCAACAACAAGTCAACTGAAGTCAAACAAATAGGCTTCAGGATAGCGGCGACTGGAAGCGTCAACGAAATCAACAAGTCCACTCAAATCATGAAAAAACTAAAACTTGTTGGGACACCTCTGAAAATCTACAAAAAGACTGCCTTCGTCAAAGACATGTTTACATCTACGTTAGAAGTGGCGAAATTCGAAGGGGCGAGAGTGAAAACCGTCTCCGGGATCCGAGGTCTTATCAAAAAGGCGTTAAACAAACCTGAGGGAGCTTTCCGCGCAACATTCGAGGACAAAATCCTCATGAGCGACATTATATTTTGTCGGACGTGGTTCAAGGTTGACGTCACGAAATACTACGCCCCAGTCGTGAACCTCTTACTGCCGCTGAGCGAAAAGAATGCATGGCAGGGCATGAAGACTAAAGGGCAGCTGAAGCGAGAGAAAAACATTAAGAGTGAAGCAAACAAAGACTCCATGTACACAGAAATTCAGAGAGGACCCAAAGTATTCAAACCTCTAGTGATCCCCAAGCAACTCCAGAAAGGTTTACCTTACAAATTCAAGCCCAAAGAGATGTCCACAACGAGATCTGGTGTGCCAAACTATGATCATGCAAAGAACAGGATTGCTGTTATCAAGAGTCCATACGAACAGAAGGTCAGCGGGGTAATGAAGATGCTGAAGACCAATTTCCAGAAAAAGAAGGAGGTTCAAAAGGAAGCCACAGCGGAGCGGCTGAAGAAACACAAGCAGCAACAAGAACTAGAGGAATGGAGGAAGCTGAAACGACAGAAGGAACTAAAGAAAAAGATTTGTAGGCAATTGAGTAAGATGGGCAATAAAAAGAAGCCTCAGATGTGAATATCTAAATGTTTGGTTTTATTTTAGCCTTAATATGTAAGTGTTAACAATTTTTTGATTATACACATTTCCCAATGATATTAGTTTTACTGAGTCAATTTAACTTAATAAAATATACTAATATAAATATGATTTTAATTAGTCATTCAAATGTTATAATATGGCAAGATTTTCTGCCTCTCTGATAACATTTACATTGAGTATGATTAATATGAGGGCTGAATGTAAACCATACAAATACAGTACAAATTTAAGCAAAGTTTTGTTATGTTAAAACTTGTATTAAAAACTTACCGTTGCTTCGCTGCGGAAACTTCGGAAGGTCTATTAATATTATAAACGCGCAAACTTGTAAGAATGTATGGATGTATGTTTGTTACTCTTTCACACAAAAACTACTGAATGGTTCTGGATAAAATTTGGTATTTAGATAATGGTCTGGAATAACACATAGGTTATATTATATCTCGGGATAATAACGAGATCGAGAACTACTCGAGTGAACGCGCGGGGCGCTGCTAGTTATATGATAGTGTAGATCGCGATGAAGTCCTGTGTTCCGTTTACAATATCTACTTTAGCTTTTGAGCTCAAGCTTCATGCTCGGAAATGAAAGAAATCTTCGGGTGACCATGGCTAGAAGCACGAAGCAACCCATGGGTAGAAACCATCTAGTCTTAGCTTGGCCAGCTTAGAAGACTTATTTGGACGACAATGCTTTGAAGATTTAGTCCAGACTAGCAGCGCCCTCCGGTTTCAATCGCGTAGTTTCCAAAATTCTGAGTTATGTATTCACTTCTATCGGCTGTGCCTATGACTGATTTTTGCCAATTTTTTTTTAAGTGAAAACTTGTTTTCGCGCGCCACAGTCAGATTTTTCGTGGGCTGGGAATTTAATTTTAGCGTCACGCTCGGGAATGATAAGAAATTTTCGGGTAAACTCGGGACCATGGCCATTGGCCCTCTAGAAATGCGTAAGCATGCGTTTCTTGATGGCCATGGTCATGGCCACGCCCTCCGGTTTCACCCGCGTATTTTCTAAAGTAAGCTATCAAATTCTGAGTTAAGATAGAGATAAGTTTTCACTTCTATCGGCAGTTCCTATGACTGCCAATTTTTTTCTAGGTAAAGACGCTCCATCGTAGACCGCATCGTCGCTTAACATCAGGCGAGATGGCGGTCAAGTGTAAAAAGAAGCAATAAGGACGGTGGTACCCTGTCGATGGCCGCAATCACAAACGCACACGAGAAATAGACAGTACTTACGCGCAATCCGAAGCCCCACCACCCCACGCGCACCAGTCTTTTGTAATGTGCGTAATTCCGCTAACTTAAAAAGGCGAAGGAAAAGATCGTGAGAAAAGCCAGCGTGGTGGCCTTGACTTTTTCCTTCCGAGAGAAGACCTCGAGTCCCAGCATTGGGAACATTTAGTGGGCCGCATAAGAGACCAACATCCACACCTCCCTTATTAAAAACAATCTTGGGCTCCAAACAATACTGGCAGGGCCGTATCACCTGCTTCGCCAGTCAATGTCAGTCAAATGCAAGGCTGTCTGAAGATTTTTCTATAATAAAGTGACGAGACGAGGACATGTGTATCATATGATGATAAGCAACATGGTTGCCCATAACGGTACAGGGACACGCAGCTATTGGAACATGAAGAGTCCAAATCTTTACCTAACACTGTACTGCGCTCGTCACCCAGAGATATACCTAAGATGTTCTATGCCCTGTAACTTCACTGGAAAAAGTTCCGTTCAAACCGGAACACAGTGAGGTTTGCACGTTACTGCTTGGCGGTAGAATTACTGGGAGAGGTGTAGTACCTACCTACTTCCCAGGCGGACTATGTAAAGAGTCCTACCATTACAAATGTTTCGCCACATCCCTGCTGTGTGCCAATCATATCCAGGCTTCGGATCTCAGATCCAAAATGCTAGGGGGTAGCTCAACATTTTTAACTTTGAACACTAACATTTGACGGGACTTAATCAAGATCTAAATTATTATTTAATTTCCTCGACGAAATTTCTTCAGTCTTAACACTATCGAAACGTCGAAGTACCTAATGAAGTAATTATTTAGACTTTTTTAAAATTTTGTTCTTGTTCATTTTACTTTTAGGCATCATAGCAGTTGTTATACCTGTTATGTACATGTGATATACTAACACTAGAAAATACTACTATTGCGACTTTGCGACATTCGCAGATGACACTGCGATTTTGGCACTAACAATCATGCCGAAGTTACAGAGATGGTGCAATCCGCAATAATAAAGTCTATGACTGGACGAAAAAATGGCGCATCAAGTTGAATGAATCTAAAAGCGTTCTTATAGATTTTACAGAAAAAAAAGTAAAGTATCATCAAGTTTTCATAAACCATCAACCCATACCTTATGAAAACAAAGCTAAATACTTAGGTATGACCCGTGAATAATATGTTTTGTGGGTATGACTCTTGACGCGAAGTTACGCTGGAAGGTTCACGTCAAGAAGAAGACAGGAATTAGCGATACGCTACAAAAATATGTATTGCCTGTGTTATCAGGACGTGTACCTACTCTCTTTCTACGAAAACGTAATTTCGAAATAAACTCGCGACTTTCCTACTCCGATTCTACTGCGATCCGTCGTTTTGTCCGTTTAAATGTTCTAAGTCTACTCTAATTAGAGTAAGCTTAGAACATTTAAACGTCAAACAATGTTGTATCGGACGAAACGAAGTAGAACGAGAGTTTTCGGAAATTACGTTTTCGTAGAAAGAGAGTAGACGTCATGTACATAATATTTTATTGTATAAACAAGTCCTAATGCCAGTGTGGACATATGGTAGTACCTATACAGTTGTGGGGCTGTACCAAACCAAGCAATATTGAAATTGTACAAAGATTTCAGAACAAAGTGCTAAGGAACATTGTCAAAGCTCCCTGGTATACTTAAATAAGAAAAAAAAATGCTGACATCCATCTCCATGAGACTCGAGACCTAAAGATAGTTTCTGTTAGTGAACTGATACGAAAATATGCAGAAGCTCAAACGAACGAAGACTTAATTACCATGTTAATGTCAAGGCAATCCAGCTCCTTGACAACACTGCGTTAGTGCGGAGGCTTAAACGGACAAAACCATTTGAGTTGACTTAGTGCAAATTAAATTAATACCTGTGTTCAAAGTGCAGTGTTAGTGCAATTTAGATTTATAAATATTATATATACAAAGTACACATGAACGATGTGACTTCGCCTTAGTAGAGACAATAAGGAAAGTGCTTATGGACACAATCTTACACTTGATGTTTTTAACAAACTAAGTCACAAAAAAAAAATACTCATTAAACTAGCCTTTCCAAATTAGGCTAGATTGTAATAAATATATATTAGTCACCAAGTTGGTTGGTGAATATTTATTAAATAAAAAAAATCATAGCAGTTAAACTTTTTTTTAACATTTATTAACATTACAGGTTTACACTTGACCGCCATCTCGCCTGATGTTAAGCGACGATGCGGTGCGGTCGGAAAAAAAACCGATTCACTCTCGGTTTGAAGACACATAAGAAGAGACAAAGACCATCGGGGGAAAACCCACTCAGGCAACGCATTGTGGAATAGCCTAGACGTTATTTTCACAAAAGTAGAGTCAAATCTCTTCGGTCGTGTCTTTGGAACATCAACCATGGAACGATGTCGCTTTTTCGAGCTACGAGCATTCTACGATAGAAAAAAGGACAGGCTGGTATTAGATCATCAATAAAAGCCTTACTCAAAATACTAAATAAGCTTTAGCAAATTTTATTGTACTTGAGTACCTACAGTTACTATTTATTGTTTTTTAATTCAAGGAATTCCTTGAAGCTATAGAATGATGATACCACAGAAATCTAAATAATAAGGTACTAGAAGTCGCATGACCGCGTGACATTGTCGCCGCACAGGTGACTTGTAGGCCACCAGTGCTCGAGTTGTAGTTTAGTCTTCGTCGAACCGGCTGGCGTGAATCATCTTTAAAACTTGTGTTATGCAGCATAAACACCTGTGGAAGTTCTTCCACAACTTGCAATTATACCAATATTGAGATTATATTTCACTGATAGGTATTTTATTATGTTTAAATAGTATTTTTTACTAAAATAAACGGAGCCCAATGATTCACTATGATAGTTATTCATTTTTGGTGTTATAGTCGTTTTGCATACCATTGCTGCGTACACTAATTAACATCTAGAGTGGTACAAGCATAAACAGCAATGTAATGTAAAATTAAAGAAATCGTCATAATCTCTAATCTTCCATGGTGCAACCGCAGGTAGCGATCGTGAGCTAGTGCTGTGACGGCTCAATTTTACTTGGCCAAAAATAAACGATGAAAATTGTATTTTAAATTTTACCTTTTTTATCGATAAATTAACATAAAATATCGATAAAAAATTGTACACAGTACACACCCATACGTAAAATCTTTTAATTCGCGGTAAACATTACTTCATAATTCATAAATTATTAACAAAAGTATATACATACTAGCTATAACGCGCGATTGTTCATCCGTGCAAAATAAATATTAAGGTAACAGCGGCAGTATTTAGCTATTGTAAGCATTTATTTTTAAGACTTTATTAGTTTTCATACAAAATCAACGAACAACACGGAAGGGAGTAGGCATACATAGCGTCAACCTCTGTCAAAGTGCAAGTCCGCGGAGTTTGATAATATACCGTGGCGTGGAATACACTGAGGGCGGGGCTAGATTTGTGAATGGTGCTTTATTTTTTATGTGTTAGTGATTTGGCTGCGTGAGTATGGCGTGAGTATGGTCGGCAATCCATCGGTACAGGTATGTTTTGTATGTAATATTGCGGCTTTGCGCTAGTGTGCAACTTTCCCCTCCCGCAAGAAATGACAAAGATTTGCACAATATTTTTTAGCTAAGGCGAAGTAGCCTTAGCTAAAAAATATTGTTCCTTCCGTGCTTGCGCGGAAGATCGAGTTGCTCGATGTACAAAATATACAACAACCTTTGTTCTTCAACTATACCTAAGCCCATATGGTGTCAGAATTACATAGTTCAGTTTTCGAAACAATAGTATACCCCGTGTGACTCACTTATTTTATAAGCATATTGACTTTGTTGTAGTGTAATACACCTAATTAATGAAATCAATAATAACCTTTATCGAATGTTAAAATTGGATCGTACTTTGAAATATCGATATGTTTTAATTTTTGTCAAGCACTAGCGTAAATGTGAAAAATTGTTTATTTTTCAATGTATTAGTAGGTTTACTGATGAGCGTTTATGGATGTGTGTGGTGCAATCACAGACCCAGGTTGATAATGTGCAGCTGTTATTGTGAGAGTGAATTTGTATTGGAATAGTACGCGCATGTAGTAGTGACCGCGGGGGTAGGGGAAATGTGGCGACAAGCGTTTTGCAAGCAATTTGAGAGTTATGCCATTTCTATTACCTTATTATTTAGATTTCTGTGGATGATACTTAGCCGATCCATCCCAAAGGTGGAACAGTACTCCATACAGGAGCGAATCTGTGCTTGAATGTTTGAATGTCCTTTATTTTGAATCGTAAACTGATAACTTGATGATAACTATGATAAATTATTTAATAAAACTTAAATTAATTTTTTAATTAAATTAATTAATATTGATAATAACCAAAAGTTTATCTGGAAGAGATCGCTATTAGCGAAAAGATCGCCTTTTGTGCCCAGAATGTTTTTGTCTTATCTTTGATCATTGTTTTTTGTAATGTTTTGTGGTATAATAAAGTGTTTTTGTATTTTCTCTAACGACGGTTTCTGAGTTGGTACGACCAATGTACGACAGGTGGCGTATCAACGCGCGCAGGGTACACGGCTAGTATAAAATAAAACAATAAAATATCGTGTAAATTGTATTTACTTGTTATCATTATGCACAACGCATGTCGTCATCGCACGTCTGATAAATATTTTTACAAAGGTTACATAGAGTTCAGATAACATTGGTCAACATAATCACGGCCTAAACGAGGCCGGGCCGGACACGGCGGCGGCGACCGGCGACCGGCGACCGGCCGGCTCGCTACAGCGAGGGCGAAGCTATACATGAAAAGCTTGGAATGTTGCGTACAACCGCGCCATTACAATAAAAATACAAAATCGACTGAATATAGACTTTTCAGCAAGATTTAGTTGAGTAACGCTATCTCGGAACCGCGAACTATCGAGTGTCGTCTCATGCTTTTGTTAAAAATTCTCGAGTTGTTTGAAATTCTCGAGAGAGTAGAAACCACCCACCCAATGAAAAGTGTAATAATTATCACTTACATTTTACCAAATTTTTCAGACAGTTTGATAGTTACGATCTCGGTTAATTATATTTGACCAGGGCACTGGTCAAAACGAAATCCGAATGGCTCAAATTCGGAATAAAAATCCATGTCTCTGTCATTCTAAAGGAATAAGACCGAGATGTGAGACTCCAGAGTCGGATCAACCCGACTGGGTTTAGAATCGCTACCCTGGAACCGTAACTGTCAAACTGTCGATTGTTTGAGTTGAAACTTATTTTTATTATTATAACTTTGAAAGATCATATTTTTGTTTCTGTTTATATTATACTTTGTTCTTGTGTCACACATCAGCCCTGTTCTCAGTGTAATGGCGCGGCTCTCGGATACAGACGCTATACGCCGCTTTTCTAAGAAGCTATGCGATACATAATGCCAAATTATATACATTTCTAATCTATACATTAACCCTTAACTTGAAGGTAACTTTACTCTTTGGTAGCAGCCACTGGGACTTGTGGAAAAATATGTTTTGTTCTCAATGAAGGAGACATTCTACCAGACACGTGATTCAACTGCGACCGGTATCGACCAATGAGATTTGTCTAAGTTTGACGTTTTCCAAACGTGACAATCTGAAGATTGGTTTGTTACACAGACGCATTGAATTATGTTAGTGTTCAGATCTGGCGGAATGTCGCCCCGACAGCGATGGAATGTGATACAAAAATTATGCTATTATTGTTCGATCGTGTCCGTTCCGATTGGCACTTGTGGAGGTTCTATTACGGATTCCTAGGTTCAACAAGCTGATCGTTCATTGGTAGAAGTTAATGCATTTATTACTCGTGTTCCAATAATTGATCTATCGAGTCGGCTGCAATGCCGAAACTCATTTTTATTAGTATTGTGTCTAAGTGGTAATTTATTTATAGTAAATAGTTTTGATATAGTTTTGTTAGCGACGATCACTAGTAATAATTACACGAGAGACCTACCGACTGTGTCAACTCCTTCCTGCCCGTGTCTCCGCTTGTTTTTGATATATTGTTAGTTTCAGGTCCGGACGAATAGCTTCTATCTACTGCGGGAAGGCCGGCGGGGCGCGCTAGGCCGGCCCCGCGGGTTTGCCCGGACGACTATATAAAATATAGATACAGGCCGCACGGCGGTCAAGGGAAATATCTACGCGACTCCATTTATACAAAACCGTAGCTACATCGAAAAGCTATACTAACAAATAACTAAATAACCTCACCATACTCGCTTTATAAAACTTTTATGTAGTAGCTCTATATTTATATTTATAATATATATTTGAATAATGAAACGAATGATGTGTACGAATGATATTGAGACGTGGAGACGTTCTCCACGGTAACGCTTATTCTCTATCGAATCCTGTTTGGTCGGCGGCAGCGGCCGTCCTACCCGCGAGTGTGGCCGCACCTTCACAAGTTCCACGTTGCTCTTAATATACACATCGTATAGTTATCGCGCACTAGCAGCCACCGCTTCGACCAAATTTCGTGGAATTTAATTTCCAAAAAACACTAAATCGATCTACACCCGAGACCCGAGTGCCAGAGGACACGCCCCCGAGCGGCCGCGTCCACTCCCCTAACATTATAATACTGTCACCGTGTACACACAGCCGGCGCTAGCCGTCGCCGCAGCGACGTGCTCGTTACCTCGCGATCCCAAACAACCAGACATGTTCATTTGAGGTATTATTCGTCCATAACCAATTAATACGGCATTAATAACTTAATAAATAATAAGTTCCTAGTTAATAAATAAAAATATTTAAAAAATAAAAAATATCCATCTAATAGTTTGAACACATCCTAGCTAAATATTGCTAATATTATAAACCTACGCTCGATAGAAACGCTATATAGAAAACGTATTTACAATATATTGGCTAACGATAAACAGTTATACGAAACTAAATAAAATTAGTATTTTAGCTATACAATCGTGACTTTTATTTGATTATCTACTGCGTTAATACGCGCGTGGTACGCGGGCGGCACGCTGCCAGACCCGTCGAGCGCACGCACCGTACGTCGTACACCGTGCGCTCCGTGCAGCGGACAACGCTCGCACACCACACGTCCATGGCAAAACAAATGTCACGACCGCACGCGGTGCGAGGAAACGAGACGACCATTAAACACGTGAAGAGTTAATATCTGCTGAAGATTTTCTTCAGAGATTGAACTAAACTTTCCCTCATACAATTTTAGACTACCCATCGTATAACATAACTTGTATTTACTACAATTTCATCAGTTAATCCGGTTTCGACCGGTTAAGTTTTTAGTGATAAAAATAAATACACATGATGTCTCAGAAAGTAGGTATACACTCTACCCTCATGCGATATTTCATGATTATTTCCGGAAATCCTTTTCTCTTTCAAGCCTCACTTGTTCAATAAACGTTCCGTTAACAATAGTGGTTAAACTTAAACTAATATTTATAGAATGCAATCACTGTTCTTTTCATTAGCTGGATCAGCCATTACATTATTTCTATTTTGACAGCTACCATGTTCAACTCTCCGTCCCTCTCGCACCGCGCGCGGTCGCTCGCCGTGTGATCGTGGTGACACCCTCATATGTACACTTTAGGACTCGGAGCGCGTCGCGTCACAACCATCACCGACACACAAAAATATACCTACCTACGTCGCAATAAAGTCTGTTATACTAGAAACACATAAAAATCAATGTAAATTGACTCCTTCGTCGCTTACGTCATAAATTTGACAGAACATCAATTTAGATTGGTAGTTATGTGTAGATTTCTAGTTTTATTAATATAGAATACATACACGATTCTCATCGTCGAAAACTGTACAAGACTAGTAGAGTGTTCGCTCTCTGAGGGCAGCCGAGTGAAGCGAACCAAACACTGGAGAGGCACACATTCACCTATTACAAGCTTTATAATATGTATTATGTATATAGTATATACACACCTCGGCGAGGCGAGTGGTAGATAGGACATTATTATTTTCGAATGGCAACACAGCTATAACAACTAGCTTTATGAATTATTCAGTCGAAATACAAAAGGTAACGCAAATTTAGCAGAGTTAACCGAAAGATATGTGTAAGACTCATCAAGAATAAGTTAAACTGTAAACGGTCAGGCGTCCCAGCCAAGGCCACATTTGATGGAACATCTCTTTTGGTTTCACACCATTCTTGCGTAACCTTTACATCATATTCAGATTAAGCTTTACAATACTCGGAAACAGAGGCCGTACGCGTTGATAAATCCATTGGAAAACGATTTTAATTAATTAAATTGTAACTCTAATATCTCTGTGGCGATATCTACAAATAGGTACATAACTTTAAAAAATTTGCTATTTGAAATAATATGAAAACATACACATATTTTGATCGCATTAAATCGTGTAAAAGTATACAGGGTTTTTGTACAAGCTGAAAAGGATGCATTGTACTCATGCTAGCATCCAGTATCACCTAACTACAACATGCCAGCTCCGGTATCCGGATCTAGTAAAAAAAAAAACACTTTTTTTACCATGAAACCAACTCTGAAACCGTAAAAAACATACCCTGTTCTACACATTTACACCAGCATAAAGTTATTTGTTTTTCGGAAAAGTACTCGAACTTGCTACGTAATTTCAGTTTCGTTTCCATAGTGTTCACTAGTTAGAACATAACGAGCAGAGCACATCGCGAACCTTTCAGCCGAGCACCGGCTTTCTGTGAGACCCCGTGTTCCACAAACAACTCGAATTTAACACACATCACTATAGCGGTCAGACGAATTCCTGTACACTAATTTATTGAACTAATATATACAAGAGAAGTAAAAACGAGGTTATATTCATAGTTGTCGTCACAGAACCTAAACTATAGCCCTTAGTTAGAAACGCGTAACAGTTAAAATTATGCATAAAACACGTTTATAAATAAGGGATATTGTAACCAACATTTGACATCAGAGTACAAATTTGCGTTTAGACTCCATCGTGCTTTTAATTGGTAATCTATTTAACTGGTACGAAATGCCATAAAGACGGACAAAATCGATGTTTAAAGTTCGGACTTAAAACTGCATCGAAATACCGGGAACTCGCTCCGATGAATGATGATATTGTTAGTGAAGGACCGCGATAGCTTGAAACAAAAAGCACGATGTCCCATCTATACCAACATTACAAAGAGACCGCTGATAGTACCGGTTGCTTTCGTGTGTCAGGAGTTATTTAGAAACCAACATGAATACATCACTATCAGTAAGGTACAGTTCCAGACGGTAGTAGATTATATTGGATTAGTATAAATACAAATTAGACAAAGCCGTGCTGATAGACGTCTGTCTTCGAACTAAAATAGCTATGGCCTTCATTTGACAACATACAAATTTATATATAAGGCATTTTTTTTTCTGTATTTAATTTTATTTGGTGTGTCAATAAAGAGTACATATATATATCAATACAAAGAAGCCGTACCGAAGTCGTAGTAGGTCAGTGGGTGAAAAGGTACAATTTTTCGCAGTTCGAATCCTGGTTGCACTTCTGAATATTATTTTTTGTAGATGTCATATGTACAAGTATGTCGAAACAACTTGGTTTAACGATGTTTCAAGAAGGACATCTTTCGAGTATATGCATCATTCACCAACCCACACTAAGCCATCGTGGTGGATTATTGACTTAACTCTCTCCTTGCAAGAGAAAGCCCGAGACCCAGCAATGGTAACAAAGTGGGCTCCTTTTACATAAGGCCATAACTATTTTATAAAAAGGCAGTAGACCCCTTGAAGTTAGGACAAGCCGTGATAAACGACTCTCATAGACCCAAGTTACATGTTTAATGTTTAAGTACACTATCAACTATATCAGAGCACTTTGAACTTACAGTATGAAGCATTATCCATCTACGTTAATATTCAATATACACAGGTAGTTAATGAAATACTTTATTATCAACAACATTTAGTTACATTGGAATAACAACATTCTTAAACGGAATACCGCTTTACGTCCGGCGAGATAGCAGTCAAACGGTAGCCTATTAATATTTTAAAACTAGAAGGTTGCGCAGAAAAACTGTGTTAGGCCGTAGGGGTTGCTTTTTCATCTCATCTAACCACAAACCTATTCGTGCAACGTGCTACTTTTACAATGGCAAACAGAATCTTAAAAATATATTAATTCTAGCGGCCCGTTCCGGCTTCGCTCGGATCATAACCTAGACACTGTCTGCAGCGCCATCTGCCGGGCTTATTTGTGAATCTAAACCATCCTCGAATCCATTTGTACACATACAAAAAATCATTCAAATCGATCCCGCCGTTTAGGAGGAGTTCACTGTCAAATGACTAAATTGCTAAAAAGGCTATTAAAAAATTGGGGTTGATGATAAAAGGGTAAACATTTAGGGTTGTATGTATTTTTTAATGCCACATTATAAAAAAATAAAAACAAAAAATGTTGTCCAAAAATTAAAAAAAAAAATTAGGGGTGAACAACCCTTATCACTTAAGGGGTATGAAAAATAGATAGCAGCCGATTCTCAGACCTACTGAATATGCATATAAAATTTGGTATAAATCAGTAAAGCCGTTTCGGAGGAGTAAGGTAACTAACACTGTGACACTAGAATTTTATATATAAAATTCTCGTATATTATTTAATATATTATAAGATTTTATCTGAAGATGTCCATAAATAATAAAAAACATTTTGATATTTGAGAAACCCGTAGAATGTAACTTGGACCGAAACTGACAGAAACATTAACATTATAATTAATTTCATAAAATGTTTTTCCGTCACTAAAAGGTAAACATCAATATATTTAGTTTAGGTTACATCACCAGTTATAGTTTTTTATTACACTACAATAATTACATTTGTTTATTTTATTTATTATCTGATAGGATGATTTTATTTTATGGTATATTGTCAACATTGTCAAATACCGTAGTCCATCACATTTAGTACAGTTTTAAATCAGTATTAAAACCTGACGGCGTCAATTCCCGATATTTCGATACAGATCTCACAGTACACTACGTAGAGAGACGAACTTCTTAGCATTCGATGGATTCACCGTGCGGGTGCCGGGTCCATCGTGTGGCAGAGAGAGAAATCTCGAATAGACCCCAAGACTTGTGACTCGGGCGTAGGTTTTAAAATAAAGGTAAAAGGGGGCACTATTGGTGACGTACGTAAACACTCACCTTCACTACTCGTATTTCTCTCCCTGCCCAGCCAAATCCGATATGATCCTACTAGTGCAGCTTTAGATACTCGTTCTAGTATAGAACTTACTGCACTTCTGGACAAGCCAAGTTTAACTACAGTAGATTTCCCGTAATAAGCGAAAAAAGATGAAACATTAAAACAATGTTCACACCAAAATATCAGTTGCTTCATACAAAAATTGTTTTCTCCGATTTATTTCTTCATAACTGAAGTTACGAACGTACGTTTAAAACTTGTCTAAGTAACGTAGGTTTTCTGCACGAACCCGAATAAAAACATTTTTTAACACGTATAAGTCCGCGTTATACCACAAACTCGCCTGATGTGGTCAAATTTATGAGAGGACATAAAATACCAATGTCTGTAACTGCTGTATAATTATGGTAGAACTTCACTTTTAGGTAAGTTCGTTTAATCATCACCAACAGTTTATTGACCACCATTGACAGTCCGCCCCGGCTTCGTCTGGAATCAGTTCAATAATTCCTGAGATTTGCGCGTTCAAACAAATAAACTCTATAGCTTTATAATATTACTAGCGGCCCATTCCGGCTGCGCTCGGATATTGTCATTTAAAGACTATTAATCGAAATAAAAACTATCCTATCTCTCAAGTTGGAACAGACTGCTCACGGTGTGCCAATTTAATTTAAAATCGGTTAAGTAGTTTAGGAATCCATCGCGGACAAACATCGTGACAGGAGATTTATATATATTAAGAAGATAGTATAGATAGGATTCCGATTAATAATGTTGTAAACTCCAATGCAACCATGAAAAATTCATTATCATAATTAATGTCGAATATTCCCACTATAGAAACCAGCAGATTACACCTCGAAGCCCGGATCCCCGCACGTCATTCTAACTTATACACAATCTTACCAACTTTGTCTGAACTAATGATGAATTTTAACATAGGACAGCAGAAACTTCCCAATGAGGGTTTTAAAAAGAAAGAGAAGAGTTGGTTTTTTGGTGCTCTGTAGATAACATTGTCCAAAAACTTTTTTTTTTTAAACATTTTTTTTTCTGTTCATTGTAACTTGTATCAGCGCCTCTTCTGAGACTTTTTCTAACTCTCATTATTATATTTCGATACCTTAATTCGCAAAACGAATAACTCCGTAGTAGCAAATATCATAGGGGTCACTTAGAACATCAAAAGAAAAAACAAAAATTCCTTTGGAAATTATGTAAGAAATAAATATTTGTTTTTTTTGGAATTTTTGCCATTAAAAACTTAATAAAAAACAAAAAAAAAATTTCATCATCATCTTCATTAAGTTTTTAATGGCCTCTTTGAAATTTGCTACTACGGAGTTATTCGTTTCGGTAATTAATTAAGGTATCTATTTGTAAGTGTTACCACCGGTGTTGCCAATGTTATACAATTTGTTGGATAATCACAAAATGGCACCAAGTCACTTCCGTGTCACAAACGTAGACGTATCGTCACGAAACTCGAAGTTCGTTCAAGTTTCTCATACGAATAAATAGAACAGTCAATTAAACTATAAATAAACGTGTTTTTGTACCGCGAACTTAAAATAAATAAATCTATTATAATGTAAACGCGACTATACATTCACTAACCCGTTACGGCTGGTTCCGCTTTCAATCTATCAATACGTTTAGTGGACGCGCGATTATGAACGAATCTCGGTAAAATACGTATGTATTTTCGAACGAAAATCCTTTGAATCGTTTCAAAACACAGGAAATATGCAACCAGTTTTGGAAAAAAATTCGTTAATGGGAGACGGACCGAAAAAAAATGTGTTAAACATTTTGTGTAACAATGTGTAAAAAATGTTTTACTCATTTTTTTCCGGCACTTCTTGCCACAATTATTACAGTCGTGTATAAACTTCATTCCAAGCAAGCAGTGCCGTAAATAGGGTGATGCCATCGGTGCAAGAATGACCAAACCAGACATTACTATTTATTTAATTCAGTTTGTCCCTGACAAGTTCCCGCTACAGCCCTGGTGGAACACATACGTATCTACATGTCAGTTGACAATACATCCAGTTCATTACTAGCTAGACTAGCTAAAAAAACAAAGACGCATTTACACTAGCTCGCACACGTCGTTTAAAACGCTATTTACGGCACTGCTAGCAAGACCCCTCAACACTTTTATCTTCACATTTTTTTTAACTATAGTTTGTTTCGCTCGCACATTCACAAAATAACACGGTGGCAAGTATATTAACACTGCAATGTTTCCGGCCGTTCTCTGTACCGTGTGTAGATAGGTAGATAGATATCGCGCACCCACGTCCTAGGTAAGTGGAAAGGCAGAATCGTTCACTCGCTCAGTCGGCCGGGGCAGTCGGCCCGCGGGGAGGGTGGGGTGGGGGGGGGGGGGGTGGTTAGTTGATGGTGTGGTGTCAGGAGGCGGGCGCGTGCTCCCGTCTCGCTCGCTCCGTACCCTGGGCCAGGAGGTTCGCGAACTCCATCTCGAGGATCTGCCGAGCCTGCAAATATAATAAATACAAATATAATAAATAACTTACCGGTAAAACCGCTGCTAGTAAATAATAACATAATTAAGTCCGCATCCTCAGGAGGTTCCTCAGTACACAGCCCTAACCACCGGTAGCTTGGGCCCTGCCCGTCTGCCGGCGGCGATCTAGATTTAGTTTTTATGTTGGTTTTTACATGTTAATATTGTATGTAAATAAATCTAAGAAAAGGGACTGAACATTATCAATAAAATAAATATGTATTGGTAAACGTTTCACACACAAGACCATAGTAAATACATACTTATTATTTATAGAAACAAATTACATATTGCTCAACCACTGAAACTACCACTGACCCACATTTATCTACCCGGGTTCGCACCGAGACACGAGTAGCATCGTCAGCTCTTCATGACGCCCGACCGAGGCGACCTGCGCCCGCCCGTCTTATAGTTAGTCTACACTACACATCAGTTAGGCTCGCTAGGTTAGGTATACTTAGTAATAATTAGTTGTAATATTTTAACTTAGTTAATTAAATTATCCGTCTTTTTGAGAACCTCTATTTTTTGGCACCCACCCAAATTGATTCAAATACATTTTTCATATTTTTCTGCAAAACATTTGTGCGTCTAGCAATGTTAAAACCCTGACTAAATCATCTGGCTTATTATTTTTTAAACATCAAAGCAGAACACATAGCTTCGTGTTATATATATTATACACGACAGTTTTGTGCCAAGTTTTCAGCTTGCACATAATACCTACTGTTCGCTAAATTACGCGATCAGCAAGGGAAGCCGCCGCGATCCGATCGGTAATGATTACCTCAGCGTGAACACACTATAATTAATTAATTTCTGCTACCACCCAATATAAAACGATTGGGACGTTATCTTAAAATCTATAGAAATATGACACGGTACCTTGTATAACCGGGTTCCGCATACATAAAGGTGTATGCCTAAACTTATCCCCACGAAACTAACCCCTGTTCCCCGTTTAGGAATTTTATAATGAATAAATACTAGTACAATATTTGTCAGGTTCTCGCCGGTGTCGGCCTTGTTCCG
Organism: Ectropis crepuscularia; assembly: GCA_963693475.1. Lineage (NCBI taxonomy): Eukaryota > Metazoa > Arthropoda > Insecta > Lepidoptera > Geometridae > Ectropis > Ectropis crepuscularia. Next base: position 28,118,666 of record OY856353.1, on the reverse strand, counting down.
ACACTCCAGCAATTGAACACAGCAGGAATATGGCACTGAAATCCTTTCACAAGCAATAGTTCGTTTTCGCAACCGCGCGTGTAGCCAAAGTAAATTCGGACGTCCGTTCCTCGGAAACACCTTTCAAATAGAAAACCAAATGCGACCGTCGCATGTGTCCGTCCGGGACAGGTTTTAACATAGAGTTATAACGCGATCCTCGCGTACAAGACAAATCAAAACAAGTATTATTTAAATCAGAATTACACCGCGACCGCGCGGACATTTTTTCTCGCAACGCCTCGTTGGAACTGAATGTTAGGTTAGGTTGCAAGTATTGCCACACCTCAGTTTAATAATTACCATTACCTTTTTCTACAAGTTAGCTAAAATATGTTACGAGGGTCAAACTGAAAGTTCTTAGAACTGGCCACTTATAAACAATATAATAAAAAATAATTCTATAATTTGAAAATAGAACTCTTTGCCAATATTACTGAGTATATACTTCATTCATTTGTCATTTGTTTTACGATTTGGCGGCAAATTGAAAATTGTCTGTGTCACGTCAACATGAATTTAACACGAGAAAATTTTCGTGCAAGGATTTTTTATGACTTTCGATGTCATTTAAGTCAACAAGAAAGTTATGATAGACTACGATTGGCCTTTCACGATGAAGCCCCATCTCGTGCGACTGTTTACAACTGGTTTAATGAGTTTAAACGTGGTCGCACTAATCTCACTGATGATTTACGTGAGGGACGGCCTTCTACGGCGACGACTGAAGATAACATCTGTGTTGTGCGGCGTATGATAGAGACTGACAAAAGAGTGACCTATCAGCAGATTCGGACAAGCTTAGGCATCGGTATGAGTCAAGTGCACAAAATCCTACACGAACATTTAGCGGTCAGGAAGCTTTGCGCCCGGTGGATACCTCATAATTTGACTGAGGCTCAAAAACTCCATCGTGTGGATTGGTGCCGTAAAATGATTGAAAGATTTAACGGAGGTGACTCAAATGCTGTGTTCGACATACTAACAGGTGACGAAAGCTGGATTTACTGTTATGATCCTGAAACCAAAAGACAATCTGCTCAGTGGGTGTTTCCTTTCGAGGAGTTGCCAACTAAAGTGAAGAGAGATCGAAGTGCGGGGAAAAAAATGGTGGCCTCGTTCTTTGGAAGGATAGGTAATTTCGCAACAATTGTGTTAGAGGATCAAAAAACAGTTTCTGCAGAATGGTACACTACCAATTGTTTGCCACTTGTCTTGGAAAAAGTTCGAGAGAAACGACCTCGCAGTAGGATCCTCCTTCACCACGACAACGCCTCATCGCACACCGCCAAGCGAACGATCGACTATTTGGCGACATCAAACGTTGAATTACTGGGTCACCCGTCGTTAGCCCCGACCTCGCGCCTTGTGATTTTTATTTATTTTCAAAAATTAAAGAAAAACTTAAAGGAATGCGGTTTATGAATGCTGAAGAAGCGGTGGCTGCGTATCGCGATGCCATTGAAGAGACCCCTAAGGACGAGTGGGCAAAGTGCTTTTCCCAGTGGTTCCATCGCATGCAGCGGTGTATTGACGTGAATGGACAATATTTTGAAAAGATATAATAAAACTAATAACTGGCTCATGTAATCAGTTTTTGATTTTCTAAGAACTTTCAGTTTGACCCTCGTATTACGTCATTCTATTCTAAACACCTACCCAAAATTACGTGTTAGGTTTTGGAATACTAATGATAACCACTGTTTCGTTAATAAGTATTTTTCTAAGCGCAGATGTACAAGTTTCTCAGCGTTACTGGCTTTAAAAGAGGAGAGGTTATAAAAGGATGAGGATTTTAAAAACTGGGGACTTTAAAAGAGGAGACCCTTTAAAAGAGGGTAGGCCTTAAAAGGTGTGAGGTTTTGTGAGGGGAAGCGTATTACCAGCGCCATGGAGTTGTCGTCGAAGGTGTGAGGCGTGTATTACCTGCGTGTTCTGCGTGGGTATCTGCAGCGCCAGCGCCATGGAGTTATCGTCGAAGGTCTCGTCCAGCGCGAGCAGCGCGCCGTGCACGCCGCTCTCGCTCAGGTTGTTGGCGTACTCCTGCGACCACACACCATGCGACTCATTACAATAGAATACAACACTTTTATTAACATATTCAAACATCGTATTAACATTGTTCACTATTTTATAGCTCATTAAATGCCAGCTATTCTGCATCAAACAAAAAAAAAGAATCACGTCAATCTGGTCATTGATCTCAGAGTTGTAACGTTATTTTTATTAACAAAATCAATTTAAAAGAAATCGATTTCGCTAAGTCGATTTTGTCGTACCGACATCCCTACCGCATCGGTACAACACTACGTGCACGGCGATGACGAGTAAAAAATGTATATAGGTTTTACATTCTCTTTTGATTTTTGGTGCAAGGCTGCATACACATTCGTAACGAATTTTAATTTGAAAACTAGAAATTAAAAGTGCTATTTTAATCCCCTGCTATTGGGTAAGTGTGAAATTATTATGTAATCTAATGTCTAATTGTTTTCTTTTGTTCCCCGTTTCGATTTCCGTAGGCAAACTCAAACCCTAGTTCTAAATAAATTTAAGATTTAATATTCGTACATACGATTTAATTTTTAAGTTCACGTTCTGTTTTGTAATTTTGTTGTTGTTTATATTGTTATTAAATAATTGTAAATTAGTGTGTTGGGTTTCATATTGACTCCAAAACCCCCATGCTACAGAGTAATCGATGTACATCCATGAAAAGAAAAATACCGGCCGAATTGATAACTTCGTCCTGGTTGAATTCGGTTAAACTTTAACCGAATTGTTAATAATAGCCCAGAAGCTGCAGTGTCTTGCCAACGTGCAGTGGCTACGGCCCCGCTCGCGCGCTACACTCACCTTGAGCCCCACGCACGCGAGCCACCGCTGTAGCCGCTCGTTGCTCCACACGAGCACGTCCCTCGCGCGCCCCGCTCCGGCCCCGCTCGCGCGCTACACTCACCTTGAGCCCCACGCACGCGAGCCACCGCTGTAGCCGCTCGTTGCTCCACACGAGCACGTCCCTCGCGCGCCCCGCTCCGGCCCCGCTCGCGCGCTACACTCACCTTGAGCCCCACGCACGCGAGCCACCGCTGTAGCCGCTCGTTGCTCCACACGAGCACGTCCCTCGCGCGCCCCGCTCCGGCCCCGCTCGCGCGCTACACTCACCTTGAGCCCCACGCACGCGAGCCACCGCTGTAGCCGCTCGTTGCTCCACACGAGCACGTCCCTCGCGCGCCCCGCTCCGGCCCCGCTCGCGCGCTACACTCACCTTGAGCCCCACGCACGCGAGCCACCGCTGTAGCCGCTCGTTGCTCCACACGAGCACGTCCCTCGCGCGCCCCGCTCCGGCCCCGCTCGCGCGCTACACTCACCTTGAGCCCCACGCACGCGAGCCACCGCTGTAGCCGCTCGTTGCTCCACACGAGCACGTCTCTCGAGCCTAGCTCCGCCGCCCGGCGTCGCTCCTCCAGCGCTCGCACGCTGTACCCCACCCGCTTTAGGCACGCCACGCCGAAGTGCAGCGACGTTCTGACAGACAAACACACCAATCAATCAACACGATCGAAGGAGTGAACAGAGGTTCACTCGACAACTCTCCACAGCGCTAACATGTACGGTATGGTATGACATAGTTGCATAAAAATAGATACAATACAAAATGAAAACGAAACCAAACATTTTCGACGTGACAACGTCTAATAAATCAATGAACGTCGGCTGGATGTACGAAAAAGTGTCCCGTTACGCTCGTTGTCCCGTTACGTTCATTGTCCCGTTACGCTCATTGTTATGACGTAACGCCCGTAAACCGACTTTACAGACAACCAATTTTTTTTAGTAGTAATCTGGTATGGAGGTAGTCTATTGTTAGGAACTTCACCTAGGCAGAGGGCGGAGCCAAACATGATGTGACGCAACTAAAGAGGTTTCATGAAGATAGCTGCCGCCTCCTTGGAACCTAACTTCTTTTCTGGAATCTTGATCTTCTTTTCTTTTTGGAGGGACGCTTGTCTGGGTTGGACGTGCTTAAGATATAAAGATTTATTATTTTAGTAATTACTGTGATTTTGTGTAATAATTTATAATTTGATAATAGAAACTGGTGTGATTTGTTAAATTGTTGTTTTAAAAATATGAAACCACTTCTGGTTCCTAAAATCAGAAGTGGGATTCGAAACCCGCTCACGTATCTGCTGGCTATCACCGCAGCCTTTTGTTTTTCACTTTTTCATTGTAAAAATGTGTTTTGTGCCTACCATCTTTGTGTGCGTATATCTCTTCATTTTATTTTTGTTAACATACGTAAGTAAATTTGTTTTTATTATGTCGGATCAAGCTTCGCGGTCTAAAGACACATAGACGTCAAACCCGATCTCGAGAAAATAGCACATGTAATTATGTTCTAGATACAATTGTATGGTTAGATTAAACACACTAGAGGATAGATTAACGACTTTGGCATACGCATCTAAAGCACGTCCAACGCCGGAACGCCAGGTTTCTACGCCACTGGTCGTAGATGGCTAGCTCAGCAAGTTTGGTGAGTCCGTTCCAACTTATACTGATAACAGCGCGTATTGAGCCTTGAATGCACTATCTCCTTTGCTGTATCGAAACCTAGTCATTGCTACATTTCAAATTTTGATCCGAACGTTCACGATTTTGATGTTTAGGGCGCGGAGATAGACCATGGATGTGACCTCAATCGTTGGAGCGACCACGAGTGGTAGTCGCGGATTGGAAAGTATCTGAAGGAGGATGCATGGTTAAACGATTGGATTGCCGATAATCGCACTTGGTCCAATTTTAAGACTGAATTTCGGTCAGTTTCCCCGAAAAATTCAATGTCGCTGACAATTTGTTTAAAATACCGTCTACTTACTCATCAATTTGCCCTATTTACCATGCCTTAATATTGTTAGAGGTCTATCGAATGACTTCAAAACGCCATATCGTTATTTGGAGAATTACTGACCTACGAGGTCAGGCTGCGATGTTAGCTGCCAATTCTAACATAACGAGTTAGCTGAATTTATTTTGTTAAACCAATATAAAGCCTAAAATGATCTGTGAAATATTCCCGAATTGACCCGCTTCTGTGAAAATCTGTTCTGATCACGTAAACTTTCACTCACACGTAACTATCTCCACAGCGCGCAGGTTTCAGTCCAATGTTACAAATTGTATTGTTGGTCATCTACAACATACAACCTTGTTGACCTAAAATAATGAATGCGGATATAAAATCAACATTTATAAATTGTCTAACATTTAACCGTTCATGTGTACGAATTGTAAAAAAAGGGTCTGTTACACGATTAATTAAAACTATGTTAAGCGTCGCACTGACTCCTAAGACACCGAACCAAGTCATTTTTGTCACGAAATGCCTAGATAGCGAGCTCACTCTTTCCTTTCTTTTCGGATGGAGGAAGCGGTCACTGCCGGACGTTTTTACTTATCACTATTCGTTGTCAATAACCAAAATAAGTAGAACCACAGCATGCCTTGTCGCTAGCGATTCTAGGGGTCTAGTAGACCCACCAATCTATATAAGTGTAAACCGCTTACGCTACAGACATAGACACAGTTTATTACCGATTTCATGGTGCTCAGGGTACATCTAATGTTTCGTATCAATGCCTAGATAAGTAAAATCTCGCTGCTTACGGAGATGAGATACCGGTTGACGTATTTAATCGATATACTGGTCAAAGCGTACTGCTTTATTTACATTGACTTTTATTTCTCAACGTTAAAAAGCAAAACAGACACGTGTCCTCGTGTCATTTGATGAGCTGAATCGGCAGCCAAGTGTTAAAATCGTCTTGCGATAGGTACTTTTTATTTTATTTGATTTGATTACGATATTCTTGACCTTTCCAAAAACTTCATTGGAGATAGACTTTTTTGTGGTACGAGTACCCTCAGAAAAACTAGTGTGCTAATTTCAATAGGCACGGATGTATTGAACCAAATAACTACCCCGGTTTATAACCAAATTGGTGACATCAAAAGCTCACCGGAGTTGGTAGTGGCTCACAGATGTGTCTCGCTTGGGCGATAACAAATCGTTTTTAAAAGAGGAATGAAATGGATTATCCTTGTTATTGAGTAATTTCTGAATTTTATCGAAGAATCTAGACCTGTTGTAATGCATATTTGTTCGCAGGAGCCGCGCTGGGCTTACACAATTTGACAATTACAGTGTTAAAACTACTAGCATTGTAGATGTTACGATAAAAGTTTGTTTGGGGTGATGTTCAAGATAAATAGCGTACTACAGGATCAGGGTTACTTGAAGTTAATCGGCAACAGTAGGATTGTTGCGTAAATGAGAACAGAAAACATTCTCAAAGTTTTGAATTTCAAATTCGTGTTGTCAGCGAGATATAAGAGACTTCACATAGGTGAAGTTAAGACTTCGGGATCAAAGAGTACTACACGATCATTGAAACCTTGCTTCATGACTTGAACTGTTGCAGGGTCTTATGGACAACGAACCCAAGTGGCTGCGGAGCACGTCGTTCCATGGGGCGGTGCCGGTGAAGGGTCGCCGTCGAGACGTGTGCAGTATCATCGTGTGGCTATGTGCGCTTGCTCTCGGGCAGCTACCTATGACATGAGCCGGTCCACGTGCGCTTGCAGTGTGCAGCTACCTATGGCGTGTGACGTAATGTGTGTGGCTATGTGCGCTTGCTCTCGGGCAGCTACCTATGACATGAGCCGGTCCACGTGCGCTTGCAGTGTGCAGCTACCTATGGCGTGTGACGTAATGTGTGTGGCTATGTGTGTGGCTATGTGCGCTTGCTTTCGGGCAGCTACCTATGACATGAGCCGGTCCACGTGCGCTTGCAGTGTGCAGCTACCTATGGCGTGTGACGTAATGTGTGTGGCTATGTGCGCTTGCTTTCGGGCAGCTACCTATGACATGAGCCGGTCCACGTGCGCTTGCAGTGTGCAGCTACCTATGGCGTGTGACGTAATGTGTGTGGCTATGTGCGCTTGCTCTCGGGCAGCTACCTATGACATGAGCCGGTCCACGTGCGCTTGCAGTGTGCAGCTACCTATGGCGTGTGACGTAATGTGTGTGGCTATGTGCGCTTGCTTTCGGGCAGCTACCTATGACATGAGCCGGTCCACGTGCGCTTGCAGTGTGCAGCTACCTATGGCGTGTGACGTAATGTGTGTGGCTATGTGCGCTTGCTCTCGGGCAGCTACCTATGGCATGAGCCGGTCCACGTGCGCTTGCAGTGTGCAGCAACCTATGGCGTGTGACGTAATGTGTGTAGCTTCGCTGCGGTAGAGCGTCCGTGAGGCGTCACTGCGGCAGAATCTCCGTGTGGCGTTGCTGCGGCAGAGCCTCCGTGTGGCGTTGCTGCGGCAGAGCCTCCGTTTGGCGTTGCTGCGGCAGAGCCTCCGTGTGGCGTTGCTGCGGCAGAGTCTCCGTGTGGCGTTGCTGCGGCAGAGTCTCCGTGTGGCGTTGCTGCGGCAGAGTCTCCGTGTGGCGTTGCTGCGGCAGAGCCTCCGTGTGGCGTTGCTGCGGCAGAGCCTCCGTTTGGCGTTGCTGCGGCAGAGTCTCCGTGTGGCGTTGCTGCGGCAGAGCCTCCGTGTGGCGTCGCTGCGGCAGAGCCTCCGTGTGGCGTCACTGCGGTAGAGCCTCAGTGTGGCGTCGCTGGCTGGCGCTCGGGAACAGGCCGGGCTAGCACAGGTTCAGCAACATCACGCGGTGAGGTCTCGAACCTTGCCTTCGCAGATGTTAAGGATCATCTCAACGACGCGTTTAAAACAGTAACTTTGGTGAGATCTATCCACTACTATGTTTCTAATTCTGATTCAGATATCCATGACCTCAGTGCTTCTAATTACCTATTCCACTACCCTAGTTGTAGCATAACTAAAGGTCAGGTACGACCGAGTCGAACGTTACTGTGTACCTTTACTAAACTTGGTTCGCATCGAGTGCAACCAACGAGTGGTCGGATATCATGTGGCGATTACAACTAGTCTTAAACATGACTAAACCAAAAACTACCAGCTTATCACCAACTTTTTATTTTGTCATATCGTGACTGTTAGGAGTGCACGGTAACAGTTGTGATCTTGTGATTGTTGATAAAATCTTATTCAACTCTTCAAATCAACATCTAAGGAGTGTTAGAACTGTGTTTTACTTATGTCGTATTCCAGATCACGATGGTCACGAAGAAATGAACAGTGGTTCTGTCCCAGGACCATTCATCCATTCGTGATCGAGCGGTCGAGGACGACGCTGCATCAGGAGAGGCCGTGTTAGGAACTTCACCTAGGCAGAGGGCGGAGCCAAACATGATGTGACGCAACTAAAGAGGTTTCATGAAGATAGCTGCCGCCTCCTTGGAACCTAACTTCTTTTCTGGAATCTTGATCTTCTTTTCTTTTTGGAGGGACGCTTGTCTGGGTTGGACGTGCTTAAGATATAAAGATTTATTATTTTAGTAATTACTGTGATTTTGTGTAATAATTTATAATTTGATAATAGAAACTGGTGTGATTTGTTAAATTGTTGTTTTAAAAATATGAAACCACTTCTGGTTCCTAAAACTATATACTATATACATATAACTTAAGACGTACATATGCCACTTTTGTAATGGCAAAAAAATGGTTGTAAAGTTGGTTGGTTTACGGACGATAGTTTAACGTGACAACGTCATAACAAAACATTGATAGATGCGGCGCAAGCGTACAATGAGCGTAACGGGACATAACGGGAAACTTTCTCGTGCATGCAGCCGGCGTTTATCGATTTATTAGACGTTGTCACTTCAAAACGTTGTAAAAGGGGTTAACAGTTTTGTAGTGGTAGGAACAGAACGATACTTTCTTGAACTCTACAGAGCTCTTTGCAGAACGACGTTTTGCCTTAAATATCCGGGTGACAAGCGCAGTGCATCATCATCATCATGTGCAGTCTGCAGACGTCTACTGCTGAACATAGGCCTCCCCCAAAGTATTCCACAATGACCGATCTTGTGCCTCCACCCACCGACTTCCCGCGACCGAGACAATATCACCGGTCCATCGTGTAGGAAGCGCAGTGCAGTGCTAGGTAATGATTAGAACTCTTCATGCTTCCAATAGCTGCATGTCACTGTGCTTTTATGGGCACGCATGTTACTTACCATCAGACACTTGTCCTGCTCTTCTCGTCACTCTTTACTACAAAAAAAAACCTCATGCATATCGAAGTAAAACTTCCTTAAGCGCGTTAAACGTTGAACTTAAGCGCGTTGGACTTTTTGGTTAAAATCAAAATGGTGGTTGTCACCTTTCTAGTTGGTTGTGTTTAAAGAGAGAGAGAGATTATCCAAGCTAGCTCCGGTTAACATGAGTAGAAGTAAAATTAAGAGTTTGAATAGAAACCACAAGTTTAACTAATTAGATTTTATTATCGTATATAAATTTACAGTTACCACCTGAGGGGTGGCCTAAATGTAGTAGTAGTCCTGGGGGAGTATAAGTTAAATTTAAAGAGAGGGTCGGGGTCGTTTGCAAATCGAGAGAATTATATTGCTATTCTGGTGGGACACACTGGCCTGTGTAAGCCGCGGAGAGTCGGGTCGCAGTCCTTCTGGGGGGTTCAGTGGTGTCAGCTGGACATGGCGATGGTGCTCCTGTGTCCTACACGGGGGTAGCTCCTCTGTTTTTCAAGCAGTGAGTGGTGAACTGCTACCTCAAGAGTTGTAGATCCCTTGGTATATCAGCCGGCCATAAGAGTTGGCCGTTAGGGTCTCAGCCCGGTGATGGAACCCCTATGGGGTTCGTTTCTAGTAAAGTTGACTACCTTTTATCACAATTAACAGTAGCGTAGTTTATTTTAATGTTTTTAAAACAGAATTACTTCGAATGGCGTCTGCCGGGAATGCGTTCCTTTTTTATAACTTTATGTCACCTATTGTCGTCTCACGCTATTGGATGGTTTGAATTTGTCGCGTCCCGATTGGTCCGCGACAGCGTTCCGTTTTACCATCTACGGCCGTTTTACAATTTAAAGGTTTCCTAAGACGGCAAGTCTATTTTTAATGATTTTAAGGGAACGGTGGAATTGACCACCGTTACATGGTATAGATAGTGCAATCCACGAAGACGCGCCCCACCAATTTTTTTCTCCACCAATTGCGTTTGCTCCGAGCGTCAGTCGCGAACCACTCACTAGTCAATGTAGTGTGCGTGTGCATTCATAGGTAATTAGTGTGTACCGATAACACTCAACATTGACGGAAGCTTGCACACATATACTATAAACGGTTAGGAGGAATAGTGGGGCGCGTCTTAGTGGATTGCACTATCTGTAGTATGGGTGAATGTGACTGACCTGTGAAAACTGTCGACCATTTTGAGCTGCGTCCGGAGGTCTCGCTTCGTGAGGTGCTCAAGCATCCTCGCGTCCACCAGGCACTCCATGAACGTGGTCCTGTATTGAGGTAAACCTGGAAATACACAAACATAATGATATTTTATATACACCAATTTACCTGTTTGGAGAGAAATATTAGAACTCCGAATGAAAGTACGACGAAGATTATGCTAATAGCGACATCAATGCCACAAAAGGGATAGAGTAACAACGACATCATTTTTAACATTCCAAAGACTCGAACGAAGAGATTTGACTATACTTTTGTGGTAAGTGTCGTCTTGTGTCGTCGTGTTCGTGATAAGGCTGTGGAATGAGTTGCCTGAGTGAGTTTTTTCCGATGGTAACAATGTTAGTATCTTCAAATCGAGAGTGAATCGGTTTCTTTTAGGTAAGCTACTGTAGGTTTAGGTTAGGTACTGCCTAACTCTCCTGTTTTTTGCAATGCTTTGATTTGTGATGTCATCGGCCAATTTGGCAACGCCGATGAAAGCAGACAACTGTATCTGCTTTCATATGGAGCGGAACGGAAAGCAGATGTAGTTGTCTGCTTTCAGCTGCGTCACACATCAAAGAATAGCTGAAAGCAAGAGAGTGAGGCGGTAGACCTGCTGATCGACGTTTAACATCAGGCGAAGCGCGGGCACATGTAAATCAACGTTAAAAAAACAGCCAAGTGCTAGTTGGATTCGCACAATGATGGTTTCGTACAAACTTGCAGGTATAAAGTTATGGTATTTTTAATTTTAAAATTATTAAACTATTACAAATAGTATTATAAGATGTAACTAAAAATTTACAGGTTTCGCAATGTTCGCTTTATCTGTGTTATAAATAAATAAATAAATATTGGTGGATAATTTATTTACTCATAAGACGTTGCTTCGTACCAAATTACAAGATTTTCACATTTTTAAGGCCCCCAGTACACGGCGCATTTTAAACGCGTAGAGGACGCGCTTCAAGCGAGATTCGACCGCAACTTTGTAACCTAAGCACATGGAGCGATCGTGAACCGCGCGGCAGACACAGCGCTAGCTTCCGCGTTTTGATCAAACACTCCTCGTCAGTTGTACAATGACGCCCCTCCTACGCCCCTTTGTACGGGCCTCTAATGAGTTTCGAACGGCAATTCTCACACGCGTTTGTATCACGTTTTACGTGCTTTTGAATCTATACAAACGCAAATTCGGCATACACGGCGCGGAATACGCGCGTTCCAAACGCACGTCGTCTGCGCGTTTTAAATACGTCGTGTATTATTAGGGACCTATCATTTGATATATTTCAGCTCGATAACCTCCACGCTTTCTAGAGAAAAAGGGTATTTGACGGAAAGACAGACAGACAGAAAGACAGACAGAAAGACAGACAGACAGATAGACAGACAGACAGACAGACAGACGGACGGACAGCCGGACAACAAAGTGACCCTGTAAGGGTTCCGTTTTTTCCTTTCGAGGTATGTATACTGAAAAGAAGAGTGTGTCTCACCTAGCGAGGGCAGCCACACGTTCCCGATCCACTCGTGGTTCATGTCTCCGAAGGCGAGCGCGGCGCAGGCGGTGCCGCGCGGCGCCGACGGTGACGTCAGAGACACCATCTCCTGGATGGCCAGGCGCAGCTTCAGCCGGTGCAGCGGGTTGCTGATACCTGGGGGTTACCACAGACAACGTTTACATCACTTAACCTGGGTATGCATAGGTCACACATATTTTTTACCCAACTGTCACTCATATCCTGTTATTCCATACTGTCATGACTGTTATTCGTCAGACAATCGTGCAACGAAGTAATTCGTCAGAGAACTAAAACTACATAGCTCAGCGTATTAGCAGACTGAAGTGGCAGTGGGCCGGTCACATCTGTCGCAGACCCGATAACCGTTGGGGTAAAAGGGTTCTGGAGTGGAAACCGCGAATCGGCAAATGTAGTGTAGGACGCCCTGAGACTAGATGGAGTGACGATATTCGAAAGGCAGCTGGTGGAGGTTGGAGAAGTAAGACCGAGGATCGGACTGAGTGGCGTATAATAGGAGAGGCCTATGTCCAGCAGTAGACGAAAACAGGCTGCTGATGATGATGATGATGACTGTTTTTTCGTTCTGAAGTCGTAATTGGTTTACACTTGGCCGCCATCTCGCTTGATGTTAAGCGACGATGCGTATTTAACCTGGATTTGCATACGTCACACATATTTTTCACCCAACTGTCACTCATACCCGTCATTCCTAGTGAAGTCGGTATTTTCCCTTGATATATTTGTAATTTAAATTAACCACAAACAAAAAGATAATTTTGTCTGGTATAATGAGAGTGTCGGGATTGATGGTGTCAGGTAAATTATTGCCCCATAAAGTAATGCCATATGTAAGTCGAAACAAACTCAATATAAGTATGTACATGATCATATTGTTTAGTTTAAAAGCTTTGTTTCCCTCTTTTGGTTGACCGACTGGTGAGCGGAATTTATTATCGAGATAAAAATTGTCTGATCACAAGACATGATGCATCACCACATTCTATATAATCTAAATAATCAAGACACAGGTCACCGTAATGGAGGATACACCATTCACCGACATTATTCTAAGTTTATTGGTTGTCTTATATTAGTTTAGCTGTGAGTGTAAATAGCTGAGATTTCGATTGATTGTGTCTACCCTCTTCCATTAGTTTAGCTGTGAGTGTAAATAGCTGAGATTTCGATTGATTGTGTCTACCCTCTTCCATTAGTTTAGCTGTTAGTGTAAATAGCTGAGATTTCGATTGATTGTGTCTACCCTCTTCCATTAGTTTAGCTGTGAGTGTAAATAGCTGAGATTTTGATTTATTGTGTCTACCCTCTTCCATTAGTTTAGCTGTGAGTGTAAATAGCTGAGATTTTGATTTATTGTGTCTACCCTCTTCCATTAGTTTAGCTGTTAGTGTAAATAGCTGAGATTTCGATTGATTGTGTCTACCCTCTTCCATTAGTTTAGCTGTGAGTGTAAATAGCTGAGATTTTGATTGATTGTGTCTACCCTCTTCCATTAGTTTAGCTGTGAGTGTAAATAGCTGAGATTTCGATTGATTGTGTCTACCCTCTTCCATTAGTTTAGCTGTTAGTGTAAATAGCTGAGATTTCGATTGATTGTGTCTACCCTCTTCCATTAGTTTAGCTGTGAGTGTAAATAGCTGAGATTTTGATTTATTGTGTCTACCCTCTTCCATTAGTTTAGCTGTGAGTGTAAATAGCTGAGATTTTGATTTATTGTGTCTACCCTCTTCCATTAGTTTAGCTGTTAGTGTAAATAGCTGAGATTTCGATTGATTGTGTCTACCCTCTTCCATTAGTTTAGCTGTGAGTGTAAATAGCTGAGATTTTGATTGATTGTGTCTACCCTCTTCCATTAGTTTAGCTGTGAGTGTAAATAGCTGAGATTTTGATTGATTGTGTCTACCCTCTTCCATTAGTTTAGCTGTTAGTGTAAATAGCTGAGATTTCGATTGATTGTGTCTACCCTCTTCCATTAGTTTAGCTGTGAGTGTAAATAGCTGAGATTTAGATTTATTGTGTCTACCTTCTTCCATTAGTTTAGCTGTGAGTGTAAATAGCTGAGATTTAGATTGATTGTGTCTACCTTCTTCCATTAGTTTAGCTGTGAGTGTAAATAGCTGAGATTTAGATTTATTGTGTCTACCTTCTTCCATTAGTTTAGCTGTTAGTGTAAATAGCTGAGATTTAGATTGATTGTGTCTACCCTCTTCCATTAGTTTAGCTGTTAGTGTAAATAGCTGAGATTTAGATTTATTGTGTCTACCCTCTTCCATTAGTTTAGCTGTGAGTGTAAATAGCTGAGATTTAGATTTATTGTGTCTACCTTCTTCCATTAGTTTAGCTGTTAGTGTAAATAGCTGAGATTTAGATTGATTGTGTCTACCCTCTTCCATTAGTTTAGCTGTTAGTGTAAATAGCTGAGATTTTGATTGATTGTGTCTACCCTCTTCCATTAGTTTAGCTGTTAGTGTAAATAGCTGAGATTTCGATTGATTGTGTCTACCCTCTTCCATTAGTTTAGCTGTTAGTGTAAATAGCTGAGATTTTGATTGATTGTGTCTACCCTCTTCCATTAGTTTAGCTGTGAGTGTAAATAGCTGAGATTTTGATTGATTGTGTCTACCCTCTTCCATTAGTTTAGCTGTGAGTGTAAATAGCTGAGATTTTGATTGATTGTGTCTACCCTCTTCCATTAGTTTAGCTGTGAGTGTAAATAGCTGAGATTTTGATTTATTGTGTCTACCCACCCTCTTATATAATAATAATAAATAATAATAATAAATATTGGTGGACAATTCACACACAACACCATCTGACCCCAAACTAAGCAAAGCTTGTGTGATGGCGGCCAGATAGCTCATATAATACTTATATAGTTTTAAATACATACTTATTATAGATAGAAACACCCAGACACAGTGCAAACATTTGAATTCATCACACAAATATTTGCACTGGGTGGGGATCGAACCCACGACCCTCGGCTTCGCAGGCAGAGCTACTACCCACTAAGCCACGAGGCCAGTCAGTTTAGCTGTGAGTGTAAATAGCTGAGATTTTGATTTATTGTGTCTACCCACCCTCTTATATTAGTTTAGCTGTGAGTGTAAATAGCTGAGATTTCGATGTATTGTGTCTACCCTTTTATATTAGCTTAGTCTGTGAGTGTACATAGCTGAGATTTTGATTTTCAAATAAACGTTTTTACTATTCTCAAGGTTTTTAGTCCAACTAAATGTGTAGGTTCTGTTCTCCTGGTCCCTCCACGGCCGGCGCAGGCTACGTACCGATCTCTCGCTGTATCTCCTGGTCGGACAGCGCCGACATGATGGCGCCGCTCTTCACGTTCGCGCGGCACGCCGCCACGTACCAGGCGGGCATGCCGACCCACAGCTCGAGCCAGGCCACCACCGTGGGTCCGTTCCACAGCGCGAACGGCGTGCCGGCGCGCATCGCCTCACCCAGTAGCTCGTGTCGGTAGTCCCGCTCCCGGGCCACCACCGCACTGAAACACACACATCGTTATTGTTACTATTATTGTTACCAAATACTTTTAAAAAAATTGGCAGTCATAGGAACTGCCATTAGAAGTGAAAACTTTTTACTTAGAATTTGATATTTGTAATTGTATACTTGGAAATTACACGAGTGTAACCGGAGGGCGTGGCCTCGCCATCATGGCATGGCCATCTAGAAATGCGTCAGCATTTCTCTTTGGCTCACGCATTTCTAGATGGCCATGCCATGATGGCGAGGCCACGCCCTTTCAGCATTTCCCATTGGCTGACGCATTTCTAGATGCCCAATCGCCAAGGTCCCGAGTTTACCCGAAGATTTCTTATCATACCCGAGCGTGACGGTAGAAATCGATTTACACCCCACGAAAAATTTGTCTAGGCGCGCCTAAAGAAGTTCACAAGTTTTCAGTTCAAAAATGAATACAGTGTCATTGGCGAAGGTACAAATTTTTCAAATTACATACATGCAGTGCAACAGACAGGACCACTGGTAGTCTATTGCACTGCAGGCGTGTGCTGTATCCACTGTATGAAGCCCACATTTAAGTGATATTGTATTTGTTGAGTGGAGTCGTATAAGCGGGGTACGGTGTTCAGGGCGCGGTGTGCGGGCTGTGGGCTGTGGGCTGTGGGCTGTGGGCTGTGGACTGTGGGCAGTGGACTGTGGGCTGTGGACTGTGGGCTGTGGGCTGTGGGCTGTGGGCTGTGGACTGTGGGCTGTGGAATGTGGGCTGTGGGCGCACTCACTTGGTCTTGGTCCGGGCGTACTCCTGCAGCGGGTTGTTGTCGGGCGCGTCGTCCGCCAGCGACGACAGCCCCAGCGACGACGTCGACGACAGCGAGCGCGACGCCTGCGTCTGCTGCATCTGCGACCAAACAAACAACACGCTCAATGTAGCTGCGAGCCGTAAGGCGGCCCCTAGACGATCAATATTATCGCGCAGTATTGCAAATTGTGCAATATTATTGACCGTTTAAGGTTAATATTGAATATTGCGCAATGATTGAAGGAAAGTTTGAGCGAGTTTAATTTTTATTGTACCAATTTTTGACGTGATAACGTCTTATAATTCGATGAAGCTGGCTGCACGCCCGCAAAACAAGACGTCATGTGCCGTTACCGCCGTTACGTCGCCTTATTACTTTTCGCACCATCTAGTGAGTGAAATGTGTATTACGTTCAAGGAGTCTGTCCATGTTTTAGAAAAGCGAAGATATGAAGTTAAGAACTTGTGCTAGTACAATGATGTACCCAGAGATGGCGCTTTGAACTGCTTTTTAAAAAGCTTCAGAATGTTTTACCTAGATGGCGCTTAACACAAATACTAGTCAGTACCATTCCATCAGTATTTTCTTAAGACGTTGTCACGCTCCACTATCGTCAGTAAACCGACTTTACAGACAACAATTTTTTTTCATTGCATCGTGTAGGGTCAGTATCGCGCAATATTTATCAGTCTATTGAATCTGCGGCCAAAATATAACTCAACAATGTTACAACACCAGAATTCACGTGACTTTTTAAAGTGAAAACATCGTTAGCCGCTCGTCCTTGTTGTGGTAGGACTCTTTCCAGAGTCCGCCTGGGAAAGTACACCTTTGCCAGTTATTCTACCGCCAAGCAGTAACGTGAAAACATTATTGTATTTTCTGGTTTGAAGGACAATGTTTCCAGTGTAATTACAAGGCCTAGAGATAAAACATCTTATATCTCTGGGTGACGAGAGCGCAGTGCAAGGCTAGGTAACAATTTGGACTCTTCATGTTCCAATAGCTGCGTGTAACTGTGCTGTTATGTGGCAGACATGTTTCTTACTATCAGGCGTGGACATTACCACATATCCTGCCCATCTGGTCACTCTATACTATAAAAAATGTTCTTTTTGGTAGAGGAACATCTTATGCGTCCAGGACAATCGACTTGCTAATATAGCGGTATAACGCGTTAGGCGCTTTATGAATAGGTTAAATTTCATGGTGAATTTCATGGTTCTGAACCGAAAAAGAAAAAAAAATCTGTGAATGGAGCCCGAAAAAAATTGTTTACTTCAAAAATTGCTCGATAGAGTGAAAACTTATAGCTAGTGTGTAGTTACCGGCATGCCCGCCTTCTCCTTCTTGCTGAAGAACCGTCCCAGCGAGCTCTTGATGCCGCGCTTCTTCTGCTGGTGCATGGAGGCGATGGAGACCGCGGACGCGGCCGCCGCCACGCCGCGCGGGAGCCCCGGGGACGCGCCGCCCCACGCGCCCGGCGCCGCGCCCAGGGACTCCTGGCTCGAGCTGCGACACACGAACATACACTCAATATGGCAGCCCTGGTGACTATGTTGCTAGTAAGTCCTAGAGACTCCTGGCTTGAGCTGTACCACAGAATTAATAGTCAAAATGGCAGCCCTGGTGACTATGTTGCTAGTAAGTCCTAGCGACTCCTGGCTTGAGCTGCGACACACGAACATACACTCAATATGGCAGCCCTGGTGACTATGTTGCTAGTAAGTCCTAGAGACTCCTGGCTTGAGCTGTACCACAGAATTAATAGTCAAAATGGCAGCCCTGGTGACTATGTTGCTAGTAAGTCCTAGCGACTCCTGGCTTGAGCTGCGACACACGAACATACACTCAATATGGCAGCCCTGGTGACTATGTTGCTAGTAAGTCCTAGAGACTCCTGGCTTGAGCTGTACCACAGAATTAATAGTCAAAATGGCAGCCCTGGTGACTATGTTGCTAGTAAGTCCTAGCGACTCCTGGCTTGAGCTGCGACACACGAACATACACTCAATATGGCAGCCCTGGTGACTATGTTGCTAGTAAGTCCTAGAGACTCCTGGCTTGAGCTGTACCACAGAATTAATAGTCAAAATGGCAGCCCTGGTGACTATGTTGCTAGTAAGTCCTAGCGACTCCTGGCTTGCGCTGTACCACAGAATAAACACTCAATATGTGTATAATAGGAGGCAGTATTGCCTCGACGGATTTGGTAAGGTAATTCTCATTCCAAACCCGTGTTCAATACGAGGCAAGCGTCCTCCAATCGCGAACGAGTTGGTGGCCTGATGGCTATGTTGGTAGTAAGTCTGCCTAGCGACTCCTGGCTAGAGCTGCGACATACGAACAAACAAACAGTCAATATGGCAGCCCTGGTGACTCTGCCTAGCGAGCTACGTCATACAAACAAACAGTTATGAGGCACTCAAATTACTCTTAAACACCGTATTGGGCTCGTGACTCTGATGGATAAGTAGTCGAAGTTTGACAATAAGGTTCCTAATAAACCAGGTTATTTAGCAAATCTAACATGACCAAAATTATTTATAAAAATAGCTAACAAACTATAGTAAGAAGACTTTCTAGCTATTCATAGGGTTGTTCAACAGATACAGGGTGGAAAGGATCGTATTCATCATCCTAAAAACGTTGAACAAAGAACCAGCCCGGAAAGGCGCAATAAGAAATAATAACGTAACATTATTTAAAAAAACTACTTCTAATGGGATTTGAGCCTAGCTTTGATCTAAAATGGAATTACTAACATTAGCTCGTTGATTCGCGCTACTCACTACAAAGGGTTCACACGTAATATATATATTAACATACCAGTTACATTTCGACATTTTTATCTAAATTAAAAACAATACCAAAACACAAAATTAGTAATTCCATTTTATTTCATAATTTATTTACCTATATTCTTTTAATCGGATATTTCAATTATCACAATGGTTATTTACACAATTTTATTTTGTCAACATCTGAACAAATATAGGAGGAGATCACAACATAATTTGTATACATTTCGGAGAGTGTGCAGCTGATTTGCATGATCTAATATCACCATGCACTTTTCTACCGGACTGTTCATAACTTGATAAAGAGAAATGTGTGTGTATACGGTTGATGTCCAAAATACATATTTGTTTTAAAAAAAAAACATATTTTTACTGTTACATAAACTTGAAAAGCGTATATTTTTTGTAAGAAAACTAATGTGGTTATTACAAATTTTAAACAAACACACGGGTAAGTCACATGTGCTATAGTCAGTTTAGTCCGACTTAGAGCTCTGCCTCACTAGGCCGCCATGGCGACGTCGCCGGCGGCGCAAGTCTGGCTACTTCTGGCAACCAATGGTCGCCATGTCGAGTGGCCATGGCGTCTCGACAGTCATTCGTTTACCGTCGCCGTCGTCAGGAACGGACGTAGAAGAAATTAATGTATGTATAAATAAATAAAAGTCACTTACCTAGTTGTTTTTTCTAGGTTTGTCATTTCGTCTTTTTCTTTAAATATGTTTATTATTTCGTCCCAACCTTTATTTTTTAAGTTACGATCGGCATAATCATTTGATGAACTACTTATCCCACAAACAAGGACGGTTTTGAATTTCTATGATGAATCTTTCAGTAGCGAAACTCATTTTTTTCAATATCAAATACAAATAATGAGCGAGCGTCCAAAATGGCGGCTGGCCAGCGACTGAGTGAGGTGCAGTTTACACGTGTACATTATAGTGGCAACGTCGCCAGGCCGCCAGAGTAGCCAGAAGCCACGTAGGGAGCTGGCGCTTGTGGCAACGCTTCCAAATTGGCGACGTTGCCAAACCGTTGCCAAGTGAGTTAGGTAACATACATTTCAATATTAACTGCTTGGATACGTAGCCGGCGACGTCGCCATGGCGGCCTAGTGAGGCAGAGCTCTTAAGGTTCGGTCGTTTCCGGCGGCCCTTTCAAGGCAAGTGCACACGCGTGACCGCTGCTCGTGTGGCACAACCCAAAGACCCGGCCTTAAGCCGAAACTTAAGTCGAACTGAACTGACTATATCACACGTGAGTTACCCCCGTTTTCGTTAAAAAAGTGTACATGTTGGGACTTGAAACAACCAATCTGATTTTTAAAATAATTTTAGCTAGACATATCCCATTTCACGTAATTTTAGACAATTTAACATTGACAGTCCTCACTAGCTTCAAATGTAACTCGCGGATTTGACCAAACACGGATGATGGAAGAGGTAGCTATCGACTATTCTGTACAAATTGGATCTAAAGCACAGTCGGTGCGGCGCATAGTTGAACAAGGAGTCAGGACAATCGCACCAAACATTCGATAGGTTTATTTCTGATTGGAATGGTTTACGAACAGAAACTACGTTAACATTTGATCGAATCGATTGAAAATTACGACCTAAGTTCGTTTCTGCGATGTACAACTGATTTGAAAGTCTTCTTTCAGCTGCTTTCGCTTTGTATAATCTGATCGTCTCTCGGTCAGTTAAGTTCACTTCCGATAGACACGGTTTGTGTGTAGGTTTATGTTTAGAGTGAAGTCTGGATGGACACCTGTGAATGGGGATCCGGGCCAGGCTGCCAGACATGATCGAAGTCCTGGGCGGCGTGGAAATAAATACACAACATGTAATACAAGTTAGATAAAAAAAGAAATACACAGCATATAATAAAATACACTGTTGAATAAAATAATTATTGCGTTTGTGAAGAATCTGAATTATGATCTAACGTCAAACGTTGTTAAGAATCTCAATTATGATCTAATGCGAAAGTTCGGATGTTTGTTGCTCAATGAAGTCGCAACGTTTGAACGGATCGGGGGTCTACCGCCGCACGAAAAATGTCATAGCTTTGATGTTTCTCTCTCTTTTCTTTTCGCTTGAAATGATAGAGACAGCATTAGCAAAGCGATAGCCGATTTCGTTAGGCGGTAGATGCGCGGGTTGAAATTTCAAACACAGTTAGATTACAGTCTGAAATAGCATATACTTAGACATTATTTTAGCAAGGGAAATTTACGGGAACACCGCGTAAATCCGCGGGGCGCTGTTAGTATTCAATATTTCGGACATGCTGTCCAAACTACTGCCCCCTAGTGACAGATAGACCCCTCACTTGCAGCCCGCAGCGACCGCTGAGCTAACGAGCGCGGCGGTCGTCGCCCGCAGTGCCCGACGGGACGCTATCACGCGCGCGCGCTCAATATCCCAAGATGACTGGGTCAAAAATATACCTAGTGTGGTAAGTAAGTCCATCAAGTACGTTTTGGAAAAAGATGTGATACGTATTTTTTTATTTTAAAAAATTGACACCGATATAGATCGTCAAACTTCCGGAGTGGGGTTATGACGTCACGTCTACACAAACATAGTATATAGAGTTCTATCTATCTAGACGCAACGTTATTCGAAACTTCTAAGCACTGTATCTTTGTCATCTTTTGTTTGTGAAATAGTAGAAAAAATACGTGTTCAATATTTTTTGATTACGTAACTAACAGACTAGTTTTTTTTACACCATGCCAGTGCATCCTCACTCGCTCAAGGTCGCGCGGTTTTAGCCTACCGCTAGACCGTTCCTTCCAGGAAACAAGTGACAGTCGGTTGTCGGACGCACGGCTGAGCGCTCGCGCAAAACGTTTCCCGCGTATATTGCTATTAGATATGTCGTAAACCCTCCGCGCTAGACAGGGACAGAGTTACGCGTTAGAAAGAGCGCAAATGTTTATTTGAAAATCGCGACAGGTATTGCGAGCTGAATTGAACTTTGTTGTGTCCCAGCAAGAGTCGCTATTTATATAATTGTTTTTGGTAAGTGTGACTTCTGTACTAATATTTATTCTGTGACCATGGCTTTTAGAGTCGAGGTTGCCCGATGATACGTGGTCCGTGGTCCGTGGTCCAGTACTCACGAGTCGAGCGGGCGGTGGTAGTGGTGCAGCCGGTCCCGCTCGGCGTGCAGCGCGCGCGCGGCCCGCTCCAGCCGCAGCGAGCGCGCCGTCAGCGGGGACTCGGCGCCCTCGGCCCCGCCCGGCGCCGCGCCCGCGCCCCCGCCCGCGCCTGCGCCCTCGTCGCACAGCTGCATCTACACACGACACCACTTTAATACACTTTCTTTTCATAACACTTCATTGTACTTTCTTATCAAAACTTTAATGTAATTATTTTTTTTGTAAACATCAATCGTGAATGTGTAAATAAATGAATCGACAGATATTCGTTGTTTGCACAAAAATTAAATATTCGAATTAGGGCCAAAAGTGCGTTAAGCGGGCGTCCGCGACGGGCGCGACCCGTAACGTGTGCAACGGTCGGCATGTCTAAGGTGTGGTTCTTTCCCAGACTTTGCAAAGAGCCCCCACCACTACAAAAAATTACCACCACGAGGATTGACAACTTCGGTCGCAATTTCTAACTAGTCAGGACCCGCCAGTTCAGACCGCCGGCCCGCGACGGACCTCTTTTATATGGAACCGCGCCCGCGTCCGGCAGTTTCGGCCCTTAAGACGCTCGCTTCGAAAGGCTACCTAGCCTTTCGACCGAAGTTGTTAATCCTCGTGGAGGTAATTTTTTATAGTAGGCTACCTAGCCTTTCGAAGCGGGCGTCTAAAGCGTCACTGACGCCGCGACAGAGAGATGTTCCATACAAATGTATGAAATTCTAGGGAACGCCATTCTAGCAACACAAACGCAGTGCGGTAGTGTCGCATTTGTATGGAACATCTCTCTGTCGCAGCGTCAGTGACGTTATAGACGCTCGCTTCGAAAGGCTACTTTTAGGCTGTTTCCCAACGTGCCTGTTAATACAATTTTAAGCAAACGCTAGATTCATTTAGCAACCATTAATATTGCATATTTGATTGCATGGTCATTACTAATATCTATTTATCAAATATCGTGTCTAACCTAAATATTGTTATGCGCAAAATTCATAAAACTATCAATTAATTTATTTTTCGTGTAACGTATGTTTCACGCCTTTTATAAGATTAAGATATAAGTTAGTTATTTAAACTAATTCACATTCAATATTTTTATAAACATACATTCCTAACTATGCACCTGAGAAGAGAGAAATTCGTGGAGATACCCATGGCGAGTATTTGTGACAAGTTAATAATTAAAATATTACCATAATACTTAATAAACTATAACTCATGACATTCACAATAAGCTTAGACTACAATACCTACAACTTTACTGTAAATACAAACATATTATGATACATATTTATTATTACAAAGCAAAGGATACAGTTACACAAAAATATTTTAGTATAAATAATTAAAATTGTATGAGGCAGTGAGGTGCTTAGCAATTATGATACACAAATACGTCACATAACTTCACAATCATTTCTTTTACAAAATAATGTGACAAAGGTTAACACAACAATAGGAATGGCATACGTATATAATAATATATCTACTTATACAAAATTATTACTATTTTGCATATACATGTATCGATACATATAATATACAATTATTAAAAATTAGTTACATTGCGTATATTATACATATACAAATTCTGCGGCATGTGATAAGCCATTCAACAGTGCATTCAGCTCGAACTAAAGGTAAATCTTCTACTGTGTATGTGTGCGGTATGCGCATCGGTGACAGTCTCACAATATGTATTGGTGTGACGCTATGTGTATTTGTGATAAAATGTGTATTTTGTGTTTGTAACGGTATTGGTTCTGTGACAGGATGTGTATATGTATCTATGTGACGACATGTATTTGCGACAGTATATCTTAGTGTGACGGTATATGTGTGTATACGGCATACTTCTTTAAACAGTTATTTAGTAACAAAGTACGTCACAGTTAATGGGACACACAAAAGCGCACATACAAGTGCATACGTGAGGTTGGAGCTTCATTTTGACATCCTTCTACATAAAAACACCTCAAAAACTCGCTACAGACAAACTCTGTGACGAATATTCGTAAAGATTCGTAAATTTCAACTACTAGGTATGCGTCTCGAAGCAAGCAAGTGACAATCCGTGATTGTCGTATTTATTGATCTCACAAACAACCGACTATCTGTGGTAGGCGTGACATTATGACAACAATCATTCTGAGCACGCTTCCAACTCGTACCTTCGTGAGTTTGAGAACAATTCTATGTAGAAGGATGTTACAAACTTCGCTCCGATACGGTGTGACGGCGTGACGCGTACAAACAATAAGGTAGGCTGCAGTTCACCGTACTCCGTACCGTACCATGCCTCTAGTAGATTACTATTGGATATATGTACGTTCACAAAGTCTAGCCAGTAATGGCTGGTTTTATCCGTCCGTGATACGCGGCGGTGTTTGTTGGTGACAAGTTTTTATGGACGTGGATGGAGTGGGTGGAATTATTCGATCTGGGGTGTGTACAAACAACTGATCAGAATTAAGTTTAGATAGATGATGAGGAAATTTCGGTAAGCAGTAGTATTAATTGAGGCTATTTGTCATAGGTGGTCGCTAGCTTTACTTTAGGTACTTTCAAATTGAGTGACTAATAAAGTGTTCCATATCCAATTTAACTCCCCGACAAAGCGAAACGAACGACAAGACCAGGAGTTGATCTAAAAACATTTTTGTTGAGTCTGATACTCTCATCACGTCGAGGGTGCAGATTCGGAAGACAATCCTGCTAATATTTGGACTAGTTTGTATGTTTGGTGCTCAATCATGCTGTTAGAACTGAGCGGATTTGTCTAAAATTTTGAAAATAGATAACATATGGGCTACTTTTCATCGACGTAACAGTATTTTCGAAGTCATGTGCATAATGCCGCTAATTTAAAACCGGTGAAAGAAAACATCCACCAACCCACACTGGGCCAGCGTGGTGCATTACGTCTTGAGTCTCTCCTTGCGAGAGAAGGCCTCGAGTCCCAGCAGGGGGAACACTTATTGGCTGCTTTTGCCACTTTTTAGTGAAGGAAAATGACGGGAAAGGGAGCTATAGGGTCCAACCGAGCTGAAAACTTAGTTTGTTTGGACGCTTTAATCTCAGGAAATGTTGGACCAATTACAAAAAATATTTCACCATTGGATACGTATCCTTGCGTGCTATATTCTGTAAGGCGGGCCGAACTGTTAATCTATACTAACATTATAAAGCTGAAGAGTTTGTTTGTTTGTTTGAACGCTAGGATCTCGGGAACTACTGGTCCGAAATGAAAGATTATTTCTCTGTTGAATAGATAATTTATCGAGGAAAGCTATAGGTTATTAACATTACGCTACTATCAACAGGAGCGGAGCATGAATGAAAAATGTAACAAAAACGGGGGAAAATATTGCTTTTTGAGAGCTTTCGTTGCGTGACAGGTTGTGTCTAACTTAAATTTTGCGTCATTAGAACCTAAGGTAACCGAATTTGCTCAAAATTTGAATTGGTACGACCAATTTTCGATAGATGGCGTAGCAACGCGCGCACGGATCAGCTAGTTGTAAATAAAATAAATGAAAGACATCATCGATTGTAGAGGCGTGGCACGGTAGGGGGTGCAGCCTCGTGTGCCGGCGTCAGTACCTGGCTGGAGGGCAGGCTCTCCGCGGCGGGCCGGTACAGCGAGTGCGGAGACATCGACGCGGGCGCCTACACGCCACACACACAACGATACACTTTACATTACACACTATGATACATCTTACACCCCACATAGACTACGTTACTTTATATATTACACCCCGTACACACAATGATACACTTGATCTTACACCAAGGATGTTGGCTTACAAGAACTATGCA
The DNA here is from genome assembly GCA_963693475.1 of Ectropis crepuscularia. Lineage (NCBI taxonomy): Eukaryota > Metazoa > Arthropoda > Insecta > Lepidoptera > Geometridae > Ectropis > Ectropis crepuscularia. Next base: position 28,092,623 of record OY856353.1, on the reverse strand, counting down.
AATTACAAATTCTAGCGTATCCGTTCACTAACTAATGTAAATAAACATTTTTTTACAGTGAATATGGATATACATTAGACAGGAGGACATTATAGGTGTGCGGAAACACTGCTGAGTCGTTGCCTAATACGTGTACTTAGGAAGCTACGTTGTTGCCCAATACGTCTGCTAGGGGGCTACGTTGTTGCCCAATACGTCTGCTAGGGGGCTACGTTGTTGCCCAATACGTCTGCTAGGGGGCTACGCTCTCCGTTAGCGTAGTATTAATAATACTTCTCGCACTAAAGCTTAATCAAGTTAGTGAACGTGGCGTCGTAATGGTTAAGACAGGACAACTAATCTTTTTCCTTGTCACAGTAGGAATGTACCTTAAAAAGGCGTTTTAAACTTGTCTAACTTTAGTCGACTGAATTCAGAAGCAAATTTCAAATCTAAGATCAATAATAATAAATACCAGCAAGTCTCCTAACTATCCTGCTTTACTGCTATGCTTTGTGATGCCGATAATTTGGCAACGCCGATGAAACCAGACAACTATATCTGTTCTCCGCATGCAGTTGAGCTGAAAGCAGATGTCGTTGTCTGCTTTCATCGGCTTTATCAAATTGGCCGATGACATCACAAATCATAGCAGAAAGCAGGAGAGTTAGGCGGTAGACCTGCAGGTGACTGTAAGCTCTATCCTCGAGAGGGGAAGGATCACTGTCGCGGAACATGGAATATTGAGCCAGAGTCATATCAAATCATTATGAGGTTACGGCAGTACTAATTTGACCGAAGTAAAATTCAACATTATAAGTTTGACAGTGAAGCGTAATCGAACACGTACACATGCTCAGAAGCAAGCCCTTGAAAAATGTGTTTGATGAATTCAGATATTTCCTCTGTGTCTGGTTGTTTTTATGTATCATATATATTTACGATTACATTGGTATTTTATTAGCTAATTGGTCGTTATAGTCCTCACCTGTTCCGCTCTCCTCTCAAAAAGCGGCGACTGCGACGCCACTTCTACTAACTTCAATATGCTTCAGTGAATCCGCGGAATAATACAAATATCTGGCCACAATTTCATAATGCTGTGCGCTATTACTATGATATTTATAAAGAAAACATTTAAAAGGTTTGTTTCCATCCATTTAAAATCAATTTATAGTTAAACGAATTTTTAAATTATTTAGAATCAAATGGAAGTAAAACCTTTTATCGGACATCAATATTTACAATTTAAAAACGTTTAAACATTCTATGCCTCACAAATACTTTACACAGTAAACTATTGATAATATATTATCGAAAGAATCAATCGAACAATGTATTTCAGCTAAAATGGACTTAGCAATGTAAATATCCCTATGACTGTGATTTCGGTACCTGGACAACACTTCTCAATACGGTTTTCAGTACTTTAATTTTGAGTAATTTTTGTCAATCACTATGTCATCTAAATGTGTATAAGCTAATTTTAGTATTATTGTTCATATTTCAGAAACCGCCACACCGATTTCGATAAAATTGATATGGGATCACCTCTGTACAAACAAAAAAAAATTGGCAGTCATAGGAACTACACGTGAGGTGTAAGGGGGAAGCGCTTAACATCTAGTTTCCCCAAATGTCAACCTCTCCTGCGCGCGGTACACCCTGCTGCCGACTAACGAGGCTCTGACGACCGAACCAATGGCGGTATATCCATTTAAAAGCCAGTCCTAAATTGACCTGGCCGGTGACGGGCAGCGGCGTCATCGGTGCAAAGGACTGGCTCCGCGGTCACCAACCCGCCTGCCAAGCGTGGTGACTATGGCAAACACCCCCCCATATGATGGTCACAACAAAGAAACGGCCCCTAGTCCCCGGCGGCTCCGTTATTCCAGGCGCTGGTGGCAGCCTTGGTTCCGACAGAGCATGGGGTGCTAAGAATCCCCGGCAGACGCCCCGCCACCAAACCCAACGACTCGACCTGGCAACGTACAACGCACGGACGCTGAGGGCTGACGAAAAGATTGTGGAGCTGGAAGAAGAAGTGGACAAGTTGCGCTGGGATATCATAGGGTTATCCGAAGTCCGTAGACAGGGCGAGGACAGAATAACCCTCGAATCCGGCAACTTGTTCTACTACCGGGAGGGAGATCAACAATCCCAAGGGGGTGTCGGGTTTATCATCCGCAAGTCTCTCGTCAACAACGTGTTAATGATCGAGAGTGTGTCGAGCAGGGTTGTATACCTTGTACTTAAAATAACTGACCGGTATACATTGAAGGTCATACAGGTATACGCACCGACCTCGACACATCCCGACGAAGAGGTTGAGACCATGTATGAGGACATCTCCAAAGCCATACATGTCTCGCCAACACATTTCACAGTTGTGATGGGAGACTTCAACGCGAAACTAGGCAAACGTAGCGGTGATGAGTTGAGAGTGGGAAAATCCGGATATGGGCAGCGGAACCCAAGAGGGCAACGTCTAGCTGATTTCTTGGAAAGGGAGAGCCTCTTTATGATGAACTCCTTTTTCAAGAAACAGGCACAACGAAAATGGACCTGGATTAGCCCAGATGGTTCCACAAAAAATGAGATCGACTTCATTATGACGTAGTATTATGACTAAACGGCAAATATTCAGCGATGTCTCTGTGATCAGTAGGGTTAAAACCGGCAGCGATCACCGTATTGTAAGAGGCACGCTGAATCTAAACATTAAGTTCGAAAGATCACGTCTAATGAAGTCCACGCTCCGACCAAATTATGCTCAAATCGAAGATCCCGACAACTTTCAACTCGAACTTCAAAATCGCTTCGAAGCCTTAGATGAATGCGTAACGGCGGATGAAATAAACGACAGGCTGGTGGGAACTGTTCAAGCAGTTGGCAGGGAATTTTATAAGAGCCGACGCCAGAATAGAACCCAAAAGCTCTCCGATCATACTCTGAATCTCATGGCGGTTAGGCGAGATATGCGATTGCAGTCTTCGGTCGACATGACGGTATACAGACGGCTCAATAGACAGATTTCTACTTGTGTGCGACGCGACATACGCTGCTTCAATACTTCGTGTATTGAAGAAGCGATCAAGCGGAATAAAGGCTCGAAAGTGTTCGCAAGAAATCTGTCTCTTGGGCAAAGTCAATTGACCAAATTGAAGACCGACAGTGGTAACGTCGTCTCGTCGAGGGCCGAGATTTTGGAGGAGATTGAGAGGTTCTATGAACAGTTATACACCTCTACGCAAACACGACCTGTCGTTAGCATGGCAAAAGACCCAAGAGCCAAGCTGACCCGACACTTTACCGAAGACATCCCGGAAGTCAGCCTGTATGAGATTAGGATGGCCCTCAAACAACTTAAGAACAACAAGGCACCTGGCGACGACGGAATTACGACTGAGCTTCTGAGAGCGGGTGGAAAACCGGTACTTAAAGTCCTTCAGAAGCTGTTCGACTCCGTCATACTTGACGGTAATACGCCAGAAGCGTGGAGCAGAAGTGTGGTGGTGCTCTTCTTCAAAAAAGGTGACAACACCTTGTTGAAGAACTACAGACCCATCTCACTTCTGAGCCACGTTTATAAGTTGTTTTCGAGGGTAATCACGAATCGTCTCGCACGCAGGTTTGACGACTTCCAGCCACCCGAACAAGCCGGTTTCCGAAAAGGCTATAGTACCGTAGACCACATACATACGCTTCGGCAGATTATACAGAAAACCGAGGAGTATAATCGGCCACTATGTATAGCGTATGTGGACTATGAGAAAGCCTTCGATTCCATCGAGACCTGGGCAGTGCTTCAGTCTCTCCAGCGATGCCGCATGGACTATCGCTATATCGAAGTGTTGAGGTGCATTTACAGCAAAGCCACAATGTCTGTCCGATTACAGGACCAGTGCACAAAACATATCCGGCTACAGAAAGGCGTGAGACAGGGAGATGTCATATCTCCGAAACTGTTCACTGCCGCGCTGGAAGATGTTTTCAAGCTACTGGACTGGAACGGACATGGCATCAATATCAACGGCGAATGCATCACTCACCTTCGGTTTGCCGACGATATAGTCATTGTGGCGGAGTCGATGGAGGACCTCGGTGCTATGCTCAGGGACCTCAGTAGAGTATCCCAACAGGTAGGTTTGAGGATGAATATGGACAAGACGAAGGTCATGTCAAATGTTCATGTCTCACCTGTACCGGTTATTGTTGGGAATACCACACTCGAAGATGTTGACGAATACGTCTACCTGGGTCAAAAGATCCGATTGGGTAGATCCAACTTCGACAAAGAGGTCCAGCGAAGGATCCAACTCGGATGGGCAGCGTTCGGGAAACTACGGCACATCTTGGAGTCCAAAATACCCCAATGCTTGAAGACGAAAGTCTTCAATCAGTGCGTGTTGCCAGTGATGACTTATGGAACTGAGACGTGGTCCTTAACTGTGGGCCTCATAACAAAGCTCAAAGTCACACAGCGAGCTATGGAGCGAGCTATGCTCGGAGTCTCTTTGCGCGACAGAATCCGTAATGAGGATATTCGCAAAAGAACTAAAGTAGCCGACGTAGCTCGAAGAGTAGCTAAGCTGAAGTGGCAATGGGCAGGCCACATCGCTCGCAGAACTGACAACCGATGGGGAAGAAAGGTTCTCGAGTGGCGACCACGAACCGGAAGACGCAGTGTTGGACGGCCTCCCACTAGATGGACAGATGACCTCACGAAGGTCGCTGGAAACCGCTGGTTGCAGGTTGCGCAGGACCGTTCGTTGTGGAAATCTAGGGGGGAGGCCTATGTCCAGCAGTGGACGTCTTACGGCTGATGATGATGATGAGGAAATACACAACAGCCCATAGAACAGCCGATAGAAATGAAAACTTAGAATTCAGAATTTGAGAGCTTACTTTGGAAACTACGCGGGTGAAATCGGAGGGCGTGGCCATGAGCATGGCCGTCTAGAAATGCTGACGCAGTTCTAGATGGCCAATGGCCATGGTCCCGAGTTTACCCAGAGATTTTTTATCATCCCCGAGCGTGACGCTAGAATTTAATTCACAGCCCACGAAAAACCTGTCAGTGGCGCGTCAATAGAAGTTTTCACTTAAAAAAAAACACAACCGAATTGAGATCCTCCTCCTTTTTTGAAATCAGTTTAAAATCTAGTAGTTTGTGGGCTACATGAGCTAGTTCGTCACCTCTAGTACCAAAAACCATAAAGGAAATGCTGTCATCCACAGTATTCACGTATTTTTGTGGCCCACCCAACGGGCTGGTAGAAAGGACACCTTGTGACTGGATTTTACACCAAATTTGTTTTATAATTGTACAAAAGTATTGTCTGTATATTTGTTTTGGAAACAAATGTTACTACTGTAAAACAGATTTGGTATAAAATCCGGTAACAAAACAGAATGTTCCAGAAAGTGACAAGTGAAAATACAATTATATATTTTTGTGCAAATGCCCAGAGAGGCTTTTGCCCAGCATCAGCTAACAGCTTCAAACAATAAAAAGTAGAGACTATAGGAATGACAGTCGAACATCGACCCAATGAATATAAACAAATAAGATCAAAATCCGTCTGTAGGCGGTACATACCGTGTGGTACTTGTGTATGGGCGCGAGGTGCGGCCGCGAGGGGGACGCGGCGAGCGGGGGGGAGTCACCGCGGCGGGACACCACGTTCATATGCTCGTAGCTACCCACCTGGAAACACACACACACACACTTGTAACACACACATATAAACCATACAGTCGTTCCAAGACGTCTAGACAGGGCAACCGTGCGGGGCGAGACGAAGCAAGCAAGCTCCCGAATTGAAAACACGATAATGTTAGCAGTGTGGGAGCGTAATTCAAGGCTGACGGATTCCGAATTATTGTTAATTACGAATTGTTTTTATTTATCACAGACCCACACACAACTGCTTTGTCGGCATTTATCACCAGTTCAAAGGCATCGTCTTACTGGTAGTTTTACTTCATGCTTCGAGTTATAGTAGGTAACAAATGATTACTACGACAACAAATCAAATCTGATATAAAAATATGATTTATTGGTTAATGTGGCTGTCAAGGATTTTAATTATTTAATCGCCCAGTCTTGATGTTCAAATTGTCATATGACGATGTTTGTGCTAAATAATCATAAGAATCACGTCACCGTAAAATTGTAACTACCATCGGATTAAAATCTAATACCGTTAGATTAATCTAACATCGGTAGATTATAAACTAACCTAATTTACCGTCGGTTTATAATCTCAAGTTTTTTTGTAATCTGACAATGTTTGGAATTTTACGGTGTCAAAAACGACAAATATAAAAATACATTGAACTCAGTGAATCAATATTCTAAGTGATGATTGCAATTGTAATGCATAGGTTTCACAGCTTAACATAGAGAACAATTCTTCATCACCCGTTCACCCGTAACACTGGCCCAGCACGGTGCGAGGCCACTTCGATAGATTATAATCTAACAAAAATAAGGCGTTAACGTTTAATTGTAAACAGCGTGTGGCGCTTCACAGTATTTCAACAGATTACAATCTTACTAGCGAGATTGTAATATAACTGTGTTTACAGTTTAATCGTATAAGGAACACCATACTGCGTTCCAGGACTCAAATAGCCGATGTGACCCAAAAACTGGTAATTTGAAATGGGACTGGGTTGGACTTGTCTGCCGCATGTCGAATGTTCTTTGGGACAAATCACTATTCAGTGGAGACTCGCAAACGACGAGGCAGCAGGCGAAAGAAACGCTGGCGGGAACACCTTGATATCTATTATATACTAGCGGCCCGCTCCGGCTTCGCTCGAATAATAACCTAGATATCAACTGCAGCGCCATCTGCCGTAGCCTATGTTACTCGGGAATAATGTAGCTTTCCAAAGGTGAAGGAATTTTTGAAATCGGTCCAGTAGTTTCGGAGCCTATTCATTACAAACAAACAAACAAACAAATCTTTCCTCATTATAATATTAGTATAGACTAAAAGATGGGGGACATTAACCTTTTGACCGCCAGAGTCACCTATACTTGACAAGCGCGAGTGAGCCCTGTGCGCTAACGACGTCTATAGTTGACAAAAAAACGGACTATACCAAAACATTGTGTGTTAGATATCAAATGGTGACAGCACAATTATATTTTTTTAATTTTGACTTATTTCGTACGCTTGGCGTCCAGGGCACGGAAATGCAATTTAGTCCTGGCGGTCAAAAGGTTAACACAAGACAGAAGCAAATGGACGGAAGGTAGGGAGGCCCTAGCCCAGCTTTGATACAGTATAGGCTTCAAAAAATTTGGCAGTCACAGGGACTGCCGATAGAAGTGAAAACCTATAACACAGAATTTGATAGCTCACTTTCGAAATTACGCGGGTAAGACCGGAGGGCGTTGCTAGTCTGGAATATATTTTCAAAGCCTGGTCATCTAGATTAATCTTCTAAGCATATCCATCTACAAATGCGCTAGGTCCCGAGTTCATCCGAACGTTTTTTTCATTTATGAGCGTGACGATGAGTTTAATTCATAGCCCACGAAAAATCTGTGTGGTTCGCCAAAAAAACTTTCACTTCAATAATAATAATTACAATTTAACGGTGACATATACACGAAATAATGGACAAAGTGATTCTGAAACGATGGTAGTGAGACGATGGGTAGGGGTGATCTAACGAATAGATTAGGTTTACATTCCAAGTAGGTACCCTGGACTCGAGCTCCTCCGCGCGCGCCTCCGTGGATTGCTTCTCCTCCTGGATGAGCCGGATCTCCGTATTGATGGCGTCCAGCCTACACCAATCATGATATCCTAGTACTGCGCTGCGCTTGTCGCCCAGGTATTTAAAATTATCTCTGCCTTTTTCTTAGGGATCTTACGCAGACACAACGGATCCACAGACAGCTAGCCGCACTATATATTGTTATATACACTAGCAGCCCGTTCTACTCGTTCGACTCGAGTCGGATCGACCGACCATATTACAGTTGAGTTTTCCGTTTACCCAATTAAATATATGTAGCGAACACGTTAATTTTAATACTAAAATTTTATATTATAGACAGGAAGTGATGAAGCTGAAATGATGATCGATGTGTTACGATGGGTGGTGGTGTTGTAACGTATATATTAGTTCATCGTGTTTACATTCCAAGTAGGTACCCTGGACTCGAGCTCCTCCGCGCGCGCCTCCGTGGACTGCTTCTCCTCCTGGATGAGCCGGATCTCCGTGTTGATGGCGTCCAGCTGCTCCTGCAGCATCAGCGCCAGCGCGGCCGCGTCCGTGTGCCCGCCGCCGCCCTCCGCGCCGTCAGACTCGTCGTTCTGTACACCCAACACACACATATATGTACTTCAACGTGAGATGAAAACAATTATTTTTTTAAGAAAAAACATAACACGAATTCCATACAAAATTAAATCGCGACACTCGTTCAAATTTCATAAGAAGCAATAAGAGTCATCGAAATAAACGAAAGTAAATTTTAGTTTTTTGTTCATATTTCATCGTAAATTTTATCGATTTCGATAAAATTTATATGGAGTCACCACTGAATGATGATCTATCAAAGAAAAAAACAACCAACAAAATCGAGTCGCATTTGGAGGCGCCATCGTAGAATACACATACATAAATAGGCAAAACAAAAATGGCAGTAATAGGGACTGGGTATCGAAGGGAAAACTTATAACTCAGAATTAGACAACTCACTTTGAAACCATGCGAGTGACACCGAAAGACGCTGCAATGACCATGGCCATCTATATTCTAGATCATTCGAGTTCACCCGAGAATTTCTTTCATTTACGAAAGTGACGCTTGAATTCAATTCACAGCCTACGCAAAATCTGTGTGTGGTGCGCCAAAAGAAGTGTTCCCTTCAAAATTGCTTATGATAGTGGAAAATATACTGAAAGATATATTTGAAAAAAATAAATAATATATTTATATAATTATGTACGTATATGAAATAAATAGTACTTAAATAAATAATTAAATAGTTATAAAATAAAAATAAAATAGTTACTGGTACTCAGCCTGCATCCTTTTAAGGGGATATTATTAGGTACATTCAATACGTCAACTTTTGTTCTACAGTTTTTAAAAATTCGCGTTTTTTTCTTTTTTTTTTAATTCTTTTTATGTGAAGGTGAGTGTTGACGTACGTCAATATAAGGGGCCCCTTTTAAACATACGCCCGAGTCACAAGTCTTGGGATCTATTCGAGATTTCTCTCTCTGCCACACGATGTACCCGGCACCCGCACGGTGAATCCATGGAATGCTAAGAAGTACGTCTCTAAAATAAAAAGTGTATTTGCACGGTCTAAAAGCATGAAGCTCTTCATAATAATTCGTAACAAGAGCGCGTACGCTCTTTAACACTCGATAAATGAAGTGCGGAAGTGAATAAACTCTAAAAAGTCGCTAAACAGTACTAGAAAGGGCAAACAAAACTCTTTTTTTTTGGGTTATCTATTGAGTTTTAACGAAAGCTGTAGAACATAAGTTGTTTGTTTAAATATACAGAACATGCCCTTACACGGATGCAGGCTGATTACCAGTAACCCTGAAAAAAAGTGTATCTATCTATATATGAAATGTAACACAAACCTCTGCGTCGCTGGAGACGTCGAACTGTTGCGCCGTGGCCAGCGCGTGCGCCTGTTGTAGCTTCTCCCACGAGCCGTCCAGCTGTGGACAAACAACCCGTGTGTCACTCCATACTGGCAAACTCTATTTAATCTAAAGAGTTTACATATACTATGTATAGATACTACGCTTTACATCGAAAGCACGGGTCAGATAGCTCTTGTCTTGTCGCTCATGTGTAAGTGTCATACTTTTGTCGCGGCACATCACTATGTCTCAATAGCTAACACACACCTCATCTGCTTACGATTGGTACAAAGGAACCGTGCTGATAAACCGGATCTATTTACTTATTACTAGCTGACCCTGCAAACGTTGTTTTGCCGTATAAATAAAGGTATGAAAAATAGCTAGTAGCCGATTCTCAGACCTACTGAATATGCTTATAAATTTTGGTTAAAATCAGTAAAGCCGTTTCGGAGGAGTAAGGAAACAAACACTGTGACACGAGAATTTTATATATAAGATTTATCTAAGGGCAGTCTATTAAATCGTATGGTCGTTCAACGAAGCCGTCTACACGGGGCAATCGTGCGGGGTGAGACACCCGTGTCTCACCCCGCACGATTGCTCAATGGTAGTATTTCGTGAGCGCGTTTCAGTTTTCGGTTTTATCTACCCGTACATTATCGGCGTTTTTTCCAAGATCAAAGGCAATGAACTACTGGTAGTATTTCCTTACTGTAATACTGATATTCATTAGTTCGGTAGGGTATGTGGTGGTGGACATGAGACCGTAAGGTGTGTGGTGGTGGGTACATGAAGGCGTGTCATTTTGGTTGCATGGTGGCACAAAAAAATATCTGCTAGACCGATAGAAAAAACCGACCGTGTCGTAAATAGCCTTTTTGCGCCCTGTGTGAGCTTCTATAACTGGGTTCTTGTGTTTTAAATATATACAATGTGTGTGTCTACCTTGTTTGTTGTTTATGTGTCTGTTTGTAATGAGGCTTTAATTAAATTGTGGAATCGCAGCCATTTTGTTTTTTTGGTGCCAACCCTTAAGCGCTTGTATTAATTTAGTCATAACTTACCATGTAAGGGGCATATTGATTAAAAAAAGACATCATTCGATAGCCTGTTTTATAAACAAAGACGCTCGTATGCTGCAAAAAATTAATGTCTAATTTAACTTACATTTATGATGATGGCATGTAGGTACGTTTGTGTTAGAATCGAGCACCAGGGACGCGGTGGGAACTTATCAGGTGTAAACCAAAACAATAATAAGACCTACCCGGTCGCAGTGTAGCAATTCTTGCACCTCCCAAGGTTTACGCCCTGTACCTGAGCACCATTGGCATCGCCCTATTTACGGTACTGGAAACTGAATCTCTCTCGATTTGAAAACTTGACCGCTATCACACCTGTACTTAAACGACGATACGGTCTATGATGGGGCATGCTTACCTAGAAGAAAGCGATTTATTCTCGACTTAGGGAGTGGAGTAGACTCGACTTGTGAGACGGTAGAGTTTTTGATGAGTGTGTGATCGTAGACTGAGTCACGGTAGAGTGTGTGGTCAGAGTGAATCACCTTAGCCTGGAAGAGTGATGGCGGCGGCTGCTGCGGCGCGCCCGGAGACAGCGACCGCGTCAGCGCGTCCGTCTGCTGGATGTTGAACGCTATCTCCTGCTCCAACATCTGACGTTTCAGCTGGAAATTACAAAAACGTAGCTATAAATCTTTATTATCACTTTTTACAAACCACTATAGGCGAAAATAATTGTGAAGAATGGAAGACAAGATCGGCTGCAGAGTGAGAAACCTCTTGAAAATGATTACTTGGCCGAGCATAACTGCCTTCTGCATTATATTGGATCCCAACCCGTAGCGATAGCATCTAAGCTGTTTGGTCGTGTCTATCGAGGCAATGATTCTGGAATCGATATCTCTGAAACGACGCGAAGTTGCGAACGGTCTGTCTTTATCCATAAATCTTTGATGGCGAATAATTTTTAAGCTAATTGTCTGTCTGGAAGGAATGTTTGTGGGCAGAGAGACAAGGAAAGGTGTCATCATGCCATCATTATCAGCTCTCCATCGTCCACTGCTGGACATATGCCTCTCTCAATTTACGCCACTGAGTTAGATCGGCAGTTCGTATCTGCCACTTTAAACAGATCGTCGCTCCATCTAGCCGCAGGGTGCTAGTAATTTTGCGGCGACGTTCAAGACTTTGAGGTCTTTTTCGAACTAGGATGTCATTGCCTAGGAGCCTATTGACACGTCTCTAGATCGATGTCAGAGCTTGTAATTAGCCGACCCCTTTCAAAGTTGCGAACAGTGCTCCGTAGAAGAGCGTAGAGTCCGTAGAGTCCGAATTTATGCTTGGCATTACACGCAGCGACTATTCAGACTTGAAGTACCTTCGCACTTTTGCGAAAACACCTAGTTTTTTGCAGCTAATTTGGCATTGGGCCCAATGAAAAAGAGCATTAAAAGCATTTCAATACATTGACGAGTGGTAGGTATGTGTTATGGATGCATTTTTATTTTATTTAAAATAACTAGAGTTAAAATCTCCTAAGATGGCAATTTCTGTTGTGACTTTTAGGTAAAAATTGTAACGTTTAGGGAGAGAAAGAAGAGGGGTACAAAAAAAGAAAACGATACAGTGCGTTAGAAGGGATCCCCTTCTAACGGGAGGGAGTATGAAATCTAAAAGAATGCGTTACGTAATACTTGATCGCCCCCGTACCTGCTCGGTCTCCATCCGCCACTTGGCGAGCTCCTTGAGTATCTCCTGCTTCTCCTGCATCAGCTCTTCCGCGTACTTCCTGGTCTTCTCCAGCTCCTGGGTCAGCGCGTTCTTCTCGTCCAGGGCGTGCATGCGCTCCTTCAGGTGCACTTGTAACCTGGATACAATAACATACCTTTTATTGTCACGAAAGTACCAAACATTCACGTACATCATTACTAAACTTAATAAGTTGAAACACTGACTCGTCAAATTATGTTTTTGATAACATATTGTATAACCACATCTTGTCATCATTGTAGAAAAATAATCTTTTAACGGTAAGATTCTATTGCTAAGTCCATTTCAGCCTTTCCACATACGAATAAATAACATCAGTTATCCTGGAAGTCCCAGATCTGGACGACCGACTACGCTTTGGTCGATTCCAGACCTTACGACATAGTGTGTGAGCAGTCGCGCTCCGCAGGGTCGAGGGGGAGGTCACAGGGGACATGACCTCTCCAAAATCGTATACATTGAAAAATCTAAAAGTTTATAAATATCGAATAGTATACAGGCAATTTTTTACAGCAGGACAATAACTGGAACGGACACAAGGCGAGTGAAATAGCGAAGTGCTACTAAAGTATTTTGAACTCGACAGAATGTATTATTATTGGTGACCCCCCCTACAAAATTTGAGGCTGCGTCCGCTCCTGGCTTCGTCTCCGCTTTGGTGGAATCAAGTCACTCTAGGTTTTACGACATAGTGTGTTAGCCTGTAGAACCTGCAATGGTGTGGGCGCACATACCTGTCGTTGGACTCTGAGAGCAGCTTGTCGACCGTAGCAGACAGCCTCGTGTTGTGCTCCTCGTTCATGCGCAGGCGCTGGTTGAGCCGCATCAGCTCCGCGTTCTTCTCCTCCACGCTGGCCTCCAGCCGCTGGATGCGGTCCTCCGCCGAGCCGTGCCGTTCCTGCGCCTGGAGGAAACGCACGCCAGCCTCAAGATGGATACGTTGGCAACGTAGCCAGCATGACGACGGATACATTGGCAATGTAGCCAGTCTCAACATGGATACGTTGGCAACGTAGCCAGCCTGATGACGGATACGTTGGCAACGTAGCCAGCCTGACAACGGATACGTTGGCAATGTAGCCAGTCTCAACATGGATACGTTGGCAACGTAGCCAGCCTGACAACGGATACGTTGGCAATGTAGCCAGTCTCAATATGGATACGTTGGCAACGTAGCCAGCCTGACGACGGATACGTTGGCAACGTAGCCAGCCTGATAACGGATACGTTGGCAACGTAGCCAGCCTCAAGAGAGATACGTTGGCAACGTAGCCAGCCTTGAGATGGATACGTTGTGTAACACACCGTACCACAACGTAGAGATAAAAATATCAGGGACATTTTTATACCAAAATTTAGAGATCTACAACATTCGACTGCCCTCGTGGCTTAGTGGGTAGTAGCTCTGCCTGCGAAGCCGAGGGTCGTGGGTTCGATCCCCACCCAGTGCAAATATTTGTGTGATGAATTCAAATGTTTGCACTGTGTCTGGGTGTTTCTATGTATAATAAGTATATATTTAAAACTATATAAGTATTATATCAGCTATCTGGCCGCCATCATACAAGCTTTGCTTAGTTTGGGGTCAGATGGTGCTGTGTGTGAATTGTCCACCAATATTTATTATTTATTTTATTTATTTATTTTATTTTCTAAGACACTTTTTCGATAAATCTTACTGTTTTCGAGAAAAGTCCAAAATACCTAAAATTTTGACTTTTCTTCCCGAATAAGTCACAAAGCTCACATGCGACCGAAGGGGAGTTTTGGCCCCTCATTCAATAGTAAGTAAACTAAACACAGTTGATAACAATATTTATGTCTAAATTGACCGGATTAATACATTTAATAGGAATTCTCAAGTAAAGCCAAAGTACGATGACATCATTTTGTATAGTGTTGAATATATTGAATATATAGCCAAAATCTAAAAGAAAATAGTTTAGAAACATATGAATAATTTTAATATGTAAGTAGGAAGGCTAAGAGTAGGGCTGACATCACATATAATACACATGTCGAATTGATAAATCCTTGAAATTCAATCAAAATCTAATTTTCTGATATATTCAGGTAAACTTCTCCTCCAATTATTTTACAACTACTCAAACATACATCACAAGTCTCCAAAAACAGAAATTCCGGATACGTGGTAGAATGGCATGGAATATTAGAACATTTCATACGCTTAGCTTGGTCTATGACAAAAGTTCTTAAAATTAAGTATTTTAAGAACTTGTAATAGTTCAATTTAAAGAAGATAGTTTTATCCTGCCTACTAGGATCATTAACTTTGTCAGCAATTATATGTCAATCATAACTTAAGCAACAACTTGAACAAAATAAGAGACCTGCATGTAATGTATGTATGTAGGTAGTAGTGTGGTATGATTGTGGATCAATCTCTACACACGTGATCTATCTAATGTGATGAGTAAGCTGAAAGCATGAGTTTAGGTAAATTGATTAGTCGCTTCATGTTAGTCACATCGATATATATATACAACAACACAACTAAGTTTAATCCCTTACCATTTAGAGTATAATCTATGCTAATTAAAAAAAAAGAAATATTGTCCCCTAGCTTGTGAATAACAAGACAATTTTCTAAAATATTAAAGTTTATAATTATAAAAATGTGTCTATGAGCCCTATTATCAAATATATTTTTCAAATCAAATCAAATCAATCAAATGTTAAGAGTGCGCCTAAAGCCAGGAAAAAATCAGATTTCACCCGCGCGACGCGTTTCTTAATGTGATGTACATAAAGTCGAGAATAGCATGACACAGTTTTGAGGAAAAATCAATATTTAATCAGGAGTCCATTTTTGACCAAGTTTTATTTAATTACTCAATAACTAAACATAAATTTAAAAAAGTGTTCGGTTACTTTACTAGAACGTACAAATAGGAATTTTATTACCAAAAAATAATGTGGGGTCATCGCTGATAATTTCGAGTACTCGAATTAAAACGGGTTCTTTCGGTGTCATTTTTATTTTTTTATTATAAAAAACTCTGATCTATTTTTAAAATTCTATTCGGTTATTGTGCTTCTTCTTGATTGTACCCACACGTCAATTTTTTTTTTGTCATAGTTTTTAGTTTCTTTACTTCAGTGAGCGGCGTCGAAAATGTCCTTTTTCGTTTTCTGGCTTTAGGCGCCCCCTTAATAAATCATATCGCATTGTATACGCGTGAATCAGACCCTTGATCTGTCTAATAGCCGAAATTGCTTTTTAATTGTGTTTTCTCTGTGAGACCGTTCATCGATACGACTATCGGTCCTTCTACCGCCTACCAAATTTCGCCTTTGCTATTGCAGTCTCTATAATTCCAAGCAAATAGAAAAGAGAGAGCAATACCATAGCTAAGACAATTTTAGTTAGATAGTAGACCCTTGGGACTATATTCATCATCATCAGCCTATTTAATATGTAAGCTCTGTTGAACGTAGGCCTCTCCTAATGACCGCCATAAGGTGCGGTCTTCTGCATTACAAATCCAGTTTCAACCGCCAACCTTTCGCAGATCGTCGCTCCACCTGGCTGCAAGGTGTCCCATTTTACGCTATGACTATGACTACGTGGTACTATGACCGTCGAACTCAAAACAAAATGTAGGTATGTGTGACTGGCCCAATTAAGTGCGGAAAAGGTCCCGTCAAACTAACATTTTTTTTTAAATATATTAATGGCTATGGAAACTAGTCCTTCAGCCGATCAAACTGACTAACTACGTGTGACTAGTAGTCATACCACCGTCCTCCCGAGACGAGAGCCTCACCTGACTGAGCGCCTCCATCCTGGCCTTCAGCTGCTCCTCCATCTCCGGCAGCGAGGACATCTGCGCCAGCTTCTGCGAGGACAGCTCCAGCTTCTCCTCGATGGCGGACGTCTTCTCCTCTTGCAGCTGAGGAGCACGGGAGTTACTGTGCGCGCTCGGCGGCGGGTGCGGGGCGGGGGAGGTTACTGACACCTGACACGGCTTATGATGGCTTTGGCAACATATCGTTCGGGTACTAAACGAAATACTAACAAACACCATTTTAGGCAAAAGGTTTGTGCTTGACCGCCATCTTGCCAGATGATACGATGGAGCGCGTTTAATTGGAAGAAGCAGACTCATCTTCGACTTGAAACGCATTTAGTTTCCATCGGCAAAATACCCTCTCGGGCGATTCCATATAAAGCAGAATCTTGGATCAAATCATATTGGTTAAGATACGTGTTGAGTCAGTTGATAAGTTTATTGGTCATCGTGAAATGAGAAGTAGATTTAGAAGAGTAGAATATCAATTTGATAGGGCAGGTTAAGTTAACTATTGAAATATAGATTCTTTGGCGTTTAGCTTTCTTATTGTTTCAGAGCCGTTGGATTTTCATTCATGAACAGTTTAGGAGTAAGCAAAATACTGAACTGTGAATTGCCCATAGGTCCGCGTTTGACTTCCGATTCGCCTGATGGTATTTTCACTATAATACAACAAGGACATCAATTTCACAAATTCAGAGTTTTGACATTCAAATTCAAATTCCAGGTACCTAGAATTCATACATTTAATTAACACTTTTGTATCTAAGTGGGTGTTTTATATAGTTGCCTATCATAAGCCGTGTTTTAATGTAGTACAAAATGTTAAATACATGTCTCGTATGGAGATGTAAACGAATTTGAATATGTAATATGAGGATTCAAACTAAATCAGAAAGTTTTGTTAAAACTAAGCTAAATAAAACAAACTTGAATAACACACACACGACGAAAAACTGCTTCATTTCCAAATACCACTCTAAATATCAAGAAATCCACTAAAACCACAACTGTTTAAGTAATTCTAATTACACAATTGTTATTTTTGTTAGTCACATAAACTGTTAGACATGTGATTAAACTGTATCTACGTTTCCATTGTTATTCATGTATATAAGAGTTGTAGTAAAATAGCCTTTGTTTTTACTTCCCAATTTTCTCAGTAAAATAGTTAAAAAAACCCTTCGGTACCACTAAAGGTTGCAGAAAGTACTCGTGACACAGACTAAAATTCCCATAGAAATAAGATCCCAAGATTAGAGAAAACGACGACACAATGTAACCTATTTCGTTGTAGACAGCTAAACCACAACCTATGTACATGGCTACGTTCGAATGCAAATCCCAGCAACTTCCCTCAGGTGAAAAAAAAGTTAAATTTGACACATATCAGTTGTATCCCAATTTAATCTGTTATTTCAGTTCCTGAGTTGTGCTTAGAGCAGGGGTCGGCAACGTTTAAGGAGCCATGGGCCACTAGATGAAAAAAGTAGTTAAAAGCGGGCCGCACTTCTAATTCATTTGGACCCAGTGCTTCTAGGGGTCGCTAATATAAGCGAGCTTAATACATTCATTTAGTTGTATAGGTAGCTGTATAAAAAATAAATATTTGTGAAATACATAATATTATAAAGGATATTTATGAGGCGGGAATCAATAAATTATTTAAAACCCTCGCGGGCCAAACGGAGGTAGGTCGCGGGCCGCGCGTTGCCGACCCCTGGCTTAGAGCATAGCCAACATTGCTGTTAGAAGAATATTTGTAAGTTGAAAACAAATGGAAGTACGGGATCACCTTGAGCTGCGCCTGCTTGTGAGCTAGCTCCTGCTCCAGCTTCTCGTTGAGGTCGTGCAGCGAGGTGGACTCGCGCTGCGCGTTCAGGTACCGCTTCTCCAGCGTCGTGATCCGCTCCTCCTGCGCACGCGCACAGACAACACATATTAATATACACAGACGAAACTTTGTACCTTATCCATGTTTATATAGTCATACTGTTTTTAAATGGCCCTACTAAATGAATTATATATTACCACATATATGATTAGTTTAGGTTGCAAAAACTCCACAATCTTCATCGTGGCAATTTCATGTTATAACATTTGACACAACTTCTTTTTTCGAACTTAAAATCTCATCAACAATTATTTATTTCACTTATATAAGCGTGATATGTCCTAGTATCGGGCAAATGCCTCCCCTACCCTCTCTCCACTTGACTATCTACTGCAATAACGGGCCAATTCTGCAGATATTGGTCAAGTTTGTCCCGCAAACGCTTTTTAGACCACTCATCTCCGAATAGAGTGGTTTGTTTAGTTCAAAAACCATACGATTTGGAGGTGGCCTCGTATCGAATGTAATGTGTAAGATTACTTACCATACCATAGATTTTGCTAAGTTTTGAATTAGACATAGTCTCAATGACCCTTCGATACTTTAAGGGACTGATATATTCGTCCGCAATCGCACGTAAATGCTATAGGAAACCTATATTAATGTTACTGGTCTGGATCCATTAAATTTATGTTTTATCCACTCCAATCGTCTAGCTATTTCAACTTAGTTGCATAAAAAGAAACTCCTGACCAACTCCGTAAGACCACCTTCCAATAATAGTTCCCGAACATCTTCGTCAACCGCCCAAAGTTCCTCACCTGGTCCTCTTTCTGCGCGACGTTCTCCCTGAGGTCGCGCTGCAGTTTGGCGCACTCCTCCTGCTTCTTGGCGACTTCCTTCTCCGCCTTCGTCAGCTTCTCCTCCAGCTCCGACATCTTGTTGTTCAGCTCCGCGACGCGGCGCTGCCACGAGCTCAGCTCTGCGGACTGGGAGTGTTGCACACGTCACAAGACCGTAATGACCGGTTTTTATTCTAACAATCATATGTTTACACTTGACCACCTTGCCTGATGTTAAGTGATGTTAAGCTGAGAGATTCACTCTCGATTAGAAGACAACAAGATCGTAACCGTCGGGAAAACCCCACTCAGGCAAAGCATTCCAGAGCCTAGACGTTCTTATCATATATAGGTTTAGCGCCAAGGCTCTTCGTTGGAGTCTGGAACGTCAACTTCGAAACGATATTCACAAATTCAGAAATTATAGATATACTAGCAGTGCCCCGCGGTTTTACTCAACCTATTTATTTTCCCAAGATAAAAGTAGCCTACGTTACTTCTACTACCGCCTGGGGAAGTACCACGTCTTTGCCTGTTACACAGTAATGTACTGCTTGGCAACTGCCAAGCACATTACTGTATTTGCAGGTTGGTTGCATGACATAGAAATAATAGGACAAACAGATAAATTATCTTATAAGTATCTCTGGTTACTGGGTGCTGAGCGCAGTGGAGTGCTTGGCAATAATTATAATAATAAAACATTAATGGCTGTTCTGTGCTGTAATGGGCAAGTGTGTCGCTCGCCATCAGACGCACGTATCTCTCTTCCCGTCACTATATAATAATAATTAAAACATATATACTATAATGATACATGTTATAGCTTTTAAACAAGTTTAAATATATCATTATTCTAATTTACTTACATGACTATTGTAATATATATAATTTTAGAACCTCTTACCTCTGTTATAGTTAAATACAAGGTTAGTGTCCATCTACCATGATACGATACGATGATGTGTTTAGTGTTAGTGTTAGCGAGAGTAGAAAACGTACAGACATGCAAATTACTGCTTTTCGAAATATATTTCGGTCGAAAGTACAGTACCAATGTAGCTAGGAAAGTGCAGTTGTTACAGTAGTTTGAATCATATGTTCATATGTCATCCACGTATCAGTTGAATTAAACAAAAACAATTAACAAAGAGTACACGAATTCGTTTCAGTTTTTAAAACTCCGCAAAACTGCAAAAAAAAGAAATCTGCATTCTAAATAACCAATGGGTGAAGTTGTACCGCCGGCGATTTTTCTTTAGCCTTGGAACTAACTGCATTTCTGTAGGTTTTCTACTCGTTGGTGTGAGTGATGTTGCCTAAAGCTAAAGGGTACCCAATCCATGTCAGTGCTATAGGTATATACACCACTAGTTTTTAAGCCCTACAAAAATGGCGTTACCTTTAAGTTTTGATTCTATTGTAATGTACCTAATTACATTTGCGGCTGCGGTTGTTTCTAGATTTGTTCAACAGAACCAGAATGATAAACAAAATCGTAATCGTTTGCAACGTAAATAATTTTTTTTATTTTTGCAAGTACCCAAAAAACAGTGGTGTATATCGAATGCTACATGCGTTAAATTCCTTGATACTTACGTGATATTAATAAGCGGCAGTCATGGTGGAAGCTCTTCTACATACAATTATATAATTTACACAGTATTACGTACTTACAATGATTACATTATATACTTCATTTGATACAGGGTATAATTGATGTTTATAGCGGATATATTCTGGATGCCATAATATGAAGTCGTGCAATGCAGTCAGACCTTATGTTTTGTGGTCTGATTTACCAGTTACATATTGTATTGTATTATACCACAGACCCGTGGGACACTGTAGTGGCAAAAGTTTTTGAAAAAAAAATCTAAACTGAAATCATCATATTTAACAAAATCCGTCTTCAACTTTAATTTTGATGGTAAAGTACCATTTTTGAAGTGAAAAGTTCTTTAAGCGCGTTGTACACTTTTTGGGTTGACAAAAGTCATAAAACTCGCGTCATCGTCACCTAACGATTTTGAAAATCTTTTTTATTTTATTATAGCACTATACTATACAGCAAAGAATTACGTTAAGTGAGCTCTCGAATTCTAAGTTATAAGTTTTCACTTCTATCTACAGTCCATTTCTATCTACAGTATGACGGTTATTTTTTTCAATTGTGAAACAATACGTAACTGGCGATAGTATATGTATATTGATGCACAGGCATACATGGTACATAGTGCGATGCATCGCAGCGGTAGGTAGGCACTAGGCTGAAGTCTGACCTGCTTGGCGACCGTATTGTGCAGGTCTGTGAGTTTCCGGCCGGACTCCGAGTCGCCGTTTACGTTATTTTGCTCCTGTCCCGTCGTCAAACAGAAACTATTAAAAAACACTAATTGCTGGAATGTGGCTTTACTCAATACACATATTTTTTTGGTCCGCGTTTGACCACCAACTCGCCTGATGGTAAGCGACGGTGTAGTCGCAGATGGCGCACGCTGTCCTAGAAAGTACCTTTTCACTCTGACCTTGAAAAGTTCTAAATTGTATCTCTCAGGGAATAATTAGGCAATATTCAAGGTTTGGTATAACGTTAACTATTCCACTGAGCTAAGATTCGATAACTCAATTCATTATTTAGTTACATTAACGACGAGTCTTTGGCATCTTTAGAGCGAATTAGCTTAGTAATTGACGATTAAATTGTAGCGAATACTCATACTCTGCAAACCTAGTCAACAATTTCAAAATAATATTAACATATTTCTCTCATTGAGTAAAACCACTTTCCAGCCTATGAAAACTGAAAAAAAAGTTGTTTAGTAACTGAACTATGATCTTGACAGTTAAATAGTTTAACGTTAGTTTAATACCCCGTTTACATTATTCCAGTCCAGCGGTCGAATCCAGCGCTGGATTGCCTACTGAAATAATGTAAACCGGCACTGGAAAGCATTGGCACTGGATTGATTCTTTCCAGTGCCGGTTTACATTATTCCAGTAGGCAATCCAGCGCTGGATTCGACCGCTGGACTGGAATAATGTAAACAGGGTATTACTCACCAAATATTTGAGTTAGAAATTGCATATTGAAAACATTACATGGTATCTATACTTTATTGCGATGGTTTTTAATTATCTCCAGACATTTCTGTCTGGTCATGAGAAGACTGAAGTACATACATAATTCAAATCGCAACTAAGGCCTGTATAATATTTTCAATGTGGCGTTTTCAAGGTTAGTTCAGTTACTTGACATCCCTATTTAGCAAGTAACACCATTCAAGAAGCGTCTAGGGGGGGTTTAAAACTAGGGAGTCTCATTAGTGTGGTTTCCTTGTGTAGTGTCCGTTTGTCCGTGGCTTAATCTTTACACCGAGATAGTTTCAATTTACACCAGAGTATCGATGTGCAACCTTCGTTCCCTGCGTTGGTGCAGATAAAACCGCCGTATTTGAAACATTGACGATTTTTCATTTCATTTAGGCACTTGTCCTGAGAAGCCCATAAATATAGAAGCTTTTCAGCAAGCTTCGTTTTATTTTGAAATGTCCAGCGTTTGTGACGTTAAATGATGCTTAAAGCAATAAGACTGTGCTAAAGTCAAGTTTTATAATACGGCGGCTTGATATTTTATCTAGTCATAGCCGCAGAATAGCAAAGGATCAGACATATTAACATATGTCCTTACCGACACCATTGTACGATTGTGACGATTTATTTAATGAGAGCTTCATAACAAAACTTACTTACACGAATAAATAAAATATTAAAATATATTCGAAAAAATAAATAAAAACAAACAGTACAAAATATTTTTTACTTTTTGAAGCACTTTTTTATGCGCGTTCGGCATATATGGTGTACCTATACGTAATAATTGTTCAAGCTTTGATTTCTGTTACTCCCGGACCCCGCTGTATTTTTTTTTTGTTTAGAAAGTATCTTCTATTTTAACATAACAATCGATACAGCTTATTGCAATGATCTCTCGGCTTTGTTTGAAGTTTTGTTTCATAAAGCTCTCGTTAGTAGGATGGTCTGACGGAAAAGCTCCCGTTATGGTTTCATTACTGAAGTGTATTAATCTTAGAGACAAACAATAAGTTATTTTATTGCCAAAGTTACAGCAGTAATAGGCAAATAAGTCAGAATATACTCGGTGGTAATTAAGACACCAGCTTACAATTAATCGGAATGAGAACTATTATAGAACAACTAACTGCGTCTTGCGGTTTATTCCGCTTGGCAATCAACAACTTTAACAGGAAATCAATGTTGTCTATTCCAGACTATAATTTATCTAAATTCCAAATTACAGACAGACACGTTCAGCTCAACGTGATTCAGCATCAAACGTCCAAACATCAAAACTTTAAAATTTATATTAATTAGTAGAATAAACAAAATAAACCTAAATTAAAACCATAGCTTACGGCAAAAGTTATTAAAAAAATGAGGATTCAAATATTTTTAGACTTAAATAAGCCATTCATTTGTCTTGTGTAACTTCTCTGGTGTGCATAATACAGTGATTTTGTCTGTCTGTTCCTTTCGACTTACGAGTACTACATAGCCTTCTATTTCATACTAAATTGCAACCTAAATGATTTCTTGTAATTTACGTATTGTTATAAAATCCACAAGAACCCAGTTAAGTTCACCATCGGGAGTTTTTCCGTGAAACTTTGCTTCGGTTCGACCGTTCGACGGTACTGGTTCGGTCCTCATTTACACAGAGTCGCAACGCGCTGCGACGCAGCGCCGGTGTTACCTTAGGCGGCTGCTCGCCGTTCTGCTCGGGCGAGCCGGTTTGCACGGTGCCGTTCTCTTTGGGCTTGTCGCCATCCGAGCCCCCGGAACACTTCACTTGCTGTAACTGAACATTACATTAACGTTAGTCTATTTGTAAATCAATATTGTACACATTACAGAAATTAATCATGATCTAAATTATAAATTAATTACCCCGACGGGCATCCTCGAGACAGGTATTAGAACTTCACAATGTCACTTCTGTGCCACTGCATCTATAGATCGGGTTACTCTCGAGTCAAACTACTACTTGCTACAAACTCGATCAGAATCAGGTTAGCATCGGCAGGTTAAGTTCCACTGATCGAAAAAGTTTCCAAGAATTGATGATTTGTCATTTCTCGAGTCGACGAAGACACGAAAAACAGTTCAGTAAAACGTAACATAGTACTTAATTTGTATCTTATGGTTGGTAAGTAATTAGTAGTAATATAAATCACTGACTTACTTCTTCTTTGGTTAAAGCTAATTCTTCTTCTAACGCTGTGTTCCTTTCTAACGCTACTCGCAACCGCTCCCGGACCTGCGAATCCAAAAATTTCATTAATTTCAATAAAATCTACTCCACGTACTTATTACTTCGCCTATAAAATAACATAAAATAATGTGACAAAGTATTATTAGATTATTACTGTTGAATTAGTACAGCATCAGTTTTCAGCACTGCAGGCTAATTAATTTTCACCGTTCAAACCTAGTTCATGTCTCAATCTGACATTGACTGGTGAGAGAAACATGAAACCGCAACAGAACACATCTCAGTTTAGTTAAGCTCAGTTACAGAAACATACTAAACAATAGATTAGCGGGATGTGTGCTGGCTTCGTTGTAAGCTCATGTTGTCAGCTATTGAAATTCAAATGAATACCTACACGTTACATTAAAGGTTTCATCAGACCGTCAAGTAATTTTGATGAGTAAAATATTACACAGTAGCCACGACCAGCAATGCAAATATAGAAAAGGCAAGAAAGAATGATAAGTCAAAATTATGAAGATGATACTGCAAAACCCATTTGTCGCTGAACAGACATAATCCTATACGACCTTCTTATTAGCCGCTTTGGCGCTCATAGAAGTTCTAAAGCACTTTTAGGACCTTGAACCTCTGCGAGCGGTAATTTCCTGGTCAATAATAGGGATCCAGAGAGCTTGCCACATTAGACTGTCGTTTTGTTATCTTATTCACAGCAGCTAAGACATTACCTTCTCGTCCAAAGTTGTGGTACTCGAAGAGGTTATTAAGCACTTTTAGGACTTTGAAGCCTCTACGAGAGGTCATCTCCTGCTCAATAATTAGGAAGCCAGATAGCTTGGGACACTAAACTGATGTTTTGTTCACAGCAGCTAACTAACATTACCTTCTCGTCTAAGCCTTAAGGTACCAGAAAAGGCTCTTTGAGTGCTTTTAGGACCTCCAAGCGGTCATCTCCTGGACAGACAGAATTTAGCCAGTTTGTCACATTAGACAGATGTTTCGTTTTCTTATTCCCAGCAGCTAAGTTACGTTACCTTCTCGTCCAAGGCCTTGTGGTGTTCGAAGAGGCTCTTGAGCGCCTTCAGCACCTCGACCTCCGAGGAGACGCCGGACTGCGCGGCCGCCTGCCGCTTCACCACCGTCATGCGCAGCGAGCGCTCGTGCCGGGACACCAGGCATTCTAAGTGTTCGAGCAGCAACTGGAACACGACACGGGTGTGAGGGTAACTATGCTGCCCTGGTACAGGGATAGCACACTAGACAAAAAAATACTAACTAAACTTTTTGATTAATAACCTAACCTAATTAATATACGTTGTATTTACCTATGTTTCAGACTCACTATTATTTATCACTATTGTTTATAAGTTGTTTTCGAGGGTAATCACGAATCGTCTCGCACGCAGGTTTGACGACTTCCAGCCACCCGAACAAGCCGGTTTCCGAAAAGGCTATAGTACCATAGACCACATCCATACGCTTCGGCAGATTATACAGAAAACCGAGGAGTATAATCGGCCACTATGTATAGCGTATGTGGACTATGAGAAAGCCTTCGATTCCATCGAGACCTGGGCAGTGCTTCAGTCTCTTCAGCGATGCCGCATCGACTATCGCTATATCGAAGTGTTGAAGTGTATCTACAGCAAAGCCACAATGTCTGTCCGATTACAGGACCAGTGCACAAAACACATCCAGCTACAGAAAGGCGTGAGACAGGGAGATGTTATATCTCCGAAACTGTTCACTGCCGCGCTGGAAGATGTTTTCAAGCTACTGGACTGGAACGGATACGGCATCAATATCAACGGCGAATGCATCACTCACCTTCGATTTGCCGACGACATAGTCATTGTGGCGGAGTCGCTGGAGGACCTCGGTGCTATGCTCAGGGACCTCAGTAGAGTATCCCAGCAGGTAGGTTTGAAGATGAATATGGACAAGACGAAGGTCATGTCAAATGTTCATGTCTCACCTGTACCGGTTAATGTTGGGAATACCACACTCGAAGTTGTTGACGAATACGTCTACCTGGGTCAAAAGATCCGATTAGGTAGATCCAACTTCGACAAAGAGGTCCAGCGAAGAATCCAACTCGGATGGGCAGCGTTCGGGAAACTTCGGCACATCTTTGAGTCCAAAATACCCCAATGCCTAAAGACAAAAGTCTTTAACCAATGCGTGTTGCCAGTGATGGCTTATGGAACTGAGACGTGGTCCTTAACTGTGGGCCTCATAACAAAGCTCAAAGTCACACAGCGAGCTATGGAGAGAGCTATGCTCGGAGTCTCTTTGCGCGACAGAATCCGTAATGAGGATATTCGCAAAAGAACGAAAGTGGCCGACATAGCTCAAAGAGTAAGCAAGCTGAAGTGGCAATGGGCAGGCCACATCGCTCGCAGAACTGACAACCGATGGGGAAGAAAGGTTCTCGAGTGGCGACCACGAACCGGAAGACGCAGTGTTGGACGGCCTCCCACTAGATGGACAGATGACCTAACAAAGGTCGCTGGAAACCGCTGGTTGCAGGTTGCGCGGGACCGTTCGTTGTGGAAATCTAGGGGGGAGGCCTATGTTCAGCAGTGGACGTCTTGCGGCTGATGATGATGATGATGATTGTTTATGTATTAATTTGTTTTATGTTATAGTATTTAATTAGTACTATCAGGAAAATTATCATCTAGCTTCGCTTAACCATGTATGTAGGCGAATTTTATTTGTGGTGCTAGTTCATAAGTATTTTGCTGTAATATTTCTGTTTTTGTGTCACAATAAAGAGTTATGTATCTATCTATTTAAGTATATACTGATGAAAATTATGAGATCCATCTCATTCATAATTTTGTGAGATGTATATGGATCCATAAACGATCACGATAGACGTTCCGTTGGCAGAACACCCGCCAGATGGGTCAATAGCATCAGTTTCGTCGCGGGAATCATAGAAATGAAACTCATAGCAAAGGCACTCATTATAGAAATCAATGGCACAGGAGAGAGGAGATCTATATATACCATTGGGTCGATTCAGTCAGAGAAATGTAACAATTTTGATCATGTCATCACTTAAACGAAAAAAATCGCATAAAAATCGATACATTCTTTTGGAAGCTACGATGCCAGACACCACGATAATCACAACACTTTTTACGTTACGGAGCTTAAAAAATCTCAATTTTATCATCACACATTTGATACATCATTTGACTGAAATCGTAGCGTAGTTGATAGATGTCCAAGCATTGAAACGTCTCACCCCAATCTCATAATACCAAACCAAAATACAAACATTCAGTAATAATTTGGAATTTAAAATTTTATTTTAATAATTAAATTTCCATCGACTTTTATTCGGAAATGACAACAAAAAAAATCCTTAAATAAACTAGCACTTCAACAAATTACATTTGCGCCATATTAACCGTTATGCTTTCGCTAGGGAAATAGCCAGTTACAAGTCTCCCAGTTACTACCTACTCAATCAGCCGGAGCTAGCTCGAGCTCAAGTCTAGACTCTGTAAACTGCCTACATCCTACAGACGACTACGCTGAATAATTCACAGACGTAAGAGGTTTGCGGTTTTAGTGCAGTTACCGACTTACATTGTCCTTATCTTAAGTACTAATACTAAACGAGGGTTACGATTTTACTCTCCATCCTTCTATAATGGATATTTTGTAGTGGTAGGACTCTTGGCAGAGTCCGCCTGGGGAAGGACCACACCGTTGCCAGTTATTCTACCGCCAAGCAGTAATGTGCAAACATTACTGTGTTCCGGTTTGAAGGGCAATATTTCAAGAGAAATTACAGGGCTTAGAGATATAACAACTTAGAAATTCGGGTGACGAGCGCAGTGCAGTGCTAGGTAATGATTTTGGACTCTTCATGCTTCAATAGCTGCATGTCACTGTGCTGTTATGCGGCAGGTATGTTGCTTACCATCAGGCAAATGTCCTGCTCGTCTCGTCACTCTTTATTTAATTTAAAAAAAAAACAAACGGTTCTGATATTATTTATTTATTTTATAGTTTACTAGCAGCGCCCAGCGGGTTCACCCACGTACTTACCGATCCCGATATTTTTTCGTGATAAAAAATTACTTATGTGTTATTCCAGATCATTATATATCTATGTACGAAGTTTGAACCAAATATTCCTTCAGTAGTTATTGCGTGAAAGAGTAAGATACATACATCCATACATTCTTTCAAACTTTCGCGCTAATAACATTAGTAGGACTTCATTTAATTCCATTTCAAATTTATTACATCATTTATACATTGTGTAAATTCCGTTATTTTTTTATTTATTCCCAATTATTACTAATAAGAAATTTGGTTGATTAAATTAAATTCCGAATATATTTCTACTTATATAACAAGTCATCATAATATGAACTCTACGCCGCGAGCGCTAACTCTACATACCTAGAACAAATAAATATTAGTTGTTATTACCGGGGGTCTACCGCCTAACGAAAAACGCTTTGATGCTTGACATTGCTGTCTCTTTTCTTCTCGCTTGAAATGAAAGAGACGGCAATGTCAAAGCGTCAAAGCGTTTTCGTTAGGCGGTAGACCCCCGGGTGTACAAAACACAGGCGCAGCTTAGTTTACGACCTAAGTCATACTGACTACGATATACCCTAGGATTTGAAAATATATAACGTACTCTGCTTGTTACTTAAGTATTGTAGTGTCTTTGATATACCCGACTTCTGAAAATTTCCTTTCTTACTTTTTTCAGCTGCTCCTACTTTCTGCTGCTAAAATAGCTTATATCATTGCGCATATATGGAAATTTGGTGTCTTTCATACGAACTTTTTCTATCAATTCAGTATCCTTATTGTACCTCTAGAGTAAACTCCAGCTTTCATAGGCAATTAGGCGTATTCTAGGAAAAGCCTTATACGACCTCTATTTTCGGCAGAACGTAATACCCCGTTTACATTATTCCAGTCCAGCGTTCGAATCCAGCGCTGGATTGCTTACTGGAATAATGTAAACCGGCACTGGAAAGCATCAATCTAGTGCCAATGCATTCCAGTGCCGGTTTACATTATTCCAGTAAACAATCCAGCGCTGGATTCGGTCGCTGGACTGGAATAATGTAAACGGGGTATAACAAAAATACCAACAGAGAAAGAAATAATTTACAAATCGAGAGCCACAGAATATCCAAGCAACGAGCGAAAATTGGGCAAATTAACGTGTTACCTATTTATATCTCGACAATGTGCCGAATGAATTTCAGCTCTGTGACTTCTCTCTCTGAATACGTGTTAATCAACGATCTCAATACAAAGATGTGCCCTCCCAAAACTTCAGGGCGCACGGAATCATGTTATCGTTTAGGAAGAGTGAGCTCACTCTTTCCGGTCTAGTCAGTTGCAGGAAGCGGTGGACGCCGGACGTTTTTACCTATCACATTCGTGGTCAAATTCAAAATAAGTAGAATCACAACAATTCTCGCCGCTAGCGATTCTAGGTGTCAAGTGGACTGATTGTTTGTAAACCACTTACGATAGGTACACAAAGAGATGCAGTTTATTACCAATTTCAAGGTGCTCAGGGCACATAAATCGGTTTATTCGATCGTGTTAATAAATCTGTAGATGTAAGATTCTTACCCTGGTGTTGTTCCGTTCCGCTTTGAGCTCGGATATCTCCTCCTCCCGCTCGAGGAGGTGTTCCCGAGCCTGGTTCAACTCCTTCGTGAGGGTTGCGAATTCCTGTGGACAACAAAGAAAAATTGGCGTTAGACAAGGAACGTCTGTTGATAGATCTTGGTTCAGCCGCAAATCTACATCCAATATTCATAGTATAGCATAAGCATAAACATCCCACTAAATGTTCTCATTGCTGGGATTCGTGGCCTTCTCTCGCAAGGAGAGAGTCAAGACCATAATCCACCACGCTGGCCCAGTGCGGGTTGGTGCATGACACATAACTTCGAAAAATTCTAGGTTCAAGGTTACCTGACGATGTTTTTCTTCACCGTTACGCTGCATTACGCACATTACTTCGGAAGGACAGTGGTGCGCGTGGTTTTGAACCCGGGCTCTCCGGATCGGCAGTCACCGATCTCCCTACTAAACCAGCCGTAACTTCACAATATTCATAACTTAATCTAGTTCATCATCATGATCATCATTTTAAGATCGTTATCACCTACAGAGCTTGAATCTCTTTTCGTGTTCGTCACTCGTTTAGGTCCTGAGCTAATCTCATCCAGCTGTGACCCGCGACCTACCGAAATTCGTCGATCCTTTTTGTGTAATACGTTAAATAAATAAATTTTCCTAATCCTGCGTCAGTGTTTATTTGCGTTATATAAACAACCTCTGTGACAAATTGCACGTTTCTAGATATAACCGTCCAGGATCAGCTGGACAAACTTTCATTACTTTGTATTATTCGTTAGAAAAAAAAATCTTGTACCTTTTTTGCTAAAAATAAATTTACGGAAAAAGTAGCCCACATTGTCATTAATTGGAAAACTGTTCATAATCTATAAATATAATAAAAATGAATGTTTGTCTGTATGTCTTATACAAAATCGTAAACTATGCATTTGATGATCTTTAGCTGAGATGTTGTGCATGAGCCAAAGAAGATTTCCGAAGTGGTACGACCACTTTTCAATTTTCGACAGGTGGCGTAGCAACGCGCACAGGGGTACTAGCTAGGTTATACAAAACCTTTACTGAACAGGAAACAACTTACACCCAGTTGTGTCCCAAAACAGAAAACCAATATTTTCGTAACAAAAAAGTAAATTTGCCAGAATCTCCCCAGACAGATCTATCAAAGAGTTATTAACGTCCCATTTAAATTTTTACCCACATTTCTATGAAAACTCTCTCCGTAAAGCCGTCACTAACATTTATGGCGACATCGTTTCCCAGTAAATGGGGCCCTCTTTACCGATCCCACCTTGACACTCCAATTAACGAGACGCTAATGATGCCTGACAAAATGTCGCTTACATTTACACTGGATATAATTTCAGTTTTGACATTCACTTATTGAAATGTTTTAACACATGAGCTATGGAATCCTGATTCTGAATAGGCGCTGAAATTATTTATGTTCCATTTAAAATCTTACAATATTAATTATCATCACACATGTTGCCCAGAAGAGATAACTCTAGCGAAAAGGCTCTTAGTTTATTTGCTCACTAATTATAAGAATGTCTTTTATTTTACGCCTCTATTTGTTGAGATAGAATATAATGATAATATTTGTTTGTGATTCACAGCCTTCTGTAACTGACTAATGAATTGAAGCTTCTCCTTATCTAGCCTCCAGCCTCGGTTTTGCGCCAATCAAGTCCAGGTTCGACACGTCATTGTCACAATATCATCTGGGTTTACAATTAATATTTTTCTATGAAAACCCATACAATCGAATTTAATCTAAACTCACACAATAGTATAGGTATGTTAAATAAATGTACTGCTCCAATGAAACAGCGGCGTTCTAGAGTTCTAAAGTAAACGATTTCATATTGTCGATGTATACAATTTTTGAATGTTTAATCCTATTTTTACATATTTATTAATAGTGGAACTTAATGTAGAGATCTCGATACACGATTTAACCACGGTAAATACATCGTACTCGATAATACTGGTGTTGTGTAGACTTTCCAATGTAAACACTAAGTATTAGAAATAGAAAAAGCTAGAAAACGTGACATAAACCGACACGCCGCGCCGCGCGCCGCTTCGCTACAAACTAATGGAATTGAAGTCGGAGGAAGTCCTCGATTCGTTTGTATCAAACGATTGAAAACACTCAGTTGGTCTAGACCAGGGGTTCCCAAACTTATTTTGTATGCTGCCCACTTTGAGAATAAATTATTTTTAACTTATTATAGATTATTAAGTATGCGAAGAGAGGTAGGTACATTCTTCGCATACTTAAAAACCACTACTACAATTTCGTATTTTATAGTATTAATTATTAATTAACATTATTTTACACTATTAATTAACTCCATTAGCGGAGATTAAACATTAATTCTAAACGAGACTTTTACTATTACCCGCAAGAGTTAACTTGAGACCTGAGCCCAGTAGGTAGTAAACAACGGACTCCAAGCCACAACACAGCGCCTCCATTTTTTTCTTGGTCTCTTACCCCCTTTAGGCCTGCAGCGCCCACAAGGGGGCGTTCTCGCCCACTTTGGAAAAGGCTGGCCTAGACTCTAGATGTAGACTGCCGGCGGCAGGTGGCGCAATGTGAACGCTAAGTTGTTTGTTTTCCTAACTTGTTTAAGTACAAACTACCTGTGCATACTCAAGTTTAAAGTCAAATTGAAACATTAACAAAGCTATCTGGCTTCCATAGTACAAGCTTTGCTGAGTTTGGGGTCAGATGGTGTTGTATGTGAATTGTCCACCAATATTTATTTATTTATGTCCTTCGGAGTTACTAGTCTTACTTCCTGATTCGTATAGCCAAAAAGTGAAATAAACTGCAAGCTTCGCTGCAGCCCTGAGAGATATTATCTGGAACTTTTCAAGGGACATGTAAATAGGTATCGTCTATGTTCTATGCATCTCAGCATATATCATCTCTGAGCACGCCATTGCTTTTTGGACCACCAACGAACCATCATGGTGGTCTAACACGGACCTATGTGCGTTAAAAAATATAGATATAGCCACATTCAATTATACATACATTTATTGTACATACATTTTTTCAGGTGAGAATTATTTCTTCACAATTAAGACGGCAAGTTCAGAACATTTTATGATCTCGGGTGGCTAGACGAAAAGTAATAATAGTAAGCCAATTACACTGTGCCACACATAATTTTGATTTGAAGCTGTTCGATTGAATGCGCTCATCGCCCGGATATGTCAGATGTATATTTTTAAAGCTAAAATAAATGAACAAAAGAAATGGTGGTCGAATTGATAATCCCCATCCATCCCATTTTGGTTTTTGGAAGTCGGTTAAAAAGTGCTAGTAGTTATTTAAACCAAAGACGTCAAATGTAAAAGACACACAAAGGCTGCTCGGAGACCTGATAAAAAATCATATTTACATGTGTTGGTGACTAGTGTAATGATTCGGATTATAATATCGTCTTGAATCACATTCACGCACAGAACATGCCATAATATAAATAATTTAATAAAATCGTCTGCAATCCAAGGATTAATTAAAAAATACACGATTTTCACCGCGACGAAATCAGACTGTTACGTTCGGGTATACTAAAATATTGTAATGACGTTACTTCATTCACTTTCTCTTCTTCTCTCGAGCGATTTCCACTTGAAAATGATTTCTCGCTCACTCGCTTTGTTGATCTTTTTGCGTAGCAAAAAAAATTCTTCATCTATGATTTAAACTACCAATTTTGATTTTGTGTAATTTTAGATTTTACCGTCTTTATTTTTACACTAGGTTTCAGTTTTGCAATAGTTAATTCTTGTAATAAACATACATTGTTTTCGACATACATTTCTTAAACACACTCAAACCTTGTTGAAAGTTGTCCCGATGTAGCATCAACAAATACCTACTACATTAAAAAATGACCAAAAAAAGAAAATCGTTTGAGATTAAATGACCGTAGCCCCCTAGCTCCTATAGTGGGGCCGATTAGCACTAAGTTCCGTCAGCTCCGGCCGAGACACTGGAACTCCTGATCTGAAGAAACCAGGTCGGCCAACTGGCGCGGAACGCGTAAGTGAGCGACGGGACGTAAGGACGGGACACGATGCTTGGGGAAAGAGAAAAATATCGAATGTCAAACATTTTTTTGTTTTGAAAGGTTACTTGCGTGGAATTTGATACGCACGACACCTCATACCAAGTATATCCCTTGTGAGTATGCTTTTTATTAAACTTCAAAAAAAGGAGTTTCTCAATTCCGTTGTACGTTTATATTTTTGCTTGGTAGTACTAATACTTGGTAATACTTCAGAGGTGAGGAGAGGTGGTTCCATATACATACATTTTATCGAAGTCAGTTTTTGAGAAATCAACAGAAATCCAAAATTTTCTAACCTAGACGACGTAGTCGTAATCGTGCTACCTTCCTATTTCATTGGAAGTGTGTGTAGTTGATTTCATGAAAAATATGAAATTTAGTCGAGTGTCTAATTTTAAATTGAAATCAGTATTTGTATTACCGGAGAAAATTAAACTGCTTGCATTCTCTCTCCTGGCAGATTATCATAATAAGGATCTTCCCATTTTCATGCTGGTTAACTTATTGACACATTTTATTTTAAACAATATTTTTTGACCAATTTCGAGCGTAAATTGCTCGCGTTCATTGTAAGCAGTGTCACAGCATAAATTAGGTTATTTGTCTGCAGCTCTCAACTCTATTGGTATGCATGAGCAAATGTATGACGTAAGCGGGAGAAATGTTTGCTGTCGAAAGTAAACTTGCACAAGTTCTGCTGAAATTTCCGAATGCAAATTTTTCATAGCTAGTGGCTGCGTCTTCCGGGTTTACCAGTTCCAATTGAAATGGTTCAATTTTACTGACTGTTTCCGGATTTTGTTTTCTCTCAAGGTTTATTTTCACTTGATTTCATTTCATTTTTTCATTTTCATTGATTGCGTTTGACCAGTATGTCAGTGGTCGCTGAACTACTATTGTCTCTGTCAACGTTGTGTAAATTCTAGCAATTGCATAGAAAATATGTCCACTAGGCGCACTGTTTTAATTTTCTGTATCTAATAACATACATTTCCGTTTTGTTTGTTTACGTCAGAATAAAGACTTTTCTATAAATTTATCTAATTTTCATACTACTAATTTCGATAAAAGACTTGAGATTTGAACGTTATGTTAAGCGACGATACGACAACAAAATGAAAAAATCACATATGCAATTACACTATCTAAAAAATAAATAATAAGAAGAAATGTCTGAGAAATCTAAACCTAAAAAAAGCTTCAAAATTATTGTATAATTTCAAAGCCATTAGAAAGCAATTCTACTTTGTCGACAACCCGTACAGAATTGATAAAACTTTTAAGGTTTTCCGTTCCTTTGAAAAGACACTGACGTCGGCGTCGGTGCGAAGTTGTAATAAAATGAAAAGTAAAAGCCTTAATAAAACGGTTAGTTAACGCAGAACGATAAGTGATGTCATTAACAAGTAATTCATTCTTGATTTCGATTACAAGTAAGTACTACGATGAATACTGGTGTAAACTAAACTTAACTACTCTCATTTTAGACCCGAGATACAAAACCACAGAGATTTAATACATATGCATATGTAAATAGTTATGTTACCGTAAAATTGTAAGAACCATCAAATTAAAATCTATCGACGTCAGATTAAACACTAACCTAATCTACCGTAAGATTATAATCTCACGCGTAAAATTGTAACGTGACGTTGTTTACAATTTTACGGTGAAATATATAAATATTGAGCAACAAAATTTTTAGATACAGACCATCCCCGTCATATACGGTTCTAAACAAAAATAACGCATCAAAATCAAAGCTCCGATGTGACAGACAGATACACAGACACGCACATACGCATGGAAACAGACGCGTCAAACTTGGAACACCCCTGTTACATCGGCAAATAGTAATACCAACCTAAACAGAGGCTTGTGAAAAATAATATGACAGATGGCTCCCATCTCACTCACGCTTAACGTTACTCGGGTACAATGTTCATTTTTGTCCAAATCTAAGGTAATGCCAATGTTAATAGGGTACAAGCCTAAATAAAACTAATTATAAAAAAAATAAGTGTTCCATATTTTTCCATGATCTAGCTGACGGACTAATTAGAATGGTGTATTTTTGACCCAGTCCGATACCCTATTAGGCTAATTGACATATATTTTAACAAACTATGTACATTATTCATTCATTTCATAAAACGAATCTTTTGCTTATATCGACTGGCTATGATATAGTTTCTCCATTTAATTTTACGCTTAATTACATTTAAACACGCCAGTCATGGAACAATCTTTTGTTAAATCAAAATTTAAGTATTGTTCATACAATCAAATATGCTAATAGTGACTAGTCACGGTAATATTTAATATTACCGTGCTCTAGTGATGTAATACTAATAACTTTTGATTTCTCCGACTGCAAAAATCAACAGATTAAAGACATTATGTAATACAATATATTATCTAAGGACACATTATTGGATGATTAAGGCGAATCTAACGATATCATTATAATCAAAATCCATCCAGCCGATTGGAAGATACATGGGAATAAAGAAATTTACAAACATACAAGATTCGCGCGAAAACCTTCTTTCAGTCGGGAAAAACCGCTATCTAGTTAGTAAAAAAAAAAACTCTTCATGTACGGTTAGGTAGGAAACTCTTCATGTTGAAATCGTTGCACTGTGCTAATTTAAGCGAGCGTGTTACTGGCCATCAGGCGCGACTATTGCTCGTCCCGTACCTCTATATTTATATTTATACCACATCAATTTACTAGTATTAGGAAAAACGTGAAAATATTAACATTTAAAGCACTAAAAGCTAAATATTTACAAAGAGCAAAGAGTGTAACCTAAAAGTATTTATGTGAAATTTTCACTAAAAGCTTTGTTACATCACTCAAATTAACTCTTACGAAATGAGAGTTTTAAATTCTCCGTGGAATAAAAATTTCACTGCTAATTTGAGATCTAACAGAACTAAACTAAATAAATCAACTGTCTACAAAGCGGCAAGTAAGATAAAACAAAAATACTACTCGTTAGCTTTTTAAAATACTCCAGTCAGGATGATATAATTTCGAGAATTTATATTTACATTTAGAACGATTGAACACGAGTAAATAATACTGAAACGTACAGTTAGACGAGCATTTAGCTAGTAGTAACATCACACATTCTGAAAAAAGCACTCTACACTTTTATGTACGTAACGTATTCACATACCAAAGTTCGCAAAATATTTGGGTTGTAGCATTTTTAGACAAATCCTTATTATTACTTAGTAGCATTAGACTACTTTTTATTTACTTATATTTCAGCTCTCTGGCTTCTATAACATAAGATTTAAGCTTAGTTTGGGACTAATAAGTGTTGTGTGAGGAATGTCTACCAATGTTTATTTATTTATTGGTATGTAACTGTTGTCTCAGTACTAGGCAAAGATCTCGCCTGTCTTATACCTACTTAACCCTGTCTACTCTAACAGGCCAGTTCTCTTATAGCGATACAAACCAGAGTTTGATAACAACCTGATAGTTAAACTGTGAAGTAGTAGGGAAGGCCTGTCGCCTTGGTACCAAGCAATACAAATTAATGTATTTATTTTAAATGGTAAACAAACATGATTTAAACTAGTGATATTTGGGATAAATACACCAATAAACAACACAACACACTTGTCCAAAAAATATGAAGACCCCAGCATTAATCAACAAATACCTAAATGTAAATGGGCATGGGCATGAGTGAGGCAAACGAACATATGACCAATTCAAAATTAATATTATTATGTCCCAGACTTAAATAAATTCAACATTTTGGTATTATTCAATTATCATATCAATTATGTATGTACGTATTAGGATTATCGCCACTCAAATTAGGGTGAGATTAGGATTTATTGGAATTATGCAAGCGGTATTGTATTAATAAGGCTAAAGCGGTTGCGACGTGCACTAATTTGGCAACACCGCGCGACCAATGTGGATATATCCGGCACTTTATTTAGGTATATTATTTAGACTGGCAGCCCGCCTGTACGTACATTTGTAGTATGTGCAAAGCAACTTATATTTCACTTCATCCCACTAATATTGTAAATGCGAAAGAGTATGTATGTGTGTTACTCTTTCATGTAAAAACTACTGCCGGGATTTGGATGAAATTTGGTACATAGATAATATTCTGAAAAAAGTGGCCAAGTGCGAGTTGGACTCGCCCATGAAGGGTTCCATTGCAGCAAGTAACATTATATACATAGTACACATAGTTCTTGTAGTTCGTTGTAACTTTGATCGAAGTTTCAATATTAGTGTATTTATGACGTACTAAAAAAAAACTACTCATCAGATCGAGTTCAAACTAATTTTCGTTGGTAGTTTTTATGGTAATGTACATCATATATTTTTTTTAGATTTTTCATTTTCTTACTTTAGAAGTTAGAGGGGGGGGGCACACACATTTTACCACTTTGGAAGTGACTCTCGCGCAAATTATTCAGTATAGACGAAAATGATTTTAGAAACCTCAACATCATTTTTGAAGACCTATCGGTAGACACCCCACACGTGTAGGTTTGATGAAAAAAAAAATTTTGAGTTTCAGTTCTCAGTATGGGGGGCAACCCTAATTTTTCTTTTTTTTAAATTTTTCTGTTGAAATCTTAATGTGGTTCACAGAATACATCTACTTACCAAGTTTAAACAGTGTAGTTCTCATAGTTTCGGCAAAAAGTGGCTGTGACATACGGACGGACAGACAGACAGACAGACAGACAGACAGACAGACATGACGAATCTATAAGGGTTCCGTTTTTACGTTTTACGGAACCCTAAAAACACATTGGCCATTTTTTCATCAGCGTAAACAACGGATAATACGTATGAGAAGTCAGTTTCAATACATACAACTCTAGAAGTAAGACTTGTACAAACAGTGCGACAATTTCATGACTTGTAACAGTATTTTCTTTTTCAATAATAATCAGTATCCTCAATTTTGTTGTTCCTGTTTCCTTAGATCTTTATATTTTAGATCTCATTTAGCAAAGAAACTTTTAAAATCAGTTTACATTCATAACTTTAAAATAACGGAACATGTATCGCGCATCGTTGAACTGGCTTAGTCAGGTATCCTAAAAAAATACTGTTGAATACCATATGGTTAATCTATCAAAAGTCAAATCGAACATAAAAAGCTTAACTTTTATTACTATCGTTATAGAAGTGAATCTTCTTTTGTCCATTCTATACTATGGTTCATGGCATCATGTATGAATGGAAACTTCAATTAAAATTATATCAAAATTATTCAACAAAAAGTAATCAGTAATAGTACATTATGATATAAGTGCGGTAAGTTGATAATCACAGCCGAGGCTTTATTGCTAGCTCGAGCCGAAGGCGAGAGCTATAATTAGCAGAGGCTGTAATTTTCAAAGCGCACGTATGTCATACGACGTTTTATAACATATTTCCGAGGAAATAAACAAAACTCTGACGACATTTTCAAATAAAAACAATACAGCGAAAAAAAACGCGCGGAATAATATTTACATGATCACAGATCACAGCACAGAGTAAGTAATCACTATGGATCACAGATTAGCAATGCGCGCGCATCGGCGCCTTTTTTTTTTAAGCAACGGCACAGAACCAGCCGGTATGTCATTAATAATAAAGTAAATTAATATTTCTTTGTTTTGTTACAGAAAAAATATCTAGATTAGATCTAAATTAATTAAATTAACGAATTTAATAATTCCTTCTCGCTAAGCTCGCTAAGACGGGGTTTTGCGAAATTCAACCCCTAATAGAGTGAAACAAGGAATGAACTGTTGTATGAAAATTCGTCATTTTTAAAGTTATCAAATTTTGTATCTAGACACTTGACACGAAGCAAGCGAATGTTTGTTGTATCAATTTCGTAATTTTTAACTGTACGGGGGTGAAATTGGGGTTGAAATGGGGAATGAATGTTTATAAATATGGAAGTTCCCAACCGTTGAAGATAAAACCATGAAACTCTGTACCTATATAGCCACTTGACACGAAGCAAATGAATGTTTGTTCTAGCAATTTTGTAATTTCAAACTATACGGGGGTAAAATTGGGGTTGAAATGGGGGATGAATGTCAATATGGAAGTTCCCAACGGTTGAAGATAAAACAATGAAACTCTGTTTAAAGGCACTAGACACGAAGCAAACGAATGTTTGTTCTTGCAATTTTGTAATTTCAAACTGTATGGGAATGAAATTGGAGTTGAAATGGGGGCCGAATGTCTCTTACGCTTTCAGATCTAAACAACTGAACCGAGTTTGATGAAATTGTGTACAATTGTTTTAATATAAGCTGTTTTTAGTAACCGTAAATGTATCTGGGGGTATACAAATAGGTACTGCCTGAGTTATCTTAGTTCGCGCGGACGAAGTCGCGGGTTACAGCTAGTTTTATTCATAAAATGTTGACCACAGTTTTCTGACATAAAAACTCTTTACTAAGATTTAAAAAGGTACCGTTCGTTTTAGACGGAGCATATCTCTCTACCTAGTCTGTGGACGGAGCATTTTGAAACCGTGCGTTTTACATTAAACATTACAGCACTAGTGCGTAATAAGATACATTACGATACAGAAATTGGTCCAATAAGAGACCCTTTACGAGCAAATATGTTATAAAGTTATTTAAAAACTCAGTTCATAAAGTATTCCGTGCGTAATATTGTGACAGTGACAAGGAAACCTTTTCTTTTATCCTATGTGAAGTATCCAACTATCCATCTGTTATCACTGTCGAATCCACCAACTTGTTTATACAGTTGTTCGTGCGTTTGAACTAAATTTCAGCTACCTCTCTCAAGACAGTGTGGATGTTTTCTTGGAAATTCCACTAGTGGCCAATTATTCTTTGGAACTGGTAAGGTGGTCGAGTCGTCCTTAGCGCGGGTTCCGCTGATATGGGCCTAATTTACGAGGTGTTAGGACCGGCCGTGATTTACCGCCTCGGCCGTATTGGACATTCAGATATTCAGTGGGTTTGTCTTGATCCTAGAGGTGTGTTAAAAATGGTCGCCATTTTGTGCAATCTGTGGAATGGCAGTGTGGTACAGTCCTAGGCAAAATTTACCAGTTATTTTACCGCAAATTAGTAATTTGCTAATTTGGTATCACTATTGTGTTCTGGTTTAAAAGGCAATGTTTCCGAGCAGTATTATTTAAACATTGTTGTGTTCTGTTTTAAAAGGCAACGTTTTCGAAGAAATCAGAGTGCCAAGACATAAGTAATGTTATATTTCTGGGTGACGAGTGGAGTGCTAGCCAGTGATTGGGAACATTTGTAAAGCCACGTATTCATTAGTAAACATTTGTTGATAAACTGTTTATGACTAGCGTTAAACAAGTTTACAATAAACACATGTTTCTGAAACTTGGCCGTCCACACTTGTCAGTTGTTTACAGGATGTCACCCGAGGAGATAGTGATGCTCTCTGCTGCTTACATAATAATTCACGATTTTCGATTCGCGATTCAAACCACTGCATTTGCTTTTGATCACTTCCTCAGAACCGCTTCCAGTCCTTTTTGACCACAGATTACAGAAATAAAACCAGATGGAGCGCGCAGAACAGAGCTACTGAAGCAGACAAAGGAAATACAAACGCCGAAGCAAATACAAACTCCAGTCAGTATGAAACGGACTTCCGTGTTGTACGGGAGTCCCATGTGATTTTAAGTTTTGTTTTAAAATATGCCGTCTTGTGTTTTCAAACATTGCAAACAATGTTGCCAAAAACAAAAAAAGGAAAGAGGAATATAATTTCATAGGAAAATTTGAATATTTTTACTGTTATTTACATAATTTAGGCGATTTCATTTTGGTGATGAATGGAACACAACACCTCAACGAAAATAGGTTAGTGTGGCGATACTAAATGGAAATTATTTTCCCTGAATTTAGGGTAAAATATAGATTATATATTTTTTTAGATACTCGTAGACCAAATTATTGATGGTCCTCCGTGTGTGTGTTCCGCGCCCCGTCGCTCCAACCACATACGTTCGAGGACTACAGTCGTCTGCCCCCCGTACCTCTGCCGGCCGTGGTCGTAGTCCTCCCCCGTGGGAGTTGACTCCCCGCCGCAGAGCGCGCGTGCCGCTTACGACACATTCCCGCGTTTAGTCCGTTCCGTCGAGCTCCGCCGCGCGCGTAGAAGCTCCGGGCGGACCACCGCATCGTGCTCCGCACATCGGACGCCTCCGCTCTGCTGAACCCGCTTCGTGAAGAAGCGACGGACAGCCAGCGGCCCGCCCGAAGCACCCCCCCACAGCACCCCGCACCCCCCCCCCTCGTCGATTGGTCCGCGGCTCCATTCCCGCGTCCCGAGTGTGTTCCGTTGAGCCGATCGGCTTAGCTGGGCTTCCCGTACGGGTTTCACCTGGCTGGGTCTGTATCGCCGCGGAACACATACACTCGGACGCCCGAGCCGCGTCGACCAATCAGAGCGAGGCAGGGGCGAAGCTGTGATTGGCCGACAAGTCAATCGAAACAAATCACTCCTACGTTTGTGTGCTACTGTGTGACGCAGTCGCCACAACATATAAATATTCAACCATGAACAAAATGAAGAAAAAGAAGACAGCCAAATCCGCCAAAGTACTGAGATACGGCGAGTGGGCCGAAATCTTTGTATGGCCGGAGTCATATATGGAACCCGAAGAAATTGCGGAAAGGGCCGATCCTACCATAGCGGTCAGCCGCGAGTGGACCGATTGGCTCAACAAAAATTGGCAAGCCATTACGCAGGACCAATTTACGTCCTACGTTATTGATTGGTCGAGACAACTTTCCGATTACATGATTGCCAAAACGGCCGAAGAACAAAAACTAGAGCCCGCGGGCAGCGCGCGTGAATTCTACCATGCGAAACTGCCATTACTACCAACCCCTACCGAACCGGCGCCAGTCGCCGAACAAATAACTCCACTCACTGAGCCGGCATATATCGCCAGGCCAGTGTCCCCCATCGGACCGGCGTTTGTCGCCGAACCGATGTCCCCCACCGAGCCGGCGCATCCCGCCGGTCCGGCGATCGCCGCCTTGTCGGCGACAACAACCACTGGGCCAGCATGGCCCACACCGGAGCCGGCCTGTGCTGCCGCGCCGACGCCTTCCACTGCGCCAGTGATCGCAGCGACGCAGGTGTCCGCCGCCGAGCCGACAACGCCCACTACTGAGCCATCATGGCCCATTCCAGATCGGACGCCCGACACCGCGCCGACGCCTGCCGCTGCGACGATGACCGTGGCGATGCGGGTGTGCGCCGCCGAGCCGACGACGCCTACCACTGGGCCAGCATGGCCCAGGCAGGACCCGACGCACGCGGCTGCGCCGACGCCCGCCGTCGCTCATTCGATTGATGCGAGGCCGGCGTCCGCCACCGCACCGTCGCCACCATCCTCTGGGCCAGCATGGCCCAC
Organism: Ectropis crepuscularia; assembly: GCA_963693475.1. Taxonomy (NCBI): domain Eukaryota; kingdom Metazoa; phylum Arthropoda; class Insecta; order Lepidoptera; family Geometridae; genus Ectropis; species Ectropis crepuscularia. The sequence goes on along the minus strand of OY856353.1, from coordinate 28,049,250 downwards.
TACCGATCAACATAGTGCGGCGCCCGATGCAGAGATGGACAGCGACGACGACACGTCGCCTCCTCCGTCTCCCACTCCATCATCGACGCCGTCCTTTGCGGAGATGGCAGCCTCCCCCCCCCCGAGGAGGGATACGCCATCCCCCCCGCACCCTCCGCCGCAGCCCCCCGCGCAGCCCGCCGGGACGAAGGCCGGCGGTAAATATCCGCCGATAGTTGTGGACAGGCTCGACAACTGGGACGTCCACCTATCGGCGATCAAGAAGAGCCTAGGCTTCGCGCCTAACGTCAAGCCATTCCTCAACGGTCTACGCTTCCGCCCGAAGACTGACGTCGAGTTTCGGGCGGTACAACGCTACCTGGTCGAGGAGCGGGCTAAGGACTCGAACATCGAGTTCTACTGTTACGCTCCCGACCGGGAGAAACCCATCAAGGTGGCCCTATGGGGGCTACCTATGTCCACAGAGCCGGGACAGGTCGTCAAAGCATTGACTGACCTCGAGTTCCCGGCTACCTACTGCCGGCCACTACCGAGCCGGCCTAACGCACGTCGGAGAATATTCCACGTGCACCTCAGTCCAATGCCGCGGGAGAAGCTGGACGCGCTGTACTGCGTCACGGAGCTCCTCCACATGCCTCAAGTGACGATTGAGGCATGGAGGGGCCGGACCATCGTGCCGCAGTGCCACCGCTGCCAGCACTTCGGACATTCATCCGCCCACTGCCACCGCACGCCGCGGTGTGTGAAGTGTGGCGGACCCCACGCCGGCGCGGCCTGCCCCCGCCCGAAGGATGCCCCCTTGAGCTGCGCTAACTGCCGGGGGCACCATGCTTCCAACAGCCGACTGTGCCGTGTGTTCAGGGATGAGGCGCGCCGCCGGAACTTACGTATTCCAGGCGAGCGCCCCTGTCCCCCTGCCGGGACACAGACACGGTCGGCACTGAATAAGAAGAGCCCGATCCACTCTCCAAAGCAAGGCGTTGACACGCCTCGCACGCGGGCCGTCACCGCGCCGCGCGACAGCGCCTGGCACGCGGTCGGCCCGTCAGCCCGGACCGAGCAGAAAACATCGCCGCCGCCTACGCCCCAGGCTAACTCAGGCCAGGGAGGTCGTAGGCGCAAGCGGCAAAGACGGCTCGGTCCGTCAAGAAGAGGGCTCCCTCCTGCGGCGGACAGGTCCCCGCCGCGGTGCGAAGGGGGCCCACTACGCCCCCCGAACCCGGGACCGACTCCTGCCCCGGTAACACCGGGTCCGCGAGGCGCCGCCGGCGCCCACCCGCGCGACCCGCGCACTGCAGCGCGCCTAGCGCGACAGATGCAAGCTGAGCGCGAATGCGCGCTCGCTTGCACGCCCAGCCTGACGAAAGACTGGGCCTCTCAGCCGGGCGTATCGCCCCGAGGCCCATCTCCGAAGCGGGGCGACAGATTGCCTCGCACACGGGCCGTCTCTGCGCCGCCCGCTGGGGCCGTGCGCGAGATCGGCCCTCCAACCCGGACAGCTCCGCCTCCGCTTGCGCCCCTGACTATCTCAGGCCAGAGAGGTCGTAGGCGCAAGCGGAAAACACCATTAGTCTCGGAAAAGACAGGGCTCTCTCCTGCGGCGGCACCCAGGCCTCCGCCGCGGTCTGAAGAGGGCCCCCACCCCCCCCCGAACCTGGGGACGACCCCGGCCCCAGCGACGACGGGGACACGGGGTGCTGCCGGCGCCCATCCGCGCGAACCGCGCACCGCAGCGCGCCTAGCGCGGCAGAAGCAAGCTGAGCGCGAATGCGCGCTCGCTTGCACGCCCAGCACACCGCAAGTTTGGGCCCCTCGACCGCGCCCGACACCCAGGCTCCGACTCGAGCTGGGAATCGGGCAGCGGGAGGGACCCCCACCACCACCGAGCGCCGAGACGCCGCCGCGGACCGCGGAACGCCCTACGTTCCCGGTACCGCGGCCGGCCGGTCCGGCGCCGCTTACAACGCCGCCGGGCTTCGCCCCGCGCCCCCTCCGCCTACCGGCGGATTCTCCAACGGTCGCCCTGCTCGGGTCTCCCAGTTTCGTGTTCTGGGAGGCCCTGAGCGGCGCCTGTGCGGCCGTCGCGTCCGGGATGAACCCGGAGATCGCGGCGGCGAGGGCAATGTCCGCTGTCCTACAACGACTGTATGGATAGCGGACTTGCCAAATACCATTCTACGGTCCCTTTACGCGTGCTATACGCCGCGGAAGGGACGAAGAGGCCTGCTCAGCGAGTGGGCGGGCCCCGCCAACTCCCGGGCACCAGAGTGTGCCCGAGTCCATCTCCAGTAAAGAGGTATAACCTCAAGGCTGGCGCCTGACTTCCCCCCTAGGGGGAGGAAGAAGAACTCATGATGAAATTATTGATGGGCATTGTATTATTCAATTTAATTTAATTTTGGTAAATGTTAAATTTGTAAAATGAGTAATTTATTACATAACAATGTACCTACAATAAAACAAAATCATTAATACATCATAAAATTTGTTTGTGTATTTATTTATTTCGTTAGTTGCACCACTGCCCAAAATATTACAAATTTTGTTTCCTCATGAATCAAAAGGTTATATGGAAGAGATCGCTTTTAGCGACAAGATCGCCTTTTGTGCCCATTTTGTTTTGTTATTATATGTGTAACTTCTTGTCAACTTTGTTTATGGTGCCAATAAAGTGTTTGGTATTATATTGTAATGTCATTCGATATATTATCATCTAAGTGAAGCGGTGGCTAATATAATTGGCTATAAAATGATGGTTTATTAAATAAAACATTTGTTGAAGGAAGATATTTTTGAAGTTAATATTATGCATAACGTTGTTTGTAAAATAAAATATTTTTAAATTGTAAAGTTTTTTGATATTATACGGTTACTTGATTTTAAAGTGTTGTTTTGTCAAAAAAAGGTGAATAATAAGTGAACTGTTAAAATGATTATTTTGTTAGTTTTTTTTTTGTTTGTTGTTTGGACCTATAACATACAGGTAGCCTTTATACATTTTATTAAAAATAGTTTGGTGGTAAAGATAGTTGTTTTAATTTTTGTTTAACCTATCTAATCGAGTAAATTACACTAATTTTATTATTTGCGATTCGAGTTAATTTCTAGTTGCATGCAAAATCAAAATTATTTTCTTCACAGAATGGAAATAGTAGTAATAAGAAATCCTTGCATAATCGGTGTAATAATATTAATATTTTAAAATATCAATTGATGTGTTTATTATACGTGAAGATTTCCCAAGGTAAGACAACAATAGTGGGACTTTTTTCTTAAGACTGACAACATTATACAAGTAATTTGGAACGTTGATTTGACAATTTTACGTCAACATGACTAATTGCGGGCCTCACATTGTTGTTCACGAAGGTTCCATCTGTGTTTTATTTCTGTAATCTGTGTTTTCACGACTAAATTGTGAGCGTAGTATATGCATCTTTGTTTTTGGATATCATAATTTGGTTGTTGGACCACACTACCTCCATGTTTATAAACTCGCGCAAAACTCGTCTACACCTGTTGACTTTTGTTTATAAACTAGATGTTTCGTCTTGCTCTCCACTCGTAGTGGGGAGCACGGCAACATGTATCATAAGCAATGTTTCATCACCTATGTTTACAAACTGTTTACAGAGATGATGAAACATTGCTTATGAACAGTTTATAAACAGTGTTTATTAACAAATGTTTACTAATGAATACGTGGCTTTACTGAGCAGGCGTGTTACTTATCATCAGGCGCAAATCTTGCTCCATCATTCTGTGTGTGAAGGCCGATTTAAACTGAACGAACATAGAGCTAGAGCTGGAACAAGAGCATTCTTTCTCGATCTTTTAGTGTAAACGAAAGATCGTTCTTAGCGTTTTCCATATAAGATATTCCATAGAATATTTGCGAACGCAAACAAAACAACGAAAGAATGTTCTACGTTTGTTTACACCAAATAAATTTGATACAGTGGGGATAGAATGAGCATTCGCTCGTCTGATGTAAATCGGCCTTAAGAATATATGTATCACCGTAAAAAGAGTTAAATTTATGTGTTGATTTTGTAGTCAGACACTGCAAGTTGAATTTAGTTTTAAAAACCCTGACAAATAATGGACTAATTAAAATAGACACTTCTTTTGATACTCATAAATCGTGCCAGATGTGATTTATCATTTCCTGTTAACTTTTAGAAATACGTATCAGTTTTCTTCTATCCAATTAAACTAGAATTTGTAATTTATTGATCTCGTAAATGAAATCTAACAATAAATAAATGGGTTGAAACGAATAGATGAAGTTTCGATACAACTTTTGAAGTTCACAAACATGCCATGGAATTGTAATCTCTGAGAATTCGAAAACTTTGTAAATTCCATAACCCAACCAATATTATAAACGCGATAGTATCTCTTACCTGTCTGTCTTTTACGTTTTCAGGCCTAAACTACTGAACGTATTTAAATTAAATTTGGCGCAGAGACAGCCTAGAGAGTATGAGAAAGGACTTATGATACTTTTTAATGCAAAAAATGGTTTGAAAATTTGTATGGAAGTTTCTTTATTTTGAAGCTTAAACGAATAAAATAGGCTTTTGAATACATATAAATAAGTATGGAATTCAATGTTTGTAAAAAAAATACCATTGAATCATGTTTGACGAAAATAAATTATCCGTGAAAAACTGTTAAGCCGCGGGCAACACCGCAGGGAGCAGCTACTACATTTCATTTTCTTTATTCAAACGTAGTGAAAAGAGAGAAAAAAAGTCAGCATCTACCCGCAGGTGCGCTTTAAAATGGCCGTTTTACGGTCAGCACGTTTTATGTCTCCCAAGACTTTATCCCGATTGGAGCTGCTCAAAATTTAACAACACGAGACATCTTTATTGTTCCGCGTTACAACTCCCTTTTGACGTTATAAAAAATATATACTGACACGCTTTTATGTTTACACTTTCGTTCATAACCTCAACTTTTCCCATAGCCGGCAAATGATCCAAACGTGAGGTGCCAATAAAATGAAAACTAACAATATTTCCGTGCCCCGCTAATGCGACGAAAGATAATAAACGGAACGCGACCATAAAATATACGTAAAAAAATAACGTAATAAGAGGTGGTTGGATTAGCGCGGCGTATCGAGACATTTATGGCTGTAATCGATCGGGCAATTCATCTCGACTCGGTGTTTCTATTCGATACGTCACTCGATAGTAATTCCGGCGCGGCGGGGCGCCTCCCTACTGATGGCATTTGGAGGTCGGAGACTGTAACAGGGATATATTTATATGAAAACTAGAAATACCTACGTAGAGAAAACGGTGAGGACATGGACGAGGGTTATTTTATCGGAAGTTATATTGTGTAATGAAAATAGAATTAACTTACGTTAAAATGTGAGTTAATAATTCAGGTTACATGTTTTGACTTATACAGTAATCTAACAATTAACAATATTATACCTATATGTTTCTTTGCGTCAAATACATGACACATCTTTTTTCCATTTATTTCGTGTAATGAACTGCCACTGAAGTTGTACGATTTGGTAGTAGCAGCCGCGCCCTGCTGCGCCCGCCACACACCATTATTTCCTCTTAATTGGCAATTTTATTGATATATTAAGACATCATTCTCTGTTAACAGTAATTTAAGACCAACTAAATCAGTCAGTTATAAAAGTCATTGAATCAAAAAATTGGGAATTTTACCTACTATGAACTAAATACTTTTTGGATGGTAACTTCGACAGTCTCACAGAGTCATTTGTACGGTAAGAGTACGTTCAGGTGACAAGCGCTCAGCGCGCGTTGAATGCGCGTTATATTTTTGTATAGTGTTTACATGACACGCGCTTATCAGGCGTCGAACGCGCGTTCCACGACCGCCATGGTATTCAGTACGAGTACGTTCAGATGACAAGCGCTCAACGCGCGTTTTATAACGCGCGTTAAACGCGCTTTAACATGTGTACAGCCTGAATAAAATGTATGTAGTTGTAAACGCGCGTTGAGCGCTTGTCATCTGAACGTACTCTACAGTTCTTACATTTGTTGAAGATGGACATAGAAACAGTTTTAACAGTGATTCTACACCGACGGCAGAAACGACGCGCCAGAAGACGGAAATATTGGGTCCACCCAATTTTGTCACACAGGCTGACTGAAAGCCAGTACATAATTTTGTATCCGAAGTTGAGGCAATTCGGACCCAATTTTTTTAACTTCTTCTTCGAGTTCTGGACGGACAGTAAAACAGGTGCTAAAATCATTTAGAATGCCAATTGTTTGTTTGCATTTGGCATGAGGGAAGACTTACTTAGGAACTACTGCTGAAATAATTCGCTACATATTAAAAGGTCTTCTTTGAACCCCTAGAGTTTTCGTAAATACTGGCAACCGTTTACTAGCATAGCAGTAGAATATACTTTATTGAATACGGTATCCATTCTATAACGGTCAAGGATGAACGAACATGACCCACTCCGCTCACGGAAAAGAGTGAAATTACCCGACCTCACGAGCGTATTTCAATTTCCTTGATGGAATGAAAACAACTAGTTTTCAATTAGAGGAGAAATCAAAACGGATTGCGACGACAACCTCCCCCCCCCCCCCCTTCTATATCCGGATAAAGAAATAACATGGCGGCTCCCGGATACGTGCAGAAAAAACACGAGTCACGTCACACTCCGAAAACACACAACTATGTTCGTTTATTTACTTACCTTCTAACCGATATGAGGTCGAGAAAATATATAAACAAAATTATTATCTATTTTGAGCACATATAAAATAGCTTAGCCAGATACTCACATAATATATTGTTTATGTCGTATATTTATAGTAAACGTATTCTAGTTAAGACTCGCCTGGTGAAGCAGCGCGCACCTTTCAATCTTCATTTCTAAATCGCGATCTTACTATTTTTGAAAACACAACATCCAAATGAACTTTAATTTCATCGTCGATCATCGACGTGCAGTTATTTAAATGAAGTATCAACAATTCCATTATTATAACAGCTATCTGGCTGTCATAGTACAAGATTTGCTTAGTTTGGAATCAGATGGTGCTGTGTGAAATGTCCATCAACATTTATTAATATGTATTCCAAATCAAACAATACACGTACTGATTTAACACGACACAAACTACTCACTAAACTGACCCGACTGACCGCACAGAAAATAGGAAAGTACTCCACAAACATTCGGAAACCTCAACTTTTAAATCTGATAGCGTTAAGACCCTCATCCGCCCGAACACGGAGCTAACTCCAAATTAGGCGAGATTCACGATAAGAGCAGATATTCGAGCGTTACAGCGTAAGAGCCCTATAAGAGAAATATAAGGGAAAAGGTTCTATTGGGATTTAGAGGGCAGTAAACTAAAAAGTGGGGGGAAAAGTACTTGTTTTTTTTTTCTGAGTTCAGTGTAGCGCGGTAAAATTTATGATCGCTATGAACTTTGAACGTTCCGCACGCCCGTCATTTTTTTTTTTTACTTTTTGATATCGCCGAGCTGACGTGTAGATAAAATACAGTACCCGGCGATAAGTATTGCACATCGGCCTTTGGAGGGAGACAGTCGGCTGATTTCGGCTTCGTAGAGCATTGTCTCTGTCGCACACTACCTATGTGACGTTTTGTCAGTCGTTGTTTAAGTGCGATAGAGTGCAGTCGCGTCCAGTTCAAAATATATAATTAGAGTTGTTAACACCCCCAAATTTAAATAATTTAAAGTTGTACTGTGGCATCTTTAGGAAAAAAAAGGGAAACCTTTACGAGGTCAGTCACGCCAAATTATATACAATGTTTATAAATGTTTTGTAACCGAAGCTGACAGATTTAAAAAAAATGAAGATGAAAATGTAAGTTGTTATTTTAAGAAGGTTCAAGCGCAAGTTGCAAATCCCACTGGAATTTCAAGAAGAACTTTGAACAATATATTAAACGAAGTCAGTACTGAAACACATTCTACTGAAATTAAGTTTAGCACTCCAAAAAAAGGGAGACCAAAAAAGCAATTTCGTTTGGATATGGACGATTTTGATTATGATGTTGTTCGAAGAATTGTGTATGATTTTCACTTACGATTTAATGAACTGCCAACAATAAAATCATTAAAAGCTAAATTGTCTGAAGCTATTAATTACAATGGGTCTGAAAATACGTTGAGAAAAATACTTCACGAGATGGAATTTCGTTTAACTAAAATGGAAGATAATCTAAAAGTTTTAAAGGAAAAGCACGATGTAAGTCTCAAACGAATGGAATATAAATCGATAAAATACACAAATTTCGCGAAACAGGAAAAAATATCGTCTACATGGATGAGTCTTACATACATACATCCCACACTAAAGGGAAATCTTGGAGTGATGATAAGAAAAATGAGTATAAAAGCCAATTTCAAAAGGTCAACGTTTGATAGTACTTCATGCGGGAAATAAAAAAGGCTTTGTAACCGGTGCCTTTTTAACGTATAAATCCACGGATACTACAGGTGACTACCACAATGAAATAACGAATAACGATAACTACGAGAAATGACTGGTTAATCAATTAATCCCAAATATATCCAGTGATTCCGTTATAGTTATCGACAACGCACCCTATCACAATAAATATGTTGAAAGACCCCCCCAACTCAAACACCATTAAACAGGAAATGATCAACTGGTTAAACAGACACGAAATTCCAGTTGATCCAAAATTAACAAAAACCCAGATTTACGCTATTATACCTATGTCAGCACAAGGAGAGGTATACAGAGTTTTCCGTGAACAAAGTACTTGCCGAACATGGGCATACTGTGTTTCATCCGGATTTTAATCCTGATTTAATTGAAAATATATGATCTCAACTAAAAGGCTATGGAGCCTCTAGAAATGTGGGTATGAATTTAACTACAGTAAAAACGTTATTGACTGAAAAAGTCAACATGATCGGGACTGAAGAGTGGAAAAAGGTTTGCGATCACACGATCAATGTGAGAATGAATATAGAAGCATTCAACACGGTTTATACAATTACACTCATAGACTAGTGATAAATACGGCTGATAGTGACAGTGATATTGACCTCTTTGAGAGCACAAATAGTGAAATGGAAGTAATTGAGAATTATAATTATTATTATTTTTATAACAATGTCTCACTTTAACAATAGGTACAATGGTGTTTATTATGTATACTACAGCTGTCATTTTCCAAAGTAATTAAATACGTAAACATAATGTGAACTTTTTTATTTTATTTAACCCGAACCTAAAGCCATCACTTATAGAAAAAATTGTATTTTATACAAAGAATAAAAATAATAATTAAAAGAAACAAATTAAAATTGTTTTAACAGCTCCTAATAGATGCCGGACTATTTGTATTTCGTGCGACAGAGATGACGCTCTACGAATCCGAAGTTGGCCGATTGTCTCTTTCCAGGTGTCGATGTGCAATATTTATCGCCGGGTACTGTATATTGACTGTCCTTTTGCTATTGGTGTTTGATTGTATGGCGATAAAGTCCATTTTGCGTCATATTTTTATTTATGTTTATTCGGAATATAGTGTGGATAAGTACAGCGTAACCATCTTGAACCGCATGATGTGAAGGTGTAGATATCATTCTTTATATCTATGATGTTTAGCTTTGCGTTGAATTTCAGAACTGTAGTTCGAATATGTGGGTAAAAAAACTTTCAACTTTATATGTGGAATATTTAAGGCACTTTAAGCTGGGCAGCTTAAAAAATGCCAGCTGCCTTAAAAATTCCCCCAAAACGATAACGTTATATCGTATGAGTTTCGAATGCCAAATCTGGATTTTGCAAATGGAGAGAACCAGACTGGTTTCAAACCTAGAACAGAGAACCAGACTGGTTTCAAACCTAGAACAGAGAACCAGACTGGTTTCAAACCTAGAACCTACGGCTGTCCCATCGAACATTGCAGCCACTAAACCACCAAAGCTTTTGTACTTACTTAGTGATCGATTTCGTACGTACTTTACCGATATTATTTCTATGATTGAATAAAATCGTTCAATAGAATTTGAAATCATCTGAAACATCGTTCGGTTTGTATTCTAACAAAGCCTTTTTACGTAGAGAAAGCAATTTCTCAAAATAAAGTTAACCGAAGCTGAAGAACGCGAGAAATATTATTTTTCGAATCGATGAGTCGGAGAGACTTACTGGAGATCGCGGAGATTTACGTCGCCTTTCAAGATTTACTGGAATGTTACGTCGGAATTTCAACAAATCGTCTCTAAGTTTTCACTCTGCCTGAGTTTGTTTCCCATAAAAGTACAACTTAAGTAGGTACAGCAAAAAAGGTGTACTGATGTGTTCAAATTTAGAGGCAGAATTTAGAAGTGAATACTTCTTTTGGCGCATCATACACAAGATTTTACATAGGCTGTGAATGAAGCTCAGCGTCACGCTCGGAAATGAAAGAACTGTTCGGGTGAACTGCAAGTGCAAATGCATTACCCAGTAATTATAAAATAAATTAGCTGCATCCCGCGATGTCACTCGCGGTTCACCTAAACTATCGAATGTCATATTTCTTTATTTACTAGCAGCGCCCCGCGGTGTTATCCGCGTACGTCCCGTTCCCCTCGTTCCCGTTATTTTTCCGGGATAAAAAGTAGCCGGCGCTCTTCCAGACTATAATCTATGTAGGTATGTTCTAAATTTCAGCCCGATCCATCGAGACGTTACGACGTGATTGAGTAACAAACATCCATAATATATTGATATTTATAATATTATTAGTAGGACATTGCTGTCGTAAAACTATAAATTTGGATTAATTGTATAGATGTAGTACGTCTATACGAGAGAAATAATCCAACAGGATTTTTATTCACACCCTGTTGGTATTCTCTTCTCGTGTATATAAATTTAATAATCAGACATTTTTCATCCTATAAAATAATTTAGTATTATTTATCGTGCGGTAGCGCTGTCTGTGCTCTCTATGCCGTAATTAATATGTGAAATTTAATTAATGTGCATCCATTAACCTAGTTATCCACTAGTGAGGCAAATCTTATGAATTATGATTTTAAATTAAGCTATTTAATAATAATTCTGGATATTTGAATCATATCGTAAATCTGAAAAATTAAATGTGTCAAAAACACAACCAAACAAACAGTTGACATAGATTTCATAGCTCTACCACGGTATTAAGTGCCTAGAAAACGTGGAACTAAGCAGAAAAGGAGCATCTTGATGAAACAAGTAAGGTTTCTACGAAATCTACGTAACATCTATGGAATCTGCGTAATTTCTACGAAACGTACGTTTACAAAAAACACAAAGTTGTGTTTAATTTGTACAAACCTGCGTGGAAACCATCCTTCCACCAAAACCAGCCCTTCTACCGCCCCACTAATGGGCATTGGCTTTGCCATTGCTGTGTCTGTCATTTCAATCGAAAACAAAAAAGAGAGCAATATGAAAGCTAAAGGCGGCGGTCTCGCGTCGCGACCGCGACGCGAGACCGGAGACCGCGAGAGGCACTTGTTTGGGAGCTGGAGCTGCGAACTGGCGACCATACAAAGCTATCATGTCAAATGCCTATTGCGGTCTCCGGGCACAGTCTCCTGTCTTTTTTTAATAGTATAGAGTGACGAGACGAGCAGGACATGTGCCTGATGGTAAACAACATGTCTGCCATATAACGGCACAGTGACACGCAGCTATTCGAATATGAAGAGTCCAAATCATTACTTACTTGCAGCACTGCACTGCGCTCGCCACCCAGATATATAAGATGTTTTATCTCTATGCCCTGTAAGTTCACTGGAAACATTGTCCTTTAAACCGGAACACAGTAATGTTTGCCCATTACTGTCGCGGTCTCCCGTCGCAGTCTCAACGCGAACCGCCGCCTTAAGATAGTTTTAGTTAAGCGGTAGACTCTCGGGGCAGATCTGAAGTGCTAGTATAAAAACTATAAAGAGGGTAGTATTTAAAGGTGAGGGTAGACCTGTAACAGCGCGGTGTGCACCCGGCACGCGCACACGGCCCCGTTCTTGCGCGCGCACGGCGCACCCAGCCACGCGCACGCGCCGCCGCGCAGCATCGCACGACATGCCGCGCGACCGCCACCTCCGCAACCTACTGCCGCTTCATACTCCTATTCAACATGGAGGTGAAGAGTTCTGATCTCCCGCTTCGAGTGGCATATCTTCCTGCGAGCGGCCTTTCTTGAAACACCGGACGCTTTGGACTGTCGACTTGGATGCAAAAAAGGTGTCGAATCAGTTACTCTATTTGGTGCACCTCCGCACCCTATTCCCTCTCCATGATCCTATTCAACATGGAGGTGAAGAGTTCTACGCTGACGTCGGTCTTGGAGTAGCATATCGTCCTGGTTCTCACGAGCCAGCACTCCTTGAAATATTGGAGGCTAATAGTCGTCGACTCGACAGGACTGTTGGCAGACGCTTCAAATGACGATAAAAGTGTCGAAAACCATTTGTCGTTCTTTTGTACGCTTCCTATGTGAGTACTGACTATATCTTGTTGTATTGGAACTTCACGTCGCTTCGTTGTTAATTCTTTTAGCAGTTTAGGTCTCCACTTTTTATTTAAACGCGTTCGGTGAATGTTTTTCACAATGTCACTTTGTTAGTTTCTATTAGTTATTTTCAATTGTTAAATTAACACACTGTTTATGTTCACTGTAAGTTCGCAACAACGTATTTCGATTTTTACATCGTTTATAAAAGTAGTATTTATGTAAACCATCATCACAAACACATTTCTTTACTCTTTTACATGCTCAACGGACTTGCACTTGCAGCAATGAGAAAATACATTCAAAGCGAGTGAGAAAATTCAACTCACGGTGAATTTAGAAATGCGGTAGCTTGTCAAACCAAGTTTAACCTAACAAATATCATCGTTAAGTTTAAACACTAATATAAATTAATGTTATTGCAAGTGAAGCCGAGTGCAGATCAGCACAGGAGCAAAACAGATGGTCGATGTGTTTTTCCCAAAATGGATGAAGGATAACTGAGAAGAAATCTTTAGTTCTGTTATTTGCTCACGTCAAGAGATTGAATCTCAAATAGCTATTCAATATGGTAGTCTGCTTAAAAAAAAACAACAAACTCACGTTTTTTACGACGTAAGTGGAGCAAAAGACGTGAAAAATTTCGCATTTACAATATTAGTAGAATTTAGATCAAGTTAATAAGAAGACCCCACACGTAACTAGAGTCCGATAGCCGACAAGGTCGCGTATCAAATGGGTGTCTTCAAATCGAAAGTATTTCGGTTTCTTTTAAGTAAGCGGTAAGTGTGCTTCAATGTGGACGGCATCACCGCCTAATAACACAAGCACAAACCTATTACGAGTATTAATAAATAATCTATTATTGTTTAATACAAAAAATATAAAATACATTGCTTTTATTTGCTTTGCTTTCCTATACCGACCCCAAACACCACACTGCAACAGACCCGACAAATAACAACTTGCGCTTTACGATGTAACATTATTTGATAAAATAGTATCCTTTCAAACATCGTTAGCCACCAAATGCCAACCGGTAGCATAACGAGAAAGAAACATAATTGAAGGTGGTCAATAAATAAGAATGGTTGCTTGCTGTTCGGCTCTCAATGAGGGCGTTGGGAAGCAGGAAAACAGGATTCACAGGGTAAACCGATTGTTTAAATATGCAATTCAGTATCTATGAATTATGCAGAGTTCGAGAACCTTACGTAAATACGCATAACCTAGTAGGTGTGCTTCTCGGTCTAAACCGTGGGTTAATAACCATTGATTTGATCGCAATGTCCTATCGGAGTCCGCATTTAATACAATGAAGCAACACATTATGAGTTAATACAAGTTGTTTACATAGAACATTAAAGAGTTACGAAGAATAAGAACATGTGTATCGAGTTTAATTATTAACCACTTTTACTACCGTGATAAGTAACTTTCTGCTCAAAACAACTGTTTAAACGGCTAAGTTTAGAACGAAATTACCCCCAACATTTGGAGAAAAAAAAACTGCGAAATCCGCTTAGAATAAGCTAATCTAAATTAAAGGTTCTTTAAAATTTGTAACTGGTAAATATCTTTTTTTCTTCCGAAAACGAAACCCATTCCCAAAATTGAATAGTCAAGCGAATCTGTAAGCCCCTCCACAAAATCGTATCTAGGTGGAGAGTGGCAACATTCATATGTAAATTGAGTTTTTTAATCCCGAGAATTCAGATTCCATTCAGATCTGCGGCTGCTGTCATGGCAACATTTACAATTCAACGTAAACTGACGTTTTGGAGCACAACACAAGTTTTTACTCGGTTATCCAGAATGGAGCGGACAAATCTCGAGGGAGCAGGCATTTCTCTCTATACAGCGGTCGGTACCCTACCTTCTTTAACATATTTCATGTATTTTAACGTAATAGATTTTTATATTGTCAATGGTATTTGTAAAACCAAAATTAGATATTTTCAGAAAAAAAATGTTACCTGAGTAGATGATTGCAGTGAGATTTTTGTGACAAATCAACAATTTTCGAATAACTCGGATAGACTATTGATTTATTGATACGCTTTCGACAGAAGATCTCCCAAGGTCCTAAAACCTATACTCGTCTTTAGTTTTATTAATTTTAACGCACTTAACTGTGAAAAACGTAGCCTGAGTGGGTGTCCCTTGAAACTAAACCGTCCTTTACCATCGAGCGAGATACGGCAAGCCTAATACTACATAATCGATAAAAAAAACTGATATATTTTACTGTTGAGTGAAATTGAGCTAGACACGTCTACCACAAATCGGATGATCTTTGGGCCAAGATTACCACACATTGGAATCCAGATGGCATACGATGTTGCGGTATACTAAGCGATGGAGGGATGACCTCGCTAAACATCTCAAAGATTGGTAAATACTAGCTCAGGATAGAGACAAAGGGAAAAAGGGTAGGGAGGCCTTTGCACAGAATTGGGACATTTCAGGATCTTAATAAAACAAAACATGTTGTATTGTAACGTTCGTCAACGCTCTGTCAAGTCAAGACTGACAGATTATTCAATCAACGACACCAAACAAAACCAACCCCACAAAAAATGTTGACTGACAATAGAGGAAAAATTGAAAGGCGCAAGTATCGAGCGCGGCCGGCGCCGGCTTCAGGGCGAGCTGTAAACCACGCCAATTACAGGACACGACCCCCCAGGGACTCCGGGGCTGGGGGACTCGACTCATCGAAGAGCACGCGAGATTATGAAGACGAACGATTTCGCTTCAAACGGCCGAAGAGTTGCCAACCCTGAGTAGTGAAAAATGTCTTAGAGAAAAATTGGAATGAAGTTATTCTGCTCTATTTTTATTTGTTTTTTGATGGGGGGGTTATGTATTTACGCATGCCCACCATCCAGGGACATGGCGGGGTATGTCGGGATCGACGCCACGAACAGGCATGGTGTACCGACTTAAACCCCCACAGGTTTCTTCAGCCGTCAAGTTGGCGGCTAAATCGCGGGAGCGCACACGCATTTCTCGCATTCTTATGACTGCCAATTATTTTAAACATATTTGTTACGCTTAACCAGACTCCGAAACGTGATCGATTGAACGGCTTTATTGTTGTGAAACAATTGAGATTGTCGCCGAAAGCCACCCGGAAAGATATAAAGAGCGGAGGCTATTATCGGCAGAACAGAGAGACAAGCCCGGTATCGCTGGCGTGTCGCTGACACGCTGACAGCGTGTGAAATGGAAGATCGGAGCAAAGCGCTGTATTGAAAGGATTGGAGGATAGCAGACCTGATAGCCCTGTGTAAAAGTAAAAACAAGAATACTCCTTTTATTTAAAAAGAAAGCGAACTAGCAAAAGAAAGTTACTTTTACTTAATAGGTGGGCAAATATCATCAAAACAACAAATTATTGACATTAACGTGCATTACACAATTTTTTTGAGAACTACTTGTTTTTGCATTATGAATCCGTCTTATTAGAGCGTTTCGCTATTTTTCAATCGTCAAGGAGACCCATCTCCTCTTTTGAAGACGATTCAATTTGACTGTATTTTTTTATGTTTGTTATCTTATTTTTATTGAACTTCGTCGAGTAGTTTTTGTCATATCAACAAATATAAAAATAACGTCATTGTTGATATATTAGTTTAGCTCAATTAAAATAAGTGTACTAACCGTGTGAGCTTCATTTTTAAATTGAAGTCGGTTGTTTCATTTTGCAGAGAATAAAAATGAAAGTACATAAACACAGATTATTATCTATACTTTTTCTTCTTTTAGAGAACCTGAAGTATACTCGTAACTTGCAACCAAACCAATCGTTGTCTATCGTACCACCATTAAAAAAAACGTATTTCTAATTTCCCTTATCCGTCGCAATAAACATTAAACGAATCTGAAGCGCCCCATGAAATACCTTACCCCGGCAATAACAGTAAACAGGGGGCCCCTGTAAACTAAGGGGCCCTTGGAGGCAAAAAACCGAAGCCGGGACGAGCACGTCAATTATTCAGCTTTCATTAAGGGTTTAAACCTAATTGTTTAGGATTTGTTTCGTGATTTGTGACGTCATTTGTATTGAAATGTAATTAGGATAATTTTACACTCCGTATCTTTTTGAAGTTCTTTTGGCGCTTTTTTTACGATACGCACACACCGTCTCACCGTTACGAAAAAGCGACATCCTGATGTTAGCTGGTGAACATTCAGTAAACATTGTAACTAACTTTAGGTTAATACTTCCTGCGTTGAAGATATTATTTTATTCTATGGTTAACGTTAGACTTCTTAGCACGAGAAATATAGAGATTTTTTTAAACTTTTTACGTGCGCACATAAATACACGCACGCTTTATTTTCCATTTCAAAACGATTAGTTGACGCAAGGCCAGGACGTCTACTCTCTTTCTACGAAAACGTAATTTCGAAAAAAAAACTCGCGACTTTCCTACTCCGGTTCTACTTCGTTTCGTCCGATAGAACATTGTTTGACGTTTAAATGTTCTACTTACTTACTCTAATTAGAGTAGGCTTAGAAGATTTAAACGGACAAAACGACGGATCGAAGTAAAATCGGAGAACGAAAGTCGCGAGTTTATTACGAAATTACGTTATGGTAGAAAGAGAGCAGACGTCCAGGACGTCTACTCTGTTTCTACGATAACGAAATTTCGAAAAAAAACTCGCGACTTTCTCACTCTCGTTCTACTTCGTTTCGTCCGATACAACATTCTAAGCATACTCTAATTAGAGTAGATTTAGAACATTTAAACGGATAAAACGACGGATCGAAGTAGAATCGGAGTTGGAAAATCGCGAGTTTATTTCGAAATTACGTTTTCGTTGAATTAGAGTAGACGTCCAGGTCCAGAAAAACGTTTTAACAACAATAGGTTTTCGCTTGACCGCTATCTTATCTAGAATTAAGCAACGTCGCGATCTAGCTCGCTAACCTAGATGAAACCGAACTCTCGACTCAAAGACACCAACATTGCGCAGTTTCGACGTTTTAACTACGAAAGTGGAGTCAAACGTTCGAGTCTTAGGAACGACAATCGTGAATTGTGTTTTTTTATCTAACTGCCCGAGAATACGTGTGTTTATCGAGTACAAGTGTAGTCTTGTATCTTTGTTTGATTTTTTTATAAACACTTCTAACGAAACGGTCTGAATTCGATTAATTATAATATATTTTTTCGTGAATAACAGATAAGTACGAGTATTATAAGTCAAAACAAACAGTTTACATTATAAAAACGAGCTAATTACTTGCAACATCTGCGCTAATTGGTTATTATTAAATCAATACTAATTTCTATCTCGGAAGGGTTCGAAACAAAAATTAACAAGTTGTTACAACATCGCGTTGATTAGCAAAATGAGGCATAATGTCGGAATACGTGTAGGGGTGTTACAGAGTTACACTCCGGGTCCCAAGTTCCGATTTATTTTAAACCTCAGATTCCAAATCATCGGAAGGGAAATTCCGATTCCTATTTCCGTAACGATAATTCTTATTCACAGAGACAAGAATTAAATTGAGCATTTTGAGCATATTGTCTTGTGTAGTTTTTCCCGTGTCATCTTTACCACTAGGTTAAAGCAAGTTATTTTTCAATGGTGCTTGCTACCGGATGGAATTTCCTATGCTATAAATTCGTTGGGTTTGCTAAAACCAAGCTTAAAAACGCACATGTTTTTATGTTTATCTTACTAATTCATTCATCTTACTAATTCAATTAATATGGTAAATTTCTAACTCAAGCAGATGTAAATCCTCTATCATCAGCTCCGGTTAGGCCACTCAACCTCGCACAGCCCTAACAGCTAGCCCTAACAGCTAGCAGCCCTAACGGCTACTGCCTACTAGCTACAGCTAGTAGGCAGTAGGTAGCACCCCTAGCGGGCGGCTCCCACAGTTTCCACACAATTAGCCGCCGAGCCTGCTTCATTAGAGTCGGCAATCCGGCACACGCCTCGGATTGGACCCGCTACGGCAGATACTAGGATATTGATACTGTTAGCGGTACAACGGACACGGAATTACGTGTACAAATTAGAAACTATCAATACATCAATATATCACATTTCATTATAAAATAACAAAAACTAAGGTGTATCTTCACATTGTTTTGAAAGATATTCGATTCAGAGGATATCAATAGTCTTTGTTTCTCACTACGTTACGACTTTTTCCAAGATGTTTGACACATTCAAGTTTGCCTAGAAAAATTGCTTTCGGCGATACGACCGCCAATTTTTTCACTCGACTTACTCTTTTTCCATATTGTATGTATCATTTAAATGGCGTGAAAAAAAAAACATTCATGATACTGAGCGGCAGCGGGTCAAAAAACTGAGCTTCGCTAGTTTTCCTAATGAATTGTGGGAGTGTCCTAATTTCGCTTTCGTATGCCACAAGATAACTCTAAGAGTATTGCTTTATGTTCCGACTGCGCAAAAACGACCCTCCGTCCTACACATTGTGTGTTAGCCACAATAACATTGTAATCTTCTTGATTGCTCCTTTTTCAATCTTTCCTTTCCCAGTATTTAATGAATAAAAACGTCAAATACCAAAGAAACAAATTCAGAATTCGTACGTTGACCTCGAGAACGCAGGCATTCTTCGTAATGAAAAAGCTTATGAAAAAATACAATTGTAAAGATTCAGGAGTCGAGTTTGCGTATAGCCGTGGAATACCGCGGATACAGAGAGTCTGGAGTAACGAACTCTTGTTATACGAAAGTGTTAGTTCTTTGTGTTACCGGGGAATTATTTGAGTTAGTGCAGTTTAAAGCGAGCTCGGGAGCTATCTCACGTTCCGGGCACCCTGTTGAAATTTTAATGACACCCGCTTCTATTCATACCAATCCTGGGAGCTTCCCTTTATAGGTGGCATCTGACATTCTGCAGACAGCTGCCTAGTGACAGTACTTATGGTATTATTGTAATTAAGATAATCATTGTTTTGATGAATTGTTTCTATATTATTCATCAGTTAATTTGGCTGAAGACAGCAATGGCTTATTTGGTCTTATACGCAACGCATTTGTGTCAATGAAGAAAGTTATTATTAGTTTTTGATAATAGCTAGCTTTATAATAAATGTTCTTATTGGCTGTGCAGAAGCATTTTGATATAGAAGTAACGTAACTAATATCAGGCACTAACATTTAAACTCATCGTGTGATATACCAAACACAATAGTGAGGAGGACATAATATATTAAAATGGCAAATATAAATCGAATCCTACTAATATTATAAACACAAAAGTTTGTATGATTGTTGCTCAATCACTTCGAAACGTCAGTACGGATCGGGTTGAAATTTGGAACACAGATTGTGTACGTAAAAAGAACGCAAACCGCGCGGGTAAAAAATTGTTGTCTGTAAAGTCGGTTTACTGACGATAATTGAACGTGACAACGTCTTAAGAAAATACTGATGGAATGGTAGCATTTTTCAAAAGAAAATTTTAATTTCATTTGTTTAATAGATTTGTATGTAAAAAGTAATCAGTAGAATTTAGTCATTTTCAATCAAAACAATGCAAAAAACAATGCAAAAAACAATGCAAAAAAGCTTTTAGATGCCGGGGATCGAACCCGGGGCATTTCACATGCAAAGCGAACGCTCTACCACTGAGCTACATCCCCGCTTGAACTACTGGTCGAAATAATTAATACAACTGTAACAAACATGCGGCGAGGTAACGACCGACGGTAACGCGGTAACGGTACATGACGTCATGTTTTGTGGGCGTGCAGCCGGCTTCATCGAATTATAAGACGTTATCACGTCAAAAACGCGAAGCACTGTTAGTAAATACGGATGTTGGTACATTTCATCATCGCTTCTTTCTGGCTGGCCTGGAGGCTTAGTTGGCAGTAAGTCTGCCTACGAAGCCATGGGTCGTGGGTTCGATCTCAACCCAATGCAAATATTTGTGTGATGAGTAAAAATATCTGTACTGTGCCTGGGTGTTTTCTATGTATTATAATAATAATGTATTTAAAAATATAGAGTACTAGCGGCCCATTCCGGCTGCGCTCGGATATTGTCATTTAAAGACTATTAATCGAAATAAAAACTATCTTATCTCTCAAGTTGGACCAGACTGGTCACGGTGTGCCAATTTAATTTAAAATCCGTTAAGTAGTTTAGGAATCCATCGCGGACAAACATCGTGACAGGAGATTTATATATATTAAGATTAAGATTATATCTATCTGGCTTCCATAGTACATGATTTGCTTAGTTTGGGGTCAGATGGGGTTGTGTGTGGAATATCCACCATTTTTTTTTTCCATAGCTCATTCCTCTGAGGTCATCACCTTGCTTGTACAGTATACAGATTACACAGTGCACCATGACTAGGAGAAACGTCAACGTGATGAATAACGTAATGCTTCAGGTGTAATATCAGGCCCGAGGGTGTCGGTGATCCCGTGATTTAAATCACTCGAGAGATTGATGATTATGATGTCGGGGAACGCTTCGTGAGACGAACGCCTCTTGTTTATACTGATACTAGCATCGCCCTGTGGGTTTACTCACTCACACAGTTCCCGTTCTTGTTACTTTTCTGAGACGAAAATAGCCTACTATGTTTATCCCAGATTATATTCTGTGTTCCAAATTTCAACCCAATGCGTTCAAACGTTCCAACGCCGCAAAAGTGCTAGCTTATCAGTTTTTTTTTTCGGATACACTTCGGAGAGTGTTCAATTGATTTGTGTGTGATCGTTTCATGGTCGATGTTCCTAAAACACGAACGAATAGATTTGACTCCACATGTGTTATAAGAACGTCTAGATTGTGGAATGCTTTGCCTGAGTGGGTTTTCCCCTATAGTTACAATCTTGGTGTCTTTAAATCGAGAGTGAATCGTTTTTTTTTTTAGGTAAGCGTGCTATATCTTAGACCGTACCATCATTTTACATCAGCCGGGATAACTGCGAAACTTATATTAGACTACCAGCCTGCAGAAGTAGCCTGCGAAGTCGTGAGTCGTAGGTTCGGTTCTCAATCAGGACGAATATTTGTGTGACGAATACAAAAAAATAATTATGTGTCTGGGTGCTTCTATTTATTAGACGTATTTATTTACAAATACAAATTAGTATTGTATAAGCTACCTGGCTTCCATAGTTTGGGGATAGAGGGCATTGTGTAACCTCGAAAAACTTTTGACAATATGAGGTACCTTATTTAAGATTGCTATACGTTATATTTTACGAACATAAATACAAATAACATACGAGTTATGACGACATTAGTGGACCAAGTCGGCAAAAAGTGCCGCTCGAGTGCTGCCGCGGCGGAGATAAATCACCGCAAGCGAAGACGGGGGCGGTCGCTGGTATGTTAACACGGTAACTTAGAAATGGTATTCCAGACTATAATTTAAATGTGTTTCAAATTTATAACATACTGTGTAAATTGCGCCTTGGCCTATAAGTATTTTGCCAAGTACAGATATAAGTTTGTTATCACCAATTTACTTTTTCGGATATATTTCGGAGAGTATGCGACTAATATGCATGATCTCATACCACATTGCCGTTTTTCTATCGGACTGCTTGTAGCCAGAGAAAGCTACATCATTTCATGGTTGATGTTCCAAAGACACGAACGGAGAGGTTTGACTCTACTTTTGTACTAAGAACGCCTAGACTGTGGATTGAGCTGCCAGAGTGGATTTTTCCCGATGGTTATATTGGTGTCTTCAAATCGAGACTGAATCGTTTTCTTCAAGGTAAGCAAGCACGCTTCATTGTAGACCGCATCGTCGCTTAACATCAGGCGAGATGGCGGTCAAGTGTACTAAAGCCAACTATTAAAGCCAAAAAACGTAAAATATCGGAAAGAAATTGTCAATTTCCAAGAAAGACATTTTTCGAGGACATACGTCATGTGAACTTGAGCAGCGAAGTTGGGCTATGGCCTTAACTCTCTCCATGTGAGAGAAGGCCCCAATTCCAGTAGTGGGAATATAAAGTTGAGCTATATATAATAAGTATGTATTTAAAACTATATAAGTATTGTATCAGCTATCTGGCCGGCATCACACAAGCTTTGCTTAGTTTGGGGTCAGATGGTGTTGTGTGTGAACTGTCCACCAATATTTATATTTATTTATTGCGTATGCTGGTTGGTGGCTACGTTCCGCGTTATGATTTTCGTTATCTGACAAACGCGAATGTAAGTTTGTTTCTCTTTTGCTAGTTATAGAATAAGGCGGTTGTTCAATGTCTGCGTTATCAAAGTGGCTCGGGTTAGCAAGAGCTTCCGGTAACGAGTGCAGCAGCGGACAAAGGGCAGTTAGCGTCAGGCAATCCTACACCTCAATTAGTTAAGGAATGCTCCTGGCTGTAGCTTAGTGGCGTTGAATTTCAGCATTATCCAGGCAGTTGCGGTTTTTGTTAGCGCAGAGAGTAATTACCTGCTTAATGATTGTTACCGGTTACCCCGCCAGCAATGCAGGCAAACTCAATCTCAAGTAACTATCGACACAAGTTATATAGCTAGCAACCAACTCCACAACCCACAACCGCTTTTGAATGTCAAAACTTCCTAATCTACACTTTTGAATTAGCAATATAAATGTTTCAGCTTTTGAATAAATATAACGTACATATTTAATTAATTCATGGTCCGCCAGTCGGCCAATATTTAAATCAGACTAGACCAAACATTTCACATGCAAGTTATCCGTGAAGTAACTATATGTATATTTGAAACAACTACATTAATTTTCATAATTAAATGCGCGTAAAGTGCGTTGCCTGAGTGGGTTCTTCTGGTTATCTCAGTTCGGGATGGGTTATTCGGAGATTAGTAATATTTTTTTGAAAACAAAGACTATTTTGCAGATTCTACTTAAAAAGAACATGAATCGAACTACACGAGTATGTGAATATATGTTCGGCATATCAAATTCATAATTGAGTCAAAACAAGTATTCGTACCACAGGTTGAAAGCAAAACAAAGTGCATGATACATGTTAAGCTATTAACGGCGGCTATGTGTGTTAATTGTGAAAAAATCGTACAAAATCACTATCCCATTTCGTACAGACTTTCTTAATCCGAATTAATACTAATACCAGAGGTCCCGCAGCCAATCGCGATCGTTCCAGAAGCCCGTACTTAGCTCCGCACGTGATGAAGTATGATGTATTGTAGTCGTTTGCCACGAAGCCGAGTCTCGCCGGGGCAATACCAACTCACACTCGAAGCTGTGATGACACTGAGAAACTATTCCAAAAACTTGACTACATACATTTCAGCTTTCACAACTTTGAATTTACGAGTCGAGAACGAATGGGGACTGTTATGGTTTTTGGAGTAAGTTATTGTACTTGTATTAGTTACGACAATGGATTATATTCGGTACAAGCTTTCTTTGTTTTATTTGGAGTCCAATCGAGTAAGGCAGTGAATGCCCATACTAAGTAGTGGATCGATGAAGGCTCGCGTAATAAAAATTAATCAGCGAGTCTTCTATAATAAATAATTGGAAGTATTTGTCATTCGAATTTGGTGATAATTTGAATCTATGTGGTCGATCTTTCTTCTTCATTTAGTTCAGCATTTACAGGGATCCGTGTAGCTGTATATTCGTACGTATCATTTCGTAATACATTTTTTTGGTAATTTACTGATCCCTAACGAATATGACGAGATGACGTCATATGAAGACCTACGTATGACGTCAGGGGTGAACGTGCGTTCGCCAATTGGCTGCAAATTGATTGGCAGTGAAGTCTTACAGCTAATGATTGCTTCACTGCCAATATGGGTGATTTTTTCTGATACTAATATATTGAATTCAAATGTTTGCACTGTGTCTGGGTGTTTCTATGTATAATAAGTATGTATTTACAATTATATAAGTATTATATCAGCTATTTGGCCACCATATTACAAGCTTTGCTTAGTTTGGGGTCAGATGGAGTTGTGTGTGAACTGTCCACCAATATTTATTTATTACTCGTTCGCGGTTGAATATAGGGTGGTAATTATTAATCAGATATGATTGAGAATTAATTAATAATGGGGAGCGAAATAAACTCTTGAAAATAGGCTCGATAAGCTTAACTGTTGTTTACTTAATAATCTCTAGACTCAATCATCCGACAAGTTGTTTCGTAACATTTAACATATGTATATGTATATACATGGCTACACAAAACACCAGTGTGAATAGTTGCGTACATTCCGGTCCCGTTATTTTCCCGGGATAAAGAGTCTATTCTCACTTTCTATGTTTAACCGACTTTAAAAAAGTAGGCGGTCTAGTCAATATCGGAATCTTTTGGTGTCCCCAAAGGATATAATATTAGGATCTTTCCATTTTTGTTGCTTTTGCAAAGACCGATTTCTATAAAAATTTAATGGGAACCTGGGATTACCCGAGAAATATACTCTTTGAAACTTCATCTCATATTTTTTTTTAACTCGTTTAAGAAATGATGATCGATGATACCTCCGTCTATTTTATTACAGACAAAAATACACAGAAACATAAATAAAGAAAAGTAAAATTTAACAACACCCTTTCTTTTACGTCAGGATTAGAACATTTATAGTAACGGGCCAAATACGCTATCCACGAGTACCCCGGGATCGCTAACAACTTCACAAATTCAATTTCCCAAAGACAAGTTTTTACGCGTGAGTTAGACAAAACTGTTTTCCGCTTGCTTTTGCGTTCGCAAAGTGCCGGAATACGTGGAAAAATAAGCTTTAAGTCATCGTAATAGACGCTGTTATATCTTGAAGTTAGGACCCAATTACTAGGGTCACCCTTTAGGTATTTGTACAGAGAGTTGGGTCGAGGCTCGCACAGAACGTTTATTAGACCCCTGTCAATGAGCAGAGCATAAAGAGAAAAATAGATTGACAGAACGCGAAATAATACTACCCGTGTGCTGACTTTCAATGTTTACCGCGGCCCTTTGGAGTTCCCATCGAACATTAAGAAAAGCCTGTATTTGGTACAGTCCTGTTTGCAGTAGAACTTGATTCGGCGCATAAGTTGTTAGATTTTTTATATCAGCCCTGGATGGTACTTACCGGGCTTTTGTTTCTTTGTTTTGATCTATGTATGTTGAATTATCATGAGTATCATCATACAGCTTATTCACCCTGCTGTTTATAACATGTAATTACATTATTATGGTTACATTTTGTAGGTATAAAATCATGATTGTGACTATGATTAAAATAGAAAAACTAAGATGCACAAAATGAAAAAAAAATATATAAAAAGAGAGATAACTTGATAAGGCTTCGTATCTCTGTCAGTTTCCTTCTCAGCGTAGATGGCGTGTGATTTTGTTGGCCGATGTTTTGAGTAGGATCGCTGTTTAATTTGACGCGATGAGATATTAACACGGTAGCAGATGGTGAAAAGATTTTATAATTGTTTCGGGAATACAACTTTTATGAAAATTAATTTGTGTAACGTTGTTAAATTGAAATATCAAGCACCTCCTGGGAATAGACAAAATTCAGCGTCAATTTCCGTAATTATTTGGCGTGCCCGTAACTAAATTCGTAAGTTTTTTGACATTTTACTCCAAAATATATACACATTCATGACTGGCCTCGTGGCTTAGTTGGTAGTAGCTCTGCCTGCGAAGCCGAGGGTCGTGGGTTCGATTCCCACCCAGTGCAAATATTTGTGTGATGAATTCAAATGTTTGCACTGTGTCTGGGTGTTTCTATGTATAATAATAAAAATACATACTATTTAAAACTATATAAGTATTATATCAGCTATCTGGCCGCCATCATACAAGCTTTGCTTAGTTTGGGGTATTTTTTTTTGTATTCCAGGAAATGTACTGTAATTTTATTTAGTAATAAAGTTAACTCTTGTCTGATTCTAATAGTATCTACTAAAATCTGGAATAAATCATTTTTATGACTATTTTATTCCACCAAATTATATTTATTGTGATAGGTACCTACAACACCAGGTGAGATAATAAGACTATTATTCAGGTTAAGAATACCTGAAACAGTGTGATCTATCACTGTGTTGTTTACCAATATGCTGTCAATTAACTTATATCGTCCAGTGCCCTAAGTACCCTCTGCGCACAGATCTCCAGAAACAAAGAAAGTGCACTATCACAACACTCAAAGACACCAGAAGAGACAAGCTAACACTCCAGTTAGAGACCACCTCGAGAGCCCTCACCTGAAGTGAACTTCCCGCAGTATCGCCTTACAACTGAATGGTGTCATACGAGTGCAATTAATCATTAAATCTATCTTCAAACCTAATTAATTAAATAAAAAATAATTTTATTTATCAAAATGCAAGGCTGTCAACCAGCAAATCGTAGCTTAGTTGTCTTGTCTAGTGTTGGTTCTAACGCTACATTTATTTATGAATAACGATATTGTTGCATTTGTCCTGATCCGAATTGGAATTCTGTATTCGAGGTAGAGTAGTTGTTTGTCCCTCACGGTTATTATGGATATCATAGTACTTAATTAGCAGTACGTATTAAAGACTAATGTCACCTCCCCTCGCCTAACGTTATTTATAGACGAATTTCTTTTAAGCTTAGCTGAGCAAGCGATCGCTCTCAGCAATAAGGCCGTCATTTGTGGTGCTAGTTTGTAATCGTTTTACTTGTTTTTTAAATTACTTTTTCTTTATGTCACAATAATGAGTTTTCTATCTAATATTGACCCAAGACACAAAGACAGGTTAGTTCTCCCTAAATAATGAAAGTGCGACACTATTGTAGCCGCCAGGAGACACGGCACAGGTTAGCGGCCGCCTGGAGGGTCCTCACCTCGAGTGCACTCCCGGCGGTATCGCTTTACAGCGAAATGGAGCCTTCACAAGAGTGCATTTTATAATGCCTTCTGTCTTCATTACTGCCTGGGTATACGATTTAATTGCACAGGCGATTTCATTTTTGTACTGTGCCTGGGTGTTTTCTACGTATAAAAAATAAATAAGTGTTCTGTCAGCTATCTGGCTTCCATAGTACAAGTTTTGCTTAGTTTGAGGACAGATGGTGTTTTTTGTGTAATGTCTACCAATTTTTTTATTTTTTTTACAAAACAACGCCCCTCGTAGTTCATAGTGATTTGACATTCATTGGCTTTTAAATTGTACATTTAAAAATAACTAGCAGCGCCCGCGGTTTCTCCCACGCAGTCGTTATTTTTCCGAGATAAAAAGTTGCCTATGTGTTAATCCAGACCATTATCTCTCTATGTAACAAATGTTATCCAGATTCCTTCAGTAGCTTTTACGTTGAAAGAGTAGTAACAAACATACCATACAATTTTTAGTTACAATACATTCTAACAAACTCTCGTGTTTATACTATTATAAAGTAGGCAGAACTTTGACTTTTAGTTTAGTTTGTGTCCAGTTACTCAAGATGCTCAATGACGATCAAAAGCGGGTCGGTTTCGGTAACTGGAAACTTAAAATGTTTTTATTTGCACAGCGTCTTAAGGTTAGGCCATAGGCTTAAGCTGCATAGGCTACTTTTTTTCTCGCGAACAAAAGTAGCCTATGTGCTATTCGAGACAAATTCTAACATTAACATTCTACAATTTGCCCAGATCCAATTAGCAGTTGAGACGTGATTAAGCAACAAACATCGAAACTTTCTAATTTACAACATAGGATTATCTCAGTAAACTATAGCATTGTGCGCAACGAGCTACTATCCCAAATAAGCTTAAAACAAATAATCATCCACAAACAGGCCCAGGTTCCGTTGGATTCAATAACTCGCGCAGCGGCGCGCCCTCGCGGCGGCAATAAAAGGAATACCTCATCCCCGCGGCTTATCCTAATTGCACTAACTTTCCACCCCACTAACACGAACTACCGAACCGCCACCATGGGCCATCACGGGGGCGGGGGGTATCAAGCCACGGTTATTATTACCGGAACCTTTAACAATGTTTTTTTTTTCAATAAAGAGTGACGAGGCGAGCAGGATATGTGCCTGATGGTAAGCAACACGCCTGCCACATAACAGCACAGTGACACGCAGCTATTGGAACATGAAGAGCCCAAATCATTACCTAGCACCGCACTGCGCTCGTCACCCAGAGTTCTAAGATATTCTATCTCTAAGCCCTGTAATTTCTCTGGACACATTGCCCTTCAAACCGGAACACAGCAATGTTTGCACATTACTACTTGGCGGTAGAATAACTGACAAAGGTGTGGTACTTCCTCAGGCGGCCTCTACCTCTACTTTTTTTGAAGTGAAAACTTCTTTTGGCGCGCCACCGACAGATATTTCGTGGGCTGTGAATTGGATTCTAGCGTCACGCTCGGGAATAAATGAATGAATGAAAACTCTTTATTGTTCACACCTTAAAATAGTACATAAAACATAGGAATACAGTAAAACTATTGCAACAACTGGCGGCCTTATCGCTGAATCGCTGATGACAAGACATCTTCGGGTTAACGCATGGCCATGCTCATTTGGTCATGGCCACGCCCTCCGGTTTCACCCGCGTAGTTTTCCAAAGTAAGCTATCAAATTCTGAGTTATAAGTTTTCACTTCTATCGGCAGTTCCTATGACTGCTATTTTTTTTTTATTCTAACTCTAGTACCCCGCGGTTTTATCCGCGCAATTCCCGTTGTCGCAATATTCTACGTTTAAAAGTAGCCTTTGTACGTGTTATTCAATATTATAATCTCACTGGATTCTAAATATCAATCGGATCTGTTCAAACGTTCCGATGTGATCGAGCAAAAAACGTTCAAACTTTGACATTTACAATAATAGTAGGATTACGGATAACGGATTACATGTTAAAAGGTGGAATATGGCATTTTTATTGAACTCCTTTGTATTTATTAAAAATTACGTACGTTTAAACACGTGTATAAATTAAATTATGAATCATATTCGTAACGTGCAAGAAATTACTGTAAGCGATAAGACCGCAAATAGTAAAACACATATTTTCTATTTTTTATCTTCTCTGTTTATAGTCTAGTCTCAGGGCTTGTACAATTGAGAGTTCATGATTCGTTCAGTGTGAATTATTTTTTTCAATGTGACAAAATTTTGACTCCCAAAAAGATTTGAAAAAAAAAACTGATTTTATGTTTTGTAATTTCTACATTTCGAGCGAAAATCTACTTTGGTTAAATCTACTATTTAATGATACATGTGAAATAAATAATCGCACAGGTATGTATACCTATGGCATCTAAGAATCATCACCTTTATTCGATGAGTGTTCACGCAATAATAACGAATAGGTACTTCCACGTATCGCAAGATCATTTCGGTCACTCTGATGTAGAGTGTGGGGAACTTGAGCTCTCCAATTATTCGTGTGCGCTGATCCGTTGCATTGTCTCGATGACAGAGGAAAAAAAATTTGGCAGTTAGAGGACCTGCCGATAGAAGAGAAAACTTAACTCAGAATTTGATAGCTTACTTTGGAAACTACGCGGGTGTAACCGGAGAGTGTGCCCGGTCACCATGTCATGACCATCTAGCATCTAGAAATGCGTCAGCATTTCCCATTGGCTGACGCATTTCTAGATAGCCATGCCATGACAGCGAAGCCACGCCCTTTCAGCATTACCCATTGGCTGACGCATTCCTAGATGGCCAATGGTCCATCAATGGAAAAGGCTATGGTCCCGAGTTTATCCGAAGATTTCTTATCATACCCGAGCGTGACGGTAGAATTCAATTCACAGCCCACGAAAACTCTGTCTTGGCGCGCCTTAAAAAGTTTTCACTTCAAGAAACGACTTGTGCTCAAAGAACTCTTAACTTATTATGTATTAGCAGCGCTCCGCGGTTTCATCCGCATATTTCCCGTCCACGCAAATTTCCCGTGATATAATATGTGATATTTTTTTTTATGTGATAGGGCTCTTTGCAGAGTCCGCCTTGTGAAGTACCTACCTACTTTACGGGCCGTGTTTACTAGGTAAACACGCTCCATCGTAGACCGCATCTTCGCTTAATATCAGGCGAGATGGTGGTCAACTGTAAACCTATAAAAGTTATAAAAAAAACCCACACCCTTGCCAGTTATTCTGTGTTCCGGTTTGATGGGCAATGTTTCTAGAGGAATGATTGAGCTAAGAGACAAAACACCTTATTTCTCCGGGTGACGAGCGCAGTTCGCGGTGCTAGGCCATGATAGGCTCTTCATGTTCCAATAGCTGCGTGGCACTGTGCTGTTATAGGCAGGCTTGTTGCTTACCATCACGCACATGTCCTGCTCGTCTTGCAATACAATAAAGTACTGCTATGTTCCATATTTCAACCTAATCCGTTCAACGTTCCCGTATTTTACCGCGATTTAAAACCTTCTTTGTATTCGAAATTACAATTACAATTACACCCGATACATTCAGCCTTACCGACGTGATTGAGCAATAAACATTCAAACTTTCACATCTATAGTATCAGTAGGAAATAGGATAGGATTACGTTTCGTGCATTGGAACGGATAAAACTAAGGAACTCCGCTAGTTTTTCGACATTTCCTGTACGGAATTAGCACCCTTTGACACGCGAGTTGGGACGGGCCCCTTTACCTCGGGGCTCTATCACCCGGGATATCTGTGAGGTCGTAGCCGACTTAACGGTACCGTGCTACAGAACATTAACATTGAATTTCAGACTTTCGGTTTTTAACCGACTTCAAAAAAGGAAGCGGTTCTCAATTCACACGAAAAAGGTTTTTTTGTTGTATGTACGTCAGGCGATAGCTCCGCCACTTGTGAATCGATTTTAAAGGTTTTTTTTTTATTTGGTAGATCATAAATCAAGAGGTTCCCTTGCAAATATAATAGAAATCGGTGTGGCGTTTATTGAAATCTCAAAAAAAATACTAAAATTTGCTTTCGTTTATCTGAACGGCTTAGTGATAACTATATATTATTATCATGAAATTTGGTAGAGTGTTTGGAACATAATTTTAAATTTAAGTCGGTTGTATTTTATCGGAGGAAATAAATTAGTAAGCTGATATTTCAGCAAGTGTAAAATGAACATTGTATGAGTAGCCAACTTTATGTTTCCACTGTTGGGACGCAGAGCTTTCTCTCACAAGGAGATAGTCAAGTCCAAATGTGAAATGAGGCGTCCTAGCCATTACGACAAAATTAATTAAAGGGTATCAAATACAGCGCTAACAATGATCTGAGCTCTTCACGTAGTTTACTCTCAAATATGCTGCATGTGCACTGTATTGTAATGGGCAGGCAGGCTTACCATCAGACGCATGTCTTGTTTATTCCGTCACTATATTCAAAAAAAGTGGTGTTATACAGTGGTCAAAATATCTTATTTCAGTTAAATCAAAAACAAAAAATGACAAAGACCGAATTTGAGCCTTCGTCTAATTTCATTCATAGTTGCAACGGTGCAATATTGTGAGCGACGACCTCTACCCGGCTGGCTGATAGCCGGCCGTCGACCCGGCCCGCCGGCCCGGGCGCGCCGGTTATCCCGGTAATGAGCCCCTACACCTCGAGGGTGACTGTATATTGTGGAGTACAACTTATTTACGCCCGGATCAAAAGGTTTGTTCAAGCAAATATTTGTCGATTTCGTCGTAGTTCTTGTGACAAAGAAATCGGAATACCATATTGTGCCAATTAATATCGATAGGTTATTTTTCCTAGTGGCCCATCCCGATTTATTTCGGGTTGAACAACAGTAACTAAAACTAATCTATAAACCGTATTGAGGCGTCATCTGTTCGAGACTCATGAAACTTACGGTCAATAACAACAATCAACATTAGTAATTCCATAACTATAAATAATTGAGGCCATTAATATCTGGAAACATTGCCCTACAATCCGGAATACAGTGGGTAATGTTTTTGCATTACTTCTTGGCGATAGAATAACTGGCAACTATGTGGTACTTTCCAGGCGGGCTCTGCAGGAAGCCCTATCACTAACTACTATTATTATTTTGTTAAAAATACAAAATAGATAAGAGTAGCAGGACGAGCAAGACATGCGTCTGATGGCAAGCAGCTCGCCTGCCCATAACAGCACAGTGCCAACCATTTAACAGAACATGAAGAGTACAAAACCCTGACTGGCAGTATATAACGTTCGGGACCAAGAGATACAAGATGATCACTTAGCTTAAAACCAAATTCAATTAGTCAAAAAATGTTTGTCTGTAAAGTCGGATTACTGACGATAGAACGTAACAACGTCTTAAGAAAATACTGATGGAATGGTAGCATTTTTCAAAAGAAAATTTTAATTTCATTTGTTTAATAGATTTGTATGTAAAAAGTAATCAGTAGAATTTAGTAATTTTCAATCAAAACAATGCAAACAACAATGCAAAAAAGGTTTTAGATGCCGGGGATCGAATCCGGGGCATTTCACATGCAAAGCGAACGCTCTACCACTGAGCTACATCCCCGCTTGAACTACTGGTCGAAATAATTAATACAACTGTAACAAACATGCGGCGAGGTAACGACCGACGGTAACACGGTAACGGTACATGACGTCATGTTTTGTGGGCGTGCAGCCGGCTTCATCGAATTATAAGACGTTATAACGTCAAAATACAATAGTAAACTTTAATTAGGAACCAATTTTCATGCAAATGTAGGCTATTTAGTTCTTTTATAGTTCAACACAAAGTACAAACTCAAGAAAAACTTTACGAGTAAAAATCCATTAAACGTTAAATTCCAATTTAAATTCTATTATGAGGGCCACAAAGCCGCCGGCTAACTATTTCGACTGCTGCGACAATCTTCCAAGAAGCGGTAAAGCGACTTAATTAAAGAAACCCCTAGTTTGGAAACGCTAGGAAAATGCACGAAGCTGATGAGGATAGAACGTGCAGAGATACTGGACGAGCTTTATAAAGTAGAGATAGAAAACGAGCAGGTGGGTCGCCTGATGGAACCAAATCAAATCAAAATCAAATCAAATTTAACGGGAATAAAGCGGATGAAACCGCGGGGCTCTGCTAGTAAATTTATAAATATAGCACCTGCTCGTGTGTAGGTTTATTTGTTTAGTTAGGACTCGCTAGGACCTTTTTTTACACAATTACACAACACGGTTTACTGTACAAGTTTATCATTATGTTTGTTTGTATCTCAGTAATTATCTCCATTCTATCTCGGCGTGGCTAACACAATGCAGTGCTAGGCAGTCAGTTGGACTCTTCGTATTCAAATAGCTGTGTGACACTATTACGGATAGGTGTCTTGCTTACCATTAGCACTAGGCGGTATTTTGTATTAAAAAAATAAGATTTTGTTTGTTTGGTTCAAAACGACTAATGAAAACCAATACCGAAAAGCAAAACCTAGAAACGGATTTCTTTACAGAATTTCATTCTCTGAAAATAGCCTTGGCAGTTGCACGCCTGAAAAGCGCACGATTCGTGGAAAAAACCTTTGCTTTAGGCAACTTCCTGTCGTTAGTTTTAAAAGAATCTTGGCAAATTGGAGGAAAAGTGCACAGAACTCGCGTGAGACATCAACTGTGTTGCCGTTTTAGGACCGGCTTTTCCGAATTAAAGCTATAAACGATTAAAGAAAATCTTACTCACAAACGATACGAGATATCGTCGTGGAAAAAAAAACGATATCTTGACAGCGGGCCAACCGATGATGACAGGTAGCCTACGTAGATTAGTAGAGTATATTAATAACTATCAAAAAAATAGTTTGGTAGTTTACAGTATGTTTTATTTCACCTGAAAAATATAATTTTGATTAATTTCGTTGACTAATTTAAAATTGTTTTACTAATGTAATTTGAATGATTGACACGCTTTTCTACATTTTTTTTTATTTATTCCAATTATTTCTTACTTTATTTTTAAAGTTTTTTATTAAAAGCGTATTTTTTAGAACTGTAATTTACCTATTTACAGTAGGTAGTATTCGTCAGCTTGTATTTTCATTCTGTCTCATTGCTGGGTCTCGTCCGCTTCGCTCTCGTATTCTGTTTATTTCATCTTAGCTCATGGCTCATTTCTGCTTTAAAAAAACAAAGTTCAGTTATTTAACACCGTAAACTGAATTTTAGAATACACTTTAAAAGTTGAAATTTAAATGGGAATTTATTTTGTTTCATAAGAACAAACTATGATCAGATTTCAAAATAATATTCTCTCGCATTAATGAACATGCAGAACAAAGAATAAAAGAGCTCTGCAGCATTTTCCACGTCATTAGCGGTCTGTGGTCGTACAAATAAACCATTCAAGAGAAAAATGAACCGGCGCAAAGGCGGTACACGCGGGAACCCGACAGAACGGCAACTTTATTCTAACTTCGATTCAAGATTCAAGACATTCAACGTAGTTCGTACAGATCAAGAGGGAAACTTCCGTTTGTTTTTGAGTTTCTAGTTCACTTCAATCTGCCGAGAACAGATAAATCGTTGTTGGAATAAAATGATGGTAGACTAGCCGCACCCTGCACGCGTCATTGGTCGTAACCAACTCTTTCTTTAGAAACTTTCTTTGGCTCATGCACAACAACTTGGCTAAAGATCATCACATGAACAGACGCAGAGTTTACGATTCTACAAAGAAGATACAGACAAATATTCATTTTTGTAAGTATAAAAAAATATTCTTGTCGAACATAAACCGAAGTGACGTTATGTGCTACGCGTCCGGCGGGTCTACCGCCGTAGGTGGTAGGTGCTACAGTACGCTACGAGCTAGGTGCTTTGCTACGCTGCACTTTAGCACAAAATAAGACGCTATGCTACACTAATCATTGGTGTCATTGGCTCATCAACGTAGGTATGTTACGGCTACCAACACAAACTGTGCTACAAACACTGCGCTACGCGTCGAGAGCTACGACAAACTACAAATACGCTATCATTAGTTCCAATATTTGAATTAAGTCAAATGTCCTTCATACCAATGAAAAGTCTAATCCTTTAACTCTAAAAACATTTAGCAGTCGACATGCAACTTAATTTCTGTTGAAATATATAATATGTATTGTATAATTTATTCTTAATGATAAATTTTATCTTAAGGTATTTTGTAATGGAGGTCCATAAGTATATAATATTTATATCAATGGTTCGAATCGATAAATAATTGAATTGACTCAGCGAGAGTCCCTTCTGCCTCAACTGTGTCCGAAGCTCGAGCAAAGCATTTTAAATTAAATGAAAGTTGTTTCCCGGCTCAGCGGGACGACAGGAGGCAGAGGGAACCGAGCGACTTGTTTAGGATACACGGGAGTCGGAGACAACACGTTGACAGCTCACACGATTACTTTCAACAGGATTTACAGCACGAAGATATAACGCAACATCTGAGGAACATCTCAACATACATATACAGGGTTACTGTTACTGATAATCAGCCTGCATGTATTTATTGCAGGTCGGGGATATTCTGTATATTTAAATTAACAACTCTTTTTCTACAAATTTTGTTATTGCAACTCAATGCTATTACAAAAAAAAGTTTTTAGTTTTTGTTGTCCTCTCTAGCACTGTTTAACTCTATGCGCGTTGGCGATACTTTCGTCGAGCGTTAAAAAGTGCGCGCTCTTGTTATGAAAAGTAGGATTAGTTGATTGTGTTACTTTTAGACCGGGAAATTAAACTTTTTTATTGTGTGTGGGAAAAAATTATCAGAATAAAAAAAACTGTAGAACAAAAGTTGACATATTTAGTGTACTTAACATGCATTTAAAAGGATGAACGGTGATTAATACCAATAACCCTGTATAGGAAAATAAAGACATTCTACTAAACCAACGCGGGTTATAAATGTGTAATTGCTTTGTTTGGCGTACAGTGTCACTCTGACGTCTGTCTGCAACACACAAATCTCACTCTGCTGTTACGGGTGGGCGAATTGCTTACCATCAGGCGCCTGTGTTGTTCGTCCCGTGATATGATTCGTGTGATGATATGGGTAGAAAATGAAAGCTAGAACCAGTCAACCGACCAAATCAGCCTAGACATTGAATAAATAAATAATAAATATTGGTGGACAATTCACACATAACACCATCTGACCCCAAACTAAGCAAAACTTGTGTGATGGCAGCCAGATAGCTGATATAATACTTATATAGTTTTAAATACATACTTATTATACATAGAAACACCCAGACACAGTGCAAACATTTGAATTCATCACACAAATATTTGCACTGGGTGGGGATCGAACCCACGACCCTCGGCTTCGCAGGCAGAGCTACTAACCACTTAGCCACAAGGCCAGTCAGAATATGCAAAACTTAGGCGAATCATACAATTTGGCAAGAAAAATTGCAATTTGGTTTTAAAAGAAGCTATCAGCTACATCGTCCAGATAAATGAAAGCGAATTTCAGTTTTTTGATGATATTTCAAAAACCGTCACACCCATTTCGATAAAGTTTTACAAAATAAAAATAAAACATCAAAATCGTTTCATAATAATTGGTGGATCTTTCGCGTAACGTGCATAAAAAGAAGATTCCACCAAATTGAGAACATATTCCATTTTGGAAGTCTGTCAAAAATAGAAAATAAACATTACTGAGTCAAAATAATAAAACAAAACGGTCCGCAATAAACCGGGACCCCGCAAAGTTCCGCGCCACGAATGCGTCGTAACGATCACATCCCACCGCGACTGGCTCAGCCAAGATGATACGGAACGACGCAAACACAGACTAAATAAACAATACGCATACGGCAGAGGTGCCTCAAAATACCTGTCACTGAGAGATCTCTAGTCCATTGAAATGTTACAATATAAGGACCTAATATTGCATTTTTTAGAGGACGCAATTTTATCTTAAGACATGGGGAGTCAATAGAACCTAAACCCCAAGTTTGTTCTTCCAGACTATGATCTGTGTTCCAAATTTTAGCCAGATCCGTTTATAATGTTAATATTATTAAATTAGGTTTCTAGCTCCCATAGGAAAGCATTCAAGAATTCAAGCCTTCATGGTTCAGAAGTTTCTCTGATAAACTTTAGTTGTATGCTCTGACGGAGCAAAAGCAAACTACATAACCGTTCCACAGACTGTCCAATTAAGTATTTTTCCGAAAATACTTTACGTTAAACTTTGCGTTAGTAAGAAAAAAAGCGGAACTGTTACGGAATCTTGTTTGTGGAGTCGATTCTAAATTAAAAGTGTTTGGAGACGACCACTTTTAATTTAGTGAAGTTTCGAATCTGTTACAGAGTTTTTTTTTAAAGTTTTTTTTTACCTTTAAGATTTTTTAGATGTAAGATTATTATTTTTGGGCACTAACTCAAATGTTATAGTGGAATACTTAGCAAATGCAAATATCATATACAGACCTACAATGCCATAAATGTCATCAGCATAAAAGTCATGACTAATTTCATAAATGTCAAAGTTTGTCATATGAGTTGCACAATCATGTCGACACAGCTGAACGCATGGGATTGAAATTTGGAACACAGATTATAGTCCGGGATACCACATAACCTACTTTTTATAGCGCGAAAATAACAGGAGCGGGGACTATGCGGATAGCATCGCGGGATACAAGTAACGGCTGATCCAGTCGGGAGAACGGTGACTGCCGATCCGGAGCCCCAGGTTTAAATCCCACGCGCACCATCTTTTTCGAAGTTATGTGCGTATTAACGCCGGTAACATAAGAACGGTGAAAGAAAACATCGTGAGGAAACAAGACATCTACCTAGAATCTTCCGAGGTCCACACCAACCAACCCGCACTGGGCCAGCGTGGTGGATTTATGGGCTTGACTCTCTCCTTGCGAGAGAAGGCAGAGAGTCCCTAGAAACCAAAATTCCCCGTTGATTCGCGAAGTTAAAAATCAGCATTCCAAAAACCAACGTCGAATAAACCTAACACAAGGATCTTAGCGGTATCGATCAAGTAGTGTTGAGACAGAGGGCCCCCTCCCGGCGGCCCCTCACTGAACGGCGCACTAAGCCGCTCGCGTTCCCCTCGCTATTAGGGCGAAGCCTGCTCGCGAGCTAAACGGGAACGAGTACAGGTGCCCGAGTCAAGGTCACCGAGTTACGGGCTATAAGATCTAGATCCGAGAGAAATATGACTTGGGTCTGTGCCACAACTTTTTGTTGCGAGCATTTGTATGATAATTTAAGTTATTGTTTGCCTTCGCCTTTTTTTGAGATTTTTTAAAGGTTCTAGCCCTAGATGGTCTCTACTACCTACGGAACTTTGGGTAGAATACGAAGAGCCCTGAACATCAGACTGCAAGACGACTATAAACAGTACAACTTGACTTATTTTTTTAATATTGATCGACATTTTTCACACATTACGACAATCACCCCGATCCGCAAAGCAAGCGATGCTCGTAGTACGGAAGCGAGGTGTCTGGACAAAATGTTTAATAATATTTAAAATATAGACAAGCGGCCACAGAAAAACCATCCGTATTCACTCAACAAATTTCCTGCACGAGAATCGAACTCAGGGCTTCCGGCTCAGTGAACAGACCGTCTACCATGACCGTCTACGATGCACGTTGTTTTGAGTCGAATTGTAAAAAAATATGATCGCAATCGGTTCCTGATGCAAGACTTGGGAATCTTAAATTCTGGAGAGCTTTGAAAAAGTTTATTAATCGATAAGAATTAATATAAGCCGCATTATATTATTCGTTACAGCTAAAACACAACCAAATATAAAATTATCCTCCTCCTATTTTGAAGTCGGTTAAATTGAGTTTAACAGCCAACGTTTGGAATACGGCGCTAACTTCCTCTAACGGGTTATGTCTGTCTCTCCGGAACGAACTGTCAATTTTGTGGGTAAATAATAAGATAATATTTGAGGAACAATTTGATTGGACAGCTGTCTCTAGTCCAAAGTTCCGGGCTCTTGTGTACCTTGGCTTACCATCCGTCCAGATTTGTCAGGATTTGTCAACCGTTCGGACAGGAGAGACCTCCCAGAGTACACATGATAAAGACAGTACTACTGTGGTTTCAATAGTAGGTACATACCAGATTTTCTGAATTATGAGGAAAGTGTTGCTTGAAGTAATATTTATTTATTTAATAATAATATGGAAAATATAATTGGGGACATGGACAACTATATAATTACAGTAAATATCTCGTGAAATAATACTACTATGAACTATCGTAATGTTGTCGTATGTGTCATCTCCGAAAAACCAAAAACCGACTACAATTTAAAATTAAATTCAGATACTCGATCAAACAAATTTCACGAGAAGCTTTCAGAAAGTCGTTTAGATAAATGACAGTAAATTTTAGTTTTTTGTTCATATTTGAAAACCCTGCACACAGATTTCGATAAAAATTACACGGGACAACCTACGAACTATGATCTATCAATAAAAAAAAGATCCATCCAAATCGATTCACAATTGGCGGAGCTATAGTCTTTTTTGATGTCGGTTAAAAACAATAATATGGCCTCCACCGAACTTCACATTTATGTACCAGCTATAAGGAAAGAAGAATGTAGCGACGTCAATAACCCGTGAAGAAGCAGGATGTTATCAATGACGGTGAGGCTTCAAGGAACAGGTGCGTCGGAGTAATTCGATCATAAATCGATGGATCCTGCTTGAAGGTAGTGAATGGTGGAAGCTGTAGAGTGTATTAACACTTACTTTGAATATGAGCTCTTGATAGCTCTTGTATAAACGTGGTTTTGACAAACCTGACGCAGCATAATGACACACACGAATACAGATAGATCTGACACTACGTGAAATGATAAAGTCCAATACATTAGTCTTATTTTTTTTGGATATAGTATAGAGTGACGAGACAGCACATGTGCCTGATGGTAAGCAACATGCCTACCACAGAACAGCACAGTGACACGCAGCACGCAGCTAATGGAACATGAAGAGTCCAAATAATTACCTACATCACTGTACTGCGCTCGACACCCCGAGATATAAGATGTTTTATCTCTATGCCCTGTAATTTCAAACGTTTGCAC
The DNA here is from genome assembly GCA_963693475.1 of Ectropis crepuscularia. Taxonomy (NCBI): domain Eukaryota; kingdom Metazoa; phylum Arthropoda; class Insecta; order Lepidoptera; family Geometridae; genus Ectropis; species Ectropis crepuscularia. The sequence continues at coordinate 28,008,754 of OY856353.1, read as the reverse complement.
ATTTCTGCTTGGCGGTAGATACTGGCAAAGGTGTGGTATTTCCCCAGGCGGACACTGCAAAGAGTCCTATCACTACAAATTATTTGTTAGGGACAACCTAACAGATTTTTTTATAAACAACTTTTATTACACAATTGTAAGTGCACAGTGCCTTTTAACTAGCAGCGCCCCGCGGTGTTACCCGCGTAGTTCCCGTTGCTTGGTAAATAAAAAAAACTTTGTAAATACAAGAAGCTGTCTGAAGAGTAATGTTACTCGAAATAGACTCTACAACCAAGTGACAAAAATGGAATCTAGTGCTCAGGTTTACTAATAGCCTTGGCCCTAAAATACCAAGTAGTCTCCATATTCCCGATGAGTCTATCGATCGCAACCGACCCGCCGGTATAAGTTGACTGACGAAGGCGCAGAATCCCAGCGAGTCTCGGTATCAAGTAACACGGGCTCGCTTCGCATTAACTTTGTGTTTAAAAACAGTTTCCGATCACACTTCTCGTATTCCTGGACGGGTGAGGAGTTGGACACGGAATATTTGTGCTCATTTTTTTTGTTGCCATCCATTTCAATAAATTGCATTTGAAAGACAGCATATAAGTAAGGTATAAACACATTACATACCAGATCGATTTGCCATTGTTCTTTTTTGACGGTCTAGGGAAAATTTTGAGAGAGCAAAAATAACATTTTTGTAGGACCATATGTTTTTTTATAAAGGGACCTATGACAGTTGGCCTCAAGTGGCGTACATTGCCCACCAAACTTTGGGCTAGGGCAGAAAGAACAGAGTTTTACTAACTTACTAATTAAACTTACGCGCATATGTAGATTGTAGAACATACCTGAAGCATGTTTTTATAGACGCCTAGCGGTCCGTCCCGGCTTCGACCATAGTACATAATATACAGCACTCAGAGATAACGTATATATATCGAAATGGTGAAAGAATTTTTGAAATCGCCCATAGTTATCGAGATTAACTTGTTCAAACAAAAAATCTTTTCAACTTTATAATATTAGTACAGATATTGCGATATACATCAAGCGTTTGATTTGCTCATTCATAAGTAAACTAGTTTCACAAAATACCGTTCTAATACGTTCCTACATCATGGTACTTCACAAAATAAAAGGTTCACATATCACGATAAGCTACACAAACAGCGTTTCCTCGCACTTGATTTACGCTATAACACGCGATTCATTCCTGCGCGGAACATATTAGTTTCCCGACTCAAGACTACGTATTATTACTTATGTTTATGTTTGTATCTTGAAGAATTGTGTACAGGGGATAGGAAATAAATTTAGGCGAGTGGTTAGGCCTAATGTCATGATTGTTCCTTTTTGCTTGCAGTTCAAAAGTCTCTAAAAAGGGTGTTCGAGTTGAAAACCTCCTCTTTATCGGAAGTCTGTTAAAAATTGTTGTCCAATTGTAACAAATAACCGGCATGAACAATGGCGTGTTATTCTACCCATTCCAATATCAGTTAATAAATCGGTCGAATTTACCATTACCATATTTAGTCGGCATCTTTGGGGTACTGCGACATAGTCTTGTATGACTACAAAGAAAATTGATAGAATTATGCTTCGTTTCAGTTACTGTTCTGAGAAAATTTAAACTTAACTACCCCGAACGGTTCAGAACATACAGAGACGTTTAAAAATAACTACGAGACTGTAGGATTCATAATAGGGTCCCGGTTATTTATAACAAACTAAACATAAAGAAAATAAATCAATGTTAATAAAAGCACAAATACACATCTTGCAATTAAAAGCATTCCAGTTCAAACGCTCGCCACCCCACTTCAACGCCAGAGCGCAATCAACAAAACACGAATCTCGGTTCTCAGACGAGCCCTCACCAGGAATGTAAAGACGCCGACGTCAGACCCGGGTCAAGGCTAGACCTTGACGTGTGTTCCCCAGGCCTTTCAGCGAGACCAGTTTATTTTACTCCGGTGAAAGCAGGCTTTTAGGGTCGAAGTTTTTCACCTACGTCTCACGGTTTTCGTAATCAAGCACTTTTTTTGTTTTGTATTCCGGAGAAACAGTCTTTCATTTGGATACTGAGGGCTTTTGTTACCTTGGGTTTTTAAGGAACGTTGTTTAGGTAACGAGACGAGGGGTTAGCGACTAGATGGTGGGATGCTAATCTGTGTATTAAAACATAAGTGTCACAAAGTCATTTGAACAAAAGATCTCATACAAGCCGATCCTTGTACTGAGCAGGTCAATACAAAAGACTATAATATTCTACAAAAAACAGTGTTTAAAATTAAAACATTTTGGGACAAAGACGATCTTATCCCTAATAGCGTTCTCTTCCAGACAACTTTTTGGTTATAATGATAAATAAGTAAATAAGGGCAGGTGTGGTATCCTTGATATACGTAGGTACATAAATAATTGCACAAATAGAATAAATACCATTTATAGGTCAATCAAAGTTATGGTAAGTTTCCGTGCAGGGAACGGTAGTTTCTCTACAATTTAGTACCATTCATATGCTAATGTATAACCGTATAATATTGGTAACAAGGTGTGGTGTTACCAGAGCTGATACTTTTTTCCTCAGGAGTTATATCAATGACTTATTATCTACATACACGAGTAAGTTTAAATTAAGTTGTATTTTTCTTATTGATACAGTTATGCGGTTTTATTTAAATTTAATTTTAGATTTTTAATTTTTTTTTCTCTTTTTTTTAATATGTAATTGTTGAATATGTCTATTTAATAGAAACTTGAAAGAACGCCTTTAGTTCTGACGACATTTTTTAACATTTAGTACCTAACTTACCTTTAGTATCTGCATCATCAGACTTTTTTTCCAGTAAATTAGTTATATTTGATAAAACTGGTTATAACTATATTTTAGTTATTTGTAAGTAAACAGGCATAAAACAACTTTCACAAATTTGAAATGGAAAACATATTGGCAACTTTGCCACGCGTGATGCCTGTGTCAAACTATATGGTATGTCACATTTGACATGACCATAACCCTATAACAATAGTCGCCAAAATATTTAATCATACCAAGATAGTTATGGCATTCGCGTAGATATCTCTTGCCTGATTACATCTCTTGCATGCAAGCAAACGCCTTGTCAAATTTAGCCAAGACTCAGACAGACAGGTAATCCCAAATGAGGCGGCAACAAACCGCGCCAATTCTCTAGCCGAATCAACCTACACAGCCAGTCAGCCAGATTCGGAGAAAGCCACAAATATTACAGAGCTCTGTGACCTGAATGGCTGATAAACTGAGCTGCTGTCTGTAGCTGGGGGCTGATAATTCTGTCCCAATTCACCGATGCACATCCCTGAGGTATTTATAATTTATGCCGCAAAAGTTAAGAAGTAATTATACCTCCTTTGAATTATTTAATGCGCCGTACAGAACAGCTTTTTACAGATCAAAATATCACATCTGCGGTAAATTTTACTGGCTTTATGTTTCATCTCTGAAGTGCTTAGTAAGTCCTGGGTATAGACCCTTAGACCATGAGTTCGATACCTACTCAGAAATAACATTAGCATGATGAATACATATAATATTTTTATGTTTTCGTATTTCTGTGTATCACACAAGCTGTGTATCAGTATTCAAAATAGTATAAAATGTATCTGCTAAAAACAATACGAGGTTTACTGGTTTGGAACTAGATAGTGTTGTATACGGTATGTTTAATAACCTACATATTTAAAAAGTGTAAAGCTGAGGAAAGCGAAGATTACAAAAATATATATTTAACCTTTTTTTTTTTTTAAATAAAGAATGACGAGACGAACAGGTCATGTGCCTGATGGTAAGCAAGATGCCTGCCACATAACAGCACAGTGACACGCAGCTATTGGAACATGAAGAGTCCAAATCATTACCTAGCACTGCACTGCGCTCGTCACCCAGAGATCTAAGATGTTATATCTCTAAGCCCTGTAATTTCTCTGGAAACATTGCCCTTCAAACCGGAACACAGTAATGTTTGCACATTACTGCTTGGCGGTAGAATAATTGGCAAAGGTGTGGTACTTCCCCAGGCGGACTCTGCCAAGAGTCCTACCACTACAAATAAAATACCATACCATAATCCAGCAAGAAATATTAACTGCATGGATTAATTACTATAAAACCAGACTACAACATAGAATTTAAACTGCAACGGCATCCAAAACTGACACTTATGGGTTTTATTACGATTGAATTAACACATTTTAATGTGTAATATAAGTAAGTTAAGTATGTAGCTTGGGTCATAGTTTTCATTGTAATTTAGTTTTGTTATATCCTCTGCCCGTTTCCATTGACCAAATACGTCTCCTTATCCAACAGTAGCTGTTATCCCAAGAAAAAGTTATCCAGGTAAGTGAAGGCAATTACCGTTGAGATCAGCCCGTTCGCCTGTAGCGATATGATAATTTGAACAATTTGTTTCGAAGATAAATCGGTGCAGGATTCCGGATGTGGCTCCGTTAGATCTCGTTAATTCACACACTTGAATATTCATAGCGCCGGCAACGGATAGGGCCGCAGATCGCAGCGCCGTTTTCATCTAATATTTAATTGGACCGTTTTTAGTACTTCAATTTACTTGTCATTCAATTAATTTCTACTTTGGACTGGGACTAAAATACCAACTAAACTTAGGCTTTTGTAATACGCTATTCCTTTAGGGTTACTTGGAAAAGTAACGTCGACGGTTTACATTTTAAATAGATGACGAAGTTTTGCTTTTGAAAGATTTCTCTTCATCGTCATCATTTCCTTTCGCAGCATTCGAAGATTATTTTTTTGTGAGAGTTTGGAATAAATTATGGTGAGGATGAAGTGTCATTCCCACTCCGACTCCGGTCATGCAATTACGCTCATACTCAACAAATGACGAAACGTTTACAGTGACAAAAGATCAACAACGCACAAACACATAGTTAACAATAAATATATCTGAATATGTAAAAACTTTACATACTTTTATTTAATTTCTTATTGAGCCCATTACCCATTTCATCGACTTATTATTGATTATGAGGCCACATTCGATTAAATTTTGCAAACTTTGTAGAGTAACAACCTCGCAATCAGACAAAATCGTTTTTATTCACTTTCAAAGAGCACTTTCGCTTCCTTTTATGATGTCCGTCGACTTTTTTAAGAAACCGTAGATAAATGCAATCTAAGATCAAAGCGAAAAATTAAAAACATTAAGGGAGAGACAGATCTCGAAATAAACAAGAATCAATTCGGGTCCGGCCCCAATTTACTGAGGGTCTGTGGATTAGCATATGAAAGCCGGCCGTGAACGGAATGAGTGAACGATTCGACGGAACTCGGGTAATGGGACCCATTGATTGTTGTGCCACACGATCGCTGGAAGTATTTAAACAGACAGATAGAAAAATGTGTGTACACACAACAAATTATGACAAAACTAGCAGTTACATGCGATTTAGTACGCGTGGAATAGTGACTTTCGTCAGCATATATAAGTTTTAGACAAATCAAAATACAACATTAAATGACATTAAAATAAGCTATTTACAATGTATTACAGTAAAACGCTTATTGAAGTACATTTTTATAAATGGCCTAAACTTTTCATGTTTTCAAATAAAGTTCAATTTTGTTTTGTTACTTTACCCCTTTTAGATGTAAATGTTTTACGGCCTTTAAATCTATTATAGACCGCATAGTTGCTTAACATCAGGCGTGATGGCGGTCTGTTAATAAAACTTATCTCTGTTAAAAAGAAACAAATTTGTAATCGTCAAACGTTTACAATAATAGATATAATACATATATTATGTATATTACTGTAGTAGTGACTGACATGTATGGTATCAATTGGCACTATTGATTGCGACGGTCGTCAGGGGATCGGTCGTCATATGTCATAGTACGCTTTGCATATAACTACCAAATACGAGTTAAATTAGTTATAGCTGTTCATCAAGTTCTTAAGTTACTAGCTACCCGTCTCGACTTCGTTAAGATAGAACACTGTCGTATCTTTCTATACAAAGTCATAAGATACAGCCTACATATGGTCGTCTAGCGAACTGTATATTTAAAAATTTTAATTGTAGTATACGTTTGAGACATCTTGATGTAGTGTACGGTTTGAAAGGCAAAGCGAAAAACAAATGATAAAGGTAACGGACCTCGGAGTCAGTGGAGTTACTAAATTCAAATAAAATAAAACAAGGGAAAAGCGATAATTAATCTAATAAAATACTCAAATTTAAAAGTAAACTAAAACACTCCACTAAATTTCATAGTATTTGCGAAATCAATTAAACTCGCTGTTCCAATTAAACACGAATACGGTAGTACGAATACGAACGTTGAGGTAAACCAATTTTTGATTTTTGTTGATATTTCAGAAACCGCCTCACTGATTGCGATACAATTTATTGGAGACTACCTCTGGACAATTAACTACCAAACAAAAAAAAAGTTGCATCAAAATCGATACACAATTGGCGGAGCTATCTCGTCACATACATAGAATCGAAAAACATAGAATCAAATTGCGAACCTCTTTTTTTTAATCTATTAAAAATGCTACATTTCATTCCAAATTCGTAGTGAATTATATCAAGTAAATAGTCTAACCCGCACCCTGCCTACGATGTAATCGTACTCCGTAAACTCCGTGGCAATTGATTCGATTAACTATAAAGTCTGTTTTCAATCAGCAGACAACCGGGCCGGTCCCACCGGTGGGCCGCCGGGCCGGCCCCGGGCCCACGGGCCGTAAAACCCCCGTAAAACGTAGACCGCACGTTTACAGCCGCCACGGATCCGTAAAACACGGCCACGGTGAGGAAACGTGCACTAAAACCGAACACAAACGGTACGACACCGTATTCGATTGGTTATACATTACATTGTAAACATAACACAGGTAGACCGTGGGTAGACCAGTCTCGATCATTTATGAAACCAAAAAAAAAAAATAGAAGGATGAAACCCATTGTAAAAGAAAGTAAATATGACAAAAATAATTTACGGGCGATCCGAGGTCGGGAACTGGATAAGAGTACGTTTTTAAGGGTAAAAAACGGCATATATCGATTTATTTAAGTCGTCAGATGAGAAAAATCTACTTACCGACCTCAAATCACTCGTAAATTATTTTTCCTATAATTTTTGTCATATTCTCTTCCTTTTGGGTTCCATCTTACTAATTTTTTTTTCACTGGTCTAAGGACTTAATCACGAACTAAATTGTGGAATACAAATATGTATCTTTGTAAGGATTCCATCTATTTATGTTCTCATGCTACGCAAATAAATCTTTGCTTTACTTTAACTTCTCATTTATACGATTGCGATAGCAGTTCGACTCGATGGTATGTTTTTAAAGTAGGGTTTCTTTCTGTAGAAGTCACTAGTGGATTATTTAAAGTTCGTAATTATTAAAAGTTTGCCGTCTCTAGACTTTAGCGGCTTCTCTAATTATTGTTTACCTTTCTTATCCCTTCCAGAAATAAATGCTAAATGGAATATAAGACATCTTTGCGCTCACAAGCGCTAAAAGAATCTAAACCGTGATAGAGGTTTATAAAATATGGAGATCCTCTCAATATCAGTCAAGCTCACATCTAATGCGATAGACTTTTTAAAACTTAGGTTTTTTTGCAAATCACATTACGGCACATGTTCGATGTTCGGAAATAGTTAGGGACGCTCTTTTCGGTTCTATAATAGTTGTAACCTTTTGTAAACATTCCATAAAACAATTAAAGTTTAATTACGATAAAACTATTATGAAATACACAAAACCTTCACGAATATCTAGCGGCTGATTGTTGCCGAAAAATTTACAGCTCTTCAAGCATTTCCATAAATTCCACAAACTTTTTACGAATTGAAACTAAAGTTTAATCGATGATTGTTATTGCTATGGTATTTGGGGTGAATAACGCAAAAGTTTACGAGTTTTTAAGTGTGTATGTATAATTGTATATCTCTGTAACGGCTGAACGCACATTGACGAAGTTAAATATTAAATGGTAAGTATATTAACGAGTTAAACCCACCGGCTACCCTTTGTCCCGTTAACATTGGGTGTTTCTGTGGCATAATCAATAAAATGGTTTATTTGCATGGATCGTTTCTGCAGAAATGAATTATCGCGCAAAATATCTACGCCGCGGGGCTCAGACGTTTTATTTAAAAATCTCGTGTCACAGTATTTGTGGTGGTACTCCTCCGATACGGCTCGACAGATTCTGTCAATATTTTTGAGCTCATACTTTTCCACTTGACTGGCAAATCATCTGGTGTTAAGTGACAACGCGATTTTTTTTTAATTCGGTATATTTAAAAACGTCTTGGACTCTTGGAACACTCCGGTTTAATTACGATATTTTCCTTCACCGTTAAAACCAGTGTTGATGACAAACAAGTACATCGACAATTAGCAAAATACTCACAAGTGTAGACGGCGGCTCGAACACCTACGACCTAGGACATCACGAGGTTCTAGTCACTAATACCCGGTTTACATTATTCCAGTCTAGCGACCGAATCCAGCGCTGGATTGCTTACTGGAATAATGTAAACCGGCACTGGAAACCCAGTGCAGAAAGAAGAGCCAATGCTTTTTGCTATAGCGGTTGGACGGTATAATGTCCGAGCGAGGCTAGTTTTTCAAGCTGGTACTTCTAGCTTCGTGTAGACGCTACGCAACGCTAGTTTTGTCTACACGAAGCTAGAAGTACTAGCTTGCTATCCTAGCTTGAAAAATATGTATAAAATATGAAAAATATATATAAAATATGTAATTTTCATCACGTCACTTTCATCACTAATATTTCGCCTTTTACTATGAATCACAATCATACCTATTTAATAGTACCCACGCACATAACAATTACGAGCTCTGAAAGGGAGATTCCTAACGTGTTTCATATCACTCCCTTTGAACCGGAATCTGACGGAAAAAAACAAGGAAACGATCCCTCAAGGGCGACATTAAACAGCGTACGCTACCTACATATCTGTGCAATTGGAAAAATTATGAAATCATAATTCGCTGTGAATGAAGTCTGAAAATACGCTTGCGCCCCACGCACTCTTTCAACAACACGTAACCAGAACATGGTCTGCAAATTTAGTCGTTTTTTTTTAAATAAAGAGTGACGAGACGAGCAGGGCATGTGCCTAAGGCATGTGGCAGGCATGGTGCTTGGTAAGCAACATGCCTGCCGCATAACAGCACAGTGACACGCAGCTATTGGAACACGAAGAGTCCAAATCATTACCTAGCACTGCACTGCGCTCGTCACCCAGAGATCTAAGTTGTTATATCTCTAAGCCCTGTAATTTCTCTGGAAACATTGCCCTTTAAACCGGAACACAGTAATGTTTGCACATTACTGCTTGGCGGTAGAACAAAGGTGTGGTACTTCCCCAGGCGGACTCTCCCAAGAGTCCTACCACTACAAAATGGACTATATCCAGATAATTTAACTGTGGCTCCCTCAGACACGTGCACAGCAGATGTCGACGTGTACAATACAGCGGTATACAACAACGGAATCGCAATAAAGCGCGTCTGAGAGGGGACTCTGATTTATGGACCTTTAAGAAAATTAACTTTTTTAAACGCCAGATTTTTGACGTTTGCTGAAAAGGTTTTTATCGGTCTCTAGAGATCGGGATATCGGGGAAAGCAGTATAACAGGGAAAACAAAACAATGTAGACAGGAATCAATGAACTCACTTTAGGAAACTCACGAAATTAAGACAATGAAATAAACCATGTGTTGCTCAATGGATATTTTGTCCGATGTGATTTTTTAATGCCGATTTGAAGACATCCCGAGTGTATTGTATAAAAATCATGGAAGAATTTTTTTAGCTACGAGACCGCAGCTTGTGCTACTTGTTTAAGGTTTATTATGGTAAGTAAAAGTTTTTTCATTTAATAATATTGTGCCTTACTGCAGTCTAGCGTCCAGTTTCAACACAATTTGAGTTTCCGAGTATCCGTTTAAAATTCGTCAAACGCAACATTAGGTTTAGTTACATTAGTTACATTGAAAAGGGCAAGACTTTGCTACCTAAACTGTGGTTCTTTGCTAAAATATTAAGTATTTCATGTCAGAATGTAATATTCAAGTATGCAAAGTGCATTTAAAATGCCTGTTAGGATACTGTTACTGTTTAGTAAATAATAAAATAAATCCCAAGATTCAGGACCTTCTCTCTCACGGAGAGTGTCAAGTCAGCACGCTAACCAAGCGTGGGTGCGCGTGCAGATGTCAGATCTCCTCAAGGGATATATTTCATGGAACATGTCAGTACGTTATACGTTAAAATATATTAAATTGTACAAAGTTAATTTTATGGAGCTTAAACATAAATAGCCCACTAAATGTGGGAACATTGGTATTGGACTGTTGGTACTCGGGGCCTTCTCTTGTAAGGAGAGAGTTAAGGCCATAATCCACCACGCTGACCCAGTGTGGGTTGGTGGATGATTGATGATCTCGAAAGACTCAAGGAACATATCGGTTTCCTCACGATGTTTTCCTTCACCTTTTTTAAAGTTAGTGGCATCACGCACATGACTTCAGAAATACAGTGGTGCGTGTGGGATTCGAACCAGGGGCTCCAGATCGGCAGTTGCTGTTCTCCCGACTAGACGGCTAGTCTAGTAACGAGGGGGATCGGGTCGGGAGTCTAGTAACGAGGGGGGGTCGGGTCGGGAGTCTAGTAACTAAATTTTAAGGTGAAAAGAAAGGAAATACATCCCACTTGATGGTAACTGCTTCCCGCCGCCTGAAGACAACTGCAATACCAAAGACATTCGCAGTCCGTCGCTTTCCATTCAAGTATGTTTCGGAGAAAAAGTTTCAGGAGGTAGGTTTCACATCCTAGAACTACACCGTAGAAATAGTCTGTTGCAGCGAAGTAGAGTACAACCGAGAAGGGATAAGACCAACAATTTAGTAATCGTATCTGTTTAACAGACTAAGTAGAAAGATAAGATGTTTCCATTGAGAGCAATATAACAGAACTAATTCATATTAGAGGCTACGCTCGTGCGAGTCCTGCGCGTCCCTCGACACATCTGTTCGCCTGTTGCTAATCTCAAAGCCATCATGCCTTTGACTCGACTCATATCGAATTTCATACCGTAACAAGAAATTTACGCGAGAAAACGCCGCTTCACCTTATTAAACTCATCGTTTACATATTAAATTCTTCGTAGGTAAATTGATTTAATTAGCATTAATAATTTTACGAGCAATAAAGGATGATTTACGAAGCACTTGTCGTTTACGAGCACATCGCCCGTATATTTTGTAATAATCAATGAACTCCATTCAATTTTTATCACTGAGTTACATCACTTATCTGAAAAAAAAACTTCACTCGATAATCGATAAATATCACAACACTGACTGTCACACGCGAATGTTTTATTTTTGCTGATGCATTCGATTTAACATTTCGTATTGTTGTAGTGCAGTCGATTTTAGTATTATTGGCTCACGTAGAGAACGATAAAATCGATTAAAAATCGCAACACTGGTAATCGAGAGTCAAAGTTAACAAAAACAATGTTTTTTTTTGTTGAACTTGTTTTCGAATTTGGAATGTTGGCGCGAGAAAGAGGCGGCCGGCCGGCGCGCGTATTCCGCCCATCTGACGTGCTTGACGCTTACACAGAGGGACCATGTTCGCCAGGCGTTTCGGATGCGGCATTTATTTTAGATCCTGGGCGGATTTTCGGGATATAAAAATTGTACACTATAGTAAGTCTAGTGTAATTATAGTAATCGTTCTTGGCGGTATAGACATACAGTTGAGGATCTTCAGATGCCGGTGGTCTCCTAATTTTGGGTAAGCGAAAAAAGCGCATGTCCCGAAAACTAAAGTAAGAATGGCAACTTACTAACGTCATATACATTGTACGATTGTACCTCATGTCATACTAAACATTAAACAAGCATACTATACACACATTGACTTCATCGTCATCGAGTTTTAAATTGTTTTGAATAAAATCAAATTAAGAAATAGATTGATTTAGAACTAAATTGCATCAACCACAGTAGATGCAGTTTACATCAACAATTCGTCAATTGAGTAAGAAAATGCAATGAGATGTTTTTAAGATGCAAATAAGCCTATCAAAGATAGTTCTCAATTTCGTCAAGTGTAGCACTGTTTTCATGTTTCATTTTATGAAGTTTATCTAACAAAACAAAACTTCGGCGTGGTGAAATGAAGAACAATCCTTTGCAGGTATATTTGCATCTAGAAAATCCCCGCCTCATTGTCTTTTTAAGGTACGTAGAGCTGTTATGCGTACTGTAGCGGTATACGCATATCACAAAAATAAGTATATTCGTGGCAAATCAGTTGCATTGAAGTTCAATGACATGTCAAATCAGTTGAATGAACATTGAACATAGCGAAGGCATAAAGTGCCACCTTCATGTAACGTAACGTTTCCAAGCTCCGCGGCGCATAGTGACAACATTATCAGAGCCCGTTCGCGTGCGGGGAGGTAATGGCGAACTCTCATTATTCGGTATTTAAACTCATTTAGCCTCGGAAAAGACAACACTCGGCAACAAATGCATATTTTAATTACTATTTACGATTTGTTTACGGCGGAACAATTACAAGTAGAGTCCTATTGGGACTCAAAATATCTTTTTAAAGTTCGTGCGCTGGATCCATTGTGACGACAGGATGTTCCCGAGGATCAACTAACTAAGACTCGTTAATATGCATTGCGTTTTAATGATGTTACAGTTCCTTATCGTTTAGTTCAACATTTTAGGGGCTGATGTTGCAATAGCATGGGGGTCTTATAACTCACGTATTCTACAGTCAGTCCAGTGCTACTTAAGTTTTCGCGGGTTTCGTTTTCTCTTTTTCAAGGATAGAGTGTACGCGTGTGAAATCTGCTGGTTTGGCACATTGCAACGTATTAATATAAAATGGGTAACAATATTTAAAAAGTATCTCTCTAAAAGGGTCTCGTCAAACGCCGCTCATTTTTGTTTGTCTGTGTTCACATCCCCATCCATACATACAACACGTTATTGGATAAGCATCCTATCAGTCCTCACTAAAAAACTGTAAGTCAGTATAGTTAAGTACGTAGTTAGTAGAAGTACAACTACTACGTACGTAGTCGGCGGGAGGTAGATCGTATCGCTCATCTACGGCACTCGAGAGCCCCGATACTGCTGACGAAGCCCGTCTGAGAGATAGACACTTTAAGAGGCTATGGGATTAAGAGATAATTTTATGATGAAAACTGGTCTAGATCTATACTTAATTATAATTTTAACCGCCGTATTCCAAACTTTAACTTAAAGCATAAGGGAGTCCAAAAACTGTCAAATTAAATAAATATTTCTTGACATTCTTCACATAACCCTATCAAGCCCCGAACTTCGCAAAGCGTGTATTATGAGTTTCAAAATCATAATCATATAATTGTAAATACATACTTATAATACATAAAACTCTTAGACACATAATAAATATCTGCATTCAACACACAAATACCTAATTGTCGTAGTTGGTAATCGAACCCGTGACCTATGGTTAAATATTATTGAGTAGACATAAATATAAAAATGTACTATTGTACATTCGGTACAAACATTTTCGACCTGTGTGATATCAAAAGAACTCAAACAGTAATAAATCAATTGCTTATAAACAGCGTAAGCTACTTTTACCCCGGAAGAAATGACAGAAAAAAACATGGCGTTGCGTTTATTTCTAATCTTTTGATTCGACCCATTTCGGTATGGAACAGCGGAGTTGATTTCCTTTTTCTAGGTTGAAATTTCAAGAGGTTTTAATAAAAAAACATTATAATCGCAGCACGGCGCTTGTAGCTTAGAAAAAACTATGCATAACCCTGTAGATAGATAATATTAGAAACACAAATAAATTCGGTTATTGATTGAAAGTAAATACTCAATATTTAATATAGTCCTGCTCTCTGTGGATTTGCAAAATCGTCAAAAGTCCTTCGAACCGACCCGCGCGACCCCGCGTCAATGTCGATTATATAAGTTTAGGTAATTCTAAACTTACTGGTTGGTTGTGACCTGGTCCTAGCATCTCGTACTTAATCTGATCAGATGGATAAACATTATCATCAGCCTATTTAATAGTCGTCCACTACTCGACGTAGGCCTGTCCTGAGGAACGCTACAACCTACGGTCTCCCGTTTCTTGCATCCGTTTTCGACCGTCTCGTCTTTCACAGGTCGTCGTTGCACCTGGCTTCAAGACGACCTACTTTATGGTAGCCAGTACGTGCCCTTTACTCTGGAATCTGCTTACCCCAACAGTTATTGTTTTTTCTACGAACGTGGCCAGCCCATTGCCACCTATGCTTGCTATTTCTTTGTAATATATCGGTTCTCGTCGGATAAGCAAATTTCTGGTGTTATCTTTCAAAGAGGCTGCGAATATCGCGCTAAGTGACTTTAAACTAATGTGGCAGCTTCGCTGTGAGTGTCCACGTCTCGGTCTCATAATTTTTTTTTTTTTTTATTGATATAAATGGCCTCCACTGACTCCAAGGTCCATGAAATATAATTTAATCGTATTAGGTATAGCATCATTACGTGGTTTCATAGTTATTATTACGCAATTGTATGTTCCTGATAGCCCTGAATAACATAAATATGATAGCTGCACTGTCTTAAATTCGATACAAGTTAAAGAAGGCAATTCCGATTATAGGACCATAATATGGTCCTAAAATCCATCACCACACAAATAAAATTACTCGTAATAAGCGGAACAACTACCTCCCGGAATGTCTGACAATGAGGGCAATGAATATTTCCACCGGACACTGGAAACTTAGTAATAAAGTTCTGCTTTTTCTACGGATCCAAACAAACTTACATCAAACTTAATCTAACTGTGAAACCATTATAAACAAATTTTATTTTAAATAACTGGTTTAAACGCACGGCCCTACATAACCTGCTACTTGGTAGAGGTGTTCACCAGGGTATAGAGTATCCTCCACATTATGTTAATCTCACATTCTCAAGCATCGATCCCCTGTAAGATTCCACTACTCGATGATAGTCTACGAGACAGAAAACTTACACACGTGACGGACGGACTTTCATCGCTCCGAGTTGTAACGTAGTTACACGTAGATTCCGCTGAGACTCAAATTACCTGTAACAAAAGAAAATTCTACGTTAGTTTAGTAACGAATCTCGTATCTACATTCATTATTACCCCAAAAAAAATATATAATTATTATAATATGGTTTATTTTTAAACCAATTACATTAGTGTAGGTCTGTAGGTGTTTTCCTTTCTTCAAAATCCTTATCTCGTCTTTAATATAAATACATTATTCATATAGACAAACGAATCCAGCATACACATAGACAATTACAACGAGAACTACACTACATATGTATCTAACTACTAGTTACTAATCAAATCTAAATTGTCCATGGATCAATGAAGGTCTAAATATAAAGTGACAAGTCTATACATACATATAGTATACATAGTAAGTACATACGTATCTAAAGGTGTACTGTGGATTTGTTTAAGTTTGTTTTAATCTCTCACAAATTACGCTACGAGTATCATTATCTAGAGGTATATATTTACCGTAGATATATCGCTCTAACATATATCCATGGTAAATATCCACGACTTTCGTGTCCTGTGGATTTGTGTCCACTGTACATATGTATGTAGTGTAAATACCATAGTTGTAGGCTTTAGCTTGAATGCTTGCGTAATCCGCTAACGCCCCTGAAGCGCATTCCACGCTATTGGACAACGGACAGGCTAGGGCTGCACAGTGCACTGTGATATCGACGAGTTGAGGGGAGGGAGCAATGAAAGGACCTGTACGGTCTAGGTCACTATATTCGATATGTAAAGCACCTTTTTTAGCAAAGCAATTTTTAGTTGTATTCGTGAGGTCCTAGATCCGTATCCCGCCTGCCCATCTGGTTTATTTTAGCAGTAATAGTTCGATATGTCTCTTCATTTGACTAGAAACTTTTAGCGTCTACTGGCTGCTCAGGTCAGTTTATCAGTGAACATGGTTCGTCAAATCGCAACGAAATATCGGGTCTCACACCACCATGTAACTAGGGTACCGTACGAAGTGTAATCGTAAAGAAGTGTATGATACTAACATTATATAAATTAAAGTTTAGATGTAAGTAAGTTGCTCAATCACGTTGAAACGTCCGAACGAATTCTCCGAACGAACGAAAACTTCATGTTCCAATACCTGCGTGTCACTGTGCTCCTCTCGTCAGTCTGTACTACAAAAAAGCTATTTTTCATCGCGGAAAAATAATGGAAATGGGAACCGTGCCGGTGAAACCGGGGAGACCTGGATGTCTAATCACTTTCTACGAAAACGTTATTTCGAAATAAACTCGCGAATTTCCTAATCTGGATCTACTTCGTTTCGTCCGATCGAACATTGTTTGACGTTTGAATGTTCTTAGCCTACTCTACATTACATAACAATCAAACGTACGAAACGACGGATCGAAGTAGAACCGAAGTAGGAAAGTCGCGAATTTATTTCGAAATACGTTTTTCGTCGAAAGAGAGTAGACGTCCTGGAGTTTTAAGGGATACGGCAGTGTTCGTATTTCGCGTCCAGATGAATATCCAAGACAGCCCTGAGTGTGGTCCAGTGTGTCAGGGCCGCGGCGACCGACGCCCGGGCCCGTGCGGAGGCGCGCAGGATGCACCCGCCTGCCGCCTGCTGATGACCCACTGATGTCATGCACACGATTTGCGCAAATTGCACTTACTCCGTCCCGTTATCTAACACCTTGAAACGAGCAAGTCTTGTTTATGTCACCGCAAAATTGCGAACACCCCCCAATCGAAGTCAGTTAACAATAAGACGCGTTAGATTATTATTATAGGCATGACGACTCAAAAAAACTATTTAGTCTGTTAAGAAAAAATACGTGTACAATATTTTTTGTTTCGCAAAAATGAAGATATAGTGCTTAGAAGTTTCGAAACACGTCACGTCTATATACGATTTTTATGTAGACGTGACGTTACAACTCCCCACTCCCAAAAGTTTGATGATCTATATCTTTGTCGATTGTAATAATTTTATAAAACAAAAAATACCATATTTTTCATATAATTATACTAATAAATAATTAGAATGGCATATGTTTGACCCAGTCATCGTCGCAATTTCACGATATCAGTGTAAATATTGGTGGACATTTCTCACACAACACCATCTAAACCCCGAAATAAAATTATTTAGAGTATTATAAAAGACCTAGCGGCCCGTTCCGGCTTCACTCGGATAATAACCTAGATACTAACTGCAGCGCCATCTGCCGGGCTGGTTTGTGAATCTAAACCATCCACCCTAAACTTTAATAATAAAAATAAATGTTTATTTTTAAAAAACAATTTTAGATTTACCATAAGCTCCGGGATATTTAAATCGAAATAGAGTGAAAAACATTAGCAAAAAAGACGATAATTGATCAGTTATCGAGCGGGGTGAAAAATTATTATATTACTAAAATGGCTATTAAAAAATAGCTGTTGGTGATAAATGGGTAAATATTTAGGATTGTATGTATTTTTTAACGCCACATTATAAAAAAAAAATACAAAAAAATGACAAAAAATTTTTGGTGTAAACAACTCTTATCACTTAGGGATATGGAAAATAGATAGTAGCCGATTCCCGGACCTACTGAATATGCATTTAAAATTTGGTATACATCAGTAAAGCCGTTTCGGAGGAGTATGGTAACTAACACTGTGACACGAGAATTTTATGTATAAGAAGATTTACTTCAGCACCTCTCCATAAGTTTATAGACTAGAGTGACTCGACAGTAACCGTTAAACCCACAAAGTTGACAATGATTTCTACGCGTCACAGGTACTGGGAGACGTCATTAAACTTTTACACCTATTCGATAAGAAGAGGTGAACATCTGCGAGACGTTAAACTATTATAAGCAGGTATACGAATGGAATAGAAATCTGAATCATTACATTAACAATGAAAAATAATTGTATTTGTCTGGGAGAACAACGAAAAAAGTTATTTTTAACCAAATAATCGAGAGAGAGGACATGCTAGGCGTACTTTCCAAATATGTCTGATAGAGCTATTTACTTATTATGTGAATATTAACCAAGCACTGTTTTTGATTTAGCTTGTACTAATATTAAAAAAACCTTTTTTATATATTTTTATATTCAACAGGTACCTTTTTAGGGTTCCGTAAAACGTAAAAACGGAACCCTTATAAATTCGTCATGTCTGTCTGTCTGTCTGTACGTCCGTATGTCACAGCCACTTTTTGCCGAAACTATGAGAACTACACTGTTGAAACTTGGTTAGTAGACGTATTCTGTAAACCGCATTTAGATTTGTAGAAACCAAAATTAAAAAAAAAAATTGGCAGTCATAGGAACTGCCGATAAAAGTGAAAACTTGTGACTCAAATGTTTTCACTTTTAATTGAATTGTTTAATTCATTTATTACAGGGGGGCACAATAAGTGACGTCACGACTTGCGGAAATGAGATAGTCTAATTATCTATCACTTGTGAAAAAAAGAGAAAGAGATACTGATTTTCCGTCCTTATCACCGTGGCCGGCTTTTTCTCTGGCTAAATTACAAATCTGACACCGCGTTGCCAAACAAAAGTCTGTTCAAAGCTCAGACTCAGATTTTTTATGTTATTCTATTAAATATTGTGTGAATTTAAAGAAGATTCAAAGCTTGTTTGTGAAAGACTGTTAAGAGATTGGTGATATTTATGTTAAACAATGTGCGTTGTGTAGTATTATAAGCTGCAATAGCCTCTGCAAAAGAAAAATCAATGGAATCTCATTTTACACGTAAGTAGACAATATTTGTTATGACGACTTGATAGAAATTCATATTAATGCCTTCTAGATATCTACGTGAATTAAATTTATACAAAAACGGCAGTATCTAATCCAAAATTTGCAAAATATGTAAAATGTAAACATAACCTTAGTAACAAAACAAACAAAAAAGTGTGACCAGTTATTTCTTACAAATTTACCCATGAAATATACAAGTCGGTACATAATTGACAGTTTATTTACTGACCGTTTACTAATAATAGGTACTAGATTTTGCCTGCGGATTCGCATTTGTTAGTTTTTTAAGTGAAAACTTCCTTTGGCGCACTACATACAGATTTTTCGTGAGCCGTGAATTAAACTCAAACATCATGCTTGGGAATGAAATAAATCTTCGGGTGAACTCGGAGCTATGGCCACAAATGCGTAAACATTTTTAGATGGTCATGACGTGTTACCATGGTTACCATTACCTATACAATATCTAGTCTAGATGGCCATGACGCTTCAATTTCTGTTTCTACTCCCACTGCCATTCCAACTCTTGTTTTCTGGAGTAGGAATTGCATCAAACTCCCATTAACATACACTATCTCATCTCGCTAACAAGATAACATGATACATGATGCTTTTAGTAGGTATAAACCCTACTCCACCTACACCTACTTCATACCCACTCACACAAGAGACCTATCAGTTGTGTGAGTAGGTATGAAGCTCTAAGCTTTCAAAATAAAAGATTATTCATACACATTTTCACCTCTGATTTAACCCTTTTGTTTGAACTTTTACAGAAATAATTATGCAACTGGTAATAATTTGGATTGTTTTATTTATTCAAATTAATTATTATTTCGCAGATGTGCCGTTCCGAAGAAGAGGATAAAATATTGTGTGAATAATAAAGCAATATTTTTCATGAAGTACAGATTATCAAATAAATCAATCATTCTGAATTACCACAACATCTAAATAATAGTAGCCTGTCTACTACAACAAGTTCTACTAACATTGAAATGTTCTATACCTAAGTTCCGAGTTGCCCCGTGCGAAGCCTGGGCGAGCTGCTACTATGATATAAATATGACAGACAAACTATATTCTTATAACGTTGAATGTAAAGTACCATTTGAAATAAATGTTTTATTGCCATGTTTTTGATTCTATATTTAAGTACCTCCTATTTTAGTTATATTACATAAAACCTCTTTTTAAAATGTAATTTTAGAATGCACAGAACACGGGGTGAATTCATCAGACTATCGCTGCACTACCCATATCTAGTGGAATATTTTCTTTATGGCAATACTTTTTGAGTATTGAATTGAAAATTGAATTGTAATTGAAAGAACGAGAAGCACTTAGTAGTCATGAACTCTATAAATCTTGAGGTAAAAAATCTTTGATTTATTACCTTATTAGAAGAGAAATTATTTGATAAACCATCGTAGGTCTATGTACATTCGCATAATTTCAACACCGCCAGCTAAATCGATGGTTGCGCCATCTAGTTTTATATTAACGTAATTATACAGAATATTGCAACTCTTTATGTTGCCCTGGTACTGGTACCTAGGGGCAAACGCAACTCTTTTATATTTCTGTTGTCCTGGTATCTGGAGATAAACGCTGGGCTGTTGGAGGTAGGTAATCGAAACTCTTTACTGTTTCTGTTACCCTGGTACATACCTGGCCGTTTTTACCGAGTTTACCCAAAGATTTCATATCCGATCCGATCCGATCCATTATCATATCCAAGCGTGACGATTGATGAATCCATTTTACAGCCCACGAAAATTCTGTCTATAGCGCGCCTAAAGAAGTTTTCACTTCAAAAAGAAAAATTAGGGTTGCCCTCCATACTGAGAACCGAAACTCAATTTTTTTTTTCATCTAACCTACACGTGTACGGTGTTTATCGATAGGTCTTTAAAAATGATGTTGAGGTTTCTAATATAATTTTTGTCTACACTGAATAATTTGCACGAGAGACACTTCCAAAGTGGTAAAATGTGTGCCCTCCGCCCGCTCTAACTTCTAAAGTAAGAGAATGAAAAAACTAAAAAAAATATATGATGTACATTACCATGCAAACTACCAACGAAAATTGGTTTGAACTCGATCTGATGAGTAATTTTTTTAGTACGTCATAAATACACTATTATAAAAACTTCGATCCAAGTTACAACGAACTACAAGAACTATGTATATTATGTTACTTGCTGCAACGGAACCCTTCATGGGCGAGTCCAACTCGCACTTGGCCACTTTATTTTGTATTTGTATTTAACCACTGTATACTAAAGTAAGTAAAAAGTTGCTCAATAAATTAAGATATTGATGAACGACCTCTTAGATGACAGCCCTGTCGCAAATCTAAATTGAACACTAAGAATATTTCATATCATTACATATCAAAGCTAAGGGTATAAGGTACACAAGTGACCAGATAGGGTGGACAATTCACACACAACACCATCTGACCTCCACCAAATTAAGCAAGCCTTGTAATATGGCGGCCAGATAGCTGATGTAATACTTACATAGTTGTAAATACATACTTATTATACATAGAAACACCCTGACATAGTACAAATATTTGAATTCATCACACAAATATTTGCACTGGGTGGGAATCGAACCAACGCCCCTTGGCTTCGCAGACCATAACAAATAGTAATAAGCATAAGCAGCCCACTAAATGTTCCTACTTCCTACTGCTGGGAGTCGGGATCATCTCCCGCAAGGAGTAGGAGAGAGTCAAGGCCAAAATCCACTATGCTGGCCCAGTGCGGGTTTGTGAAACTATAACTTACTAGTGAAAAGTTTATTTTTTAAATACAGATTGACGAGACGAGCAGGACATGTGCCTGATGGTAAGCAACATGCCTGAAACATAACAATACAGTGACACGCAGCTATTGGAACATGAAGAGTCCAAATCATTACTTAGCACTGTACTGCGCTCGTCACCCAGAGATCTATGTTGTTATATCTCTAAGCCCTGTAATTTCTCTGGAAACATTGCCCTTCAAACCGGAACACAGTAATGTTTGCACATTACTGCTTGGCGGTAGAATGACGGGCAAAGGTGTGGCCCTTCCCCAGGCGGACTCTGCCAAGAGTCCTACCACTACAACAAGTGCCCTTCAATATCGTTTCTAGACGAACTGAAGCTCAGAACTCGCATACAAGCTCTAATAGTAGATATAGAAACCAAATAAATCACGAATCTATTCGTTGGGAACACATTCGTCATTCTAGCTCGTATTTTCGGTTTTCATTACAATATTTTCTATTTGATATACGAAAAAAATATGGCACAATGTTTTGTTACCGAAGGAAATATTTCATTTGATTTCTATGCGAATGTCTGAAAAATAAATTCGATTGTCCCTGAAATTCGTTCAAAAATTCTTCCGATATTTCGTGGAAACAAAATTACGATATGTTCATCCGCCATTATTCAACTGAAACTACTTCTTGTAACAAGTATTCGTATTTTTTTGCAAATATAAGTAGGTGTTTGATACAAATCTTTAAGTTTAGCAAACGTGTCCCATTAATAAAGAAATCAAATGGTCAGAACATTTGTCAAGCATTTAATCACCTTCCAAAAACATGATCTACCTTTCAGCACGATGCTTGAAAAACTGACATCGTTTCGTGGTTGATGTTCCAAAGACTGAAACGGAAAGGATTAACTTCAGTTTCGTAATAACAACAGCTAAACTGAGTTAACCTTACCTAACACATTACCAAAAACTCAATTGAGTGAGGTTTTTCTGATGAATTCTAAAACCAGCCCGTAACGAAACAGCGCAGTATTTTAAAAATATTAAAACTAGCAGCGTTCTGTGGTTACACCCCCCGGTAGTTCCCGTTCCAGAATATTGTTGCAATGAAAAGTCTGTGCCATTACAGACTATAATCTAACTGTATCTCAAATTTCAACCCGATCAGTTCAGCAGTTCCGTTGTGATTGAGCTGCACACATCGCAACTTTACGATTTACATTATTAGTAAGATTTTAATAAATGTTCAAGGTGGTAAAGTCTTTATTCTGTAGCTAGCAGCGCCCCACGGTTTTACCCGCGTTGTTTCCGTTCCCGTTGTTTTATCGGGATAAAAAGTAGCCTATGTGTTCTTCCAGAGTATAATCTATTTGTGTTCTAAATTACAGCCCAATCCGTTCATACGTTAGGACGTGATTGAGCAACAAACATCCAAACATTGACATTTATAATATTAGTAGGATTTATTTAGAGACATATCAAACCGTCCCACTAAAATCCTTGTTGGTACATCATTGTATCATTGTTGGCAATAGAATAATTGACTAGATGTTGTACTTTCCCATGTCAATTCTGCATACTTGTAAAACTACCCTTTTGGAGATTACTCAGATCTATTTCTCGTGTAATTTCGATTGGATACATCCAAATCTCAAACGGAAGATGATAATCATTTCGCTGTTTCCAAAGGGGTCGTTACGACTCGTGATATGATAGATACGTGCAACGTAGGACAATCTTCATAGCCGCTACGAACGACAGCAAAACAACAGGTTTCTGATTTCAGAGCAACTCGAATTAATGCACGGTGGCAATCAGCTTCCTGAAGCTTACTATTAAACGAAACTCTTAGAATGCTTTAGGATAAGTGTTGATGGTTGATATTACCAGAACTTTGGGAAGTCACGTTAAAACACAATTTTTTGTTAAGTGTTGTATGAAAACAAATCAACAAATATATACTTTGTTTAACTAAAAACCTCTTCAGTCGCGTTGTGCAGTTTTTAGTTGAGGGAAATCTTATGGGTTCGCAACACCGACATGTAGAGGCGCAGCGCCATAGGGCTGGAGCTAAGGCAGAGGAGCGCAGCAGCGCAGCGAGACATGCATGCGCATTATATTGTTTTGATGCATGAAATCTCGTGACTTCACGTCACAGGACAGGCGTAGTCCTACTAATATTACATCAGACTATCTTATCTTACTAATATTATAAATGTCAATGTATGGATGTTTGTTGCTCAATCACGTCGTAACGTACAAACGGATCGGGCTGATATTTGGAATACAGGGAGATTATAGTCTGGAAGAACACATAGGCTACTTTTACCCCGGTAAAATAACCGCTGATAGCAAACAGTATATTTATTGCTATACTAGCAGCGCCCCGCGATGTTACTCGCGTAGTTCCCGTTCCCGTTGTTTTTTCGGGATCAAAAGTGGCCTATGTGTTCTTCCTGACTATAATAATCCATATGTGTTCCAAATTTCAGCCCGATCCGTTCATACGTTAGGACGTGATTGAGATCCAAACATCCATACATTGACATGTATAATATTAGTAGGAAGTAGGATCGCTAACGTATTATGTGCAACATTAGTTCTCTTTGATACTGAAATAATACAAGTTTCACTTCTATCGACAATTTTGCTGACTGCCAATATTTTCGTTACTATTTGACAGCTGCTACATATTTCGTTTGGCACTGTAGCACCCGATTGAAACAGCTTACACAAGGAGCCCGTAAATGTAATGACGTGGTCTGATGGAGAGCGGACCCACCCCAGACCTTGGGACATAGACAAGCTTTGCTCTGCCTTAATTTTGATGAGCTCCACCTTATCCATAATGGAACCGATACCTTTCACGATTCCTTTAATATGTTCTTTCGATTACTTATAGATTCTTTGAACAGGAATAAGCGGGAATCTAGATCGTTAAGCGAAAGCGTAGATGTTAATTTTGTGTTAATGAGGAATTTCTCTCGGTTTCCCTCAAAACGTTTGTATAGTTTACAAATACATCTAGTGAAGTACTTTATATATACCTCATAGCGGCCCGTTCGGCTTCACTCGGATATTGTCATATAAAGACGAAAACGATTAATCGAATACGGTGTGGAAATTTTATCCCATATTTTTTTCGAAAACCGTCGATATCTATAGACGGAACTTATTGCATGGGTACCTATTTCCTTTTCCTAAACACATTTACTTTAGTAGATCTGTTCTGTATTTCCGTTCGTATTCCGAGCTATTAGGAAAACAATCTGTTTCTTTATAACCAATTTAGGTACCTATGTACCTACTTAGCAACTTGGCCATCATCTGGCCAGATATCAAGTGACGAAGCGTACTAGTGAATGAATGAATGAAATTAAGTACTAAACACTAAACTAAACACTGCTAAAATAGCATATTATTCAAATATTCCTCTCACTAGGAGAAAGTCATGGGACGTGGTATGAGTTATTTACATACTTGAAATGCCCGACGTCGATTACACAACACTTTTTTCTTCATCGGCAACAGTTCAAAACTGTTTGCGACCTGCTTTCATAAGTTTGTAATCGAAAAACCGAAGTCGCGAGCTCGCATTACAACTTTATGATTATCGCTTACCGAAGTTCGGCAAGACCTTGTTTTCAGCCGTAACTACTGGATTAAAAGTTGTAATAGCTGTTTAAACTTAAGAGCGAAGATTACGTTTAGAATCCTCCGAGCGAAAATAACGGCGATGAGTAATGACTACTAAGCTTTAGTTACAGCAATAAGTTTAGGCCTAGTAATAAATTGGCGTCGCGTTGGCACACTGAGTCAGCATGGAGGAGCTCAAAGTGACAATGTTTTGAATTTGTAGTTATTGAAGTGAAAACTTATTTTGGCGCAGCGCACTCTGATTTTTCGTAAGCTGTAAGTGAGCCTTACACCACAGAATAAATATTAGTACAAGTACAGAAGCCTCACTTACCGAAAACCATTGTTATATAAATAGCGACTCTTGCTGGGACACAACAAAGTTCAATTCAGCTCGCAATACCTGTCGCGATTTTCAAATAAACATTTGCGCTCTTTCTAACGCGTAACTATGTCCCTGTCTAGCGCAGAGGGTTGTCGACATATCTAATAACAATATGCGCGGGAAACGTGTTGCGCGAGCGCTCTGCCGTGCGTCCGACAACCGACTGACACTTGTTCCCTGTGAGAAACGGTCTAGCTGTAGGCTAAAACCGCGCGACCTTGAGCGAGTGAGCATGCACTGCTTACACATCACGCTCTGAGGGAAGGCTCGATCGGATGAACTCGGGACCGCCGAGTGCAGCTGCGGGAAAGATACAGTCAGCTGCTCTTCACTGCAGACACAGCAGCTGTGTCGCTGTATTAACTATATCCAATTTATGTAATATATTTTTGAAGTGAAAACTTCTTTAGGCGCGCTATAGACAGATTTTTCGTGGGCTGTGAAATGGATTCATCGATCGTCACGCTTGGATATGATAATGGATCGGATCGGATATGAAATCTTCGGGTAAACTCGGTAAAAACGGCCATGTAAGTACCAGGGCAACAGAAACAGTAAAGAGTTTCGATTACCTACCCCCAACAGCCCAGCGTTTATCTCCAGATACCAGGACAACAGAAATATAAAAGAGTTGCGTTTGCCCCTAGGTATCAGTACCAGGGCAACAGCAAGTTTTCACTTCTATCGGCAGTTCCTATCCTATGACTGCCAATTTTTTTTTTTATATATTTTACCTATAGAGTGAGGAAAAGAGCAGGATATGTGCCTGATAGTAAGCAACATGCTAGCTAATAACAGTACAGTGACACGCAGCTATTGGAACACGAAGAGTCCAAATCATTACCTAGCACTGCACTGCGCTCGTCGCCCAGGGATATAAGATGTTTAATCTCCTTGTCCTGTAATTTTACTGGAAACTTAGCGTAAACCTTAACGAATAAATAACCCCACTAATATCAGTCCGGGGTGCCATCACTATTTTTAATTCCATCGCAAATAAAATAAAGTGGCCAAGTGCGAGTTGGACTCGCCCATGAAGGGTTCCGTTGCAGCAAGTAACATAATATACATAGTATACATAGTTCTTGTAGTTCGTTGTAACTTTAATCGAAGTTTCAATAATAGTGTATTTATGACGTACAAAAAAAAACTACTCATCAGATCGAGTTCAAACTAATTTTCGTTGGTAGTTTACATGGTAATGTACATCATATATTTTTTTTAGATTTTTCATTCTCTTACTTTAAAAGTTAGAGGGGGGGGGGGGACACACATTTTACCACTTTAGAAGTGTGTCTCGCGCAAACTATGCAGTGTATACGAAAATTATTTAAGAAACCTCAACATCATTTTTGAAGACCTGTCGATAGACACCCCACACGTATAGGTTAGATGAAAAAAAAATTTTTGAGTTTCAGTTCTCAGTATGGGGGGCAACCCTAATTTTTCTTTTTTTTTAATTTTTTTGTTCAAATATTAATGCGGTTTACAGAATACATCTACTTACCAAGTTTCAACAGTGTAGTTCTCATAGTTTCGGCAAAAAGTGGCTGTGACATACGGACGGACAGACAGACAGACAGACAGACAGACAGACATGACGAATCTATAAGGGTTCCGTTTTTACGTTTTACGGAACCCTATGGCTTTGCACAAACAGACATCCTCTCAACCTAAACGCATATAGGTACCGTTTCCGTTCCGTCGTGTGTAAAAATGGAAACCCAGCCTTACAAAACCATAGCACACCATGCAGACCATGCAAATAATAATGCGAGTGTAATAGCTATTCCATGTAGTCAGGTAATGTGTGCCATATTAAACTAGGTAACCTAGCCAGTAACCGGGCACTTTAGGCGGACTAACTAGGGCCGTAAATCTCGCACCGGCCGGCAGTTAGCTGCGAACTTGGAGCGTACTGGGAAGCAGTAACTTATGAAGATACTTTTCATATTATCATATCTTCTTAGGTTTTAGTATGAAAATTGAAAGTATTTTAAATACAAGCAAGCACCACGAGTTTTTACCTGGGTAGTTCACGTTTCCGCTATTTTTCTGAGATGAAAAGAAGTCCATAAAACATAGAGTAAAATCAATCTTATACCTTTAAACGAGCAATTCTTGTACCTATATAAATATGTATATCATCATCATCATCATCATCATCAGCCGCAAGACGTCCACTGCTGCCAATATGTATATATATATATATATAGAATCTGAATCTCGGAAACGGCTCGACGGATTTTCATGAAATTATGTATGCAGGGGATTTCGGGGACGATAAATCGATCTAACTAGGTCTTATTTAAAAGAAACGCATATTATGCGCGTTTTTAGACAATGAAAAACTGTCACATTAGACATTAGAATGTGAAGGTAAATTTCGCCGCGTGACGCGACAGCATAATTAGCTCAGACGGGAAGTCGGGCGCTCATAGCGGTCACGAATTAGTAGCTCCGGGTTCGAATCCAGACGGGTTCTCTTTTTTTTTCAATTCGTTTTATTTAAGAAAATCTATTTCTTGGAGTCTTTTATCTGTAGGTATCTAAGTATATTTAGAATTTAAACCGAGCAAAGCTCGGTCACCCAGGTACTTTGTATTAAGTATAATATATTATATGTCATTACTAGTGGCGCCCCGCGGTTTTTCGCGTAGTTCACGTTATTTTCCCGAGATAAAAAGTACCCTATGTGTTTTCTCAGACTATAATTTACTTGTGTTCCAAATTTCAGCCCGATCCGTGCATACGTTGCGGCGTGATTGAACAACAAACATCCAAACATTGACATTTATAAAATTAGTAGGATGATAATATTATATATGTACATACATCCGTATTTTTCAGTTTTTTACGTACATGCGCTTGATTGTAAGCAACACGCCTGTCCATAACAACACAGTGCCATGCAGATATTTGAAGAACGTGAAGAGTCTGAATCACTGCCTCCGATTGAATTGCGCTCGACACCCGGAGATTTAAGATGATTTAACTCTTTGCCCTGTAAAATTATCTGCAAATACTGCCCAATCAAACCCGAACACAGAAGAACAAAAATAAAATACTTATATTAACTCTCCGGTAGAATAAATAGCTGGCAAAGGTGTGGTAGATGCACATTGCACACGTAGACTGCAAAGAGTCTTACTTAGATATCACTTAAACATCACCAGATTTCTCACTTAAACTAACTAAACTTCTCACTTAAGTAAAGAGAGGTCTTTACCGAACGCTTTTCTAATTTCAAACACTCACCATATCACCGTAGAATTGAATATACCGTCAGATTACAATCTAACACTGTTTGATTATTTACTAACCTAACCTATCGTAGAATTGTATAATCTGACGCGTTTTATTACATACGAACGGTACCTATTTACTTTCAATTTTACGATGACAAACGCTTCAACACAAAACACGTAGCATCAACACAACGCGTTGTAATAAAAAAACTTGTTTGAAAGCTTTCAATAAAGAATTACGAAATGAGATCTCAGGAAAGCCATTCAAAACTCGCAATTTGTCGTCCTGTCCACTTGGAATATAATCACGAAACACGGAACACGGGCAACTTCCATAACGAGCGTTTCAAACCTACGCAAGATTTATTGTTCTCCGTTCGTAACAAATCAGAATATCTTCAGTTATTGTTGAAACTCGAGCGGCGAGCGCGACTTTCCCATCTTATAAGCGAAAGTTGCAAAGGCTGGCTGTGATTTTCGGCATAAAACTTCTCAACGAAGTTTTCAAGTTCAAGGTTTTGGTTAAATTGTGGCACGGATTCGGGGGTGTCGAAGCGGAGAACTAACAGCTGAATTAGGTACTCGCTCGCTCACAGCGCACTCGGGAATTGTTTTAGTTCGATATGTGTCGACTAGATGGCGCTATCGTGAAGTATTCGGAATAAAATATCCTACCAGTCCTACTAGTATTATATAGTCCAATGTTTGGATGTTTGTTGCTCATTCACGTCTGATCGAATTATATTGAAATTGGAAACACAGAACATAATTTGGAATAACACTTAGGCAGACACATTTCCATCGCGGGAAAATGACGGGAACGGGAACTACGCGGGTAAAACCGCGGGGCGCTGCTAGTGTTGATATAATACAATACAATGTTGTAGTGGTAGGACTCTTTCAGTTCTCCTGGGGAAATACCACACCTTTGTCAGTTATTCTACCACCAAACAGTAATGTACAAATCGAAACACAGTAATGTGCCAACGTTCAGGATGAAGAATGCGTTTTCCCGATGGTTACAATCTTGGTGTCTTCAAATAGAAAGTGCCTCGGTTTCTTCTGGGTAAACACGTTCCATCATACACCGCATCTTTGCTCAGCATCAGGCGAGATGCCAAGTGTGGCCTACACTATAATAGTAAAAAATAACGTGGCCAAGTGCGAGTTGGACTCGCCCATGAAGGGTTCCGTTGCAGCAAATAACATAATATACATAGTACACATAGTTCTTGTAGTTCGTTGTAACTTTGATCGAAGTTTCAATAATAGTGTATTTATGACGTATTAAAAAAAAAACTACTCATCAGATCGAGTTCAAACCAATTTTCGTTGGTAGTTGGTATGGTAATGTACATCATATATTTTTTTTGTTTTTTCATTCTCTTACTTTAAAAGTTAGAGGGGGGGGACACACATTTTACCACTTTGGAAGTGTCTCTCGCGCAAATTATTCAGTGTAGACGAAAATGATTTTAGAAACCTAAACATCATTTTTGAAGACCTATCGATAGAAACGCCACACGTGTAGGTTTGATGAAAAAAAAATTTTTGAGTCTCAGTTCTCAGTATGGGGGCAACCCTCATTTTTCTTTTTTTTTTTTGTTCAAATCTTAATGCGGTTCACAGAATACATCTACTTACCAAGTTTCAACAGTGTAGTTCTCATAGTTTCGGCAAAAAGTGGCTGTGACATACGGACGGACAGACAGACATGACGAATCTATAAGGGTTCCGTTTTTACGTTTTACGGAACCCTAAAAACACAGTATCTAGGTAATACTAATGTGTCAAAATTACTGTGTTCCGATTTGAAGCGAAATTTTTCTACAGAAATTACAATGCAAGATGCATTGTTTATACATATTTCTGGGCGACGAGCGCAGTGCAGGGCTAAGGGCTAAGGCAGGGTAGTAATTTGAACTCTTCATGTTGAAAAAGCTGACAGGCATTGTACTGTTATAAGCAAGCGTGTTACTTATCATCACATGTCTCGACTCGACTAATATAGTAGAGACAAAAAAGCCCACGAATGTCCATTAAAAAAATGAATGAATCCAAATTTGAAAAGTAGGTTACTCGCCACTAATGATGTCCCTGGGATAAGCCTTTGAAAAGTTAGAAAGGATTTACGAAGAAAATCTTAGCCGAGTTGAAGTTTTCCCCATTTTTCAGAGAGTTCAGTCATCCCTGAGAGCTGTGTTGAGTGTTTGAGAGCCTTTTAGCTCTTCTATAGCACTGTGCTAGACTTATGTAGGTATTACAGGTTCACCTGTGCTTCGATTCTATATTTAGATGTTTTTATGATTGTTGCTCAAACACATCGCAACGTCTGAATGAATCAGGCTAAAATTTTAAACACATAATGTAGAATAGGCTACTTTTCATGGCGAGAAAATAACGGAAAATTTAAATAATTTAACTGTCCTTCATTGACATGTCGCGTCACACTATATCGTTTCATTCGGTTGATATTCGTAATATTTATATGGCAAAACAATATGTATACAAGATCAGCTAGAAGATTTATAAATGACTAGCTGAACCGTGCGCGCGTTCCTACGCCACCTATCGAACATTGGTCGTACTAACTCAGATTCAGAACAAACTTAAAAAATAGACACAATACATGCTATCACGGCGGAATACAACGCGCGAACGAAAGCTCTCAAAAAGTTTTGTTTTCCCGTTTTTGTTACATTTTTCATTCATACTCCGCTCCTGTTGATAGTAGCGTAATGTTATTGATATAACCTATAGCCTTCCTCGATAAATGGACTATCCAACAGAAAAATAATCTTTCAAATCGGGCCAGTAGTTTCCGAGATCCCTGCGTTCAATCAAGCAAAGAAACAAACAAACTATTCAGTTTTATAATATTAAGTAGGTACAGAAATGAAATGAAACAATCGAAGCCTGTGTGACGGGTGAACCTGAAATCCCTACATCACTCTGGTACAATACAGTGCTATAGAAAAGCTACATACTACATGTGTAAGCACTTTTACAGTTTATTCAGAAACAAGGCGAGTAGAGTTTGCAGAGCAAGCTCCGATGGCGGTGTTGATTTTCCTCGGCGGTTTCACTATGTGATGTGGTCATACGTTTTAAACGAGTCTAGTCCGCGGCAAGGCTAGTTTAGTTAGTGCTTACCTTTAACAAAGTCCTTTATTGAAACTAGCTGGGAAATGTAGCGTAATGTATTATGGCGCTCGGTTACTAAAATCTTAAGCCTAGTGTAGCCATCTTATAATACTCTTATGATTAAAAAATGATTACCGTAAGTTGGAATATTTAAAAATATTGTACATGTATTTCTTCTTTTATTTCACGAACAAAAATGACGAAAATACAGTGCTTAGAAGTAGTTTCGAGTGACGTCAGCTCGTTGTACGATTTTTACGAAGCCGTGACGTCACAATTTCTCTCCGGGGTTTGATGATCTACAATATACATCTTTGTCGATTATTAATACTACAACAACTACTTTAATACTTTAATAAAACAAAATATACGTGCCCCATTTTTTCCATAATCTACCTGAGGGACTAATTAGAAGGATATAGTTTTTACCCCGTCATCATCCCATTATATATATTAAAAGTTTTAAGTGATACAAATAAACAATGATATTAATTGTTGGAATATGGGAATAAAAAATGGCAGTCATAGGAACTGCCGATAGAAGTGAAAACTTATAACTCAGAATTTGATAGCTTGCCTTGGAAACTACACGGGTGTAACCGGAGGGCATGGCCTAGCCATCATGCCATGGTCATCTAGAAATGCGTCAGCATTTCCCATTAGCTCACGCATTTCTAGATGGTCATGCCATGATGGCGAGGCCACGTCCTTTCAGCATTTCCCATTGGCTGACGCATTTCTAGATGCCCAATCGCCAAGGTTCCGAGTTTACCCGAAGATTTCTTATCATACCCGAGCGTGACGGTAGAATTCAATTTACAGAAATATAGAGAAAGTGATGAACCTGGCGTGTTCCAAAAAAACACATTTTTAGAGGGCATACTACCCGCACTTGGCCAGCATAATAGCCTGACCTTGACTAGTTACTGCATACTCTTTGTGAGAGAAAGTTTCAGCAGCGGAAACAAAAAGTGGGCTGGTCAGTGTTAATGCATCACTGTAAATTAGTATCTTAGCCAAGTGCTTTGTAAGTACGTACTTAAGTATTTGTCTAAGCCACAAATTTAATTTACATAAATAAGGCAAACGAATGTTTTACCAAAACGTTGCGGTCTACTCTATTTCTAAGAAAACGTAATTTCGAAAAAAAAAACGCCCGACTTTCCTACTCACTCTCGTTCTACTTCGTTTTGTCCGGTTTAGCATTGTTTGACATTTAAATGTTCTAAGCATACACTCTAACTAGAGTAGGCTTAGAACATTTAAACGGACAAAACGACGGATCGAAGTAGAATCGGAGTTGGAAAGTCGCGAGTTTATTTCGAAATTACGTTTTCATAGCAACAAAATAGACGTCCTGTAGTAGCGCCCTGCGGCTTCTCCAAAGTTTGGTAGGCAGTAGAGCCGATCCAAGACTAAGTAAATAAACAAATTTTGGTGGACATTTCACACACAGCACCATGTGACCCCAAACTAAGCAAAGCTTGTTAGTACAAGCCAGATAGCTGGTATAATACTTGTAAATACATACTTATTATTATACACACTAGCTACCAAAGATCCCTTTACAGAAATATACTCACGGATATAGAAAATATTTTCTACTAAAATACAGGTATGAATGAAAATCTCTTGTAACATTGCTTTCATCATATAATATGATAGAAGTGAACATCCGAAAATATCTCGAAATATTAAAAATCTCCCTTCAGGCTCTAATAGCAATCAGTCTTTCATCATTTCCCTAACAGAATTGTTGTCCTATCTACGGAAAAAGAGCTCCATCACGCAAAATTACGTATTATCTCCGCCGTACAATACTGGTATCACAAAGATTCAATAACTCTTGATATTCGTTCGTATTCTCACGAAAACCTTATCTGTGTTTACGCTGATGACGTCACATTTGTCGGTTTCATGTCCGGATTTGATCGAAGTTTCCTGGAATATTGGTAAGACATCTTCGACATAGGCCCGCAAGTGCCAAACCTATCGGAGGAGTTGGGAAAAATCATGTAACTGAATACTTCATATTGATTTATATCAGATGACGCGACGGTGGCTCCATCGAGTAACTTTATAGGAATATGGCAAAACTTATTGGTATGAGTCGAATGGATTGAACTATAACACAGCTAGCATCGCATTGGGAAGATAACCAAACAGTGGTGCCTTCATGATACTTAACAAGGTCATCGTTGAGATATTGGTACAGAACATTGTAACGTTACATATTGAGTACAATATGTAAACGTACATCCCTATTTTTCATTCCAAAAGCACCACTTTTCATAGGAGAGATGCGTATATTTACATACCAAATTTTCATATCACTAATTTCCTTTTAACTGTGTCCATACGATAAAGAATAATTTTCTCATCATTATGATATTGTTCTGGAATTATATATCTCATTTTAAACCTGTAATATTTACGTTTTTCTAAAATCCTATTTGTTTACATAATTTCATTATGTCAATACTTCAAACACCATTCGTCACTTAGCAACCTCTACCCTTTTTCATAAGGTCGTATAGTTTTTAGAACTAATCTTCTTTGAATTATTAATATTAAAATAAAGTTTTATTGCTCCAGATTCGAATTACTAAAAGTCTTCATTTTAAATCAAATTGGCTGAGATGGGCAGTGAGAATCTGGCTCCCAAGAGAGCAACAACAAAAGTGCAGTGGACTTCCTAGTGACCAACATCACCAGTAAACCTTGAAGGTCTGAACGTTCCTGCTGCCGGCTGTGAACCCTACCGTTCACGGACTATTATTCCTGAAGTGGATCACTGTTCCTGAAGTCGACTATCGTCCTTGAAGCAGACCTCTGTTCCTGAAGTCGACTATCGTTCTTGAAGCAGACCACTGTTCCTGAAGTCGACTATCGTTCTTGAAACAGAGCACTGTTCCTGAAGTCGACTATTGTTCCTGAAGTCGACTACCATTCCTGAAGTCGATTATCGTTCCCGAAGCGAACTACCATACCTGTGAACCTGCTTGGAAGCCACTACACTCACTAGCCCCTCAAGCCAGATAATTCTCAAATCTTTTATTTATTTTTTACACTTTTTTTCTCTTGTTTTACCTTTTTCTTATTCTTTATTTCATTTTTCTTTAATATACTTGTAATTGTGAACATTTTATTATTTCCCCTTTCTCCTCCCTTATAATACCTCTTTATGTTCACTAACGTGACATTTTTTTATTTTTTTTTAGAATCTGGAGCAAGAAAACTTTATTTTAATATTAATAATTCAAAGAGGATTAGTTCTAAAAACTATACGACCTTATGAAAAAGGGTAGAGGTTGCTAAGTGACGAATGGTGTTTGAAGTATTGACATAATGAAATTATGTAAACAAATAGGATTTTAGAAAAACGTAAATATTACAGGTTTAAAATGAGATATATAATTCCAGAACAATATCATAATGATGAGAAAATTATTCTTTGTCGTATGGACACAATTAAAAGGAAATTAGTGATATGAAAATTTGGTATGTAAATATACGCATCTCTCCTATGAAAAGTGGTGCTTTTGGAATGAAAAATAGGGATGTACGTTTACATATTGTAGTCAATATGTAACGTTACAACATGTGCAATAAGGGTTGCCTTGTATTGTACGTTTGATGTCCAATTATGGGCTACTTCTAAATCGATCTTCTAGATTAAGTAAGCATCGGGGGGTCAAAGAAACATGTTGTGGCCAACAAGCCCAGATGAAGTATTAGGCTTTCATCTTTTTTCTTTCAACAGGTACATTACCGACATGAAGTGGATGTTGTCGAATATTTCTTTGGTTCGTTTTCGTTTAAAACCTGACCAATTTCTTAGTTAAAATTGCGTAAATGCCATTGGTGTCATTTTTAAAAAGAAAATGTCGAAACATGAACTGGGCAAGTCTGATGACAATCACTTAAGAATAACTGCGACATCATAGATGCAGACGGATGTTGTAGCAGGCTGGAGTGCGCCTTTGCTCTCTGTTGTTGTTCTGAAATCTTCGCAAACAGGTAATTTTGTATAAAGTCCGTCCGTGGTAGAAATGATGGGGAGAACCGGATGGTATGACATTTCGAGTTTGGCAAGATAAAGAAGTAAGCTTTTTTATTTTCTTTCTCGTTTTACAAAGTCCTCTGGTATCATTTTGAAGATCCACCCGCCATGGCCAGTGTATTATTTTATAATAATTGCCATCTGACAGAGTAAAAAATAACAGTTTGGTCTCCAATCAGATGAATGACCGTAACGTAAGTTGCATTAACTCAAAAACTAAAATGGCTTATTATTGCATTGGCAGTCAGACGATTCAAGCAATTCATGGGAATTTCAAGAACACTTTATTTGATGGTAAAATAATTATTGATAAGCAGAGCTTGTGACTGATTTTGCACTTCTGTAATTACAAACAAATTTCTACTCACAAATTTCTGTAAATACATACATGCTTGTGCTATGCTATATAGAAACAAATTGACAAAGATGAAACATCAATCCCACTGCCTGAGGTTCTGTAAGCAGACATCTTTTATTACCCACTAGGCGAGTCCAACTTACATGTCGACTTTTTACATCTAGCCCCAAACTGGACAAAGCTTATAATATGGAAACCAGATAGATGACTTAATACGTACATAATTGTAAATTTATATATACTTTACATACATAGTCACACTTCAAAGCATTATTAATAAGTTCGTTGCTCTTTAGCTCCTGACATAGAAAACATTTCACCAACCGAGTTTATTGAGTTTATTTCCAAAGCATCCGTAGTTTGAATGAGGCCATTGTTACCCCAGGGATTGGATATACATAAACGTATCCTAAATGGTCGTATTATCTGGCGGTATTATCATGCGTATTGAGAGGCACCGCGAGCCTATATTGAGAGGCTCTACTGAATAGGGCCCTAGAAATGTAAAAATTGGGCGTAATGCCGGCGTTTCAATGGAATAAAACAGTGTATCTCAATCTCAGGTCTCTGTAGCTCTGGGGATCCGTGGACGTGCTCGTACTGGCTTAAGCACTCGTAACTAGGTCCTAGCTCAATGAATTGATTTATTAATTCGTTTCGATTTTTCTACCATCTACCCGAAGTTTCGATAAGATGTGGTAAGTAGGCAAAATTAAAAAAAACTACAACGAAAAAAAGACGTTCTCTTGCTTTTCTATTTACAGTAATATTTATTTAATAAAATCTAATGATTAAAAATTAAATATTTACCGTATGAGATAAAAGTGAAAAGACGAGCTTTACGTGCACACTATGGAAACACACTATGCAGTATGAATAATTAACATTTTAAATAACTCATTCAAGAATCAACGGCAGAATTTAAATTGTAATGTTCTAATAATTAATAAAGCCCAATCGCCTCTTTAAAATTAAAATAAAACATACTTATGTATATTAGGCGAATAAAAATACTAATAATTAAAATAATAATTAAACTACATTGTTAATTTATGGAAGTCTACGGATAATAGACACATGAAGCCACGGGCCCACCCCAGTGAAATGATTTGAGAAACTGTGGAATAGAAGGTCGAAGTCGAATAAGAAGTTGAGGGTAATACGGTATAGTAGGTCTGTGAAGTGAATTCATTGGTAGAACGGTTTTGCTTAGGGCTCAGAGTATAAAGTAATACGTACCTATTTACTAAATGTGGATCGATCAACAGGACGTTAGGACTTTGAAATGTCAAAAGTTAGTAAAATTTTATGTGTTTTCAAACCCCAACGAATTAAGAAAAGTGTGTTAAGTTTGAAATGGCTATATATATGTGTGTGCATATGTGGCTTGACAACATGCACAAATAGGTATCGTCATCAACACGAAGAAGAAAGAACACATTGCTACGAAACAGTTGGCCTTAGATAGCTTTTACTACCCGCCGAACCCTGAGGTAGAGCGTAAGGCGCAGGGTCCTAATAATCCATTAAGAGGCGAGTCTGTGATTTTAACGAAATCGATGTGTTTTTGTAGCCAATTCATGGCCATAATACATTATGTGGAAGTGTGAAATTAATACATACTATTACACATATCCTGAATTTCAAACTGAACTATTAAAAATCGTTGCATATGCTTCTTGTCTCTTGAAACTATGAAATTGGTTTGGCCAAATTTGTTTTCACCCGTAATTTTAATATGAAAAAAATATATGAAAACCGTGTTTTTAAAGATTCTAACTTTTATGTAGATACATATATGGGTTAGATCTTGTATGCCAATCTACTTATTAATCAGCAGATAGCCAGGGATAGTTTTTGAAAGTTTTTTAAAAAAACCTCCTGAATACGCCTGTTGTTTGAGTGACAGCAAATACATGTTGCACAAATGTATTTGCTATCACTCAAACAACAGGCGTTTTTGTAGTTGCTCGGCCACGTTATTCACAGTAGTAACTATTATCATAATCTGTGCCAGCCATAGAATACATAATAACAGCCACTGTTCGGCTGCTCACTCGCTTTGTACCTACGTTGGCTTGTACTATTATCATAATCTGTGCCAGCCATAGAATACATAATAACAGCCACTGTTTGGTTGCTCGCTCGTTTTGTACTTACGTTTGCTATGTTTCGAAAGAGTTGAAATAGGTATGTATTTATACCTACATGTAGAGATGCATTTCAATATTTTTTTCGCGTATACCTAGGTAGAAACTGATTGCCGATGTGCGATATAGAATTCTCACATACTAGGTATTGATTGATTGCTATAATCTGTTAAATGCAATGTAATAAAATTATAAAAATATTATCTATACATACCTATACAAATAAATAAAATTGGGTCGTCTGTATGTAATATCAAATTAACAGCTTTTCACTTAGCTCCAATGAAACTAAATACCTACGGTACCTATACCTAAAAACTATTTTTTGTCTATCTCTTTGTTTGTGCCGGTTAATCTCCGAAAAGGCTGGACCGATTATGACATGACTTGCACTATCACATAGGTAGCTGATCTCTTTTTATTACAGTATTGAGCGACGAGACGAGCAGGACATATGCCTGATGGTAAGCAACATGCCTGTCACATAACAGCACAGTGACACGGAACTATTGGAACATGAAGAGTCCAAATCCTCACTTAGCACTGCGCTCGTCACCCAGAGATCTAAGATATTATATCTCTCGGCCCTGTAATTCCTCTGAAAACATTGCCCTTCAAAGCGGAACACGGTAATGTTAGCATATTACTGATTGGCGGTAGAATTACTGGCAAAGGTGTGATACTTCCCCAGGCGGACTCTGCCAAGAGTCCTACCAATACTAAAGATTTCCTAAGGCATGACAGGTTACTCTTACTTGAGGAAAATAATTAGAAAAAGAAAACCCTCAAAACGGGTGGGCACAGTAAGTGGTTATGAACAAACGTTCATAATGTTTTTTTTTTCATCACAAGCTTCGCGTTTGTTATAAAAATTATACGTTGTTTTGTTCGGCTGCATCTATCGGTGGTTAGACTTCTTCAAAAGGTGGGTACTGTTCTTAAACACGTATACAGGGTTACTATAAAGACAGTGAGTTTTTTTTTATCGCGTATATGTCCTCTTTTGACCACTAACTCGCCTGATGGTAAGCGACGGTGTGGTCGAAGATGACGCACGTTGACCTAGTAAGAACGTATTCACTCTG
This sequence comes from Ectropis crepuscularia, assembly GCA_963693475.1. Taxonomy (NCBI): domain Eukaryota; kingdom Metazoa; phylum Arthropoda; class Insecta; order Lepidoptera; family Geometridae; genus Ectropis; species Ectropis crepuscularia. Next base: position 27,968,982 of record OY856353.1, on the reverse strand, counting down.
ACCTTGAAAAGTTCTAAATTGTATCTTTCAGGGAACAAGGAGGCCGACAAGTTATTCCACTCTAAATCTGTACGTACGAGAAAAGTGGACTCAAACCGTTTAGTACGGATTTTGGGAATATTGAGAAAATTCTGTTCGAGTTGCCTTAATATTTAATTTGTATTTCTCGCGGACTAAGCCGCGGGCAACAGCTTGTTTAATCATAAAGGCATATACCCTAAAACTAAGAACAAACATAGAAACACGACACTAAAAAAATCTGCAACGGATTCTGAAAGAAATAACACTTCTCGAGGCACCCATAAACATAACAATATGTTTATATACAATATCCAAATTAATGCAAAATCAAAATATAGCTGTGGCAGCAGAAAAGTAAGGATGCACAGATGGCTTCAAAGTCACTTGGAAACGGGGGCTGTGGTGTATTCTTAAAATAAATAATAAATTAATAATTTATTTCCGAAACTTTGAATACAACACAATTTAACAAGACGGTAATTCAGCAAGAGTTAAACATATACAAAATAGACATTTCCGTGATAGTAAGATATCACGTGTATTTATTTTTCGTCAACCGCGTGATTTTAAATCGAAAATCGACGTGTAGTGTAAACCTTGACTCCCCGTTAAGGTAACGAACGAAGACCTCGCGCGCCTAGAATAGGATTAGATTCTACTTTATACCGGTATTTAAATAAAAAGATTAAAAAATTAGGATTCTTTGTAGAAATTAAATATACACGTGATTTTGGTTTTAGTTGTAAACCTCACCAAGTATCACCAAGGGGGAGGGAGGGGTTAAAAATTAAAAAAAACATCATGTGATTAATGAACAGCCCCCAAATAGTTTGACACCAGATTTTGCATCCCCAGAAATGGCCCAATTTATGTAATGTAATCAGAATTTATCCAATCAAATTTCGATAGAGGAACTATCAAACTGCATTAAACGATCAGATACAGCTCCCGGCATGGACAATATTTCGTACTTTATGGTTAAAAACCTTCCAGATATAGGTAATCTAGTTACTTTATACAATCGATTTTGGAGTACTAATTTTGTTTCCAAACAATGGCAGAAAGTTAAGATAGTTCCTATACCAAAAACATGAAATGAAAACCGGCCAACGTCAGCTGTCCATACTAAAATTTTACAAGCTATACTTACTCGTAGACTTGATTGGTTTCTTGAGAAAAAGACCTGATTTTCAGAGGAAACTGTCGGTTTTAGGCGGTCTAGATCATGCCTTGATAATTTAGCTAGGTCATATATTCAGATTGGTCACACAGAAAGTTATCCAACTACAGGTTGTTTTGTAGACACTAGACATAGAAAGCGCCTACATCAACGTCAATAATATAACAAGTCTCTTGCAAGTATTGGATGGTTTGGAAGTGGGATCAGATTTCTGTAAATATCTATGGCAATTTCTTCATGAAAGAGTCTTGTTGGTTTCGATAGATGACAATGTCACATTATGCCGAACTACTGGAGTTGGTTTAGCCCAAGGAGTGTCCAGAATGTGATGTGAGATGTGATAGAGGATGTCTAACATATTTTGACGGAGTACGTCCGAAACGAAGTGCTCCGTCAGAGTCTTTTTGTACAAAACACCAATGTTGGAGAGTTTAATGGTATGTTGCCTTCATCATCATCACAGGAAGCCAAAAAGCAACTGCGGCTTTACTTGTTTCTCTTTGGAGCGGGTTCCTAAGCTTAATTATTTTTATTTAGGTCATTAAAAGTGTCATCCGTTATTTTATAAGTTATTTATAGTTTTTTTCCTTGTGTGGTCGTTTAATAAAGAGTTTTTTATTATTTTTTTTAAATAACTCTATACAAGGTGTTGCAGAAAGGTGCAACAATATTTATGGTAGTTCATCTACATTAAGTTTAGAATTATGTATGTGAAAATTACGCTTGAAAGCTCAAAATTTTTTTTCCATAAAAAAAAATATTTTTTTGATTGTTATTTCATTTGAAATACCCCTAATGGCCAGATATCCAAACTGATTTTTGTACGATGTCGCAGCGTCGGCAGCAAGGTCGTTTGTCTGCTGTACATGCTTTAGGGTTGAAGCTGGTGATTTGGTGGAAATTTTACGTCAAACTTTGACTCGCATTATCTCGTGATCTACCGTGCTGAGAGGAAAGAGACCTTGGGTGATGAAGTCTACATCAGTGTTAGAATGGACTGTTAAAATATTGTTGGGGGTAAATCCACCACGTTGTATATTAAAATCCGCATCAAAATCTGTTTGGTAGTTTTAAAGATCTAAGCAAGCATAGGGACAGACAGACAGTGGGAAGTAACTTTGTTTTATACTATGTAGTGACAATGTATGATTTGAAATGAGATGAATGATGATTTTTAAAAAAGTTTAAAGAAGAAGATGACTCACAATCGTAAAGCAATGATAGGGTTATAATCTTACAACATCAGATTAATTTTTTTAAACCAATAACAATTGATCGATTTTTGTGAATATTGATTTTAGGTACCTACTCAGGCGAATTTAAAAATATCTAGCCAAGAAATGAATAAAAACAGGTTTACTTCTTATGAAATTAATGAACTAATACTTGTGTAAAACATTTTTTCTAACACTGCACTTTGTCCTTCCTGTACGTTTGTCACAGTAACCCTGTAGAGGTAAATTTCCTAATGTCAATGTTTGGATATCTGTTGGTCAATTACATGGTAAAGTGAGAACGGATCGGGCTGAAATTTAGAACACAGTTAGATTATAGCCTGGAAGAACTCATAGGATATAGTTATCCCAGAAAAATACGGGAACAGGAATTACGCAGGTAAAACTGTGGGAGCCTATTAGAACGCATAATTTTTTGTTCCTAATTTACTTTGTCATAATGAATGTAGCATAATGTATAGTGTCATAATGCAACTTTCGCATAATAGTTTTTTTGCGTTATGTGTTTTAAGCATAACAATCTATTGTACTACATTTAATTCGACTATTGATGAGACGCATAATAGTTTTTAGGCATTTTTTTATTTGATCAATTTTTTTTTAAGGTGCCTTTTAAATCGCATATTATTTTTCACCTAATTTGCTTTGTCATAATGAATATAGCATAATATAATTATAGTGTCATAATGTAACTTTTGCACAGTCGTTTTGTGGCGTAATGTGTTTTAATCATAAAAATCTGTTGTACTACATTCGATTTGACCGTTGCTCAGACGCATTTAGACATTTTTTAATTATTTGTTGTGCTACGTAATAAATAACCAAGTTACATAGGACCCAGATCCGATTCGGAGCACCCCGACTTCACCTAGTCTTGTAGCTACTACCCCTAGAGTGTATTTAAAAAATGCGGGAGCCAGAAGCTCAAGGGAGGTCCTGAGTGGATCGATCCATGCGAGGCCAAGCGTAGCGAAGGCGAGCGAAGCGAGGCGGTGACCTCCGTAGTGGAGCGCAGGCCGAGTATGGAGAAGCAACACTCAGGGCTGACCGCAGAGCTTCTGGCGGGAGCCCACCCGGAGTCAAAAAGTGCACCATTTGTCTTAGGTGTATGTAGGTTTTTAAGTCCTAAAAATGTTGTCTACACAAATTAGTACCTACAAACATTGCTATACCCGCTTGCTACACCGCCTGCTCTTCGCGTTTACAATTTTGGCGGGAAAACGGGTGTCAGGTTACAAAACCGCGGTGTTTGTGCTTCGACATATGAAGTGCCGCCTTACTTGTATCCGTTTGAACCCATTTATTCTCAAGAGCGTTTCAAGACGCTTCTAGCGGTATCGTTTGTTTATAATTAATGTACTTAAAATGTAAACTAACATTTTTGACACTTGAGTTTTTTTTTTGCGATTTCTCAAGTAGTCGATCAGCTATTACATTAATAATTTATGAAGGAGACAGTGGTTTTATGGCTTAAATGTGTTGTATACGAAACAACAAACTCGAAAAACCAAAAAAAACTGCATTCGATAGCACAAATACATTTTTTTAAATTTTTTCAATACTTCGGGACCATTTTCCCGCCAAAATTTTTATTTTTAGTTTTTTTTTAATTTTACGATTTTTCTATGTAAATGAACTCTAATTTTTATGTGAAATATATCCAAATAAAGACTAGTTCAAGTAGACGCCATTAAACACAAATTTATCGGTATACCTTTCCAAATAAAATCACGAAAAATTTTATTCCCCGCCAAAAACCCGTCTGCAAAGTTAAGTTTGTATGTTTTCGTCATCATCAAGTTTTTGGGTACTATATTAAACACCGGTGTAGCAAGCGGATACTACTGCATAAATACCGTTTATAGTACCTACCATAAAAATGGTGTTTACCATAAAAAAAAATGTGGTGTTATTCTCAGACCAACGATTCTTAATCCTCAGAATATACTAAATAATTTCACAGCAACAGTATGATAACACGAATGCGATAATAACAGATACTATTGGCAATGATATTCCATTTAATTTGTAGATACCTACATTACGAATAATAAATATTGTTGTCAAAGTACCCACCCGCATTTGACTTGTTTTTTAGTTAGGCGTTTAAAGTTTATGCCGTTGATCATTATGTTTAAGTATAGTTATGCTTTTCTCAATGTGTGCCTTTAAACATTATGCTATTTATGGTTATGCGTCGAAACTTTATACTAAGTTATCTGTATGCTATATATGGCTATGCGGTTAAACATTATGCTAAGTTATCGTTATGTCATATATGGTTATGCTAGTTAACATTATGCGAAGTCAGTTATGCGTTTAGTTGTTATGGTAAATTATCATTAGTTCTAAAAACGTTATGCCTACCTAAAATAGGACAAAAAATGTTATGCCACCCCATATAGACCTTAAAACCGTAAAACCGAGAGGAGCTGCTGGTCTTTACAAATGTATGTAAATGTTTGAATGTTAGCAAATGTGTTGCTCAAAGCTTGGAAAACCATTTCACGGTAATATTATAAATAATACTTATATATTGGTGGACAATTTGCACTCAACACCATCTGATCCAAAATTAAGCAACCTTGTAATATGGCAACCAGATAGCTGATATAATACTTATATAATAGGAAATACATTCTCATTATAGATATGAACACCTAGACACAGTACAAATATTTGCACTGGGTGGGAATCGAACCCACGACTCTCGGCTCTCCGAAGTGTATCCGATAAAAAACCGGTAAGCTAGTAATTTTTCGGCGATTTTTTTTACTTCATATGAAATTAATGGCTTAACCTAAAAAAAAAACACTTATGTAAAACACTTTTTCTATCTAACCCTGCACTTTGTCCTTCCTGCACGTTCGTTACAGTAACCCTGTAGAGATAAATGTCCTATTAGTACCTATTATGAAAGTCAATGTTTGGATATTATTTTGCTGAATGACAGTTTGGAACATTGAGATTATAGCCGTTTGTTATTGTCACATTCCAAATCGAAATGCAACTTACAACAGAGCACACTAAAGTCTAATATTCCTAAATGGTGTATGATATTGAATACGTAACAGTAACTTAACATGGAATATGTAGCAGTTCGCACCTGCTCCGGAACCCCGTTTCGTAGAAACTATGGCTCTGGCTGTGGGCGCCTATCAGAATACGAATAGTGCTATATCTGTGTGAGTAATGTTGTCAATGTAGTTATGCAATTTTATTTTCCCACGCTCACAGACTACGGTCTTAAATTTTCCCTTGCAAACAATGTAAATGTCAATAAGGCTAACTATATAGTGTAGAGACTATCTTAACGTAGACTTGTTACCCAGCGCATCCTTACGAGTCCTTACACGCTCTGTTGAAGGGTGTGATGACAGTCGGGTACCTATCCAGTTAAAATCAAGAACCGATCCGGTTAAAGCCACTTCAATCTGGTTAGAACCGACCGCAAGAACCGACAGGATTAACTACGTCACAGGGCGGCTTCGCGCGGGTAATCTCTGCTAAATTATGAGGTTTTGGCTTCGAGTTTGAAAATAGTTTGGAACATTTTAAAAGCTTTGTGATTTTGTCAAGCCCGATTACTATTCTAGTCAGGGGCTACAGCGCGGTCCGTTAATTAGGTACGACAAAGCTTTGTGAAATACGGCTTGTTAAGTCAAACTGACTGTGAAATTGAGTAGCTAGATAAAAGTAACGATATATATAAATTCCTTATATTAAGAGATCAATTTCATCGATGCATTATGAACTCCATTTTAGTGCCACGATAGATTTTATCAGGACCGGACTGGACCAATAAGCAAAAGTTGTTCAAAATAATAAGTAGAAACCTTTTGTGGTTAATAGTATAGTCCCGATAATAGAGTCTGCAAACTGCTTTATAGAAATAAGCCCCGATCAACATCTTAAGATTGAACTTGGATGATTGGTGATTCAACACCAAACATCCAACCTAACATTTATAATATTAGTGGGATGGCCTCATTTAATACCGTTATCTGGGTAAATCGACCTCCATCCACCGTGAAACGTTGTCCGATGTTCTAGGCACGAATATGGCTGCAAAATAATTGTATATCGTTCAACATGCGATGTACGCTGTTGCCGATAAAAGTACGTTTTAAAACCACTACGAGTTTTAATACTTACTTACATATTTCAAAGTACCGAAATATATTTTATTTAAGGATTGTTATTTATCGACTCCTCCATTCTCCATTTATCCTCCTGGCTGGAAATGCTACACTGGTGGGTCAGCATTATAACTTTTGCTTCTCTTTTTTGTATTTTTAGCGAAGAGGTCTTCTTCTCTGAAGGAGTTTAAGGCTTATATTCAGAAACACTATCACCTTGAATTTTTGATCTCTTAAGTCATCTTTGTTGTCTTCAGTTTTTTATTCTTATTTGTTCCTGTAGGTTCACTATGATTGGTTATGTGGTGGTTTGTTTATTATTATTAATATTTTTATCTATTATGTGTATTTTGAATAGCAATGTGTATTAGATTGTTAAGTAGTTTATTTTTAAAACAGCATAAGTAACTACATACTCGTTTTTTCACTTGCTATTAATTACTTTTTCACTCTCTCATCACTCTATTTTTCTTTTATTCGCCATTCTGCTAATTTACTATGTTCCAAATTTCAAAATCCCGATCCGTTAAGACGTTTCGACGTGATAGAGCAACAAACATCCAAACATTCGAATTTATTATATTCGTAGGATTATTAATATTAACAAAAACACAGATAAAATTCTGCCAATATTTTTCACACAGTCACACACTATCTAATACTGCATCTGTTAGTAATAGGTTCTAGGGTTGTTGAGGAAGTGATTATGAGGAAGAGGAGGAGGAAGAGGAATTGCCACACGCATATTTAGAGGATGCGGATTAGGAAGCGGAAGAGGAAGCGGATGAGGAAGCGGAAGAGGAAGCGGCAGACGAAGCGGATAAGGAAGAGGATGATAGGAAATTAAAAATACTACCGGACCCAACCTTAAAGCCGCTGTCTTGTATTTACATAACTAGGTACATACATGCACAAAAAATTATTAAAAATGCATTTTCCAGTGGACCAAACTATGAATCTAAATCATTCTAGGGGAAGTCTCGCTCGCCCGTTTGGCCCGGCATTGTGCTGCGGCGTATGCGTTGCCATGGATACGCGATGTCCATGCGCAGTGAAATTCCTCATAAATTCCTCTTAAATTTTGAGGAAGCGATAGCGGAAGAGGATTTTTTATTTTTATTTATGAGGATGCGGTAACGGTTGAGGAACCCAAAATATTGCAGAACTTCCGCATTATGAGGAAGCGGAAGAGGAATCCTCAGCAACCCTATTAGGTTCTCAGAGGAACACAGCATGTATATGAGATGCGCGGTTACCATAAGGTTTAATTCAATTCAATTCAATTCAATTCATTTATTCGAACCATAAATTCATAAGAACACTTGGTAACGTCATTAACAAAAAGGCAAAGAATCCGTGTACATAATAAGATAAAATAACAATGTCAAAATGAATAAAGCGGCTGTAAAGGAGCCTCGTCAATCAAATGCAGCTGTAAAAAGGCTTTGTCAAAGACAAACTAACAAATAATGAATACATACAGTATACAGATACTACATGAGTACAAACAATGTTCCATCAAAAGTTTTATAAATGTATTATTTTACCTTATTACAAGATTCCAGTTTCAACACATTTCTCTTCCATACGTTACTATCTTTAACAAAGTCATCTATATTATAATATGCCTTGCTCAATAGGTAGCTTTTTATTTCATTTTTAAACTTTGTTTCATTAAGACCTTCGACTTGTGCAGGGATTGCATTATAGAAGCGAATACCATTACATTTGAAAGAGTTATTTGTTTTCTGAAGTCTGCACTTAGGAAATACAATTTTGTGCTTATGGTGCGCTTTTGGATTCAGATCAGTTAGTTTCTTCAGTCGACTTCGATTTTTTCTTACATACATTATACATTCATAAATATACAATGAAGGGACTGTTAATATGTTTATAGTTTTGAAAATCTCCCGTACTGAATCTCTAGCTGATAAATTATATAGACCACGGATTGCTCTCTTTTGCAATATGAAAACTGAGTTTCTGTCCGCAGCTGAACCCCATAATAAAATCCCGTAGGACATAATACTATGAAAATAGCCAAAATAAACAAGCCTAGCTGTTGCGACATCCGATATTTTTTTAATTTGACGAACAGCGTGGGCAGCTGAACTAAGTCGGTCAGCCAGTCTCTCTATGTGAGGACCCCATTGAAGCTTTGAATCTACTGAAATACCCAGAAATCGAGTAGATTGTACAGGTTCGATGAGTTCATCTTTCAGTCTTATATCAAGTTTACCGCACATTACATTGCAGAGTGAGAATTTTATACATTTCGTTTTAGTTGGATTAAGTACTAGATTATTTGCTTCAAACCATTTGTACGCAATGTCTAAAATTACGTTAATTTCTGTGAAATCGTTTATTCCTCTCTTCACTTTGAATAGAAGTGATGTATCATCAGCGAACATAACTATTTCTATATTTTTATGTTTCTTTATCATGAAAGGTAGATCATTTATGTAAATAAGAAACAAGAAAGGTCCAAGTATGGAACCTTGTGGTACACCCATTCTTATAGGCGACTCATTTGATTGCACACCGTCAACATCGACTATCTGTACACGGTCTTTAAGATATGAAGAAATGAAATTTAGAGCTGGTTTCGATACCCCATAGAACTGCAGTTTCTTCAAAAGAGTTTCATGATGAACACAGTCGAAAGCTTTTGATAAGTCACAAAATACTCCTAGAACGTCATGATGGTCTTCCCAGGCTTTCAATATATAATTAGTTATTTCAATACCGGCATCGGTAGTGGAACGTCCTTTTGTAAATCCAAATTGGTTACTATGTAATAGGTTATTAATATTAAAGTAAGACAAAAGTTGCCTGAGAACTAGTTTCTCGAATATTTTGCTGATGCAGGGCAAAACCGAGATGGGTCTGTAGTTTCCAAGTTCGTTTTTGTCTCCAGATTTAAACAAAGGTATCACTTTACTATACTTCATCATGTCAGGAAATGTGCCATTTTTGATACATTCGTTAAATACTTCTGCTAAATATGGAGCAATGTTATTAATAATCCCCTCAAGTACCTTAACAGATAAACCCCATAAGTCCTCTGTATTCTTAACTTTAATGTCTTTGAACGTTTTTAGTATTGCAGTGGCAGTAACATGATGAAACTCAAATGTAGATGAAGGACAATCAACATTTTCTGTCAACATTTCCTCTGCAAGAGAGGGAGACGAAGTTAGGTGTTTAGTTGTCTCTAAGGGAATATCAGCAAAATAAGCCTTGAAAGCATCTACAATGTCCGATTTTTTTGTAGTGACATTTTCGCCAACCCGAACTGCGCGCATCATTTCACGACTTTTAGTTTTACCAGACTCCTTGTTTATTATCTTCCACGTGCTTTTTATCACGTTGTTGGAGTTTTTAATTTGATCCCGAATGAATATTGCTTTTGCTCGAATACACAAATTTCTAAAAATATTTGAATACCTCTTAACATAGACTTTTGTTGCATCGTCGTTGCAGTATGTCTTTAGTTTATATAAATTGTAAAGATTGTTTCGACTTTTAATAAGTCCTGGTGTTGCCCATTCGGCAAACTTCGGTTTTGCGTTAATATTTATTAATTTGGTATGAAAAATATTATTATATTGTGTACTCAGCATTTTAAAAAAATCAGAATAATTACGATTAGGATCATTAATAGTCATATCGAAAAAATTGTTCGAAAAATGATTAGTTATCGCGGTATTTAAAGCTGACATACGGGACAATGTAATGGGTCTAACAAGCACTTTCTCTTCCGCCCTTTTCATACAGGCAGGAAGAGAAATGCTCAAGCCCCTATGGTCCGAACGCAAACAATCTAGGACTTCAGAATGAATGTATTCACAGTTTACAAAAACATTATCAATGCAAGTTGCAGAACAACCTTTCTTAGTTACTGCGACCCTTGTGGGTTCAGTGAACACTTTTGTCAAATTAAAAGATTGGCATAACATTAATATATTGCTCTTATTACGAGATTCCGAAAGTATGTCTGTGTTGAAGTCTCCACACATCACAATCTGTTTACTTTTCTTAGATATTCTACTCAATGCTTCTTCTAAAGTAGTTAGGAAGATCTCAATTTCGGCACTAGGTGGCTTATAAACACATAAAACAACATATCGATCCAATTCTACGCAAGCTAGTTCACAATGGCGTTCAACAGTTATATTTTCTACATCTTTTCGGGACTTATATTTCACATTATTGCGTACAAAAATTATGCAACCACCTCCTATTGCCAATTTTCTATAGTATATACTACCTATTGTATAATTGTTTAGACAAAAATTCAATTCACATTTCGATAGCCAGGTCTCAGTGAAACAAATTACATCGTAATTGTGTGAGCTTTCCAAGAATAGCTCTATTTCTTCTAGTTTACCTAACAGCCTGTTTATATTCTGGTATAAAATATAAACGGTGTTCTCTTGAACCTTCTGAGTAACAGTTCTTTTGTTGCAAGGGGGACCTAGTATATTACGACGCTTTGTTGTAACATAATGAGGCCTCTCTGTTGTCAGGGATTTCAGTTTAAACAGTTACTGTTGGTTGTCGCAATATTTGTCAAGTTTTGAAATTTCCTTTTTCGCTCGTTTGACAATGTAAAAACAATCAGTTTAGCTATTTTAACTTTTAAGTGTCGGGCTAAGAATTGTTTCCCATTGGACAATACAAAATTGTGTATAAAATTATTAATATCAAATAATATAAAGTCTCCGCTTTTGTTTGAAATGAGGTTGTGTAAAATAACATTCAAAGAATATATTTTTTGATTTTGTCTATCGCTCAAAGAAGTCGAATAAGGAAATGTACATAATATAATTTTACCAACTTTACCCGAACTGTGAAAATCCACTAATGATTCTATACAATTTACAAGATCCCTTTTAGTAGTACTCAATGAGTTACCCATCATTATTACAACATCTGACTTTTGTTTAAATTTACTGACCACCACTTTATCTATTAGCTGGTGAAAAGTTATATTTGGTATACACGTGTTAGTTAGTTGATTATTATTAGTATTTACATGGTTGAAAATATTTCCTAACCCAACACCAATTCCGTCGCAGAAAAGTTCAACTTTCCCGGTTTTTTCGATTCCACTAACATCTTGTTCAGTTTGTTGATTAAAAACATCTTCAAACACGCTACCATTAGCAGTCGTACCATTTGATGAATTTATGTTCGATTGCCTGTTGTTGTTCACTAATGATAATGATGTAGCATGGTCGGGGCATATCATACAGGATACGTCACTTGTGAGTGACGTAGTTGTGGCCGACAATAGGTCTGCAGCAGAAATCGATTGCCGTTGCTTGGAGGGACTAAGACTTATTAAACTATTCATTGCCGATATCAGTTGGTCTATTTCTTTCTGTGCCATGCTGTATTTGATGTTTAAGTCTTTAAGTTGGTTTTCCAATCTATCCATCGTTACTAAGTTTTCGTCGTAGTGTTGTTGAATTGTCATAATTGTGTTTTTGTCATCTCTGATCACCTCCCTTAACCTTATCTTATCTTTGATAAGTTCGATATTACACCGATTATGACAATATTTTAAGTGTTTCTTACATTTTGAAATTGATCTTTTAACCTTTAAGTACTTTTTAAGTGTGTTTCTTCCTTTAATCAACACATGATTATTTTCCAAAACTGAGCTCTGTTTTTCCACTGTCAGATCAATGGTTTCTATTACTTTAGGTTTGTTGCTATCCACCATTAATTTGTTATACAAACCTAATATATTTTCTGCATCTTTTTCACTCTTATACAAATCTATACTTTTGATCAGAATGCCTGCTTGATTTAATTCATCTTGTAATTTCTTTATTTTAATTTGTGCTTCCTCTAATTCAATATTTCTATTTCCGTTGATGTTAATTATATCCAGTAATTTTTCTCTATCCTCTTGTAATTGACTATTTATCTCTTCGAGATTTCTCATATCGTTTTTCAATTGAGTGTTTTTGTCCAAGACAATTTGAATTTCCACCTCACCTTCATCTCTTTCTTGTAATAGGGTTTTATTGTCCTTCTTAGAGTTTTGTAAATCAAGTAAAGTTTCTTTTAATTTTTGTTCCAATTCGCGTATGCTATTCTGTCTAGTTTTCATATTAGCGAATATAACAATATCAAGTTGTGAGAAACAATTCTTCGTTGGTTTGATTCACTTTATATTTTTATTTTCTATGATAGTAAGTAACGAAACGTAAATTCAGAGTATTTCGGATTTTTTGTATCAATAAAACAAAAAAAAACAATCAAATCTGAAGTAGTTGATGTCAAGCCGTCATTAATCGTGTCAGTCTATCAAGCTTCTATATTTTTAATCTGTGCCGCTTCCTTTGCTCAACTTTAGTTGTCAAAGTCGCTTACCGTAGTTTTCTAATGTCAAACTGTCAAAGCTTCATGAATTTTATAAGAAGGCGGGTTGGAATATAAACAAAGCGGATGTTCGTCAATTATTTGCGTGATTGGTGGTTTTTCAGTGTTTCAGAGTAAATTCCAAAATAAAATTCCGTTATACTGGAACAACAAAAACAGAATTCATGTAAAAAACATAATTTTACGTATGTATTTGGTGTAAAACGTACCTTGTGACAATTGTGCAGGATGGATATATCTTCGAATATGACTTTGGTACTGTATATCTTCGTTTATACACTATTTCCAATTTATTTTGCTGTACTGATTCACATAACAAACTACTCTTAGTAGTGTCCAACCGGAAGTCCCTATAAAAATATTCCCCATAGGATAAACCCAGTGCATGCAAATGTAAGCTTTACCTGTACTAACGTATTTTAAAATTGTACTGTGAGTTTGAAATTCAACTTAAAACTACACGATTTGTAGCGCTTACTGTTCAGTGTATATGGTAATGGTTGTATGTGGATTCCACGGAACTGGTATTAATGTACCTGGAACAAAATGAAAAATAATATTAGTTTGACGAAAAATATGCAAAAATACACAATATGTAATAGCTAGCATCGCCCCACTGGTTTATCCGCTTAGTTCCTGTTCCCGTTGTTTTACCGGAATAAAAAGTAGCCTATGTATTTTTTTCGAACTCTGTTTCAAATTTCAACCCGATTCCGTTTATACGAGATTGAGCACCAAACATCGACGTTTTTATAATATTAGTAGGATATAATATATGTACCAGCACCAACTCGCGACTTCGTACGTGTAGAGTCTATCTAGATTTGATTACCAAGCCTTAAGATATTCCAAGTCTTGTGTTGCTGGATAAAAAGTTTAGTTCAGTTTACGTGCTAGGTACTCTCTGCGCCAGGCCATCTATATTTCAAACAGGTCATCTATATTTCAAATTAAGCGTTTTAATTAGTTAGCGTGGGTCACTTTCGACCGCACCATCGCTTACCGTCAGGGGAGTTGACGGTCAAACGAGATCATATCAGTGTTGCATAAAGAGGAAGCTCGAATGAAAAGCTGACAAAAGGAGATTTGGAGACTATCTAAGTTTAAAAGAATGAGTAACGCAAAGAAATGTGAATCGAGAACATATAATATGGGTGAGGAGATAGAATGGGTGAAAGGAGTGCTATTATAAAAAAAGATGCATTATAAGTAAAAAAAAAAAAGCGAAATCAGATAGGGGAACACTCGAGCTCAGAGCGAAATTGAGAGATATATGTATATATATAGTCATATTTTCGCAGACTAAAAACATTGAACTCTTAAAACACTTAGTTACATCAATGACTAAAAAGAAACCTTTTACACAGATTTTCAGCATATTGCATTGCTCCTGTGTAAGCTTGAAGTACCAAGCGTCATGTAGTCCAGAACTGGGAGTAAGAGAGTTTGTGCTACCGCAACTTTGTTGGCCAAAGGCAAATAATTACGGATTTTTCGTAATGACAGTGCTATGGCATCATATTATGCAATATTACGAGTAATAGCATGAACAATCTATCTGGAACGGAAATAATATGGGAATAGCAAGAAAGATTAACGGTAAACTTACAAGTTCACACTCTGTAATATAACATCGTTCCACAGCGTATTAAACATGTCCTGTATGCGTAAACCGATATAACCCTTTACCAACCAGTCGGGCCGACTCACGTGCATCAGGTGTTTTGTACCGGTATCTGCTATCCTGTAAACCCTCAATACATCGTACCGACTCAATAGCTTCATCCACACTGCACCTGTATTCAGGAATCCACAAGGCAAACAAATTGTACACCAGTACATCGGTCAATGGCGGTCGACTAATTAAATGAATTCGCTGTGTGAAACATCGACATTTGACAGGTCACGTTAAGAAATTAAGTAACGTTGGTTGTAACCATTCTCATTGTAATGCAAAATCATCCCACCTAATATACTAATGCTGGGATTCTAGGCCTTCTCTCAGAAGGAGAGATTTAAGGCCGTTATCTACCACGCTAACCAAGTGCAGTGTTGTTGGATGACGCATGTAGTCGAATCAATATGTATTTTTTTGGTATATCCCGGTTTCAGCACGATTTTTTTTTTCGCCGTCAAAGCCTGTAATAATGCCAAACCTGTACATCTACACTTAGGAAAATACTCAAGAGCTTGTAGATGGGGTTCGACCCGAAGGCGTCAAGTAAAATAGGACGTTCTCTGCACTACTTCAACTACATTTATGTAGGTGGCAAAACAACAGAATTAATATTACTTTTAATTTTACATGGTAAGTAAAAACCAAACATTACTAGATTGTTTAGATTCCTTCTTTTTGTTACCAAACGAACTCGAACATACTCGTGAAATAAAGACAAATCAACTCCCATCACTAGACTAGATACTAGATGCCGTGCCAACTCCTCGCCCCGTCGATAGATCAAAGTCATCCGGCAGCCAGATAAGAGCTTTAGCACCCAGCTCACCTCCCAAACACTAGACTGCGACCCGACGGTCAAACAAGGATATGGACCCAAGACGTATCTCTGTGTGAACAGCCGACTAAGATGTATGGCTGTAAATATCAGACCAGACCCCTACCATGAGCTATGGTCTAAAGATGGCTATTTATCTCTCTTTATTGGCTCAGGATATGTATCTCAATGGTAAAGCAAAGGGTATGAGGACAACTAAAATCTTAAACTAAAACAATCTTGGCTTTGATAGATCTTGAGCTAAGCTAAGTTACCTTAAAATAAGTTAGAAATCAGTAGATGACATCGTGCAGCGCGATTACCGTATTATACCGTATCTCATGTCAATAAGTTTTATTGCAATTCACGAAATATTAAGCGTTAGTTGTCTGGCAAAATCATCGCACCAAGAGCTTAGAGTACAGGGATTGGGATGTCTCTCCATCAAAGATACGGGAAGTGGCAGTGCCCTGAAGTTAAATCTAAGCCCCGGAACGACGTGAATCTTCGCGTTACTTCCACCGCGGCGGCGCTGATACTGAGTGATCGCGATGTTTTGGATGAATGCCTCCGACGTGATATGAGTCTTACAGCTATTATATGTGCATTTGCACGCAAATCGTGTGTAGTGTTTCCTTTGTACATGTTTAAGGTTGCCTTTGTAAAGCTACAGACAAAATGATTCAGGACCGACCCAAACTCCATGAGAATTGTAAGAACAGTACGTCAGTTTATGATGAAAAAGGTAAGAAGTAAATATATTATTTACCATTATGCATGACATTTCTAAAAAAATCTAACTAAAACAACATTTACTTAATAGTATTTGTGAAACTCGGAAACTTGTTAGTTATCTAGTAATAATTTATTTTCCCCAAAAACAAGAAAATTAAATTCAGACACTGGGCCAAATTTCATAACAAGCAATAACCAAGTCATCTAGATAAATGAAAGTGAATTAATATAAAATGAATTATAATAATTAAGTTTTGAAGTGAAAACTTCTTTAGACGCGCCTAGACAGATTTTTCGTACGCTTCGTTCTAGCGTCACGTTCGGGTATGATAAGAAATCTTCGGGTAAACTCGGGACCATGGCCATTGAGCATCTAGAAATGCGTCAGCCAATGGGAAATGCTGAAAGGGCATGACCATCTAGAAATGCATCAGCCAATGGGAAATAATGCTGAAGCATTTCTAGATGGCCATGCCATGATGGCCTGTCCACACCCTCCGGTTACACCCGTGTAGTTTCCAAGGTAAGCTATCAAATTCTGAGTTATAAGTTTTCACTTCTATCGGCAGTTCCTATGACTGCCAATTTTTTGTTGATATTTCAAAAACCGCTTTTTATATTATATTTCGATAAAATATGTGACTATCTCTGAACCAAGATCTATGAGAAAAACAAAATTAAAATGTTTGATTTACCCCCGACTACCTAGTATTTGTAATCTGTTCTACATTCTACTAGTGAAGCCCTTTCATTTGATACCCATATTGAGGTAGGTTATGAAGAAATATTTTGACCGCCAATTTGTGGAGGCGGCCATATTGAATCTATTTTAACCAAACATAGCTAAGAACCATCACACGGAAATTACCCTTCAAATAAAAAAAAACCGTATCGAAATCGGTCCATCTGTTTGACCTCTACGGTGCCACAGACAGACAGACATCGACATCGACCCCTTTTTGGTCGGAGGTTAAAAAAAAAGAACGGAAAATCGGCGGAGCTATCGCGTAACAGACGTACAAAAAAACATACAACCGAATTGAGAACCTCCTTTTTTTGAAGTCGGTTAAATAAGTAAAACCTATCTATCGGAACGTTCGCGTAACAGACGTACAAAAAAAAACATACAACCGAATTGAGAACCTCCTTTTTTTGAAGTCGGTTAAATGAGTAAAACCTATCGGAACGTTCCCATAAAATAAACTACTCCACTGTATTGAGGTAATATTACTAAAGTCGCGTGCAAACTACGCAGAAAAACCATTCTAACGGCACCGCGATAAACTTTTGTCAAGTTATGTTTTATTGCTCTCCATCTGTATTATTTTCAGAAAAAAAGGGTCGCGTTTGCTTTGTAATGGCTGCGTTTATCGAGATTTCACAGCTTGCATTTTAAGAGTATCCTTCTTTTGTATGTTTTTATCGTTTATCGTTAAAAGGATTTGCATTTGACTAACCGCGAAAACCGGAAACCGTGGAATAATAGAGCGAATTTGTCTACAAAAAAAACGATACACTTTGAACTATAGGCATCCAAAGACTATGGGCCACATTAGACACTCAATATATAGACATCATCATAATACCCAATCAGGCAATATATAAGAATTTTCTGCATCAAGTCAACATTTAAACAAAACCGACTTCAATTTAAAACTAAATTCAAACACTCGATTTAACTTCATATTTTTCGTGAAATCTACGATGACAACAATCTTTTGAAAACATCCCCCTTTTTGAAACTGGTTAAAAACAACGATCTCAATACATAGTTGTGCCCTCCCAAACTTCAGGGTGCACGGAGTCATGTTATCGTTGGGAAGAGTGAGCTCACACTTTTTCCGTTCTAGTCGGTTTCAGGAAGTGGTGAACGTCGGACGTTTTTACCTATAACTTTTCGTTGTCAACAACCAAAATAAGTGGAACCACATCATATCGCGCCTCTTGCGATTCTAGGGGTCAAGTAGATTAGTTGTGTGTAAACTACTTACGATACACATAAGACGCAGTTTATTTACCAATTTCAAGGTGCTCAGGGTAGTACTACATCTGGTAGTTTATATCAATGGTTAAAAATAAAATAAAAATTGCTGAAACGATGTCGTGACCACGAAGGTGTGTCACAGTGCTTGACGGATCCCCGTCGCAAAGGAACACCAGTTACAATGGGTTTCATCGATACCTCGTCCCTCATTAGAGTCCGACAGACGAGCCCTCGAGGTCCTCGCTCGAGAGGCTCTCGTAAGACGTCGTAACGTCGAGATAGATTAATGTGACCGGATTAAGCGGCGAGCACACTGTTATATTCCGAGAGCTGGTGACAAAATTTGGGTAAGTATTTCAGACAAGCTGAACACTTGCCCAGCCTCTCACCAGCCAGGTCTGCAGCTCCGTGTTGGGGAATAATAGGAGGGCTATGTGACAAGTTTTTAGCTTGCCTTAAACACCTACACAAAATTAGCTGAAATCTCTCGGAATATTTTTGAAGTGAAAACTTCTTTAGGCGCGCCTTGACAGATTTTTCGTGGGCTGTAAATTGAATTCATTCGTCACGTTCGGGTATGATAAGAAAGCTTCGGGTAAACTCGGGACCATGGCTATTGCCCATCTAGAAATACGTCAGCCAATGGGAAAATGGGAAATGCTGAAAGGGCGTGGACAGGTCATCATGCCATGGCCATCTAGAAACGCATCAGCCAATTGGAAATGCTGACGCATTTCTAGATGGCCATGCAAAGATAGCGAGGCCACGCCCTCCGGTTACAACCGTGTAGTTTCCAAGGTAAGCTAGCAAATTCTGAGTTTTAAGTTTTCACTTCTATCGGCAGTTCATATGACTGCCAATATTTTTTTTTTAGTAACGAGTGACAAGACGACCAGGACATGTGCCTGATGGTAAACAACATGCCTGCCACATAACAGCACAGTGACACTCAGTTGTAACATGAAGAGTTCAAATCATTACCTAGCACTGCAGTGCGCTCGTCACCCAGAGATCTGAGCTGTTACATCTCTAAGCCCTGTAATTTCTCTGGACACATTGCCCTTCAAACCGGAACACAGTAATGTTGGCACTTTACACTGCTTGGCGGTAGAATAACTGGCAAAGGAAACTTCCGTTAATGTGCACCCGAATTTACAAGTCAGCCATAATATCCGCCCGGCGTCTCACGGCAGTACATTCTGGACGTATTTTTAAAGCTAATCCTCCTCATAATGCATTAACGTTACGATAAGGGTGTTATTTGTGCTCCAGTTGGTTCGGAAACGTCGCATGACCGGTAATCACCGAATTATTGATAACAGACCGCCCATTCCCGTACCTAGCGAACATACGATACACACGAACGGTATTTGGAATGTATATTATTTATTAGCAGCACCCCGCGGTTTTACCCGCGCAGTTCCCGTTCCTGTATTTTCTCGGGATAAAAAGTACCCTATATGTTCTTACAAGCTATAATCTATCAGTGTTTTAAATTTCAATCCGATCCGCTCATACGGTGCAGCGTGATTGAGCAACAAACGTGTAAATGTCAATGCTTGGGCATTGACGTTTATAAAAATATGCATCCAGCATCCCGCTGTTGCAGTCGCGTAGTTCCCGATCACGTTAATTTTTTATAGTTCGGGTTCCGTTGTGCCATTTCAGCCCGATATCCCTATTTAGAAAAAAAATATAATATTGCATATTGCTTATAATAACAGTCGGTAAAGATTCAGAGCTTATTTCATGGTGTCATAATTTCAAAAATCGATCCAGTAGTTTTTGCCTGCGTGCGCGTAAAACATCAAATCTTTTCTCTTTATAATAATAGTTTAGATTTCTTAATACGTACTGACGATATCGAACATAAAACACAATATATGTGAATTTGTATCTAAAAGTATAATTATGCGAGATAAGTATTGGATAACTTCCAAAACATACAAATGAATTTAATAAATAACATTTTGTGGTCCGTTTCCCAATAGTTTCGAAGGTTACCTCCCAAATCAAAAAACTAATCGGTAAAATATCTATCTAGGTATCTCTCTCCATTTATTATTATTTATCTATATATATATAAAAAAATCAATGCCACTTTTCGTTGTTAATAAACTCCTCCTAAACGGCTGGACCGATTTGAATGATTTTTTTTGTATACCTACGTTTGGGTAGGGCCCTGGAAGGTTTAGATTCACAAATCAGCCCGGCAGATGGCGCTGCAGTTGATATCTAGGTTATTATTCGAGCGAAGCCGGAGCGGGCCGCTAGTCTTTAATATTAATTTGTACGTTCTAAGACATCCCCAAGACGTACCAAGCCGTCAACTGTCCGAGCGTACACCGATGAAGTGACGACATCGCTCTCTCGTCCGAGACACCTTAGTTTATTCTTGAAATCTGTTTAATCAGTGAAGCAGCTTCGTTAACTTGAAAATAACCATTCAACGATCGCTCTACAACTACATAGAGCGAACTTTCAAGGGAAAGGACCTTCATCAATCAACTGCAAATTAAGAATCAGTGGATTTCTTTCAAGCGAAATGCTATTATAGACAACGATCTTCGTCACTCAACGCTGAGACCCATTAGGTCCAGTTACCTTACACAATCATGTATCAGAATATGTGGCAGAAAGGAGCATACAGAGATATATTATAAATAGACAAACACACATCATGCTAATATTATAAATGCGAAAGTTTGAAAGTTGGTTGCTCAATCATGTCGGAATGGCTAAATGGATCGGGTTGAAATATGAAATACAGTGCGGAGTAGAACATACTTTTTATCCCAGAAACGGGAACTACGAGTAACGAGTCCGAGTAAAACTGCGGGGCGTCGCACATACAAAGAATCCCAGTTACATTTGAATTTGTTATTAGCGGCGCGGTTTCACCCGCTAGTTCTAGATCTCTTTATTTTTCCGGGATAAAGTGTAGTAGTTCCAGACTACTTTTTATCTATTTATGTAACAAATTTCATCCAGATCCCTGCAGTAGTTTCTGCAAGGACATCAACACATACTCACAAACTTTCGCATTTACAATATTAGTAGGAGTTTTTGCATCTGCGTTTTTGTCTATTGTCACCTCACATCTCAAGTGGCTTACGTGACCACAAAATTTTAATATTTAATCATCAGTCTTTCATAAAAGGCGTGATATTACAAACCTCTACCAGTGCACCCTCACTCGCTCAAGGTCGCGCGGTTTTAGCCTACCGCTAGACCGTTCCTTCCAGGAAACAAGTGACAGTCGGTTGTCGGACGCACGGCTGAGCGCTTGCGCAAAACGTTTCCCGCGCATTTTGTTATTAGATATGTCGTAAACCCTCCGCACTAGACAGGGACAGAGTTACGCGTTAGAAAGAGCGCAAATGTTTATTTGAAAATCGCGACATGTATTGCGAGCTGAATTGAACTTTGTTGTGTCCCAGCAAGAGTCGCTATTTATATAATTGTTTTTGGTAAGTGAGGCTTCTGTACTAATATTTATTCTGTGCCTCTACGTACAAACTGGGTTAGTTTAGAAAGCATCGAAGAAATGATAAAAGCGACAAACATTTGAAAATGAATCACATACGAGTATTCATCATATACTACACCATAACCATGTATTAGGGCTCCCACACAAAACTGCGATGCGATGCGATGCGACACCGCATCGGAGCAATTTGCATCGCATCGCATCGCAGTTTTGTGTGGGAGGCCCTAACTTACCATAATTTCGTCCGTATTGTAAACAAATACATTTATGGTCGGAAAAGAAACACCGAGCAATCTATGACGATGACTAAGATTTGAACATAAATATGCCCTTTGCCTTGAAATATTGTTTCCTTTGACGTGGAAGTCATTTGAAGCGAACGTGATACTTCCTAAAGGGTTAATTTTTCAGAGCATACAGCTAAGAAAATTTATTTTTAAGTAAACCGTCTTACTTACGAATATATACGCAAATGTTACGACCACGCATTATTTATTAACACAAAAAGATATATCCGGTCGAATAGAGAAACCTCCTCCTTTTTTGAAGTCCGTTCAAAATAGAAACAATTATCATCTTATATATAAAATTCGGGTCTATATGGGGTGGCATAACATTGTTTGTCCTATTTTAGGTTGGCATAACGTTTTTAGGACTAATGATAATTTACCATAACAACTAAACGCATAACTGGCTTCGCATAATGTTAACTAGCATAACCATATATAACATAACGATAACTTAGCATAATGTTTAAACGCATAGCCATATATAGCATACAGATAACTTAGTATAATGTTTCGCCGCATAACTATAAATAGCATAATGGTTAAAGGCACACATTGAGAAAAGCATAACAATACTTAAACATACTGATCAACGGCATAAACTTTAAACGCCTAACTAAAAAACAAGTGTAAAGAGCGGACATAAATAAAATACGTGGGTGTGTGAAATGCGGGTGGGTACTTCGACAACAATATTTATTATTCGTAATGTAGGTATCTACTAATTTAATGGAATATCTATGCAGGACTATGCAGTAGTATTTGTACCAATTTATGTAGACATAACGTTTTTAGGACTCAAAAACCTACATACACGTAAGACATATAGTGCACTTTTTGACTCCGGGTGGGCTCCCGCCAGAAGCTCATCGGTCAGCCCTGAGTGTCGCTTCTCCATACTCGGCCTGCACTCCACTACGGAGGTCGCCGGCTCGCTTCGCTCGCCACCTCCCCCCTTCGCTACGCTTGGCCTCGCATGGATCGCTCCACTCAGGACCTCTCTTGAGCTTCTGGCTCCCGCATTTTTTAAATACACTCTAGGGGTAGTAGCGACAAGACTAGGTGGAGTCGGGATGCTCCGAGTCGGATCTGGACCCTATATAACCTGGTTATATATTACGTAGCACAACAAATAATTAAAAAATGCCTAAATGCGTCTGAGCAACAGTCGAATTGAATCTAGCACAATAGATTTTTATGATTAAAACACATAACGACAAAAAACGATTATGCAAAAGTTACATTATGACACTATATGTTATGCTACATTCATTATGACAAAGTAAATTAGGGAAAAAAAAATATGCGGTTTAAACGGCACCTTAAAAAAAATAGAACAAATAAAAAAATGCTTAAAAACTATTATGCGTCTCATCAATAGTCGAATAAAATGTAGTACAATAGATTGTTATGCTTAAAACACATGACGCCAAAAAATGATTATGCGAAAGTTGCATTATGACACTATACATTATGCTACATTCATTATGACAAAGTAAATTAGGAACAAAAAGTTATGCGTTCTAATAGGCTCCCATAAAATTCTCGTCTTATATATAAAATTCTCGTGTCACAGTGTTTGTTTCCTTACTCCTCCGAAACGGCTTTACTGATTTTTACCAAATTTTATATGCATATTTAGTAGGTCTGAGAATCGGCTACTAACTATTATTCATACCCCTAAGTATTAGGGGTTGTTCACCCCAAACATTTTTTTTGAAAAATTCTGCAGTCAAATTTTTTTGTTTTTATTTTTTTATAATGTGGCGTTAAAAAATACATACAACCCTAAATTTTTACTCTTTTACCACCAACCCCTGTTTTTTTATAGCCATTTTAGTAATTTAATCATTTGACAGTGAACTCCTAAACGACGGGACCGATTTGAATGTTTTTTTTGTGTGTGTACTCGAAGATGGTTTAAATTCACAAATAAGCCCGGCAGATGGCGCTGCAGACAGTGTCTAGGTTATGTCCGAGCGAAGCCGGAACGGGCCGCTAGTTTTAATATATTTTATAATATGCTATATTTGAAAACAACTCTTCAAATCGTCAATTATTTAATTGATTCTACAGATAGAAATTTGATCTTGGACTCGATGAAAGAGCCAAAGTTGAATGGATATACATTGCCATTTAAACAGTTTTATTTTCAAGTTCCTAATTTATAGAATAACAAAGGAACTTTTTCGTGCGCATTCTTTAGAAGAGGCTTTTACACGTCAAATTCTCGATCAGGCTATAAAACTGAATCACAAAAAAAAATATACACAGACATTCCAGAGGCCAAACTCATTAGTTACCAACGTTCAAAACGTAAACGCAAACACAAACCGGTAGAACTTGGGCCACGATGGCACGAAATCGCGGTGAATGCCAGGATCGAGTTTTTTTAGCGGTAATGTTTGCAATTAACAGCCATCAGCGCTTCTACCGCCTAACTAAATCGGCTATCGCTTTGCTAATGCTGTCTCTATCATTTCAAGCGAAAAGAAAAGAGAGAGAAACATCAAAGCTATGACATTTTTCGTTAGGCGGTAGACCCCCTGGCCTGATGTTAAATAACGATGCGGTCCATGATGAAGCGCTGTAACCTAGAAAAAAACGATTCACTGTAGATTTGAAGACACACAGATTAAATCAATAATACCCACTCAGCAACGTTCCCAAAGTTTGGAACAAAAACCATAACATTGAAGTCAGTTTTTAGACGTCACGAGTAGTCCGATAGAAAAAAAAAACATTGAAATCGGTTCGGGCTTTCTCGAGAAATCAGGTAACCATACATAAAAAAAAAATATGGTGGTCGAATTGATAACCTCCTTTTTTTTGGAAGTCGGTTAAAAAAGAAGTAAGGCGGTAGTAGATAAAGTAGAACAGCTGCACACTTGCCGGAATGTATCCGATGAAAAACTTGCAACTTAAGTTGTACTGTTACCGGTAGAATTTCGTTTTGAAAACACATTTGTTTCTGTTTAGCCACGGGGAATAGAGGCAGTGTGTGTCGAGCGTCGCGTGACTGATGGTGATCGAGCTCCGATACCCGAGCCGGGCTGGGTTCCCGGTAATCGTCTGCTGAAAGCTTTGTTGTACGGAATATACACTTGTTTGCTTCCAGTTTGTCTATGGAAAAAAACGTAGCACCAGGGCTATAAATACTACTCAAATAAATGCTAAACAGAAAAATCATGTCTGCGTTATTTTTAGGTAAATTACAGAAAAGCGGCAAACATTCGTTGTTGTTTTATGTCTGATGGTAAGCGGTTATACCACTCCCTAGACATTTTGAACATCAGAGACGTTTGAACTTATGTTGATTAAATTAAAGTAAAAAAAAGTATTTGTTTTGTACAAAGAATCAGTATTGGTCTAACAGGAACAAGTATCGTCATGTTCTGCTAATTAAAAGTACTTAGACATCATGAGATTTATGAAAAGGCACATTATTTAAGGCATTTTCATTTTCTGGCCCAAATTTTTGGAGCATGTTAGTATTTTCACGAGGTTTTCCTTTACCTTTAATGCCTGTTGTATTATTGTCATTGGAAATATACAACAGGCGTGTTTCTTACCATCTGAACGAAACATTTACGGTGTCTCGTCTCTGTAAAGTTATTTAACTATTATACTCGTAGCTCGTAGGTTTACACTTGACTGCTAGCTCGCCTGATGCTAAGCAACGATGCTGTCTGCGATGGGGCGTGCTTACCTAAAAGAAACCGATTCACTCTGGATTTGAAGACACCATGATTCCAACTCTATCGCAAAGGTGTTTTTTTTTTCGATAGTTTCAATCATGGTCTCAGGCAACGGATTCCACAACCTAGACGTTCTTTTCACAAAAGTAGAGTCAAAACTCATCGCTCGTGTCTTAGACTGTAAACCAAAAAGATGTCGCTTTTTCGAGTCGGATGAAAAAACAGGCAAGGTTGTATTAGATCATGCAGATCGGTCGTACACTCTCATGACCCAGGGGTTCTGTCTCACCTGCATGAACTGGCGCACGCAGTCGGCGCCATGGTCCCGGAGGAAGCTCCTCAGGGTCCTGACTCCGCGCGCAGACAGCCGGTACCCGCTGCCGTTGGGGCCGCCGGAGAAGTACACCCCAGGTACCTGGCCTTCCACCATGGTCTCACATCACACACGCGCCCAAATACACAAAAACTGGAGAACCATTACCAAATTTACTGCGGATATTCACTAAAATAATTAGAGGGGTTAACTACATAAAAAATTGTCTATTCGTTTAGAAGCACAGACAGATACTCTGATGCACAGAAACGTCAAACTGGTCGTGATGGAGGCTCTGAATCGAGAGAAGACGACTTAGAAAATAGCAAAATCGGAGTAAAGAGATTAGAAAGAGAGAGGCTTAGATTGCTCCCTTCTCCCACTTATTTTCCTTTTCCTTTCCTAATCCAAGATATTTGTTACAAGAGAAACCACATGACAAAGGTCACGGATCCCGGAGTCTGTAGAGCTGCTTACTAAAAAAAATAGCTTATAATATCGCTCTTTTTAACTCAATGATTAAATATAACTAAACACACAGCTATTTGACCACATTGAATCTATATCACAATCTAACGTGATTAAAACTTTGAGGTAATTAAATAACGGTCGATCATAATTAAATGCTATACGAGTGGCTGAATGTATTGTTGATAGCTTACGATCGGACCGGGAATAGTTCAATCAATCACTAAACAAAGTTAAGTTCGCTGATTAGAATGCGGGAGTGTAAGTGTGTACGCGTAACCTCAAAACCCATTTAAAAAAACACAGTATGTAAATGACTTAATCGAACAAAAAAGCCGTCAAGGAAAAACCCATAACTGAAAAAAAATCTACTTCTCAGAAAATATCAAACGATAGATAAACCTATATTAAATATACAGTCCGCGAGGTATAAGCTGAGCTTTGCATTAGTGTGAGTGATCACCAAAAGTACAGTCAGACGCAGGACGCTGTGACCATGTTCTCTTAATAAGGTGTCAATTTTATATTCAATAAATCGTTGTTTATTATGCAGTATCAATTGTATATTGGTATAAACGATAGGCCTGCCCTGAATACGGTATTCGGAAATTTTAAGTAAATAAGTTATACGTAGGTGACGGATCTCATGCTTTTCCATTAAAAATTTTCTGTTATTCTCTGTCCTTGACCATTTGAATCCTAAAAGAGATACTTCTTTTCGCAATGACCATATTGATCCTGGATAGTTAATGTCAGCTTGTTGTTTAAGAGTTTGTTGTCTGACTGTACTTTTGGTAATAGATGCGTATGCATGTGATCACTCACACTAATGCAAAGCTCAGCTTATACCTCGCGGACTGTACTAGTATGAAAACTAAAAGGACGCAAAAAACTAATTCATCAACGCGACAACATCGTCGAATCAACTAATCAACTTATACAAAGCTCCAGCTTTCTGCAAAGCAAAAGATAACATCCCTTTCGCTTTCTTCATTAAAGTACACAACCGTTTGCAGAGAATATTGCGTTTCTAAAGCGCGAAAAGTGCACCGAGAGACCTAAGCACATTGAAGCTGTCTTTTTAATTAAAAACTTGCAACAGGGAGGAGCAATTGTACACATTTGATATTGACTCACAGAGTACACTGTATCATTTTACTTCACGACTTCTTTGTATTATTTATTTAACTTTTTTTTTTTTTACTTTTTTGTAATGACAACATTTTACAAAGAGTTTATTAGCTTTATGAAGTTGACACGTGCGTAACGTAACGGAAGTAACGGATCGTAGCGCGTCGTAGCCGTTGTTCGCGGGCGACCGGCGCGTAGCCACTGCTACGCGAGCTACGAAGTTCGTAGCGCCGTAGTGCGACGGGGTTGGTTGGTCGCCCAGTGACGTAACTAAGGAAGGATTTTTTTTATCCTTGAGATTATGAGGATACGGATAATGAGCAAAACGGGAGTTCGAATCGTTTGACACACGTGCCTCGCGACTCTTCGTTTTTATGAACAACACAAAAGAGAATTTATCGTCTTCATCGCAATAAATGCAAATACTTTTCCTCTTTTTTTTTCAGTGAATTTGATAAAATATGTTTTTAATCTATTAACAAATTTTACCTTCAAATCTCTTAATAGATTTGATCGCGGATATGCCTCAAAACTTCCTTTAACATATTCGTAGATATATATAAAATAACAAATGTTATGTCGTGATCCTTGAGGTTTTTTTTTTTTTATATAAAGATTGACGAGACGAGCAGGACATGTGCCTGATGGTAAGCAACATGCCTGCCACATAACAACACAGTGACACACAGCTATTGGAACATGAAGAGCCAAAATCATTACCTAGCACCGCACTGCGCTCGTCACCCAGGTGTAATTAATTAACATACCCGTTATTATTAAATTCCATGAACACGTTTTTTTTTTATTTCAAGGGCCGCAAACAATACAATACCACAGATTATTTATTGCAATACTTTTAAACATAGTGACATAGTGCCCACAACTAAATACTTCAGGTTAGTGTTGCCCTCAACTTAAATATAACAACAAACAACATAAAATATTTATATTTAAAGACAGTTTGATACACTTTATAGATATACCGAAGAAAAAGGATACATATAAACAATGAACACCCACCCTTAAAAACTAGTGTGACTGCTGGCGGCCTTAACGCTAAAAGCAATTTCTACCAGATAACTTGAGTTTGTCGTCGTTCCATGTTGAGCATAGATCGTTCAGAAACTTCCACGCGACGAGAGATCCACACAAAGGAACTTGTCTAGTTAGTCTAGTAAAGTAATAAAAGCTGCACTGGTGAAGACAGAGGCCATAAAATGCACCGATGCGATGCAGCCAATCGTCGCTCGAATAAAACGTCCAGATAAGAAGTTTACGAGACCGCCGCGTGTCCAGCGAGATTTGTTATTGTACTCGTCAATTACCACTGTCTTATCTATAATTTTGGTAGATTTAGTTTGGAGAGCGATGTGTCTCTTAAGGCCGGTTTGCATTTTGATTAGTGCTATTGCGAGTGAGTAATCGCGACTGATTACTATACACACACACGCAATAATTAATCGGCGTCCACACGTGTTTGCTACTAATAATAAGTTGCCGGCCTCCTTGTTCCCTGAGAGATACAATCTAGAACTTTTCAAGGTCAGAGTGAATATGTACTTTCTAGGTCAACGTGCGTCATCTTCGACCACACCGTCGCTTACCATCAGGCGAGTTGGTGGTCAAACGCGGACCTACACGCGATAAAAAAAACTAATCACTCAACACCTGCACTACTCACTCGTATTAATCAAAATGAAAACAGGCCTTTACGTTGCTGCACTATGTTTGACAGATACGAGGAAAACAGACACATTCCGAGAGCTGCTACCAAATTTTGAGGGGCGCTGAAAACTTGTCACATAGCTCCCCTATTATTTCCCAACACGGAGCTGCAGACCTGGCTGGTGAGAGGCGGGGCAAAATGAATCCATACATTTATAAAAATATTTTTATTCATCAATAAATATGTTTAAGGCTGTGCGCAATTGTTATATGTTGTAGTTTATTGTTTAAAGTATTTAAAAAAAAAGCCAGATGATTTTGTCGGGGTTTTAATACTTCCAGAAGCGTGCAAAAATGTTTTGCAAAAAGTAAATAGATGTACATATTTGAGGCAATTTGAAATTGTAATTATGTATCTCTATTGTATACTGCTATTAAGCATGCTGGTGACGCGAACTCACAGAATTAAACCAATCGAAATAGCGACCAGAGCGCATTTTTTCCTATCTTATTCCAAAAAGTGTTGGACGCGACTAAAATAATTTAGCCTTCAAAAATCATTCAAAAAACACATTCCGTACTGTTGTACAAACCGTACAATAATTCCAAGGCTTACTTACTCTCGCTAAAAAACGAATTTTCTACGAACAATATAAATTAAATACTCGAACAGATTTTAAAATGAAGCGGAACTAAAATAGTCCGGAGCAGAAGGCTCGAGCTGAAAATTATGTCCAATGGAAATTGTCCACTTAAAATTTCTGAATGGATTTTAATGTTTCAAGACGAAAATTGCAAAAAAGTATTTTAAATTTCATGCCTGGGGATTTTAAAATGATGTGCAATACTTCGCTTAATGAACAAAAATAGGTTTTTTTTTCATCTTTATTCTACTAATATTACAAATATCAATGTTTGGATGTTTGTCGCTCAATCACGTCGGACCTCGAACGGATCGAGTTGAAATTTGGAACATAGTTAGATAAGTATTTAGCACATTTTATCATGGTAAAATAACGCGAACGGGGAGCCGGGGAGCGCTTCTAGTATATTAATATTTATAAAAATATAGTAAACAAATATACATCTTAATGATAATATAAACATTA
Source organism: Ectropis crepuscularia (assembly GCA_963693475.1). Lineage (NCBI taxonomy): Eukaryota > Metazoa > Arthropoda > Insecta > Lepidoptera > Geometridae > Ectropis > Ectropis crepuscularia. The sequence continues at coordinate 27,938,639 of OY856353.1, read as the reverse complement.
TAAGAAGTTCCAATATGCAGCTGTGTACTGGTGACCCCTCCAAAATTCGCGCCTGATTTTTATGACAATATCCGAGCGAAGTCAGAACGGGCCGCTAGTACGTACATACATGTATAAAAATCGCGTGTCACGTTTGCTTGTCCGCTATGAACTCCTAAACTACTGAAAACCAATTTTATTCAAATTCTACAGACTGTGTACAATTTGATCAAATTTGAGAGATAGGATAGTTTATTGGTCATTATGCGGCAAAACAAATATTGCGGCGTTGGCTAGTTTATTTTCTAACTTTATTATTTTTAAACTTTCGCGATTTAATCTCATATTGAAAACATTTGGAACAGGATTTACAATTTTGTCTTTTGTTTCATAAACGTAAAATTTACGAAGTTAAAGAAAGCGCTAGGAGTTTTGAGTGACGTCACGTATTACATAAACTATTTTTATGTAGATGTGACGTCACAACCCCCCCCTACTCTGGAAATTCGATGACCTATTATATATCTACAGGGCTACTGGTTATTGAACCTATTCCTTCCTCCTATGAGATCTCGTCTGGTAGGAATTTGAATTATGATCTTAAATAGCATATATAGACTACTTTATTTCTTAAAAATGTAGGCAATAACCGTCAACTAAATTCATCAAACTCTATGCAAAGTCACAATATAACTGTTTCATACACAATATAACTGTTACAGAATTTAAAACTACCAGAAGAGACTACAAAACGTATCCTACCTACGTAGCGTATTTCCAAACTATACAACGCCAGAACGCAGACATAGGAAACTGCTAGAGTATATATTGTAATGTTGTTTTAAAATCTGTTATTACAAACCATACAAGAGTTTTGCGTACTGATCGTGTATAGTTTGTAACGTGGATGCTCGCGTCGCGTCTTTCCATTCTATACAACGCCAGAACGCAGCCATAGGAAACTGTTCGCGTACGAGTATATTATATTGTAATGTTGTTTTAAATCTGTTATTACAATGCATACAATAATTTTTCGTACTGATTGTCTATATTGTCGATCCGATGCTGAGATTTGACTCTGGGTGGGCTCCCGCCAGAAGCCCTGCGGTCAGCCCTGAGTGTCGCTTCTCCATACTCGGCCTGAGCTCCACTACGGAGGTCGCCGGCTCGCTTCGCTCGCCACCTCCCCCCTGCGTTTCGCTAGGCCTCGTATGGCTCGCAGCGCTCCTCTCAGGATCTCCCTTAAGCTTCTGGCTCCCGCATTTTTTATATACACTCTAGGGGTAGTAGCGACAAGACTAGGTGGAGTCGGGGTGCTCCGAGTCGGATCTGGGAAACCAACATCTACAATAAATCAGTCAGTATAACATCTTGATAAAACATCTTAGATCTCTGGATGACGAGCGCAGTGCAGTGCTAGGTAATGATTTGGACTCTTCATGTTCCAATAGCTGCGTGGCACTGTACTGTTATGTAGCAGGTATGTTGCTTACCATCAGGCAAATGTCCTGCTCGTCTCGTCACTCTTTATATAAACAAAAAAATGCAACTGCTCACGTACAAATTGTAATGTTAGTTTCGCGCGCTTATTTCAAAACATACACGATTAGTCCGTATGCGTACTGGCCCTGTATATTTTGTAACAGCATAATACTTCTACGTTACTACAAAGTATACGCGAGTATTTGCGTACTGGCATTGTATGGTTTGGAAAATCTTAGTAAAAAAACTTATTTACAATCTATACTTGATTAGTTTCATACCCTTGCGTTCTGGCCTTGTATAGATTGGAAATACGCACCTACGTATGTACCTACCTACGCTAGGCGGTTCCGCTTGAATTATCAACTCGGGCTTATTGGGAGAGAAGAAAAATAAATTGACAGTCATAGGAACTGCCGATAGAAGTGAAAACTTTTAACTCAGAATTTGATAGCTCACTTTGGAAACTACGCGGTTGAAACCGGAGGGCGTGACCCTGACCATGGAAATCTCGAAATGATGACGCATTTCTAGATGGCCATGATCCCGAGTTTACCCGAAGATTTCTTTCATTTACGAATGTGATGCACGAGTTCAATTGTCAGTTCACGAAAATTCTGTGTGTGTGCCAAAAGAAATGTTCACTTCAAAAATGTCTTTACTCGTTCAGAAACCGACGCAATAAAACGTAGTCTTTAAATTTTACCCGTAAACTTTTATTTTTCAAAAGATAGAAATACTCTAAAGTTAAATTGAAACGTGACCGTGGACAATATCCGTGGCACAATGATCCTAACAAATCTCACAGAAATTAATCTCTGTTGTTTTGTACAGAATCTTATTGCTTTCTCGGGCGATACGACACAGTATCACAGCTTCGAAACTAGGAAAGAATGTTTTTTTTTATTGGGCACAGCCTTTATTAACAAAACTAACAACATACAATGAGAACTACTACACTACGCTACATCAACTACTTACACTAAGCACATCTGAATTATCCCTTCCCTAAGCCAATTAGAGTCTACAGAATATTTTATTTGAAGACATAACTATGTATGTATATAGTCAAATTTTGTGAGATTCTGTTATCAATCTATCAAACATTAATTTCATAACTGGTAGTTCCCGTTCCCATGACTTTCCCACGATCAAAAGTAGCATTTATGCTATTTCAGACTATATTATAATTGTGTTTAAAATTTGTAACCGAGCCGTCTAGCCGTTTCGATGTCATTGAGCAACAAACATCCAAACTTTCGCATTTAGGTATAGTTTTAGTAGGAGGAATATCACTGAATAAAAAATGTTCATAAAAATATATAACTAAATATTACTATTCCAGTGCTTCTTATTAAACTACTATTTAAAGACGATGCTAAACTGAACTTTAACGTAGGTAATAACGATGAATTTAGAATAGAATCGAGTTCAAATAGTTTATAACAGTAATAGCACAGTCGGGGCAGACATTGAAATAGAAAAAAATCCGGGGAGCGATTTTTTTTTTTAAAACCTCGGGGAGGGTTGTTGGAAGTATAAATCTCGATTTTCTAACTAATTCCGGTAGAGGGTTCGCCGCCATCTTGTTTTAAAGTTTTTGTGAAATAACTCGTTAATTTTCAAGCAAAAATGATAGTAACCAAAGTTGTTAGAAATTTAATTTTTCGCAAGTTTGGTCGAAATAATTTTTACGCTAGGATCAATATTTGCAGAGTTGTACTATCAAGTTTATCAAAAAAATCGTAATGAGTGTAATTTTATTTTCTTCAGTTTTTGTTCTCGCACTTTTTTTTACTTATTTTATTTTTAGTATTTGTTGTTATAGCGGCAATAGAAATACATCGTCTGTGTAAATTTCAACTGTCTAGCTATCACCGTTCTTGAGGTACAGCCTGGTGACAGACAGACGGACGGACGGACAGACGGACAGCCAAGTCTCAGTAACAGGGTTCCGTTTTTAACTAAGATACTATAGGGAACCCTAAGAAGTGCGACAACCAAAGTTGAAGAAAATAAAATTCCACCCATTACGATTTTTTTGATAAACTTGATAGCATAACACTGTAAATATTGATCCTAGCGTAAAAATGACTAGAATCAAACTTGTGAGAAATTAAATTTCCAACAACTTTGGATATGATCATTTTTGCTCTAAAGTTGAAAATTAACGAGGTATTTCACAATAACTTTAAAACAAGATGGCGGCGAACCCTCTACCGGGATTAGTTCGAAAATCGAGATTTATACTTCCAACCACCCTCTTTGACGTTTAAAAAAAAGAAATAGCTCCCCGGATTTTTTTCTATTTCAGGCTAATTTTATGTCTGCCCCGACTGTATTATAATTTTTAGTTATTGACTACGTTTTAGTGTTGTTTCTTCAGTTGTTTTATTATTTTTGTTCATGACTTTTTTATTTTCCATTATAGTTTAAAAAGTAGTAGAAAAAAGTTTCGATTGTGTAATTTCCTTCCTACTATTATTCCTATTTACAGGTATAGGATTACTAATTTACGAGACACAAAGCGAACACTCTTTGCACACTTTTTCCACTACCCTGGCGCTAGTGGTAACCAGCGCCAGGGTAGCGAACCTGTACTTAAGGTGCTGACAACAGCTAACTGAAATTCACGAATTCGAAATTAAGCCACGCCTCTTAAATACTTCGATAAGACAGCGCCACCAAACGAAACCGCGTCCAGCCGGCGACATTATTAGTATTGAACAAAACGTGGAAACAAAAAGTTACCGCTCCAAGGTCATAGATGGCGCTTTTAAAATATTTTGTAATTAATTTAACATAACTTTTTGTTTCCTTCGATATCTTTTTGCACTTTTGCAGATTGTGAAGAACATTATCGAAATTCTATTAGTAAAGCCTATAAATAATAATGTACGGTCTACAATTACAATAAACTCTTTTTATACAGAAAATTAAACCAACTTCAAAATCACAAATAGGCACTCGAAAGCGAAAAAAAGTTAATTTAATTATTGTAAGCGCTACTCACTCATCTATTTGAAGTCAAATAGATTCATTCGACATAAACATTAATTGCATTAAAGTAGCTACAGCAAAAAGCCAACATTACGTGGTGTTCCCAGGCGGTCACCCATCCAAGTACTGACCACGCCAGGTGTTGCTTAACTTCGGTGATCGGACGAGAACTAGTGTTTTCACGCGCTATGCACGTCGTCAATTATATTAAATACGTGTATTAATACAAACATAATAGTTATCACCATCATCATCATCAATAGACGAGCTCGCAAGTTAATAATCCACAACTATTGCAACACGAAAAACAAGTTTTTGAAACAACCCCATTTCGCTGCTTTGTAACGAAAGGTCCACAAACAAAATTTTACAAAAATATTTTAAATTCACAAGATTTTTTTTTATTTAAACCATGCAGAACGTTTATAAAATGAAACATTTATAAATTGCAATGGAAAAAGTTTTGGAATTTATATCATGCAAAAAGTTGGTTTTAAAATGTCGAATAACAATGTAGAAATGGATAAAGTTTTTTTTTGGGTTTTTATATGGACTAGAGGCACCATATTCTATAGCGGACAAATGATTTGAAAATATAAATTTCACCTATACTTACTAGTGTTGAGTACCTATGCAATAAAATATAAAAAATACAAAAATGAAACAACCACTCAGAAATAAACAGACAATTCTTGAGATTGAGAGAATAAAGCTGCAGCTCACTACATCGCAGAAAAAAAGAGAAGTTCGTATCATATACCGGTCAGCAAAACGAAACACGACAAAAAACAGTTTCTACAAGTACAAAAAATAACACAAACTGGATATGAGTCACAAATGCCTAAGTTAATATTTTTTATTTTAATATTAACTTTGTTTGAAAACGCATAATTTTTTTCCGTAATTTACTTTGTCATAATGAATGTAGCATAATATATAGTGCCATAATGTAAATTTTGCATAATAGTTTATATAAATATTAATGCAGTTGAAAAAGATAGCTAATCCTTGAAACTATCCAAATTAATCAATATCCAGAAACGAAGGCTACAACCATAATCTACATAAAAAATAATAAAGACACTGTTTAGCAACATTTTAAAGTTGATTTTGTGCGAGTTACGATGGTTATAAAAAATGACACGCTCCCGTGTCATACGCCTTAAAATAAACGTTTGAATGACACGGATGCCGTGTTTTCCGCAACGAATCGGTTAAGTCGGTTTACAGATAATAGTTAAATATGACACCGTCATAACAAATCATAGATGAAATGATTGCATACAATGTAACCAAATATCGGGTCTATATGGGGTGGCATAACATTTTTTGTCCTATTTTAGGTAGGCATAACGTTTTTAGGACTAATGATAATTTACCATAACAACTAAACGCATAACTGTCTTCGCATAATGTTAACTAGCATAACCATTTATGACATAACGATAATTTAGCATAATATTTAAACGCATAGCTATATATAGCATACAGATAACTTAGTATAATGTTTCGACGCATAACTATAAATAGCTTAATGTTTAAAGGCACACATTGAGAAAAGCATAACAATACTTAAACATAATGATCAACGGCATAAACTTTAAACGCCTAACTAAAAAACAAGTGCAAAGAGCGGACTGTAGCAACATTATTTAAATAAAATACGTAGGTGTGTGAAATGCGGGTGGGTACTTTGACAACAATATTTATTATTCGTAATGTAGGTATCTACTAATTAAATGGAATATCATTGCCAATAGTATCTGTCATTGTCGCATTCGTGTTATCATACTGTTGCTGTGAAATTATTTAGTATATTTTGAGGATTAAGAATCGTTGGTCTGAGAATAACACCATTTTTTTTTAATGGTAAATACCGTTTTTATGGTAGGTACTATAAAAGGTCTTTATGCAGTAGTATAACAATTTTTGTACTAATTTATGTAGACAACGTTTTAAGGACTTAAAAACCTACATACACCTAAGACATATGGTGCAGTTTTTGACTCCGGGTGGGCTCCCGCCAGAAGCTCAAGGGAGGTCCTGAGTGGAGCGATCCATGCGAGGCCAAGCGTAGCGAAGGGGAGAGGTGGCGAGCGAAGCGAGCCGGCGACCTCCGTAGTGGAGCGCAGGCCGAGTATGGACAAGCGACACTCAGGGCTGACCACAGAGCTTCTGGCTCCCGCATTTTTTAAATACACTCTAGGGGTAGTAGCGACAAGACTAGGTGGAGTCGGGGTGCTCCGAATCGGATCTGGGTCCTATGTAACCTGGTTATATATTACGTAGCACAACAAATAATTAAAAAATGCCTAAATGCGTCTAAGCAACAGTCAAATCGAATGTAGTACAATAGATTTTAATGATTAAAACACATTACGCCACAAAACGATTATGCAAAAGTTACATTATGACACTATATATTATGCTACATTCATTATGACAAAGTAAATTAGGTAAAAAATAATATGCGATTTAAAAGGCACCTTAAAAAAAATTAGAACAAATAAAAAAATGCCTAAAAACTATTATGCCTCTCATCAATAGTCGAATTAAATGTAGTACAATAGATTGTTATGCTTAAAACACATAACGCCAAAAAATTATTATGCGAAAGTTGCATTATGACACTATACATTATGCTACATTCGTTATGACAAAGTAAATTAGGAACAAAAAATTATGCGTTCTAATAGGCTCCCCCAAATATCATCTAAAAGTCACTTTACTGAGAAAGGACATTGTTCATTTATAAGGGACTTGGGGCTAAACGTGGACGTTGACTGTCACTGATATCATAAATTAAACATGATGGCTTCTAGCACTTGATATCAGAATATTATCTTTTGGTAGTAGCAAAAACACTATTTACTCGTAATGCGAACGTTGACGTGGTTACTTTTAAACAAAACTACAACATTTTGTAAATTTTTTAATATCAATCTAAAGATCGATAGTGACCCTCTGGATAAAATCGATGCTATTCTATTATGTTTAAAATAATAACTAAATTATTCACAAGTTAGTGGTTAGATGATTATCAATGTGTGCGAGTGAGACGAGCGATTACTCGCATCACTCGCTCGCGGCGTAAAAAAACCTGTACTTTCAGATCCGCACTGTAGAGAAATGAACCGCTGGTTGCTCTCTTGGATTGTTCTAATCGCTTAGCGAGTATCGCTGAGCGAGTATTATCTTTCATAGCTCTTGTCGCTCAGCGACAAACTAGTGAAGCGAGTACTCACCGGGAGTATGAACAGTCAGCGATCAACTACTGTCTGTATCTGAGTATATGCATCTCTTTTATTTAGGTACACGGAATGTATAATATCTATTGTACGTTTCTTGAGCGAGAACATAGTCGATAGTTACTCGTTTTCTCGCCGGCAGTGGGACAACTTTACTGCCCAAGTAGATGATTTTGTTTTTCGTGGCGTTGTGAAGAGAAAGCGGGTGCGCTGAAAAACCATTACACAAATAAAGTGGCCAAGTGCAAGTTGGACTCACCCATGAAGGGTTCCGTTGCAGCAAGTAATATAATAGACATAGTATACATAGTTTTTGTAGTTCGTTGTACCTTTGATTGAAGTTTTAATAATAGTGTATTAATATTATAATATATAATATAAATTTATGTATCGTAATGTGGCTTATTACGTACTTGTGCGGTAATGTAACGTAAAACGTACGGTTTCAAAATGCTCCGTCTAAAACGAACGGTACCTACCTTTTTAAATCTTAGTAAAGAGTTTTTATGTCAGAAAAGTTGTAAACATTTTATGAATAAAATTAACTATGAAAGATAAAATACAATGAAAATTATTTAATTTGTTAATTTAATTAATTTTGACCAAAACTTAAAAACATTCATTTACTTTATTACTAATGTCGTAATGTCATACTGGCTGGATTTGTGCCCTTGCTTTAAAAAAAAGCGCTGATGCGCGTGCATTGTTAATCTGTAAAATACGTCAGCCAATGGGAAATGCCGAAAGGGCGTAGCCTGAATAATTGCTGACGCATTTCTAGATGGCCATGCCATGATGGATCAAATTCCGAGTAATAAGTTTCCCTTCTATCGGCAGTTCCTATGACTTCCAATTTTTTTAATTGAAAATGTCATCTGAATTTTGATTTATTTCGTCGCAAATATGTTTTAAAACGTCGTATGACATACGTGCGCTTTGATAATTACAGCCTCTGCTAATTATATGTAGTTCTCGCCTACGGCTCGAGCTAGCAATATTGCTTCAGCTGTAATTATCAACTTAGCGCACTTATATCATAATGTACTAGTATAATGAACTTTTAGATTATTTATCTGGGTACTAAAATAATGCCCTAATTATACATATGTTTTTACAAAATCTAATTATCAAGAACATCTTGGCCACGGATAGCCTATTTTGAACAATGCCCTTTCATATTTTTTTTTCAAATTAAAATATAATCAGTGAAATTGGACAACAACAAAGGCGTTTGGGTACTTTTGTATGGACTAGTGGCGTCGTATTTTTTAGCGGCCAAAAATCTGTTATCACTTTCTTGTATCAATGAATATTTGCTCCAAGTAATATCGGAGCGGAGTTATGACCAATCAAAGTTATTTATTTTTTGGATTTTTGTACGGGCTTAGTGACATCGTGTTTTTTTAGCGGCTTTTGATTTGTTATCGCTTTTCTGGAATATTACTTTACTTCTAGGGTAATTGTGCAATTAGGTTTGCTGTAAGCTGTAAGTCATATCGGAGCTGAGTTATGGCTTTTCAAAGTTTTTTTTTGGGTACTTTTATATGGATTAGTGGCGCCATTTCCTTTACCGGCCAAAGATCTGTTGTTACTTTTTTTGAACATACTTTACTGACGGGTATTTCTGCAATCATATTTGCTGTAAGTTATGTCGGAGCTTTTCAAGGTTTTCTTTTGGGGTTATTTACATGGACTAGTGGCGCCATAATCTATAGCGGTCATTCATTATATATCAAAGATCCATTGTCATTTTAATGATACATTTTTGTAAATACCAAAAAAAATACTTTGAAAGGCAATAACTCAGCTCCGACATAACATAAAGCAAATCTGATTACACAAATACCCTTGAGTAATACCTTTTCAAATAAGTGACAGCAGATCTTTGGCTGCTAAAGGAAATGACGCCACTAATCCATACAAAAATACCCAAAAAAAAACTTTGAAAAGCCAATATGATCGATATGACTTCGATATGACTTACAGCTTACAGCAAACCTGATAGCACAATTACCCTAGAAGAAAAGTAATATTTCGAAAAAGCGATAATAAATCTTTAGCCGCTAAAAAAAACACGATGTCACTAAGCCCGTACAAAAATCCAAAATAATATATAATTTTGATTGGTCTTAACTCCGTCAGGGAAAATCTCTTCGAAATGAGGTATCACCGCCCGAACCTGGTAACAAAAACCAGCCAGGAGTTGCACACATCGCAATCCGATGGATGTAGCATATGCGTTGAGGGAAATATACTCAGGTATGTACTCCTCAGCACCCCGTATAAAGTCCCTAGAACAGAAAAGGTACAAGGGAGCGCAAATGCCCAACACCCTCTTTTTAGTTCCCACTCAAGAAGAGAAGGAGGCCCTGACAAACCAGGGTTATGGGTCAGGCACAGGGTCACGTATCCTTACCATTCATGAAGCTCAGGGACTGACATGAGTCGGTAATCGCTATAAAAACCAAGGCAAACATGAAGCTGCACGAGAGCGTGCCCCATGCGGTTGTTGCAATCTCACGGCACATGGGGACCTTCACGTACTACGCTAACGACACCGATGACACCATTGGTCGGTTCGTGCGGCGAGCGTTGGCTGCATCACCGAAGACCATCCGAGAGTTCAACCTACAGATGACCATCAGGGACAGAAATGCAGCCGTAGTGGAGGCTCTGGGCCGGGAGGAGGCGGCTTAGGCAAATGGTAATAAGACAAAAAATCGATGTCGAGCCGATTACTTGCGTAATCCCAACCAATAGTGATCGCCACAACAGACGAGCACTAGTATTAGGTTCAAAATGTTCCCAGCTCCCCCCATATTTTCCTCTTCAGATTATACAAGAAATATGTGAAAATAAATAAGATTTGAAATGATGAAAGCTACGGACCCGGAGTCTGTGGAGTGGTAAATTTAAATATATAAAAAAAGGAAATGGTGCCACTAATCCATATAATCAGAAGCAGCAATGGGTGCAACAGCGCACTTAAAAATTACATCATTTTTTTCACATTCGCATCGTCGATTCGACGAAGCTTAGTAGTTAATGTCGGTAATGGGCTTTCGAGGGATAAGAGACTAATTATACGGCATTTTTACATAAAACATTAGATAATATCAAATGTGTTTAAAATAAGCCAAGTGCAAGTCGAATGAACGAATGAAGGATTCCGTACCAATACTCAGGTATGTACTCCTCAGCACTAATCATGAAAATATCAATATCTATGAAAACGGCAAAAAAACAGGTCTATTTTATAGGAACCCTACTTCCACATATTTATATTAATTTTATTCTTATGAATTATTAATTTTAATACAACGTAGAAATAATCAAGTAATATCCCATTAAAATACATAGAGAATGATAGAAAATCGTCAGAAGTAGAAAAGTAAAATAACTGAATTTTGAGTTGTGGCTTTTTAATCTCAAAGCAGCGATTTATTTTCAATTCATCGCCAAATCTAAAAATATAGTAAAAGAAATAACGTCTCTTGTGAAATTAAACTACGTAGGGCCATCTTACATGTCGATTTCCTCACGATGTTTTCCTTCATCGTTTATAAGTTAGCGGCATTACACGCTGACATCGAGTGGTGCGCGTGGGGCTCCGAATCGGCAGTCACCGTTCTCCCGAATAGATGAGCCATAACGTAGACTTTAACAGCGACTTAGAATTTAACACCAATGTACTCGTTTAATTACTGTCATCCCTTAACCACCTTCCAGCACCTTCATCAGACCCTGGTTACCATCTAGCACCAAAGTACTCGTCAAGACAAATCAAATGATCCCAAGCTCGATGGGGTTATTGAGGTTACGTCGTTTAATTGCTGGGTTCCTATAACCACTTTCCAGCTCCATCATCAGACCCTGGTTACTGTCTAGCACCAATGTAATCGTCAAGACAAATCAAAAGAGCCCAAACTCGATGGGGCTATGTCAATTAATTGTTGAATTCCTATGACCACCTTCCAGCTCCATCATCAGACCTTGGTTACCATCTAGCACTAAAGTACTCGTCAAGACAAAGAAAACGAGTCCAAACTCGGTGGAGCTATGTCGTTTAATTGTTGAGTTCCTATGACCACCGTCCAGCTCCATCATCAGACCTTGGTTACCATCTAGCACTAAAGTACTCGTCAAGACAAAGAAAACGAGTCCAAACTCGGTGGAGCTATGTCGTTTAATTACTGAGTTCCTATGACCACCTTCCTGCTCCATCATCAGACCCTGGTTACCATCTATCACCAAAGTACTCGTCAAGACAAAGAAAATAAGTCCAAACTCGGTGGGGCTATGTCTTTTAATTCCTGAGTTCCTATGGCAACTTTCCGGCTCCATCATCAGATCATCAGCATCATTCAATTTTCATACCATTGTTTGCAATAAAATTTACACACGTACCTATAATGCGAGATTTCAACTTTTTGCAAGATTTGATAATAAGCATCCGGTTTCGTAGTAACTATTTTCTAATCTGTGGCTTCGGGACAAGTGAAACTAAATTTTAATATTTAAAAGCTTGAAAACATCGGAGAAAAAATCTAACAACAACGTTATGAAAAAAAACATGCAAAAAGATTTCACTGTGGTGAGGTTCGATCTCGGTGTTACATCCGTCCCACCGCTGACGAAAGTTGCTCTCTAACCGTTGAGCCAAACTTCCTGATTACTAGGGTGTCAAATTTTTAGACCATATGAACTCTATTAATGTTTGTAAGAATTGGTTATTTTTATTTATCGAATATTGAACGGCGAACGGAGCAAAGAGCGACGTGCGTCCGTGTAGCAAGACGTCTCTTCCGACACTGTCAGATCTTATAAGAGTGAAAGAGAAGGAAGATGCGATACGTTTCGACTTTTTAAAAACAATTAAATAAGTGTGAGTTTTTTAATTAAACCAAAATATAAACCAGCAATGTCCTTTGTCAAAATATAATACGTCATAATTTAAAAAATTACTAGTGTCCGTCTCCTAATTACACTGATATCTAAGTCTAAAACTAATTTTTAGAGGTTTGTTTACGAATTTTTTCTATCGTGATTTTTTTACCAAATCTTGTATTTATGACCTCGGGTCACTCATAAATATGTTCAAGAATAACATATATTTTACTCATTATCTCAAACCATACACATTTTGCTAAATTGGTATTGAAAAAAGTGCCATTTGGCTGTTGTCAGCGTCTTAAGCTTACATTATAAACCCAAAAAAATACACATAAAAAAAAATACTGCGTCCTCTAAAAAAACGCTACCTACCATAGATTTAACTTTTCAGTGGACTAGGTTTTAGGACATTATAATATTAAAACTTTTATGAATTAATCAACATACCAAATCATATTTGTATTTTAAAAATATCGTAATGTATTGATGTAGTAAATAACTGTAGTCAAATCTAAAAACTCCACAGAAAAACACAGCCCATTAAATGTAACTCTAGAGCTTAAAGACGTAAATATGTAACGACATGTCGTTCCAAATTCAGGTGTACCGTTCAACCGAGCAATATCATAACATCATCGTAAAATTAGTCCCCTTTTTGGGCGGGCGGCCGGTGATAGAAATCGGATATTGAACATGTAATTCATCATACATAAGTGATCAGAAAATTGTAGTGGTATATTTCCATTGCTGGGTCCGACAGGTCGAACAAAAGTGTAATCAAACGCGGACTTAATACAGTTAAAAAAGTACGCCATTGTCAATCTGAATAAGGCGATTTGAAGGAGAATGCCTTTTTCGTACAAATTAGGCTTGAGTTTTTTTTTACTGTTATAGGCTTACACTTGACCGCCATCTAATCTGATGATAAGCGACGATGCTGTATACGATGGAGAAACCTATTCAGGACGTCTACTCTCTTTCTACGAAAAACATAATATCGAAATAAACTCGCGACTTTCCTACTCCGGTTCTACTTAATTTTTTTTATTTTTTTATAGCATAGAGTGACGAGACGAGCAGGCCATGTGCCTGATGGTAAGCAACATGCCTGCCACATAACAGCACAGTAACACGCAGCTATTGGAACATGATAGTCCAAATCATTACCTAGCACTGCACTGGGCTTGTCACCCAGAGATCTAAGATATTATGTCTCTAAGCCCTGTAATTTCTCTGGAATCATTGCCCTTCGAACCGGAACACAAATGAACATAATAATCATTTCGTCCGATCGAACATTGTTTGACGTTTAAATGTTCAAGGCCTACTCTAATTAGAACATTTAAACGTCAAACAGTGTTCGAATGGAGGAAACGAAGTAGAAAAGTCGCGAGTTTATTTCGAAATTACATTTTTCGTAGAAAGAGAGTAGACGTCCAGTTTCGATCGTCGATTCGTTCATCCTTTTCAACTTGATTGAACAACAAACATCCAAATACCTAAGCTTTCACATTGTCATTGAGGACATTGAGTCCAGTGTCGTCACTGATCAGCAATAGTCAATACTTCTCCAGTTAAAAATTCTAGGCACTACTGTCAAGTCAAATAGTCTTTCTGGATCCGCTGTACTGTCTATATAAATCTCACCGCTTATTGCGTCGGTTCAAAGGTGCGTAATTCTCTCTGAAAGATCGTCCGTGGATTGTGCTTTTCGTACAATTCACAAGCTTACCTCTTCCCGTACCTACCACCGGGAACTCCTGTCTGTGCAGTTATCATGCCTCTTTGTGGCTGTAATTACCCTTCAACATCCTTAATTACACTGATGTTAGATTACTCTCTGAACGCTCTGATGGGGTAAAATTAACTGTTAATCTGAAAGGAGCGCTTGAAAGCGAGATTTTTAATCGTTAATGCGTTTTTTATATCACCTAAAATATTACATTTCTAATGCTTACCATCAAGCGAATTAACGGTTAAGCGCCGACCTATATATATGCGATAAAAAGTCCTTCATACCGAGATTGCCCTCGACAATAAGATCTTGTCTGTCTATCACTAGTTCATAATTGTTTATTTGCTTGCATCATAATAATGAAATATCTTTCTATAGATATATGTACATATATCTCAGATATATCTGACGTAAGTAAAAATTAAGACATCTTGGTTTATCCTACCTTTGTTTAAAATACATATGCCTAAAAACAAATTGGTAATTTTAAACGTAAAATACAGTGTACTTTAGGCCTGAAAATGTGGAAATACGTCATCGAGACAGTCACCTACCTCGAACGCCTCTTAATGAATTCGAGCGATATTCCGGATTACATTTTAAGTTTAGTACAGACTATGCGATGTTTACGAGGGATGGTATGGCGGGATCCATCTGGGACCTGGCACCGGCAGTAAACCCCGGATTAGTGTTCCGGTCTGAAGGGCTAGCTAGGAAGGAAACCAGCGATAGATTATGCAATGTTACAAGGTCACATAGTAAATATATACTTACTATGTGACCTTGTAACGTATTATATTAAATTTACGTAAATGCACCTTTGCATATAACAATTGCAGAATTTATTAAATCGCATCCCCGAGTAAATAGAGTTATTTGCATAGTTCTATCTACTCTTTATCCAAATCAAATATGAAACTGTTAAAATATGCCTATTTTCTTCGTATCAAAGAGGTTTTCTGATTGTTATGTATATTTGTAGCAGCGCCTCCGGTATTACCTGCGTAGTGCGTAGTTATTCGTTCTCTACTTACTCGTACTTTCGTAGTTTCGTACTTAGTTCCTACTTTCCCGCGATAAAAGCCTATGTTTTATTTAGTCCAGACTATAATTCCGTTCAGTCAGTACCACGTCATTGAGCAACAGACAAACTTTGCCATTCATAATATTAGTAGAATAAGTAGGGTGTAAAAAAAGACATCTTAAAAATTACTTTATCAAAACCTTTCCCGGGCATTTCTGGGCGGCAATTTGATACGCTCGTTGAAAGGGCGCGCCTATTCTGCGACGCGGCGGATTTCCCAGTGATTGATTGCGTGAAAGGAGATCAATGGAAGACGCGTGACTTACCTCCTCGGGGTCCCAATGCGACTTTAATTCGACGATGATTGGATGATAGTTTTCACGTTTGTCGGACGAGGGCCGGATGAATTTTTTTTGCTGGGTATTGATTAGCGGATTGTTAATGTCCTTGAAATGTGACGCGGAAAAAACTTGGATAGGTATTATATCTTTTTTTACTTTTATAGGTTTACATTTGAACGCCCTTGAACGAACCTTGAAACGATGTGAATGTTGGTAGACACAGTCACCGTAGACACTATCTAGACACAAACTAAGCAACAATTGTACTATGCAAGCTAGAATACCCGATGTGAATCCTCAAAAATGTAAAGTCTTGAAAGTTTTAACAGTGAGTAACTTACGATAAAGATTAATTTACTAAAAACTGAATAATAATTTTATCAAATAAATGGAATATATAATTATAAAGTCAGAAGTCTGAGGGAATGTTAAAAACTACTTATTTCAAAAGTAACTGCTTGAAACTAATGATAAATCACAAACTGTAGTAAGTCTCGTCGAGGGTCGAGCTGAGTGTCTGAGCAGATTAGTTGTCTGAGAAAATTAGTGTAACAAGCGAAATATTAGGTCGGAGCTAACTAACGGAGGGAGAAGAGGAGGGGGCTTTTAGCTGGTCTCGGGCACGCGAACGTCAATCTCTCCGTGGAAATCGATTGAAACCACCGCTAATTCCTACGATAACGTGTTTTAACAGATTTCAAAATAAGAGGACGTTCATTAATTCATAAATTTGTCATTTATACGGGATACCGAACAAAAAAATAATCATCAAAGTCGATTTAAAATTAGCCGAGCGATGAATAATTTTGTAGTGGTAGGACTCTTTGCAGAGTCCATCTGGGGAAGTACCACACCTTTGCCAGTTATTCTACCGCCAAGCAGTAATGGGCAAACATTACTATGTTCCGGATTGAATGGTAATGTTTCCAGTGAAATTACAGGGCATAGAGATAAAACATCTTTTATTTGTAGGTGACGGGCGCAGCGCAGTTCTAGGTAATGATTTGGACTTTCCAATAGCTGCATGTTACTGTGCTTTTGTGGCAGGCATTTTGTTTACCACCAGGCACATGTCCTGCTCATCTCGTCACTCTATACTATTAAAAAAAAATTGAGAATCTTCTCGTTTTACAAGTCAGTTAAAATAAATGAACCCTTTCGCGGTCATGCAAACCGTGTTAGCAGTTTTACCAACTCCGACGAGCCCCGACAATGCGAGCCACGGTCCACGTACATCTCTCCTTCCGTGATCGGCATGTATACTAATGAAGCGGGCGCGACGTTAGGTATTCCGGGAGCGTGGCGGCGGCCGCCCTTTGACACCGCTGCACGAACTTACTTAGGGCTAGTTAAGAGGGTCGACTCGCCACTGGAATACCGGTCTAGTTCGGGGATGGGAAACCTGAAGTTTGGCCTAGTTTGCATTACGAAATTATATGCTGGAATGGAATCGCAAGGAATTGAAAGTAAAGAAATGTTGTAGTTCTGTACTAGTCATAAATACTGGCTTTAACGCTGAAGAAGAAGATCGAGAGGAAATCGGCATGTTCAAAGAATTTTCCGATGTCATGCGCCATCCTGCATTGCTAGCGGGTCATGGCTTGGACTATCTCCTTCCTAGAGAAGCTCTGAGAGTCCTGGCAATGGGAATATTTAGTTGGCTACTCATGCTAAACAAATGCAGTCAAGTTTTTTTTTTCAAACTAATGGTAGTCATTTGAAATATTTACCTACTCAAGACTAAACCAAGCGAAGACCTATCAAGCTTCCGAGTAACCAAATAATAAAGCAATAAATCAATATTAGAGTAGACATTACTCTATCTATTTTCTGTAGTTCCAAATAATTATAAACAGCTCCAATGCTCGAGCTGCGAAACGTACTCAAAGATACAAGATTGGGTGTAAGTCAAACTTTGTAACACTTTCATAAAGCTTAATTCTGTAAACAAATAATTTAAGATACCAGCTGCGTTCGTCGACAATCTGTGGCAGTTCAAGAACCTTCGCCAGAGGCACCTGACGCCACGGCTCAGCTCAATACATCCTCGTAGAGGTCTCGCGACATATTTACGCCCTGGGGCGCAATAAAATAATTTCGTGCGTGTTTCCGACGCACGCTTGTACGCACAGAATAGAATCAGCGTAAAGATGCAGGAGCCAAATTTTTCAACCTCTTCGTGTCAATGACGTTGTTCTAAACTATGCCTACTATCTAAAACGTCTTTATTGGATTTTTTGTTTTTAAAATTTTGTTATTTTTAAATTTCTTCATTAACAGCGGAGCGCTGAAACAAGACAAAAGAAAAAACAAAAATAAAAGCAGAGTGTCCATAATTTTTCGGTAGTAAAAAGCCTATGTGCGATTCAAAATACTCGTAATCTATGTTCTAAATTTCGATCCGAACTGTTCCGTCGTGATTTAACATTTAGTATTTACGCATTTAAAATATTAGTAGCACAACAAAAATATTTATAGTGTATTTAAATTTGTGCCATGTCAGTTAAGCCGGTTGTGACAAAACATTTGATTACATTACCGAGAATGTTGCAAGTTTATCGGTTTCGCCTTTTCAAAGAAGTACGAACACAAACATCGAGAGTTTTATTTACATTTTATTTTTTATAGTATAGCGACGAGACGAGCAGGGCAGTGTGCCTGATGGTAAGCAACATGCTTGAAGTCTAGACTGTGGAATGAGTTGCCTGAGTGGGTTTTTCCCGATGGTTATAATCTTGGTGTCTTCAAATCGAGAGTGAATCGGTTTCTTCTAGGTAAGCACGCTCCATCTTAGACCGCATCGTCGCTTAACATCAGGCGAGATGGTGGTCAAGTGTAAACCTATAAATGGTAAAAAAAAAACAGCACAATGACACGCTGCTGTTGGAACATACGAGTCCAAATCATTACCTTGCACTGCAATGCCCTTGTCATTGTCACCCACCGTTGCCAGAGATTTATTCACGAGTAAGATGTTTGATCTCTATGCCCTGTAATGTATGTCTTCAAACCGAAACACAGTATAATGTTTGAACATTCCTACTTGGCGGTAGAATAACTGGCAAAGGTGTGGCACTTCCCCAGGCGGACTCTGCAAAGAGTCTCCTACCACTACAAAAGTTTAGTCATTACATGTAAACTATAATAAATATCAGCATACATGCCGCTTCATTTTTCGACATCGCTGACCGCTTGAGGGCATTAGCTGTCTCTCTGCATATTTTCTATTCATCATCTAAAACGTCTTTTACGATTTCCTTATCTCGAGCCAGTGTCATGTGGCCATCATTTTTCTTAAGAGCATTTTTATTTTAGTAAAGCTTCACTGATAAAGGCGTTTTTATTTTGGTTTCCTCGCGGTCGGTACTTAACAGAAATGTACTGCCTGCTTTGATGCGAAGTAATTTTTAAGACCCCCTTATGGCGGGAACACGAGTCATTTTGATTTCAATAAACAATACATTACACATCATTGTGGATGTTTCGTACTTCAAAAAAGCGACATCGTTTCATGGTCGATGTTCCGAACACGCGAACGATGATATTTTTATTTATTTATTGAAACAAAATCCACAGCCCTTAGAAAACAGAGTTTAAGTATCTTACAAGCTATCTTAAGGCCAATAATGGATTTACATTATATAATTTTACTAAAAAAACACTGTTCCGTTACCGAACAATAAAACAGTGGGTTAAAATGAAATTAAGAGCAAAATATATATAAACAAAATACTGGTAAACAGCAAAAACACCGTGTCAATTTGTAAATATGTGTGTAAGTGTGTAAGGGTGGGTGAGGGTGTGTTTTGTATGAGTATGCGTTTCCCTTATCATGTTTAGTACGAGAGTAACTGTGCGTGTGCATACGGGTGATGAATAGTAAAATACCGGAGGTAAATTACACTATTTTAGACAAATTTCTTTTAAAAGATATTTTATCATTGTAGAATATATCAATTTTGTTATTAAACTTCGTGTTGTACGTATTTTGAAGGCGATTAACGATTGAGTTCTGTGCATAGTTAGTACGAGACTGGGCAACAGAGAAGAGTTTGGTATGCCTAGTGCGTTTCTTCGGCGTATGAAAACTCAATATTCTATCGGTGAGGCCTGGGCAATCAATGTATCCATTACATAAGCCATGCAAGAAGGCCATAATATCAAGGAGGAGGCGTCTGTTTTCTAGACCATCCAGCAGATGATACTTGCACGAATCCTCGTAGTCTAGTGTATATGTATGCGACTTATAGTTAAGAAGTTTAATGAATTTGCGCTGATTTTTTTCAACATCTGTGATGTAACTAACGTAAGTTGGATTCCAGATAGTGCTACAATACTCCAAAATACTTCTTACATAGGAATAATAGAGTACCTTAACACACTTGATATCTGTAAATGGTTTACTGACACGCAAAATAAAACCTAGACTTTTATACGCTTTATTGATTATGGTTTCGATATGATCAGAATACGAGAGCTTGTTGTCCAGGAGGACTCCAAGATCTCGCACTATATTTGAGTTTGATATTCTAGTGTCATATATACAATAGGTAAATGTTATAGGGTACTTTTTACGTGAAAATGTAATAAAATGACATTTACTAATATTAATACCAGCGCGATTTTTTCTGTAATAATCACTCAGACGATTAAGATCAGCCTGTAATTTGATACAATCAGACTCGGTTTGGATTTTCATAAATATCTTCATGTCATCTGCATACATTAGAAACCTAGCATGGTGAACGCTATTGCCTACATCATATAAATAACCCGCATAAAGTAAATGAGCCAAAATTGAGCCTTGCGGCACACCAGATGTTATGTTAACATAATTAGAGCAATAACCGCCTACAACAACAGCCTGTGAACGTTTACATAGGTATGATTCGTGCCATCTTAGTAAATTACCTCGAATACCCAATTCAAACAGCTTCTGCAGCAAAATTACGTGATCCACGCGATCAAAAGCCTTCTCAAAATCGGTGTACACCGCATCTACTTGCCAGCCAGCATCCATATTCGCAGCCACGTAGTTCGTAAAGGTGCCCAAGTTGGTAACAGTCGAGCGACCTCTCATAAAACCGTGCTGTTCATCGGGTATTGACGGCGCTATTATAGAGTAAATGCGAGAATGTACAATACGTTCCATTAATTTACTAAGCACATTTAAAATTGATATAGGACGATAATTTTCTATTGCCGTTTTTAAGCCCTTCTTGTAGACCGGAACTACCTTAGCTTCTTTCCAGATTTTGGGAACGAACTCCTCTAAAAAGCATCTGTTGAAGAGCAAAGTAATCGGATATGCCAACGATTCAACACACTTCTCAAAAAATATCGGTGGAAAGCCGTCATTTCCTGCACCTTTGTTAGTATCTAGATTAAGAATAGCCTTACGGATTTCTTTCACACTTACTTCGAGAGAGGACATCACATCGCAGCTAGAAGACGAACTTTCGTTGAAAGAAGAATATTTTAAGTAGTTACTATTTACCGTAGAAGTACCGGTAATATGAGTACCGATATTTGTGATAAGAACATCTAGGTTGTGGAATACGTTGCCTGAGTGGGTTTTCTCCGATAGTTACAATCTTGGTCTTCAAATCGAGAGTGGTTCTAGGTAAGCACGCTCCATCGTAGATCGCATCGTCGCTTTACATCAGGCGAGATGGTGGTCAAGTGCGAACCTATATTCATTTTAAAAAATCTATCATAAGTATGTATACATATTTACAATCATATAAGTATTATGAGCTCCGATAATACAAGCATTGCTTAGTTTGGTAATAGGCAGATGTTATTGTGTGAGGAATATTTAACAAAGTCTATTTTTCTATTTAATTACTGTTCGATGTAACTAGTTCATCAAATGTTGGAAATTTTTGGCAAGGCTGAATTTGTACGGATAACGCCGTGCGGTGCACCCAGTGATTAGATTAGCAAGTAATCGGTGCGGTTATTATTACTGATTGCACGGTTGCTTTGGAGGATGAAACAGTTTCTGTTTTTTTTTGCGATTTGAGAGCCTGACCCCACAGTTAAAGCTAGTTTGTAATCACACATGTCTTACAAAGCCGAAAGTTTGCGTATTTGTAAGAGAGGGTTCACACGGCGCGGCTGCCAACCGCGCCCGCGCGCGGGCCCGTTAGATTTCCATATAAAATTGAATTCAATACACAGATACACACGACGCGGTTTAAGGGCGCGGCGGCTGCGGCAGCCGCGCGGCGCCCGCGTGGCGCGCGATTCTTGCGCAGTAGCTTTCCGGAGCAGAAACCGCGAAAACCTGCGGTCTCGTGAGTATTGAAACAAAACCGTCGCGCGGCGCGGCGCCGCGCCCACGCGCGGGCGCGGCTGGCAGCCGCGCCGTGTGAACCGGCTCTTAGTGTGTTTGTTTACACGTATCTCTACAACGACTGAACAGATTTATTATCGATGAAATAGTTTAACTTTCTCCGAAAAAACACTAAGCAACTTAAATTTAAAATTAAACTCGGAGACTCGAATAAATTTCAATTTTTTTGTAAAATCGATGAATACTAGTTAAAGATTAGCAAATTTAGCTGTTTGTTGATATTTCAAAAAGTATCACACCAATTTCGATAAAACTTATTGTGGTATATAAGTCATATGGAAAATATGACCTCAGTCTATCAAACAAATAAGAACCATCAAACCATAATGACTGTGACATCAAAATCTTAAGTTAATTTACTATTCTAAATATTTTACCCCGTTGGGTAAACCTAAAAAACCGTACATATTGTCCAACATGCTACGCTGTATAAAGATAAGCAAATTATGATGGAACTAGCTACAAAATTTCAAAATATTGAATTCTATTTATCGGTAAGAATGATTAACTGAAGATCAGACATTTTCGTTGTCACTTATTTATCACACTAAACTTTTTCTTTCATATCAGGCGACAATACACTAGATTGTGACGTTGGATAACTTTCAGGAAAGTGCAATCAGTTCGCATTTTCCCCGCCAGACACCACAAGCGTCAAAACTGGAATCATATCGCATGTATTATTGGTAAGTATGCAATATGTTGTGTTATTTTCTGAACGAGAAACATCGTTCGATGAGTTTCATTTCATTTCACTGATACCTATGTGCGAAAATTTGTATACGCGTGTTACTCGTTCAAGCAAATACTAATGAAGATATCTGCTTACTGCTACGATGCTACGATTTATGCTACTTTTTATCACGGAAACAATAACGGTAAAGGGGACCCGCACGGGTAAAACCCTTATTTATAACGCCAAGACTTATATCCTTCAGACCATACGACAATGTACTAGTTTTTTACAGTTAAATTTCAGGAATATGGAATTAGTTCGCATTTTCTCCACCAGACAGCAAAATCGTCAAAACTGGTACCATTTCAGAAGTATTACCGGTAAGTATGCAATATGTTATGTTGTTTTCCGAACGAGAAACATCGTTCGAAGAGTTTTGAGTTATTGTTATGGCATCGGTCACAAAACTTCCGATCATGACATCACCGCGCTCGCGCTCGCGCCGGCCGACGAACGCACGGGTCTCGCCCACTGCTTCCGACGATCACTACTTTCAGACTGATAAAGAAATAATATATATCTTAATCCTACTAATATTATAAATGTCAATGTACGGATGTTTGGATATTTGGATGTTTGTTGCTCAATCACGTCCTAACGTATGAACGGATCGGGGTGAAATTTGGAACACATATAGATTATAGTCTGGAAGAACACATAGGCATACTTTTTATCCCGAAAAAACAACGGGAACGGGAACCTATGGAAATAAGTTGTAGGTTATAAAAAGATCTACAACTTTTGCAAAAACTACAAAAAAGTGCAAACATTACTGTGTTCCGGTTTGAAGGGCAGTTTCCAGTGAAATTACAGGGCTTACAGATATAACATCTTAGATGTCTGGGTGACGAACGCAAATGCAGTGGTAGGTAATGATTTGAACTCTTCATAGCTGCTTCACGTTTGTTCCAATAGCTGCGTGTCACTGTGCTGTAATGTGGCAGGCATGTTACACCATCAGGCACATGTCCTGTTCGTCTCGTCACTATACCATAAAAAAAAATGTAAGAGCGTCGTCGAATCGGGCGCAGTGCGCGCGGCGCCGTCACGCGACACCTACCACCGGCGAACATACAAAACAATTTATTTTTATGTGTGATCCGCATCAGTAAGCAATAAAAGCCGGGGCTTATCGCGCCTCGTTCGCCCTCCTGCCTTCGCAGCAGGCACGGGTACTTACTGCAAACCACGAGCGCCCGTCTAACAGACAAAATAACAAATTTTCTAATGTATAAGTAGCGAATTACCTTTTTTTGTTCAATTTAAGTTCGAAATAGGGATGATGACTGGGTCAAATATATACCATTCTAATTAATTAGTCCGTGAAATAAGTAGATTAAAAATAAATACAGGACACGTATTTTTAGGGTTCCGTAGCCACATGGCAAAAAACGGGACCCTTATAGATTCGACATGTCTGTCGGTCCGTATGTCACATCTAGTTTTTTCCGAAACTATAAGAACTATACTGTTGAAACTTGGTAAGTAGATATATTCTATGTTGGCGGTGCCCCATACTTAGAACTGAAACTCAAAAAAAATTTTATTTTTTTCTAAACTGAATAGTTTGCGCGAGAGACTCTTCTGGCCACTTGTATTTTCTTTTGTTTACAAACAAATACTTTTTAATAATCTAACTGACGGGCTAATTGGTTTTTTTTAGTCACCAATGGTGACTAACATGACACCAATGGCGTATTGACTACAACCACAGTAAAACATACAGTAAAATATCTTCATACAAACGTGCCGCTCTCGGTTTTAATGTGTGCGTGCGTATGTATTAACTGTGCTACAACATAACATAGGAGCTTATTTTATGTAGCCGCTATTGGGACGCAGGACCTCTTACAAGAGAGTCATGGCCAAAATCCACCAAGCCGATCAAGTGCGGATTAGTGAATTACGCATGTCCTCGAAAGTAATCTTTGAATGAGTAGGTTCCTTCGCGATGTTTTCCTTAACCTTTAAAATCAGTGATGATGATCTACTTGTACATCAGTACTTGGAAAAATATTCTAGAGTTGCAGCGGGATTCGATCCTAGGACCTCATCATTGTCAATGATTGCCCAGTACGATGTGCAAATTGTGTGTGTGTGTGTGTGTGTGTGTGTGTGAGTAAGATGTGCAAACAAACAAAATCGCGTACACTCGTGAATTGTATCAACTAGGACCAGTTAAGCCCAGAGGTCGGGATCAAAACTTTCTGAGGGTTTGTTAAAAAGGTTTTCTGTAAATAGTATCCCTGTTTCGCAGTGTTCGTTTATTGTGCAAGTAAATAGGGAACCAAGTTTTCTTCAATTTACATAACATGTTTTGTGTATCAAAACAAGTAAAATCTTCAACTTTCCGCCGTACTTTTACCGAAAATTGAAGATTAAATATAAATGGGATATAACAACATAGTTTCATTTACTCAAAGTTTCAGCTGTTGTAGTAAGTTACGGCTGACCTAGTCGGGAGAACGGTAACAGCCGATCCGGAGCCCCCAGGTTCAAATCCCACGCGAACCGCTGTGTTTTCGACGTCATGTGCGTAACGCCGCTATCTTAAAACAGTGAAGGAAAACATCGTGAGGAAACCGACCTGTACCCAGAATCTTTCGAGGTCATGTGTCATCCACCAACCTATGGCCTTGACTCCGTCTTTGCGAGAGAACGCCCAGCAGTGGGAACATTTAGTGGGCCGCTTATGCAGCGCCTCACACAGAAATACATATAATCAAGTAGGTTACGCCGTATATTTTAGTTACCGAACACTTCATACAAACTTCGGTTACAACGCTTAAACTTAACAAAAGTAATGGGTCCGTTAGTTAGATTATTAAATAAAGTGGCCAAGTGCGAGTTGGACTCGCCCATGGAGGGTTCCGTTGCAGCTAGTAACATAATATACATAGTACACATAGTTCTTGTAGTTCGTTGTAATTTTGATCGAAGTTTCAATAATAGTGTATTTATGACGTACTAAAAAAAACTACTCATCAGATCGAGTTCAAACCAATTTTCGTTAGTAGTTTACATGGTAATGTACATCATATATTTTTTTTACATTTTTCACTCTCTTACTTTAGAAGTTAGAGGGGGGGGGGACACACATTTTACCACTTTGGAAGTGTCTCTCGCGCAAATTATTCAGTGTAGACGAAAATGATTTTAGAAACCTCAACATCATTTTTGAAGACATATCGACACGTGTAGGTTTGATGAAAAAAAATTTTTTGAGTTTCAGTTCTCAGTATGGGGGGCAATCCAAATTTTTCTTTTTTTTCTTTTTTTCTGTTCAAATCTTAATGCGGTTCACAGAATACATCTACTTACAAAGTTTCAACAGTGTAGTTCTCATAGTTTCGGCAAAAAGTGGCTGTGACATACGGACGGACAGACAGACAGACAGACAGACAGACAGACAGACAGACAGACAGACAGACAGGCAGACAGACATGACGAATCTATAAGGGTTCCGTTTTTAGGGTTCCGTAAAACGTAAAAACGGAACCCTAAGGCCCTTCGTACACTATGATACGCAAATCTTGGATACTTGACGATTTTAGTCTCCAAGCGACTACCGCCATACAAATTCATTGAGGCTCGTACACTAGTTGCGTCGCCGACATTCGTCCCGCGACTCGCGTCGCGCCAGTCGTGCGCTACCTGCCTGCCGAGATCGTCGCTACATAAGTCGCAGCGATTTTCATGATGGAGGAGCAGTTATTGAATATTAAATCTACTAAATGTCTATAACTCTCTTTAGACGTTCTGTAGAATGATAGGAATTTCGCATCTGTTTGTTGTAATTCTTTTGCAGCAACAAACACTCTGCAGTTTATGTTTTTTTCTATGTACGGATGAACCCAGTATCTTCTGTTACGACGTTTTCTTTGTTTCCGGTAAAGATAGTACAAAATTATAGTTTCATCATCACTTGTGGACATTTTATAAACATGTGATCTGTATAGCGGCTATGTCAGTAGTGGCTGAGTAGGCAATTCACGTCTTGCGATTCAATGCCGTGTGTACGGATCGTGCGCTACTCGATACTCGCGACACGATACTAATGTAGTATACAACATTAGTATCCAAGATTTGCGTAGCATAATGTACGAAGGGCCTTATAGATTCGTCATGTCTGTCTGTCTGTCTGTCCGTCTGTCTGTCTGTCTGTCTGTCTGTCCGTCCTTATGTCACAGCCACTTTTTGCCGAAACTATGAGAACTACACTGTTGAAACTTGGTAAGTAGATGTATTCTGTGAACCGCATTAAGATTTTTACGAAAGTTTAAAAAAAAAACAAAAATTAGGGGTGCCCCCCATACTGAGAACTGAAGTTCAAAATTTTTTTTTTCATCAAACCTACTCGTGTGGGGTGTCTATCGATAGGTCTTAAAAAATGATGTTGAGGTTTCTAATATAATTTTTGTCTACACTGAATAACTTGCGCGAGAGACGCTTCCAAAGTGGTAAAATGTGTGTCCCCCCCCCCCCCCCTCCAACTTCTAAAGTAAGAGAATGAAAAAACTAAAAAAAATATATGATGTACATTACCATGAAAACTACCAACGAAAATTAGTTTGAACTCGATCTGATGAGTAGTTTTTTTTTAGTACGTCATAAATACACTATTATTAAAACTTCGATCAAAGTTACAACGAACTACAAGAACTATGTGTACTATGTATATTATGTTACTTGCTGCAACGGAACCCTTCATGGGCGAGTCCAACTCGCACTTGGCTACTTTATTACGTTTTACGGAACCCTAAAAATATTGTACACGGGTTTTTTCTTTTGTTTCACAAATAAAAACTGTCGAAGATACAGCGATTGCATGTTTTCAGTGACGTCAGATTATTGTACAACTTGTCAAAGCCGTTCCGTTACAACCATCCACTCCGGATGATCTATATCTTTGTCGATTTTAAATAATGATTAGATAAAACAAAAAATTCGTGTCCTATATTTTTTCAGAACCTACTTGACGGACTAATTAGAATGGTATATATTTTTATATATTTATATCCAGTCATCATCCCAAGTCTACTACAATAAAGATAGATTGCACTGTATTCGTCACACATACAGACAGACAGAGTCACAGGACATTTACAATTAGAAAGATTTTAATAAAAGGACAGTTTTCCCCGTAGAACTAACACAAAATCAAAATCAACCAGCACAAAATCAAGCTTTCATCACAACAGCATTGAATTCAATTTCCTTCGTTCTTCATGTTTCAGAAAGACGGACACGGGTGGACATTTAAAGAAATGCAAAGGGAAGGTCAAAAGACGGATTATCTGAGGCGACCCAATTCGCCGCCGCTAGTTCCCCAGCCACGATAGAGCATTTTATACAAAACACGGCGCAAGTTACGACATACAACTCTTTATATACGGGATACTTTGACTAAGTTAAAATATACAGTGACGAGACGAGCAGGATATGTGCTTTATGGTTAGCAATGCCTTTCCCTAACAGCACAGTGATACACAGCTATTGGACCATGTAAAGTCCAAATCATTACATCGCACAGCGCTGCGCTCGTCACCCAGAGATATAAGATGTTTTATCTCTATGCCACACTTCTATTTCACTGGAAACATCGCCCTGCAAATCGGAACACAGTGATATTTTCACATTATTGCTTTTTTAACAGGCATACCCTTTATTAACAAAACTAAAATACAATGAGAACTACACTACGCTACATAGGTACCTATACCTCTTCCTACTTACACTACGCACACCTGAATTATCCATAGACCAATGAAGGTCTAAAGATAATCGAGATGTTCAAGCCCACTACCAGTCGGAAGCTTGCCCAGCATGCCGGCGGCATTACCATGCTGAATGGCAATGTTTATGCGTTGGCCCAAATTAACGTCAGCATTTTGGCCACGCATCGCGTCGACCAAGCGCTCGGAATGATTTTAGAATGATTGCTTGGGTATAATAACTGGCAAAGGCGTGGTTACTTTCCCCAAGCGGACTCTGCAATGAGTCCTACCACTACTAAATAAAAGCTTGTAATTATAACAGTTGCCTGTTCTCGTATCTCGCGCCACGCGTCTTCCCAGTATTTTTAATTGAATCGCCGGGCGGGTGATCGGGCCTCTGAGCCGCCACCTCCGGAAACCTTAACTCTTTACTAATCTACTTTTACAATTTAAACATTGATGTAAGTAAAAAAAGTTTCTATACCGCTTTTTTTTTGCAAAGTTCATTGGTCTTTTATCGGATACTATCACGCCGTTGCTCAATCACGCCGTAATGTATGAACGGATGAGGCTGAAATTTGGAATATAGTTAGATTATAGTCTGGAAGAACACATAGTCTACTTTTTATCCCATATTATGACCAACAAACATCCATACATTGACATTTATAATATTAGTAGGATAGGATATTTCGGAGAGTATGGAGTCGTGATAGCCTAGTGGTACAACGTATATACCTTTTGGTTTACGTTATCGGTGCACGGTTAGTTTACTTGTGCCAACACAGCATCAGACACCTCTTTTTGTTTCAAAGACATATATAATTCACAACGCCGGCCAAGTACGGGTTGTCATATGGCACATGACGTCGAAAGATGTAATTCTTAGAACATGTCCGTTACCTCGTAATCTTTTCTTTCACCGTTAATTTTAGTGGTCATGCACGGGATATGAACCTACGATATTACGCCTGTGTAACCGGAGATTTTCGCCACTGGAACACCACAGCTGGTCGTACAATCCTAGACCTCAATTATATGAATGTTTTCCGAAAGTGGAAGTGACGTCATTAGATTCCCTGCAATCCAGAGACGCCGTTTGACGTCGGTGAAAATAGCAGGACGTGATTTCTTCGGCCCCGACGGGCAAAATCGATCACGTGCAGATATTGGAAGGCTCATTGGACCCCTCATCGGTTCGGACCCCATTCTTTTCACAGTTGAGGATCATTCACATGAATGGTACCTAATTTACCGCTGCGATTGTGTTACACTAAACGCAAAGTTTGAAATGTATCTTGAAACTATCTTGCGTAGAGAAGACGTATTTATGAATCGCTTTCATAGCGTTCGTCAATGGCAAGCTCTGCAAGGCACGATGTGTTCACAGCTGTCCTGGAAGGGGAAAACTACTCTGTGAGAATCTTAGAAATATGAAGGTTGAAGGTGTCAGACTTCTCCTGTTCATACGTATTAAAAAATAATTAGTAGCCCACTAAGTGTCCCCACTGCTGGGACTTGGGCATTTCTCTAGCAAGAGTCAAGGCCATAATTCACCACGCTGGCCTCGCGCCATTGTGCGTTTGACGCATGATATTGAAAGATTCTTAGATCAGGTTTTCTCACGTTATTTTTCACCGTTAAAGCCTGTGCTTACGGCAATCTTGTAAATCTGCACTTGGATGAACTTTCTGTATGCAGAGTGCGAGTTTTGTCGACAACAAAACGCGTTCTATCGTGAAAGCGTAAACATGTGCTTTGTATGAAAAATATTATAGCGAGGCCAGCGGCACTGGAGTTCTTCATATAAATGTCATGTATACGCGCCCACAGTAGAACGAGTTTCGTTGTCGACAAAACTCGCACTCAGCAGTACTGAAGTTCATCAAGTTGCATCATCGTATATCCCACGCTTACATTCTAAAATCATGCGCTGCGAATCCCTGTCGCAGCTCTAAAAGTTCCTAAAATGGCAGTATACGTATACAACTGGCTTTTTATTTACGACGTAGAATAGAAAAGGAATGTATGGGGAAACTGAAATAAGCTGTCGACGTATCCCACGCCTTAGCGAAACAAATTCAAGGCGTCAACGGTTTACAAAGGGTTTACAACCCATAAGCTGATTTTTGTTCTCTTTATTTTGTGGAGCACCAACAAAACATGCAGATCCAGACGATGCGACATCGCCACTTCGATCTCACTTCTTTTTAGAGGGGGATAAATCATTTCGCTCTAGGATTTAATATCCGCTGTATTTTCAATGTTATTCTATAGATAAAATTCACCCTTTAAACTTTAAACCTCAACTAGGTCAATACGTGACACACAGAGGTAAATTAGATTTGTAAAAAATAATTATAGGGGTACCTAATAGTTTGAAAAGGTCTTCGCTTGCACCCAAGGTAATATTCGTTATAATTTTCTAACTTCTGTTCTTTTTTTCACTCAGCCCTATCTTCGGCTTATCTCCTCCATCGAGTTTCAGGACGTTCTATACTACGTTTGCCATTACGTTTTCACTCTAAGACATCATTACTTAGTAATAGGATTTTGTCAAAAGAACTGCATTTTTCTCATCCCCTTAAGTAATACATGTAATTACAATGTAAGTGCATTAGAATGACCGTTGGAAACAATGCGAGTATCCTGTCGACCTATAAAATCCTAACAATGTAGTTGATCGATAACATTAGAGAACATCCAGCGATACTTAAATCTTGAATACACAGTAAGGGCAATAAAATATTGTACGGTAGATCGACCTGCGAATGGCAGAATATCGATTCCTGTCCATCCCGGCTGCTACGGAACTAACTGATTTACATGACTGACATAACTGATAACACTGGGCGAGTGTTATCGCATGTCTTCCACTGCGAGCGATGCGAACACAGTCCTGCCAAACCAGTTTAAAAAGGCCAATTTAAATGAGGTCTAGGGGTCATTTGGTTAGCCTCGTGGCTTGGTTGTTGTTAAGTCAGACTGTAGGCCCGGAGGTCATGGGTTCAATAAAGAAACTTATACAAATAAATCATGATTAACAGAGTCAAATGCACAGATTACAGAAATAAAACCAGATGGAGCGCGCAGAACAGAGCTACTGAAGCAGACAAAGGAAATACAAACGCCGAAGCAAATACAAACTCCAGTCAGTATGAAACGGACTTCCGTGTTGTACGGGAGTCCCGTGTGATTTTTTTTTTTTTTTTTAAATATGCCGTCTTGTGTCTTCAAACATTGCAAACAATGTTCCCAAAAACAAAAAAAGGAAAGAGGAATATAATTTCATAGGAAAATTTGAATATTTTTACTGTTATTTATATAATTTAGGCGATTTCATTTTGGTGATGAATGGAACACAACACCTCAACGAAAATAGGTTAGTGTGGCGATACTAAATGGAAATTATTTTCCCTGAATTTAGGGTAAAATATAGATTTTATATTTTTTAGATACTCGTAGACCAAATTATTGATGAGCATTGTATTATTCAATTTAATATAATTTCAAATTAAATTTTGGTAAATGTTAATTTTGTAAAATGAGTAATTTATGACATAAAAATGTACAAAAAACAAAATCATTAATACATCATACAATTTGTTTGTGTATTTATTTATTTCGTTAGTGGCACCACTGCCCAAAATAATACAAATTTTGTTTCCTCATGAATCAAAAGGTTATATAGAAGAGATCGCTTTTAGCGACAAGATCGCCTTTTGTGCCCATTTTGTTTTGTTATTATATGTGTCGCGGACCGGCCGTATGTAACCGACCGCTATGCGTTGACGAGCCTGGTCTGCCGGCAGCGAGAAGGGGAGAGACCTGTTGTAAGTAGGTCTCTTGGGTACGTGCCCTCTCGTTCCGACGGGCGCTGGTAGACTCGTCCCTGGGTTCACTTTGCGACCGCTGTGGGACAATCCTCGAACTCGTCCTGGATGTGAACTTGACTTGACCCCCGGCGTGACACTCGGCGTGACACTCGGCGTGACACACGGCGTGACACACGGTGTGACACCCGGCGTGACACCCGGCGTGCCCTGGGCGATGACTCGGCGCTGACACGACGTGATCCCGACGTTCGCTCGACGAGATCTTCTTGGCCGGACCTTGTAGGGGAGCAGGGAGCGGGGTAGTGAAACGCTGGTGTTGCTTGGGTCTTCCTTTTATTTTTCTTCCTTTTGAGTCTTCTTACTGGAGCTGCTGAGTAGAGCATGCTCCGAACAAAATCAGGATCGCTAAGGTACCCCCTTACCTTTACCTTAAAGAGAGCCCCGTATTCTGGGCCCTCTTTTCGGTTCATTTTCACTATGGAAAAGTCACTCTTTTGACCATATCTTTTCCATTACTGGTCGTAGGCTAACGAATGACCACTTGAAATGTAGCCCACGACCAGCTCTATAAATGAACATAACATTCTGGGGGGTACCTTAGCTTATAATTCAGCTATTCCCTAAATACCGATACATTTTCCAAATTTTGCCTAAAGTTGGGTAAATAACTTGACACCCTACCTATATTTCCAAATAAACTAAAGCAAAACAATGTTTATTAAGTGTACCCTACCTATTTCTACCTAAATAAACCGAATTTACCACAATATTTACCGTTAAACTAAATCATAATACAATTTTACCAAAGTGTTATAAAAATCGCTATAACTAGTTATGTACATATATGTGTCGATCGCCAACATCCTCCCCTTCGTGCGCCAGCACCATCCTCTGGCTCGGCGATCTCACCGGTCGGAGGCCCGTTGCTTGTCGTCGCGACGCCGCCGTCGCTTGATGGCTCGACTTCTGGGACCGCCGCCGTCGCCGCTCCATGGAGGCACCGACAACACGGCCTTGGAGGTTGGCCGCCGCAGAGTAGAACCCACAGCGAGGACTGCATCGCTACAGTGTAAGCGCGGCAGGCAGTCTTCACGCCGAAACAAGGCTCTCCTTCGCTTCTTATGCCGTCGACCCACCTTGACTACAGTGGGGCCAAGGTAGTCGACAGCCGCACTCGATGAAGGCGGTTCGCCGAAGCGATGCCTCTCTTCAGGTATGTTCTCTACTGTCATCGCGTCGGTCTTCTTCAACTTGGACGTCTCAGGGGGCCTCCCCTTCCTGAGCGTAGTGGAATCTTCCTCTCTCCAAGTAGAATCTTCCTTTATCTTGATATCTGTGTCTTTGTACAGCTTCTTCTCTTTGCCTTTTAACTGGTTGACCGTAGACTCGGAGTTATCTGACGTATCTTTGTCTCGGGCCAAGACGTGCGTGCAGGTTACGAAGTTGACCGATGTTGTAGTTGCCCCCGAGTCGCATCCATGTAATACCCATCCTAGATACGTGAGTGATGCGACGGGCTGATTCTTCTTCCCTTTGCGTGTTCCCCTGGAGACAATCAACTCCCAGTTGTCTTGCCCAATGAGAACCTTCGGCCGTTCTTCCACGTAACAAAGTTGCTCTGCCATCTTTTGCAAGTGAGGGTACACTACGACCTTCTCTTTCTCCACTGCTTGAGGTGTCAGGCGAAGTTCGTCCATGGTTCTTGCCCCGGTGATAATCCTTTTCCGTACTTGATGAACTCCTCGAACTTTCATATTGAGCTTCATGGATCTGTTGTTCGACAGCAACTTTCCTCCAACTGTTTCTATGGTGAGTTGCTCTCGAGGTCCCTGTAGCCCCAGTTGTTTGGCTACGGATGAGTCCACCAGTGTCACCGTTGAACCTTCGTCCAGCAGAGCCAAAACCTTGGCGCTTCCATTTGGCCCGTAAATTTCCACTGGTACCATTTTCAAGTACGCTTTCTTAGTTTTCGCCGTGTTGACCTGGAGCACGTTGTTGGTCACTTCTTTCTCGTGTGTAGCTTCAGGTTCTAGATCTTCATGTAGAAGTTCATGGTGCCATCTTCTGCATACTCCGCATTTTGGCTTCTGGCAGTCTTGCTTCCGATGTCGACCTTGCAAGCATTTGAAGCATAGCTTGCAATTTGATGCAATTTTCCAGCGTTCTTTGATTGAGGCTTCCATGAACTTCTTACACTGGCACAGGCGATGGCTTCCTTGACAGTGTGGACAGTTCTCTTTATGTTCCCTTTGTTCTACGGCGGCATGGGTGACTTCTTTCTTCCATCCTTGGCTTCTTTTGGTCACGGCTTCTTGTAGTGCATATTGACTGCACCGGTCTGCCTCCCTGTTCAGGAACTTGCTCAGCTGGAGTAAGTCTGGGTCTTTTGTATCTGCCGTGAAGTCGAACCGTCGGAATCGTATGACCGCAGGCATCTTGTCCACTATGGTCTTCAGCATTTCCGGCGACTGGAGGTACAGAGGCTTTTCAAACTCTTCACTGTTGCCACGATGTTGCTCACTCGACATGCAAAATCGCACACGTCTTGAGCACTCTCCGTCATCTTTGGCAGCCTCTTCAGTTTCTCCATCTCTGCCAGCACTAGTCCATCTGGTCTTCCGTATTGCCGACGCAGTGCTTCGATGATTTCTTCAGGTGTAGTGTCAGAATACAACAGACATTTCACCGACTCTCGTGCAGCACCCTTGATGGACTTCCTCAGCCTTATCATGTTCTGGATTGGAGAGAAATTCTCAGCAGTCTCTTCAAATGCCCTTCTGAAGGCTAGCCACTCGCTAGCGTCCCCGTTGAACTGTGGGAGATCAAACATGTAGCTAGGTGGTGCTGCATGTTTTGTTGACAGCTTGACGACGTTCCTTAGAGTTTCAGCGATGTTCATAATTTCAACAGAAGGTTCGGCGATTTTCGTGGCTGTCTGTGCTTTGCTGGGCTTCTCCGGTTCTGACACATTCCTAGGCAGCCTTTCCGTCGAATCGCTGACCCAATTCTGCACCATATCTTCTCGGTTTACTGACACGCTGATCACGGAGTCGTCGTCGTCGTCTTCTTCCAGTTGAAGCATCTCGAGTTTTACTTTTGCCAACCCTGCCGCAGCCCGTGCTTCTTCCAGCTTCCGTTGAGCTAATTCCACACGTGCTTCCATCTCTTTCCTCCTTCTGGCTGTTGACGCTAGACTGTGTCTTTGTGTTCTGTAGCCTCTCGGAGATCTTCGAACTTGTGCTTCCCACCAGTGTTCTGACTTCCTCGGTTGTGGCCCTAATCGTAGTCTCGAACGACGTCCCAGACGGGAAGGTACCTTCTGTTCTGGTACCGGACGTCGTACCGGACTCCACTGTGATGCCACGTGATGCTCTCTCAGTCGGCGTACGTTCCAGCCGATCACCTCCCTTCTGGCTTCTTGTAACGGGCATCTTGATCTTCGTTTCTTAATCGATGATCACCTCGTCCGTTGTTGAAGCGCAAATGTCTTCACTTCCCTCGACGAAGTCCCACGATGATCGCTATGGCGTGAATCCGGCTCGAAGGACCATCTGTCGCGGACCGGCCGTATGTAACCGACCGCTATGCGTTGACGAGCCTGGTCTGCCGGCAGCGAGAAGGGGAGAGACCTGTTGTAAGTAGGTCTCTTGGGTACGTGCCCTCTCGTTCCGACGGGCGCTGGTAGACTCGTCCCTGGGTTCACTTTGCGACCGCTGTGGGACAATCCTCGAACTCGTCCTGGATGTAAACTTGACTTGACCCCCGGCGTGACACTCGGCGTGACATACGGTGTGACACTCGGCGTGACATACGGTGTGACACCCGGCGTGACACCCGGCGTGCCCTGGGCGATGACTCGGCGCTGACACGACGTGATCCCGACGTTCGCTCGACGAGATCTTCTTGGCCGGACCTTGTAGGGGAGCAGGGAGCGGGGTAGTGAAACGCTGGTGTTGCTTGGGTCTTCCTTTTATTTTTCTTCCTTTTGAGTCTTCTTACTGGAGCCGCTGAGTAGAGCATGCTCCGAACAAAATCAGGATCGCTAAGGTACCCCCTTACCTTTACCTTAAAGAGAGCCCCGTATTCTGGGCCCTCTTTTCGGTTCATTTTCACTATGGAAAAGTCACTCTTTTGACCATATCTTTTCCATTACTGGTCGTAGGCTAACGAATGACCACTTGAAATGTAGCCCACGACCAGCTCTATAAATGAACATAACATTCTGGGGGGTACCTTAGCTTATAATTCAGCTATTCCCTAAATACCGATACATTTTCCAAATTTTGCCTAAAGTTGGGTAAATAACTTGACACCCTACCTATATTTCCAAATAAACTAAAGCAAAACAATGTTTATTAAGTGTACCCTACCTATTTCTACCTAAATAAACCGAATTTACCACAATATTTACCGTTAAACTAAATCATAATACAATTTTACCAAAGTGTTATAAAAATCGCTATAACTAGTTATGTACATATATGTGTCGATCGCCAACAATATGTGTTACTTCTTGTCAACTTTGTTTATGGTGCCAATAAAGTGTTTTGTATTGTATTGTAATGCCATTAGATATATATTCTAAGTGAAACGGTGGCAATATAATTGGTTATAAAATGATGGTTTATAAAATAAAATATTTGTTGAAGGAAGATATTTTTGAAGTTAATATTATGCATAACGTTGTTTGTAAAATTAAATATTTTTAAATTGTTAAGTTTTTTAATATTATACGGTTACTTGATTTTAAAGTCTGGTTTTGTCAAAAAAAAGGTGAATAATAAGTGAACTGTTAAAATGATTATTTAGTTAGTTTTTTTTTTGTTTGTTGTTTGGACCTATAACATACAGGTAGCCTATATGCATTTTATCAAAAATAGTTTGGTGGTAAAGATGGTTGTTTTAATTTTTGTTTAATCTATCTAAGCGAGTAAATTACACTTATTTTATTATTTGCGATTCAAGTTAATTTCTAGTTGCATGCAAAATCAAAATTCTTTTCTTCATAGAATGGAAATAGTAGTAACAAGAAATCCTTGCATAATCGGTGTAATAATATTAATATTTTAAAATATGAATTGATGTGTTTATTATACGTGAAGATTTCCCAAGCTAAGACAACAATAGTGGGACTTTTTTCTTAAGACTGACAACATTATACAAGTAATTTGGAACGTTGATTTGACAATTTTAAGTCAACATGACTAATTACGGGCTTCACAGTGTTGTTCACGAAGGTTCCATCCAAAGATAGTTTTACCTCAAGATGCATATAGTTCCTGACTACTATAGTGCTTCTCGTTCTTTCAATTTCAATTCAATTTTCAATTCAATACTCAAAAGGTATTGCCATAAAGAAAATATTCCACTGGATAAGGGTAGTGTTGCGATAGTTTTATGAATTCTGCCCTGTTCTATCCATTCTAAAATTAGATTTTAACAAGAGGTTTCATGTTACGTAAATAAAATAGGAGGGAGAATAATCAAAAACAGTACAATAAAACATTTATTTCAAATTGTACTTTTCTTTCAATATTATAAAAATATACATACTTAGTTTGTTTGACAAATTTTTACCATATAGTAGCAGCTAGCTCAGACTTCACACAGGTAACTCGGAACTTAGGTATAGAACAAACATTTAACTTTTTCAATGTTAGAAGCCCTTGTTGTAGTAGAGATACTACTATTAGATGTTGTGGTAATTCAGGATAATTGATTTATTTTGTACTTCATGAAAAATATTGCTTGATTATTCACACCATATTTTATCCTATTCTTCTTCAGAGTGGCACATCTGCAAAATGATAATTAATTTGAATACATAAAACAATCCAAATTATTAGGTACCAGAAATCTAGTGATAAATTCAAATTACATAATTATTTTTGTAAAAGTTCCAACAAAAGGATGTAACTAAATCAGAGGTGAAAATTTGTAGGAATAATGTTTTATTTTTAAAACTTAGTACTTCATAGCTCCATACTTTCTCGCACAATAAAAAATAGGTCACTTTTACCAAAGGCATCATTTAATCTCGTTAAAATCGGGATTTGTAAGTAAGAATTGATAATTGTAATAATGGCAGGACAGTGATAATGTGTGGGATTTTGAGGCCATTCCCACTCCGTTAAATAAGAGTTGGAATTGCAGTGAGAATGGGAACAGAAATTGAAGCATTGGTAACGGGAAAAAACTTAGCAGTCATAGGGACTGCCGATATAACTGGAAACTTTTAACTCAGAATTTGACAGCACACTTTGGAAACTACGCGAATGAAACCGGAGGGCACTGCAAGTCTGGAATAAATCTTCAAAGCACTTTCATCTACACAAGTCTTCTAAACATGGCCTTAAACTAGATATGCGTAATGGTAACCATGGTAACACGCCATGGCCATCTAAAAATGCTTACACATTTATGGCCATGGTCCCGAGTTCACCCAAAGATTTCTTTCATTCCCAAGCGTGACGTTTGAGCTCAATTCATAGCCCACGAAATATCTGTATGTGGTGCGTCAAAGGAAGTCTTAATTCCAAAAATGAACAAATGCGAAGCCACAGGCAAAATCTAGCACGTATCATTAGCAAATGGTCAGTAAAAAAACTATCCAATATATGTACCTACTTGTATATTTCATGGGTAAATATGTAACAAACTAACAAATAACTGGTCACACTTTTTTGTTTGTTTTGTTTTTAAAGGTTATGTTTACATTTTACATATTTTGCAAATTTTGGATTAGATTCTGCCGTTATTGTGTAAATTTAATTCACGTAGATATCTAGAATGCATAAATATCAATTTCTATCAAGTCAACAGACAAATATTGTCTACTTACGTGTAAAATGAGATTCCACAGATTTTTCTTTTACAGAGGCTATTGCAGCTTATAACACTACACAACGCACATTGTTTAGCATAAATATCACCAATCTATTAACAGTCTTTCACAAACAAGCTTTACATCTTCTTTATATACACACAATATTTAATAAAACATAAAAAATCCGAGTCTGAGCTTTGAACAGACTTTTGTTTGGCAACGCCATGTCAGATTTGTAATTTAGCCAGAGAAAAAGCCGGCCACGGTGATAAGGACGGAAAATCAGTATCTCTTTCTCTTTTTTTCACAAGTGATAGATAATTAGACTATCTCATTTCCGCAAGTCGTGACGTCACTTATTGTGCCCCCCTGGTTCCATCTGTGTTTATTTCTGTAATCTGTGGTCAAATGCTTAATCTTAACAAGTCTTTTAAAAACACATTCAGTATTGCCAACTTAATTGATATCTAGGAATCATCTTTCAAAATAAAACAATCAAGTTACGCCTTTTTTGCAATTGGCATAAACTTGAAACTTCATTGGACAGTTGACTCGTAGATTCAATGGCAAAAGTGACACGTCATACGCATTACAAACTTGTACTAGGCCATACGTGGCGAATCTAAAACTTATTTTTATGCAGCCACAATGACAACAACACACTCAGAAAAGTAGTCGATAACCGTCGAAGTAGTTAAAAAAACGTATACTAGTTCAGCTTACTGCCTCGCGGACAGTGGAAGTCCGGTATCAGAGTTGAAGGCTAGCAATAGTGTCATATTGGAATCGGAACAGGTTTATCGCATTGCAGGTGTGTCCGTTTGCAACACGCTGTTTGAATAAACTCCATTTTTACAATACATACTCACAAATGCAACACAGTCTGATGTATGGAAACCGATGTTCCAAAAAGATATTTCTTTTATATGGACATCACTGAAAATTATCTTCTGTCCCAGAACTACTTCAGATCGGCTTCGGATCCCGTAAATATAAAATATTAATCTATTAAAACTCTGACCGAAATATTTACACTGTTATAAACTTAAATTGTCGTGACATTTATTGGATATCCGTCAACGCAAACAATAATTTTAACGTTTTTGTTTTAATTTATTGTATTAGTTTTAAAGCCGGGTCACACAGAGGCGATCCGATAGCGATAGCGATCCGATAGCGAGACGGGATTTTTTGTAATGTTCGAATTTGTATGCAACCTGACACACAGCAAGCGGGCGCGATCCCATACTCGGTATCGGATCGCTATCGCTATCGGATCGCTATCGCTACCGGATCGCCTCTGTGTGACCCGGCCTTTAAACGTTAAAAAAACGATGTACCCCTGAAAAAAAAACATAAATATATCTAGTAAAAGAGTATGTCGGTAGGTAGGAGGGTAAATCTGAATAAGAAGGAAATATATCATCCACCATCACCCTTGATAGTTCCGCCGATGATGAGTTTGATGATTCTTTCATTATTTTAATTGGTTCTACTCGAACTTACTCCTCCTATTCAGCAGTACATTATTACGCATTTCATAATAACACTATCTTAGTTTATCTATAATACTAATATTATACACCTCAAGAGACTGCTAACCGACCGATTTCAAAAAATCTTTGACCGTTGGAAATGACATGTGAGTATGTATCTTGAGTTCTATATTCATATAGCCTATAATATGCGAAGCCGGGACGGTACGCTACAATTGTTTATAAGTATTTCTTTAGCCGATTCAGAATTTACCATCTAATTATTTAACTAACTTACATAGGCTATTACTGGCAGGTGTTCGTCGAAGTTCAAGTTGTTTAGACAAACAAACGCGGAAAAAATTCGGCAGATCGGTGAGTAATGTGCTGGGTATATTAAGCTGTTATTACTTTCGCGACAGTGTGATGAAAAGAAGTATTTCAGGCACTCAAATTAGGACTTCCTCGGAAATACATCTTTGTCACATTTGCGACGAGTTTCTCGCGAAATGAATAACCGAATATTCCAAAAACAGCGGAGCTTGTTTTCATCTCAGTAATGACTTTTAATAAAACTGTGCTGAAACCATAGAATAGATAACTGAAACCTTTAAAAGTACCTACGTACCTACTTTTGTGATATTTGGAGAACGGTATAAAACCCGGGGTATTTATTCAATGAAACTAAACGACAATAGAAGCGAAATGAGCAAATTATGAGTTTGACTTCGATACAATACTTATCATTGAACAATTTTTGGAAAATAAATCTCCTTGTCTTCAAATAAAAGGTAAAATAGTTTGTACCGAGTAAGCACGCGCCATCTTAGACCGCATCATCGCTTAACATCAGGCGAGATACCGGTCAAGTCCAAATCTATTATCGAGAAAAAATAAGCCCAAAACAAAGGGCTCCGTTGTTTTGCTTACGACGATATCACCATCAAACATAAACAAATATACGTAAGAATACAGCTAGTATACGGCAAGAATATAACTACTAAGTAGTGTCAGTTCAGAACGTATGTCTGTCTGCACTTCAATATATCTTTCGCCGGTCAATGACTAAGCGACGACAGACAACACACTAGCGTGAATCAGATGGTCAGAGTGAACTGATGGCCCAACAATTACGATAGTTTAAACTAATACTAAAAAATAAACAAAAGTTGTATATTTACATATGTATATGCCAAAACCCGTAGCAAAGGTTTGTCATGTAAATCGTGGCTCGAAAAAGCGATATCGTTTCTATCTTCTGCAGCAGAAATGAGCCAGAACGGGAGCTACACTGAAGTCATATTATAGAACTTTAACTAGATCAAAATAGTACGGTTTTAAATAAGTTGTAGTTCATTTCACTTCATTAACTTCACTGTGAGTTCATTTCAGAGCACTGTGAGCGCTCTTTGTATTATATCTTGTATCTTTGGGTGACGGGCGCAGTGTTGTACAGGGTAGTCTGGAATCTTCAAATTCAAACAGCTACATATCACTGTGCTATAATGAGTAGACCTTGCTTACCAGCCTCGTTCGTTTTGTCCCGTCTATATTTAAAAAAATATTCGTTTAGAGGTTGTCTTTCAAAGAAAGATAGTAAGTCTCAATCGTCCTAAAATCGCTTGCGAGTATACTCCTACTAATATCATACATGCGAAAGTTTGGACCTTTGTTGCTCAATCACGTCGGATCGGCTTAATATTTAGAACATAGATATAGCCTGGATCAACACATAGGTTACTTTTCATCGGCGGTAAATTACGAGAACGGGAAGTTCGCCTACGTCTTTGTCTCAAATATATGTAGATAAATGCTAGATAGTTTATGAATGTAGTCTAGGTCTACATCTGCGCGAAATTCCTAGACTTTGGCAACGAGCTAAAAATGACTCAGTGTCTACTAATTCCTTACGTTACGCTGACGTCATAACACTATGAAACGTCATTAACAGTGGTTGCACTAGTGCCAAACATTATTTACTACAAACATTTGAATTTGCAATAATAGAAAAGTAATAGTTCGCAGTAAGCACGCACCTAAGTGGTCTAAATCATGTCGTCATCAACATCAGGCGAGATAGCGGTCAAATGCAAACCTTTTTTTTTTTTGTTTTTAAAATTGACGTGTAAATTGTACATTTATGAATAAAGAACTTTGACTTTGACAACGTCGCCGCAATCAGCTAATTAATATCTACTACTAGCTAAACCGTGCGCGCGTTGCTACGCCATCTATCGAAAATTGGTGTTACCAATTCAAATATTGAACAAATTCGGTTGGTTACCTTAGGTTCTATTGACGCAACCTTTAAGAGATAGACACATGCTGTCACGCAACGAAAGCTCTCAAAAAGCAATTTTTTTTTTCGTTTTTGTTACATTCATACTCCGCTCCTGTTGATAGCAGCGTAATGGTAATGGACTATCTAACAGAGAAAAATCTTTCAATTCGGTCTATTAGTTCCCGAGAT
Organism: Ectropis crepuscularia; assembly: GCA_963693475.1. Lineage (NCBI taxonomy): Eukaryota > Metazoa > Arthropoda > Insecta > Lepidoptera > Geometridae > Ectropis > Ectropis crepuscularia. The sequence continues at coordinate 27,895,519 of OY856353.1, read as the reverse complement.
CCTTGCGTTCAAACAAACAAATAAACTCTTCAGCTTTATAATATTAGTAAATAAGTATAGATTACACTATAGTAAACTAACGGTCCGCCCCGGCTTCGCCCGTGGTACAAACTATAGCCTATATAGGACTCAGCGATCACGTACATATCCAACGGTGAAAGAATTTTTGAAATCAGTCCAGTAGTTGCTGAGATTACCGCGTGCAAACAAAAAACCTCTTCAGCTTCATAATTTTAGTAATATAAAGAGTATAAAGTAGATAGCAAAGATAAAAGGTCACGCCTATTATTATTGGTAATTTTCGGTAGATCGGCAAACAGAACGATGAAGTAATTGATGACGTAATCATCGCGAGGGTTTGGCTCGCGCAGCAATATCGTTGGGTCCGTGATGCGAATTACACCTGACGCTCACACCCACAGATTGACCAACGTGACGTTTCTATATATATTCGTATATTCAAATAATGTGTGTTATGCCATGTCATTCCTACGCTTAAGGCCTGTTCAAACCTGAGCGGTATTCGCTGCGGTAGAGAAAACCGAGTGGGTAAGCGGTAAAATATTACTGTTGACACCAAAACGGATTTCGCCGCCTGCGATACCAGAACGTTTCGCTAAACAAGCAAAAAATACCGTATATCCAGGCGGTACATACCGCTTTCGCTCTAGCCGCTCTCTTCATACAAAGTACATCGCGTATCCGGCACGGTATTTACCACTACCCACAGCGGTAGCGAATACCGCTCCGGTTTGAACAGGCCTTTAGCGTTGCACATTGAGCTGGCTCATATCCAGGAAAGGAACACATGTTTTTCAATTGAATGACAAACAAGCGTACGGTTTGCCTGATGTTAAAGAGGTAATCGTCGCGTAGACAGAACGTAGTTCATGGTAATCATATTAATATTACACAAAGTTTGTAATAACGTATGTTTGTTGCTCTTTCACGTAAAAGCTACTGAAGGGATTCGGATGAGATAGACGAATATAGATAATAAATAGTCTGGAATAATAACACATAATGCTATTTTTATTCCAGGGAATTAACAGGATCGGATTAGTTATAAATAAACTAGCAGCGCCCCGAAGTTTCACTCGTATACCTAGTGTCCGTTCTCGTAATTTGCCCGAGATAAAAGTATCCAGTAAGCAAATATAAAAAGTAGTTGTAAAGTAGAATGTGTTCTTCCAGACTTCAAACTGTGTTCCAAATTTCGACCCGATCCGTTCTGACGGTAGTACGAGGGTAATGTGATTGAGCAACAGACATCCAAGTTTTGACATTTATAATATTAGCAGAATAGTTTGTTTTCGAGCGTGATACAAGCTTAATGGTAAGCATAACAGATTGGATTAAATGAGAGTGAGAAAAATTAGCCTTAAACGACGGTGCTATGGTTTCGACAGGGTGGAATCCATCGAACAGTTGACCATATAGTCGTCCTCCAACGCGAAGGCGAGGCGAGCAAGGTACGTAAAAAAGCTTGAACGATACAAACTCAGGATCGGAAAAGCAGAATCCACTGAGGAGACTTATGCCCAGCAGTTGAACATCTACATTTGTTTAAAAAAAGTCTCTTTGATAAATCGACCAGGAAGGTAAACTACAAAGCATTTAGATATTTAGACGCATGTTTGTTGCTGGTAAACGGTAATATTAATATTTTTATAACGTACTATACATTAATATTGTTTTCAATAAAATCACTTTTCAACAAAAAATTCATCTTTTGCAACCTAAAAATGTCCAATAAATCCGTTAACATTTAATTAATTAACAACTGAAGTATTAACAACCACATAACATCAACAAAGCGTCGATCACCCCGATGTTCTATATTTAAAACGCGAAGAATGAATGAACTCTACTTGCGCGTGCGTGTATAAAACGCTCATGACCTCGCCGGGCGAGATGCCAACATCGAATAAACACCAGATAGTAGTAATTTCTCCAATTCGATGTTATATTTTTTTTTCTGTGAACATTTTCCGAGTGACGTACTGTGATGGACGCCAGCGTGAGGCTATTAGATAAACGGGAGACAAGCTGAGCTATTATCCAATTAGCGGCACCAATTATAGTTTTATTGGACTGAGTTGGAGCAATGTTTACGCTTTGGTTTGGGCAGCGCTGATGTAACTACTGTTGACTACTTTTTTTACCGACTTCTAAAAAGGAGGTACTGTGTTCGACTGTATATTATATATTGGAACGAAGTTCCTTATCGCGCGTTATGAAAGGGAGCTAGACGGAAAAAATTCTCACGAAAAAGTGTAACGTTTCGTGCCTATGACGTCATAGAATTAGAAGAATTAGAATACGATAACAAATTTCACCCATGTTAGCACTGACCGGTTGGCGCAATTGGTAAGTATGGGGTCACCTATGATGATAGGTGCCCCCGGTTCGAGTCTCGGTAGTTACCGCAATACTCTTTTTGTTCTTTTTTCTCTCAACATTCTTTTTGTAATTTTTTTCCTGAGAATAATAGTTTTTATAAGGGATCCCTCTTATCAACGCATTTAATTTAAATCTAAGTATTTTCTATTGGCGTTTCTATTTTATCGTTTTTTTCTATTTTATATTTGGCGATTTATAACTGACTCTTGCGCTTAAAAATAGATGGCGTTGCACAATCCCTATGAGTATTTGGTTAGAGGCTAGACCACTAATTTACGACTACTGCCCGAATTGACTTGCACATCAAAGTTCCTATAATTACCAATAGGTGGCGCAGAACTCAAAATTTAATCAGCTGTGGATTGTATCCTACTCTAGTGTCATAGAAAATCTGGAGAGGTCACTACCGGTACGATAATTTTGTTCTTTTTTTCCTGAGAATTTATGTAAAGTAATCATTCAGAACCGCAAAATAAACCCGAAATACAGTTATTTGACGATTTTCTTTCACTTTTGTCATATTCTCTTCCATTTACAATGGGTTTCATCCTACTATATTCAGCTGCAGGCATCAGTCACGAAACTGTTCCATTCATCCCGGATTACACTTTACGTCGTAGTTCAGACGTAGTACGTCACGTTGCGTGTAATGAACTGATAGTGTGATTGGTTCGAAAGACCTAGCTACCTAGAGTACTAAATTCAGACTGACTAGGTATAGCTTCTCTGATTCTTACTAATGCTAATACACTACACTAAAATCAGTAGCGACTAAATTCAGTCGACCTTTAGATTAGACAAGTGTTGTATGCTATCAATATTGTACTTTGTCTATGAAAGGAAAACATTAAAAAATAAACGTTATGATTTATTGTCTATTAATTAGCGGTGGGCGATTATGAATGATCGGCATAATCGATTTATTTTGTATTACTAATGTTGATAATCGATTATCGAATTAGTAACTAATATGTTTTCATAATCGAATGATATTAGTAATTAGTTAGTACTAATCATGTTATAGGAAGTCGACGACAGTTCTTCCGTGACTTTAGTAGTATCGACCTATCGACATAGGTTTATTTGGTTTCTTTTGTTTGTATTACGGTGCCGGTGATACGTGAACGTGATACTTTTTACTTATATATATGTGGATTTAATGAACGGTAAGTTTACCGATTTTAGTATTGATAGTTTGTAAGTTTTAGGTAGCTTTTTCGCTTGCTGTCCCTCTTTTATAGCGGGCCGCTGAGAGACCACATCGTGTTGTCCCTTTCTCACCCCACGCGACTGTGCTGAGTAAATCGAGTCGCGCGCGACTAGCGACCGTGCGTGCGTGACTGGCTACTAATTAGTAACTACAAACTGTCATAATCGAGATATCTCGAGACATTTTCATAATCGAATGATTTTATTAGTATATCTCATAATCGCCCACCTCTACTATTAATTGATACGAGGATTTTAAGGTTATTGTTGTTGTTTTCCTCGAATCACAATATTTTAAATAGTATACTTTGTTTTAGCCTTTGGTTTTGTTTTATCTTGTATCATGCCTGAAATAGTAAAATATCGCGAGAGAAAGAAATTAAAAAATACAATGGTACAAAACATAACTGCAGAGAGATCAGATGAATGTTGTGAGACTGATCAATTACCAGCCAAAAAACCTAAAACTAATGCAGAAAGAAGAAAAAAATATTACGAGAGAAAGAAATTGCAAAATACAATGGTACAAAACATAATTGGGGGTAAATCAAAATTTTTGATTTTGTACTTGTTTTTCCACTCGATTCTATTGTCTGTAATATTTCATCAATGTATTGTAATGATGTTGTCACGTTATATACTATCGTATATTTTATATCGTAATGTTCATGTAATATCGATTGGTGTGATTGACGCATATTTCGACAAATTTCATTCGTAAAACTAATATTTGTAAGCAACATTGGAAATAATATGAGTACTGTTTCTAAATGCAATCCGAATGAATGGCTAACATTCGGAATGATAATAATGAATCATTGTTATAATGTTTATATAATACGTCAACGCTACTCCTTAAGTTTATGTTAAGTACTTACATTATATTTGTTAATAAGTAATAAAAAAATATTATTATAACTTATTTTTTTTATTACAATTCCTTCACTAATGTCGTAACGCCGACGGATATCGTGTCTGCCTCCACTTATAACGTTGGCCTCGGATCAGGGAGGATTACCCACCCGCCTTAATCGACAAGAACTTCGTTCCATCCGGGTGTCCCTTGACACCTCTCAACTTTTTTTTTCTATGTATGTTCTATGTTCACCGATTTCTCCGTCAATTATGGACCGATTTTCAAAATTATTTTTAAATTAGAAAGTGTACACTTCCGAGGTAGCCGCCTGAGCACCAAGTCAGGATCTGATGGTGACATCCTGAGAAATCGAGGGAAACTCAGAAATATCAAAGGCACAATGTTTTTCTGATATTACTTTTTTTGTTAAAACAATATACTATTATAGTACAGATTAAATGGACGACCAGCCGTTCTACCGCCTAACTAAATTGGCTTTCGGCTATATATTGTTGTCTACATAATTTTAAATGAAAAGAGAAGATAAAGCTAAGATAAATACTAATATTATAAAAATAAGATAAATACTACACCATTTGTACTCTTAGATACATATTTTTTATATAGATATTAAAGAGTGATGAGACGAGCAGAACATGTGCCTGATTGTAAGCAACATGCCTGCCACATAACAGCACAGTGACACGAAGCTATTGGAACATGAAGAGGCCAAATCATTACCTAGCACTGCACTGCTCTCGTCACCCAGAGATCTAAGAAGTTATATCCACACAGCAATCAACGAACCTAAAGTACGTAAGTAAACGAACCTGAACATGACGCCTGTCTGAAACACGAACTAACAAGACGAACAGGACTCACTCACTCACCTTGATAAGTACTCACAGTACAGGATAGAATAGAAGAATAGAAAATATTTATTATCATGTAAGTCACATTCACAAACATTTACTTAACCTAAACATTTGGAATGATTCTATACAGACTCGTCAATAATTATGAATATCGATACCAGAAGTATCAATTAACGTAAGGGACATTTTGGCGAAAATGAGTTAAATACATCATTATATTCAGAATTTTCTGCTCTATCGATTGGTATTATTGAAAAAATTCTATTGTTAAAAAAAGTGATGTAACAGACGTTTAAATTTTTTCCCCCTGAAAAATAAAGTAAGTCAACAGTGTTAAATAATTTACACCCTTACCTTAAACCTAAAATCAGTCGATGTAAATAACATGATGTCCCTAACTTTAATTAATTATTAGAGTTATTAGAATTATTATCTTAAAACATAAGCGTGTGCACATTAAAAAAATCCTTTGACGAATCTTGAAGTTAAATAAATACTAAGTTAGAGACTGGTGATACTTACGACATAGAAGTCTGTAAAAAATTACCTCCAAAGAATTTTAACGCAAGAAGATTGGGAAAAGAGACTGTTAGAGGTAAAATTACAAAATTATACAATGAAAAATTACATAAGCAACCAAAATGAATCTACAGCTGAAATACTAGTAATAACATAAATCAAAGGAACAATTTACCATCTCTATATAAAGAGAGGCTACCAATTTCCATTTCAAAATAAAATTACCTGATAAAATTGTGCGACACCGGTATAATACCAAAAAGATTTCATGGTGAATTAGGTAATATATGAACCTTCCGAATAAATCGCCATTTAAAGATACCCTCAGAGAAACCGACAACGATGAAGGTGTAATGACAGCTGATGAAAAAACAAAATACCAAACAGAAAAAGTTATTCCAACCATTTCAATTTCACCATTAATATAGTTCAATCAACTAATAGTAGTTTTCGTCATAATTTGTCTGCCCATACCTAATTATTTATTCATTTAATAATATTTAATTCTTATATTAATATTCATATCATTTATATTATTTTATTCATTTAGCTTTCAGACAATTCATATTTGCTGATATTATATAATTCGTTTTAGTTCTGAAACTAACATTAATCTTGCAAAAAACCTATTTCCATGGTGTTAAAATACGGAAAATACCATAATTTTAGTAAATAATCTATGGTTACATCAAACTGTAACACTCTTAAAGTCCTTTACAATAGAATTACGGTTAATTTTCTATTGCTCTTGCTGCTTACACTATGCTTGACGGTTTACACATAAAATATTAGTAACGTAAGGCACAACTAAACATATTTTTTTAATGTAAGGGACATGCTATATTTTAAACAGCTGGATATTCCTAAATCCTTCGTTTATAGCATGAAAGAAGAAGAAATTCTAAGAAACTTTGCTCTAGTCACAATTAAAATTGGAGCAGACAGTAAAAAGCTATAGACAGATTAAAAAAAATAATATCGTTTTTTGGCTCTCCTGAAAAACCGTGTTTTGTCCCTTACATTAATTGATACTTCTGGTATCGATATATTATTACATTTTATTATTTGTAGATCAAGGGTAAGTCACCATTACTTTAGCAATAATATCACGATTTTAAAATAGGTAGGTACAAAAATATTGATTAAATTTCTAAATTTAACAAGATTTTAAAAAGTGCAGCTGTATAGGGGCTGTTATTCAATACACATTTTTCAAGTTTATAGAGGTAATAGGTACATGTAACTAAGGGGGCGTCCATAAATTACGTGAGGTGTTTAAGGGGGGGAGGGGGTCGAGTCAAATCTCATCTAATCTTACGTTGGAGAGGGGGGGGGGGTCTCTGCAAATATCACGCAATTTATTTTCCTTGAAACAAAAAAATATATACTATTTTGGTCCATTTAATCCAGATTGTATTGTACATGCTTAAGACTTAATCTTAAACATAATCGTAATACGAACGCCCCTCGGGCTGAATCGACGCCGTCGGCGTCGCGACGTCGCACAAAATAAATCATTACCTACTCCACAACGAAACCATATTTTATATGTCTGTAAACGACTATGTACTAATTGATATATCACCTATATCTCAGGCATATAAACTAATTATTGAGTACTTTTATTTGTTTCATATGTTCAGACTTTGAAAACCATTTTGTGGGTCGAGAAACAAAAAAATAAACGAATACTCAAATAGAACACAAACAATAAAACAATCTAAAGTGTTTACGTAAGAAACCTACATCTAGAAAAATCTCACGTGAGTTTGGGGGATGGGGGAGGGGGTTGAATAAAATCTCACGACATCTCACCAGAGGGGGAGGGGGGGACAAAAAATGTAAAAAAAGACCTCACGTAATTTATGGACGCCCCCTAATATAAATTACTATTTAAATAACTAGACATTCAAAGTATTTTGGCAAAGCAAAATCGGTAAAATTTTGCTAATAAGACATTGCTTACAAATAGGGAAAACTCACAATTAGTATTTCTGTAAAAAAAAAAAAAAAAAAAAAAAAACACTTTGTGATATCACTTAAGCACTATGAATTACTGACAGAATGACCCTTTCTTTGACTCATTAGATAAAACAAGAATAGCCTCTCAACCCACATAAAAGTTCCAAAAGTACCTGTGCAGTGTGATTGCACCTTCCGGTTACCACTTCGTGACATCAATTTCACATCAACACTCAAAAACACAAAAGTTAACTACACATTACTTTGCTTGCTGTACAAGGGCCAAAAATAGAAATTAATTAAACAAACTGTGCCACAATTCACTTCGCAAAAATAACGCCAATGATACGTCATCCAACCAACACGCAAAAACAAAAACAAAATTAAGCCAAAATAATATTCAACGCTTCGCCATAAAATACGAGTACATGGACAGATGAGGGTAACTTTATTTAGAGCATAAGCATTCATGGTCGTAAGAAATGCAAGTACCCGCATTCGACATAATTATGAGTCCTCATATAAAAAGTTGCGATGTCTGTTGAACTCCAGTTGTAGAAAATGTATTTCCAGAAAGTATGTATATAAAGTCGACAATATGTATTACGAGAACGCAACAGGTACCATTACGATTTCACGAAACAACCAAAATTTTTTTTTTTTTTTTATAATTATTATTATATATTTTTATACGTCCACTCTTGACCGTCATCTCGCCTGATGTTAAGCAACGATGCGGTCTACGCTGGAGCGATGGATACGTATTACTCAGATAATAATAACTGTTACAAGTTCATGTTTGTCAAATGAAAGTCTTTATAGTCGTTTGTTAAAAAATCTGTGATCTTATAAATCGTCTTTGACAGTAAGAGCTCCTTTACCTTGGCCCGAAACTTCCCCTCATTTTCTATTTGCTGAATGCACTCTGGTAGCCTATTATACAGTTTTTGTCCCATGAGTTTAGGCAATTTTTCTGACATATTTAATCTATGCCGTATTGGCAAAAGGAAGTTGTTTATATTTTTACAGTTTCTAGTATTAAGTTTAGTTTGCTTTTTGTAGGTATCAAAGTTAGCGCGAACGTATTTTAAAACTTCGAAAATATAAACAGAGACAGATGTCAATATACCTAAATTTTTAAAATGGTCGCGACATGTTTCCCTGAACTTGCTTTTAGTGAGTACTCTAATAGCACGTTTCTGCATCTTGAGCACTCTTTCATAATCAGTAGAAGAACCCCAAAGTAATATTCCGTACGACATCACGGAGTGTACATACGAGAAATATACGTCTTTTAGTTTTGACTCTGATGTAATATGTCTAAGCTGTTTGAGGGCGTATATGCCTTTAGACATTTTTGTGCATGTCATGTCTACATGGTTCTTCCACGTGAGTGCAGAATCTAGCTCGAAACCTAAGAGTTTTGCATTATTTACACTCTGTACGACGAGTTGCGCATTTACAGAGATTGATACAGTTTTTAACATGGAAGAAACCGCATTAAAACAAATAACACTCGTCTTGTTGGCGTTTAATTTCATGCCATTCATCTGAAACCATTTCTCAAAAGCATTTATAATAGATTTAATTTTCTCCTGCAGTTCCTCGACAGAGTCTGCACTAACTATAACAGAAGTATCGTCAGCGTATTGGACAATATGTCCATCAACATCCAAATGCACCAAATCATTCAAAAAGGTAATGAACATAACATTGCCAAGAGACGAACCTTGTGGGACGCCTATACCTTCAATCCTTTGTGGTGTTGATCTCAATAACTTACCATCTATTTTAATTTCTACAGTCTGTTGCCTGTCATTTAGAAAAGATTGCATGAGATCTTTCAAACCATGCTTTATACCATACACCTCCAATTTTTGTACGAGTAATTCGTGATCTAAAGAGTCAAATGCCTTTGACAAGTCCAAAAGTATTACTGCCACACGTTGTTTGAGCTCGAGGCTTGCCATTATTTTATCTACAATAGCTAACATAGCCAAAGTAGTTGACTTGCCTGCTCTTGATAAGTACTCACATTGCTGTACCGTCCCACGAAATTGTATATCCTACGTTGACATACCTGGAACAGGGAAAAATAAACTTTTAAGTAAAATAAATCGTAATCCAAATTTAATGTATCATCAACACCGCAATTTACAAAGTTAGTTAAACGATAGTACGAGTATAATTTTTCCAAATTTTATTTACCAGTACAATTCCTGAATTGTCTAAGAGGCTATTAAGTTATTACGGAGTTATAATTGACATCTATTTCTAAACCGGACAAACATTGCATACATTTGTTTTATAACATGTTCATAATATAATCGACCACAACGATTTAGTCTTTTAACTACACGAATCGTAATATAAAATCAAGTAAACTTTACATTCTTCCGAATTGTCTCTTAAAAACTCAAGTTCGCAGACGAAATTGTAAGCTCAAATTAGTACTCATAAATCTAGTAATTCTAGCGATATCGTCACAGAAACCCAACAAGTACCTAAGTATTTCATTGAGAGTCGCACTTGCATCCAACCCCGTACCAATTAGTCTAGTCCCTTTGAGTCGACCGAGTTGAGAGATCGGCGAGGGCACGACGTATAGCCGTAATTAACAAGTACAACCGCTTCCCAAGCTAGTTAAGTTCCTACGAGGTGGAATCAGGTAACTTAGATATCAATCAGTGAATTGCAGTTACGATCATGTATATATCGTGTATTGCATTTAACGTGTTTGAAGTAATAAGAGGCTCCTTAATGACGGGATTAGGGAATAAGATAAGAGTATAATTTTGCATTTGTTGTTGTGCTGTATTGCCAAGTAATCCAAGCAATAAACTGTGTAAAAATAACAAAATCAAAGTCATCAATAAGGTTTAATTACCCCAAAGTGCAAACAAAAACAAACATTACCTACTTTCCACGATCTAATACGAGGAAAGACGCGAGAACCGATAAGATGTATTATGATCAAAAATATTTAAGCTATAAAGCATCATAATCACTAGTTTACGTTATAGAATTAATAATATAAATATTTGAACAATCTAGCTTACAATCCTTATTTACATCATAAGCTCTCGATTGTAGCTTGCTGTATATTATATCTAGACCGTTAATCCGTCAGCTGGTGGTGGTGTCCAGGGAAATCTGCTCAAATCGCTCTCGCCACAGATCTACAAGTGCTCTTCAAATGACAACATTCAGTTGGGAAATATAAAGTTCATATCAAGCATTCTGTTAGGGCCACTGTTGATTTGCTGGTTTCAATTGCATCACTGTTATTCTTGTTGTCATTTCATGTTCAAAATTTCTGCATACTTATTGGTAACTAGCAGAGATCCGCGGCTTTACTCGCATAATTCTCGTTCCCGTGATTTTCTCAGGGATAAAAAGTAGATTATGTGATCCTCCAGCTTATAATCCAATTGTGTTCCAAAATTCAGCCCGATGCGCTCATACGTTAAGACGTGACTGAGCAACAAACATTCAAACATTGACATTTATAATATTAAAAGGATTGTTTGTAATTTCTACTTTTTTCTAAAGTTCATTAAAAAAAAATGAAATTAGTTGAGCGAGTCTAATTTATAAATTGAAGTCGGTGTTTGGATCTATTTTATAGTACCTACATATAGGGACGGGACGAGCAGGACAAGTGTCTAGTGGTAAATAACACATCTACTCATAACAGCACAGTGTCACTCAGCTATTGGAACATGAAGAGTCCAAATCATTACCTAGCGCTGAACTGCGCTCGCTCTGTGGGAGCAGATTTACGATGATTTATCTTTATGGTCTGTAATTTCTGTGGATACATTGCCCTTCAAACCGTTACACAATAATGTTTCCACATTAGTGCTTGGCGGTAGAATAACATACAAAGGTGTGGTACTTGTACTTCCACAGACAGACTGCAAAAATTCTACCAACGCTATAATATGTTTCCATTCCAACATACTGCTGGTAGAAAACAGCTAGCGCCATCTCTGTAAGGGTGCTGAAACTGTTTGAAAACACTTTCCACCCCCGACGCGACGAGAGTTATCAACCACTTTTGCAGTTGAAAAGCTGCGTAGTTCACAGCTAGCCCGCTAGAGGGCCTCTTGTATTTTTACATTGAAATAATGGCACTTTAATATTTAAATATATCTATTTAGATCTAATTAATTTAGATCTAATTAGATCTAATTTAGATAAAAATTTATTTATTTAGATCATTATTTAAATGTTTAATAATGTTTATTGCTGACTTATGAAAAATTTCACGAGTCAAAATAAATCAAAATCAAGTATTAAATTTCTAATATTTTATGTATATTATGTACACGTTGTACAGTAGTCAAATTACTTATTTTAAGTTAATTTTACAATTCGTCCAAATGTTGATAGGTATACAAAAATGAATGTTTCTCTGTATGTCCTTTATAGAATCGTAAACCATGCATTTGATCATGTGATGATCTGTGGCAAAGTTCAACTACAACCAAACCAAAAGGTTTCTGAGGTCTCTCTATTATGACAACATCCGTGCGCAGCCGGAACGGGCCGCTAGTTATGCTATAATAACTAACTTTACTATAACCAATATAACTAAACGGTGAAGGAAAAACATCGTGAGGAATCCGACATGTACCTAGAATCTTTCGAAGTCACGTGTCATCCGACAACCCGCACTGGGCCAGCGTGGTGGATTATGGCCTTGATTCTCTCCTAGCGAGAAAAAGCCCCGAGTCCCAGCAGTGGGAACATTTAGTGAGCTTGTTTATGCTTTATGAAGGTTTGTGTTTGTTATTGTGTGTGCATGTTTGTTCCCGCATATATCCATAAGAGCTGAACGGGTTCTAATGAAACTACTTACGAAGTGAATACATTAATACCTAGATGATTTACATTAAGCTACTTTTTATCCCGTTAAACTTAGTGATTGTTGAGCCGCGGATTACACCGCTGAGCGCAGCTAGTGTTATGATAAATCCTAATAAATTATAAATGAGAAAATAAATGTTTGTTGCTCAATTGCGTCGTAAGTCGTAACGTATACGGATCGGGCTAAAATTTGGAACATAGTTAGATTATAGTCTGGAAGAGCACATAGGCTTTCATCCCGAAAAAAATCGGGAACTAAGCTGATAAATGCCGCAGAGCGCTGCTAGTCTACGACACTACAGAAAATTCCAAACGTAAACACGGACCAACAAAAACGTTTGATTACTCGTAAAATGATAACAGAGTTGACGGACAAATATGCGTAACAAGCTTAGCTGTATACACAAATCAGGCGAGTCCGGCACCGGGGTGAGGGCAAGGACGGAAGAGGGTTTACACTTCGCTCTGCTAAGTTTTATAATAAAATTTTACTAACTTGATATTTTTAAAGAAAATTGGAGGACTGTTGGAAATAAATAAATCGACTTATATGTATGTCTGAACGACGGTCGCAGTACAGAGTAAAGGCCGGGTCACACAGAGGCGATCCGATACCGAGTATGGGATCGTGCCCGCTTGCTGTGTGTCAGGTTGCATACAAATTCGAACATTACAAAAAATCCCGTCTCGGATCGCTATGGCTATCGCTATCGGATCGCCTCTGTGTGACCCGGCCTTTAGGTAGTGGATTTGGACTGTTTCGTGTTCAAAAGGCTGAGTAGTACTGTGCTGTAATGTGCAATCGTCTTGCTTACCATCAGCCCTTCTACCGCCTCACTAAATCGGCTTTCGCTTTGCTATCGCGGTCTCTATCATTTCAAGCGGAAAGAAAAGAGAGAGCGACATCAAAGCTAAGACAGTTCTAGTTAGGCGGTAGACCCCCAGGTGCATGTCTTTTTCGTCCTGCCACTATGCAACGTGGTGCAGAAATGTGTAACAATATTTATGGTTATAGTTACATCTATACTAAGTTTCGAATTTAAATTTAAAAAAAAGTGGCCAAGTGCGAGTTGGACTCGCCCATGAAGGGTTCCGTTGCAGCAAGTAACATAATATACATAGTACACATAGTTCTTGTAGTTCGTTGTAACTAGGGCATGGATACCGGTATTCGGTACTACCGAAAAACCGGTAATACCGGACTATTTTAGGCAATTCTGAAAACCGGTATTGAAATTGCAATTACCGGTTTTTCGGTATTATGAATAAATAAAAAAATTACTGAATAAAACCCATAAGGTAGCTCTAGATTACAAAAATACCAACCAACTTATTTTATTTTATAATTGTAAACTTGATGGGCGACAGTCTACGTTTTCTTTTCATGGTTTCACAAAGTATTAACTTAAAAATTACTTCTTAACGACTTTAAAATTAATAGACGAATAAATGAGCGTATAGTAGTTTTGTTGTAGTACTCGTATATAACAGTTTTTTCGTGATTCGAGACAAATATTTCAAGAATAGAGATGTGCCGATTAAGACTTTGGCCGACTAGCCGATTAGTCGGTTGTAAGAAGGCCGGCTAATCAACTAAGCCGATCACGGTTTCGGGCATATCCGTGATGCTCCGTTTACAGCTGATTGGCGCGTAAGTTGTAACTACGCCGCCTGTGAACGTGTCTGTGCATTTGTTTACCTTTTTTCTCAATTCAAGTCAATAACAACGGTTAGGAAAACCCTCTCAGGCAACAAATTCCAAACCCTACACATATTCATCACAAAAAAATCAATTTTCTTCTTTTGGTTCTTTGTAACGTCAAGCATTAAACGTTGTCATATTTTCGCGCTATGGGTAGTCAAATAATAAAAATTTAATAGATCGTGTAGGTGTTGGACTCATGTCACCGAAGTAAAACCGAGAAACTTGGAATTTTGCGGCGATGTTCAAGACTTTGAAGTTTTTTTCTAATAGGGATGTCGTTGCCCATTGGCTTTTTGGGACGTCACTCGATCGATTCCAGAGCCTTCAGCAGGTACAAAGGAGAGCAGTACTCTATTCAAGAACGAATCTGTGCTTGGTATAATAATGTGAGCAACTGTTCAGACTTGAAGTACCTATCGTCACACCTTTGAGAGGACACCTAGTTTTTTGGTAGCTAATTTAGCCTAGGACTCGACAAAAGAGCCAAACTTGTACGTAAAAGATCTCAAAGTAACGCCCAAAAGATCAAAATGATAAACCGGCACGGATGCAACCTCGCATTATTTTTTGGTTTTGCTTTTGCACACGTGTTTTTTTAGAACAAAAACATTATTTTCTGTAAATAAAATACCTACTGTTAATTAAATATTAAGCTCAATTAAAATTTAAACACGTCAAAAAAGATGTCTCGTTTGTGTGGATGTTTTATGAACAATTGGGCAATCTTTATCCAAAAAACACGACGTGGCATGACAAATAAACTACCATTTTTGTTTAATAACGTCATAGATCTTGTTTCCTTCCTGTAAAAGTAGTTTAAACTGATTAAAAAAGATAGGTTACTTTACTACATACTTCAAAATATTTTTCATTAGTATTTTTAGTATAAAATATAACTATCAAGGATTTTATTTAAAGTAACATTCCATATATTTTTACACAATTTTGAGAAATACATACGAGGTAATAAGCCGGATAGTCGGCGCTTTTTACCCAGCAATCGCCGACTACGATAAAATAGCCGAATAGTCGGCTTTACCGACTAGTCGCCGACTAATCGGAACATCCCTAATCAAGAGACATTTTACATCAAAAATAAGGGTTAGAAAATGAATGATTTTAGGCATGGAAACGGCACTAAGAGAGGACGTTATTTCAATGAACTGATCACTGATGGTTTTATCCTATGAGCATTAGAGCATTCCTCCGACTAGTGTTGAGTCGGAAATAATGTTTTCATCGGCGAATTACATAATATCATAAAATAAGATCTTCATTGAATGACAACACTTTAGATTCCATTTGTTATCTCAGAACACTTTTCCAACAACAATGTGATGTGTGTAAAAAACAAAAGTTATGTTGATTTCAGTCTAAAATAATATTACATGGCGGATTTTTACTGCTATTTTAATAGTTGAAGTAAATACCGAAAAAATACCGAAAAACCGGGATCCCGGTTTTAAAAATATGAATACCGAAAAAATACCGGTTTTGTCAGAAGTCCAATACCGCCATGCCCTAGTTGTAACTTTGATCGAAGTTTCAATAATAGTGTATTCATGACGTACTAAAAAATAAACTACTCATCAGATCGAGTTCAAACCAATTTTCGTTGGTATTTTGCATGGTAACGTACATCATATATTTTTTTTAGTTTTTTCATTCTCTTACTTTAGAAGTTAGAGGGGGGGGGGAGGATACATTTTACCTCTCTCTCTGTGTCTCTCGCGCAAATTATTCAGTGTAGACGAAAATGATTTTAGAAACCTCAACATCATTTTTGAAGACCTATCGATAGAAACCCCACACACAGGTTTGATGAAAAAAAATTTTTGAGTTTCAGTTTTCAGTATGGGGGGCAACCCTAATTTATCTTTTTTTTATTTGTTTTGTTTAAATCTTAATGCGGTTCACAGAATACGGTATCCGTTCTTTTGAAAAACTTTTTTTCACAAACCGACATGTGATAACCAACGTTAGACAAACTCACGGGTAGTGAAATGATCATTATATAAAAAAATATTTAACAAATTGGTTATATCTCAAACTAATTATTTGACAAATATTCATTCCATAACGTATTATTTGACAAATGATTCTTTTAATATTTTTGTGAACTACCAAATGCTTAAATACAAAGCCAACGTTTGACAAATTTTCATTTTATAATGTGTTGTTTGGGAAACATTTCAATTTATAAAACAAACATTTATTAAATTGCATAAAAACTATATTGTAATTTTTTAATATCTATGTAACCACACCGGTACGATTAGGTTACTTAGGACTCAAATCCAACTCGGAGCACCCCGACTCCACCTAGTCTTGTCGCTACTACCCCTAGAGTGTATATAAAAATGCGGGAGCCAGAAGCTTAAGCGAGCCATGCGAGGCCAAGCGCAGCGAAGGGGGGAGGTGGCGAGCGAAGCGAGCCGGCGACCTCCGTAGTGGGGCGCAGGCCGAGGATATTTGTTATAAATTATATTTTGGTAAATGATAAATTTGTAAAAAGAATAATTTATGAAATGAAAAATGGACAAAAAACAAAATGTCATTCGATACATTGTTTAAGTGAAACGTTTGCCATGCAATTGGTTATAAAATGATGGTTTGTAAAATAAAACATTTGTTAATGTAAGGTATTTTTGAAATAAATATCATGCGAAATGTTGTTTGTAAAATTAAACATTTTTGTGTTGTAAAGTTTTTGCAATTAATATTATGCGATTCGTTGGTTTTAAAGTGATATTTTGTCAAAAAATGTTTGTGAAACATTAGTGAACCACTTCATCTACTTACCAAGTTTCAACAGTGTAGTTCTCATAGTTTCGGCAAAAAGTGGCTGTGACATATGGACGGATAGACAGACAGACATGACGAATCTATAAGGGTTCCGTTTTTACGTTTTACGGAACCCTAAAAATGGCGGTCATAGGGACTGACGATAGAAGTGAAAACGAATAACTCAGAATTCGGATAGCTCACTTTGGAGACTACGCGGGTGAAACCGGAGGACGTAGCCATGACCATGGCCATCTAGATCATCCGAGTTTACCCGAAGATTTACTTATTACGTGCCTACTGCTTCTTATTCAATTATTATTATTGTTGTTTCTAATCTGTGATAACGTTTCCATGTCACTACACTGCCATGCGCTCGGCACTCAGTTATAAGACGATGAATCTAAGCCCTATCTGTTATTTCTCTGTAAACATTGCCAACTTTTAAACGAAAACAGCAATGCAAATTACCGCTTGGTGTAAAATAGAATAAAATGACATAAAATAGCACCGCCCCGCTGTTTTACCCGCGTAGTTCTCGTTCCTGTTATTTTCCCGTGATGAAAAGTAACGTGTTAATACCAGATTTCCAGATATTTAATACCAGATTTCCACAGAGACCACGTGTTCCAATTTTTTGCCTAATTCGTTCAAATGTTCCGACGTGATTGACTAACAAACATCTAAACATCCAAACTTTCGCATTTATTATAACACTAGCGACCCGCCCCGCATGAGTGCCATGCTAATACTAAATATACTAATTAAAATGGTTATTGTGGGTTATCTCTAAGAGATAGACACACACCATAATGAGCTTTTTTGTAGACCTTTTTAAGGTGTACAATACTGCAATACATTTTGATCTATCTCGTAGGGTTCAGCCAGCGTTTGCAATTTAAGCGCAACAATTGTGTTTATTTATGAGATCGCTTTAGAAATCTTTAAAATGATCAGTGTCTCTCTACTGTACTATGCATGTATTCTACTTAAAAACCTTCCTCTTGAATCACTCTATCTATTAAAAAACGCAACAGTTTTATACTATGTAGTGATTAATAGAATATTAAGTATATAATATTCTTTTATTTTATTGTAATAAACTAAGAAGTTAGGACGAACAATATATTTGTGAATAATAATAATTTTACAAACCACGAGCCTAGTCAGCATAAAATGAAGGATATCATAGGAACAACAGTAGACGGTTTGGTCGGCCACGGGTAGTAGAAGGCCCGGCCTGCCCGGCCAATCAAAGCGAAGCACCATAACATTACCATAGAAATTGCAAGTACACGAAAATTTGTAAATCGTGTGGACCGAGTCAACATGAGAATTCAATTCATAACAGTGCCCTTTCTACATTGGCCTTCCAGACCATCTGAGACCACGAAACAGGAATGTAGGTATCCATCGAAATTTCGACTCAAACCGCATTTGAAATTGGTTCAAAGTAGCTTAACCATGCTTATACTGTCAACATGAATGGTGGACGAAGTTAAGCAAAATGGTATGAAGCTAATTAATGTTTGCGAATTAAGAATTGTACGTTTCCTTTTGTCAGAATAGCAAGATTGCTGAGATTAACAAAGAGGCCTTGTTAGTCGCAGTGCCGAGACCGCCAAATGTTATATTTATTTACTACACATTCAGCTTTGATTCATAGGATTATATAAATTTAATTCCCATAATGAGTTTAGAAATGTTTGATAATACCTATCTATATATTTATATACTTTGTACACCTACATTTAACACAAAACAACATTCCTGATCTTTGCAGCGAAGTTTCAGTAAGTTTTTCAAGTAAGTATATTTTGCATAAAATTAAATAAGATAATCGTCGATGGATGTAGACACTAAACTACTACACTATTACTTACTACAATTAAAACTATACGCACTACCGCCATCTAATAACCACGTATATATATTATATATACCATAGCCCATAATTTGGAACTACCTACATACTTTTTATTCTTCTGAAAGCGGCTCATTGGAATGGCATATTACATTGCGCGCCTTGTGCTAGGATATTTCAAATCAAACTTGGCTTTGCGAACCATGTAGTCTCTCAACTGAACAGGGTTTACCGTCGACGAGGAAAACGCCAAGGAGAACTATAAACGCCACTACTTTTAAAGTTAGGGTACTTTAATAACAATAATAAAACACAATTCTGTGACATTTTTGCAGCTCCCCGAGGTCTAAGTTCGTGTAGCAAGCTGTACAAGTTATGTAACGTTTGGCGATATGCCAATAAAATTTAATTCAGAACTGGGAAAGAGTGTCGCGAAGTTCAACGCGCGGCCTAATGCAAAATCTTTCTAACTTATGGCTTAACTTGTTTGTTTCCAATTCAAATCGTTTTACAAAACACAATAAATGTATGGGAGCCCAACTACCCCCAGCTTTTTAGTAGTGGTAGGACTTTTGGCAGAGTCCACCTGGGGAAGTACCACACCTTTGCCAGTTATTCTACCGCCAAGCAGTAATGTGCAAACATTACTGTGTTCCGGCTTGAAGGACAATGAAACAGTTATATCTATAACATCTTAGATCTCTGAGTGATGAGCGCAGTGCAGTGCTAGGTAATGATTTGGACTCTTTCATAGTCCAATAGCTGCGTGTCGCTGTGATGTTTTGTGGCAGGCATGTGTCTTACCATCAAGCACATGACCTGCTCGTCTCGTCACTCTAGACGTTAAAAAAAGCTACCACACCCTCTTGTGCCAAGCTGTATTATACTACAGTTGTCATGAATACAAACATTTGGTGATCAAAATCATCTTCGAACTCACTTGAGCACATACAAAAAAATCATCAAAATCGGTTCAGTCGTTTAGGAGGACTTGAATTACAAATAGACGCACAGAAGATTTATTTACGTACATAAAATTTTCGTGTCGCATTGATTGTCCGCGATTAACTCCTATACTACTGCCCCGTTTTTAAATAAAGTGGCCAAGTGCGAGTTGGACTTGCCCATGAAGGGTTCCGTTGCAGCAAGTAACATAATATACATAGTACACATAGTTCTTGTAGTTCGTTGTAACTTTGATCGAAATTTCAATAATAGTGTATTTATGACGTACTACATCAGATCGAGTTCAAGCTAATTTTCGTTGGTAGTTTACATGGTAGTGTACATCATAATTTTTTTTTAGATTTTTCATTCTCTTACTTTAGAAGTTAGAGGGGGGGGGGGGGGGCACACATTTTACCACTTTGGAAGTGTCTCTCGCGCAAATTATTTAGTGTAGACGAAAATGATTTTAGAAACCTCAATATCATTTTTGAACATTTTTTTTTGACACCCCACACGTGTAGGTTTGATGAAAAAAACATTTTTGCGTTTCAGTTCTCAGTATGGGGGGCAACCCTAATTTTACTTTTTTTTTAAATTTTTTTGTTCAAATCTTAAAGCGGTTCACAGAATACATCTACTTACCAAGTTTCAACAGTGTAATTCTCAAAGTTTCGGCAAAAAGTGGCTGTGACATACGGACGGACAGACAGACAGACATGACGAATCTATAAGGGTTCCGTTTTTACGTTTTACGGAACCCTAAAAACTACACACTGTGTGCAGTTTTTTTTATATTGTAGAGTGGTGGGACGAGCTGGACATGTGCCTGATGGTAAGCAATACGCGTGCTTATGACACACATTTTTTTACTGCTTGTGCTCGTATTTCTTTTATAAATAGATTTAAAGCGCCCACCGTTGACTGGCCTCGTGGCTTAGTTGGTAGTAGCTCTGCCTGCGAAGCCGTGGGTCGTGGGTTCGATTCCCACCCAGTGCAAATATTTGTGTGATGAATTCAAATGTTTGCACTGTGTCTGGGTGTTTCTATGTATAATAAGTATGTATTTAAAACTATATAAGTATTATATCAGCTATCTGGCCGCCATCACACAAGCTTTGCTTAGTTTGGGGTCAGATGGTGTTGTGTGTGAATTGTCCACCAATATTTATTATTCATTTATTATTCATTTATTATTTATTTATTACCGTCTTCTGTGCAGTGAGCGGACCTTAAAACAAATCATCTCTATTATATGCTTCGTACAATATTATTGTACTGTGATTGCAATAGGCGAAGGCTCCGCGAATCAGTTCGGCCCGGTGGAATGCAGATGTCGTTAAATAGCTGGAAATATCGAGCCGGAGAGGTAAGGCTGCAGTAATGCAGCACTATCGTGTTATGAAGTTTATTTCAAACGTTTCTTCGCTATGCTGCTGGGCGAACTGCGAATGGAGCTACAATCGAAATATGATTTCGATGTATTCTAAGAAACTTTTGAAAAGAAAAGATGTTTTGATTCCCCGGATTAAATTTTCGTCTGCACTTTCCAGTAATGTTTTCCTTTGCAATGACCAATTAAGTAACCGGGCCAAACATTTAAAGTTACAACGGGCTTCAATTTGAGGGTGATACAAACTCATTCAAACAGCAAGTTATATGTCGAGCTTTTGAGAATTTCCTCTAAAGAAAACATGGCTGTGCTGTCTCATGAAAAATCATCTGTAAATATTGTATTATAAAGATATCTTGTAGGATCAGTAAATCATAAAATTATTAATCACTTCACATTGCTCCATATTAGTCAGATATTAATACATAGCTCCCATGTGGAACCGGGGCGAGTCACTAGTCGGGTAATAAAATCCGACATGGGGGAGTCATGGGTCTCTTCAAACGCAGAGTTATCAGCGTCCTCCCTGGAAAGTGACGCAATGCGAACGATCGTGGGGTTGCACATTTTTGGAATGAAGTTCCTTTACGTGACTTAAGGCCGGTTTGCATTTTGATTAGTGCGAGTGTGAGTGCGAGTGCGATTGCGAGTGCGAGTGAGTAATCGTGACTGATTTAGTTGAATATTATTATGCACTCGCAATAATCAATCGGTGTCCACACGTGTTTGCTACTAATCACTCAACACCTGCACTACTCACTCGCACTCGTACTAATCAAAATGAAAAGAGGCCTTTACGCATAATGCATTTAGTAAAAATCGTCACGTAACTAAATGCCGTATGCTGTGTGTGTCGACCCTGCTACAAGCAAAAGAGCACACGAGCAGGTGAGTGCACCAAGACAGTTACGTACCCTTGAACCACTCTGCCAAAAAAGTTCAAAGTTATTATGATAGGGTCGAATGGTATAACAAATTAGCAGCAAGCGTGGTGTGAAATCCCGCAGAGTCGGTCTGGAGTCTGGACGTCTGGCCGCCACAGCGTCCAATAAACACTATTACCGCTAAAATTACATAAACAGTTTGGTTTATTTATTTGCACGGTGAAAGAAAAAGAGTCAGGTTAAAACGCCGTTTTTTGAGAGTTTTTTTCGTTGGATTTTTACGTTTTAATAGTATTGATATATCCATATACATATGTACTAAACAGTTTGGGTGTACTATCTCCATTCGTACAGCTAATGGTAGTTAGAGTATGTTGCTGGCTTCATAGATTCGATGAAGATCTGGAACATTCAGAGTAACCAGACCCCATCCGCCACCGCAATTTCGACCATACCATTAGATAAGTCGGTAATCAAACACGAGATTATTATAGGTGGTAAGAAATGATAGGGAGAGGCAGTTACCTGTTCTTGCGTTCGTGTTCACAAATTAAGCGTCTCATGTGGTTTTTTAAGGAACAGATTTACGATAACAGTTGCTTGTTGACACTGCTGGTTTGACTGTAATATATATGTGGCGATATGGACTTGCATGAAACACGTGTTGAGGTACCAAACTCACTCTCGTCCTGAAGATGTAACCACGCTAGCTTACAATTGTAAGAAGAGAACGAAGAGTGAGTTGTATTTTTTAGGAAATATTAGGACTTCTAGCTTTCATTGAACTGATCTGGTGAGTTTATTTCGAAGGTACCTTAACAATTTTACCTACAATTCGAAAAATACACTTTTCTTAACTATTATAAGTTTACACTTGACTATCCGGCCACGACGAAGCGGTCTACGATGGAGCGTGCTTACAGGAAGAAACTGATTCACTCTCGTTTTGAAGACACCAAGATTGTAACCATCGGGGAAATGTACTCAAATATGTTTGCTGATCATAGCTGTAGACGGAGGCAGTGACCTCTTCAAGACTTGGATTTCGTGAGACTGATAGGCGAGGCGCAAGAGGCAATCATTTCATCCGATGAAGCGCACTCGAGCCACCTTGATGAGAAATGGGTGTCACAACCCAGATGACAAGACTCGACTGTTTGGTAGTTGACCCAATTATTAGAGGTACCACATATTACATTATAATTACCTAATTATGAGCTACCGAACGAAAACCATGACTTTTTCAGATTGTTTTACAGGGAAACTGAATACATGGATATATCATATAGGTACATTTTTTAAGGGTTTCACAATTATTTTGGATTAATGTTTGGTAAGTAATACTTCAGAGGTGATCCCATACCATTTTAATTTCTGGATTGAAGAATTGTTTTTTCGAAAAAAAAAAAAATTTTTTAAAAGAACTACTGAATCGATTTTCATAATAGAGCAAGAGCCCACGAGGGCCAGACCTTCGTTATTTTATAAAGGCTGAAAGTTCACTTGTGCATGTCCCCTATACAGGTAAGAACGACCAGGGACTATTATAGTTTGGGTTGTGGTTACTTGGGCAGGTAACCGGTAGTAAAGGTGTATAAAATAGTACCTTACATTCGTTAACGTATAAAGCTCAATTTTTTTTATATTTTGTTAAAGATAACTTTAGAAATCTCATCATCCATTGCCAGACACTTATGACAGTTGCTACCCCCTGCCAGACACCCCTAAACTTTAATAAATTATCATTATACTTTTGTTATAGTATAAAAGCTAAATTTTATATATGTTACTTGGGGACCTATGAAAAGATGTTACCTCAACGGCCGGACAGTTTTAATGGTTTAACATCTTGCCAGACACATCGAAAGTCCGCTGTAAGTACGAGCGCAAGGTAACAACTGTTAGTCGACTGCGATATTTTACTGCGCATCATCTATCTTTTAGTCATAGATCGTAGAACCCAAGATGGGCCCTCCCAACCTATCAATCATGCGCACGCAATCATGTCAACGTTGGGAAGAGTGAGCTCACTCTTTCCGTACCAGTCGGTTGCAGGACGCGGTGGACGCCGGACGTCTGGCCCTCGTGGGCTCTTAGTCTATAAATATGTAGAGTTTGTAAAGTATAATTACGTTTATTTGAACGCGCTACTGAATCCCTTGAAGTTTCGATGAAATTTAAAAACAGTGTCTTCAATTAAATAATGGTCCACCATTCAGCTTTTGAATGGTAGATACAGCGGAGAACATGAGATTTGTTACAAGTATATCATCATTAGCAGCAGCCTATCCTAAGCCACAACTGGGCAACTGGGCATGGGTATCTTCCATGATACGCCACTCTGCCTTCGCTTTTCTTTTCCAGCCACTGTTGGATTAGCAACTACAAGAAAAAAAAAACATAGATGATCCTGGGTGCATTCCTTAGACCAACTATAAAGGTGCATTCTGATGACCATATCATTCCATTCCAGTGATACGATGCTCCATCTTCGACCGCATCGTCGTTTAATATCATCACTCGACATATAGGCTAAGCTATTAGCGATAAAAACAAAAAATAAGCATAACCAGCAGAAGTCTGTATCAAATGGAGTCACAGAATGTAATATCATTAATGATAAAAATCTTTATCGGTAGCAATGTAATAAGTAATGCATTGAAGGGCAAAATTTCAATTGACGTCAATAAAGTATTTTTACCACGAGGACCGGTTTCTTGTTCTCGGTACTAGATTTATCGTTTTCTTGTACTCGGTACTTGTGTATTTACCAGCAGCGACTATTTTATTTTTATCCGTGTATTAAATAAAACCTTCTCGTAATTTTCCTACTATAAAAATTAACATACCTATGTGCTGTTTCAGACTGTAAACTGTGTTTTAAATTTCCACTCGATCCGTACAGCCGTTCGCATTTAAGGTGTTTACTGATATTAGTACGATTGTATTGTGTTTATAGCATAGTTGTTATGTGTAAAATATTGTTAAGTTGTATATTTTTCGCAATAAAAGCGACGACTCTGTATTTTTGTTTTGTTTAAAACCCTGACGTGAACATAATTGTTTTTGGTAAAAACATGTATTGTGTGTTACTTAAAACTTTTAATTTCGTCGCAATTATTATTTATGTTAGGGCTGCTGCAAGCACATCTACGTAAACCTATAAACAAACCTGTCGCAGGGTTGCCTCGTAAAACAAGTTGTGGTGTTAGTGTGTGAGGTAATCGTCAAATAATTCAAGTAATCTCGGACACATCCCCTCTGCGACACATTATAAGGTAGGACCAGCTTACGATTAGCAGTATGGTTCATTCAGTGTATAATAAAGTAATTCAAGATATTGCTGATATGACGAAATTGCTTAGTATGATATTGCTCTCTTATTATCGTCGAAGCGACCACGATTACAATGATATAAAACAATGATGTTAGGCGATAAATTCAATTGCTCATCGAAATAAAGATTAATTCATAGTTTTGACCGACGTAAAAGTTCAGCACCAAATTCAAATATATGTATGACTAAATTATAAATATAACAGTATTACTGTTGGTTTTAGTTATTACGTCTACTATTATGAATTACTACCAGCGCCCTGCGGTGTTGTTCCCGTTGTTTTTCCGGGATAAAAAGTAGCCTATGTGTTCTTCCAGACTACAATCTATCTGTGTTCCAAATTTCAGCCCGATCCGTTCATACGTTAGGACGTGATTGAGCAACAAACATCCATACATTGATATTTATAATATTAGTAGGATTGTTTTGCTTGTAAAAGATCGCTTTTAACGAAAAGGCCGCCATTTATGACACTGGATGTTAAGCTATTATTTGTATTGTTTAATTGTTTGTAATTTACTGTTGTGCATAATAAAGTATTTCTGTCTGTCTATCTGTATTATTATAGTTTCTACGTGTTATATTTTCAGTGTTTGCTGTCGTTTCAATGTTTTAAAAGAAAACTTTATATTTCTGAACCCTGTAAAGTATTTTCTAGTGAGTAGTCTGAGGGCCGAGGTAAATGCGTTTAAATTGGAGGCGCGCACCTCAAGTGAGGCATTAGGGCTAATGGACTTTTAAGGCTACTTACTATCTGTCAAGAGCGAGCGCCGTTTGCCGAACGGTTGCCTAGTTCCCGGCACTTATACGTGTAGAAATGTATGTTTACAGATTTACCCGCTGTGACTTTGTGGAAACAAAATTTTCATTTTACATTGAACTAGCAGCGTCCCGCTGATTTACCCGCGTAGTTCCCGTTCCCGTCGCTTTTACAAGATAAAAAATAGCCTACGTGTTCTTCCAGACTTTATCTGTGTTCCAAATTTCAGCGCGCTCCGTACTACGTGATTGAGCAACAAACATCCAAACATTGCCATTTATAATATTAGTAGAATTTGTTAGAAAGTGTTTTTTTTTAATATAATGACGAGACGAGCAGGATATGTGCCTGATGGTAAGCAACATGCCTGCCACATAACTCGTACACATAATTATCACACAAGTATTGAAACTCATAACTCCATCATTTTATTTCGATTCGCTAGGATTAATGGATCATCGACTATGAAGAAAAACGCCTTAATTCTACGAATGACAGCGCAGTACTGTTTCAAGCTTTAGCTGGCAAAATGAGAGAATGTGGTCAGGCGCCTGCCTGACTTACTCCTTGAGCCATTCGAGTATCACATTCTTTGTAGTCAGTTTGAAGAAACATATTCAAATGCGTATTGAAATTTGTCATATAAGTTTGTCACTCAGCTATCAAAATCAAGTAAGTGACTAGCCTCGTGGCTTTGTGGTTGGCCTCTGTCTGCGAAACCGAGGGTCGTGGGTTCGATTCCCACCCATTGCAAATATTTGTGTGATTAATTCAAATATTTGTACTATGTCTGGGTGTTTCTGTACATAAAAAGTATGTATTTACAACTAAATAAGTGATAAGTTTGCAGTCAGATGGTTTTGTGTGTGAATTGTCCATCAAATTTTTATTTATTAATTAGTAACAGACTATGGCTTAATATATATTTATTAGCGGACCCGACATACGTCCTTCCTGTACACACGTAAAAAAGGAAAAATACGTCTAATTGTTAATCTAAAGCTAAACCATTATCGAATCCACTTGAACACACACGAAAAATTTCATCAAAATCGGTTCAGTCGTTTATTAACAAACTAGCAGCACCCCGCGGTGTTACCCGCGAAGTTCCCGTTCCCGCTGTTTTCCGGGATAAAAAGTAGCCTATGTGTTCTTCCAGACTACAATCTATCTGTGATCCGAATTTCAGCCCGATCCGTTCATACGTTAGGACGTGATTGAGCAACAAACATCCAAATATCCAAACATCCATACATTGACATTTATAATATTAGTAGGATATGAAACCATATAAATAATAGTAACGATGCTAACGAAGACTGACTCACGGAACAGGAATCTTTCCTGTTTCCTAAAATGTATTATGAATAGAAGAAGACTCATCCAAATGGAATCGTATCTATTTACTTAGTGAATGAAAAAAAATAAGAATATTCGTACAACTCGTGTCACTTTTTAATGTCCCTGTCAATCAATGTACGATGTAACCTGTGTGTTTTTAGGGTTTCATACAAAAACGAAACGCTATTAAAAAGAATCTCGTGTTTGCGTGTCCGACTGTACGACCAAATCTTTCAACAAAAACAGCGCTATGTAAAAGGAACATTTTAATTTTTATACAATACCCACAGTTTTACCGGCGTGGTTCTTGGGATAAAAAGTAGCCAATGTGTTATTCCACATCATAATCTAGTTCGTATTCCAAATTTCAACCCAATCCATTCGGAAACTCTGACATGATTGAGCAACAAACATCCTAACTTTGATGTTTACAATATTAGTAGGATAGTTTACGTCGCCGCGGAACTCTCGGTTAGAGAGCCCAACCCTCACTTGGCGATTTCATTTATAGAAGTATTCTACAACGTTTAATAATAGGATCCGTGACAAGAATGACAGCAGCCACCGTGGCGCGTCACGGAGAGGAGTGGCCGCGTGACAAGGTCGAAGTTACCGTAGTTTTATGTAACTATGGCGTGCGCGCGCGCAAGGAATACGGATGGACGTCCGCTTACTGAACCGGTACATTATAATTTAAAATCAGCACTAATGCTAAGTAGATCATTCTTGCTCAATCTATCCCACTACTGTTATAAGTGTCAGAGTTTGGTTGTTTCTTGCTCAGTCACGTCGGAAAGCCAGAACGGATCGGGGTGAAATTTGGAACACAGATGGATTATAATCTGGACAAAACACAGGCTACTTTTCATCGCGAGATAATAACGGGAATGGAAACTACGCGGGTAAGACCACAGGACGCTGATAGTATAATATACATAGTAACGCTCCAGGGTTTATTTTTGTTGAAACGTAGAAATCTTGGGAACTACAAGTCCAAAATGACAAAATATTGCATCTGATATAGGGAGAGTCACAATATAATGTTTGGTTTTAGTCCGTCGCACAACAAAATAAATGCGATAGACATTGGTGGGGTATGTCGGGCTTGACCACTACAGATAGATAGACATCAGATTAGACATAGAGATAGACACTACTTTATTGCTGTTTGTACGTAAGCTAAGATGTTACAAAACATTTTAAATGTTGACCCCATAGACTTGAAGTCATTGGTTGACCCATACAAACTGGCCTCTCCGAGAGGCATGCAAAATGTTTGTGTGGCAAAACAATTTGGTTTAGTCTTAATTTTACAATGACAGAAATATAAAAAAAAATATTAGCCAGCTGATGAAAGTGTTCTTCTTTTCACAGGTTTCTCCAGCCGTGTATGATATTAGTAGAACAACAAAATCTCATCATCCCATTCAAAACTTTAAAAACCGCATCGCATAACATCAGCATTGAACGTCGAAAGTGGTATAACATCAGTACCGCACCGGGTCCCGAGTCTCGAGTCTCAACAGAATGCGGCTCGCCTTGACAAGGTCGCGGCGTGCGCGACGACCGGTCTCTAACGACTGGAGGTGACAATCTAATTCATTCATACTGTGGGAACGATCGACCGGCTATTAAACGCTTGTCCACAGCGAATGCTAGCCACAAGCTATGTTTATCGGAAATTTAAAACAGATATATTTTTGAAGTGAAAACTTCTTTAGGCGCGCCTAGAGAGATTTTTCGTGGGGTGTAAATTGGATTCTAGCGTTACGCTCGGGTATGATAAGAAATCTTCGGGTAAACTCGGGACCTTGGCGATTGGGCATCTAGAAATGCGTCAGCCAATGGGAAATGCTGAAAGGGCGTGGCCTCGCCATCATGGCATGGCCATCTAGAAATGCGTGAGCCAATGGGAAATGCTGACGCATTTCTAGATGGTCATGCCAAGATGGCGAGGCCACGCCCTCCGGTTACACCTGTGTAGTTTCCAAGGTAAGCTATCAAATTCTGAGTTATAAGTTTTCACTTCTATCGGCAGTTCCTATGACTGCCAATTTTTTTTTTGTGGCAGAGAGTGACGAGAAAAGCAGGACATATGCCTGATGGTAAGCAACAAGCCAGCCCATAAAACAGAGTAACACGTAACTATTGGAACACGACGAATCAAAATTATTACCTAGCCCTCGTCACCCCGTGATATAAAATGATTTAAAATAAAATATTGCTTTTCAAACCGGAACATAAAGATGTTTGATGATGAATTACTGCTTGGCGGTAGATTAACTGACACAAGCGTGGTACTTAACAACGCGGACTCTGCAAAGAGTCCTCCCACTAGGTACATAGATACTCTTTATTGACACACCAAAAAATTAATACACAGAAAAAAATATCCGCCTTGTAGTATAGCAAAACTTCCACCACAATAAAAACATAAAAACGCGCTCGGTCTTCATCTTTACCTCAAAGCTTTCGGTGTGTGCAAGCCTTTAGAGGCGCAGGTGACTAGCCACTTCTTTGATTATCAACTCTAATGGAGCTAAATTACGATACGTTTAAGTTTTTTTGGTGACAGTTAACGATAGCTAATGATTTGAATTCGACAAAAAAACTCCCACAGTTTTGTAGCAATGTACAGTAAAAAAATAAGAATAACTTGTTAGTTGTTTATAGATAAGTTGATGTAGTAATCAGTAGCCAGATTCTCGATTACCAATAACCGAAACTGCCAGCCCGCACACAACCTGTGGAACCATGATTCCCTCTTTGTAAGACTTTATGTACCTACATACATCTTATACCTTTAAACGAGCAATTCTTGTATATATGTATATTTATAGTATAGAATCTGAAACTCGGAAACGGCTCGAACGATTTTCATGAAATTATGTATGCAGGGGGTTTCGGGGATGATAAGTCGATCTAGCTAGGTTTCATTTTTAAGAAACGTATTTTATGCGCGTATTAAGACAATGAAAAACTCTTACACTAGACATTAGAATGCGACGGTAAATTTCGCCGCCACGCGCGTCAGTATAATAGCTCAGGTGGAAAGTCGGGTGGTCACGAAACAGTAGATCTGGGTTCGAATCCAGACGACTGCTTGATTTTTTTTCAAGTTCATTATTTTTTTATGTTTTATATACTCGTAATTTATATTTTTTATATTATATTTAAGTTTTTATGAGAAAACCTATTACTGGGAGCGCTTTATCTGTAGGTATCTAAGAATATTCAGTGTTTAAACCGAGCAAAGCTCGGTCACCCAGGTACTATGTATGATGAGCCGTACTTTAGTACTGGAGGACATTTCTCATACAACTTATCTAGCCCCGAACTAAGCGAAATCTGTATATTGATAATGATTACAAGGACGTAGGACGTCTTCATGAAAATCTTTATAAATTAAACGGTTCAAAATTATATGGCTCGTACACTAAACAAGCAGGACCTGGAGTTCTCTTACTAATTCTAACATCAATTATAAACCAAGCCCTTTCATCATCATCAGCTTACCTTAGTTCACAGCTGGACATAGGCCTCCCATAATACTCTACTCAGCCGTATCATCGGCTTTTCTTCTTCAGCCACTTCCTGGTGCTTTACGTAAATCGTCCTCCATCGAGTTTCAAGGTACGTTTGCCAATTCACGGTCTCCACTCCAGTACACGTCTACCCCAACGGTTATCGGCCCTTTAACTATAACCTGACCTTAGCCCCCCGTAATGAAACTAAATTCTTGATTGTAAAAAAATACTCCAGTAGAATTACGCTGTGAGAGTTATAAACCTGCGTGTTACGTTAGCAAGAATCCACAAACTCCATAAATTCCGAGGTGACGTTTATCCTAACTCAAGATACATGGGCAAGCGAGACAGTTTGCAACGTCACTGGGTTCCAGGTATTGGAATATATCGTGGTTGGGCCACGTACGACCGATCCGTCTTGAGAATGAAACACCATGATGAATGGCAAATGGGGCCAACAGGGTACCCTCGCCTCACAACTGTGTGTCTTGTGTACCGTCACCGAAAGCTTTGAGTAACATGGCAATGTTTTGTCTTTTTTATAGTAGAGCAGACGAGAACGAGACGAGCAGGACATATTATGCCCGATGGTAAACAACACGTCTGCCCATAACAGCAGTATAATCCAAATCATTAGCTAAGCATTGCACTGCTCTCGTCATCCTGAGATTTAACAAATCATGTATACTTCAAACCGGAACACAGTGATGTTTAGACATTACTGCTTGGTGGTACAAACACAGGCAAATGTGTGGTGTTTCCCCTCAGCAAAAAGCCCTGTTACTACAAAAATATTACTTTTTAATTAAGTCACGAGGCTAGGCACTTCGCGTCGGTTAAATAAAGAAAGTGGCAAAACAAACTTTGTACTGATGCTCATTATGAATAATATGGAAAGTACAACCAAACTCTGAAAATGAATGATTGACGTCTGCTTCTCAAGACTGGATGGCAGGCACAGGCAGGCAGGCACGCGCTATCGACCAGTCTAATTATAACCCACTCAGTGTTACCCTCAGCAAGGATTCACCTGCTTGGCTTTTACTATTATCTTAATACGTATTAAATTTATCGTGAATCAGACGGAACTTTTAAATCCCAAACGTTTAAAAGTGTGTGCTTTATAGGCGACGTGTCTATATCTCTCGTAGCTTGTATTCGAAAGGAATGATTTTGTTGAAGTGAAAACTTCTTTAGGCGCGCCTAGACAGATTTTTCGTGGGCTTTGAAATGAATTCTATCGTCACGCTCGGATATGATAAGAAATCTTAGGGTAAACTCGGGACCATAGCCATTGACTATCTAGAAATGTGTCATCCAATGGGAAATGCTAAAAGGGCATGGCCTGCCCATCATACCATGGCCATCTGGAAATGTGTCAGCCAATGGGAAACGCTGGTGAATTTCTAGACGGTCATGCCATGATGAGCAGGCCACACCCTCCGGTTCCACCCGCGTAGTTTCCAAATTAAGCTATCAAATTCTGAGTTATAAGTTTTTACTTCTATCGGCAGTTCCTATTGACTGCCAATTTTTTTAAAATTGTTTTTGGCTAAAAACAGACATGATGGAGATGATTTTTGTCATAATTTGTGTCGATGGTCACATTTAAAAAAAAATGATCTTATACCAAATTATATATCAGCGAATAAAGTTCTTGTAAAACAGCAAATATGTTTAAGTGTGATTTTGAATCGCTTCCAAAATTACTTCAGCTTTATTGATGAAGCATAAGCAGCCAACGAAACCTTCCTACTGGTGGCGAGGTGTTCTCTCACATGGAGATATTCAATGCGCCCCCAAGGTTGAATTCCACATTTTTATCACAGTGATAATAATTTTTGCAGCAATAAATAATATATATAATGATACTCATAAACGATGCTTAAAGATCATTTACTGATTTATGTTGATTTTATTTAAAAAATAACGTGTTTGTAATGAAGAAATACGCATGATTTTGTGTAGGTGGTTTCATCTTTGGGGTATGCGAAAGGGGTGTGTGAATTTTATAAGTATACGTCGACATTAATAATAGTTTCACATAAGTACTCTTTTTTGTCCCACCTTTGTCTTTTTTGTGCCCCCGACACATTGTCAAGATGAACATTTGCATAAGGAGTCTTCCGTTTGTTACATAAAAACCGGCTACTTTTGCGTAACTTTGCACCCAATCTGTTGCTCTGAAAACCCAATTCAGCCATTTCATTCTACAATTCAACCGAAACCTCTACGTAACACACCCAAAACTTCACAAGTCAAGAAGTCACACGTGTGTAACTCCACAGGTCGAACTAAGTACATTTCACACCCCATTATCCGAGCTAACGCGATGGATTCATAAATCGCGCACAAGCCACCTGGGAAGCGCTGAGCGCACACTTTAATATTACAGCACTGGGGTTGTGTAAACTGGCCTTTTCACATCAAACGAGTGCTGGAGGCTGCGGATTGGGGACAAGTTATAGGCGACGAGTTCTGAGGTATATCCTAATAGTTTTATTTTTATAATAATTCCCCTTTTTAGGGTTCCGTATAACGTAAAAACGGAACCCTTATAGATTCGTCATGTCTGTCTGTCTGTCTGTCCGTCCGTCCGTATGTCACAGCCACTTTTTGCCGAAACTATGAGAACTACACTGTTGAAACTTGGTAAGTAGATGTATTCTGTGAACCGCATTAAGATTTGTGCAAAAAAATTAAAATTAGGGTTGCCCCCCATACTGAGAACTGAAACTCAAAAATTTTTTTTCATCAAACCTACACGTGTGGGGTTTCTATCGATAGGTCTTCAAAAATGATGTTAAGGTTTCTAAAATCATTTTCGTCTACACTGAATAATTTGCGCAAGAGACACTTCCAAAGTGGTAAAATGTGTCCCCCCCCCCCTCTAACTTCTAAAGTAAGAGAATGAAAAATCTAAAAAAAATATATTATTTTAACTACTACATTACCATTTAAACTACCAACGAAAATTAGTTTGAACTCGATCTGATGAGTAGTTTTTTTTAGTACGTCATAAATACACTATTATTGAAACTTCGATCAAAGTTACAACGAACTACAAGAACTATGTGTACTATGTATATTATGTTACTTGCTGCAACGGAACCCTTCATGGGCGAGTCGAACTCGCACTTGGCCACTTTATTTATTATTGTGTGGCCCCCCACACAATGGAGTTACGCGTCCACCGTCGTGGAGGGACACGGTGATGTATGTCGGATTCGATACCACTTAGTAACTAAAACCCCAATAAGTTTTTCCAGCCGTGGAAAGCGGCAAGAGTCGCGAGACAGGTCTTGCATTTGATCGTAACTTTGCCACTGATACCGCCCTTGCCGATTCGCCACAAGAGGTGACGGAGGGTGAATGCTGATGGGAATAGGGCCTTCCTGAGGAGGTGACGCACCGCTGGTGACGTATTTTACAACATTAGTGCTATTTGTTATTAAAATAATTCTATTTTAGTAACAATAACTTCTATCCTCAGTTCCTATGGGTGCCATATTTTTTTTCAATCAAAATCTATTCGTTCACAACTTGGACCTCAAGTTTCAACATTCTAGTTTTATTACTCCGCCAAAACAGAACACAGCGGCGTTTTGTGGCGATAAACAGATTTGCTCGTTTTTACACAGATTTTGCAAAATTTTAAAATATTTCTGTTCGTTATGACAGTACATTAATTAAATAGATAAATATTGGTGGACATATCACACACAACACCGTCTGATCCCAAACTACTGTACTATGGAAGCCAGATAGCTGATATAAAACTTATAAAAATATACTAAATCTAAATATACATAAAAACACCTTTTATGGCTTTGCTTTTTTTTTCGTAAATTTAACATCAAACTGAAGAGAGGGCAAATATCTAGCCATAACCATGTCAGCTAGGCATTACATAAACAGTCCACTAAATGTTTCCACTGCTGGGACTCTCGCAAGGAGAGTCAAGGTCATAATCCACCACGCTGGCCCAGTGCGGGTTGGTGGGATGGCAGCTAGGCATTAGTCCCTCAGAAACATGTTATTTCAGCAATATAGCGAAGGCTAACAGCTTCGGAAAACAAAAGATGCGTACCTAATCTACGGCGCGGCGGCGGGAAGAAAATAAATCTGCGGTCGGTTGCCGCTCGACAGGATAATGACCGCGGCGATCTGATCGCCCGACGCCAACTAAATTGACCGCAATAAAGAAATGTAAGATATCGCGGTTTAATTGGAAAATATTGCTTCTAATTGACCGTCGCGGTTTGTCCGACTATCGGACGAAATGGTCTAATTCTTCAGGATAAAAAGTAGATTTTATACTAAGCTACCTTCTTGACGTATCTGTCAAAGGCGTGGCTTAAATGTGGCGTCTTAAATATGACTTGAAACGTCTATTGTATGGCATACTGCTTTCGTATTTTGCAGTAGCCCAAAGTTTCGCAGTAAAGCTTATCGGAGGCCAATTGTTATAGAATTCTTTCATTCGATTTCGCTTTCAAGGGACATTTTTTTTTCACTGAAAATAATCTAACCTATAAGAAACCAAACCAGTCTAAACTTGAAGTCACTCAAATTATATCTAACAGGAAATATCCCCTTCAGGCAACACATTCCAAAGCATCTCTCTGATGTTCTTATTACGACCGTGGAGTCTAAAGTCTAGTCTCTACGTTCGATTGTTTGGAACATCAACTATGAAACAATGTTGCTCTCTGTAACTACGAACAGTCCGATAGAAAAAAGGCCAATAGGTATACATAATTCAGACAATCTGTATTCGACATCGGTACTTTTCACGGTGGCAACCCTAACCACAACCAACGCTCTCACCGAAAAATAAAGGCATAGATAGCGTGGATGGTGGACGAGACAAAGCCCTAATTACCGGGCGTTTTATAAAACGGTTGATTAATGACGCCGGGCCCAATCAATTACAATCAGGCACGTGAACCGGCCTTTTCTTAGGTCTCGGGAATCTTAATTAGTTTCTACGTGAGCCATTCAGCTCGGAATGATCAGTTCGATCGGGGCGTCGGGGAGCATTCTTCCTGAGGACTTCTTAGAGATCGTTTTCATTAGACAACTTGCTTTTATCATTAGAAAGCATTCATACAGAGTTACGTATAAAGGAGCCTGTAACTCGAGGGTTTTGATGTACTTTGAAATTGAAATAATCTGTCTACCTCTAGTTGACAAACGCAACGCAGTGCTGGACAAACTTTGAATATTTTGAATTAGAAAAACATTTGTCTATCTCTGGTGGATGTGCGCAATGCGATAGATATTGGTGTTCGTAGCTCGAAAAAGTGATATCGTTTCATGATTGATGTTCTAAAGACTCGAATGAAGAGGTTTAACTCTACTTTTGTGATAAGAACGTCTAGGTTGTGGAATGCGTTGCCTGAGTGGGTTTTTTTCGATGGTAAACTGGGTGTCTTGAAATCGACAGTAAATCGTTTTCTTCTAGGTAAGCACGCCCATCGTAGACCACACCATCGCTTAACACTAGACGAGATGGCGGTCAAGTGTAATCCTACAAATGATAGATAAAAAGTCGAATCTTCATGTTCAACACAACACTCAACCAAATTTCATAGGAGCTATCACTAAGTCGTCCAGATAAATGAAAGTTAATTTTAGTTTATTGTTCATATTTCAAAAACCACCACATCGATTTCGTTAAGGGGGCGCCTAAAGCCAGAAAACGAAAAAAGGACATTTTCGACGCCGCTCACTGAAGTTACGAAACTAAAAACTATGACAAAAAAAATATTGACGTGTGCGTACAATCAAGAAGTAGCACAATAACCGAATAGAATTTTAAAAATAGATCAGAGTTTTTTACAATAAAAAAATAAAAATGACACCGAAAAAACCCGTTTTAATTCGAGTACTCGAAATTATCAGCGATGACCCCACATTATTTTTTGGTAATAAAATTCCTATTTGTACGTTCTAGTAAAGTAACCGAACACTTTTTTAAATTTATGTTTAGTTATTGAGTAATTAAATAAAACTTGGTCAAAAATGGACTCCTGATTAAATATTGATTTTTCCTCCAAACTGTGTCATGCTATTCTCGTCTTTATGTATATCGCATTAAGAAACGCGTCGCGCGGGTGAAATCTGATTTTTTCCTGGCTTTAGGCGCACTCTTAAAATGTATATGGGACTATCTCTGAATTATGATCTACCCATCAAAATCCATTCACAATTGACGGTGCTACCGCCAAACATACATACAAGAAAAGTCCAACCGAATTGAGGATCTCCTCGTTTTTTAAAGTGTGTTATTATAAAGGGTTCACTATTGCGGAATCCGGACATACTAATCGCTAAGGCACACGATAGAGCAACAGCAACGAGTCAATTTATCAGTTGGTTTCACATTACCCAGGGCTCGGCGTAACCCCGCGATCGAGTATTTTTGCATTGAAGTCTCGATAAATCGAATTAAGCGAGGAGGTTCGCTTCAAAGGAGCCTATTCCCCGCTTCTCAGTTTCATCAAAAGCCGATATTGGGGTCGAAATGCTCTTTGAATACACTCTCCGACTAATTACAAAATGTAATGAAAACAAACAGGTGATCTCATTTTCATTTTCGATTCATAATATCGGTTGATTTCAGTCCGCTGTTGAAAATAGGCCTCTTCTGTGACGCGGTACCTACTCAGTTCGATCTTGAGCTTTATTCTTCAACTCACTGACTTACGCATATCGTCACTCCTTAGTGTAAGTCAGTGGCAGGACGTACACTTCGAAAAAACGGTGATCAGTTGCCGTTCTTCCGACCAGACCAGCAGAAACTTTTAGATTTACAGTGCCCATTCCGACTCTCAGTCTTTTTAATCCTTCTAAAATTAATCAATGCGAAAGGTTGGATGTTTAGATGTTTGTCGCTCAATCACGTCGGAACGTCTGAACTGGACTGACTGGACTGAATTGGGTTGAATTGTATAACACAGTTCATAATACATAGCTACATTTTGTCACGGGAACTGCGCGGGTAAAACCGCGAGGCACTTACTTACGGGGCACGGGGAACTTAGTCATTGACAAAGTTTGGTCTACAATTGCGCAGTATAATGACAGCCAGTCCGCGGTTCAACACGTTTTAGTTTTTGGGTATTGTCAACGATTCTTCGCTTCGTCCACTATTCCTTCACCCCACTCCGCCTGCCACGGCGCGGCGCCTGGCAACATGTCTCTACATCGATAGGTACAAACACAAAAGACAATTTATTTACGGAGCGCGTAATCGCGTTCCCGAAATGTCAGCTAGCGATGAGATGTAGATCACAGGAGAGGAAAGGCTTTGTTATTTCGTTCCCTCGCACGTGGAAAGCCTTTTTTCAACACAACTCATTGTTCGTTTCGGAACTATGAAAGTTTTATTCAGATTTAGATATAAGTACCTACTTTATTTTTACATTACGGGTAAGATTTTTTTAAATTGGCCTCAGATTGTTTATAGTGTGATGATGAGCACATGTGCCTGATAGTAAGCAATATGCCTGTACAAAACAGTACAGTGTCACGCAACTATTAGGCCATAAAGAGTCCAAATCATTTACATAGCATTGCATTGTGCTCATCACCCAGAGATATGTACAAGATTTAATCTCTCTGCTCGGGGATTTATCTGGAAACATTTCCTTTCAAACCGCAACTCATTGGTGTTCGCTTGCTTGTCGATTACAGTTTTATTCAGATTCAAGACGCGAGGAAACCGGTAATCACGAGGTTAGAACGGCACGGCGGGGCGTTACTAGTTTCAAACAAAAAAAAATTTGACAATATATTAAGTCGCCGATTATTTTAAGTCTAAATAAATTTTAAGCCACCTTTTTTAACTCTACACATTTTTATTTACAAAGCAACCGATTTTATTAATCTGCTAATAAAAAACACACACAGTGATAAACGCGAATGTCTGTTCTAAGGCAAAACGTGATCAAAACATACACATCTTGTACAGAAAAAATAATAAATCTTTTCCCAGTTTCGTCCAATTTAAGTGCAGTGGGGCGTAGCAATTTTAGGATGTGACATAATGCAGTATTTTAGAGTTATGTAACTACAATAACAATCAGACACTTAATTTTCAGGAAAATCACAAAAATCGCGATAAATCTCATCGAATACTATGAAACTTTAAAAAAAAAGAAAAATAAGGGTTGCCCCCCATACTGAGAACTGAAACTCAA
Organism: Ectropis crepuscularia; assembly: GCA_963693475.1. Lineage (NCBI taxonomy): Eukaryota > Metazoa > Arthropoda > Insecta > Lepidoptera > Geometridae > Ectropis > Ectropis crepuscularia. The sequence continues at coordinate 27,856,076 of OY856353.1, read as the reverse complement.
AAATTCAAGTTTACTTGTAATAACTTCCCCATTCATATCTCTTCACCAGAACTTTTATTGTCGGGAATGATACGGAAGAGATTAAATCTATTAATGAATATAATTGAATTTATAATTCTATTAATGAATATAATTGAATTTGAATGATATAATTTGAATGGCACAGTGAAACGCGATAGCTTAAAGCAATGATAGAATGAAAACTATTGAACTAAGTGTCAAGACCCTTAACTCGACATCACCCCTTTAACAAGTTACATTAAAATCGATACAGACAGTTCTGATAACATCGATCAAATCAAACAACGCACCATACCTACTCCTTTCTACTATATTACATTCAAATTACTCGGATTCGCACACACGAAAGTTTTTTAAATATTATAGATTTGACGAGACGAGCAGGATATGTGCCTGATGGTAGACGTGGGCGTTGAATCAACGAACAGTCCATTTCAACTGTTTACTAAACATGAACGGATAGACTAGTTCACAGTTCTCCGGTAAACTAGTCGAAGAATGAACTATACGACTATACGCGTAATCAAGCAAGGAGACTGTTGTCGACTTGTCGATGCTTTTTAACAAAGGGCGATGCAACGTGTGCGAGAGAGACACAAATACTGACGAGAGACGAGAGTCACTATGGCGCACTGGGATGAATTTTGCTGTACATTGCGCACATAAACATTAAACAGTAAAATACATTCATACTAAACGTTCGATGAATTGCAAAACTGAATATCATACCGGAACAAGTATAAACTTGTATATTTTACCGAGTAAACGCTTTTAAATCAAAATAGTTTCTAATGCCTTTTAAACAGGTGCATATTTCTTTGAAACTTCTTGTGGTTTTGAATTGTTTTTATTTTTGTTTACATATTTTTTTAGTTTCGAGTGAAATACGTTACGCGTAGGTAATGTAACTTGAAATTCGTCTAGAAAATTTACATATCGTACTTGTATAATTGTAATTTGTAAATAAAACCGTAAAATAAGTGTAAATTAGTGAACTGTAAAAAAGTGTAAATACTAAATAACTACATACCTACTTACATTACCTATGTAAAAAAATTAAATCTTATCAATCTATACGATGTTGGTTGTGCAATACTACGTTTAACCTCCCAGTCCTAAGCCTGGACAAAGTATGAAGGGAAGTTCATTTCACGAGATTTTTTTACATTAAAATCGGTGCGTAAATTTAATCAGTTGATTTTGACCCTAGTCTATTCTAAGCGTTTATTACGTTTACCAATAAACATAAACTATTAAACGTAATCATCTATTCCGTTCATGGAGTAAACTAGTCGAACATTAAACGGTTTCTTAGACTAGTTCACTGTCGACGGTGAACGGTCTCGTTTACGTCGACGCCAAAACCGTCAACGACCCACCTCTACCTGATGGTAAACAAGACACCTGTACATAACAACACAATGCCACGCAGCTATTGGAACATTAATAATACAAATCATTACCTAGCACTGCACTGCGCTCGTCACCCAGAGATATAAGATGTTATATCTGTCGCGGGCCGCGCGTTGGCGACCCCTGCCCTAGACTATAAAAAAATAAACTTAGTAATTAAGCATACTTCAAAAGGTATTAGAATTACGATTCTACTGGGAACCATAAACTTAACTATGTACTTTATGATCCCACCACTAAGGGGCGTTATTTTCTTAACAGACTAGCGATCCGTACAGTATTTGCCCGGGGTGAAAGACTTTTTGAAATCGGTCCAGTAGAGTCCGTGAGATTAGCGCGTTCTAAACATACAAACTCTGCAGTTGTATAATAATTATACAGCGCCAGCTACATGCGTAGACCCGTTTCTCATATTTTTTCGCGATAAATAATAGTCTATGTACTATGGTGAGTGGACAATTTTTAACGAGGGACAGAATAACTACTCATTTGATTTCAAAGTCTTTTGCCCAGCTGCCAATACTGCCATAGCATGTTGGTTTTTATTGTTCTTATTTCTTTTGTTATTTAATTTATTTTGCGTAAGATGTTTAAATTTTTGTTCTGGGAGAAGCCATTAGGTACCGAGATACAGTACTATGTACTAGTTCGGACCTGATGGGTTCAATAATTATGTGTTCATTTTCTTATGACAAATAAACAATTTGTATTTGTATTTATTCTACTATTTCAGACTGTAATCTGTGGGCCCGATCCCTTCTCCTGTTCCGACTTGATTGAGCACCAAACATACTAAGTTTCTTTTTCACATTTCACAAAAATGGAGCGCGAAATGTATGTACATAACTTTCGAATGGCTGGACATGGCTGGACCAATGTAGATGATACTTTACTTTATGTATTCTTTATTGTAAGGACAAGGTTTGTTATAAGACAATTTTGAAGATATTGACGAAAAAAAGCATGGTGATACGAAGTTCGCCTGGTCAGGTACTTCATAATATTAATAGGACAGTCACGACTCAAGAACCCTAACGCACCACATAAAAGTGTGTTGCTTATGCAGATGGGTTACTCTTGCCTTCATCAAAGCGTTTGTGTTGAATGTCTCTTATTAACATAAGAAATACATCCTATTTGCCACAACATACGGCGAAGACAATTAAAACGCTACGCACAATGAAAAGCCTATCAAACTCATCGCGCATTCACAAAGACGAAGGAAATGAGTTTCTGTATGAGTGTCGGTACAGGGCCGGGTTTAGGACGAAATGGGCTTAAACAGAGGAGTGTTAGTGAAATAAAACCGGACAAGTGCGAGTGGGACTCCCGCACGAAGGGTTCCGTACCATTAGCAAATAAACGGCGAAAACCTCTTTGGCTTTATCCGGAATTCCTTATACATCGCAATTTCCGCAGACAGGCAAAAGGTTTCTTTAAAATTTTGATTTTTGGCTCATGATTCTGACAATGAATTCGATATCGCGTTTTATTTTTACTAGTGACGCCATCTAATTTGCTTAAGACGGACTAATCGAGCAAGAAACGGTAAAAAAACAAGTTTGTTGTATGGGAACTCCCCTTAAATATTATTTTTATTTTTAGTATTTGTTGTTATAGCGGCAATAGAAACACATCACCTGTGAAAATTTCAACTGTCTAGCTATCACCGTTCTTGAGATACAGTCTGGTGACTAGGGAATAGTCCCGGGAAATCCCGGAACCGAAAGTACCGGGAAATCCCGGGAATTAGCGTCGGTTTAGGAACCGGTATTTTAATAACTAAATCCCGGTTCTTTCGGTACTTTCGGGAAAAATACTTCACCTATTAAAACCTAAGGAACTGTGGAAATTATTTATTCGCGATTTCAAATTTAGCCCCACGGTGAAAGTTTAAATGAATAGAAGGCAATTTTTTTTCCCTTGCAAGAATTTATCCAAATTTCGACAAAAAAACAGCAATCTGTTGTAGTATGGTTTGGGGAGTACGGTGTATTTCTTAAACATTCCAATTGAAGCTCCTAAATTTGGTAGCCGCCTGTTGTGCAGTGTATTAGTCTAGTGTTGTCTTGAAGCAGCAGTGGCCTAGAGCGATTGACCAGGCTCGGTTGTTTAGCCTAGCTTTTCCATCATAGCTTACAGTTGCTAACAATAGATATCTGCTGTAATCGTCTGGTCAGATTTAAGAAAGCTGTAGTGAACGATACCGGCACTAGTCCACCAAACGCCACAACTTTTTTGTAGTCAATTTGCGCTTGGGCCAGGATTTGGCTGGTTTGCCAGGGTTCAGCCATTGCGATGAGCGTTTCCGATTATTGTACCTACAATATCTACTTTTCATGACAGGTAATAAATTCTATTGAAAATCCCTTCGCGAAGTGCGTTTGTCGGTTTGCTGTGCTCGATTCTTGGATGTAGATGGATATTTTTTCCACAATAGCCTTAAATTCTTCATTATCAACTTTGGCCTCCGGCCGTTTACAAAACGAAAACGTTGAAACCAAAAACGCTCTCTATTTTCTTTTGCGATTCACCGCCACGCCGCCACCACACAGATCATTAATCCTTCGAGCCGTATTAGCAGCGCTGGTGCCACGATGAAACTCGTACTCGTAAATAACGCGTGTAGGTCCTTACATATTATGCAGAACAAGCCCTATGGATGGCCGGACGCCAAAGCTGATAGTGAAGAAGTGAGGCTATTGTGGAAGTAGATCCATCGCAAACCACTTCCAAGTTTGCTGCAGGCTGAGGTGTTGATGATAAAACTGTTTAGACGTAAATTGGGAAGAAAAAAAAACTTGAAAGGTGGGTACTTACCTCCTGAAATGAGACCAGCAACCTGACAAACACGCTTCGGTTGCTGTGTTTCTTTACTCAAACGGCTCAATAATTAAGATATTTTAAATTTAATCTTTACCTGTGATAAAAATTTGATCCTGTATAACAATCGGAAATGCTCATCGCAATAGCTGAGCCCTGGCAAACCAGCCAAATCCTGCCGCAAGCGAAAATTTACTCAAAAAAAACTTATTACGGAAAAAACAAATGGATTACGTTTTTCAAAACGCAAAGCATGAGTAACTAGCTGTAGACATTTGAAATTGGAATTCCTAACCAAAGAGGACATAGTTAGTTAGCTTAGCGGGGCCTTTTCCGCACCTAGCCTCTTTACCAAAGAGAAGATATTGGATATCAAAGTAGCTAGTACGATAAAACACCTATTTTATATGTAAGGACCTAATAATGTTATGATGTGATGTTATGAAAGTGTTCGCAAGAAATCTGTCTCTTGGGCAAAGTCAATTGACCAAATTGACAACCGATGATGGCAACGTCACCTCGTCAAGCATAGATTTTGGATAGCGAATATTTTTGAGGAGATCGAGAGGTTCTATGAACAGTTATACACCTCTGCGCAAGCACAACCTGTCGTTAACATGGCTAAAGACCCCAGAGCCAAGCTGACCCGACACTTTACCGAAGATATCCCGGAAGTCAGCCTATACGAGATTAGGATGGTCCTCAAGCAACTTAAAAACAACAAGGCACCTGGCGACGACGGAATTACGACTAAGCTTCTGAGAACGGGTGGAAACCAGATACTTACAGTCCTCCAGAAGCTGTTTGACTCCGTCATACTTGACAGTACTACGTCAGAAGCGTGGAGCAGAAGTGTGGTGGTGCTCTTCTTCAAAAAAGGTTACAACACCAGACCTTGTTGAAGAATTACAGATCCATTTCACTTCTGAACCACGTTTATAAGTTGTTTTCGAGGGTAATCACGAATCGTCTCGCACGCAGGTTTGACGACTTCCAGCCACCCGAACAAGCCGGTTTCCGAAAAGGCTATAAATACCATTTACCACATCCATTCGCTTCGGCAGATTATACAGAAAACCGAGGAGTATAATCGGCCACTATATATTAACGTATGTCGACTATGAGAAAGCCTTAGATCCAACGAGACCTGGTCAGTGCTTCAGTCTCTCCAGCGATGCTGCATCGACTATCGGTATATCGAAGTGTTGAAGTGTATTTACAGCAAAGCCACAATGTCTGTCCGATTACAGGACCAGTGCACAAAACATATCCAGCTACAGAAAGGCGTGAGACAGGGAGATGTTATATTTTCGAAACTGTTCACTGCCGCGCTGGAAGATGTTTTCAAGCTACTGGACTGGAACGGACATGGCATGAATATCAACGGCGAATGCATCACTCACCTTCGATTTGCCGACGACATAGTTATTGTGGCGGTGTCTACCACACTCGAAGTTGTTGACGAATATTTGGTAGATCCAACTTCGACAAAGAGGTCCAGCGAAGGATCCAAATCGGATGGGCAGCGTTCGGGAAACTACGGCACATCTTGGAGTCCAAAATACCTCAATGCTTGATGACGAAGGTCTTCAATCATTGCGTGTTGCCAGTGATGGCTTATGGACTGAGACGTGGTCTTTAACTGTGGGCCTCATAACAAAGCTCAAAGTCACACAGCGAGCTATGGAGAGAGCTATGCTCGGAGTCTCTTTGCGCGACAGATCCGTAAAGAGAATATTCGCAAAAGAACGAAAGTAGCCGACATAGCTCGAAGAGTAGCTAAGCTGAAGTGGCAATGGGCAGGCCACATCCCTTGCAGAACAGACAATCGATGGGGAAGAAAGGTTCTCGAGTGGCGACCACGAACCGGAAGACGGAGTGTTGGACGGGCTCCCACTAGATGAACAGATGACCTCACAAAGGTCACTGGAAACCGCTGGTTGCAGGTTGCGCAGGACTGTTCGTTGTGGAAATCTAGGGGGGAGGCCTATGTTCAACAGTGGACGTCTTGCGGCTGATGATGAATAATGTTAGGTACACAAATGTTGCTGGTAGAATATAGAAAACGTATAGTTTGTGTAGTTACCAGTACAATTATCGTACTAATTAAGACTGATTTTGTGACTATAAAACTAGAAATAAAACGTTAATTTGATTTGAATTTAATATCTTACTTTCGCCGTTTCAACACTTTCAAGCTTGCTATTTATTTTATAAAAGTATTGAAAGTATAGAAAGTACCGGGAATCCCGGTTCTTTAGCCCAAAAGTCCCGAAAATCCCGGTTCTTCAAAACGGAACCCGTTCTGCATTCCCTACTGGTGACGGACGGACCGCCAAGTCTCAGTAATAGGGTTCCGTTTTTACCCTTTGGGTACGGAACCCTAAAAGCGCTCAGAATATTTTTTCAAAACATAACCTCCAGACATCCGGAATAGACGACATACTAATGATGTCAAAATCTTAAAAATCTTATAACTTGCGGGTCTAGCACCTATAAAAGTCATTGACTTTCATAATTGTTCTTTGTTTATTTTTGCTTAAAATGAAAGAGAAAGCTTGAAATGAATAGCAAAATCAAAACCGTTTTATTTGGGCGATCTAGGGGCTGTTCATGAGTACTAGAGCTAGCCCTGTGCCTGAGCGTTTCTGAGAAACGTCGTATAAAGGGCCATTCATCATCAAAAGCATTACACCGAAAATGAGCCCTATTTTCCTTGATAAGCAAATTTGGCGCTTTGCTCGATGACGTAAAGTGTAAATTAGCATGGCGGGACGTGATCGTGTTAACGGCCTTGGCCCTTGCACTTAAAGAGTAATCATTACATGATTACGTTATAAAAACCAATGTTTCCTCTGCGTTTAGGCAATCATCACATTGAAATTAGGGCCTCTTCTCTTAGTTTACACGCTCTATTTCACAATGTTTCAAACTTCGTTTTTCAAGCACTCTTACGTATAGTGCTGAGAAATGGACGCTCACACAAGAGCCTAACACAACGTATAGAGTAGAGCAGCTATGAAGAGGTCCATGCATGCCATCAAACACTGAGATCGAGTCCGAAATGTCGAGATCCGACGAAGGAAGGTTCGGAACTTCGGAACTATGGTATCACAGACAAAAGTGAATTTGGGCTGGGTAAGTCGCTGGAGGCGGTAATAATAGGTGGTTAGTAGTTGTGACCCAGTGGTGGCCGAGGCAAGGTAAGCAGAGTTGTACGACGTCCAGCTGCTAGATGGGCATGTGACACTTCAATGAGGTATCATTGGTAATTCTTCCGTGAAACTAACTATTAAAAATTACTATTAAACATATTGGTATATTTTTTCATACAATACCATCTAGAAACTTTAGTTAGCCTACCTGTACTATGAAGGGTTACAGCTGATATCTTACTAAAATATTTAAAAAAATGTGAAATTTTGGACATTTTCTGCTCAATAACGTCGTAAAAATCTGAAGGGATCCAGAGCAAATTTAGTAATTAAATAGATTATAATAATCAGTGATAGCTCATACATACGCTAAACTCTTCTTGAATGTGGAATATAAGGAACAGCCATTCTCTCAATTCTACGCGGACGAAGTCGCAGTCAGAGGCTTGAAATACACAACATACCTAAATTATAAATATCCATATTTATGATATGTACCTATAAATATCCGTTTCCATCTTCACCTGTAATTTATACTAACAGAATCCCGCGTAGTTCCCGACGCCATCATTTTTCTGGGATAAAAAGTAACCTGTGTGTTTTTCCTGATTATTATTTATCTATGTGCACCAAATATTATCCAGTCCCTTACCCTTTCAGTAGTTTTTGCTTGAAAGAGTAACAAACATCCATTCATACACACAAACTTTCATCCACAATATTATAGACTACAGGTCCGTGAACAAAATTTACGGGTCAAATGAACCATCAGGAGACCTATGTAGGATGATAGAAGGCTATTAAGTAATAAGATTCAGCACTATGCCGTCACTTGTAAGCTGTCCAACAGAGTACAGTTGAAGAGGGGGGTTCCAATCCTCGATCATTTCTCCTTATCGCATGATTTTTGTACGGCGTTTCGGAATAATATATTAGAAGAGGTATAGAAACTATAAAATATATCAATTTTAGATTTTTAATTATTAGTTTGTCGGAAAAAAATATGATGTGCCGACGATTCACAGAGTAAATTTGGTCATTTGATTATGTACGGCATTGGCTCCGTACAGTTTCAATACCTCTTCTAATCCATTATTTCGCAACGCCGTACAAAAATCATGCGATAAGGAGAAATGATCGAGGATTGGAACCCCCCTTCTTCAACTGTACTCAGTAATTGGACAGCTTACAAGTGACGGCATAGTGCTGAATCTTATTACTTTATACCCTTCTATCATCCTACATAGGTCTCCTGGTGGTTCATTTAACCCGTAAATTTTGTTCACGGGCCTGTAGTCTATTAGTAGTAGGACTAGTGGGATATTATAGAGATACGGAACGATGTACGATGAAGAAGGCATGTGCCTGACGTGACGGTAAGTAACACACCTGTCAAATACACCACAGTGCCGAGAGTATGTGATCAAGAAGGGTCCAAAACCACCCTTATAAATTATAAAATTAGTACAAAATACCTATTTTGCGTGTTACGCAGTGCGGCCTGAGCTTTTTAAGCCGGACATGTCATTAGCGTTCAACTGGAGCTGCGTTGTTGATTTGGTATTCCGATATTAATGTAAGCGAAAACGGAAAATTCAGATCATATTTTCATCTGATGTTCATTTCAAATTGGACATGGCATAATATCATAGTTGCAGTCAATTTAAAACGGTAGGTCGACGTTGAATTCAGATCAAGATAATGCAAATATTAAACAAGCAAAAAAGCAGAATTATCCCTACTAATATTATAAATGCGAAAGTATTAGTAGCTCTGTCTGTCTGTTCGTCTGGAATTCCCTCCCTCCGAAGGTTTTACCAACGAACTTCAACTACGAAAACTTTAGAACGGGTGTCTCTAAGCACTTCTTTGGGCTGACAAGTTGTCAGCATATCTGATGTTGCTCTGATGATCAAGGATTATCCTGATGCTTATTGTTATTTTATTTTAAAGGGTCCTGTCGCTATTGGCCCCAAGTGGTGTCTACCTGTCTACTGTCTTCCGAACTTTGCGCTAACGCAGAAGGCTAATCATACCGCACTCAAAGAATCGTCATCATCATCATATTCACAGCCAGTATTCGTCCACTGCTGGTCATAAACCTCTCCCATAATACGTCACTCAGCCCGATCCTCGTACTTTCGTCTCCGACCGCCACCAGTTGCATTTCGTTGCATTGAGATGCATGAGAGCATTAAGATGTAGTGTATTCAACGACTACTACATTTTTAACGTATTTAAACAAAGATGTGGATTTTTGTGATCCCTTAGAAAATTTTTATCCTTACCAACAACACTATTCCTTACCGATCGCATAACAATTCTTATTCTACCAATCGTATGCTGATAAATACTCGTCTACACCTTTCGTATCGATTTTCTAGTCAATCGAATTCCAAGAGAAAGGCACCGAGTTCAGTACCCACTTCATATGGCAACACAATTCATTGGAAACGTTTCTGAAACATTGATTCATCAAGGGGTCAGAACCTAATTCATATTTGATGGTACGGGCAACCCATATACGAGGAACGGTAAATTATTAACAGACTGAGCTATGGGATAAAATATGTCCGAAGGATGCTAAGCGTTTGGGAGGGAAGCATTACGCGTATCCTTTTCCAGAATTTATGTTTGTGATTTCTGGATGTTTATTTTGGACAAGGTCAGAGGAGGGATGAGGGAAGATTTTCGGTTCTTGTTTTTTTATCGAATACATTCTGAAGAGTACTTTTTTTTTTATAGTATAGTGTGACGGGCCGAGTAGGACATGAGACTCTTGGTAAGCAAAAAGCATAACAGCAGTGTCACGTACCTAAATTGAGACATGAAGAGTAGATATCATTACCTAGCACTGCACTGCGATCGTCACCCAGAGATATTAGATCATTGGGTAACAAACATACAAATTTAATTTCACATCTAAAATATTAGTAGGATTATATTAGGTTCCAGGCTCCCATACAACGCTGGCTATATGGGCTGGACTACCCTCATGGCTTAGTGGGTAGTAACTGTGCCTGCGAAACCGAGGGTCGTGGGTTCGATCCCCACCCAGTGCAAATATTTGTGTGATGAATTCAAATGTTTGCACTGTGTCTGGGTGTTTCTATGTATAATAAGTATGTATTTAAAACTATATAAGTATTATATCAGCTATCTGGCCGCCATCATACAAGCTTTGCTTAGTTTGGGGTCAGATGGTGTTGTGTGTGAATTGTCCACCAATATTTAAATATTTATTTATATTTGGGGCTAGATCGTGATGTGTAAGAAATGTGCACCAATATTTATTTCTTTCTTTTTAGTGGAAACGTAAAGGTAGCGGTTCGCGCGGAGACCGTGACAGGAGACCGCGACACGAGACCGCCACAGGAACTTGACATTATGGAATTGTATGGGCGCCAGTTCGCGCCGAGACCGCGACAGGAGACCGAGACGGTCGCGGTCTCGGCGCAATCTGGCGCCCATACAATTCCATAATGTCAAGTTCCTGTGGTGGTCTCGACGCGAACCGCTACCTTAATACCCCGTTTACATTATTCCAGTCCAGCGACCGAATCCAGCGCTGGATTGCTTACTGGAATAATGTAAACCGGCACTGGAATGCATTGGCACTGGATTGATGCTTTCCAGTGCCGGTTTCCATTATTCCAGTAAGCAATATAGCGCTGGATTCGGTCGCTGGACTGGAATCATGTAAACGGGGTAAAAGACTGAGGATGGGGATGACTGACGCGTATTATGGAAGAGATCTATGTCCAGCAGTAGACGAACACGGGCTGATGATGATTTATTTATTGCTGTATGGTTGAATTTCGACAACTTGGCGACCAGTGACCACTACTATAAATAAATCTATCTGTCCGTCTGTCTGTCGCAGTTGTGTGCAATAGAACGTGCGCCATGAGCGCCGCCGTGTAACAATATCCGAGAGAACGTCCGCATGGAAGGGAACGCCCGTCGCGCGCTGATTGCCGCCGCCGAGGCAGCCTCGGGGGCTCCGTTTCCAAAAACATTCGCTTCTAATCACTTCTACTAACTGACCAAGACACGTTCCAATAGCTGCGTGTCACTGTGCTGTTGTGGCAAGGATGTTGCTTACCATCAGGCACATGTCCTGCTCGTTTCGTCACTCTTTACTACAAAAAAAAAATTCGTCACGTCACTATAAACTCAAAATGTACTCGTACATACTAAAAAAAAAAACAGCGGAGAGCTTTGACTCTACTTTTATGATAAGAACGTCTAGGCTGAGAGATGCATTGCCCGACTGGATGTTCCCTGATGATTACAATTTAGGTGTTCTTCAAATCGAGAGTGAATCGGTTTTTAGGGTTCCGTAAAACGTAAAAACGGAACCCTTATAGATTCGTCATATCTGTCTGTCTGTCCGTCCGTATGTCACAGCCACTTTTTGCCGAAACTATGAGAACTACACTATTGAAACTTGGTAAGTAGATGTATTCTGTGAAACGCATTAAGATTTTTACAAAAAAAAAAATTTGGGTTTCCCCCCATACTTAGAACTGAAACTCAAAAATTTTTTTTTCATCAAACCTACACCTGTGGGGTGTCTATCGATAAGTCTTCAAAAATGATGTTGAGGTTTCTAATATAGTTTTAGTCTACACTGAACAATTTGCGCGAGAGACACTTCCAAAGTGGTAAAATGTGTGTGCCCCCCCCCCCCCCTCTAACTTCTAAAATAAGAGAATGAAAAAACTAAAAAAATATATGATGTACATTACCGTGCAAATTAACAACGAAAATTGGTTTGAACCCGATCTGATGAGAACTTCGATCAAAGTTACAATTACAACGAACTAAAAAAACTATGTGTACTATGTATATTATGTTACTTGCTGCAACGGAACCCTTCATGGGCGAGTCCAACTCGCACTTGGCCACTTTATTTCTAGGTATGTACGCTCGCTTAACATCAGGCGAGATGTCGGTCAAGTGCAAGCCTATAATAATAGTTCACTATCTCCTTGCGAGAGAAGGTCCCGAGTGTCTAAGCAGTGGGACATATCGTGGGCTGCATGCATGCTTATTAATTAAAATGAGTTGAGAGTGGGAGTTTAATTTTAAATTGAAGTCGTTGTCTATTTTTTTCTCAGAAAACTATAACTGTTAGATCATAATTTAATAGGGCTGAAATTCAAATGAACTTGAAGTAATATATTTCGGTCTGTGTGTCGATGATCTCATAGAATTTGATGAAGTTCAGTCTCCGTTTGATTTAATGGCGAATAAACTGAAAGCTGCCGTGTTCGTGAATTATCATCTAATAATATCTGAGCTGGAAATAGCTGTCTCCCGCCGCGACACATGGCAGCTTCAATGTCACCGTGCTTTATGATCAACAGAGATACAACTCCTAACAATAGTAGTGGTAGAACTCCAAAAAAATAGTAGGACTCCTTGCAGAGTCCGCCTGGAGAAGTTCCACACCTTTGCCACCATCAAACAGTAACGTGCAAGAAACAGTGAGACGACGGCAGTGTTTGGTAATGATTTGGACTCTTCATGTTAAAATAACTGCGTGACATTTTGCTCTTATGCATACGCATGTTGCTTACTATCTGTTCGTCCCGTCACTTTTTTTTTTTAGATTAACCTCAGTTGTCCCACTGCTGGGCAAAGGTCTCCCCCAATTCCCTCCATTTTATCCGGTCCTGAGCTACCATCGATACCCCGATCGGTGGGCCAGGGTTTCTACAGAGAGGCCAGTCGACCCCAGGGTCGTCCTCCAACGCGATAGTAGGACGAGCTCGGAACGTTTAAAAATGATTGGACGTCACTTTATACCGTAAATAAATCTAGGAACGTTTAACCGAGCTTAAATCAGGTTATGATCAATTAATAATAGTCAATCAATTTAAATCAATCCGGAAATCTTCAGGTTAACCGTATACCCACCCAATACGATATCTATAGTTATGCTGTTTCTTGGTAAGGATATTCAACGTACGCCAAACAATATCGAATTTGATCAGGAAGAACCAAGTCGATTTTGAAACGACAAGTCGATTGTTTGTTGGCAGATTTTGACTTAGGGCTCCCACACAAAGCTGCGATGCGATGCGAAGCGACGCCGCATCGGAGGAAAGGCTTCCACACAAAACTGCGATGCAAATTGCTCCGATGCGGCGTCGCATCGCATCGCAGTTTTGTTTGGCCCTTAACCAGCTTTGGATATTTTTTATTTCAACAAGACAAAACAAAAACTGCACACCAGTTCGACTGATTTGAACAATCAACAACTTACGAGAGACTTTGACAAAACAACATGATCATTAATTATTCCTTAAAGAAATGAGATCTTCGAGTCAAGTGGTCTACGTTATATTTTCAATTTTCTTTGAACGTATTCGTATTAAAAAAAGTATTCCCAAACGAAAAACGACACCAAAAAACCCGCTTTACTGAACAAGAACAGAACACATTGAAATATTGTACAGTTGGCAGTGGTAAGACTCTTAGTTAGAGTCCGCCTGGGGAAGTACCACATCTTTGCCAGTTATTCCACCACCAAGCAGTAATGTGCAAACATTATTGTGTTCCGGTTTAAAGGACAATGTTTCCAGAGAAATTACAGGGCTTAGGAGATATAACAACTTAGATCTCTGGGTGACGAGCGCAGCGCGGTGCTAGGTAATGATTTGGGCTCTTCATGTTCTAATAGCTGCGTGTCAATGCTGTTATGTGGCAGGCATGTTGCTTACCATCAGGCACATGTCCTGCTCGTCTCGTCACTCTTTATTTAAAAAACAAAAAAGTTGAATCCACGAACGGCTACGCATGAGCAAGCTATAACGACCTCCTTCTTTACAAGTTTCCTAATCTCAAGTTTGGGTCAACCGTCTAATCTAATGTGATTCAATAGGAATTCATTCAATCGGCCGTCCACTCGCACGATGCGGTTACTGACCACCGCAACTATGTTTTTTTCCTCGTGCAACGATATCTAAAGCACTTCGTTAACTCACGAGAGAGGTTTGACTGGTCTTCATCGTTTGAATTAAAACCCACTATGAAATATGGTCGATGATTGTCCGATTTCGTTTTTAAGAGAAGAATACAAGCTTTATTCCGAGTTTGAGGTTCTTTAAGTAGCGTCATAAATCAGTTAACACTGTCGATAATAACTGAAAGACCAGTACTAGATATGCAAGAACGGCCACAAAGGTAGTAATAAATAGTCTAATTATTATTAGAATACGAAGCCAAAAATTTGTACCCCTTTTTTACGAAAATGGCACGGACGAAGTAGGATTATTAAATTTTCCATAGTTTATAAGGGGGAAGGAGTGTAGGAAGCCAATTTTATTTTAAATTATGCATAAATAAATTAAATATCATACTCAATAGAAAAATCATCACACACACTAGGTACCATCCGTCCAAAACAAACGCATAAATACTATTTTGTTTGTTATTTGTGCTCAAATTGGTTTATATGTTCGAATTTTGATCACTTGGCGATCACTAGTAGGTTGATGGATGACGCATGACCTTCAAAGGTTCAAGGAACATGCCAGTTTCCTTAGCCGTTAAAGCCAATCGTGACGACAAACATACATGTACAAAAAATACTCAGAGACTTTTGAACCCGACGACTATGAGTCGCACAATCTAGCCACTATGTCACTACGGCTTCTTAGCTGATTTCTATGCTCACTAGCTCCAAGATAGCTACGTGTTCGCTATTCAACCAGCGGGCGCGTATGAAAGAGTACGTCTCGCCCTGATTAGTCCTGCCGTGCAATACGGGCGCAGCTTCTGAGCCGTCGCGAGTTATGACCTGACGGCGAATAATACATTATTAGGTAGCCTAGTTTGAGGCCCATTGTTTCTTTTTACTTCCTTCCTACTAATATTATAAATCCGAAAGTTTGTAAGAATGTATGTTTGTTACTCTTTCACGCAAAAACTACAGAAGGTTTTTTACAGTATAGAGTGACAAGACGAGTAGGACATGTGTTTGATGGTAAGTATCATGCCTGCCCATAACAGTACAGTGTCACGCAAACGTCAACATGGTGAGTCCAATAAAGTGGCCAAGTGCGAGTTGGACTCGCCCATGAAGGGTTCCGTTGCAGCAAGTAACATAATATACATAGTTCTTGTAGTTCGTTGTAACTTTGATCGAAGTTTCAATAATAGTGTATATATGACGTACAAAAAAAAACTACTCATCAGATCGAGTTCAAACTAATTTTCGTTGGTAGTTTACATGGTAATGTACATCATATATTTTTTTTAGATTTTTCATTCTCTTACTTTAGAAGTTAGAGGGGGGGGGACACACATTTTACCACTTTGGAAGTGTGTCTCGCGCAAACTATGCAGTGTATACGAAAATGATTTAAGAAACCTCTACATCATTTTTGAAGACCTGTCGATAGACACCCCACACGTGTAGGTTAGATGAAAAAAAAATTTTTGAGTTTCAGTTCTCAGTATGGGGGGCAACCCTTATTTTTCTTTTTTTTTAATTTTTTCGTTCAAATCTTAATGCGGTTCACAGAATACATCTACTTACCAAGTTTCAACAGTGTAGTTATCATAGTTTCGGCAAAAAGTGGCTGTGACATACGGACGGAAAGACAGACAGACAGACAGACAGACAGACAGACAGACAGACAGACAGACATGACGAATCTATAAGGGTTCCGTTTTTACGTTTTACGGAACCCTAAAAAATCATTACCAGCACTGCGGTCGTCATCCAGATATTTATGTTGATATACCTCTAAGATCCGTAATTTGATGACTTATCATGACTCCAGATGGCAATGTTTGTAATACAGTGTCTTCAGCGGTTTCCCTTTCGTTCCATTTCCCCAGCAAACGATGTCGATCTCTCCTCGGTACCGCTTCCCTGCGGTCATCGCGATCGAGAAACGTGCCAAAAGGCTCATAGGCAATGATACTCTTGTGCGAAAAAGACTTCAAAATCTTGAACATCGCCGCAAAATTGCTAGCCTATCGGTTTATTATCGAATACATTTCGGAGAGTGCGCGACTGATCTAACCTAATACCACCTTGCCCCTTTTTCTATCGGACTGCTCGTAGCTCAAGAAAGCGACATCGTTTCATGGTTGATGTTCCTAAGACACGAACAAAGAGGTTTGACTCTACATTTGTGATAAGAACGTCTAGGCTGTGGAATGAGCTACCAGAGTGGATTTTCCCCGATAGTTATAATCTTGGTGTCTTCAAGTCGAGAGTGAATCGGTTTCTTCTAGGTAAGCACGCTTCATCGTAGACCGCATCGTCGCTTAACATCAGGTGAGATGGTGGTCAAGTGTAAACCTATTCAAGTTAAAAAAAAAAAAAGGTCATTGCCCAATCGTCCGTATCTTCCCACGGTATCAATTCGCGTGTAGCTGTGAATAGCGCACTGTGAATCTATCGCTTCGATCGACTGGATCGCGACCGATTTGGAACCGAGTACTTATTTGTACGTATTCATATTCTTCATATTATGCGGTCTACGATAGAGCATGTTTACCTAGAAGAAACCGATCCACTCTCGATTTAAAGACACCAAGATTGTATCTATCGGTAAAAAGTAAAAACCTTTTCCGACAAAACTGTTCGTTAAGAGTCTTTGATACGTCAACCAAGAGTGTGTTTTTTTGAACGCAATGATCACTGGAACTACCAAACCGTAGTTTATAAAATACTTAATTTGATACCTTAATTTTTAAGGTCGTTATAACGCAATAACCTAATAACATAATTGAGTGCATATATATATAATATAGAAGTATTGGCCGCAGCAAGTAAAATTCCAGTCAAATCCCATGTCATACACCAAGTTTGCCGATTCGCGGTGTCAACTCCAAAACAAGTTTACCCAACGGTTATTGGTTCAGCGACATAAATTTTGTACACGTATGTATATAAAAATTGATTAGTTAAAATGCCAACGAATTTTGGTGAAATTCGGTATGCTTCTATGCAAGATAACATCATTTTCTTCCCATCTTCACGACTTATTTAGAGTTAAATCCTACTAACATTATAAATGTCAATGTTTTAATGTTTGTTTCTCATTGACGCCGTAACATCTGATCGGATCGGGTTGAAATTGGGAACACAGATTATAATCTGATAGAACACACAGTAGGCTCTACTTTTTATCCCGGAAAATCGACGGGAACTACGTGGGTAAAACCGCGGGACGCTGCTAGTAATTACATATTTTAGCGGTAAGTAGCGTAATTCATCGACTATAATATGGTGTCTTCGTACGTCAGAAAACGTGTAAGATTGTTTGGGTAAGTTAAAACCGTTGCGTCGAATACTAACTTTCCTTTATCTAGGCTCGTACGTAATCAAGATAAATTATGCTGCAGAGTAATGACTTCGCATAGCAGAATATATTTAAAACTAGCAGTTTTCCAGGGTTTTACCCTCACAATTACCGTGATAAAAAGTAGACTATGTTGATATTACAGACTATAATCCGTGTTCCAAATTTTAACTGGATCTGTTCAGACTTTCCGCCGCGATTGAGAAAATAGCCAAATATTCAAACATTGCCAATAAAATGTGGGTGTCTTTGAATATGAGTTAGATATAATGACAGAGTAAGACAGAGGCCTACCCAACAGCGAATCGGTTCCTTTTAGGCTAGTGCGCTCTATTACGGATCGCATCGTCGCTTAACATCATTCTAAACGGCGTTGAAATGGTGAAATGTACAGCACCGTTTCATGGTTGATGTTCCAAAGACACGGACGAACAGGTTTGACTCTAATTTTGTGATAAGAACGTCTAAGCTGTGGAATGAGTTGCCAGAGTGGGTTTTCCCTGATAGTTTTTTTTTTTTTTTTTTTTTTTTTTTTTTAAATATTGGTGGACAATTCAACCAAACTAAGCAAAGCTTGTGTGATGGCGGCCAGATAGCTGATACAATACTTATATAGTTTTAAATACATACTTATTATACATAGAAACACCCAGACACAGTGCAAACATTTGAATTCATGACACAAATATTTGCACTGGGTGGGAATCGAACCCACGACCCTCGGCTTCGCAGGCAAAGCTACTACCAACTAAGCAACGAGGCCAGGCCAATAGTTATAACCTTGGTGTCTTCAAATCGAGAGTGAATCGGTTTCTTCTAGGTAAACACGCTCCATCGTAGACCGCATCGTCGCTTAACATCAGGTGAGATGGCGGTCAAGTGTAAACCTATAAAAGTTAAAAAAAAATAAAAAATGCAAACCTATTATCAGTAACAATCTTAAGTTAAAAACAAAAATTTGCAGTCACGGGTTTAGGGATGTGTCATAGCTGACGCGCACGTGCCGCTAGGCCGCTACGCTACTCCGCCGTCGTTCCGACAATACGTTGCTACAATAGAATGTTGGTGACGCGACCTCGTAAGATTTTCTCCGTCCAAAAAAAAATGTATGCGACTAAAAAAAATTATAATTTAAAAAAATAGTGAATTGCTTAGTGTCGCTTTGCGAGCCGCGCTGAGTTTATCTGTTACCTAATGAGGCGCTTCGTTTGTTTAACTCTGTTTGTCGACTTCGCGTCGCCCCTCCGATATCCGCAGTTTCTCCTCACCGACTCTTTAAATAGTTTTAGTTCTTGTAAGAATTGCGAAATAAAAATGTGGAAAAAATTACAAACATTTAGACCTTCATTGGTGTATGGACAATTTAGAAGTGCTTAGTGTAAGTAGTTAGTTGGGTATGTAGTGTAGTGTAGTATCATTGTACATAAGTTAGTTTTGTTAGTAAAATCTACCTAACTAACATCACACTACCCACGGACATATGCTGACACTCAAAAGATGGAAACATTCTTGGAAGTTTTTTTTATTGTTTTTTGTTTTGTCTTGGAAGATGTTTACATATGCTGTTTTCCCTCACAGTTAAAGTCAGTGATGATAGCAAATTTGTACATCTGAATTTGGGAAACTACACAGAATTATGGGGACTCGAAGCTACAACCTAATAGTGTAATAGTGACATAGGACATTCTAGACATTTTAGATAGAGCAAAGCAAATTCCAAATTATAAGAGTTTTGTCTAGCTGTGTAAGGTTTTGCTTAGTACCTATGTCAGAGACTAGACAGTAAGTCAGTACAAAACTTGTAATAGATTCAGATTTTTAGTAACGCGTTCGCTAAGCGGCAAAATTTCAAGTTACACGCGCATTAATCTCAGTCAAAACACAACTATCCAGTCTAAACTCCGGCTAGTAGTTATGTGAACCATTTTAGCAGGTAGTTTAGAATGTGCACATGGTATTCCACGCACAGTAGTGGCGGAGACTCCGCGACCGAGGGGCGACGCGCCGGCCGCCGGCCTTGACTGAATTCCCTCTGCTTATCACCCGTAAGGGGTTACATTCTGTAAGCATTCGTGTGAATTATGCACTTAAATGTTAATAGAATTAACGTTTGATATAATTTTCGAGTTCTCGCTCTAAGGGCGTTTAAGTATTTTTAAATATACAAGTTTTGACGATTTTATACCCGGAAACAAAATAAGATAACTCATTACTTTGTCTCATTCGTTTTTTTGAAGTGAAAACTTCTTTAGGCGAACCTAGACAGATTTTTGTGGGCTGTGAATTGAATTCATTCGGCACGCTCGGGTATGATAAGAAAGCTTCGGGTAAACTCAGGACCATGGCTATTGACCATCTAGAAATACGTCAAACGGAAATGCTGAAAGGGCGTGGACAGGCCATCATGGCATGGCCATCTAGAAACGCATCAGCCAATGGGAAATGCTGACGCATTTCTAGATGGCCATGCCAAGATGGCGAGGCCACGCCCTCCGGTTACACCCGTGTAGCTTCCAAGGTAAGCTATCAAATTCTGAGTTACCTATAAGTTTTCACTTCTATCGCCAGTTCCTATGACTGCCAAATTTTTTTTCTGTAATATTGTGGACAGTAAAGAGTATCTATCTATCTACTTTGGCTTTTTTAATGGCAGTTGGCACCAAGTGGCCTCTATTATCTACACGACTTTGGGAGCGCATTACCCCTACTAACCCAATCTTACTGTACTCGATGAGAACTAAATCTCGTACATCTAACGCAAGAGCACCTAAGACGGTACAACCTTTATTTCGGCTGTCGCTATTACTTCCTTACTATCAAGGATAGTCCTGGCATCCCAGAAAACCCTATTCTGGGATGCGGCTACGGCCCTTGCGGAGAAGCATTGTTTTAGCAATTGACATCGGTAGCATACTGTTTGCACAATAACATTAATATCTCCAGTGCCCCATCAACAACACCCAAGACACTGGCGAAATAGTCGTTATGCTGCATAGAGAAGACAAAAATAAAAGTCGAACATTCATATCAATTTACGCGAACGATTTCAAGAATCGAACCACAGCATTTCGGCTATATTAGCTTAGTTATCTGCGCCAAACAAATAACGCGAATACCCGGAGCCCCGATAGTTTTCTCGTAACTTGTGTAATATGTCTCAGTGGGTCATGGTCCGCGAGTCAGGAATGTTGCTAGATTCTACGTATAGCCCGAACGGCATATTAGACGTCTTGCCCGAATTAGGACAACTCCAGGCCGATGTGCCTTTAATACATTTCTAGGCAGTTTTCGGACGTCAACGATAGGCTATAGAATGAAATATTCGTTCAAGACCAGTAAGATATGTGAGATCAACGCTATTAATTAATGGTTTCTTTGGCGTAGTCAAAAAAAAAAATCGTTAATGGTTTTGTGCCACCATTTGTGTTGGACTTGATCTATGTCAATCTCGAAGTACAGAATCCTGTCTATAGGTTCCAAGGCCCCACCGTCAAGCAGCATGGAATAGCCATAGATAGAATAAAATGTACGTTTTAGTTAAGTGATGGTGAAACAATCCGTTTACTATCATCAAGACGGCTATGGAAGACAGTACTTTTTGAAAGTAAAAGTGACGGGACGAGCAGGACATCTGCTTGATGGCAAGCAACACGCCTGCCCATAACAGCACAGTGTCACGCAGATATTAGAACCATGCAATTGTGAAGTGTCCAAGTCATTACATTGCCTAGCCCTGCTCTGCTCTCGTCAAGCTCGTCACCCATAGATACAACGTGATTTATCTCTGTGCCATGTAATTTCTCTGGAATCATTCAGTGCTATCGACCACTCCGCTTGTTGAATTACCACACCTTTGTCATTTATACTACTGCCAAACAGTAATGTGCACACATCACTGAGTCCCGATTGCAGGTCAATGTTTCCACAGAAATTACAGGACATTGAGATAAATCATCTTATGTCTCAGGGTGACGAATGCAGTGCCAGGTAATGATTTGGACTCTTCATGTTCCAACAACTGCGTGACACTGTGCTGTTATGGGAAGGCGTGTTGCTTACCATCAGACATGTCCTTGTTCGCCTCGTCACTGTATACAAAAAAGAAAAATTGGCAGTCATAGGGACTGTCGATAGAAGTGAAAATTTGTAACTTAGAACTTGATGGCTCAATTTGGAAACTACGCGGCCGCGGTTGAAACCGGAGGGCTCTGCTGGACTAAATCTTCAAAGCATTGTCGTCTAAATAAGTCTTCTAAAAGCATGGCCAGGTGGCAATGTCATCATTAAATGCTGTCGCATTTCTAGATGGCCATGGTCTCGAGTTCACCCGAAAAATTCTTTCATATATTATACGAGCGTGACGCTTGAGCTCAATAGGGTACCGGACTGGGTCAAAAATACACTATACTAATTAGTCCGTCAGCTAGATCATGGAAAAATATGGGACACGTATTTTTTGCTTTTTCAAAATATTAAAAATCGACAGATGTAGAACATCTATATAGAACATCAAACTTCAAGAGTGGGGAGTCGCGACGTCACTCGTGAGTAAAAATCGTAGGCACGAGTGACGTCACGCGAAACTTCTAAGCGCTGTATCTTCGTAATTTTTGGTTTGTGAAACAAAATGAAAAAATACGTGTACAATATTTTTTAGCAATCTAACTGACGGACTAATTATTTTTTTTGAGGATTGTACCCTATTCACTGCCCATATAAAATAAGTGTGCGGTGCGCCAAAATAAGTTTTTTTTTTTTCCACTTCAAAAAATGGTACCAGTCACAGAAACAACGCCCGATCAAGTTTAGTTCTATGGTGTACCGACAACTATAGACGCATATAAAATCCACGGGCTAAATATAGAAGGGACATTAAGGGTACGTACAGTCTCGCGGCTCATCGGCGACGGGAATAGAGTCTTTTTACAAAGTCTGGCATACGGCGGCGCCGTTATCGGGAAACCAGAACTGACAGACTCATCAAATTTAGTACTGATCGCTTGCAGCGGGACTTGGATTGTGAAAACCACTCAAGACTCGGATATCTGTTTTTGGATTAACGGATGTGTGGCGAATTAAACAACGGCGGACGCGTATCTACAAGTAACTGTATGTTTATGACGTAGTTTATTATAAATTACATATTTATTATATTCAATCCAGGTATCCTACTAACGTTATTAAATGTCAATGTTTGTATAATATTTGGATGTTTGTTGCTCAATCACGTCGTAACGTTTTTGAAGTGAAAACTTCTTTAGGCGCGCCTAGACAAATTTTTCGTGGGGTGTGAATTGAATTCATTCGTCACGCTCGGGAATGATAAGAAAGCTTCGGGTAAACTCGGGACCATGGCTATTGGCCATCTAGAAATACGTCAGCTAATGGGAAATGCTGAAAGGGCGTGGACAGGCCATCATGGCATGGCCATCTAGAAACACATCAGCCAATGGGAAACGCTGACGCATTTCTAGATGGCCATGCCAAGATGGCGAGGCCACGCCCTCCGATTACACCCGTGTAGTTTCCAAGGTAAGCTATCAAATTCTGAGTTATAAGTTTTCACTTCTATCGGCAGTTCCTATGACTGCCAATATTTTTTTTAATAGAGTGACGAGACGAACAGGGCATGGGCCTGATGGTAAGCAACATGCCTGCCACATAACAGCACAGTGACACACAGCTATTGGAACATGAAGAGTCCAAATCATTACCTAGCACTGCACTGCGCTTGTCACCCAGAGATCTAAGATGTTATATCTCTAAGCCTCTTCACCCAGAGATCTAAGATGTTATATCTCTAAGCCTCTTCACCCAGAGATCTAAGATGTTATATTATCTCTAAGCCTCTTCACCCAGAGATCTAAGATGTTATATCTCTAAGCCTCTTCACCTAGAGATCTAAGATGTTATATCTCTAAGCCTCTTCACCTAGAGATCTAAGATGTTATATCTCTAAGCCTCTTCACCTAGAGATCTAAGATGTTATATCTCTAAGCCTCTTCACCCAGAGATCTAAGATGTTATATCTCTAAGCCTCTTCACCTAGAGATCTAAGATGTTATATCTCTGGAAACATTCTCTGGAAACGTATGAACGGATCGGGCTGAAATTTGAAACACAGTTAGATTATAGTCTGGAAGAACACATAGGATACTTTTTAGTTAATTATAATAGTGAATGATTACGCTATTTTACGAACAGCAATCACTTTTTTTAAAGTGATTCTTCTGTTGTCGCTTTAGGGAAAAATGATGAGAAAAAAATGTATGGTGCACGCGCACACCGTCACGACGAACCGCTAGGCTAGTCAGGATTGTAATTAAGGGCTCCCACCCACACAAAACTGCGATGCGATGCGACGCCGCATCGGAGCAATTTGCCATCGCAAGTTTCTACGATCCGACGTCGCATCGCATCGCAGTTTTGTGTGGGAGCCCTAACTGACAGGTTAATATTTCCTGCATTGAAGATATTATAAAATATAAATCATAAAACAACAATTGTGGAGCATGGTTTTAAAATTTTTAGAAAATTCTGTCGTTACACGTAGGTACAGTCCGCGAGGTATAAGCTGAGCTTTGCATTAGTGTGAGTGATCACCAAAAGTACAGTCAGACGCAGGACGCTGTCATAGAATAGATAATACAGATAGAACGGACACTCCCCACCCCCCGCCAGTTTCAAGCTTCCTTCCCCGCAAGCACCGCGAGAAGCACTCAACGAAGGGTTATATCGGACGATAATTTTCTATGAGAATACGACCATGATGCTGTATTATTTAACAAAATGGTACCAAATTTTTCGTCTATTATACGAAACAAGAATAAGAGATTTTTGATTTCATAAGAATTTCTACAAAGATTGAATCATTTTTATAAACTGTGTTAGCTATTCTGGTTAGAAGTACGCGCCAACACTGAAGTGCTGTGACGAAATTATTAAACTCGTTGTTTTCAAACTGCGGCTTTCGTTAATCGTTGTGAAATACGTCAGTGGCGCCAATAACGTATGGTAACGAGTGATGGCGCGGAGAATAGTTCGGAATTCACGAAGTCACTAGTCACTAGTGTTGCCAATTTAGTGGATTTTTGTACTAAGATTGCTACTATTCAGATTTATTGGTAAGTGATTATTTCTTAGCATTCAACCGACTCAAAAAAAAGAAAGAGGTTCTATATTAGACTATCTGTACTTTTATGTGCGTCCATGTATATATTATGTCGGTCAATAGTGAACAATGAATATAGGATTTCATCTAGTAGTATGCTTATTTAAGATTTCGCAAAAACCGTTCATTAAAAGCAGTAAGAGGATACGAGTACATTGACTATTGGAATGGATAGTTCCAAAAAAAAATTAACGATATTTTTAAACTAAAACTTATTCAGTAATTAACGGCTTTGACATTGACTTATAAACTTTACCGGTTCTAGTACTACCGGTACTACTACGATTTAGTTTAATTTTTAACCAACTTCAAAAAAGGAGACGGATCTCAATTCGTTTATATGTTTGTTACGTGATAGCTCCATTTATTGTGAAACAAAGGACATAAGCCCAAATCACATTGAAAAAACCCAGGTGCCACACCTGGGTTTTTTGATATACCTCGGATTTTAAGTTATTAGTAATAATATTCTAAACTATCATCATCATCCGTTTGAGTGGCTAACCTGCGTTTTTTTGCCTGTAGAAGTTTTGTAGAAGTTCGTGTCAAAAGCTCGTTTTATAGAACAAAATATATTGTATAATTTGGTGTTAATGATACAAAAATAATATATACCGGCTGAGTCATAAAGATATATATCAAACAATGCACGAATATGCTTAGGTTCTTTTTGCGATTTTGCCTTGGAATTGAATTCAAATTTAACGAGTGTAAGTAAAATAATTCATGATAATACGCTTATTTTTGGTAATGTACTTTGGACTTTGTATTCAATTATCAGTATGCTTACATCGCGGGTCAAATCTGGACAAGTACTAGCACAAGCACAGCACTAGCATAGGCCTGGGATATGAGGCGTACTTGAAGAGAGGTATATGCTAAGATGTTATGATGATGATGATTACATCGGATTGCAAACAGTATTGGTGAACTTTAAAAAAAAAACGCCTACAAAACTACACTAATAAAAAAACATGTTAGCCACTAATTTGGGTTATGGGAGTGGTGTAATTTTTTTTCGTAAAATATATTTACACACAGTTATTAGATTTTTTTGAGATTAGATACAATTATTTTGTGCCGAGGTCAGGGTACGATTTGGGCCATGTCTCCTTTGATGTTTCTTTTTTTTTGGTAGATCATAGTTTTGAAACATGAAAACAAAACTAAAAATTACTTTCGTTTATTTTTGTTCAAGTTTTTTATTACCGTCGTTGAGATTTGGTCAATTAAGTTTCTGAATTTAATTTGAAATTAAAACTGATTTTTGTTTATTCGGCGCAAATAAATTATTAAGTAATGACTTCAACCTTAAAATGTGATTTGAGTATAATAGACTCACTCACTATTCTCACAATATTTAAAGTTTTATGCGATCCTTACTATAATGCGAATAAATAAATCACTATTTATCAACATACAAAAGTTATATTTTTTTAAGCAATTAGTAAAAAAATAAATCCGGAACTAGCAACATTATCCCGCGAGACACAAGGCGGCCATAGTAATAACAATTCGTAATGTTTGTTTACAAAATTAAATTGTAGTTTGTAACGTTACATATTGACTACAATATGTAAACGTACATCCCTATTTTCATTCTAAAAGCACCATTTTTCACAGGAGAGATGCGTTCATTTACATACCAAATTTTCATATCACTAATTTCCTTTTAATTGTGTCCATACGACAAAGAATAATTTTCTCATTATTATGATATTGTTCTGGTATTATATATCTCTTTTTAAACCTATAATATTTACGTTTTTCTAAAAATTTTATTTGTTTACATATTGTCAATACTTCAAACACCATTCGTCACTTAGCAACCTCTACCCTTTTTCATAAGGTTGTATAGTTTTTAGAACTAATCCTCTTTGAATTGTTAATATTAAAATAAAGTTTATTTTCTCCAGATTCAAAACACTAAAAGTCTACATTTTTAATCAAGTCGTTTGAGAGGGTCAGTGAGAATCCAGCTTCCAACAGAGTAACATTACCAAACAGTGGACTTCCAAGCGACCAACATCAATAGTAAACCTTGAAGGTCTAACGGCTGTGAGCCCCTACCGTTCAAGGACTTCATCCTGTGAACCTGCTTGGAAGTAACTACATCCTGTGAACCTGTTTGGAAGCAACTACACTCACGAGGACTGCTGGCTGTGAACTCTACCGTGCAAGGTGGAGCCATCCTCGCTGACGGCTACTACACTCACGAGGACTGCTGGCTGTGAACTCTACCGTGCAAGGTGGAGCCATCCTCGCTGACGGCTACTACACTCACGAGGACTGCTGGCTGTGAACTCTACCGTGCAAGGTGGAGCCATCCTCGCTGACGGCTGTGAGCCCCTACCGTTCAAGGACTACATCCTGTGAACCTGTTTGGAAACAACTACATCCTGTGAACCTGTTTGGAAACAACTACATCCTGTGAACCTGTTTGGAAGCAACTACACTCGCTGGCCCTTCAAGACAGTTAATTTCAAAATTTCTTATTTTAAGTTACGTCTTTTTTTTTAAAAAACTTATTCATTTCATTTCATAATTTTTTTTTAATATATTTGTAATTTTTTGTGAACATCGTGTTATTTCCCTTCACCTACCTCTCCCACCTAAACTTCTGTTGTTCACTGACGTGACAAGTTTTGAAGAATTAGAGTTGAAAAATTATGTTGTTCTTTACTGTGGTGAGAAATGCGATGGAAATAATTAATAAAATTAGTTTGTGCAGTGTATACTCTGATTATAGTGAACTGTGTGTAAATGCAACTTATGGACGTAGTTTTACCATCTAATGTGAAATACACGATATGTGGAGTGATTAATTAATATGTTGTCAGATTAAAGTTTTCTCTTTGGGTAAGTGTACTTAACTAAAAATCAATTCGTCCATGGTAGGTACCTTTATTATCTCCTATTTTGTTTTAAATCTTCTCCCTTCTGATTGTTGATGAAAGTTATATTTACATTAAAGATCGAACACTAACCAGGTAAGATTATAGGTCACTTAACACAGGCAGGTGAACACACGGGTCACAGCTATTCCATAAAATAATTTAGTAACCCTAGGTGACACGCACACATGCGTAAATGTGTTCGAACGACATATGCGTAGTTGTGTGAGTGTAGGTATGTCAACTGCACCGTCTGTATGGATTTTAGGCCGAGTGTCCGGGGCCTGACGCTGTGACCATGTTCTCTTAATAAGGTGTTTCTTCAAACCAGAAGTGCTGCCATCTGAATATGATTTTGATGAAGTGTGAGTGGTGTCAATATATGTTTCATCGGTATAAATGATAGGCCTGCCCTGAATACGGTATTCGGAAATTTTAAGTAAATAAGTTATACGTAGGTGACGGATCTCATGCTTTTCCATTAAAAATTTTCTGTTATTCTCTGTCCTTGACCATTTGAATCCTAAAAGAGATACTTCTTTTCGCAATGACCACATTGATCCTGGATAGTTAATGTCAGCTTGTTGTTTAAGAGTTTGTTGTCTGACTGTACTTTTGGTAATAGATGCGTATGCATGTGATCACTCACACTAATGCAAAGCTCAGCTTATACCTCGCGGACTGTAACTACCTAGTAAACAACACCAGCAGTCTCAGATTCAGGCTGAGCCTGTAATTTGTGGTGTGAACAATTTTGTCCTTTGGTTGTCAGTAGCTGCCAAATGCCAATATGACCGCTTTACATTGCATAAGCTACCCACTAAATGATCACACTGCTGACTGCGGACTCGGTGCCTTCTCTTAGAAGGAGAGTCGTAATCCACCATGCTAGCCCAGTGCGGGTTGGTGAATGAGACAAGACTCTAAAGATTCTAGGAACATGTGAGTTTCCTCACGATGTTTTCCTTCACCGTTTTTAAGTTAGCAGGGGTTTGACATTGGTGAGTAAGACAAAGATAGAAACTTGCGGCGTCTAATTTGTGTAACAGCTATAATCTTATGTATGAAAACAATCTAAAATAAGGCTAAATGAAATGAATTCCACATAACCTTGTGAGTTAGCTCCCCTAACGTAAACAAACCGCAGTCCGTTGAGGATATCTAGGCAGATAGGATCGCTATCAACGTGTAACATTATGTCAGAGTGAAACGCTGATAACACCTGACAACTAACCATCACAATCATGTAAGTCATAGGTACCAAAGGTACCAAACTATGCTGAATTTAGGAATGGGATAGGAGCATCCTACTAATATTCTCTGCCCTCTGACTGCCCTCGTGGCTTAGTTGGTAGTAGCTCTGCCTGCGAAGCCGAGGGTCGTGGGTTCGATCCCCACCCAGTGTAAATATTTGTGTGATGAATTCAAATGTTTGCACTGTGTCTGGGTGTTTATATGTATAATAAGTATGTATTTAAAATTATATAAGTATATTAATATCAGCTATCTGGCCGCCATCATACAAGCTTTGCTTAGTTTGGGGTCAGATGGTGTTGTGTGTGAATTGTCCACCAATATTTATTTATTTATTATAAATGTCAAACTCGGATGTTTTAGAATGATTTACTTTTCCCTTACTTGATTGGCTATTTTTTTTAAGTGAACGGCACCACAGACAGATTTTTTGCGGGCTGAGAATTGAATTCTAGCATCACGCTCGGGAATGATAAGAAATCTTCGGGTAAACTCGGGACCATGGCCATTGGCCGTCTAGAAATGAGTCAACATTTCCCATTAGCCATTAGCATGCTGACGCATTTCTGGATGGCCATGCTCATGGCCACGCCCACCGGTTTTACTCACGTAGTCAAATAATTATTTTTTCTGAGTTATAAGTTTTCACTTCTGTAGGCAGTCCCTATGACTGCCAAATTTTTACTTTATTTTTGTTTATGTCATCGTCATGTTTATATCATCGTCATTATCATCAGCCTGTAACCTATTGCACTGCTGGACAAAGGCCTCTCCCACAATACGCCACTCAGCCCAATCCTCGGTCTTACATTTCCAACCCCGCCACAAGCCACAATTTACATACAATATAATAATTGACTAATTGACTAAACATTTCCAACATTTTACAACTTCTAAAACTTTGAAAAGCCATGGTGGCCTAGTAAGAACATCAGATTTCTCAATCTTGAGTTTCAAATCCCGCATGTACCTCCTGAGTATTTTTCCAAATACATGAGTTTGTCATTACCACCGGCTTTGATGGTTAAGAATAACATTGTGAGGAAACTAGTATGTGTAAGTTTTGTGTACAACAGGTTTTAAAAGTACAAAAAAAAAGTTTTGTATGTAAGTACTACTTGTATTGAAAATTGTGATACTTCCATTAATCCCGCTAATATTATATTATTATATATTAGTCTCACTACATTGGAAGAGAGACGGTTACGGGGAGACTTGATCGAAACATTTAAAATAATGAATGGATTTTATAACCTCCCCCACATACGGAACCTGTACAGATTGAAGGAGCATAAGAGAGACAGTCGGCGTCATAAGTCCCAGTTATCCCATACACCATCACTGACAAACACTGCACATCACATCCTCAGCAACAGAGTGGTTTACAACTGGAACAGGTTGCCTGAGGATGTTATTTCGGCAAAATCATTGAACTCTTTCAAGAACAAACTTGACAAATGGATAGCAAAAGACAATATCATTTTAACAGACAATTACCTGTAATTTTGTTACATATTTCAACACTAAGATATAGGCATATCAGCTAATGCTGCTCGCCTATTATTAAATAAATAAATAATACTATAAATGTGAAACTTTCAATATTTGGATGTTTGTTGCTCAATCACATGGAAATACCTGAACGGGTTGGAAACAATGATCTCACTCTTTCCACTCTAGTCGGTTGCAGGAAGCGGTGGACGCCAGACGTTTTCACCTATCACTATTCATTGTCAACAAATAAAATAAGTAGAACCATAGTTGGTTTATATCAATGGTTGGAAATATATTGGAATAGCACATACATAGGCCACTTTTTATCCCATTATCTATACTAATATTATAAATCTGAACAGTTTGTTTGTTTGAACACAAGGACCTCGGGAATTACTGGCCCGAATTGAAAGATTATTTTTCTGGTGGATAGTCCATTTATTGAGGAAGGCTATAGGCTATAATAACATTACGCTACTATCAACAGGAGCGGAGCACGATTGAAAAATTTAACAAAAACGGGAAGAAATAATAATTTTTGAGAGCTTTAGTCGTTCGCGCGTTGACGTGCGCCAAAATCCGTGACAGGTGGCGTAGCAATGCGCGCACGGTTTAGCTAGTAATAAATAATAGGAACGGGAACTACACAGGTAAAACCAAGGGGCGCACATCTAGTCATAAATAAATATTGGTGGACATCATAAACCAGTTATTAGTTATTTCTCCATTGGAGTTAGCAACATTAACAAGCTCCATGTAACCCTGTACACAGTCGGTTCCAATGGCTGAGCATTGGCTCGCAATACTTCCTTGACCCACTGGAGAATAAGCAATAATACTCTTTGTCTTATTTATAATTCTTACAATGTTTTATTAATAGGATTGGTAAAGAACATAAATTATTATAAACTTCCGTAGCTTTTAGGTTGCTACTTTGAGTCCTACTAATATTATAAATGTCAACGTATGTAACTCAATCACCCCGTAATATATCAACGAATTGGTCTGAATCTGAAACACGGTAAGATAGTTTGGAAGAACACACAGAGTACTTTATTCCGGAAAAATAATGGGAACGGGAACTGTGCAGGTAAAAGTGCTGTGTTTAAATGTTTAATATAGAAAATATCACAAAAGGGTTAACGTTTCTGTTATCAGTAGTGAAAAAGTGGGGTTTGGTTAGAGTGTTTTCTCTTCAAGAAACAAAGCCATACACCTGCACTGCTACACTGCTCTATTTCTGTTTGGGGGACAACACAAGTCTTCCTTGTGTGTTCCTTCCTTCCAACCCTTCAATATATGACATTTAATACCATCATGTTCTGTTTGAACACAACGGTATAAAAAGAGGTTTGCTGGTTTCCTTGGTTTTTTTTTGCACGGCAGTTGATGTAGATCATCTTCTACTGTCCATCAAACTTTATGTTATAGTGTAGGGTTGATACAAATATATTTACAGGAGAGACAATTCATGATAAAATTCCTATTTCACTATAAGTGTGTCTTCCTAATAATGAGCACATTTTAGACTCTGATATTTTGAAATGAAACAGAAATAAATTAAATAGAAAATTCTTAATTGTGGTACAACAAATAAAAAATTACAGTGAAATGCTTATGAACTAGCACCACAAGTGGCAAATTTATTTCAAAATTGTATGCCTTTTTCAAACTTTTAGATACATTTTTGTAACTCTTGAATTTAGCCTGTCTGAAGGGATGAACTTAGTAAGTAGGCAAAATTTCACCTCTTGCCGATTGATTAATCTGAAATATTGTACACATTTTTAGTTTTGAACAGACAATATACTTGTCAACTTTACTGCCCTATCAATTAAGATTGTGCTCCAGTGTTTTCATCATATTTTGCACATTTATACTAAGTAATAATATTTAAAATTCTAATAAGTACATAAACTTCAATTTTTCTTTTCGGTAAAACCTTTTTATTTTAGCTAGTTTTTACTAATGTTGTTTACATAAATAGTACTTAGTAGGTACATATGGTTAAAATATAGGTACTTAGTTACAAAAGTTTTTTGACACATAGAAGAAGACCAATTTTATATTCTACTTTTAGAAGTTTCTCAACTCATACATATAGATATTCTCTCGCTCATATTTTTTTTATTAACACATCAATTGATGGTGCTCGGCTATCCCTAAACAACTATATTTTATTTTGATTATGTTTGATGGTTGATGTTTAACATAGTAAACTACTTTGTAGATGAAGATCACCTAACCACGCTGACTTAAAAAAGCTACCTAAATTGTAGGAAACAAGGCATTACAGTTGTTCTTTAATATATTCTGATCTTTTTCCTACCTTTTTTAACCGACTTTTTTTAATTCTTAGCATTGTTATGTACTTACTTATTAATGCTGACAAAGGGGGAATAATTATAATGTACATTGT
Organism: Ectropis crepuscularia; assembly: GCA_963693475.1. Taxonomy (NCBI): domain Eukaryota; kingdom Metazoa; phylum Arthropoda; class Insecta; order Lepidoptera; family Geometridae; genus Ectropis; species Ectropis crepuscularia. The sequence continues at coordinate 27,823,101 of OY856353.1, read as the reverse complement.
TTGTACAGTAACTGTCAAATAGAACTACTTATGAGATAGTCATTGAGATCTGTATTATTTGATAACTCTTATCAATTAGCATAGCATATGAGAACAGCGTAAGCACACAATTTTTTTTTCATTGGTGGATGAAATAGCTATAAGTCCTAAACAATATTTTCAACAACAATTGTTATGTTAGCAATACCAGTACCACTAATTCCCCGGTAAATAGACGGATACATTTTCATTTACGTCAAATAAAATTTTAAAACTCAAAATATTCTTCGAGAAAATTTAAAATAAACTAGAAATCTAACTGGACTTATCACTGAAAAAAAAGTCTTTCAGACAACTATTGAAAACACCTACCTATTGTGTCTCTTTTATTTATTGCTTATTATTTCCCAAAATGAAACATATGACTTGTGAAATACTAAATGAAGTGTGGTGGTATTCTTCTAAAATCATTGAGGAACTAATGCCTTGTTATTGTTATGCTAAAATACAGCCTATTCCAATGTTATTAGTTAAAACTTTTACAGATTACTAAACATTTGTTATATTGTAGCTAACAAATGGCAATACAAGCTTCCATAAATCAAGAGACAAGTACTATCTGATGAAGGAATTTAAATAAGATTTAGTGAAATCTAATGGTTTTAACCTATTATCTGTAGTTTCGCTAGGATTAATTATTTATAAATCGATAATTCTCTTACTTTAGACGTGTTTGTAAAAGATGTCGAGGTATAAGCACTGACCTGGGGTAAGTTGGCAGCGATCTGCCTGTGCAGCGAGTCCCGCTCCTTTTCAACCTCCTTGAGGCGCTGCTCGGAGTCCCCGAGCCGTTCCTGCGTCTCCCGCAGGCTCTCCACCAGTTTGTCTCTCTCGTCGAGCATAGACACCATCAACTGCTCGAAGTTCGCATCTTCCCCCGACAACTGCGAACTCCGCTGACTGATACTGTCCTCCGATATCGTGGGCATCACGTCGCACATCATATTCCACATTTTAATTTACCATCAAACCAGAATACTTATCGTACACGATACACCGAACGACACTCGCGAACACCGTTTATTACATATGTTCCGGCACGAACGTTACCTAAATCTAGCACAGGTAGACCGAGAAAATGTATTCACATCGTCACAACGTTCGTTTAACAATTTAATCGAGATTTCGGGAGACATTCTAGTTCGATATTTAGAAAGACACACCTAAAAATTTTACTCCTACGATTTCGTACTATCATGGCTCAAGCGGCATGTCTGCCATCTTGGAATGAAACGTCAATCAACGCCAGAGATTAAAAATAAAGCTGGACTTCCATGCAAAAACAGAAATGACATTCAAAATAATGTGTCGGCTCATGTTTTAAGAAAGTGCAACATTTTTTGTGTTCAGTGGAACTATTGTCATCATTCCTTCTAAACTTCTAATATAATAATATAGTATAAGAAAAATATTTTAGTTATTGTATTCCTTATTCTGAGATTTTAGTTATAACTACTTAACAACATTAACAACCCTATCACGTGACACTGACATAGGATCCTAGGATCTATAAATTTAAATTTATACTAATACCTACTATATTAATATTATAAAGCCGAAGAGTTTGTTTGTTTGTTTGAACGCAAGGATTTTGGGAACTACTGGTCCGAATTGAAATATTCTTTCTCTGTTGGATAGTCAATTTATCGAGGAAGGCTATAGGCTATTTAACATTACGCTACTATCAACAAGAGCGAAGCATGAATGAAAAATGTAATAAAAACGTGAAAAAATATTTCTATTTTTGAGAGCTTTCGTTGCGTGTAGAGTTTGCATTCGAATATTCGAATAATAAATTAGCACGAATATTCGAATATCAAAAACTTGACATTCGAATATTCGAGTTTCAGTGGATCGCGGATTAGAAGTAGAATCAGACGCATTTAATGTTGCTTAACGTGCATACCTATACCCAGTCATTATTCCAATGACTACTATAATTTTTATTGACGTTTTATCGGATTAATTTAGTCAATCGTATAAAATTTGTTATCCAGCGAAGGAACTGTTTATTAAAATAAACTGCTGCGTAGGCGTGAACAACTATAACGACAGGGTCGTGGAGGTTGTCCAAACTATTGGGATCTAAACACTATGAAATCTGAAATCAATTAAAAATATTTCCGCCTCTACCCTAAAGCTAATGAAAGAGACGCGTGAGATGGCCTTATAATCCGCAAGTGACGCTTCTCAGTACCGAAATATCAAAACCTAGATTTCATCTATGTGACTCGCTACAGACGGCTATTCAACTCTGAATGTGTTGAAAATAATATCTGGCAGAATAAAGATTCTTTAAAGTGTTCGCAAGGAATCTGTCTATTGGGTTAAAGTCAGATGATGAAGCTGAAAACCGATGATGGACGGATCGTATGGACCAAATCCGAGCTAAAGGGAGAGGTGAAAAAGTTATATATATACGACAATAAGCAGCCTGTCGTAAATCTGGCCCTTAACCCTTTGAGCTAGATTAACCTGACATTATATTTTGGATATTATGACCCGAAGATATCAAAGTGGCAGGTTTACCTATGCTAAGGTCTCTACAAAAGCTTTTCGATTCCGTCATCAAATACTCGAAGCTAAAATTCCAAAAGTATGACACAGAGGTGTCGTCTTGCGTGACAACTTAAAACAAAAAACCGGCCAAGCGCGAGTGGGACTCCCGCACGAAGGGTTCCGTACCATTAGCAAATAAATGGCGAAAACCTATTTGGCTTTATCCGGAATTCCTTATACATCGCAATATCCGCAGACAAGCAAACAGTTTTTATTAAATATTGAATTTGCCTCATGATTCTGACGATGAATTTGATATCGCGTTTTATATTTACTAGTGGCGCCATCTAGTTTTCTTGAGACGGACTAATCAAGCAAGAAACGGTAAAAAAAAACAAGTTTGCTTAATGGGAGCCCCCTTAAATATAATTATTTTTTTTAGTATTTTTGTTATAGCGGCAATAGAAATACATCATCTGTGCAACTGTCTAGCAATCACTGTTCTTGAGATATAGCCTGGTGACAGACGGACAGACGGACAGCCAAGCCTCAGTAATAGGGTTCCATTTTTACCCTTTGGGTACGGGACCTTAAAAACATAAAAAAACATGTCAAAGATAGTTTTGCTATAGTTAGCCAATGCGACATTGTTTCATATTATTAGGGAAAAACAAACAGACCATTTTGTTTTTTTGTTTCCAAGCTGTCCTTCTGCAAACTCCAATATTTTTGAAGTGAAAACTTCTTTTGGCGCACCATTGACAGATATATCGTGGACTGTGGATTGAATTCTAGCGTCTCACTCGGGAATGGTAAGAAATTTTCGGGTGAACTCGGGATAGCCAATGGAAATATCCATTGGCTATCTAGAAATGTTTCAGCGTTTCCCATTAGCTATCTAGAAATGGGTCAACATTTCTAGTAAGCTTGTTTGTTACGCTTTCACGCAAAAACTATATAATTTAACCCATGATCATGAAACTTTGTACACATTTTCTTGGAGGCATAAGAGGCAAAATAGGCTACGACAAATATTTTACCTAAAAACTGACCGCTAAGTTAGTTTCTTGGTTTTTAAATTCTGGGCTACTTTTACTTTTAATACGGTGCTTCGAGGTAACAGCCAGAGTAACAGCCAGAGTAACTGAAAAAATAAATCTTTAGAAAAAAACCTACTGTGATCTTTCGAAGGCGTCAACTTCAAAAATGATTGTTTTATCGCTGTCTACTATTTTATTCTTAGTTCAGTCGGGGCAGACATAAAATTAGCCTGAAATAGAAAAAAATCCGGGGAGCGATTTCTTTTTTTTAAACGTTTTTTAAAAATTTCAATTTCGTATTATTGATGCTTATACTGCACTACCAATTAATGATGCATCAGTCATTTTATCATTAAATTATTACTCATGTCACCGAAAATAATTACTATAAAGCACTTCTCTACCTTGTGTATGTGTTGTAAATATGCTATGAATGTTCAGTTTTTAAATGCAGCTGCTGCCTGTGGGGCATCTAAAGCTGATACTGCTATGTACTGTATGTAAAATTTTAGTATCAGCACGTCAAGCATCTGACCGTTCCCTTAGACTAACAAGTTTCTCGGCTGATGAGGTATTCCGTATTGTGCATAGTTTCTTCCAGAATACCCCCAAAAAAGTCAAAAGACATATACGGTGTGTCGATGGAGCTAATTAAATTCATAGATCGTAGAACGCAAGCTGGGCCCTCCCAAACTTCAGGGCGCACGCAATCGTGTCAACGTTGGGAAGAGTGAGCTCACTCTTTCCGTTATAGTCGGTTGCAGGACGCGGCGGACGCCGGACGTTTTTACCCATCATTATTCGTTGTCAACAACCAAAATAAGTAGAACAACAGCAAATCTCGCCGCTAGCTATTATAGGGGTCAAGTAGATTGGTTGTTTGCAAACCACTTACGATACACACAGAGACGCAGTTTATTACCAATTTCAAGGTGCTCAGGGCACATCAATTGATTTTTATCGATGATTATATTAGCAATTTTGCCTCTAGCTCCGGTTCTCGCCAAACTGTTTAATAAGTGTCAGAGAAGGCTCGTACCTGTCGCTGAAAATATCGAAACTGTCCCCGATATTTAAAGACAAAGGCAAAAGGGACGATATTGATGGATATCGACCAGTATCGATTATACCAGCCAAAGTAAGCCAAAGTGTTCGAAAACGGCTTGAGTTCGCGATTGGTGGCCTACCTACCGGAAACCGAGGCGGTGTGTGAACAACAATACGTATACTGCGAAGGGAGGTCTACGATTTCTCTAACGCGTGAAGTGATTTTTTTTAAAATAATAACTAAATAAATATTGGTGGTCAATTCACACAAAACACCATCTGACCCCAAACTAAGCAAAGCTTGTACTATGGCGGCCAGATAGCTGATATATTCGTAGTGTGTTAAGTGCCCGTGAACGTAAAGAGCAAGTAGCTGTCTTGTATTGTGACTTATCGAAGGCCTTCAATGTCGCAGACCACGAGACCTTAGCTTTAAAGCTGAAACACTATGACATAGCTGGGAAATCATACGAGGTGTTGACTGACATGTTACGAGGCCGCTCTCAGGTAGTGGATGCTGGCGATGGCGATAATAAACTATACCAGCTGCCTTCGTCTATGGGAGTACCGCAGGGTTCGTTGGTTTCAAATATAATGTTATATCTCCTATTAAACGATCTCCCCGATGCCGTAAAGGGTGCAGGCATATTCATTTATGTAGATGATGTGGCTGCCGTAGTAACAGCTCTTTCAATAGAGGAATTAGAAGAGAAATTAAATATTGTAATTAACGGCTTAAATTCATGGTTTAGAGCTAATGGTTTTATGTTAAATTAAAAAAAGACTCACTTCGTTCACTTTTGTTTGTCGGGCCATCATACAAAACCGCTTAAAGTTTCGCTAAACGGTGTCAGGATTGAGCAAGTACAGAACACCACATTTTAGGGATTCGAGATTGATCGCAGCATGACGTGGGAACACCATATCGACAAGATGTGTGCTAAAGTCAGCAGTGCGTGCTTTGCGCTAAGACGAGTATCCCGAGTGGTGTCCGCGGATGTGTCGCGTGCGTGTTACTTCGCCACAGTGCATTATCGGTAACTATACGGCGCCGAGCTATACGCGCGCGCTACCGACTGGGAGCGTGCGTTCCGCGCTCAAAAACGTGCCGTACGTGCCATCGTTGGCGTATCGCAATGCACATCCGTCAGACCATATTTCAAAGAGCTTGGCATACTTACGTTACCTGCTATATTGATCTACCAGGTGGCTGTGTATGTCAGAAATAATCTAGAATCATACAATAAGCGAGGAGAGAGACATTCTCGCAACATACGTAACGCGGACAAGCTGGATGTTATACCACACTCTCTCACGAGGTCACGGAAGTTAACTCACATTATGGGACCTGAAGTTTATAACACGCTTCCCAAAATAATTAAATCTGCTCCATGTTTCGGCAGCTTCAAAAACAAATTAAAGTGCTGGCTTATCGATCAACCTTTTTATAGTTACACCGAATTTTTAGAGAGTGATGGCAAAATATATACAAACATAACTATAAAAATGTATACAAACATTTGACATGGGTCAGTACAATTGTAATAAAAACATATTATACTCGTATAATGCTTGACAGTTTTCTGTACAATGATTATTATAATACAGTAAAGTAGTCATTTCAAACTTTGAAAATGTATACAATTTGTATGTTCTTTTTTTTGTTTCTATTTTTTATTAATTGACGTGTAAATTGTACATTTATGAATAAAGTACTTTGACTTTGACTTTAAAAATGACACCACGATACTCAGTTTAACGCGTTAAGAAAAGTTTTGATTTTGCGAATTGCTTACAATATTAAAATTTGAATTTAATATTAATTTCTATGTAAATATTGTAATGTTATCAATTTATTAATTAATTTGTAAATAATTTAATAAATTTTTATAAAATGTTAAAAAAAAATTTGAACTAAATAATGGATAAATGGTTTGAGATAAATGTTCAAAGTTCAAGTAAAAAAAAAGAAGACAAGATTAAGACGCTCAAGATTAAATCTTGAGCATGTACATACAATTTGGATTGAATGGACCAAAATAGTATTTTTTTGTTTTTGTTTCAATCAGAACAAAAATTGCGTGATATATGTCGAGACCCTCCCTCTCCCTAACGTGAGATTATATTATGAGATTTGACTCGACCCCCTCCCCCCCTAAATCATCTCACGTAATTTATGGACGCCCCCTTACAAGTGGCATAGTGCTGAATCTTAATACTTTACACCCTTCTATCATCCTACATAGGTCTCCTGGTGGTTCATTTGACCCGTAAATTTTGTTCACGGGCCTGTAGTCTATAAAGGAATATACCTAGATTTAAAAAAAAACACCGTGTACGAGATTTTTTCGGGTAAATACTGTCTTGGAAATGCGAAATTATCAGCTGTTGTCACTTGTCACCTTGTCAGCTTGTTACGTCACTGTCACTGTTTAGTTTCTGATTTCTGATTTCGTCAGGGGGGTGACAGTAGTTTCCGATTCCATCATTATGGCGCTAGTGTTGCCGTAGCCATTTTGAACGCCATCTTGAAGCTGCCGTCATTTTCGAGACATTATTCAATGTCAGTGTCAGTGTATCAGTGACAAACAGTACCGTTACGAACTGTGTTGCCAACCGATACGATTTAATACGATTTAAATTGTATTTATAAGATCTTTTTGGCTCATGTGCGATAGACGATTGCAAAGTCGAAATCGGACGCAAAATATACAATCTTTTGAATGGAATCTTACGAAATGAACAATCGCCATAAATTCATTTTTTTAGTGTAAAAAGTAAAACAAGTTGGTCGCACAACAAAAGAGTTGATCGAACTGAACTTCTTTAAAAGTTGAAAATTATAATTCAAGTTCATTTTAATCGATTTACGTTATGTAGTTTATTGAAATTACATGGCACACTATTATTTCTGGAAAATACTTTCGCTTGTGGCCAACTTAATTTTTCAGATAATCGTAATTATCTGAAAAGTAATGTTGGCAACACTGGTTTTGAATCAAAACAATCAAAAGTTTTATTTGCCTTTCGAAATTGTATATTTATATTGTTTTACGTTATATTTCGTGTTCTGTTAGCTTGAATTCAGTTACAAACGTTAAGAAAACCTACTATGGCGTAATCAGCAATGACTGTTCATCACGGAATCGCGAGTGTTGTTTTAAGGACTGTGAATTAACCAGCCGCACGCATCGTCGTAAAGACATTCTAAAAAACTACAACTAGAGGAAATTGTGATTCTCCTTTCCCGTGAACGTCGAATTCAGTGGCCTAACAAAAGAGCAATTAGCGAATAAACGAGTTTGCTAACTATCTATCGATCTATAACCTACAAATACACATCATATTGCGACAGATAAATATGTCACCCGACTTGTCTATTCATAGTAATACTATTTTCTTATTATGTACTGAGAAAGAAATAAAATAATATAAACGAAATTGTTGTTTTTTTTCTGGTTTTTCATAAAAAATAATAAAATGTTATTATAGAACCTATTTGTCGATGTTTTCGTAGGCACATCACTAATAATCGATATCGATAATTTGTATTTTCAGCTATTCGTGAGACGTCACTATTGCGATTGCGACGCTAGCGCTTTTATGTTGGAATCGGAACTAAGGGTCACAATACCGAACTGTCCTATCTGTAGTATATAGTGATCTGTGGATTTCGTTTTCACAATGAAATCACGAAACCAGTTTACGTATGTTTTTTATTAGTTTTAATCTTTTAATTTAATTATTACAACATAAAAGTAGCTCGTAGAATAGTATCTGTGATATTATATATTACATTAAATCAACGGTATTGGTTACTGTGCTGTAACTATCCTCATTTTTCGTTTGATATCATCTTAGACGTATCTCTATGTACTAGAACGTAGCTACTTGAAAATTATTTTTATAATACTATCTGGCTTGCCGGTGAAGGTTTTATGGTGCAGCAAAAGTGCCAAGGAACGTACCTGGTTGCTTATCCTTGAAAACCTATTGTTGTGAGTTGTGAGTGTTAGCGCTGCACAGAGGCAATAAACATTTTGCTGTGAAGTGTGAACGGCATAAACGAAATTAAAAATCTTTCGTAAGCATTTTCAATGCCGAAGAAAAAGGGACAAAACAAACATATACCGAAAGGTAAGCATTGCCATTAGTTTCTATTACATATGTTTATCTCGAACTTAAGTGGTTGGATCTGAACAGCTTCTTTGTTGAAGTTTCATCGAGTCGTACGCAAAAGTACAACTCGTTTCCAACTTCTAACCTGTAAAGTGAGGTGCTGTGAAGTGGGGAAATCACCCTAACTATCAGGAGACTTCCGTGTTCTATTTAATTTGAGTCATTTGTAAACAAATTAAGTATAATGTTAGTGCTTAATTGTTTATTGCTGGTGTTACTGTAATCTTAAAAGAACATTAAAAATCTAGTAAGAGCAAATCTATCCTTACTTTAGGGTAAAATTACCTTATATTCTGTAATTCTACAACAAACAAAATGTAGTAGCAAATCTTCAAATGTTTTATGCTTTCATGTATTATTAGTTGCATCATATGTTGTAATTGTTCTGTACCAAATTAGTTTACATTACTGATAACAAGGAAAAAACAGTCATGTTTACAAACGGAAAACCTGTAACAGTATTTGTATGTATCAGTAAGATTTAGGAAAAAACAGATTTTAAATCTATGCAAACTATATATAAAAAATGTTTTTTGTCACTTTCAGATGTAACATTAGGTTACTATGCTAACGTTCAAAAACCGGCCATCAGACCTAAAACGATGACATCAGCTGATCCTCAAACTGAAATTCCTCCTGATGATACTTCCTGGGACCAACTACCAGATGACGAAGAAATAAACCTTGTTAAAAAAATCAACCCAGATGGCACCACTAACTACATTTGTGCCAGTAAGAAAGAAGGTGACCAGAGTAAATCGCACTCCGATAGTATCTTCAATGAGTACCCTGAAATTGTCTGGCATGAGATATCACGTCGAATCTATCCTGAAGACATCGGCCGGTTTGCTCGTATAAATAGAACTACATATAGAATAACTCAACAAAAATCTTTCTGGGTTGATGTCTATGAAAGATATTGTAAGCGTAGTCCGTACTTACCCAATGCGTTAAAAATTGAGGATTGGGCAAAGACGTATGGCCTGAAAACTAGAATTATAAAAGCTTTGTACCATACTCATGACTATTTTCTGAAGAAAATTCTGGAAGCTAGTGTCCATGATTGTAAACCCCAGGATTTAGTGAAACGACGCTGTGTTAATATGTGGTTTTGTAAACGTAGGACTCATTGGATGCTCTCATTTAAGTTGAAAAAGGCGCAGTTTGTGAAGAAGGTAGATTATGATTTCATGGAGGAACTGGGAAGGATTGATGCTAATCCCGAGTTAGATAATCAGATTTTACAGGTTAGTCTGAAATTGTATATTTTTTGTATCAATAAAATGGAAAGAAAGAAAAAGAGCTTGAGTATTTCGACGATCAAGTGTGAAAACCTATCTAACAGTTTTTGCAAAATAGACTTTTTTATTTAGAATACATTAGAGTTCAGTTTTGCATGTACTGGGAAAATTTTAAAATGATAGAAACAAAAAAAGGGTCAAAATGATAGTAGAAATATCACCTAAAATAATTTGAAATTATATTTATAAACTAAATAAAACATTTTTTTCAACTCTGGGTAAATTTGTGTTTTATTAGATAGGAGGTATTCGCACTTCACCTTAGTTTTGTGGGTGTATCAAATGTTTTTTAAATTTTTGTTCTTGTGTCAAGGTATAAATACAATACGTAGTTAACATCTAGGAGTGGAACCCTCGACTTTAAGAAGAAATGACTATGAGACGATTCACACGGCGCGGCGGCCAACAGCGCCCGCGCGCGGGCGCGGCAGATTTCCTTATAAAATTCAATTCAATTCACACGACGCGGTTTACGGCCGCGCGGCGCCCGCGTGGATGCGCACGATTCTTGCGCAGTAGCTTTCCGGAGCAGAAACCGCGAAAACCTGCGGTCTCGTGAGTATTGAAACAAAACCGTCGCAAGGCGCGGCGCCGCGCCCGCGCGCGGTTGGCAGCCGCGTCGTGTGAACCGGGCCTTTATCTCATGATAGTGACGAAGTGATTTCTTCTTGAAGTTGAGGGTGCCACTCCTAGATGTTAACTATTGTATTTCCACCATATAACAAGAACAAAAATTTAAAAGTTTGATTTACTCCCACATGGATTTGAAATTTATTATAGTACTTTAAAGGTATTCTACTAGTCAAGCCCTTTCATTTAAAACCCATACTGAGGGAGTTTTGAAAAAAATAATGTAATTAGCTTTATGCTGGTGACCATCTTGGATTTAAAATTAATTATAGTGTGTACTGTGTAATATTCTACTAGTCAAGCCCTGGGTATCTAATGAACCCATATTGAGGTAGGTTGTGAACTGTGAAAAAGTCCGAAGGTTTTGAAAGCTACGATGCCACAGACAGACAGACAGACCAACACCTCTTTTTTGGTGATGGTTAAAAATAGATTTGTGTTACAAATGATGTGTTTGTATTCACAATCGTTTTGTTTTTTTTTTACCTGATGTAGACTGACGATGAGTCAAAAATAGAGTGGTCATGTCATTTGTACTTGATCCTGGAACTCGTAAAGAAACATGTCATCTATCTCTTTTTAAAAGTCACTTATGTTTTGGGGAATTAGGATAAAATTACTATAATATATGTAATGTGTTATTAAAATATGCCATTTCTAAATTTTCCAGGTGAACTGTGAATATTTCAATGAAGTACCTCCCCTGATGGGCATGACGCTGGTTTCATTAAAACTCGGGCTTTCAACAAACTTGCGCTCCCACAAACTTGTCATGGGCTTCCATTCAGCATCACATGTTGTACGAAATATCTTACCCGAATATACTGTCACTTTAGACAAAGTGAGCACGTTAATGGTGTATGATTGGTGGCATCCTAGCTACCCTCAGTTCGATATACGATTCCCATGGGAAAATAAAGAGAGAGAAGATACAGACAACCCTGTGTTAGACAGAGACTTCTTTACTCTTCAACCAAATCATCAGTGTGCACCGGTATTATAGCAAAAGCTCATTGTGACAACTGGCGAAGCTATAGAAAAGTTGTCATAAAGCTCAAACGACTAGAGAAAGAAGACGTGGATGTTACAAAATGAAGCAAAGATAAGCTATAAATGAAGACGGCTTCTTTTTCTCCAATCAGCCATCAATGTAAAGACATTTTAACAGTGGCTGAATGAGCCTCTGCTTTTTTAAACAATGTTATCTAATAGAAACCGATTCTATCTCTCGTTTTTGTAAATTATAAACATCAAGTAAAACCCAGTCAGACAACACATTCCAACAGTCTAGACGACTAGACATTTTTATTTCGAAAGTGGAGTCAAACCCCTTCATTTGTGTCTTTGGAAGGTCGAACATGAAACGATGTTGCCTTTAACTACGAACAATTGGATAAAAAACTGGCAGCTGAAGTTTCAGTAGCCATTGATACTGAGACGGCTTCTTTTAAAGCTTCGATTACGCTAGAAAGATGAGATGTGATCTTTTGTAAGACTGAGACATCTTAACTCTTCACACATAATATCACCAGCTTCTATTGATATAGAAGGAGAGACAAGATACTGTTAATTTAGACCGAATTTTTGCTCTTGTTATCCAAGTTCACCTTTCTTAACAGTGGCCGACAATGTACCATACATATATTTCAATAGTTGTCATCATAGGAAACACAAAATGTACAATAAAAAAATGGTTGTCTGTAAAGTAGGTTTACTGACGATAGTTGAACGTGACAACGTCTCAAGAAATCAGTATGCTAATAGCGTGAGTAGTGATACCGCTCGACTCGGCGGGTGGCGCCCTCAGCGCTCAGCTTCGTCCGCATGGCACGGACGACGAACTAAGATAAGATAAAGATAAATTTATTCAGTTCACAAGTTCACATTTTTACAACTTACAACTGACGGTAACGTTACATGACGTCATGTTTTGCGGGCGTGCAGCCGGCTTCATCGAATTATAAGACGTTATCACGTCAAAAACAATATTCCTAAGCTTATTTATGAATATACAATTTCTATAATTGCAATTTCTTCTTTGAATATTAAGTCTTTGATAAGAAGAGACGAACTTCTTAGCATTCCATGGATTCACCGTGCGGGTGCCGGGTCCATCGTGTGGCAGAGAGAGAAATCTCGAATAGACCCCAAGACTTGTGACTCGGGCGTAGGTTTAAAAGGGGCCCCTTTTGGTGACGTACGTCAACACTCACCTTCACTACTCGTATTTCTCTCCCTGCCCAGCCAAATCCGATATGATCCTACTAGTGCAGCTTTAGATACTCGTTCTAGTATAGAACTTACTGCACTTCTGGACAAGCCAAGGTCTTTAAGCAGGTTATAGAGAGATTTTGCTGGTATACCTCTCGCTCCTACTTCTACAGCGTATAAATTAACTACATAGCCATTTTTTGTTAATTCGTTTTGAAGGTCGTAATACTTATTTTGTTTCATCACGTGGTCTTTAGGTATATTAGTTTCCCACGGTACGGTAAGTTCTACAAGGACTATGCGTTTCGTAGCCCTAGAAAAATGGAAAATGTCCGGTCTGGATGACGAAACACCCACATCCTCTGGGATTTTGTAGTGCTTTTCATACGTGTCCATTAAAATAGTCCAATCAGGTGCTAAACCCAGGATTGAGTAAGGCTTGTTCTTGTAGTTTGAAGTTGAGCCCTCTTTTACAAAGTTAATTTGTCTTTTGTTTATCGTCAATCCCTTTTGGGCTCTAGCTACCGAAAGGCTTACGGCTTCACGTATGATTTCAAGTACTCTGTCATGGCGCTGTGAGTAATGACCCCTATTAAGGAGCACCTTGCATCCCACCAATATATGCCTTGCTGTACATATCGCCTCACCACAAGTATAGCAACATTTTTCAGAGGCTTTTCCCCACCTTACCAAGTTACTCTGGTCAGGGAGGGTCATTTGGAAAGCGTTCAGATAAAATTTTAATAAGGCAGGAGACCAGTCATATAGCAAGGTGCGCCACTTCCGAGCTAATGGGATATAAAACTCACCTATGGTTAACCACTCACTTTGCATTTCTAAATTCATAGCGTGCACTTTGTAACTATCATTTTCGTCTTGTTGTAGAAATGTTTTTACCATGTCTCGGTCTTCCCTTTTCTTTCTCGCACCCAACCCAGCTGTATTTACTTGCGCACCTGCCATAAATTGTTTGAGGAATTGAAGTCTAGATTCAAGGTCCGAAGCGCTTTTGTCTTTCGGGAGAGATGAGATTAATTCGTCTTTCGACTTTCCCAAAACATGCGTTTTTGTAACTCTTAGGTGTTTGTAGAGTTCGGATGGTTTTTTTAGTTTCAGGCCAAAACTATTGTGATCCCTAAAGAGAGTAGAGGGATCAGCCGGATATAAAAACTTATAAGCAAAACTTAATAGCAATATAAAAACTTAACAACGTAATGTAATTGGCCCCATAAAAAAACAACTTCAAAAACGAATATTCCATAAAAAGTACTTTATAAAAATTTAATTTACTAAACCTGTTATGTAAAAACCTTTGATATTAATAAAATACAATTACTTGTATGTGTCGACAGGTATTAAGTTGCAGGTACAGAAAAAAAAATGTGAGACTAAAACCGCAGAATCCGGAACTGTGTACTATTAAATTATGAAAAGTTTTTAAAGTACCTAAGTTGTATGTGAGGGATCAATTGAACGGTGTTCCTATCATAGCAAAAAGGAACCGTAGATACATGTGTGATGAGGTAGAAGCACTTTACATTGATATCCAATATGGCTCTGATCATTTTTTGGTAGTGGGGGTCTATCGTGGGATTTTAATTATAGCCACCTAAAATGGCCTATCACTGTAACTCAATATCGCAGTGGCGACCACATGTCTAAACCTGAAGATCTTTTCATCAACATGTATTTATCAAGTAGTCTGCATCAGTTAGTGAACAGTCCTACAAGACACCAGGTTAATCAACAGCCATCAATGTTAGATCTTATCTTAGTGAATGAGGACACTCTTATAGGTACATAATGTTGCTCATTTACGTCCCATAGAAAAAAGTGATCATTCTGTGTTACACTTTCCCATTCAATGCATAATGCATAAAAAGCATTCTATTCCCAAGTTGAGAAGGAATTACAATCGCATTGATTATGACAATTTTAACACTGACCTTAGCAACAATTTGGAAATGATAGATATAGCTAACAGTCCTGAACAGCTGTGGAATGGTATTTTAAATGCAATTAACATCACTACTGATAGCCATGCTCCATTGCGGCAAGTTATCACCAAGCCAAAAAATAAATCGTGGATTGACGTAACTGTCCTTAAATTGATCTCTGAGAAAAAAAGCATTGTGGGGGAAGTATAGGGTTTCTATGAATGTAGATGACTATCAGAAGTTTAGAGAGGTGCACAACAGATGTGTTGCACTGTGCAGACAACAAAGGAGCATTTATGAATCTAAAATTCTCAATAAAGGTGATAAAGCTTTCTACTCCCACATGAGACGATGTACTATGTCAAAAGTTAACATTCCTCCGCCAATTAGGAATCACAATGGAGAGTTTGTTACCCAACCTTGTGAGATAGCTGATGTTTTCGCTGATGAATTTGAAAAAGCTTATTTAAATGAACATACCCTAGATCCTGGTGTGATAATTTCATCTGTTCCATGTGTAAATGATAGCTTATGTGACATCACTTTCTCTGAATTGGATGTGATAAAAACGATTAAAAGTTTTGACATCCAGTCATCTCCGGGCCAGATCAGCTGCCAGTCTATGTTTTAAAAAATTGTGCTCTTACACTTGCCCCTGCTCTCTCAGCCCTGATGAAAGCGTCTTTCGAAGCTGGACAGCTAGCTGCCTCAGGATTGGAAGTATTCTGTGGTCACTTCCATATTTAAGAAGGGGAACAAAATGCATCCAGAGAATTATAGACCCATAAGCCTTACTAGTATTGTAGTTAAGATAATGGAAAATATTATAAATAGGCAGCTGACAGTCTTCCTCAATAGGCATTGTATTATATCTACCAAGCAGCATGGTTTTGTTGAGAAAAGGTCCACTATCACCAACCTGCTAGAGTGTGTCCATACTTGGAGTAATGAAGTGGACGGACGGAGTCCAGTGGACATCATTTATTTAGATTTTCAGCGAGCTTTTGATAGAGTCCTTCATCAGTGTCTCTTGGTGAAATTAGACCATTATGGCATACGTGGCAGGCTACTGAAATGGATAGAGCACTACTTGATTGTAAGAACTTTTCAAGTTCGAGTCGGTGATTCCCTATCACAGCACAGGAACGTGTTCAGTGGTGTGCCTCAAGGATCGGTGACTGCTCCACATCTTTTTGGGATTTACATAACTGATCTAATTGAAACAATTGAAAGCCAATCTGCCTTCTTCGCTGATGATGGTACATTTTTTGCAAACCCACTGTTCAGCTCTGGGCGTCTCCAGAAGGATCTGGATCAAGTGCAAGACTGGACCATGGACTGGGTTGTTAATTTGAATGTTGCGAAGTGTGGGGTCTTACATCTGGACAAGAATAACCCACTAGTCACCTATTATCTCAATGGTATTGCTTTATCTTCAGTGAATCAGCAAAAAGACCTCGGTGTTATAATTACACCAAATTTAAAATGGGAAGAACACATTTCTGCAATTGTAAAGAAAGCAAACTCTTTTCTTTACGTCATTCTTGGATCCTTTCAATCTATAACTGTAGAAATGTTTCTTAAAATATATGGAACTTATGTAAGGCCGCTACTAGAATATGGTTATCAAATTTGGAGCCCCTACTTCAAAAAAGATATTGATTTACTTGAAAGTGTGCAAAGAATAAAAAGCGACAAAATGGCCATACACCCTTCGACGTAAATCTTACACAGATAGGGTTAAAAGCCCTACGCCTCACTACATTGGAAGAGAGACGGTTACGGGGAGACTTGATCGAGACATTTAAAATAATGAATGGATTTATAACCCACCACATAGGTAAGGAACCTGTACAGATTGAAGGAGCATAAGAAAGACAGTCGGCGTCATAAGTCCCAGTTGTCCCATGCACCGTCACTGACAAACACTGCACATCACATCCTCACCAACAGAGTGGTTTATAACTGGAACAGGTTGCCTGAGGATGCTATTTCGGCAAAATCGTTGAACTCTTTCAAGAACAAACTTGACAAATGGATAGCGAAAGACAATATCATTTTAACAGACAATTACCTATAATTTTGTTACATATTTCAACACAGATATAGGCATATCAGCTAATGCTGCTCGCCTATTATTGAAGTGAAAACTTTAGGCGCGCCTAGACAAATTTTTCGTGGGGTGTAAATTGAATCACGCTCGGATATGATAGAAATCTTCGGGTAAACTCGGGACCTTGGCGAATGGGCATCTAGAAATGCGTCAGCCAATGGGAAATGCTGAAAGGGCGAGCCTCGCCATCAGCATTTCCCATTGGCTCACGCATTTCTAGATGGCCATGCCATTATAGCCAGGCCACGCCCTCCAGTTACACCCGTGTAGTTTCTAAAGTAAGCTATCAAATTCTGAGTTATAAGTTTTCACTTCTATCGGCAGTTCCTATGACTGCCAATTTTTTTTAAATAAATAATTTTTCACATCTTTTTGACAAAATATATTAAAAACGAGATTTTTGTATTCCATTGTCAGTGTGTTGAAAAGCTAGTGATCATTAAATGTGATAAAGAACCTATATTTATGTCAATAAAAGATCAAGTTTCTGTTTTTTTTGTTTTATTGAATTTTCTGCGTACATACAGCAGTAATGTGCAGTGTACATAAAATATATCCCACATTTAGAATTGGAGTGACTTGAAACTTACATACGTCACCCGGAGATATAAGGTTTTATTTCTTAGCCCAGTAATTTCTCTGGAAACATTACCCTTCAAACCGGAACACAGTAATGTTTTGACACTATTGCTGGGCGGCAGGATAACTGTGCAAAGGCGGTTCTTCCCCAGACGGACTCTGCAAAGAGTCCTACCACTAGCACTATATTTTTTTTTTCTGTAGCTTGCAAATTTGGATTACATGTTGATTATTGTCATACAAGCATAACCATAAGGCCATAATCCACCACGCTGTCCCAGTCTCCCCGTACGGGTTGGTGAATGCCTCACGTTGTCGAAAGATTCTAGGTACATGCCGGTTTACACACGGTGCTTTCCTTCACCGTTTTAAGTTATTGTCCCACGATATCATGTAAACTGTTCAATTAAAGAGTTTTGACTGATTTAGGCCCTACCCTGATCAAACGACCTGGAGTAATATTTCTTACCTCATCGTACGCCTCAAGTCAGAGAGAGAGAGAGAGAGAGAAATAGTTGGATTTGTCACTGTTTTACCCTCACATTTTAGGATAAACTCTTTTATAAATTCAGATTTTAGTCCAGTGACTTTGTCGCCTGAAAGTATGGAGTAGCATGCGTTAAATCCGGTAGTTCTGATTTTTTTCAGCCCTTTTTTTTAAAATCTTTATTGAGTTATGAGGTTTTGTCTTTACAGACAATGCCACCCCGTAAAATCATATATTACATATTCTTACATTTACAATTTTTCAGACTTGTTTATGATGTTGGCCTAATGATTAATCCAAGTTTGTGACCTCGAGCGACGAACGCAACTTTATCAAAAATCGAAAAAACCGCGAAAAAATCGTTTATTTTTCAAATTTTGGCGATTATAACCCTAAACGACTAGTTTTTAGGGTTCCGTAAAACGTAAAAACGGAACCCTTATAGATTCGTCATGTCTGTCTGTCTGTCTGTCTGTCTGTCTGTCTGTCTGTCTGTCTGTCCGTCCGTATGTCACATCCACTTTTTGCCGAAACTATGAGAACTACACTGTTGAAACTTGGTAGGTATATGTATTCTAAAAACCGCATTAAGATTTGAACAAAAAAAATTAAAAAAAAGAAAAATTAGGGTTGCCCCCCATACTGAGAACTGAAACTCAAAAAAATTTTTTTCATCATACCTACACGTGTGGGGTGTCTATCGATAGATCTTCAAAAATGATATTGAGGTTTCTAAAATCATTTTCGTCTACACTGAATAATTTGCGCAAGAGACATTTCCAAAGTGGTAAAATGTGTGTCCCCCCCCCTCTAACTTCTAAAGTAAGAAAATGAAAAATCTAAAAAAAATATATGATGTACATTACCATGTAAACTACCAACGAAAATTAGTTTGAACTCGATCTGATGAGTAGTTTTTTTTTAGTACGTCATAAATACACTATTATTGAAACTTCGATCAAAGTTACAAGGAACTACAAGAACTGTGTGTACTATGTATATTATGTTACTTGCTGCAACGGAACCCTTCATGGGCGAGTCCAACTCGCACTTGACCACTTTATTGAAAAACTGTCTCAAGACGTTTATAAAGTAGACTAAATTTTCTACAATATGATACTAGAATTGTCTCTGTGCAGCCAATAATTTCCGAGAATAAGTCTTCTAAAGTTTATAATTTATTTCGAACTTCAATTAAATTCAAAAACGCAATTATTTGCAATATTTTAATTCCTACTTGACCACTTTATGGCAAAGTTACTACACATTTTAACCCCCTACCAAAAGAAGGGATTTTATAAGTTTGACGTCGATGTCTGTCTGTCTGTCAGACAGACAGATATACAGGTTTGTCTTTCTGTGTGTGTGTCTGTTTGTGGCACCGTAGAGCTCGAAACGGATGGGCCGATTTTGATGCGGTTTTTTTATTTGAAGGTTAATTTCTGTGTTGATGTGTTTAGCTATTTTTGGTTAATATCGATTCAAGATGGCCGCCTCCACAAAATGGCGGACCAAATATTTCATCCCAATCTACCTTAATATGGGTATCAAATGAAAAGGCTTCGAAAACCGCATCGAAATTGGCCCATCCGTTTGAGCTCTACGGTGCCACAAACAGACACATACACAGAGAGACTGACCTGTATATCTGAATATCTGTCTGTCTGACAGACAGCAATTTTTTTCGCGGTTTTTTCGATTTTTGACAAAGTTGCGTTCGGCGCTCGAGGTCACAAATTTGGATTAATCATTAGACCAACATCATAAACAAGTCTGCAATGTATAAAGTCTACTGTAATGTATAAAGTTACTGGACTATTTTGGTCATTTGAAAACAATATTGTTCGTAATCAAATTGCCTATCCGTTGGTGTGAGTAAAGTAGGTAGGTACTTAATACAAATAATGGCGGTAATTCAAGGAGTAGGTAAGTAGTATTAGTAATATAAAATGATTTCTAATTTTTATGGTTTTGTTGTGATGTGGTTAATTGAACAATAAAATATATTCATTAACAAAAAATTGGCTGTCTTAGGAACTACCGATATAAGTGAAAACTTATAATTTAACTCAGAATTTTATAGCTTACTTTGGAGACTACGCGGGTGAAACCGGAGGGCGTGGGCATGAGCCAATGGCCATGGTCCGATCATACCCGAAAAATTCTTATCATTCTCGAGCGTGACGCTAGAATTCAATTCACAGTCCACGAAAGTCGAAATCCACGAAAAATCTGTCTATGGCGTACCAAAAGAAGTTTTCACTTCAAAAAGAAACAGAAGAAAAAAGCCAAGATATTTTGCAGAAGTTTAATGTTTCCAGTTCGTTTGTTTTAGATAAAGAGGTAGGTAGCTCTGAAAACTATACAAATACTCGTTTTGAGACGCGTGTTAAGCGACGGGAGTGGTGGGCAGCGAGTAGCACGCGTGGCAGGAGTCGTTGGGTATCATGGGGGCGAAGCACTCGTCCGGGCAGACGGGGCAGGAGGCCGCGTATTGGCGAGCGTAGGCGCATCTCTCGTCCTGCACCCACTGCGCCGGGTTCACGTTCTGGAACACATTTATAACAAGTTAACATCATACAAAATACACGAGTATATTTTATTTCACCGATATAAACCAATTTGATGCGCCCTCCCATACTTCAAGCGCACAGAATTATGTCATCGTTCGGAAGAGTGAGCTAACTCTATCCGTTCTAGTCGGTTGCAGGAAGCGGTGAACGCTGGACGTTTTTACCTATCACTATTCGTTGTCAACAACCAAAATAAGTAGAACTGCAGTATATCTCGATTCTCGATCGATTATTATCCACAATATTAAACTTAAAAAACAAAGAGTTAGTCTAGAACAAGTGAACCAAGTGCCGACCTTATCGTTAAAAGCGATCTCTTCCAGGTCACCGAAATGGTGGTGTGTAAACAACTCACGCTACACAACAAACGCAATTTATTACCAATTTCAAGGTGCTCAGGCCACATCCAATGGTTTATTTATTTATTTATTTGTAGTGGTAATACTCTTTGCAGAGTCCGCCTAAGGAAGGACGAGTAGGTACGACACCTTTGCCAGTTATTTTACCGCCTTGCAGGAATGTGTAAATTTCATTTGTTCCGGTTTGAAGGGAAATGATTCCTTTAGCTAAGTGATACTGCTTTTATTGGCGTGTTGCTTACAATTAGGCACATGTCCTGCTGTCCCGTCACTCCATACTATAAATAAAGTGGCCAAGTGCGAGTTGGACTCGCTCTTGAAGGGTTCCGTTGCAGCAAGTAACATAATATACATAGTTCTTGTAGTTCGTTGTAACTTTGATCGAAGTTTTAATAATAGTATATTTATGACGTACCTACCTACTAAAAAAAACTACTCATCAGATCGAGTTCAAACCAATTTTCGTTGGTAGTTTGCATGGTAATGTACATCATATATTTTTTTTAGTTTTTTCATTCTCTTACTTTAGAAGTTAGAGGGGGGGGGGGACACATTTTACCACTTTGGAAGTGTCTCTCGCGCAAATTATCAGTGTAGACAAAAATGATATTAGAAACCTCAACATCATTTTTGAAGACCTATCGATAGACATCCCACACGTGTAGGTTTGATGAAAAAAGAATTTTTGAGTTTCGGTTCTCAGTATGGGGGGCAACTCTAATTTTATTTTTTTTGTAAAAATCTTAATGCGGTTCACAGAATACATCTATTTACCAAGTTTCAACAGCGTAGTTCTCATAGTTTCGGCAAAAAGTGGCTGTGACATAGGTACGGACGGACAGACATGACGAATCTATAAGGGTTCCGTTTTTACGTTTTACGGAACCCTAAAAAACAGTGTCATCGTTGACGTTCCAAAGACTCGAACGAAAAGGTAGACTCTCATTTGTGATTAGAACATCAAGGCTGTGGTATGAAATGCCTCAGTGGGGTTTTCCCGATGGTTACAACCTTGGTGTCTTCAAATCGAGAGTGTATCGGTTTCGGTAAACACGCTCCACCGTAGACCACTTAGTCGCTTAACTGCTTAACATCAGGCGAGATGGCGGTCAGGTATAATCCTATTATAAGTAAGTAGTTAAAAAAAATGCAGCATAAACGGCTGTCTCTTTTGATTGCATTGGCTTAGAAGTCTAGTTTTTTTTTCACAGCTCCTAAGGACAGTAGACCCATATTTGATATTTCAGCTTGATACCTCCACGTGTGACAGAAGTACAGATGGACAACAAAGTGATCCTATAAGAGTTCCGTTTTTCCTTCTGAGGTACGGAAATCTAAAACGAATATTTACCTTGATGAAGCTAATAAGCGCACAGTGCACGATGTCCACCGCTGGGCAGGAGACGCGGGTGGTCTGGGCTGGTAGCTCCCGGTCGCCGAGGCACTTGGCCTTCAGGTTGGTGACAGCTGCTGCCCAGTTCGGATGATCAGCTGCATAACTGTCGAAGTAATCGGCAACCTTCTTCTTGTCCACTTTGTTGTCTTTCAGCCAGCCGGCTTGCGTGAAAATGCATTTTGTTTTGTCGCACTGCGGTATAAAATTATAAGTTAAAGAATTATATTCTCCTTTCCATTAAACTACACTAAGTTTTAAACTAAAAATATTTTGTGTTGAAATACGAGATATAGCCACGGATATCAGGATATAGCAGATAACAAAGTACCTACATAAGTAATGTAAGCCGAGCTTGTGGCCGAGAAACCATAAAGTGTGATTTAAACATGTATCTACTAACTAGCTAACCCGTGCCCACTTCTTTGGGCATAATCTTTTTTTAGAGTACAGAGTGTTATGTCTTATGTGCATGCTAATACAAAATTCGAGAGTAACTCTGTCCGAAAGAAAAAACATTTTCTGCAGTATTATATATATAAACGAATTCCATGAGGACCAAGTCGCGGGAAAAGTTTTTTTTTTTTTTTTTATAGCATAGAGTGACGAGACGAGCAGGTCATTTGCCTGATGGTAAGCAACATGCCTGCCACATAACAGCACAGTAACACGCAGCTATTGGAACAAGATAGTCCAAATCATTACCTAGCACTGCACTGCGCTCGTCACCCAGAGATCTAAGTTGTTATATCTCTAAGCCCTGTAATTTCTCTGGAAACAGTGCCCTTCAAACCGGAACACAGTAATGTTTGCACATTACTGCTTGGCGGTAGAATAATTGACAAAGGTGTGGTACTTCCCCAGGCGGACTCTGCTAAGAGTCCTACCACTACAAGTTAGTTTGGTTATGGTAATTTTAATTGTTCAAAACTTCTCTGTGAACTATATTGGATGTAATGTTATCATTTGGTAGCAAAACATATTGTCTATCAGGGTAGCGATTCTGAAACCATTCGGTTGCATCCGACACGGAATCTCATCTCTCGGTCTTTGTCTTATCTGTTTAGCATGACACGGCTTTCTCAGGTCAATGCCCACCAGAGAGAATGTTTGATCTTGGGACTTGTTAATGGTGAGGGCAAAAGAGATCTTCACTGGAAACTGTAGCCTTTTAAACGGTATTCGTAAATCAGTGGGAATCATGGGTATCCGCGGAATATACGCCAGTTGTCCCACTGCTGGCCCTGTGAGAATGGTCGCCACGATTACATTGTCCCGTAACTCTTTTGTAAGCAACCTTGTCCCATTACACATGTTGGGGGGGCTCAAGTTTTTTAAAATAGCATGACAGGAATGCCAACTTTTAACACAAGGTCGTGAGGAGGTAAGCCAGAAGGGTTCAAAGAATTTTAAAATTCTTGGGGATAGTGCACTGTATCCTCAATATTACACACCGTATCAATAGACATATACCTAGTGTTTGACCTGACCGGGAATTTTCTCTAAAATGAGTTTATTTATTTCATTCACTGTATCGTTTCTGGGTGACACTATTGCCCTAGAACAAAGCCAATGATAATCTCTCACCAATAAATTTTCAAGACTGGGATATATTGCGTCAATAAGATGTTCCAACCTGTGCAATATGTGTCCTAATGTCTCGTCAAGTTTAATGTCATTGCTGTTGGTTAGGAGAGACAATTTTTCCTTCGCCAAGATTGAGTAGTTGACGCGGAAAGTCGTCATCGTAGTTGTCGCTCAAATGGGCTCTCATGTTTGTTCGTAAATTGAGAGATGCAACCGAACTCCATAAGTGAGATGATTTTAAGCATGCACTGATGACATCGGCGCGTGTTCCTTTTGTTACTGTAGTAACAAAAGGAACACGCGCCGTGTTTGCCGAAAATCGGATATGACCTAACGATTTAAATTATTTTATTAATATTAAAACTTAAATTATCTGTACTAATATTAAAAAATCTACTTTTTGTAACTTAAATATAAATGTTAGACATATGCTGTCGTTGACTTTTTTGTAGGCATTTTCAAGCTCCACATCTTTTCTCTAGAATTCAAAAATAAATCTTTCATAGTTAAGGCAGCGTTCGTAAGAAACGCTTTCATTCGACCGTTTTTTCTCCGATTCACTTTGCAAAACGGACTACCACGTAAAAGCCTTTTTATTTTTCGGTTTTTTATATAGCCTATGACACTCAACAATAATGTGGCTTTCTATTGGTGAAAGAATTTTTAAAATCGGTCCCGAGATTACCTCTTACAATTTAACAAACACACAAACTTTACTTCTTTATAATATTAGTATAGATATAGATAGATAGTATAGATGTCTTAATCTTATACCTTTAAACGAGCAATTCTTGTACCTATATACCTATATATATATATAGAATCTGAATCTCGGAAACGGTTGGAACGATTGTCATGAAATGTTGTATGCAGGGGGTTTCGGGGACGATAAATCGATCTAACTAGGTTTCATTTTCAAAAAAACGCATATTATGCGCGTTTTTAGACAATGAAAACCTGTCACATTAGATATTAGAATGCGAAGGTAAATTTCGCCGCGTGACGCGACAGTATAATTGGCTCAGACGGGAAGTCGGGCGTTTGTAGCGGTCACGAATTAATAGCTGCGGGTTCGAATCCAGATGGCTTCTCATTTTTTTTTCAAGTATTCTTTTTTTTTAAAGAAAATCTAAGTATTTTTAGTATTTCAACCGAGCAAAGCTCGGTGACCCAGGTACTTGTTATTAAACAATTAACGATTTTTTAAAAGACAAATTATAGACATTTTACCTATACCTACTTAATTATGAATTTCTTAATTATTTATCATTGAACTGTTATATTAAATTTAATTTATATAATATAATATTTTAACTATTATTTTAAGCATATTTAATTTTGGGTAATATTTTTTTATTTAACTGTGACTTGTTTATTTTAATTAAATTAAAATTCTTTTTTGTGTGAGCACGTGTGGTACCTGACATTTGTACGCCTCACCGGCACAACAATATTGCAACACAATTTATCTTAACATCTATGTGCACATCTTGTACAAAACTCACTCATGTTGTATGCAAATAAATATATCTTTATCTTTAAGCAACGACAATATCTGTGGTCATAAATCACTCGTACCTACAAGTCAGTACACTTGCGATTGTAAATTTGTGATAAACTTTCACTTTTCTAGTGATTTAAAAGTTTGATTTAAATACATTGCTATCGGGGTAGTCTTTCTAGTGAAGATAGGTAAAGATCTAATAATACGTCTAGGTAAACTCACGGTTAAAACAGCATTACATTTTGCAGTTAGACTTTCGCTAATTATCCTTGGGTTGCCCATACACGCCAAAAGCTGAAAATAAACAGTAGGTATAGGTATAATTAGGACATTTTAACTAGAATAATTATATTGCGATTGGAAATTTATGAAAAACAGATTGTAACGTCTGTACCTAAATGTTAAATAAGTAAGTATGTCTTAATTTAATTTTATGTCTAAATTTTCATTCAGTTAAGTATTAATTTAATTTAAAAAGTACAAAAAGTTTACTTGTCATTAAACGTGTTACAGGTTGCTTGTGTTAATTATTCTAAGAACTTTGGTACATAGGTATGTTCAGTTAAACAAAATAGATATTAGTGACGCCTGCACTAGGGAAGATCTGTATCGCAGGGTCACACTAAAGATGCTTACTAATCTAATGTACGGTCACAGATCAGAAAATAGTTACTGTACTGTAGTAATAGTTACTGTAGTGTAATAGTTACTGGTACGGTGCGGAGATATCATGTTTATCAGTGAAAATTATTACAATTTATTACAAATTTAAAAATAACAATAAAGAAATGTAAAATAAGAAAGTATGGAAGTTAAAAGGCAAATGCCACATAAAACAATTTTTTTTTAAGTAATATGGATTTTTAGTCTGGATTACATTTATTTAATTTCATTAATATTAAAATAGAGTAGTACCTAGCGCTTTACCCACTCAGGTATCTTCTGTTTCCGTTATTTCCCCGGGATAAAATGTAGTATATATATGCGCTTATTCCAGAACATACATTTTTTTTTTAAATAAAGAGTGACGAGACGAACAGGACATGTGCCTGATGGTAAGCAACATGCCTACCACATAACAGCACAGTGACACGCAGCTATTGGAACATGAAGAGTCCAAATCATTACCTAGCACTGCACTGCGCTCGTCACCCAGAGATCTAAGTTGTCCTATCTCTAAGCCCTGTAATTTCTCTGGAAATATTGCCCTTCAAACCGAAACACAGTAATGTTTGCACATTACTGCTTGGCGGTAGAATAACTGGCAAAGGCGTGGTGCTTCCCCAGGTGGACTCTGCCAAGAGTCCTACAACTACCAATATATTGTGTTTTAAATTACAACCCGATTCGTTTAGCCGTTCCGACGTGGTTGAGAAACAAACATTTAAACGTTCGCATTTATAAGCTTCACAAATCAAACAATTCTTATTCAAATTAAACCTTTTTCGAAAAAAATACTTATAGTTACTTAATTTTAACTGTAGTTAAACTACTTTTTAACTTACGTTTTGTGGCATATAGCCGCACGATACTGCTTTATTGGCCGGTACCGCGTTGCCGTGGCACACCTGAAACATATATTTATTATTTTTAGGCTGACGCCATGAGTAAATAGATCTAGTTTCTCTGGAAACATTGCCCTTCAAACAATAAAACAGTAATGGATGTAACACATACCCTCTTGGTGGTAACTTACTGGAAATACTTGTGATTCTGCCCCAGATCTCAAAGGTTGCAAAGATATTTCGCTCGTTTTTTTTAATACACAGGATGTGCAAGATCGGCTCCTAACCAATACGCCTGATTATAACAGTACAGTGCGTCACAGCTGAACAGGAAAAGTCAAATTACTGCACTGCGCTCGTCACTTTAAGATATTTGAGGATTTATTTCTTTTGGCCCGTAATTTCTGGCTGGCTAAAAGTGCTGAAGTTTTAGAACCTTACCGGACCTAGCGGTTTATGTGTCCTGTAGGCTGTGGGCGAAGCACAAGTAGCCTTAACACGCTAACATTACACAAACCAATTCACAACACTATTTCACATAATCATGTCAAACTACGCGTACATTAAGACTGACGAGACACCAATATGTGCTGCAAATTTCATAAACACACCTCAAACGGTTATTTAAATTAATATAACGTTCAAAAATCGATAATTTTATGACTGACTCATCTTTAGAAAAAAAATGTAATAGTTGCATATTAAAAGAATCCAACAGAAACTAGTAAATTGTCAACATTTAATTAAATAATATCTAAATTAATTGAATGAGGACATTTAGAGCTTCATAATGTCTACATCAAGTCAGCGATAGAATAATAAATCTAACTTACAAAATTTGAGTCATAAAAAGTAGAGTAGTATTAAAAATAATTTAAAAACCGCTAGTAGATTCATTGATTGATGAACAATTATATTAATTCCTCATAGGTAATCAACAATTAATTGTTTAAAAAATTGCCTTTTTCATCTATTGGACGAATGGTCAAAGAGATAATACCACGTATTATTCACAATTAAAAATACGTTTAACGCCCAACGAAGTGGGCACGGGTCAACTAGTAGATAATAAACTAGAACTAATCATCGTTTTTGACTGGCCTCGTGGCTTAGTCGGTAGTAGCTTTGCCTGCGAAGCCGAGGGTCGTGGGTTCGATTCCCACCCAGTGCAAATATTTGTGTGATGAATTCAAATGTTTGCACTGTGTTTGGGTGTTTCTATGTATAATAAGTATGTATTTAAAAAACTATATAAGTATTATATCAGCTATCTGGCCGCCATCATACAAGCTTTGCTTAGTTTGGGGTCAGATGGTATTGTGTGTGAATTGTCCACCAATATTTATTTATAGGATGACTAAACCACTGTAATAGAACTATGGACAAAGAGGCATATAGACTCAGTGGGATTGGAGTGACGGAGGTTGGATCATGCACAAAGTTGAAGTAATGAAAGCTTACTTACAGCCAAAGAGAAACCGAAAATAACGAGCACTCTCAACATGGTCGCAGATTAACTGAATGGTCGCCTGGCCAGATGTGAACTAAACACAATTTACCACAGAGTGAGTATCGCCGGTAGGTATGGAATGATTACGGGAGCTTGGCATTTGACCCTTGACTCAATTAGATATCAGATTTACGTACACAATAGATCTTATTCTGAACAAATATTTTTGAAGTAAAAACTTCTTTACGCACGCTATAGACAGAATTTTTGTGGGCTGGGAAATAGATTCATCAATCGTCACGCTTGGATATGATAATGGATCGGATCGGATATGAAATCTTCGGGTAAACTCGGTAAAAACGGCCAGGTAGGTACCAGGGCAACAGAAACAGTAAAGAGTTTCGATTACCTACCTCCAACAGCCCAGCGTTTATCTCCAGATACCAGGACAACAGAAATACAAAAGAGTTGCGTTTGCCCCTAGGTACCAGTACCAGGGCAACAGCAAGTTTTCACTTCTATCGGCAGTTCCTATGACTGCCAATTTTTTTTTACTTGACTAGCTGCGCCTCGCGGTTTTACTCGCCGCTAACCTAAACTACTGAAAGTCATATTTATTTTTGATTTCAAAGAACTCTACTTTAAAAAAATAAAAGTAGCCTAAGTTACTCATTGTGTCATCCGTAAAAGTTGATATAAATCAGTACAGGTGTTTAGACATTATCAAGAACAAACAGACAGATAGACAGGCGATTTTTTATTTTTATGTAAGTAAGGTCTGTATTTTTTTCTAATAATACATTTGGTCAAAAGCAGTTAATTTGGAATTACAAACAAACGCTTCCATTTTTTAAACGATTATAACACAGATTACTGAAACAAGTAATCTGGGGATTACAAGTTTACAACTTATACTTGACCGGTATCTCGCCTGATGTTAAAATAAAATGGCCAAGTGCGAGTTGGACTCGCCCATGAAGGGTTCCGTTGCAGCAAGTAACATAATATACATAGTACACATAGTTCTTGTAGTTCGTTGTAACTTTGGTCGAAGTTTCAATAATAGTGTATTTATGACGTACTAAAAAAAACTACTCATCAGATCGAGTTCAAACTAATTTTCGTTGGTAGTTTACATAGTAATGTACATCATATATTTTTTTTAGATTTTTCATTCTCTTACTTTAGAAGTTAGAGGGGGGGGGACACACATTTTACCACTTTGGAAGTGTCTCTTGCGCAAATTATTCAGTGTAGACGAAAATGATTTTAGAAACCTCAACATCATTTTTGAAGACCTATTGATAGATACCCCACACGTGTAGGTTTGATGAAAAAAAAATTTTTGAGTTTCAGTTCTCAGTATGGGGGGCAACCCTAATTTTTCTTTTTTTTTACTTTTTTTGTTGAAATCTTAATGCGGTTTACAGAATACATCTACATACCAAGTTTCAATAGTGTAGTTCTCATAGTTTCGGCAAAAAGTGGCTGTGACATACGGACGGACAGACAGACAGACAGACAGACAGACAGACAGACAGACAGACATGACGAATCTATAAGGGTTCCGTTTTTACGTTTTACGGAACCCTAAAAAGGTGCGATATATTAACTGGCCTCGTGGCTTAGTTGGTAGTAGCTCTGCCTGCGAAGCCGAGGGTCGTGGGTTCGATTCCCAACCAGTGCAAATATTTGTGTGATGAATTCAAATGTTTGCACTGTGTCTGGGTGTTTCTATGTATAATAAGTATGGATTTAGAACTATATAAGTATTATATCAGCTATCTGGCCGCCATCATACAAGTTTTGCTTAGTTTGGGGTCAGATGGTGTTGTGTGTGAATTGTCCACCAATTATTTTTTGAAGTGAAAACTTCTTTAGGCGCGCTATAGACAGAATTTTCGTGGGCTGTAAAATGGATTCATCAATCGTCACGCTCGGATATGATAATGGATCGGATCGGATATGAAATCTTCGGGTAAACTCGGTAAAAACGGCCAGGTAGGTACCAGGGTAACAGAAACAATAAAGAGTTTCGATTACCTACCTTCAACAGCCCAGCGTTTATCTCAGATACCAGGACAACAGAAATATAAAAGAGTTGCGTTTGCCCCTAGGTACCAGTACCAGGGCAACAGAAACAGTAAAGAGTTGCAATATTTTGTACAACTTCGTTCCATCAGAATATCCCTTGACACCTCCCAAGTATTTTGAAGTGAAAACTTCTTTTGGCGCGCAGGCGCGCTTTTAGACAGATTTTTCGTGGGGTGTGAATTGAATTCTAGCGTGACGCTCGGGTATGATAAGAAATCTTCGGGTAAACTCGGGGTCACGGCCATTGGCCATCTAGAAATGCGTCAGCCAATGGAAAATGCTGAAAGGGCGTGACTAACCATCACAGCATGACCATCTAGAAATGCGTGAGCCAATGGAAAATGCTAACGCATTTCTAGATGGCCATGCCATGATGGTCAGGCCACGCCATCCGGTACACGCGTGTAGTTTCCAAAGTAGGCTTCAAATTCTGAGTTATAAGTTTTCACTTCTATCGGCAGTTCCTATGACTGCCAATTTTTTTTTTATATGCCCGAGCTACACGAGGCAAAACTAGCATTGCCTAGCGTTGTCTAGTTCTAGATGTCTACACCAAGCTAGAAGTACTAGCTTGCTAACACTAGCTTGCTATATGCACAAAAGTAGAGTCAAATCTCTTTGAACGAGTATTTGGAACGTCAACCATGAAACGATGTCGCTTTTTCGACCTACGAGCAGTCTGATAGAAAAAAAGCAAAGTTTTAGATCATAGAGATCAGTTGCATATATTTTTTTACAATCTACCTAGTTATGGGACGAGGAAAAGTGTGACTAATATTAAGCAATACGTGTGCTCTTAAGAGTGCGCCTAAAGCCAAGAAAAAATCAGATTTCACCCGCGCGACGCGTTTCTTAATGTGATGTACATAAAGTCGAGAATAGCATGACACAGTTTGGAGGAAAAATCAATATTTAATCAGGAGTCCATTTTGACCAAGTTTTATTTAATTACTCAATAACTAAACATAAATTTAAAAAAGTGTTCGGTTACTTTACTAGAACGTACAAATAGGAATTTTATTACCAAAAAATAATGTGGGGTCATCGCTGATAATTTCGAGTACTCGAATTAAGACGGGTTTTTCGGTGTCATTTTTATTTTTTTGTTGTAAAAAACTCTGATCTATTTTTAAAATTCTATTCGGTTATTGTGCTTCTTCTTGATTGTACCCACACGTCAATATTTTTTTTGTCATAGTTTTTAGTTTCTTAACTTCAGTGAGCGGCGTCGAAAATGTCCTTTTTTCGTTTTCTGGCTTTAGGCGCCCCCTTAACTCAAAACAGCATATTGTCACTCAGCTATATGCATATGAAGACGCTACTAACTCTAACACTATCTACCTAGCAAAGTATTGCGCTCGTCGCCTGAAGATAATTTAAGATTATTTTCATCCCATCACCTAAGAAAGAGTATTTTATAGCTCTACGATATCTGGATAACAGGAGGACAAGATTATAAAAACAGGAAACTTGAAAACATGTGAAAAACCTAAAATGGGTGATTCTAGCGATGAAAAAGTTTATTTGGCGTCAAGAGAATTTTACAACACATTTAATTTGTTAAAAACTCAGACTCGGAACCTACTTGATGTCTTAAGTTTTTTTTCACTTGTGGTGAATAGAAGTACTTCAAACCTCCATAGTTTCACGTCATGTTGTTGTTAAAAAATCGTTACGTTAAAAAAAACTTGAAAACATGTGAAAAACCTAAAATTAGTGTGATTCTAGCGACGAAAAAGTTTATTTGACGCGAACAGAATTGACTGAAACTTTTTAATAATGCGCATTTAGTCATTTCCTTGCAGGGGTGGGATAAAAAGTAAGGTAGGTACGTGTTGCAGTCAAGTACAAAGATTTTTCACCTTGTGCTCTATTAATTCCCTCGCGAACGCTTAGGATCCTAAATTTTGATTCTTGATCCTAATTTTGAATTACTCAAAAAGTGATTCAAAATTGAGCACGTGGTTTAAAAGCAACTTTACTCTTAAGTACTCTTGTATAACAAATAAACTATTACGAGTTTACTTATATTAAGTTACTAAATCGTTAAGCCCTACGGGGACATTTGTGGTTCAATGCATTTTTCACATTTTGCAGTCTGACGGTTGGTAGAATTTCTATTCGTCAGATGCGTTGCGCAATTGAAAATAATATATCGAACGCATCCCCTTCCCTTCCTCATCCTGAAAACTTTCCACCGCTTTCCAGAGAGCGTACCGACCGCGCATGCGCCGACCGAGGCCATGCGCACATCCTGACATGTGTCAAAAACAGTGAAAATCCTCCGACGGCCCTCCCTTGACGTCATTCCAACTAAAATCGGGAATTCCAAGTGCATTAGGAAAACCATGTAATATACTGCAAGTAAGTTAATCTATCTGTATTTCACCATTTATTTTACTGTATATTTTTAATTTA
Organism: Ectropis crepuscularia; assembly: GCA_963693475.1. Taxonomy (NCBI): domain Eukaryota; kingdom Metazoa; phylum Arthropoda; class Insecta; order Lepidoptera; family Geometridae; genus Ectropis; species Ectropis crepuscularia. The sequence goes on along the minus strand of OY856353.1, from coordinate 27,790,156 downwards.
GAATAAATAATAGTCATGCAAACCACTTTACATGGTTTAGCTGTCATGTGTTTTTTCTTTTTTTTTCTGATTTTTATTACATGCCAGTCATTACAAAAATGATAATTCATATTATTTGGTCGGAAAAATTAAAAATTGTAGATTATTTTAGATGATTTTTGGTATTGAGAGGGCCCTTGACATTAGTCTAAAAATAGACCATTGAGACTGATAACAGTCGATTGGTACTTAGATTTTATAGGGACCTACCTGTTTCATTATAAGTAGATTTGTGATAGTTATTCACTGTTTTGGGCTTTTGGTTTTAGATCAGTGATAGTAGATTAGTGATATAATTGAGACAACTACGCACGGTTCATTTTCTTCGTTTGTGTCCCGTATTTGAAGGTCAAAAATGATTTTTCATAGAGAAACGAATACACACTAGAATTAATAAATATATGAAAAATACGCAGTCAGTTCTCATCTACGAGTAATTCATAAAAAATCGTGTCTCTTTCCAAAATGCATGATATTTTTTTCGAAATTTCACACCTGTTTTGTGAGGGTACCTAAAGCCTTGCTGTTTCATTGAAACAGTGTTTAGTTCGTTTCACACAATTTATGAAAGGACAATGCCCACGTCCCATACATTGAAAAACCTGTCAAACTGTTATTGATACTGAAAGTGCGTACAGATGAATAGTGTCTAATTAGGATTGTTCATGCTTCCTAAAACGTCTGCTGTTGGTGTTTTTTATTTCCCAAATACCAAAAAGGAGTTACAGTTCAACCAAAAGCAAGGTTATGTTTACTGTCAAAATACATTAGAATTATGTTTTCTTTCGGATTAGAGCAGAAAAGAAAGAACTATGGTATTATCTTTCAAAACATATTTCTTATCAGAATAAATAGGAATAATAGTACTGCTCACTACCAACTGATTACCATACGTATGAACACTTCATTTGCATATAAATATTGTCACAGAAGGGAATATCTTAATTGTGATATAAATATCTCATTATTTTGATATTCGAGTTAGAGGTTTCCATCAGCCAACACAAGCATATATTATGGTTATGTAATTATTACCACAATTATGTACCTAAGTAATAAGGAGCACTGAATCACATAATTCCCAGTTTTGTTAAAACCAATATAAATTCCGTCACAAAAACTGGATGAGTTGTCGTTGACGTCCGATTAGGAATTAATAATATTCTTCTTATTCCTAATATTTCTCTACGCACCGCAAAGAAGCTCAAAAAATCTTCCTGGAGCAATCTCTTTTGAACAATCGGAATAATTTTACTGTGTCTGAAATCCGACATTGAAACATTGGAACTGGTAATCGGAGTTTGTTGTGGTGAATAATGCATAAATATTACACCGCTTAGAAAACAAGAAGAAAACTAAATATAGGAAGAAAACAATTCATTTTGCTTGTTTACTTTTTTTGATTTGACAACTTGTCAAATTGACATTAATCTTTGACCACAAAGATTGTTTTACCTCTTTGTTGACCAATTTGGATTTGGTGAAAACGTTTCGTTTCACAATTGTGTGCCAACTTCTTCCTCGTTTACATTGCTATAAAATGCAATGATAATTTCTTTGTCGACGTAATTACATATATCGTTATTTAAATATGTAAAAGTAGTAAATAAACGACATTGTGAAAGAAATTGACATACATAACATCTATATTCAATCTCAATCTAACGCGGATCAATAAAACGAAACGCAAGTACCGTTTCGTTCTTGCAATATTTTCCAAGTCAGTTTTGTTGGAAAATGGTAGGTTTAATTTAAACAAATGCAAATTATTTTATTTTGCAATGTTAGAAAGTTATATAACTTCGCACACGAGTACAACAAAAAATCACTGATTTTTAAATATGTAACTCATATATCTACACGACAAATATTTTGCCGAGTCAAACGTCTTCCTTTAGTCTAACGTCTGAATTTAATTTTAAATTGAAGTCAGTGTTTGTTTTTCCAGAGCAATTTAGATTTTCCAGTTTTACTATTTTTTATGGACGTGAAGTTACATGAAGCGTAAATCACGTTGACATTTAATTTCGTGGATAATTTATACAGAAGAACATCATTTGCGGAGTCTGCTAGTTCTTTATGAAACCGCCTACTGATAAAATTAATACTTAACGAGTTCACAAAAACAAACGCATAAATATATTAAAAAAATATGGAACCCATAAAAAATGATCTCAATCATAATATTTATAAACTACCAAAAACAAAACCGCATGAAAATCCGCCGTTACGGCTTGGCTCGGATATCCTACTTCCTACTATCCTACTAATATTATAAATGTCAATGTTTGGATGTTTGTTGCTCAATCACGTCCTAACGTATGAACGGATCGGGCTGAAATTTGGAACACAGATAGATTATAGTCTGGAAGAACACATAGGCTACTTTTTATCCCGGAAAACAACGGGAACAACGGGAACGGGAACTTCGCAGGTAACACCGCGGGGCGCTGCTAGTATATTAAGATATTCGAGCCAAGCCGGAACGGGCTTGGCTTAACATAAATTTACTAGTTGAACCGTGCGCGCGTTGCTACGCCATCTAGGTATAGAAAATTGGTCGTACCAATTCAAATTTTGAACAAATTTGGTTACCTTAAGTTCTAATGAAGCAACCATTAAAAGATAGACACATACTGACACGCAACAAAAGCTCTCAAAAAGCTATATTTTTCCCGTTTTTGTTACATTTTTCATTCATGCTCCGCTCCTGTTGATAGTAGCGTAATGACCTCTAGCCTTCCGATAAATGGACTATCCAACAAAGAAAGAATCTTTCAATTCGGACCAGTAGTTCTCGTGATCCTTGCGTTCAAACCTTCTCTCAAACAAACAAACTCTTCAGCTCTATAATATTAGTATAGATTCGCGATTTGATTAGCATAAAAAAGGTAAAAGATGAACACATGCTGTCACGGACTTCAACGCACGTCAGCGCACGCAACGAAAGCTCTCAAAAAAAGAAATAGTTTTTTTCCCCTCTTCGTCATATTCTTCATTCATGCTCCGCTCCTATTGATAGTAGCGTAATGTTATAAGTATAGAGTATAGCCTATTTATTTAAATATCCTTCATCGATAAATGAACTATCCAACAAAAAATAATCTTTTAATTCGAACCAGTAAGTAGCTTCTGAGATTATCACGTTCAAAAGAATGAACGAACTCTTTAACTTTAATATAATGTTAGTATAGTTCAGCAAATTAGTTGGATTAATCTTGTTTATCTGTTGATCGTCGTTGGTGTAAGATTGATTAAATTGCTCCAATTATTATTAAGCACCAGCTAAGTACTACAAGGTACTATAGTAAGTATTCAGTTGTCAGCTATAGAGACGCGACTGTAACGAACCCGCCTGTCATCTGTCTGTTCATTTCGCGCTCATTTACGGCACGACAACATTAACATGCAAATGCTCGTTGGCGCCGGCGATATTACCTTTCTAGCTATAGCTATCTATTACTGGGCTTTGAAGAAGGGTACGACATTTTTTGATGTTAGAGTTTTAATTAACCAGGACGAGATCTCATTAATACAAACACACTGCCCGTCCATCACTGGCCTTGTGACTCAGTCGGTAGTAAGTCAGCCTGGAGAGCTCTGGGCCGTGGATTCGATTTAATCTTAGCTACATCCAGACACAGAAAAAAAATAGCAGTCATAGAAACTGCCGATAGAAGTGAAACTTTATGACTCAGAATAGGGTACCGGACTGGGTCAAAAATACACCATCCTAATTAGTCCGTCAGCTAGATTATGGAAAAATATTGGACACGTATTTTTTGTTTTTTCATAATATTAAAAATCGTCAAAGATATAGACCATCAAACTTCGAGAGTGGGGGGTCGCGACGTCACTCGTGAGTAAAAATCGTATTCACAAGTAACGTCACACGAAACTTCGAAGCGCTGTATTTTCGTCATTTTTTGTTTGTGAAACAAAATAAAAAATACGTGTACAATATTTTTTGGCAATCTAACTAACGGTCTACTTAGTTTTTTTGAGGATTGTACCCTATTTGATAGCTTACTTTGGAAACTACGCGGGTGAAACCGGAGGGCGTAGCCATGAGCATGGCCATCTAAAAATGCTGACGCGTTTCTAGATGACCAATCGTCATGGTCCCGAGTTTACCAGAAGATTTCTCGTTATACCCGAGCGTGACCCTACCATTCAATTCACAGCCCACGAAAAATTTCTGTTTGTGGTGGGCCTGAAGAAGTTTTCACTTCAAAAATATTCGCATGTTTATCAGACAAATACCTGTACTGTGTGGGAATCCAACTCATGACCCACGGTTGTGTGAGAAGACTCACTGCCAGTGCCAGCTAATACACGCGGCCAACCCTTTAGTGCATAGACACTTAGGAGCGGTTGTAGCCTTAAATTTCGCGGTTCTACCCCGATTTTACCCGCGTATTTGCCGTTCCAGTTGTTTTCCTGCAGTAAAAATTAGCCTATGTACTATTCAATATTTTGTACATTTTTACAAATTAACGTAATACGATTTTTTGAGGAGTCATGGGTCATGTAAATTTACGGCTGGTCTAGTCGGGAGAACGGCGACTGCCGATCCGGAACACCCGGGTTCAAATCCCAAACGCACCACTGTCTTTTCGAAAACATGTCCGTAATGCCGGTAACTTAAAAACGGCGAAGGAAAACATCGTGAGGAACCCGACATGTACCTAGAATCGTTCGAGGCCATGTATCATCCACCAACCCGTACTGGGCAAGCGTGGTGGATTATGGCCTTGACTCTCTAATTGCGAGAGAAGGCCCCGAGTCCCAGCAGTGGGAACATTTTAGTGGGCTGTTTATGGTCATGGCCCCTGTGACGCGAACACATTTGATTAAAAAAAAGTTGCTCTACTCGGCGAAAGAAGTTTTCACTCTATAAGTTGAATATCGCAAATGAAAAATTTAAATTCTGTTCACTAACTTGGCTAGGGTGTAGTAATAAAACTCGTGATAGAATTAATAATTATTTATATGGAACAAAATTAAAATTGAATTAGTTTTTGTCACCGCAATGCTTTTAGCTATATAGATAGTCTTATAGTTCTAGAGGATAAGAAATATGCAAACAAATATACTCGTATTGTTTTAAGCTTCTACATGGATGATCCCTACACCAGTATTATTAACTAGTAGAGTCTCGCGGATCCACCCGCGTAGTTCTTGTTCCCAAATTTTACCGAGAGGAATGTAATTCCAGATTATAATCCATCTGTGTTCCATAACCCGATCCGTTCATACCTATACGTGATAGACAAGACTTTTGGATATTTAGATGTTAAATGTCCAAACTTTTGCGTTTAAAACGTTAGTAGGATTAGGGGATATTTACCACGGTTATATGTAAGAGGGAATCCCTGATATTTCGATACAGTATCATGCGGTCTGTTCATGGGTAAACTGACGAATCGAGGGAGTTGCAACAAAAGCTTCCCTGTATAAACACGGTAAATATCCCGTTATTATTGATACTAATCGCTTAAGAACAGACACTTTTTACTTTTTCCTTTACATAACTTTCCTTTTTATAGCCTATTCCTATTCAAGCTAGCAGCGGCCTGCGGTTTTACCCGCCTAGTTCCCATTCGCGTTGTTTTTCTGGGATGAAAAATAACCAAAATGTGTTTTTTCAGACTATAATTTAATTGTTTTCCAAATTTCAGCCCGATCCGTTTATACGTTATGACGTGATTGAGCAACAAATATCCAAACATTTACGTTTATAATATTAATGTGATCAATATCAATAGGATATAGTCCAGTGCAATTACGGAAATAAAAAAAACATACAATTTTGTAGTTTGGGGATTTTGAAGGATCGATAGGGGGGTGTATTCTGAGCATATATTCCAATTTGAGGGATTCTGGCGAGGTCAGCTCAAGGTCATTTCGACGAAAACGCGTTTAATTCGATATCTCGAGAACTGTGAGTGTTAGGCAAAAAATTGTGGGACCTTTTCTCTTCTAAATTAAATTTTCAATTTTTTTATCGACTATTTTTTTTCTTCAATATTTTTCAATTTATTGCTTCCGAAAGGCAAAAATCTTACTTTTTTTCCTCCCTTTTTTATGTTTCCCCATTTTCTCCCCAACCGTTCAATTTTATGAAACTTTACCGATTATTTAAAATCTTTTAAAAATTAACAACTTTTTTCTTGAACTTTTTTCTGTAATGACGATACCTTCAGAGATATACTAATATGTTACTTTACCGAGCGAAATCCGCGCCACTACGACACCTCCGCGACACTGCGACATATCCGCGACACCTCCGGACTTAGGGCTGAACCCAAAATTCATTGTTGGATTGTGTCGGTGGATTTCTTCTACACAGGGTTATGTGGGACAACAACGTTACCTACTCCGATATATGCCAGAAATACGTAACGTACCTCCATAAAAAAAACACTACGGTACAGACGTGGTAATTGTATTCAAAGGCTACCCCGAAGGTATTTCTAACTTTGGCACCAATTATGCCGAACGGCTGTGCCGATCCTAGCTGAAGCCATGTCCGGATATCATGTTCACCGACAATATGACCGTCACCACAACTCAAGATAAGCTTTTAGGCAACGAGAGCAATAAGACCAGATTCATCTCACTACTGAAAACTGTTCTCATCAAATCAGACATAGAGGTGGAGCAAGCCGTAGAGGATGGAGATGGTCTAATTATCAGTACGGCTAAGAGAATTTTGCCAGACTCTATCTTGCGGCCGGCTTGCTCCATCTCTATGATTAAAAGATCTACACTTTAGATAATCGGTAAAGTTTCATAAAATTGAACGGTTGGGGAGAAAATGGCGAAACATAAAAAAGGGAGGAAAAAAAGTAAAATGTATGCCTTTCGGAAGCGATAAATTGAAAAATATTGATGAAAAAAACATAGTAAATAAAAAAAATTGTAAATTTAATTTAGAAGAGAAAAGGTCCCCACAATTTTTTGCCTAACACTAAGAGTTCTCGAGATATCGAATTAAACGCGTTTTCATCGAAATGACCTTGAGCTGACCTTGCCAGAATCCCTCAAATTGGAATATATGCTCAGAATACACCCCCCTATTGATCCTTCATAATCCCCAAACTACATAATTTCATGATTTTTTTTTCAACTTTTTTCCGTAATTGCACTGGATTATTATACAATTGAATATAAAGACACTTGTAGAGTAGGATAGAACATGAATTTCACTTATTTATCTATATGGTGATAACAAACGATGTACTGCACTTGTTATTGTGTAAGTACACATTACGATTATGAAATTGGATGTCCTGGCGACTAGGGCACCACGGCTTCGTTATTATGACATGAATCTTTATTTTTTCTAATGAAATGAAAATAACTTTATAGCTCTTCATAATATAAATCACCGGATACCTTCTCAGAAGGGTTTCTTCATTAACGAGCCTTGAGAGGCTTAGTATCCGTGACCTGGTCACCTGCTGTGAAGCTAGTCTAGAGAAAACAACGGTGGGGTCACTCAACGTCGGTTGCTTTGCACAAATGTAGTGGTAAGACTCTTGGCAGAGTCCGCCTGGGGAAGTACCACACCTTTGCCAGTTATTCTACCGCCAAGCAGTAATGTTTGCAACATTACTTTGTTCCGGTTTGAAGGGCAATGTTTGCAGAGAAGTTACAGGCCTTAGAGATATAATATCTTGGATTTCTGGGTGACCAGCGCAGTGCAGTGCTAGAGGTAATGATTTGGACTCTCCATGTTCCAATAGCAGCGTGTCACTGTGCTGTTATGTAGCAAGCATGTTGCTTACCATCAGGCACATGTCCTGCTCGTCTCGTCACACTTGATTAAAAAAAATGGCAGTCATAGGAACTGCCGATAGAAGTGAAAACTTATAACTCAGAATTTGATAGCTTACTTTGGAAACTACACGGATGTAACCGGAGGGCCTGGTCATCATGGCATGACCATCTAGAAATGCACCAGTATTTCCCATTGGCTGACGCATTTCTAGATGGCCATGCCATGATGGGCAGACCACGCCCTTTTAGCGTTTCCCATTGGATGACGCATTTCTAGATAGCCAATGGCTAAGGTCCCGAGTTTACCCGAAGATTTCTTATCATATCCGAGCGTGACGCTACAATTCATTTCACAGCCCACAAAAAAACTTGTCTAGGTGCGCCAAAATAAGATTTCACTTCAAAAAAAAAAAGCCGACGACGACAAGACTGTCTAACCTCAAACTAAACAAAGTTTATAGTTTTGGAACCAGTCTGTCGACACAATACTTAAAAATTAACTGTAAAACATACTTATCCTTCAAAAACCATTCAGACACTGATCAAATATCCGCATTCGTCTCACAAATATTTGTCCTAGAGACGAATGGAATCCACGACCTACGACTTAGTGGGCAGATTCAATACCAACTGAACCCCAAAGTCAGTCATCAACTTAGTCACAAGGTCAGTTATCAACTTTACTGAGCTACTAAGTCAGACAACTGAACCCAAGGTCAGTCATCAACTTAGTCACAAGGTCAGTTATCTACTTTAATGAGCTACTAAGTCAGACAACTGAACCCCAAGGTCAGTCATCAACTTAGTCACAAGGTCAGTTATCAACTTTACTGAGCTACTAAGTCAGACACAACTGAGCCAGAAGGTCAGTCATCAACTTAGTCACAAGGTTAGTTATCAATTTTACTGAGCTACTAAGTCAGACACAACTGAGCCAGAAGGTCAGTCATCAACTTAGTCACAAGGTCAGTTATCAACTTTACTGAGCTACTAAGTGAGACAACTGAACCCAAGGTCAGTCGTCAACTTAGTCACAAGGTCAGTCATCAACTTTACTGAGCTACTAAGTCAGACAACTGCACCCCAAGGTCAGTCATCAACTTAGTCACAAGGTCAGTTATCAACTTTACTGAGCTACTAAGTCAGACACAACTGAGCCAGAAGGTCAGACACAATTGAGCCACAAGATACGAGTAGAAAATTATTTATTGAGGTACGAACAAATTAAAAAAATACAGTGAAACACTTATGAACTAGCACCACAAGTGACAGTCTTATTGCTGAGAGCAATCTCTTCCAGGCAGCCAACACAAGATAAATAGCCTACATACAAGTACAGGCAGGGGGAGCGACATTAATTTAAATAATACTTACTACTAAATATATGTTACTAAAATAAAATAATAAATATTCATTTATAAATATGCTACTATAACATTTAATACTACTAACATAAATACTAAAAACAATAAAAAATACCTATAAGAGTGCGGATATTAAGAGCAGCGATTCAAAGATGACTAGAAACACGAAACAATTACAACTTGTTTAAAAGAACAGTGCTACAACTTACAATGTCCTAGTGTCGACAGTCTTGCATTGTGATTAATAAAAATCTTTCAAGGACTTAGAAGTTCAGTCATCAACTGACACAACTGAGCCGCAAGGTCAGACACAACTGAGCTACAAAGTCAGTCATCAACTGTGCCATAAAATCATTCACGACTGACACGTACAAGGCTGGTCATCAATTAACCAAAAGGTCCAACATAATTTTATTGAGGCACAAGATCAGTCATCCAATGATTGACCCAACTGACCTTGTGACTCAGTTGTGACAATGTTAGTCATAACTGAGCCACAAGGTCAGACAAATGAATGGCTATTTCAGCCATTATCTTAATATATAAAAATCTCCTGTCACGATGTTTGTCCGCGATGGATTCCTAAACTACTAAACCGATTTTAAATTAAATTGGCACACCGCGAGCAGTCTGGTCCAACTTGAGAGATAGGATAGTTTTTATTTCGATGAATAGTCTTCAAATGACAATATCCGAGCGCAGCCGGAATGGGCCGCTAGTATTATAATATAATCAAGCCATTCATTCTATGCCACATTAGTGGGATAGAATGAATGGCTTGAAGCGGCATTTTTAGAACCCATCAGTACTGAAGTCAAACGACGTCAATATGCGACCCACAAATCGGGCGATAGCTCCTTATCAGATAAAATAACCGATAACATTTAATAAGCGATGTTTTCGCCCACTACACACGTTGTCTGCTTTGTTTACATGAGCGTGCGGCCAAAACAAAACAGTTTCTTTATTAGTGAAAAAGTGAAAATTCGTGATCGAATTATGAAGAACAACAGTTACATAAAGGTAACGTTCGATGTAGAATTTTTAAATGATAATTTCCTAAATGCATTAATAAACTCTTAGCTGCCGAAACGACCAGCTCTCAGGGAATCCCACAGCTGAATTTACTTCATGCATAAAATATGTGACACGGTGCAACACGACCACTTGAAAAAGTTGCGATCACGACGGTTTGCAGTGCAGGGATTTTTCTTTACTTACAATATAATCATTCGTTTGTGTAGGACATATATCAAAGAATGCGCTCAGGAATTACACAATCAGATTTCGTGCGTTTTTTATTACTTTTTCGAACGGCCGGTCAGACTAGACCACAGAAATCTAAATAATAAGATTCGTAGCAAACGCTTCGAATTTACGTTTGTCACACGCAGTTCAAGGCTGTGGAATATATTTTCTGATTCTGTGTTTCCCGATAGGTAAAAGCTAAAATTAAAAAGGTACTTTCTAGGTAAACATCCTTGCCGTGATATTGCTTAGCAACAGTCCAATTGCGTCAAAATAAATTGATGAATGGTGAAACTAAGACCTATCTTGTATTAAAAAAGTGGCAGTTATAGGGACTGACGATAGAAATGAAAACGTATAATCTAGAATTTTAGAATTAAAGAACACTCACTACTTAATGTCGCACGAGACGTCACTCACCTGTGTGGCTACAAACATGCTGCTATTACGGAAGTCGGTGACGTAAACGACAAGATTTCACCCACCCAAAAAGCGTATTTAGCGTATAAATAAACATATAAATAGCACGTTCCGTTCCAGTGCTCCGCCGCCGCACCGACGCTACGCCACTACGCTGAAACATTCGAATGTCAGTGACACACCCATAACATGAGTTAAAGTAGTGTTAGTAGTGGTAGGACTCTGGGTAGAGTCCGCCTGGGGAAGTACCACACCTTTGCCAGAACATTACTGTGTTCCGGTTTAAAGGGCAATGTTTACAGAAAAACTACAGGGTTTAGAGATATAACATCTTAGGTCTCTGGGTGACGAGCGCAGTGCAGTGCTAGGTAATGATTTGGGCTCTTCATGTTCCAATAGCTGCGTGTTACTGTGCTGTTATGTCAAATCAAATCAAATCAAATCTTTATTACCTAGAAACGTCAATCGGAACAGATTACAAAAATTCTTAATTAGATTTACATGTGGCAGGCATGTTGCTTACCATCAGGCACATGTCCTGCTCGTCTCGTCACTCTACTCTATAAAAAATATATAGAAATAGCACGTTCCGTTCCAGTGCTCCACTGCCTCTCCGATGCTACGCCACTACGCTGAAACATTCGTATGCCGTTGACGCAAACCTTTAAAATAACCACCTACCAAAAAGCGTATCTTCTTCAGCGGTCTTCAAAATAATCACCTACCTTTTCTCAGGTTCTTCAGCGGTCTTTAATTTCCGCTCCTCTTCACAGCAGTAGCAGGATAAGGCGGCACGATGTTCGAGGGCGCGGTGGCCGGGATCCTCAACCGGCTCCTGGGCAAGTACGTCCAGGACCTGGACACGGAGAACCTCAATGTGGGCATCTTCTCCGGGAACGTCAACCTCACCGACCTCAAGCTCAAGCCGGAGGCGCTGGTGAGAAGCTTTCTGTTTCATAAAAACGTTCTTAGATGTACTGAGGTGAAGAAGAAGATGAAAGTGGGGAGACGAACTGGGCCACCAAAATCGTCAGCTATCTGGAACCTGGAAAAGGTCTTTGCCCAGAAGTAGTACAATTTAAAGAAATAGCAGTAACAAACAGATGTACTGAAATACGTGGCTTGACACAAACCGCCTGTAGTAGTGTGTCTGCCAGCTTATAACAACAGGCTGATAGTCTTTCAACGAAGAGAGTATGGGTATCTTTTGGATGTTTGTACTGCACTTTGCAACTTTACTACATCGGGTAAATCGAGAGCGAATTGCTTTATTATAGGTAAGCGCGCTCTATCCTAGAAAAAAATCACTTATTTTACAGCACTGCTACAAAGCAAGTGAACGTTTCTATGTAACAAAAACTAGTACTTACACTTGAGGTGAAGCCAAATTCATCCTAGACTAAGCACTAAAAACTTTACAAACGCTTGGTTCAGGTTCTGGAAATGATTATTTATTATTACTTAAGCAATTAGTATCAATCAGTTTTCCCTGACACATTTTCATTTTGGTTTTAGTATGAGCTGGATCTCCCCATCGATGTGAAGATCGGCACCATCGGTCGCGTCAGTCTCCAAATTCCTTGGAGCGGCCTCTACACTCAGCCCGTCATCGTCAACATCGAAGACGTCCTCTTGCTAGTCGGTCCAGCGATCTCAAACTCCTACTTTGACCCTGAAAGGGAGAGGAGACTCACTAGAGCCGCCAAACGGAAGATACTTCAAGATTTGGAAGCAGAAAGCGAGATTTTGAAAGGCCCGCAGAATTTCTTCGAGAATCTTTTTACGGCGATTGTGAATAATATTCAGATTTACGTGAGGAACGTCCACGTGAGGTATGAGGACTCCATCAGCTCCAAGGATGGACCGCTGGCGTGTGGGCTGTGCCTCGCTAGCTTGTCTATTGAAACTACAAATAGGTGAGTTGGTATTCTCTTCTTTTGGTGCATATTTGGCTAGTTCTACCTATGAAAAAAAAACTGCTTTACGACTTAAGTCACATTTAATCAAGATATGTTATCTTAAAATAAAACAGACCATTGCTAGTTGGACTGATACTAATGATGAGACTGATGCCTATGATGATGACGATTTTTTAAGGTTTTGAGTTATGGCGTTGAGTCAAAGCTCAAAGTCATAATTCACCACGTTAGTGTATGTCTTTTAAAGATGTCTTTCTAGGAATACGCCGGTTTCCTCGTGATATTTTCCTTCACCGTTTCACAAGCCAGTGGTAATAACAAACTCGTACACCTTTGGAAAAATATTAAAAGGTGACAATCGAACCCACGTTTGTTTCAGCAAATGGAAGCCAGCAGTGACTCCCGCGAACGCATCGACGGTATACCAGCTGATGCGCGTGGAGTCTCTCTCGGTGTACTGGAACCCGACCGCGACCGCACTCGACGACGCGGAGACCGCGCACATCACACCCATGCAGTATTACAACTGGAAGCACTATATGCTCACGGGGCTCGACAAGTTTTCCATGCATCGAGAGGACTTCCAGTTCTGTGAGTTTATATTTTTATCTTAGACATATTTAGAGAAGACGTATTTGCCAAGGGAACCTGGAGGTTGTAAATTGTATCCCAGGAAACTTTAAAATATTTGTGAATGTTATACATGTCATTTTCTTTACATTTTACTAGCAGTGCTCCACGGTTCACTGGCGTAGTTCCTGATCCCGTTATTTTTCCTAGGATAAAAATTAGTTCATGTGTTCTTCCAAGCCGAACCGAACAAGCCGGTTTCCGAAAAGGCTATAGTACCATAGACCACATACATACGTTCCGGCAGATTATACAGAAAACCGAGGAGTATAATCGGCCACTATGTATAGCGTATGTGGACTATGAGAAAGCCTTCGATTCCATCGAGACCTGGGCAGTGCTTCAGTCTCTCCAGCGATACCGCATCGACTATCGCTATATCGAAGTGTTGAAATGTATCTACAGCAAAGCCACAATGTCTGTCCGATTACAGGACCGGTGCACAAAACATATCCAGCTACAGAAAGGCGTGAGACAGGGAGATGTTATATCTCCGAAACTGTTCACGGCTGCGCTGGAAGACGTTTTCAAGCTACTGGACTGGAACGGACATGGCATCAGTATCAACGGCGAATGCATCACTCACCTTCGGTTTGCCGACGACATAGTCATTGTGGCGGAATCGCTGGAGGACCTCGGTGCAATGCTCAGGGACCTCAGTAGAGTATCCCAACAGGTTGGTTTGAGGATGAACATGGACAAGACGAAGGTCATCTCAAATGTGCATGTCTCACCTGTACCGGTTATTGTTGGGAATACCACACTCGAAGTTGTTGACGAATACGTCTACCTGGGTCAAAAGATCCAATTAGGTAGATCCAACTTCGACAAAGAGGTCCAGCGAAGGATCCAACTCGGATGGGCAGCGTTCGGAAAACTTCGACACATCTTTGAGTCCAAAATACCCCAATGCCTAAAGACAAAAGTCTTTAACCAGTGCGTGTTGCCAGTGATGGCTTATGGAACTGAGACGTGGTCCTAAACTGTGGGCCTCATAACAAAGTTCAAAGTCACACAGCGAGCTATGGAGAGAGCTATGCTCGGAGTCTCTTTGCGCGACAGAATCCGTAATGAAGATATTCGCAAAAGAACGAAAGTGGCCGACATAGCTCAACGAGTAAGCAAGCTGAAGTGGCAATGGGCAGGCCACATCGCTAGAAGAACTGACAACCGATGGGGAAGAAAGGTTCTCGAGTGGCGACCACGAACCGGAAGACGGACAGTGTTGGACGGCCTCCCACTAGATGGACAGATGACCTCACAAAGGTCGCTGGAAACCGCTGGTTGCAGGTTGCGCGGGACCGTTCGTTGTGGAAATCTAGGGGGGAGGCCTTTGTTCAGCAGTGGACGTCTTGCGGCTGATGATGATGATGATGTTCTTCCAAGGAGCAGAAGAGCGCAAGTAGAACCTTCCTGGCAAGTAAGAAGTAAGATTGTCGTGGAAGTTCGTCCTATACTTTATAAAGAGTTGTTAGTGTGGTTTCCTGCGGTGGCGAAACCCACTGGTTTTATCATTGCAGGAAACACGACACTTCGTGCCAGATGAAAGTTCTATAGTTTGTAAAGAGTTGCTTCTGATGTTTCCTGCAGTGGTAAAGCCGGTGTCGTGCAAGGTGATGATCCAATACTCTGTAAAGAGTTGCTTGTGATGTTTGATGCTGTAGTAAAGCCGGTGTCAAGTAAGAAAGGAGCCCGAGTAGAAACTTCCTGGCAAGCAACCTTGTGAAAGTCCTAAGTATAGTTTGTAAAGAGTTGCTTGTGTTGTTTGGTGCAGTGGTGAAGCCGGTGTCGTGCAAGGTGAAGATCCAATACTTTGTAAAGAGTTGCTTGTTACGGTTGATGCTATGGTAACGCCGGTGTCAAGGGGGAGATGAGCGCGAGTAGAAACTTCCCCACAAGCAACCTTGTGAAAGTCCTAAGTATACTTTGTAAAGAGTTGCTTGTGATATTTCCTGCAGTGGTGAAGCCGGTGTCATGCTAGGTGAATGTCATATACTTTTATTATTGTAAAGAGTTGGCTGTGATTTTTGATTCAGTGGTGACGCCGGCGTCAAGGGGGAGAGGAGCGTGAATAGAAGCTTCGCAAGCAAGCTTGTCGTGCCAGGTCGTCCTATCCCTTGTAAATAGTTGGTTTGTTGTTTGGTGCAGTGGTGAAGCCGGTGTCGTGCAAGGTGAAGGTGCTGATCAACCGCTCGGGCGAGGCGCGCGTGCCGCGGCTGCTGCTGGACGCGGTGGTGCACGACTGCGCGCTGCAGCTCTCCCGCGCGCAGTTCCTCTCGCTGCACAACCTGCTCGCCTCCTTCCACAGGATCACCTTGAACAGGTGATACAGCTTATCTTACCTTTAAACGAGCAATACTTGTATATAGACTACAGGCCCGTGAACAAAATTTACGGGTTAAATGAACCACCAGGAGACCTATGTAGGATGATAGAAGGGTATAAAGTAATAAGATTGAGCACTATGCCGTCACTTGTAAGCTGTCCAACTGAGTGCAATTGAAGAGGGGGGGTTGCAATCCTCGATCATTTCTCCTTGTCGCATTATTTTTGTACGGCGTTGCGGAATAATAGATTAAAAGAGGTATTGAAACTATAAAAAATATAAATTTGAACTTTTTAATTATTAGTTTGCCGGAAAAATTTACAGAGGACGATTAATTTACAGAGCAAATTTGGTAATTTGATTAAGTACGGCATTGGTTCCATACAGTTTCAATACCTCTTCTAATCCAATGCCGTACAAAAATCATGCGACAAGGAGAAACGGTAGAGGGTTGCAACCCGCCCTCTTCAATCACACTCAGTTGGATAGCTTACAAGTGACGGCATAGTGCTGAATCTTAATACTTTACACCCTTCTATCATCCTACATAGGTCTCCTGGTGGTTCATTTGACCCGTAAATTTTGTTCACGGGCCTGTAGTCTAATATGTTTAGAATCTGAATCTCGGAAACGGCTGGATCGATTTTCATGAAATTATGTATGCAGGCGGTTTCGGGGACGATAAATCGATCTAGCTAGGTTAGGTAGGCTATATTTTTTAGAAACATAATTTATGACGCGTTTTTAAACTATGAAAAGCTGTCACATTTAACATAAGAACGCGAAGGTAGATTTCGCGTTCGTTTCGACTCGCGTTGCGCGACAGTATATTAGCTCAGGCGGGAAGTCAGGCGGTTACGAATTAGTAGTTCCGGGTTCGAATCCGGACGGTCACTCAGATAGTAATAATTAATTAAGTAAACGGGTAACTCTCAACGTTTGGCAGTATCAAATGGGCAACCATCACACCAGCCTACTTGAAAAATCCCGCCGGACGCGGTCGAAACTTAAGTCGGATAGAACCGACCATTTCACATGTGAATTACCGGCTTACTTAATTAAAAATGTGTCACAATGACGTTAAATTTTAAAGATTATTATATAGCTTTTGCAAGTTCGTAATTTGGCCTAAAACACTACCCTGGGATACACGATTACGAATTAATGTAACTTCTGCTGTTTAAACTGAGCTAATCAATCATTCGATCAACTAATATTGTGAATCAGTATCTTCTAATTATTAAGCATGTGCCGTCGTAAACCGCATTATCATTTGACATGGTGGCCTTAATTAATCTGTGTGGTGGCCAATAGTTGACAAACCTTATCATTGTCAAAAACAAGAATGACTTTAGCAGCGTATTTGTTGAGCTTATCAGAGACAACTGACCTGTTATTCAGGTTGTAGTGGTAGGACTCTTGGCAGAGTCCGCCTGGGGAAGTACCACACATTTGCCAGTTATTCTACCGCCAAGCAGTAATGTTTGCACATTTCCGGTTTGAAGGGCAACGTTTCCAGAGAAATTACAGGGCTTAGAGATATAACAACTTAGATCTCTGGGTGACGAGCGCAGTGCGGTGCTAGATAATGATTTGGGCTCTTCATGTTCCAATAGCTGCGTGTCACTGTGCTGTTATATGGCAGGCATGTTGCTTACCATCAGGCACATGTCCTGCTCGTCTCGTCACTCTTTATCATAAAAAAAATTACTATCACCATCACCTAAGAGGTCGGAAGGGATATAATTTGAATTCTTGAAATCGAGAGTGAATCAGTTTCTTCTAGCAAAAATATCTTCTGCTACTAAGCATCCGCCGTTGCCAAACACAAAACATTTTTTTTTTTACTTTTGGTTTACACTTGACCGCCATCTCGCCTGATGTTAAGCGACGATGCGGTCTACGATGGAGCGTGTTTACCTAGAAAAAAACAGATTCACTCTCGATTTGAAGACACAAAGATTGTAACCATCGGGGAAAACCCACTCAGGCAACGTATTCCACAGCCTAGACGTTCTTATCACAAAAGTAGAGTCAAATCTCTTCGTTCGCGTCTTTGGAACATCAACCATGAAACGATGTCGCTTTTTCGAGCTTCGAGCATTCCGATAGAAAAAACGACAAGGTGGTAATAGATCATGTAAATCAGCCGCACACTCTCCGAAGTGTATCCGATAAAAACCCGATAGACTAGCAATTTTACGGCGATGTTCAAGACTTTGAAGTCTTTTTCGCACAAGAGTGTCATTGCCTATGAGCCTTTTGGCACGTCTCTCGATCGATTCCAGAGCTTCCAGCTGATACTTAGCCGAACCAAAAATTATCAGTATTCTAGCGTCGTATTTTCGAGTCCGTCATAATCTACTTGTTACGTAGGAAGTACCGTCACCTGCACCCTGGCGTGCCTGTGTCACACGACGCGAGGGTCTGGTGGCGGTACGCGTACGCCGTGGTGATGGAGCAACGAGTGCGGCCCTACTCCTGGGCCGCCATCAAGAAGCACCGGGAGAACTATCACGCGTACAAGCAGACATACAAGTCTACGCTCAGGTTAGTATACCTATATAAGCCAGCTTTTATCTAGGTAAGGTTCAACTGATCACTGATCTTCCAAAGTCATAATGTGATTTTACATGGTCTAGTAGTAAAAACGACAACTACTGATCCAGAGCAGTGCATCCTCACTCGCTCAAGGTCGCGCGGTTTTAGCCTACCGCTAGACCGTTCCTTCCAGGAAACAAGTGACAGTCGGTTGTCGGACGCACGGCTGAGCGCTCGCGCAAAACGTTTCCCGCGCATATTGTTATTAGGTATGTCGTAAAACCTCCGCGCTAGACAGAGACAGAGTTACGCGTTAGAAGAGAGAGTTGAAAATCGCGACACATATTGAGTGCTAATGCGAGCTGAATTGAACTTTGTTGTGTCCCAGCAAAAGTCGCTATTTATATAATTGTTTTTGGTAAGTGAGGCTTCTGTACTCATATTTATTCTGTGTCCAGAGCCCCTCGTTTCAGTCCCAAGGGCACCACTGTCTTTCTGAAGTCATGTGCGTAGTGCCGCTAACTTATGCCAACTGAAAAGCGGTGAAGTAAACATCGTGGGGAAACCGGTACGTTTCAACTATCTGTCGAGGTCTTGTGTCATCCACCAACCCGCACTAGGCTAGCGTGGTGAATTATGGCATTGCCTCTCTCCTTGTGAGAGAAGGCCCCGAGTCCCAGCTGAGGGAACATTTAGTGGGCTGCTTGTGCTGATCTCACTTAGCTTAGATAGATAGATAGATAGAAACTCTTTATTGTGACACGAAAAAAAACTTAAAATATTACAGAGACACACTTATAAACTAGCGCCACAAATGGCGGCCTTATTGCTGAGAGCAATCTCTTCCAGGCAACCAGCATTAGCTTGGACATCAAACGCGAATATTATCGGATTTGTTTGATTATTTTTATATTTCATTTCTAGGTGATTTCGAAGGTTTGGCCGTTTAACTTCATCTCATAACATGGTATAAAATAGTCTGCTTTGATCAAAAATTTCAAAACATAATGAGAAATCACTTTTCCCAATGAGACTGACACTTTCAGATTTTCACGTTCAGATAATCGTATACTTTTCCTTATTGATAACATTTTTAATGATATTCTTAAGCCGAGAAAAAATATTCTTTAATTGTTATGAGGGAGATGAGAGTGAGTCTCTTTACGTTGAGGCTGGAAATTTAAGGGTCATGTTGTCACGTATTGTAAGTAGATCTTCTTTAAACAGGGATTTTATTGTGGTTTGATGGTGAAAACTACTTGATGGTATTCTCAACAGGAGTCCAAACGACACTGAGCTGAAGCTTGACCTGCAGAAATGTGAAGACAGTCTGCCGATCATATCCGTGGTCATAGCCAGGGAACAAGCCAAGTTTGAGGTGGGTCATCATCATCATCTATAAACGTAGTGAAATTAAGTATAAAACACTAAGGAAAAACACTGATTTGAAAATCCATCAGTTAGATTGTATTTTTTTTAAGACGTATTTTGGATTCACAAATAAAAACGATGAAGATACAATGCTTAAAAGTTTCGAGCGACGTCACTTGATTGTACGATTTTTACTAAGACGTGACGTCACAACCAACTTCGGAAGTTTTATGAAGTACATTTATCTATACCGATTTTTAATAATTTGAGGAAACAAAAAGTAAGTGTCCTATATTTGTCTATAATCTACTGGACTAATAAAAATGGTATATTTTTGAATCAGTCATCACGCCAATGACGCAAATGACCGTTTCAGCTGTTAGCTCAAGAGCCGGGCCGCGTCGAGGTGGTGGAGACGGAGTTCGACTGGTGGCAGAGCGATAAATATTCTAGCTGACGGACTATAATCTATTGTTTAAATCATGCCTATTTTGAGTGTTTTATTACTGCCCACAGATTCACGTCTGATTACCAACTCCCATGTTGGGAAGAGATGCTGTATTATGTGTGTTATTTTTGTCGTCTTTCGTATATCGTGACAGATGGCTGGTTGACGTAAGACCGAGCATCGGGCTGAGTGGCGTATTAAAGGAGAGGCTTATATCCAGCAGTGGACGAACACAGTCTGGTTGATGGTGATATTTTTGACCCTATAATGATCCCACCAGTTATCATGCCAATGCTAATGAAGGGTGCCCATTTCAGCTGTTAGCCCAAGAGCCGGACCGCATCGAGGTGGTGGAGACGGAGTTCGACTGGTGGCAGAGCCCCGGCGCGGACGAGGCGCCGCGCCGCGAGCTGTGCGTGCGCACCGGCCGCGCCCGCTCCCTGTGGAGCCACCTCTCCAGCCCGGAGCGGCGCCGCGTCTGCGAGCTCATCGGGTACGTCGAGGGGGCGCCGAGACATGACAAGTCGAAGCAGTA
This sequence comes from Ectropis crepuscularia, assembly GCA_963693475.1. Lineage (NCBI taxonomy): Eukaryota > Metazoa > Arthropoda > Insecta > Lepidoptera > Geometridae > Ectropis > Ectropis crepuscularia. The sequence continues at coordinate 27,769,530 of OY856353.1, read as the reverse complement.
TATCGGTGAGATCAACTACTATGTTGATAAACTTTTTTTTTATTTTTTTTTTAACATTTATAGGTTTACACTTGACCACCATCTCGCCTGATGTTAAGCGACGATGTGGTCTAAGATGGAACGTGCTTACCTAGAAGAAACCGATTCACTCTCGATTTGAAGACACCAAGATTATAACCATCGGGAAAAACCCACTCAGGCAACTCATTCCACAGTCGAGACGTTCTTATCACAAAAGTAGAGTCAAACCTCTTTGTTCGTGTCTTTGGAACATCAACCATGAAACGATGCCGCTTCTTCGAGTTACGAGAAGTCCGATAGAAAAAAGGGCTAGGTGGTATTAGATCATGTAGATCAGATGCACACTCTCCGAAGTGTATGCGATAATAAACCGATAAGCTAGCAATTTTTCGGCGATGTTCAAGAGTTTGCAGTCTTTTTCGCACAACTTTAATCTATAGGTACGTGTTCGCAGCATGGTGGTGTGGTATATAGCTTCAACATCATGTAACAATATTAATGGTGTAGAACCCATCTTTGCAAATTAAATAAATTTAATTGTGTTATTAGCAACGTCCCAAGGTACTACTTGCACAATTCCCGTGATAAAAAGTAGCCTATATGTTATTCCAGCTGCTATAAGTTCATTATCGGCCCGATTATCAGGTCTACTACGAAGTCCGATAAACGATATATCGGTCGAACTTATGGAAGTTTCCAACCACGAAAGACAATCGGTCGGTTGATCAGATCGGCAGTTTCGTTCGATCCGACCCTCATCCGACCTAAGTCTATAACTTCCGACCCGAAATGTATCGATCCGAATGTTTTTCGTGGTAGGCTACAATCCGATTCAGCTGTCGGTCGGATCCGATTTGTTCGAAGTTTGTTTTCGTAGTAGACCTGCTGTTCAACAACAATCATCTCAACTTTCGCAAAAACGTGTTACGATAAAATATTAATTCAAGAAATTTTAAAAACTATTTTTTTCCGAGCGCACAGTTAAGTTTGTTGGTTTGATCCGTTTGAGTAATTATTACATGCCGGTGTCTCACGATTTTTTTTGAAATGGAAACGTCTTTAGACTCGTTGTTCACTTCTTGATAGGGAAAATCTTGTGTCACCGACATGTATAAGTATATACATGTTACATAGAACAAGTTTCGTAATATGGAACATTAGTGCTGTACTAAAATTCTAAGTTATAAGTTTTCACTTCAACCGGCAGTCCGTACGACTGTAATTTTTTTTATTTGTCTAAGCAGTCTAATGCATAATATTTTCCATTCTGGTTAAATGATCTTCGTCAATAGATTATAGCTAAATATTATTCAAATAAAATTTTGAGGAAGTTCTTAAAAAAATATTCTTTTTTTTCAGAGCACAAACTCAACCTGACGCTAGCGAACTGCTCCATGACGCTGCTGAACAGAAGTAAAGAGATCATGGTGCTGACGCTGACGCAGTTCCTGGCTTCACTGGAAACCAGACCTTCAGCTAGAGCGTACAAGGTAAATAGTGCATCCATCTTTTTTAATATTTCATAAAATAATATCATTATAATCATGCAGCTTATTACAACAATATTATTTTATGAAATGTGGTTTTTGTGGTTTGATATTTTGTGAAACGTGCTGCTCACTACCAGCATCTTTTTTAATCGGTAGAGTTCTACTGCAGGGCTTTCCTCACTCTGTAACTTTCTTTCGGCAGTGAAAGAAACACTTGTATTGCTTTTCTTTGATAAACTTTAAAAATATCTTTTTTGTTTGTGTTTTGTGTAACATTTAAGACTTGTCAGTAGACCTTTTTTCATTTTTTTGTAATTTTTACCGGCATTGATTCCACAACCATTGCTTTACTCGTATTTATTAACCACATTTTTTATTTGTAGCTCTCAGCGCGCGCCGAGAACATAGTTGTCGAGGGTATCACGTCTGATGGCGACATGGTTCCTATCCTGAGCTCGGAGCGAGGGTCAGCTCTGACCGGCACCAACCTGCTGGCAGCAGACCTGGAGAGGAACCCGGCCGGCAGCGAGGCGGACTACGGACTCTGCTGTCTCATGGAGCCCCTGGAACTTGTGTACATTGAGGTAAGGAGAACGGGCTCCAATGATTCAAAACCAGGTCGTATTGAAGTGCCAAAGTCATCTCGGATTTAGCTACAGAAGAATGTTAGTTCGTAGATACTCTTTGTTGTACACACCAAACAAACACATTTATACAGGAAAAGAAAATAAAAATTTGAGTTGCAATCGGCGGCCTTATCGCAAAAATCAATGTTTTGTAGGTGTGTTTAGTATTTGATTAGTAATGATTTGTCTGGAGCTTGTAAACAAAGTAGATGAAAACTGGATACATGATCCAGTTTTCATCTACTTACGTTTTTTGTTTTCTTATAAAGGTTTTCTTAGTGAAGGTGAGTGTTGACGTACGTCACTAAAAGGGGGCCCTTTTAAGCCTACGTCCGAGTCACAAGTCTTGGGGTCTACTCGAGATTTCTCTCTCTGTCACACGATGGACCCGCACGGTGAATCCATGGAATGCTAAGAAGTTCGTCTCTCTGAACAAACATTATAAGTACTAAATAAACGGTTTGGATTATTGATCTTTTCGAAGTACCTTATAAACTTCGTACTGTACACAAGTATTTTTTCAAGGTCAGTGTGAATATTTTTCGTTTCAAGTCGGGATACCTAACTTGTGACGTCTGAAATGTTGCGTTCCAGGGGTTTTCGTACTGCGGTAGAGGTAGGTATAAATAAATGGCTGTGGGCGAAACAGAGAAATTCTACATCGAAACACTATCTACTCTGTCAAAATTCACACTTCCAGTTTTATAAGTTTTAAGAGTTCGTAATCCTATGAGTTTTTAGTGTAAGTGACAAGCAGTCAGATGTCCTTGATGGCAAGCAATAATACACCTGCTCACAACGCACAATGTAGCTATTGAAACATGGAGAGTCCAAATCATAGCATCAATCTAGCACTGCGTCTATGCTCAGATGATTTACAGTTGATTCAAGATGATTTATCTCTATGCCCTGTAATTTCTCTGGAAAAATTGCCATTCAAACTGGAACACAGTGATCTTAGCACATGTCTGCTCGGCAGTAGAATAACTGGCAAAGGTAAAGGTAGCGGTTCGCGCGGAGACCGCGACAGGCACTTGACATTATAGCTTTGTATGGGCGCCAGTTCGCGCCCAGACCGCTACATAAATATGTCCCGCGACACGTGTCGCGGTCTCTGGTCTCGGTCTCGTGTCCCGGTCTCAGCGCGAACCTGCACCTTAATGATTCCCCAGGTAGACTGCCAATTACTACACTACATTACCTAATAATTGTATTATTTCAACAGCACGCGTTCACCGAGCTAATAAACTTCGCACAAACCCGTTCGATGACGTCGGAGGACCTGGCCGCGGAGGTGACGTCGGCGGCCCGGCGCGCCGGCGACGTCAGCCGGTCGGTGCTGCAGTACGCAGCCAGCCGGAGGAAGGTGTTCCAGGTGAACGTGGACGTGAAGGGGCCGTGCGTCGTCGTGCCCGAGCACGGGTGCGTGCATAAGTAAGTTACAACTTTCGTTCTGCTATACACTTAGATAAAGAACATTTTTTTTTTTATAAATAAAGAGTGACGAGACTAGCAGGACATGTGCCTGATGGTAAGCAACATGCCTGCCACATAACAGCAAAGTGACACTCAGCTGTTGGAACATGAAGAGTTCAAATCATTACCTAGCACTGCACTGCGCTTGTCCCCCAGAGATCTAAGATGTTATATCTCTAAGCCCTGTAATTTCTCTGGACACATTGCCCTTCAAACCGGAACACAGTAATGTTTGCACATTACTGCTTGGCGGTAGAATAACTGGCAAAGGTGTGGTACTTCCCCAGGCGGACTCTGCTAAGAGTCCTACCACTACGATAAATAAATAGATCAAGTTTTTCCGCACGGTTCCTTTTTAGCAATCGTAAGCAGATGAGGCATATGTTAGCTATGGCGACATAGTGATGTGCCGCGACAAAAGTATGACATTTCCACAAGAGCGACAAGACCAGAGCGATCAAACCCGTGCTTTTGCTGTAAAGCGTTTTTTTAACTCTATAATACGTAGTATATGTAAACTCTTTGGCTATACAGGACTGCTATAAGAAGAAGATGGAATAAGCTGGGACTCAGGGCCTTAGCACCGTTTATCTGCCAAAGCCAGGATGACCCAAACTTCATAATGGGCCATCGTTCTTACCTGTGTTGGGAGCATGCGCTGACAAACATTCAGCTTTGTTAAAATAACGAAGATTTGGGGTTCATGGGCTCTTAGTCCATAAAGCAAAAACTCCTAAAACATTCAAAAGAATTCATTAATAATTTAGAATGTTTGATGCAATAAAATTGGTGTGGCTTTTTTGCGGATGATGCTAAGTTTTTAGCTAACCTAAAAGCGATAGGAAAATGGTAAATTTATGTATTGCGACATTTTGTTTTTTAAGCGTTACGGCTGGTCTAGTTGGTAGAAAGGCAAATGACAATCTGGAGCCTCAGGGTACCAACTAAAACACTGTCCTTATTCTGAACCATATTAAAATTTGCAAATGACTTAAGAGAGGTGTGGTACTTCTCCCGTGGGACTCTGCTATAAGGTCTACCACTTCAGCAATTACAAGTTTAGTTCTATTGTAAACATTCTTGTTGGTGGGTAACCTACGCGTTTTCGGCCGGCTTGAGAACACCTTTTTTATTCAAAATACGTTTCACTCAACAGTGTACCTTGCCTTTCGCCTTTCGTTGGTAGCAAGGGCGGTTCTAATTTTGGTATATGTTAAGGGACGATTTGTTATCATTGTGAACTTGATAAAGTAAACTGATAAGTTATATAAAGTTGGGGATGGAGAAAACTGGCTTAAGACACGCCAACCTGCTTGGTACTACTTTTTGACGAAAAGTTACAGCTTGAGAACTGTGTTATCTATTTGTGACTCCACAAATAACTTTTTATGAATATCTGCACGAAGAATACTGCAAGTACGAATAATACTTGAGTTTCAATTTTCTAAATGTTATTTAATTATGAGAGAAAAATAGAATATTCTGAAATCTCACTAAAACATTTTTTTGAAATTTATCTTTAGTACAACTGCTGTATTACCTACCATTCCAATACAGTGGCGAAAGTCTTCAAAAGCTTCTTAGCTGAAGAAAAGGTTCCTATTAAGCAGTGCTAACTTAATGAGGCCAAATTTTACAAAGCGATTAAGGGATTCAAAAACAATATACAAAAACGCTCGGCAGTCGAACTGATTAATGTACTCATGTTTCAGAGCTGGTCGAGTGATGGTCCTGGACATCAGTCGCATAGTGATCAAATCTGACCTGCAGCCTTCAAATTTGGCGCTTGAAGATGCAACCTGCATGGAACTGGAGGAGAAACTCTATGACAGACTGCATGCTGAATGCTCTGCACAGGTACTGTCACTGAGAGTGGAATTACTTACGTAGGGTTAAATTTTTTTGGTATTGGCACATCGAGAAAAATATTTCACGTACCTACCAAAATCTTTTTTAACCGCCTTCAAAGTAGGTTTCTCAATTCGACCGTATATGTTTTTTTTTTTTTATGTTTGTTCGCGGATAACTTCGTCGTTTATGAACCGATTTTAATGATTCTTTTTTTGTTGTAAAGGAGATATTCCGAGGGTGGTACCATGATAAGGAAACCAGGATCTGATCATGGAATCCTAGAGAAATCGAGGAAAACTTTCGAAAATTGTAAAGATAACTAGTGCGTTAGTTTAGTTTTTCCATGAGCATTTTAAAGCAATATAATTTAAAGAAGGTCTGGAGTCGATCTGATGAGGGAGCCGAAAGACTGTCGAGGGAATTCCTCGACGGCATGTAGTAGTTACCTTGTGTTTGGGCTCGATGAATTTGTATTGAGGATAACTTTTTACGTAGATGGGTTGTGATTGTTATTAGGGGTCTGATGATGAAGACAAAGATGTTTGGGTTTAATTCATGTATATTGATGAGAACTTTCAGCCGTGGGAGAGGTCTATGTCCAGCAGTGGACTTGTAGGTTGATGATGATGATGATGATGCTGTTTAATGATAAGAACTTTACATCTATGGGTTTTGAGTGCCAGGTTACAGGTCTTTGTACATGGAGCATCCTGGATTTGAATGTTATCATAGTGAATATTATTCTACTCGTCAAGTTCTTTCTTTTGATACCATTACCTATTGAAGGAGTTTTGAAAATAAAACATATAATTTCATAATATATCACTTTGTGGTGGCAGCCATCTTGGATTTAAAACGTATCACATTGTGAAGTATTGTACGGTCAGAGAGAAAACAGGCTGTGAGACAGAGAAACAGTGGGACAGGGAGACGAGATAGAGGCACATAGAAACAATTAGTGACAAGAAGACAGAGAAACTGAGGCTGGGACCTAGACCGAGACACGGCGATACACAGACACGTCAAGTTTGAAATATCTGTGCCTCTAAAACCTCGTCGTGTTTGCATCAAAGTTCAAAAATAATACCAAATTAACATTAAAATCTTACATAGGACAACGACGTTATGACGATGCGTCAATTTGAGACTGCGTTTAAGTATCCTAATAGCGTTGTTTCTTTCGTCCGTCGTGTAGCTTATTCAATATTTAGTTTCTCCTTATTCAGAAAGTGTTCTTGTTAGATCTACGCATCACTTAAAATCGTAAAATAAAATAATTTTAACAAAAAAAGAACCGACTTCAATCAGAAAACTAATAAAAAGTAAAAAATAAATTTATTTAGCACAAAGAATTACGTATTTTGATTTATTTAAACAGAGATTATTAAATAAATATTTTATAATTCTGAAGTCGGTGCCAAGTAAATGTTAAGTACAGCAACCTTACTACAATATCATATAACTGAGTGCACAATCACTAATTACGGTTTTAGAAACATAATTATTATATGAATAGTTACCGAATTACTATTAAAGTAACTATTATAGTATTAAGTAGACTATATAAAGCGTTGGCTTACAAGCTACTGGTTAATGAACATACCTAAATTGTAAAAAAAAAACTGAAAATCACTTGTAAGTACATAAAATATAATTTTATTATATTTAAAAATGTTTACGTTATTTACATAACGAATGTTCTCAATAAGTATACAAATGTCGAAAAAGAACAAAAAATATTTACTAATATTAGCTTTAGCTCTAATTGTTTTACTTGGCACCTACTTCAGACTTGTAAAATATTTATTTAATAATCTCTGTTTAAATAAATCAAAATACGTAATTTTTTGTGCTAAAAAAAAAAAAGAAATACGCGGCTATGGAGCCGCAGTACTTTTTTGTTCCGGTGGCCGTGGAGACTATGGGCAGTTGGGGAGCCGATGCAAAGAATTTAATCCGAGAGATTGGGCGTCGTCTACGCAACCAAAGTGGTGACTCCCGCTCTGGATCGTTCCTGAGGCAGAGAACAGCTATCGCTATTCAGCGAGGCAACGCAGCCAGCGTTTTGGGCACATTTGCACCAGGAACAATTCAGGGTGGGTTATTTAGTTAATGACTTTGTGGACCTGTGTTTTGATAATGAATGTAATTTTTCAATTGTATTGTGCTAAATAAATTATTTTTTTACTTTTAGGTTTCCTGTTTGAAGTCGGTTCTTTTTTTGTTAAAATTATTTTATTCCATGATTAAGTCCACAACAGAACAGAAGACTCCAACAGAAGGCACAATACCTATGGGATAATACCTGTAGTCTGCAGCCTTTATACTTAATATGTAGATAATAAGAATAATTTGAAACAAAAACGAATTTTTAATCCAGACCTGCAAATAAACGAATGTTGGATCCACAATGTCATTGGTGTTATATCCTCACAACAATTTTCTGTTTTCTTAGAATAACCAAACATTTTAGTAAATTTAAATCATTTCAGGTACTTTTCTGCGAATGGAACGACCCATGGCGCGATTCACGGAGGCACGCCGATTCAGAACTACATTTAGTGCCGAAAATCAGAATGCAGGTCGTTTTCTCAAACAGTATCAAGAAAGACTACAAGTTATTGCCCAGGTAAATATTGCCTTCAGTAGTTCTTCGCCTACTAGTAAAATTTACAGTTTCTCTATAACTAGCAGCGCTTCGCAGTTTTACATACCTGCGTAGTTCCCGTTCTCGTCGTTCCCGTTATTTATCCAGGATAAAAGTAGTCTATATGTTCTTCCAGACTATAATCTAACTGAGTTCCAAATTACAGCCCGATCGGTTCATACGTGATTGAGCGACGAATATCTAAAAATTCAAAATCAAAACATCTCTAACTTGGAATCACTTAGAGCAGGGTTCGCTAACCTTTTGGGAGCCACGAGCCGCATGGTTAAACAAGTAGATTATAATAAATAAATAAATAAATATTGGTGGACAATTCACACACAACACCATCTGACCCCAAACTAAGCAAAGCTTGTGTGATGGCGGCCAGATAGCTGATATAATACTTATATAGTTTTTAAATACATACTTGTTATACATAGAAACACCCAGACACAGTGCAAACATTAAATTAAATCGGACCGCACTTCTAGTAGTGAATTAATAAATATATTAATTCATTATAATATTTAAAAGCGTCGTGGGCCGCAAGAGGTATGTCGCGGGCCGCGCGTTGCCGACCCCTGACTTAGAGCATTCTATGCCATTATGGTTCGCAAATTATTGCTTCTATATTCGAGATTAAGGTAAAAATATCGTTTTCCTGTACCCTGGAGAAAGGTTTACTATCCCTTATTTGTATCATGTTAACCTATTGTAATTTAAATTAACAGGAACGCGGCGTTTCACCGGTGGGCCTATGCCACGTAAGAGGTTAAATCTATCTTCTTTTGTTTTCTTGTCAGATACAAGCTGAACATCTCGCTGACGAGTTTCAAGCTGAACCTGTCCGACCGCGTGATCTGCCACCTCCTGGACTGGTGCGACAACCTGCCCCTCCCCGTGCCCACCACGGTGCCCGTGTCGTTCCTGGACTCCGGAGACTACCCCGAGGACGCCGGGGACCCTGACCTGGTGGCCACGCTGATGCAGGACCGGGTGGAGGCGGACCCGGGGCATGGGGACCTCGTGAAGCTGAGGCAGAAGATCGTCGCTGCTTATTTGAGTAGAAACAAGTAAGGGAAATTTGCTTCGTTTCTATGCTGTCTACGATAGACGGTTGCTGAATAGTCTTTTCGGAATATCGGTGGTACCTTACTAATCCAACCACATGGAATGGAATACCTTGTATATTTCATTTCTTAGCTACCTATGGGTTGATTACCTATGGCTATCGACAATTTCACGTCTACTCATAAGTACATGTATAGAAGATTACAATTAATACCTATCTAACTGTTACCCAGTTTTAGAATTACCCAGTACACTAATATAGTCGGTGATGATCAAATTGGCACTGAAAACTTTTTATATAATCTGTACCTAATATTATTATGAAGCTGAATTTAGTTTGAACGCGATAATCGCAGGAGTTACTGGGTCGATTTCAAAAGTTCTTTCACGGTTGGACATACACATGATCCCTGGGTGCTATACTGGGTGCTAAACATAGCTGGGCATTAACTCGTTAATCCGTTAATCGTTAATTAACGAAGTTAATATTTTGATTAACGGATTAACTTTTAAGTTAACTTTTAAAAATGTTAACGGACATGTTAACTTCCGTTAATTATGCAGAAGTCCGTTAATCGTTAATCCAATGTTTACTATTTACCGCACGGCACCTCGGCGCGGCGCAAAAAAACAGGTTCAGACAAGTATGAAACGAAAAGTGCTGGGCGCAGTGTGACCATATGTGGCGAGTTCCTGCAATTTTGGCAGGATTGAGGCGTCATTTTAGCCTGTGGCATGATCGGTTGACGTTATATGAAAACAATTATTTTTTTTATCATAAGTCATATTTCCGATAATCTCGAGTTCTTTTTGGCCGAAAATTTGAGCATAGACATACTTGAATTTGACTGACGTTTACAATCTAGTTGAATATTTCACACATCCCTAGTAAACCAAGTAGATTAAAGTAATCCATAGCTAGTGAGGAACTCCCCGACAAATTCAATTATACTTTTTCGATTGTTTATCTGTATTGTAACTTTTTTTAAATAAAATCGGTGGTAGTTCATTTCAACTAACCAAAGAAAAAATAAATAAAATGAACAAATCAATGTATAAGAATGAAAAAATGGAGGTATGCAATAAAAATTCTAGTGTTTAACATCTTACTAATATTATAAATGGCAATTTTTGGATGTTGTAATGTTTGTTGTTTCATCACGTCAGAACGTCTGGGAACGGGAAGGGATTGGGTTGAAATTTGGAAAACAGCCCTCAAACGCTGCAGTTGAACGTCTGCTATCCACGGGTAAAGACGTTTTAACACCAAAGCAAGCCTCGCTTTCAGACGAGAACTTCGACATGTTAATGTTCATGAGGGGAAATAGATACCTATGCGCATTATGCCCGACAAGTAAATTACACATTAAATTAAATTAAATAAAAAAAAATGGCAGTCATAGAAACTGCCGATAGAAGTGAAAACTTATAACTCAGAATTTGATAGCTTACCTTGGAAACTACACAGGTGTAACCGGAGGGCGTGGGCTGGTCATCATGGCATGGCCATCTAGAAAAGCAGCAGCATTTCCTATTGGCTGATGCATTTCTAGATGGGCATGCCATGATGGCCAGGCCACGCCCTTTCAGCATTTCCCATTGGCTGACGCATTTCTAGATGGCCAATAGCCATGGTCCCGAGTTTACCCGAAGATTTCTTATCATACCCGAATGTGACGCTAGAATTCAATTCACAACCCACGAAAAATCTGTCTCGGCGCGCCTAAAGAAGTTTTCACTTCAATAATAAAATTAAACTCTAAGAGTATTTGGTTTTTTCCTAACCTGTTAACTTCCAGAACCTAAACCAACCGGTTTTATAAGTTCACTGACGCAACGATATAAAAATCTAATACGCATATTAACGGATTAACGATTAACGTTAACTTCCGTTAATTCTTACGAAATGTAACGGTTTAACGTTTAACGAAGTTAACTTTTTTTGTAACGGATTAACGATTAACGAAGTTAACTATTGGTGATATTGATGATTAACGGTGCCCAGCTATGGTGCTAAATACATACATTATGTACTACGGGCGAAGAATACCTCTCAGTTTTTGGAAAAGTGGCCCTAAAAAAAGGTTATCAGGAAGATATCACCTATTAGCTGTGATGGGTGAGATCGCTTTATATGCAAAAAAGTTTTAATTTTTTTAACGAGAATACTTGTCTTGTGCTTCAGAGCTGCAGAAACGTCATTCGACAAAGCGTCAGCGAAGCTCGGGTTCACACAAGCAGACTCCATCTTCGTGTCCTCGGAGCACAGCGACGAGGACATGGAGGTGTACGCCAGGAGCGTCGACCTGCCCGGGTTCGATGACAATGTCTCTCCGAGCAACACCATCAATACGCTGCTCAGGTTTATTGTTGGTGAGTTTGAAGGTTTTAATATTCTATCTATGAATTGCATAACTACCTACTTACTATTATGTTAGTAAAACTAGTAAATAAACACAAGACGTATTGAGACGAGCGTTTATGTGATGATGGCGTAGTACAATTTTCAGTGCTTTTACTAGATAGGTCTTAACTATCTCTCTCTATCTACTAATCTTTTTTATTTCTTTTATAATTAATTTTACAGCGAATTTTTCTCAAACATTAACAAAAGCGCCACTATCCAAGGGATTTCCATTTGATAGGGTATTTTCTTTAATAATAATAACCAATGCTAACAATTACGCAGCAGGGCTACAGGTAAAGAAAATAATATAATACAAGTCGAAAAGACTGTTGTCGTACAGATAACTGGGTAATTCATTCTACAAATTCATTGTGAAAATATTTCTATGTGGATTACAAACTGTATAATTGACAAAACTTCACCATTATTTCAAACTGTTGCTTATATAAAATTCATTAAAAACTCTCTTCCAATCTTCAAATGAAACAACATTTGAATTCCAGGCGAAATCGTGATCAACCTGTCTCGCTCCGTGGAGCAAGTCGACAAGCCGTACATCATGCTCTCGGTGACGAAGGTCTGCCTGGACGTTGCCCTCATGGAGTTCGGGCCAGCCATCCAGCTGTCGGTGGCCCAGGCTCTGCTCACAGACAAACAGCATCACAGCAGCACGGGACAGTATCTAGAACTGCTCACCAGCGGAGGAGAACTGCTCAATTTGTTGTATAGAAAAGTAAGTTTTGAAAATTGCTCCCCACTGCTAAGACTCGGGGCCTTCTCTTTTTTTTACTTTGATAGGTTTGCTTGACTGCCGTCTCGCCTGATGTTAAGCGCCGATGCGGTCTACGATGGAGCATGTTTACCTAGAAAAAAAAATCTCCTTGCTAGAGAAGGCCCCGAGCCAAGTTCATAATCCACCACGTTAGTCCAGTGCGGGTTTTTGGATAACACATGACCTCGAAATATTCTAAATACATGTCAGTTTTCTCACGATGTTTTCCTTCACCGTTTTAAGATAGCGGCATTACGCACATGGTTCCGAAAAGACATTGAAGCTTGAATTGGTTTTCGAACCATGAGCTCATGATCTGCAGTCGCCGTTCTACCAACTAGATCAGCCGTAACTTCCTGCGTAAAAACCTGACATGAACCTTCTCAAATCGTTAGTAATATTCCACAGTTGGCAGGTCCATAGTGAAACTCTTTTCCTAACAGTAACTCGCCATCCTTTCCTAACATTAGTCCATCGTTCCACCTGAGGGCAAGTCCATAGTGTTGTAACTCTATTCCTAACAATGACTCGCCCTTGATCATCCCTATCCCAACCTATGATCCCTTGCTAACGTTAGTCCGTCATTCCACCTGTGTTCAGGTCCATAGTGTAACTCTCTTCCCAACAATGACTCGCCATCCCTTGCTAACGTTAGTCCGTCGTTCCACCTTTGTGCAGGTCCATAGTGAAAATCGTTTCCTAACAATTAACCGCTACCCCTTGCTAACGTTTGACCATCATTTCACCTTGTGGACAGGTCCAGTGTAACTCTTACTAATAATAAAACGCCATCCCTTGCTTACGTTTGTCCGTCATTCCACCTTTGGGCAGGTCCATAGTGTAACTCTCTTCCTAACAATAAATCGCCATCCCTTCTTAACTTTTGTCCGTCATTCCACCTTTAGACAGGTCCATAGTGTAACTCTCTTCCTAACAATAAATCGCCATCCCTTTTTAACTTTTGTCCGTCATTCCACCATTAGACAGGTCCATAGTGTAACATTATCATCTTAACAATGACTTCCCAACTCGCCATCCCCTTGCTAACGTTTGTCCGTCGCCAGGTCCGCGCCAACTGCCCCGAGTTCCGGTCGCACTTCCACGCGGTGGAGCAGGCGCTGGTGGCGGACGCGGGCCCGCTGGCCCTGGCACTGCACGCGCCCGCGCTCAACACGCTGCTCAAGTATCTGCAGTACATCTCCTGCAAGTGAGTACACGGAAGCTTGGCTTAACGTGGTCAACTCGGAGACAGTTGCTTGGTATATGGAGTACATCTCCTGCAAGTGAGTACACGGAAGCTTGGCTCGTGGTCAACTCGGAGACAGTTGCTTGGTACATGGAGTACGTCTCCTGCAAGCGAGTACATGGAAGCTTGGCTTAACGTGGTCAACTCGGAGACAGTTGCTTGGTATATGGAGTATATCTCCTGCAAGCGAGTACACGGAAGCTTGGCTTAACGTGGTCAACTCGGAGACACTTGCTTGGTATATGGAGTACATCTCCTGGAAGTGAGTAGACGAAAGCATAACACCATCGATATAAATCAATGGATGTGCTCTCCCAAATTTCAGGCGCACGGAATTATGTTATCGTTGGGAAGAGTGAGCTCTTTCTTTCCGTTTTAGTCGATTGTATGAAGCGGGGACCGGACCGGACGTTAATACCTATCGCTGTTAGTTGTCAACAAATAAAATAAGTAGAACCGCAACACACCTCGCCCCTAGCGAATCTAGGGGTCGAGTAGATTGGTAGTTGTAAACCACTCACGTTAAAGATAAAGATAAAGATAATTTATTGAACAGATATTGAGATACAAAAAATTTTTGCGGCTCTCGTTCTGCATTAGTGTAAACACTGTGGTGCAAAAGGCAGCGTCTTCCATAATTTCGCTTAACTATATACAATGTTCAACAACCTATTAACTTTACGTTTATAATAGAAAAATTTGAGAAAAAAAAAAAAAAAAAAACTTATTATAATTTAGTAACAAATAAATAATACTGTTAAAAGCCAAAATTAAATAACAAAATCAAACCTAATGACCAACTTAAAGCAATTGCAAAACAAAACAAGTAAACAACAAGAAAATCTCAAATAAATGAAAATTACCATGTAGAAAACAAAAAAATAAATAAATTACAATATTTATCTTACAAAATCTTTTTCAATAGTTTCTCAGTATCAGCATAATTTAAACCGGATAACCAATTGTAAGTAATGTTCTTTAATTTATATGACCCCACTTTACGTATATCTTGCAAACTAATAATTTTATTGTAAAATATTGGTGCCATATGTAGTTACACACAGATATGCAGTTTGTTAATAATTTCAAGGTGATCAGGGCACATCTTTAGATTTATATCGATGCATAACACAATGTGGTCAACTCAACAACGATAAAGTTGCTTTGTACATAGAGTTGTATAATTAGAAGCAGAAGGCGCCCTTCTGCTTCTTATTCAGGATGAGGAGATTGATATTCATGTACAATACTGAACATTTAATGAGAAAATCACCTTTTAATTAAATACTAAATAAACATTGACACACTACATGTATTTCTCTTCTAAGTGGTTACGACACACTCAACGTGCCACGTGCCGTACCACGCCACGCAATGATATTAGAAACTATACGTCAATGACGCCACGGGACAAATTCGGCACCGTGGGCTGAGCCGGTTTGTTTTTGCTACGCTTTTTTAAAGTCAAGATCACTCGATCTGTTCAGATCAAGTAGACAATCGATCGAAGTTTTATAATACACAGCCTACTAGGATTTCCATAAAAGATGTAACTGATTTATTTGCTAAACCTTTTCCTAACTTATTTAATTAAAAAAATCTCGTTTTATCCTGTAGAATCCAAAGCCGACACTCGATAAACTTCAAAGGTGTCGTGATGCCGAAGACCATGTCTCTCTGGGATTACCTCATGCAGCCTGAGGCAGACCCGCCGGTGCCATCAGGAGCTACCAAGTTCAGCTACTCCGTGAGGTAAGATAGTTTTAAAATTCTAAAAACAACGAGTATAAGCACAGAAATCTAAATAAGTATAACCGACCGTGTTGGCATGCATGTGCGGTAAATTACCAACAACATATCCCTTTCAATATGATCTCATCTCGATGAAAACTTATGTCTCATCTCGATGAAAACTTATGTCTCATCTCGATGAAAACTTATGTCATTAATTTTTTCCCCCTCTCCGCCTTTTTCGGTTTGCAATTTGTGGAGATAACCTTCAAGAGATAAACTATTTCAAATTTGTTAGATTCCTAAAATTGTCTGTATTGCATTGTCTTTGGCAGTACATAAACCAGGAGAGTATAATCAAGAAGTGATTGTTACCAGGGTATCATCAATCAGCATAAAGCTGTGCCACTCGGACTGGTCAGCCCTGGAGCTGAAGCTGACTGCGCTGGAGAGTGACTGCGTGTTCCGCGCCAACGAGCGCTGCATCTTCAAGCTATTCCTCAGTTCGCTGCAGCTGGACGAACTGACTGACAACACGCTCTATCCCAAGGTTTGCTGATGGTCTACCATTGGGCAGATACTTTAGTATGGTGACTTTCCGCCGGGTCTTTTGGAAGGTGTGCCCAAGAATTGTTGAAGTGAAAACTTCTTTAGGCGCGCCTAGACAGATTTTTCGTGGGCTGTGAATTGAATTCATTCGTCACGCTCGGGTATGATAAGAAAGCTTCGGGTAAATTAGAGACAATGGCTATTGGCCATCTAGAAATACGTCAGCCAATGGGAAATGCTGAAAGGGCGTGGACAGGCCATCATGGCATGGCCATCTAGAAACGCATCAGCCAATGGGAAATGCATTTCTAGATGGCCATGCCATGATGGCGAGGCCACGCCCTCCGGTTACATCCGTGTAGTTTCCAAGGTAACCTATCAAATTCTGAGTTATAAGTTTTCACTTCTATCGGCAGTTCCTATGACTGCCAATTTTTTTATTTCTGTACCCTGTCTCTCTTCTTACACTGCCTAAAAACCCATAACTCGGAGACTTAAATGTATATCTCTTAGTTCGACTCTTTTACCGTGTTTCTGGAACACAATAACGCATTTTGTTTGGCACACCATGCTAGCGTTACCTACCAGTAGGTAGGTAACGCTATGTCGTAAATATTTTCATAAAAGAAACAGGTACTTGAAATGAATTCGTCCATTTTTCAGAGTATGTTTTTGCTTAATGAAATTGATAGGCCAATTCAATGAATACTTATATAGTTGTTTCTTTTTAGTTAATTTGGCCAGACGAAGACAAAGTGCTAGAGCTGAAATACGTCCGCGCAGCTCCGCGAGTATACGGCAGCGAGCAGACCATGAAAGCGCACGGAGAACTGCGGATATATTTGGGACGAGTGCATGTGGTGTTGTTCTGTTCTGTGCTGCATCAGCTGCAGGTGATTATACACTCTATTTACACGGCGTTAGAGTTGAAATACGTCCGCGCGACTCCACGAGTGTACGGCAGCTAGCAGACTATGAAAGCGCACGGAGAACTGCGCATATATTTGGGACGAGTGCATGTGGTGCTCTTCTGTTCTATGCTGCATCAGTTGCAGGTGATTATACACTCTCTGTGAAGTTCTTAGAAATTTCATTCCAATGTCTTGATAAAGCGCTAGAGTTGGAATATATTCAGGCGGTTATGTACTAATCTAGACAAGGGATCTGTCTGCAAGTTGTTATATATAGGATCCGGATACTGCGGCAATTTTCAACGAGGGCCAGAAAGTGACAACTGATCATAATTAAGTGCTGCCTTTTTATTATTTTGGTTTCAAATAAATTCTATTCGGTCCGAGGTTCAGCTTCTCGGTTCTTCGGTCCACCTGTTGTTGACCGCCGTTCTAGACCATACCAGACAATCTGTGTTCCAAATTTCAACCCGATCCGATCATCCGCTTTGACGTGATTGAGGAACAAATGTCCAAGCTTTCAAATTTATAATACGAGTATTGGTAGGATTCAATTGATTTGTTTTGCTTTTGAGAGCATGTGGTTATAGTAAAGTTCGTAATGTTGCAGCATTTCCTGGAGCCGCTGATCCCGGCCAGCGCGGCGGCGGAGGCTGCGCTGGCGGCCGAGCGCGCGGCGGGGCGCCGGGCGCAGGGCTTCCGCGCCTGGGTCACCCGCCTCAACCTCGTCATCGATGTGAGACTCTTACATATCATATTAAATCGTATCTAAATGTAAAGTCCCCACTACTGGACCTAAACTATCCAAGTAGGGAAATTCAGGTAACGAGGGATGAAACCGTACCTATGTACGGTTTCATCCGTCGGTCGTACGGGCTGGTCAATGAATGGTCTGGTGAATGAAAATTTTATTTTGTTTTACAAAAGGTGCCCATTAGTTTAATACAATGAGATTAAAGCAATGATTAAAAAAATGAGATCAGTCCAAATGGAGAAGCATCGTCATTCAATCTAGGAACTGACGAGCGTGATGGCGGGAATATCCTATGCCGGAAAAGTATAACTTTGCAGGTGATTCACAATTACTAAAAATATTCCACTTGTCTTTGAAGAGTTAATCTTTTCCGACGAGTAGGTTTCATCACGATATCTTTCGGTAGCGGCATTTTTATTAGTTAACGGCGTTGTGCGCATGACTTCGAAAAGAGAGTTGTGCGAGTGGGATACGAATCAGGGGCTCCAGATCGGTAGTTGCCGTTCTTCCAATTAGACCAGCCGTAAATTATTCCTATTACTATCTCCTAACTTTCTATCATCTCAGGTGATTCATTTATGGGACTGATTTGCTTAGCCACATTCTGCTCTGGGTGTGGAACACGTCATAAATTCTTTCGACAAATTATTGTCTCTTGTAGGTACAGTACCTACCTACATTGTATAAGGGATATCGAAATAGCGTTTCTCCTTCTTCTCTTTTCGAAATTAAAATTTATATTGCAAATCTGCATCTGGTGCAGATGAGAAGAATACTAGTTTGAGAAGATCTTTAGAGCATCCCGCCAAAAAAAACAAGACTATTAAGACATGTCGACATTCGACAGCCTCCGTTTCGTGTGAGATAAAGATGTTCCAAACTGTTTTCACCTACTTGTCAGATTCTTTTTCTTTTATAATCCCTTGAATATAATAAACCTTTAATGGCCTCTTTCAGATTCATGCTCCAGTTCTGCTATTGCCGCAAAAACCATCGTCACCAAATTTGTTGGTCCTCAATATGGGTAAGACCAATACATTTTTAAGATAGGTACTCGATACCCGATACTCGTTTTATTAGACGTAAATCATTGTTTTGACATTAAAATTTAACGCCTTTTCCGAATAGTACAGCTTTGGTACGCTGTTAGAATTTTCCGAGATTATTCTGAGATTTATTTTTCAGGTGATCTCACCATTGAGAATTTCTTCAAGCCCTTGAACGCCAACCAAGAAGTGACCAGTCCTATTCAGCATCCCATCATTGACAACATTCTCATTAAGCTGGTCAACATCACCTTCTGCCGAGCCGTGATGACTCTGGCTGGGACTTTGGAAGTCCAGGTAAGTTGATGTCATTTAATATTGTTTCTTTTGGGTATGGTGCCCAAGATACATTTTGGAGGATACAAATTTACAGCAAATCAGGACAGTTTTTAGTCACAATTTTTACGGTACTCAGTTTGGTGTTCAGAGTAACACGACCTTGAGTGTAGGAATGTTATGGATATCATTACGTATCTGGATACGAATATGGATACGTATAGGATATAGGAATAAAATTATATCGGTTTCGGATACGGTTACGGATATGTAATTATTCCGGATTATCCGTTTGTTTCTGTTACGGATATGTAATAATTTGGTTTATTTAAAAGTCTTATCTAGTCCAGGTTATTATTTTGTATTATAATCAGTCATATAGGTAAGTAGTTATTATAACCCTACTCAATTTTAAGTTTTTTGTATTAAAATTAATTAGACTTTTCCCTTATTCGAAACTTTCCAAAACTTTTGAAATGGATACGGTTACGGATATATCTTTATTTCGGATATCCGATAGTTTCGGTTACGGTTATGAAGCTCCATAACATCCTTGCTTGAATGTACTATTTTTTTTGGAACGAAGTTCCCTACGGCTTGAAGAAGACAGGAATTTCGCTGCGCAACCGAACTGAAAATAAAGGGCCAAGTGCGAGTTGAACTCGCCCATGAAGGGTTCCGTTGCAGCAAGTAACATAATATACATAGTACACATAGTTTTTTTAGTTCGTTGTAACTTTGATCGAAGTTTCAATAATAATGTATTTATGACGTACAAAAAAAATATAGTGGACAAGTGCGAGTTGGACTCGCCCATGAAGGGTTCCGTTGCAGCAAGTAACATAATATACATAGTACACATAGGTAGTTCTTGTAGTTCGTTGTAACTTTGATCGAAGTTTCAATAATAGTGTATTTATGACGTACTAAAAAAAACTACTCATCAGATCGAGTTCAAACTAATTTTCGTTGGTAGTTTACATAGTAATGTACATCATATATTTTTTTTAGATTTTTCATTCACTTACTTTCGAAGTTAGAGGGGGGGGGGGGACACATTTTACCACTTTGGAAGTGTCTCTTGCGCAAATTATTCAGTGTAGACGAAAATGATTTTAGAAACCTCAACATCATTTTTGAAGACCTATCGATAGACACCCCACACGTGTAGGTTTGATGAAAAAAAAATTTTTGAGTTTCAGTTCTCAGTATGGGGGGCAACCCAAATTTTTTTTTTTTTGTAAAAATCTAAATCGGTTCACAGAGTACATCTACTTACCAAGTTTCAACAGTGTAGTTCTCGTAGTTTCGGCAAAAAGTGGCTGTGACATACGGACGGACAGACAGACAGACAGACATGACGAATCTATAAGGGTTCCGTTTTTACGTTTTACGGAACCCTAAAAACGACTCATCAGATCGAGTTCAAACTAATTTTCGTTGGTAGTTTGCATGGTACATCATATTTTTAGGGTTCCGTAAAACGTAAAAACGGAACCCTTATAGATTCGTCATGTCTGTCTGTCTGTCTGTCCGTCCGTATGTCACAGCCACTTTTTGTCGAAACTATGAGAACTACACTGTTGAAACTTGGTAAGTAGATGTATTCTGTGAACCGCATTAAGATTTCAACAGAAAAATTAAAAAAAAAAGAAAAATTAGGGTTGCCCCCCATACTGAGAACTGAAACTCAAATTTTTTTTTTTCATTTAACCTACACGTGTGGGATGTCTATCGATAGGTCTTTAAAAATGATGTTGAGGTTTCTAAAATCATTTTCGTCTACATTGAATAATTTGCGCGAGAGACACTTCCAAAGTGGTAAAATGTGTGTCCCCCCCCCCCCCTCTAACTTCTAAAGTAAGAGAATGAAAAATCTAAAAAAAATATATGATGTACATTATCATGTAAACTACCAACGAAAATTAGTTTGAACTCGATCTGATGAGTAGTTTTTTTTTAGTACGTCATAAATATACTATTATTGAAACTTCGATCAAAGTTACAACGAACTACAAGAACTATGTGTACTATGTATATAATGTTACTTGCTGCAACGGAACCCTTCATGGGCGAGTCCAACTCGCACTTGGCCACTTTATTTTTTTTTAGTTTTTTCATTCTCTTATTTTAGAAGTTAGAGGGGGGGGGGGGACACACATTTTACCACTTTGGAAGTGTCTCTCGCGCAAATTATTCAGTGTAGACAAAAACTATATTAGAAACACAGATTACAGAAATAAAACCAGATGGAGCGCGCAGAACAGAGCTACTGAAGCAGACAAAGGAAATACAAACGCCGAAGCAAATACAAACTCCAGTCAGTATGAAACGGACTTCCGTGTTGTACGGGAGTCCCGTGTGATTTTAAGTTTTGTTTTAAAATATGCCGTCTTGTGTCTTCAAACATTGCAAACAATGTTCCCAAAAACAAAAAAAGGAAAGAGGAATATAATTTCATAGGAAAATTTGAATATTTTACTGTTATTTATATAATTTAGGCGATTTCATTTTGGTGATGAATGGAACACAACACCTCAACGAAAATAGGTTAGTGTGGCGATACTAAATGGAAATTATTTTCCCTGAATTTAGGGTAAAATATAGATTTTATATTTTTTTAGATACTCGTAGACCAAATTATTGATGAGCATTGTATTATTCAATTTCATATAATTTCAAATTAAATTTTGGTAAATGTTAAATTTGTAAAATGAGTAATTTATGACATAAAGATGTACAAAAAACAAAATCATTAATACATCATAGTTTGTGTATTTATTTATTTCGTTAGTGGCACCACTGTTCAAAATAATACAAATTTTGTTTCCTCATGAATCAAAAGGTTATATAGAAGAGATCGCTTTTAGTGACAAGATCGCCTTTTATGCCCGTTTTGTTTTGTTATTATATGTGTTACTTCTTGTCAACTTTGTTTATGGTGCCAATAAAGTGTTTTGTATTGTATTGTAATGTCATTCGATATATTATCTAAGTGAAACGGTGGCAATATAATTGGTTATAAAATGATGGTTTATAAAATAAAATATTTGTTGAAGGAAGATATTTTTGAAGTTAATATTATGCATAACGTTGTTTGTAAAATTAAATAATTTTAAATTGTTAAGTTTTTTAATATTATACGGTTACTTGATTTTAAAGTCTTGTTTTGTCAAAAAAAAGGTGAATAATAAGTGAACTGTTAAAATGATTATTTTATTAGTTTTTTTTGTTTGTTGTTTGGACCTATAACATACAGGTAGCCTATATGCATTTTATCAAAAATAGTTTGGTGGTAAAGATGGTTGTTTTAATTTTTGTTTAATCTATCTAAGCGAGTAAATTACACTTATATTATTATTTGCATTTCAAGTTAATTTCTAGTTGCATGCAAAATCAAAATTATTTTCTTCATAGAATGGAAATAGTAGTAACAAGAAATCCTTGCATAATCGGTGTAATAATATTAATATTTTAAAATATCAATTGATGTGTTTATTATACGTGAAGATTTCCCAAGCTAAGACAACAATAGTGGGACTTTTTTCTTAAGACTGACAACATTATACAAGTCATTTGGAACGTTGATTTGACAATTTTACGTCAACATGACTAATTACAGGCTTCACAGTGTTGTTCACGAAGGTTCCATCTGTGTTTTATTTCTGTAATCTGTGATTAGAAACCTCAACATCATTTTGAAGACCTATCGATAGACATCCCACAGGCGTAGGTTTGATGAAAAAAAAAATGTTTGAGCTTCAGTTCTAAGTATGGGGGGCAACCCATTTTTTTTTTTTTTTTTGTAAAAATCTAAATCGGTTCACAGAATACATCTACTTACCAAGTTTCAGTAGTGTAGTTCTCATAGTTTCGGAAAAAAGTGTCTATGACATACGGACGGACAGACAGACTGACATACATGACGAATCTATAAGGGTTCCGTTTTTACGTTTTACGGAACCCTAAAAATGTGAGGCTTTAACAGAAAGAATAAAATACAACGGAAGTGACACGTAAAAACTGCACGTGATCGTTGACCAGTGTTTCTGACTTTATTTTTCAGATGATTGTACCATAATTAAAAAAAATAAGCAAACATTTTTATTTTACAAATTCTGTTGCTTCTGTATTATCCGAAGGAGCTTCGATCCTGCCCTTGGACAAATTATTCTTAATACGCAAAGTTCTTACCTGGTGTTCCATCACATCATTTTAATACGATTTTCTTAGCTTCACTTGTAACTATGTTTGTAAGAAAATCTTGGAATTTTAATTTGACCTACTTTCCGGTCTTGATTAGGATGAAATTTTGCATACGCTCTGAGTTCTGATGACAGTACATAATTGGCTAAGAAACGTCATTACAAATCCAATATGGTGGCCCCCGCAAGATGGCGGACTGTCTGTTTGAAATCCACCTCCATGATATGGGTTTGCTGTCAGGAATACGCAAAAAAATAGTCACGTTCAACATGGCGGACATCAACGATGGCAGATTGGCTATTTGAAATGCACGCCCATGATATGGGTATTAAATGAAAGGGTTTGCTGAATGGGATACGTGTGCGTGCTAAAAGCGAGTTTCTTAGTTTGTTAAACTATTATTGAAGGAATAAGTGACTTGATTTAATGGGACCTTTCAAATGAATTTGAATCTTTAGGAGCCGATCCTAGAGCCCGTTTGCATCCGCTGCGACGTGAAGCGCGCGGTGTGCTACCAGCAGTTCAGCAGCGACCCGGCGCACCGCGCGCTGCTGGCGTGCGCCGCCGACGTCACCATGGACGAGCTGCTCGTCAACGTCGGCCAGAAGGACCTCGCGACCATGCTGGCCGTGTGGAGCGATAACTTCAGCGAGGAACATTACATGGGTAACTAGATTGTTTTAGTTTCTGAGTTTGAGTAGGTAAAATTGATATCCGAGATCTCTACAGGATTTTGTAAAACTGTGTGTTAATTTTCCACAGGAAGTATAGTGCCGAGCTCGCCCGTCGAAATGCAGCCATCAGACACAACTGTGAAGAGGCTGCAAGCGTTCTTCGCGCAAGGAGAACCTGTCAGGAAGGAGGCTACTGTCAGGTAAGGGATAATGCGCCTCTCAATTTGACCGTTTCTAATTTTCTAAGTGAAATTGGCTAGTTTCATAGTGAAACAGGAGCTTTGATTGAGCTTATTTTTAGGTGAAAAATTTACGGATTCACGTTACCATCGATATAAATCAACAGCACCTTTTTAGGGTTCCGTAAAACGTAAAAACGGAACCCTTATAGATTCGTCATGTCTGTCTGTCTGTCTGTCCGTCCGTATTTTACAGCCACTTTTTGCCGAAAATATGAGAACTACACTATTGAAACTTGGTGAGCAGATGTATTCTGTGAACCGCATTAAGATTTTGACAAAAAAAAATAAAAAATATATAAATTAGGGTTGCCCCCCATACTTTGAACTGAAACTCAAAAAAATTTTTTTTCATCAAACCTACACGTGTGTGGTGTCTATCGATAGGGCTTAAAAATGATGTTGAGATTCCTGATATAATTTTTGTCT
The DNA here is from genome assembly GCA_963693475.1 of Ectropis crepuscularia. Taxonomy (NCBI): domain Eukaryota; kingdom Metazoa; phylum Arthropoda; class Insecta; order Lepidoptera; family Geometridae; genus Ectropis; species Ectropis crepuscularia. Next base: position 27,745,105 of record OY856353.1, on the reverse strand, counting down.
ACACTGAATAATTTGCGCGAGAGACACTTCCAAAGTGGTAAAATGTGTGTCCCCCCCCTCTAACTTCTAAAATAAGAGAACGAAAAAACTAAAAAATATATATGATGTACATACATAAATACTATGCTAACTACCAACTAAAATTGGTTTGAGCTCGATTTGATGAGTAGTTTTTTTTTAATACGTCATAAACACACTATTATTAAAACTTCGATCAAAGTTACAACGAACTACGATAACTATGTGTACTATGTATATATTATTATGTTACTTGCTGCAACGGAACCCTTCATGGGCGAGTCCAACTCGCACTTGGCCACTTTATTGTTAGAACGTGTTGGTAGCTCTTTGGATGGGCGATTTTTTTTGAGTTTGCGTCTTCGAACTTCGACATGCGTAATAGCAGTATAATATCTGTAGCTATCACATCACATCAACAGCCCACTAAACGTTCCCACTGCTGGGACTCGGGGCCTTCTCTCGCAAGGAGAGAGTTAAGGCCATAATCCACGAGTTCCGTCCCAGCCAGTGCATAGATCAGACGTGTTACTGAATTTCCTTTACTTATTAATTAATTTTCAAATTAATACTCAATTGGTAAAAGTATTGTTAATAGTAATTATTAGTGAAATATTCGCCGACTACGATCAGAAGACTACCTTTTAGTCCGTAGGTACCTATGGACTGGAGTAAGAAACATTCCATCTAAGTGTTATTTTCTTCAATAATTAAAATAAAACTTCGCGAACTTAAAATTGTATTGTGAATTCACGCACTATATAGGGTGAACTATGACATTTAACATATCATCAGTGTTGAGTTATACGAGATAATAAAACTACATAATTAAGCCTATAGAATTTACAAGTGTAAACAAACTTTCACTTACAACACGGAATTCCTGAGCCGTGCAGTTTATCAATCTACCTACATCTAAAATTGTGAAAATGATTGTGTTGACAAACATTGAGAAAGTCAAGTGATACTTTGTGAGATTCAGTAAATATAGATTTCTGTGGGCTTAACTGTAAAAGTGGGTAACTGTTCGTGCCTAACGTCGAGTAGGTTAGCTTGTTCGGCCTATATCCCCACGGCTTTTAAGTGCTGATGTAAATGGATAAAATTACTTATTATAAATTTGTGGAAATCTGAATTTATGCAATACATAGGTATAAGGAGCACCTTGATACTGCACCACAAAAAAAAAAAAAAAAATAATAAAAGCGATTAAGTTTAATAGGGGACAAAAACATTTGTTGTCTTGTTTGTTGTTTGAATTTGTTTTTGGTATTTGAAAATATAGGATCATATTAATTTAGGTGCCTACATTGTGTGCAAGTTTTGCAGTTACTTGTCAGTTGTTTGGCTTTTGATAATAAAAATAAATAAATAATAATAATTGCGTATTGTGCTTCTCTGTCTTGCTCAATAAAACCATGTCTGGAACATCGGGTGGCTCCATCAGGAGTGGATCCTCTTCTGAGACTACACGGGTAAAGGGTGGGGGCGAAAGTACTCGTAAAACGACCTTGATAAGAAACGCAGAACTGTGCAAGAAGGCTTCCTCAGATTCGAGCATTCCTTTGGTTACAAATTCCTCACCTAGGAAAGCTGCCGGCACCGAAACTCCCTCTATAACGCCGCCGGCGTCGCGTCTGTCATCTGTGGTGGATTCGGGCAGTCCTATGTCAAACATGCCACTTACGGCAAACCGTCTGTATCAGGAAGCTAAAGATCAACTCGAGCAGTCATGTAAATTAAAGGTCTCCATAAAAGAGGCCGTAATAAGCTCACTTTCTGCAATGTATGAGATAATTCTGCGTCAGCATGAATCCAGAACATCTCTCCAATTGCAATTGGAGAAAATTAAATCTCAAGTCAAGGATGAAATTTGTAGCCGAGAGAGAGAACATGCAAAAAATCTGTCAAATCTGATAGATTCAGTTAAAGAAGCTGATGTAAGGTCCCCCTTGGAGGAAACCCTGTCTGAGATAAAATCGCTAAGACAACTAATTGTCTTCGAAGTATTAGAAAACCAAAAGTTTGTCTCCCCAGCAGGAACTAAAGACTGTGCTGCACAAATCGAGGTAGCACAGTTGACACAAGAAATAAAAGAGCTGAAGGACTCTGTTTCCGATTTCTTGCCAAAAACAACCGCTGCGCTTGAAAAGAGTTTGGCAGGGATCTGTGAGCGGAGACCTGCAGAGCGTTTGACATATGCGGCTGCAGCGGCATACCAGCTGCCACCCAAGCACACCATTATTGTTTCGTCGGAGGAGGCTGGAGACACTGGCGATGACGTCATCACGAAGATAAGAGAAACAATAGATGCCAGAAAACTGGGTGTTCAAGTGGATGGAGTACGTAAAGCTAAACTCCAGAAGGTCCTCATTACCTGTCAGGACAAGAATGACATTACTAGAATAGCCGAGCATCTTAAGGGGTCCAAAAAAGGTTTGAATGTAGTAGATGCACGTAGCAAGGATCCGTTAGTGATTATTAAAGACGTGCTTGCATATAACACTGATGATGATATTTATATTTTAAAATCGTTAAAAACTCAAAACACTAGAATCACTAATCATATCCCAGAAAACGAATATCGTGCCGTTGTTAGATATAGACGTCGCGCACGAAATCCGCTGGAAAACCACGTCATTTTGCAGGTCTCACCAAAGCTATGGCAAAGTCTCACAGCAGCAGGGGAAGTCCACATAGATTTGCAACGGCGCGCTGTATTGGACCAGTCACCGTTGATCCAATGCACAAAGTGCCTAGCTTTTGGACATGGGCGAAAGCTGTGCAGAGAACAGGTTGAGTTATGTAACCATTGCTCTGGACCGCACTTGAGAAAGGACTGTCTGGGCTGGGCAGCGGGTGACGTACCGTCATGCCGAAATTGCGTCAATGCAAAATTAGATCGAAACGATCATAACTCTTTTGATATTGAGTGCCCTATTAGGAAGAGATGGGACACACTAGCACGGTCTAGCGTAGCCTATTGCTAAAGGCCCCATAAAATACAATATCTTGCAAGCCAATCTGCACAAAAGCAAGTTAGCAACACTCGAGTTTCTAAATGAGTCACAACACAGAACGATCTCTATCGGTTTACTTCAGGAACCTTATGTTGGTGCTATCGGAAGGATGAGAGACTATAATGGAACTCGTATCATACAACACACCACAAATTGCTCACCGCCTGCTAAACCTGTCAAGGCTGCTATAGTAGTATTAGATAACGACATTAAAATTTTGGCAGACCCCACTCTTTCGACTGAAAACATAGCATTTGCGATCTTAAAAACTAGTAGCTGGGAACTGGCGGTGATATCCGTGTATTTTGAAGAGGATCAACCACTCGATGAATACCTCCGCCATGTGACTAGATTACTCAATAGTGTCAATCACAAAAAAATACTTTTCGCGGGTGATGTAAATGCGTGGAGTCCTTGGTGGGGGAGTGTTAAAGAAAATACTAGAGGTGCAATAATCACTGCCTTTTTAAACGAAAATAATTTACAAATTTTAAACATCGGAGACACACCAACATTTGAAACAATTCGGAACAATAAAATCTATCAGAGCAGAGTAGACATCACAGTCTGTAGCGACGATCTTCTCTCAAAAGTGGAAAATTGGAATGTGGATGCTACAGTGTCAAGCTCGGACCATAATGCCATTTCTTTTGCAATAACTTTTGGAAAACCAACAAAAACTATAGACTTTAAAACGACCAGAATTTATAATACAAAAAAGGCAAAATGGACTAAATTCCAAAAAACTCTGTGTAATCTGTTCAATGAAAAGAAATTAAAATATTCTACGATAACAAACATAAAAAGAAATGATGATTTAGAAGAACAAGTAAAACTTTACTCAAAATGTATAACACTGGCATGTGAAGATTCAATTCCCAAAAAGATAAGAAATACAAAATTTTGGTTACCATGGTGGAATGAAAGCATAGAAAAGAAAAAAAGAGAAATGATGACAAAAAAAAGAAGAATAAGATGTGCCGCACCGAACAGAAGAAATTTTGTAATAAAACAGTACCTAGAAGCAAAAAAGAAGTATGAAGACGAAGCAAATAGGCTACAAATAGAAAACTGGAAGGAGTATTGTAATAAACAGGACACAGAAACTGTGTGGGATGGAATATATAGAGTCATAAAACAAACTGCAAAGAGACAAGAAGATCTGTTGCTGACTAAAGATGGAAAAACGGTGAATGCATTAGAATCAGTCCGAATGTTGGCTGATGTTTTCTTTCCAAACGACGAGACAATGGATGACTCACCTGAACAGACTGAAATGAGACGACTAGCTGAAGACACTCGATTATCAGACAGTGATGTGGAGGATGATCCCCTTTTCACAGCTAGCGAGGTAGAATGCATTATGAGAAGATTTCATCCTAAAAAGGCTCCTGGAGTCGATGGCTTCACTGCTGATATCTGTGCCAAAGCTATTGAAGTGGACTCAGAATTGTTTCTGACCATAATAAACAAATGTCTTGAATTGGAATACTTCCCCAAGATATGGAAAATTGCTACAGTAGTAATTTTACGAAAACCTGGCAAAACTGACTATAGCCAGCCAAAGTCATATAGACCAATAGGATTGCTACCTATTCTAGGTAAAATACTGGAAAAGGCGCTGATCAAAAGATTGAAATGGCATATTCTTCCAAAGTGCAATACACGCCAATATGGTTTCGTGCCCCAGCGTAGTACAGAAGATGCTCTCTATGACTTAGTAAATCACATAAGAAGCGAGATGAATAATAAAAAAATAGTGGTTATCATTTCACTAGACATAGAGGGCGCTTTTGATAGTGCGTGGTGGCCTGCCATAAAATACGAACTTGCGAAAAAAGACTGCCCAAGGAATCTCAGAGGAATAATCAGCAGTTATCTTAAAGATCGTCAAGTCGAGGTGAGATATGCTGGAGAAAGCTATTCTAAACAAACAACAAAAGGTTGTGTTCAAGGTTCCATAGCCGGCCCAACATTTTGGAACATTCTTCTGGATCCTTTGCTAGACTTTCTTGAGAGTAAAGAGGTTTATTGCCAGGCGTATGCTGATGACATTACTCTCGTCTTCTCAGGAACTGCCACTGCAAGCTTCGAACAGGAAATGAATACTGTGTTAAACGAAATTTATCTATGGGGAATGAGAAAAAAGCTTAAATTTGCAGCTCATAAAACCTTTGCTATGCTTATGACCAAAAAGCTGAATTACGACATACCAAACATAAATATGGCAGGAACTGTAATAAACCTAACAAAAGAAGTTAAAATTTTAGGATTAACCATAGATAGTAAACTCACCTTTAATAGCCATATTTCAAACCTCACTAAAAAAACAATAAGAATTTATCATCAATTAGCAAAAGCTGCAAAGGTAACATGGGGGCTAAGTCCTGAGGTTACAAAGACCATTTACACAGCAGTTATTGAGCCCATTGTTCTTTATGCAGCTAGTGTATGGTCCCAGGCAACTAAAAAGATCACAACAAAAAAGAAATTAAACTCGATTCAGAGAGGCTTCGCCCAAAAAATTTGTCGTTCTTATCGTACAGTGTCCCAGTGTAATGAAATAAAGGGACTTTTAGTGTTTACAGACGGAAGTAAAATAGAGGGTAAGGTGGGGGCGGCTCTTTCTTGGTGGAAAAATGGAACAGAAATAAGATCCAAAAAACTTAAGCTGGAAGCATATTGCACGGTATTCCAGGCAGAAATATACGCTCTGTATTACGCGACAATGGATGCCCTGGGGAGTAGTGATACAAATTTATCAATATTTAGTGATTCCAGGTCAGCCCTCGAATTGCTACAGGACTTTGACACTTTTCACCCAATGGCATTTCAAACCAGAAAAAATTTACTGAGACTGAAAGAACAAGGTAAACAAATAAAATTGTATTGGGTGAAAGCGCACGTAGGTATTGAGGGCAATGAGCGGGCAGACGTGTTAGCCAAAGATGCCGCACTGAAAATGAGAACCGTTGCTCATTATGACAAGTGCCCCATATCCTACGTAAAGCGAATAGTACGCAATCAAAGCATTCAAAAATGGCAGATTAGATACACAGAAGGAGATACAGCAGGGACAACAAAGTTGTTTTTCCCAGATGTCGACATGGCCTACAAACTGTTAAAAAATGTAAGACTTACCCAAGAGTTGGTACAGGTGTTCACAGGACACGGAGGCTTTGCACAATATCTTCATAGATTTAAAATCAAGCCCTCACCTGGATGTCTCTGTGATCCCGAGGAAGACGAGACCACCATTCATGTTGTCACTGATTGTCCCGTATACATACTGAAGCGATCATTTCTAGAGATTGAGTTCAAAAGAGATTTAAGGCGGAATACCCTGACTGAGTGGCTGCAAGACGAGGATAGTAGGAGTGCATTTTGGAATTCTGTAAATATGTTACTAAAAAGTGTAACAAAAGAAACAACTAACACTAGATATAAACGTAGAATACGAATGAAAGTTTGAATTAACCAAGTTGCATGTGTATATATCGGAAGTATAAGTGAAGATGTATGTATGCATGTATGTATGTGAGTGTACAGACACTCACCTTTTTAAGGTAGGTTTAGGTATGTTAGGTTAGGGTGTATGAGGGTGCGTGTGTGTATATTGAGTGCGTGGATCAGTAGAATAATACTTAGAATAAAACTAAGAATAAATGTTGCAAACTGAACAATGTTATAACTATAATAATTACAATAAATGTACCGAGATACATTTATAAAAGCTTCAACGTACAAAATGTGTATACGAAAACTGTTTATAAGATATATTTGAGAATATATTACTTATATGCAGATCTTTTCTGTTGTACAACAAATAATGTAATAAAATATTTAGATATAACGTGTATTATGTAAAAATAAGTGTTGGTACTGATAAGATAAAAGTAAGGAAAGCAAATAATATATTCTAATTATTTGTAATCCTTCTTAACGCTAACCGAAAAATCCCTACGGATGAGGTAGACATGTTACTGCGCTAACATGCAAGCTTCATTTGTTTTGTTTTTACAAAAAATGTTTTACAAGAATAACTAACACTATTATAGACATAGTAATTAATATAATAAAAAAAAATAGAAATATAAAAAAAAAGGTAAAAAAAAACAAAAAGAATAAAAAAAAAAAAGGCAAAAAAAAAAAAAAAACTAATACCTACTTTAATTATATGTACCGTTTATGTGATATAACCATGATACAATATGTGAAACGTAAAATGACTGTAATATATTAATTATGACTAATTTATCTGATTATGGCATGCTTAACTGGCCAATTGTTTGAAAACATATTAAACCGCATAAGCAACAAGTTCAGCTTGACAATGTCCCCGACTTGTGTGGGGGGAAGTACAGGTGGAACATGTGGGGGGAAGTACAGGTGGAACAACATTAAAAAAAAAAAAAAAAAAAATCCACCACGCTGGCCCACTGCGGGTTGTCATCTGTAGCTATACAGGTGACGTATTGTAAAGCATTAGTGCTGTTGAGTACTGAAGTACTAAGTTATATGTTTACACTTCTGATAGCCCCTATGCCATATGACTACGATTTTAAACCCCCGACCAAAAAAGAGGTATTATAATTTTGACGTCGATGCTGTTTTTTTATTTGAAGGTTAATTTAGTTCGGTCGTTCTTAGCTATGTTTGGTTAATATCGATTTTAAATGGCCGCCTCCACATAAAGACGCAGTTAATATTTCTGCACAACCTACTTATGGTATTATATGGGTATTAAATGAAAGGGCTTGACTAGTAGAACACTATACACTATGACAAATTACAAACCCAATATTGCCGCCACCACAAAATGGCGAATTACATATATTATTTTTTTTCACTACTCCCGCAATATGGGTATCAAATGAAAGGGCTTGACTAGTAAAATGTTGCACAGATTACAAATCCGAGTTAAGTACTCGTAGTCGGGGGTAAATCAATTTTTTTTATTTTGTTCTTGTTTTATTTGAAGAAGATGAATAAGAACTAAGTACTTACTTGTCTTTTATTTTCTAAAATATGTACGCTCAGTTTGCATCACCGCCATGCGTAATAGCAGTTGGTTGTGCGACGTTAGTTTAGTTACTTAATACTGAAATTCTAAATTAGGTACAAGTCTTCACTCTTATCGGTAATCCCTATGTACGGCCTTTTTTTTTGTAAAACATATTTGTGAAGAAACTTTTTTTATTGTGTCAATTTTAGATTTACCCTTGAAGGCGTCGAGCTGAAACTGTTCTCGGACATGGACGAGGTGCTCAGCTCCCCCGTGCGCGACCTGAACCACGGCCTCGCCAGGCTGACCGCCGGGGAGACCACGGTCCAGCTGGACTGCTGCTCCGACGGGAGCATGGAGCTCCGGGCCAGCCTGCAGAGCCTGCTGGTGGAAGACATCAGACCGGATCCTGGGATTGTTATTAAGAGGTGAGGAACTGAAGCTTACGATGCAATACAACTCTATCTTGGTGCTATAAAACAACGTTGACAAAACTGCAGCAACATTTTGGGCACAAAAGGCAATCTAAAATAAGCTAAAATTGACATATTCTAGGTAACATTTTGATTCTTGAGGAATCAATTTAACTTTATTAGGTATATGTTTAGGTACAAGTTAACAAAACTTAAACTATTTTTTTTTAAACATCACAATCTATAGTTTAAAAACGCATAGGTACCTACGTGGTAATTTATGCAAATTAATGGGGTTCTTGGTAGTCGGCACTGTGGTAATTTGTGGTAATCGTCATGGATTCTAACCTTCTAACTTACCGCTTAGAAAGTCACGAAGGTACGAATGTGCAGTAGGTGCATCATTCATTCATCATGTACGCCACAACTTCTACTATCATTTTGGTTGGTTTTACTTCCTGGCTAAACTAAACTAAAACTAAAAGCTGTTTTCTGTGACAGTAGCACTATAGTTGTCAAATTATCATCAAACAACAGGTATGCCATTTTAAGTTCACCAAAAGTCCTCAAAAGTTATGGCTGGTCTAGTCGGGAGATAGGCGACTGTCGATCCGGAGACCCCGGATTCAAAACCACATGCTCCAATGTCTTTTCGATGTCATGTGCGTAATGCCGCTAACTTTAAACGGTGAAGGAAAACATCGTGAGGAAACCGATATGTACCTAGAATGTCATCCACCAACCCGCACTGGGCCAGCGTGGTCATGGCCTTGACTCTCTCCTTGCGAGAGAAGGCCCCGAACATTTAGTGGGTTGTTTATGCTTATGCTTAAACCCACCAATTTCTCCAGGATCTTCCAGTCCCAAGGCGGTTCCAGCCGCGCGTCAGTCGGTATCTCCGTCCGTCGGCCCCCGCTGATCGACGCGAGCCTCCGGGTGACGGGGGCGAAGGCCCGGCAGCTCGACGTTCGCGTCGATCGGACCAGGCTCAACTTGGCGCTGCCCTTCTTGCTGCAGCTTGCTAGGAGCCTGTTAGATGCCATGCCAGGTGAGGATTTCTTCAGAATATCCTTCTGTACATTTTGGGCTGATTATCATTAGTGGATATGGGTTTTGAATTTCTTTGGAATAACGGTAAATCGCTTTATCATACATGACATAGTGCCACTAACTACTAGAAAAACATCTTGAGGAAACCCAATTGTCCTAGAATCTTTCAAGGTCATGCGTCATCTACCGACCCGCATTGGGCCAGCGTTGTTGATTATGGCGTTGCCTCTGTGCTTATGAGTGTAAGCCACAAGCCCCAGCAGTGGTAACACAAAGAAGATTACTTACGCTATTTCAGACCTAGATTGAGGAAAGAGTTATTAAAAGAACCGTCTGTACGTCTTTTCAGTGAACAGTCGATATAAATATATTTCTTCTGTCTCCTTGACACACATTTATTGTCACTGGTAAAATTACAGATGTATTATTTGAATCTTATTAAAATTATAATTATTGCAGTGGCATCACGGTTTTTTGCCATCACAAAAAACTTTATTCTTATTTATGTGCAATCCAATCCAGGCGAGAAAACTCTGGAAGGTGGCGTCGTGAACCACGGGTACGTAGGCGAGGGCGGCTGCAAGACCGGGAACAACAATCGAGCGACGCGACCGGCCAGCTGCAGCGACTCCACCAGCGGGTACTATTCCACAGGTACGCCACGGTACTATTACACAGGTACGCCACGGTACTATTACACAGGTACGCCACGGTACTATTCCACAGGTACGCCACGGTACTATTACACAGGTACGTCACGGTACTATTCCACAGGTACGCCACGGTACAGCAGGTACTATTCCACAGGTACACCGTGGTACAGCGGGTACTATTCCACAGGTACGCCACGGTACAGCGGGAACTATTCCACAGGTACGCCACGGAACAGCGGGTATTATTCCACTGGTACGCTACGGTACTGCGGGTACTATTCCACAGGTACGCTCTCAGGCCTGTTCCTCTGGGTACCAGGAACAACTTGAGTCCAGCTTGAGAGATAAGATACTCATAGTTTTTATTTGGATTGGTCTTTTGAGGGACAATATCCGAGCGAATTATAATATAAAACTGACAAACCGACGGAAAAGTATGGCACTTATCTGAACAACTCTGGTGCCTCTACGCGCTCTATAAGGGCCTGCTTTGGCATAACAGCCGATGCCGTAGCAGCAAATAACAAAAAGTTTGTTGTTTTTTATATGTTCATTCACAACATCCCTCAATATGGGTATCAAATGAAAGGGCTTGACAACTAGATTACTAAACACTATGACGAATTTCAAATCCAAGATGGCCGCCACCACAAAATGGCGAATCACATTTTTTCGCAACTGCTTCAATATGGGTATCAAATGAAGGAGCTTGACTAGTAGAATACTGTAACAAATTTAAAATCCAAGGTAGTCGGGGGGTAAATATTTTTTAAAGTGAAACTTTTATTACATCGCCTCCGACTTTTTCGTCCATCTATTGCATGTCGCGTGACGGTCAGCCGCTGAGTAGGGGGTAAAGTGAAAGGCACTCGATAGAGTTGCCGAGGCCAGTATAGCGGCGTTACTCGTTAAGCTACTTAAATTACTAACTTAAGGCCTGGTATTTCTGCCAAAGTAGGTTTAAATCAGCCGCGAGAAAACAAACACGTGAGTAGTCAACTGACGTTGCTCCGCTCACCTCCACAGTGCAGAAATAATGAAAGTAGGTTATTCCGAAGAAATTTTTAACAAGTTTTGTTTACAACAGTGATGTACAATTGTTTTGATGTTATATATACGAACCTAAAAACAAATAGATATTAAAATAGGTATGCAAAGCAAAATATTGTAATGTTGATATCAGTATAATATTATCATATAGGTTCTTTGTTTGAACGCGCTAATCTCATGAACTACTGAACCGATTTTAAAAATTATTTCACTGTTCGATACGTACCTAAGCTCTGAGTGCTATAAGCTATTATAGATATCTCTATCATTATTATGTACCACGGGCGAAGTCGGAGCCGACTGCTAGTCTAGTTAATTAGACTTTTCCGTATTTCCAGCCATTGACTGCTATCTCGTTGTAAAACCGTAGGTAGCCCTATCGACCGCTTGTCGATCAGCAGTAAGCTTTTTTAAGTTATTTAAAAACTCTTCTTTCGCTGTCTTTAATTCACGTGTAATTATATCTGGTGCTGAGCTCGCTGGACCATAGTGATGTCTGATTCTGACATCTGATTACTTTCTTTTAATTTCCGTTCTTTTTACTGGATGTTCTAAGTTCAATTTACGATTTTGTGCTCTCCTCCTTTAAATTATTTTTACCCTGCCTTTAGGGCTTATATTTAAAAAGCTTTTCGGATAGCTGAAAGTCCAGATTTGCTGTTAAAAGAAAACAGCGGCTGAGCATCTACCTTGGTAGCCTCCTTTCAGTGCAAAATTTATTCTTTTCCCACTTATAAATTTGACGATGACACTGTTAAAGCACTCAACAGTGTTTGTGTCTACGTCTTTGACTAAACTACGTGATTTTGTAGCAACGTTAGACACTATCGCATTTATCCTGAATATTAATGTTGAATTTTGAATCTTATTGAGCTCTTTATTGTAATTTTTTTCTTTGTTACAGTAATCATTTTGGCACATTCTATGGTCTCCGAAGGCACGTGCTACACAGTTAATTATGTCGTTGTGAAGATTTGAAATTGCTATGGTACAATTGATTTTCGCATCATCAAAATTTTCAAATTAGTGAGGATTGTACGACGAGGTAGAATATATTTTGTTTCAACGGTCAGACTACGTAATTTTTTACAAAAGTTACGAATAATATGGTTTTGGCATAAAAAAATCCACAGTCACATTTTCGTATAGTCCAGACCCAGACCATATATGAGGATTGCAGCGTAAGTAGAAGCATTTCCATCTCCTATCATTCGCTCATAAATGATGCCGTACATTGCTATTGAAGCCTTGAAACCTTCAACGATTATTTCCGTTTCCATGGAACTTGAAGACCCTTCATAATTTTTAAAACGTCTATGTTGCTTTGGTGACATATTTTTGTGCTCAGCTCGAGCGTATACCAAGCAATACTTGTTTTTTATTCCAATGTAAAGCATTGACCTGTTTTTCTACCAATTATGGTTGCTGTGCCTGATGATGCTTTATAGTTTGTGCAATAAGATCTAGCAGACCATGCGTGCTCAACGTAGACATCAATCAGAGGAATGCCGTTTTTAGTTTGACCTTCTGCGATAGCAATATCCTTCACCATTTGAGCTGCAGCTTCCATGGTAGCACTTACCGTTCCTTTCCACTTTTCAAATACTTTTTCCTCTAATATCGAATAGTATTTAGAACTGAAACCGGAATATCCATAGCTGAAAATAATTCCTCGAACTGAGAAAAGAGTAGTTAGTGGCAGCTAAATTTATATTTAAGTACTTGATCTTTATCATTTTGGTCTTCAGAGTTTATAAAACAAGTTTTTCACATATTACATTCAAATTTGCTTTACAAATGGAAACGGTATCATCTATCAAAATCACATCGTTCTTCAGTAGAAATCCCAACTGATATTGTTATGCTGTTGCACTGTGGTCGTAATTTACAGATATTTTTATAAATTACTAATTAAATATTGCAATAAAATGTACATAATATCATCATAAACAAATTATATCCAGACACAGAATAAATTACTTACTTCTTCACATGTCTGTGGAGAGCATTATTTGTTATTTTTATAACATGGTGTGACTTTTTTCGCTTGTATCTTTTACCCATCGTGATTAAATAACTTTCAACAACTACATAGTTTTTCGTGAAACTGCAAAATTGGGTACAAATCAGAAGTTTCGCCAGTGCCAGGATGCGACTGACGGATTTGCCCAGCCGCCGTGGACGCGTATTTTTTTTTTTATAAAGTGTGATAAGAGGAGCAGGACATGTGCCTGATGGTAAGCAACATGCCTGCCACATGACAGCACAGTGACACGCAGCTATTGGAACATGAAGAGTCCAAATCATTACCTAGCACTGCACTGCGCTCGTCACCCAGAGACCTAAGATGTTGTATCTCTAAGCCCAGTAATTTATCTGGAAACATTGCCCTTCAAACCGGAACACAGTAATGCTTACACATTACTGCTTGGCGGTAAAATAACTGGCAAAGGTGTGGTACTTCCCCAGGCGGACTCTGCTAAGAGTCCTACCACTACTTAAACTAATCTTATCCTGCTTTATCAGGTTTTCAATTCTTTGGCATTTAAGTACTTAGGACTTATATTCTAAGTAAGTACCTTGCTACTAAAGAGTTGACCTAACTGGCATATAAATGCAAGTTAGGTATCGTTTTCAAACATACCCGTTCGCAGGGGTATGTTCAAAAGTTCTGATGTTACGGCTGGTCTAGTCGGGAGAACAGCGACTGCCGATCTGGAGACCCCGGGTTCAAAACCACGCGCACCACTGTCTTTTCGAAGTCATTGCGTAATGCCGCTAAAAATGGTAAAACTTAAAATGGTGAAGGAAAACATTGTGAGGAAACCGACAGGTGCCTAGAACCTTTCGAAGTTATGTGTCATCCACCAAAGCGCACTGGGTCAGCGTTGTGGATTATGGCCTTAACTCTCTCCTTGCGAGAGTAGGTCCCGAGTCCCAGCAGTGGGAACAATTAGTGGGCTGTTTATGCTTATGCATTCGCAGGGAGTTCCTCCCCTCTTATTATTCCCTTCTCCCAACTTCTAATTTAATGAACAAACATTTTAACCTATTCTTATCTATTTTCCGTTTAATCCGCTGGTAAGAGAATGTATTACTGAGACCACATCAGTTTTTGAGGCTGCTCTATTGACCTACAATATAAAGTAAACAGCATACCAATTGGTACCTTCAAATCGAGAGTGAATCGGTTTCTTCTAGGTAAGCACGTTCCATCGTAGATCGCATCGTCGCTTAACATCAGGCGAGATGGTGGTCAAGTGCGAACCTATCACAGTTAAAAAAAAAAAAACCTATTTGCAATTCCAATGGAAACGGTATCAATAATCGAGACTCAGTACTAATACTAGTAGGCACTCTTCAGTAGTAATACCTAAAGATGTTGTAATACTGTGACAATGCGATCGTAATATTAGAAATTTATCGGTTGTCAAAATTGCAAAAACAAGCACAGGTCCATCGTCCGCGAGCGCCGAAACGCGACTGAGCGGTCCTGCCGAACGGCGCGCTATATATTATATTCTAGGTATTTAAACATAGTAAATAACTGATACTTTTTATCAACTCAAATCCTGCGAATTTACCTATAACTTTTTAGTGGCTTTCGTTGAGTACAAAAATTGAGTGTAAAAGTTCAATGGTTTAGTCATAAACTTGACAAAACTTTATGAAAAGGGGTAAATTTGGGATTTTTTTCTATATAGTAAAATTCATTAAATCGTGTTATTAACTGCGAATTAACCTAGACTAGATCCTTAACTAACACATATATTTTTTCAGAGCTCCAAACACTGTTTTATAGGTCTAAAAATTGTTTTAAAAAATCAAAATTTCGGCCCACCTCGCCTTAAATCGAATATTTTACCAATAAAATTTAGTTAAATGTCTACAATGTGAAAAAAAGTTTTACTTTTACCGTGGTTTCTTAAAATCACAGAATCATTTTTTTATTTTGTTCTAGTTAGTTTGATAATTGTACTGTGTCCAGGAGCGTCGTTGTCGGAGGAGCCCCCAGGGCTGTCGGTGTCGGTGCAGTTCCGCCAGCCGGAGGTGATGCTGTTCACCGACCTGGCCAAGTCCGACGGACACGCGCTCCTGCTGCGGACCGAGCTGCTGGTGGACTACTCCTACCACTCGGGCTGCGAGAGCCTCGTCGTGTCTTTGGCTGGCCTTCAGGTGAGTTAAATTCCTCTGCTATTTCTTAACATTGCAGGGTTATGTAATGTCCTTTGGTAGTGATAGGACTTTTTGCAGCGTCCGCCTGGGGATGTACCACACCTATGCGCCTATGCCAGTTATTCTACAGCTAAGCAGCAATGTGCAAGTATCACTGTATTCTGGGTTGAAGGAAAATGTTTCCAGTGAAATTATAGGGCGTAGAGATAAAACATCATACCTAGGACTTCATCTATTGTGAGGTCCAGAGTTCCTTAGGCAATATTATTGTATATCGTGTGCGTAATGCCGCTGACTGTGAAAAAAAACATCGTGACAAAACCGATTGTTTTCCAAATTTTTTGCAAGGTGATGTGTCATGCAAAAATGCGTACTGGGCCAGCGTGCCGAACGTGGCCTAGACTCTCTTCTTGCGAGAGAAGGCCTCGAGCCCCAGCAGAGGGAAGATTGGGCTGCTTGTTATTTCACATCCAAATTAACAGAAGTGAAAGTAGTGAAAGAGTCTGATGTTGATGGCTGACATTTAACATTAACCTGAAGAGTCTCTTACTCTGCTTTGTTTCTGTCTTACGTCGCGTTCAGCATAACACAATTTGAATTCGTGATAGAGCATTGGCTTGGAAGCGGCAATAGTTGATAATGGGAGGTTTTTACATTCTTATTCTGTTTTTTTTTCAGGTCATGTCCAAATTGCAGTCCAAGCTGAAGAACCTCCCGCCGCAGCTGGTGTTGAAGCCGTGTGACATCGAGTTCAGCAAGGCGTTCAAGAACGTGGAGGACGGCGTGCGGGTCAAAATGTCCGTGTCGGAGATTGAAATGCACATCGCTGCAACTACGGTGCATACTGTTGTTGGTCAGTGTAATTATTTATTATTAAACAATACAATACAAACCAATGAAATGTAACGTAGCGCAATGCAACGCAACGTAACGTAACGAAATTTAACGTAACATATCATAACGTAACGTAACAAAACGCAACGCAACATAACGTAACGCAACGTTATGCAATGCAACATAGAACAAACAATAAATAAAAACAGTGAGAGACCCTTTAATAAAAACGTTTTGGGCCTAAAAGGAGATTTAATCTGATTCCGGATAACCTTTTGGATATTAGGATATTTTTTAAATATGGGCAGTGGTGTGCTAGTAGTAGTAGTGCAGTGCTACATGATACATTTAAGTAACAACAATATTAAGAATGGAAGTAAACTAAATTCGAGTAAGACACGATCAACATTAATCCACAATTAACACACCGCATCATGATAAAACTACTTTAAAACATGAATCGGGAAAATTAGCAAAATACAAATTTAGAGAAAAGGTAAAAATGTAACCCAAATAATAAATCTCTTCTCAGATATAATCGACGAAATATCATCAGAACTGACGGTGCCCGAAGAAAGAGAGCCTCTCAATTTCAACAACCACTACCCTCGTCCCGAGAGGCATGAAGAAGACCTCTGGTCTCCGAAGAAGCTGACTCCCGATGTGACCATCCTCAATCCTGACGAAGGCTACATTCCTCCGAAGTACCCGGTGGTCAAACCGACTGAGACGTTTATAATGACGGTGCCGAAAGTCAGGATTATTTTTGAAATTGAACAGTCGACTAGAGTTCCAGTTCTAATGGTGAAGGTAAGATTTATAATCCGAAAATTACTAAAAAGTAATTAAAACTTATTGAGGCTGAAATATAGGTTAGTAGCAATGCTGAAATTGCTGGCTGAAGGCTGAAGTATAGGTTAGCATTGCTGCTAATCTACAGCAATGCTAACCTATTCTTCAGCCTTCGGCCAGCAATTTCAGAGGACTTGTAACCAGTGCGTTTGAGAACTATTAGAACTTGTAACCTTCCGATATACAGTAGAGGTCCCTTGAGACCAACTGCCGTAAATCGCTAAAAAACTATTTATTGTACTTAACAGCAGTCCGTATGAGACCTACACAATCTCGTTATGTTTTTTTA
Source organism: Ectropis crepuscularia (assembly GCA_963693475.1). NCBI lineage: Eukaryota > Metazoa > Arthropoda > Insecta > Lepidoptera > Geometridae > Ectropis > Ectropis crepuscularia. The sequence goes on along the minus strand of OY856353.1, from coordinate 27,727,745 downwards.
GAATAATAACCAAAATAAAGGATCGTATGATATCTTTAGATCCCCTAATGCACTATACAGAATAAATAACAGCTGTCCGAGCACTGGGGAAGAGAACACGAATTTTAGCATCGTATTTGCTGAAAGGCTCGCGAGAGATCCTTTGTATCCCTACCCGTTGAATCCTAAACGGCCAAATGTGGCCGACGATTTTAGTACGATATCACGGCGGCCGCGCAGAAAGGTGATAGCAGAAAGATGAAAGGAGATAAGGGTACGCTAAACATTAAGAATTTTAGTGAATTTGATGCTATTTTGGTAGCTGTCGTGTGAAGTGTCCCTGCACGACTGGTCGCGGCGCGCGCACGGGTCGGGCTCGCTGGCGGGGCAGGCGTCGGTGTTCGACGAGCGCGTGGACGCGTGGGAGCCGCTGCTCGAGCCGGTCGTCGTCGACGAGAACGTCTACCGGCCCTGGGAGATCACCGCTACTCTCTTCCAGGTTTGTATCATTCTTGAAGTGGACACTTCTTTTAGCACACCACACACAGATTTTTGGTGGGGTGTGAATGGAGATCAACGTGACACGAAATGAAAGAAATTTTCGGGTAAACTCGGGACCATGGCCATTGCCTATCTAGAAATACGCCAACATTTCTAGATGGCCATGATCAAAGCCACGCCTTCCGATCTCACCCGCGTAGTTTAAAAAGTAAGCTATCAAATTCTGAGTTATAAGTTTTCCCTTCTATCGGCAGTTCCTATGACTGCCAATTTTATTTTGTTTGGTAGATATTTCTTTCTGAATTATAGATAATTCAGCGGTGGTCTCATATACATTTTCAGTGTGGCGGTTCTAACACGATAAAAAAAAAATTTGCTTTTGATTTTGCATGTATTTAGATAACGTAGATTCTTATGAAATTTGGTCGAGTGTCTGAATTTAATTTTAAATTGGAGCCGGTTTTGTTTTTTCGGAGATAATAAATTATTATAAACATGTAAATATCTCGTTCTTAGGCAAAATCCTATCCAATGTCGTCGTTGATTTGGTCTGTCTGTTGTTTTAGCTATCCTTAGTTTAATTGCCGGCACTTTTTGGAATTACTTTTTTTATTTTATTACAGTTATTTAAAATATGTAAATATCTCGTTTCTAGGCCAAGTCCTACCCCATGTCGTCCCGCTCGGAGAGCGCCGCCCCCGAGACGGAGTGCGACACGTCCGTAGCGTCGGAGCAGTCCCGGCGCACGCGCACGCGCACGCGCACGCGCAGCGAGTTCGAGTCGGAGACGTCGGCCGACGAGTGCGACACCGACAATGAGATGACTTTCATCAGGTAGGTACCGGTTTTGAAGTGAACATTTCTTTTGGCGCACCGTACACAGATTCTTTCGTTGGTAGAATGACCCTGATCGTCACGCTCGATAGTAAAAGGCGCGATCGGGTGAACTCGAGACTCCCGAGTGTGTGTTAAATAAAATAAAGTGGCCAAGTGCGAGTTGGACTCGCCCATGAAGGGTTCCGTTGCAGCAAGTAACATAATGTACATGGTACACATAGTTCTTGTAGTTCGTTGTAACTTTGATCGAAGTTTCAATAATAGTGTGTTTATGACGTACTAAAAAAAAACTACTCATCAGATCGAGTTCAAACTAATTTTCGTTGGTAGTTTAAATGGTAATGTACATCATATATTTTTTTTTGGTTTTTCATTCTCTTACTTTAGAAGTTAGAGGGGGGGACACACATTTTACCACTTTGGAAGTGTCTCTCGTGCAAATTATTCAGTGTAGACGAAAATTATTTTAGAAACCTCAACATCATTTTTGAAGAGCTATCGATAGACACACGTGTAGGTTTGATGAAAACAATTTTTTTGAGTTTCAGTTCTCAGTATGGGGGGCAACCCAAATTTTTATTTTTTTTTAATTTTTCTGTTCAAATCTTAATGCGGTTCACAGAATACATCTACTTACCAAGTTTCAACAGTGTAGTTCTCATAGTTTCGGCAAAAAGTGGCTGTGACATACGGATGGACAGACAGACAGACAGACAGACAGACAGACATGACGAATCTATAAGGGTTCCGTTTTTACATTTTACGGAACCCTAAAAAATAGTCAGCTTCACTAAACTGTGTAGCTGTGTTTACTATTTTTATACGACTTCCAAAAAGAAGGTGCTTATTAATTCGACAACATAATTTTTTATGTTGCCCGATTTCACGAGAACGCCCGAACCTTAGATAAAGTATAAGTAAGCCCGAGCCGAGTTTAACATTTCTTTTTTGTCTAAAAGTGTATTTTGTATGTACTTTCAGAATAGTCTCGTATACCTTTTTAACCGACTTCAAAAATGGAAGAGGTTATCAATTCGGTTGTAGGTACCTATGTTTTTTTTTGTATGTATGTTACGCGATTGCGTCGCCAATTGTGAATCAATTTTGATGGCTCTTTTTTTGTTTGGTAGATCACAGTTCAGAGATGATCCCATATAATTATATTTTATCGAAATCGGTGTTGTAGTTTTTGAAATATGAACACAAAACTATTAGGAGTTCAACATTATGATCCGGGTGGGAAATTCAACTTTTTACGAATTCAACATTTTGGGAATCAACATTTTGCGAATTCAACATTATAAGAATCCAACATTTTGCAAATTCAACATTATGGTCCAGAAGGAAACTAAAATTTGCTTTCATGTATTTAGATGATATAGATAGATATATAGAAACTCTTTATTGTGATACAGACAAATTAATAAAATTACAGTGAAATACTTATGAACTAGTACCACAAGTGGCGGCCTTATTGCTAAGAGCAATCTCTTCCAGGCAACCATCACAAAGGAAAAAAAAAAGTCTACATACAAATACAAACAGGGATAAGTGACATTAATTTAAAAAAATCCATTAAACATATATTCCTAAAATAAAATAATAAATATAACCCATAAAAAATAATAATATTATGCTTCCATAATATTTAAAACTTACATAATTAAGTGATAACAACAAATAATTACCTATACTAAGACAATAAGAGTGCGGATATTATGAATAGTGATTAAAAACCCGCCAGAAACACGAAACAATTACAACAAGTCTAAAACAATACAGTGCTACAACTTGCTTACAACTTCCTAGTGTCAACAGTGTTGCATTGTGATAAATAAAAATCTTTTACTTTGCCCTTAAAAACGCGCAAGGACTGCGACTGTCTCACAGAGGACGGCAAAGCGTTCCACAAACGGATAGCCTTACAGTAAAAGAGAATCCCCATAGAAGGAAGTCTTGTGTGATGTAGTGATAGATTCTTATGAAATTTGGTCACATGTTCGAATATGATTTTAAATTGAAGTCGGTTTTTGTTTTTTTGGCGAAAATAGATTATAACGAAAACTATCGAAGTTTTTGGTATGTGACCATTCGGCGTTTTGTGCTGTGCGCATTACTCCAAGCCTCTGTCATGAAGGATGTCTGTTTCGTCAGGAACCCCGGAGGTCGCGAGAGCCGCGCCGCCGCCGAGCTGAACCCCGGCGCCGGGGCCTTCCTCGGGGGGCTGGAGCTGGAGGAGTCCGACTCCGACAACGAGAACCGGCTCATGGACAAACTCACCACGGCCATCGGGCATCTCTTCACTGAGTGAGTTATTTTTTTTTTAACTAATATAGGTTCGCACTTGACCTCCATCTCGCCTGAAGTTAAGCGACGATGCGGTCTACGATGGAGCGTGCTTACCTAGAAGAAACCAATTCACTCTCGATTTGAAGACACCAAGGTCGTAACTATGGGGGAAAACCCACTCGGGTAACGCATTCTACAATCTAGACGTTCTTATCACAAACGTGGAGTCCAATCTCTTAGTTCGTGTTTTTAGAACATCAACCATGGACCGATGTCGCTTTTTTGAGATACGAGAAGTCCGATAGAAGAAGAGTTATTGTTGAGTTCTTGCTTGAGGTTGCTTTTTGAAGTAATAAAGCCTTTTTTAGATACATTGAGTACTTTTTGGTAATCAATCTTAGAAGTTCATTGAAGATTTACCATAAGAGGACGCAAAACAATTGGCTTACTAACAAACTTTTCCACATTTTTTGCGGGGGGACGTATATTTCACACATTTGTAAACTTGAACTCGCACAAGAGCAACAAACCTCTGTTTGCTTGAACTCACACAATACCAACAAACCTCTGTGTGCAGACAGAGGTTTGTTGCTCTTGTGTGAGTTCAAGTTTACCTAAAAAAGTTCACCTAAACAACACATGCACACATCTACGAAACGCTTTATAAGACGCGGTTGACCATTTTTGACAATCAAGCTCATTGGACATTCGTATGGGCACGAAAGGGGTACGTTAGCTTAGAACTAGGCTCGTCCCCTAAGAATTATTGTTGGTCTAAGTATAGGCAGAAAATAGTTACTTCGTAACTATTTTATAGTTACTTCGTAACTATTTTCTGATCTGTGGTATAGGTTTGATCATGCTAATTTCCGGCGTATCGTTCGAGCGGCGACGGAGCAGCGAAACGGGACATGTGTGTTAGTCCTTTTTTAGATGGGTGTAATCTTGTGAATTCGAAAACATTATGTAACATTTGTGCTGTTACTAAAATTCTGAATTTCTGAGTTTTCACTTCACTCTGTCACTCTATGACTGCCAACTTTTCATTTTGATATTTGTCGCAGTCTTTTGCCGAAAGCTGGTATTCGTTTGGTTGCGGTTTGTTAGTAGGTACATATAATTCAGCCTCACCCATAACGTACATATTATGAAACACTTATACCCACCCACACATATAACCATCACCGTATATCTTACTAGTCCACTAAAATAGTGGATAGAAAAAAAAGCTAAAGAGTGGCTTGAATGATACCTTATTTCGTGAATGATCTCGATGTTAATACTGATGATTCTACCAATATTAAAGATGCGAAAGTTTTGATGTGTGTTTCTCCAAAGTCGCAATAGCTGAACGGATTTGAGTTGAAATTTGATATACAGTTAGATTATACTCTGGAACAGTACATACTTTTTATCACGGGAAAATAAAGGCAACGGTAAATACTCGAGTAAAACCGGGGAGTGAAATAATAGTGATGTAATAAATTTTCAATGATCCTTTCCCAGTGATTCGAGCGGCGAGGAGCAGAGCAACGAAGAGGACTCGTCAGCTCCGGCGAGCGAGGCGGAGCCTGATGATGTGGAGAACGACAAGGCGGTCACCTTCATCGATGGAGACACCAAAAAGAAGGAGGACCACAAATCTGTTACTTTACAAGTAAGGATTCTAGATATAGGTACGAGTTAGTTTTTGGGAATAGAAGAGACATCATGAACGAAAATGGTTGTTCAAGTCTAATCGATGTTCATAGTTCAGAGACATTCGATTGTCTAACATCATCCCCAGATATTTTATTTGTGTGTATTTTAATTAAAATCTTCTTTTGGTGCACCACACACAGATTTTCCTTGGGCTTGAATGGTGAATTGTGCTCAAGAGTCACGCTAGTGAATGAAAAAAATAATAATTGTCAGTCATAGGAACTGCCGATAGAAGTGAAAACTTAAAACTCAGAATTAGATAGCTTACCTTGGAAACTACGCGGGTGTACCGGAGGGTGTGGCCTGGTCATCATGGCATGGCCATCTAGAAATGCGTCAGCGTTTCCCATTGGCTGACGCATTTCTAGATCGCCATGCCCCGCCCTTTTAGCATTTCCGATTGGCTGACGCACTTCTAGATGGCCAATGGCTATGGTCCCGAGTTTGCCCGAAGATTTCTTATCATGCCCGAGCGTGACGCTAGAATTCAATTCACAGCCCACGAAAAATCTGTCTAGGCGCGCCAAAAGAAGTTTTCACTTCAAAAATCTTTGGGTGAACTCGGAACCATGTCGGTGTCATGGCGTGTTACCTTGGTTACCATTACACATTTATACATCTAGTTTAGATGACTACCTACGCTTAGAAGACTTACGACGACAATCTTTTGAAGATTTATTACAGACTAGCAGCGCCCTCCGGTTTCACCCGCGTAGTTTCCAAATAAGTGAGCTATTAAATTCTGAGTTATAAGTTTTCACTACTATCGGGAGTCCTTATGCCAATATTTTTTAAATTTTTTATAGGTTTGAACTTCACCGCCATCTCGCCTGATGTTAACCGCCAATGCAGTCCACGATGGAACGTGCTTATCTGGAAGAATCCAATTCACTCTCGATTTGCAGACACCACAATTACAATTATTGCTACTTTTCCTAAACAAGTGCAAGGACATGTTGCCGTTGTGTCATTGCAGGAATGGATTCAAAGATTAGCGATGTTTTTTTGCTAGAAAGTAGGGTAAAGGGGGCATACTTTAATATTTAGTCATTTGAACCTAGGATATTTATTACATCACTTGGTAGTTCACATAATAACACAAATTTCAAATGGGAATTCCGTTACAACATACAGTTGAATGCGTCTGTAAAGAGACCTTGTCAATAAACACTGCAGCTGGGCACTACGACGTTTCGGCAGTGTTACAACCGGTGAGAAAGCTGAACTAAACAATTTAGATCGTCGTTAAGTCGGTAATGTTTTTAATATGAGTTGAAACCGCTGAAGTTTCTTTCCATTGTGGAATTTAACACGCTACGGATCCTCGGTCCGTGCTTTTCATTAACAATAACATTGTTTTTAAATTGATTTCAAAAGCACCAACAATATTTAAAGGCAATGATAAATACCATAATTATTACAGATATTAATAAAACTGCCCTTGTTGTCTAGGACAAATAGTTCTCGACATTTTACTAAAACAAGGTAAACATTACGTCGACAAGTCGACATAATACCTAAAATTATCACAATGCCCATAACAGATAGATATCAGCGCACGCGCACCTATAAAGAACATTTCGCAAAAACAGCAACAGAATCGCGAAAGCCTAAACTAAATAAAGTGTTGTGTGTTGCATCTCAGGACCCCGTCCGACAGGATTCGGTGGACTCCGGCCTGGACACGGAGAGTTTCGCCGAGCGCCTCTGCACGTATGTCCTGCTGGAGGCTCGGGACATGCTGAACGTGACCGTGACCCCCGCCGCGGCCAGGGTCCTGCTGGCGCTCTCAGCTGCCAGCACCGACCGCGCCGGCGCCGTCACCGCCATCGTGGCCGGGGAGAGCGGACTGCAGCTCACTAACGACATTGGTAACTACATAATTCATCATCTCATCTGTAGTCTGCAGACATCCACTTTTGAAGAAAATAGAAGACTTATCACCTGAATTAAGAACATATTTATCTAGAAATAAGACACTCTCAATGTTCAAACGTTGGGTATTCGCTTGTATAATCCAATCCCTGCACAAGTGGAAGATCCGAATGAAAACAAGTTTAAAATGAAATAAAATTTAATGCTGATAAAAAATTCTACAATATATTACCGCGAACCTCTTCGGAAGTTTCCATAGTTTTCTCCCAATTCTTAATTTGTATTTTATACATCGTTTATGTCTGTTTTCCTATTACAGGCCCCGGCTCTACAGTACATTTGAAGACGAGAGCTGAGACTGACTTGGCAGGGAACGACAGAGTAATTGCCATAGCAGACTATGATGTAGATACTAGCCGACCTAGCACACCAGGTGAGGAATATTGTGGTAGTGTTTTCCTACACCATACATCTGGGGGCTAGTTTAAATCCCTGATCAGCAGCTCTTATTCCTTAAATGTTATTAGAAATTTAACCCACATTTTGGAATAAAGATTATTATATATATTTTTTAGGTTGTTAGAATAAAGTTTCTCTTAAATATTTTGTAGGTTGTGATACGTCAGCTGCAGATTTATTGGATGAAGCTGACGAGAAGCATAAACCAGAAATGACGGATATCAGCGATGAGTGGGATTGGTAAGACAAATTTTAGCCTTATTTAGTTTGATGAAACGAAGAAAGAATAGAATAGAATAGAATATTATTTATTATCATGGTAGCAACATTCACATATATAATTACAAAAAAAATAAGTACATAGTATGAACGCCACTACACAGACTCGTCACATTACAATTTGACATTTGATGTACAACATAAAATGTGTTTGTACTTAGACTTATTCAAATAATAATAGGTACTCCGTTTATATTTTCGTAATAATAAAAAAAAAAAAAAACAATATATATGGAAGGTAGATACCACCTTAGCAGTTCCACCACCTACGACATAGGTACATGTTTATGTGAGAAATAATTTCATTTTACAAACTGTATAAGGGCTTTGTCTATTTTGTTACTTATTTATGAAACAAGTCAATTTAGATATGATTGGAATTATTATAATATAAATTAAGAATGATCTAATCCTTAAGATTTTTTTTTTCTATTAATGCTGCATATAAGAAAATATTAATTAAATATAATTGGAATGATTGTAATATACATTAAGAATAATTTAATCCTTAAGATTTTTTTTTTCTATTAATGCTGCGTCAAACAAAATTTTACAGAAAACATACAAATACGACAAAAACAATAACATAACAGTGCCTAGGTAGTATATGCCTTCTCAGACTACCTTTCATGTAAGAAAGCGACAATATCATCTTAAATTAAAATTCATCAAAATTATTATAATCATTCCTGACACCATCCGTATAATCTAATGCAGTCAAGACTGTTAAACATACATATATTAACTAACTTTATTTCCCAAAAGGTATGTAATCGGTAAGGTGTAAGTAATTAGTTATGTTCTGTGGATATAAATCACTTTATATTCCAATGATCATTTGTTCATGCCGAATTCACAAGAAATGTATTATGTGACTACCCACATTACCACATTTAAAACATATACCAGCACTACTATCTACACAGAATGGGAGTGTCAATTGTATGTTGACACTATTAAGTTTAGTCCCATCGCAATTCGCAACTTCAAGTGCGAGACATGGCTTGCCTCGTGGCTTAGTGGGGAGTAGCTCGGCCTACGAAGCTGAGGGCCGTGGGTTCGATTCCCACCCAGTTCAAATATTTGTACTGTGTCTGGGTGTTTCTATGTATAATAAGTATGTATTTAAAACTATACAAGTATTATATCAGCTATGTGGCCGCGATAGTACATGCTTTGCTTAGTTTGAGGTCAGATGGCGCCGTGTGCGATGTCCACCCATATTTATTTATTTCTTAACAAAATCACTAAAACTGAGCTAGGTGTTATTCATTAGCGCTTATCAATTTATATTGGGTATAATCATTATTTAGATATTCTGAAATCTTATAGATTGATTTCGACAAAAGTAACTTTTTGACATTGGCACGAAATTTGCTTTCAGTTTCTATGTGTTGGATATTGCTTGGAAGTTTATTATATAGTTTCTGTCCCATCACTTTTGGTAATTTTCCAATCATAGTCAACCGATGCTGTATTGGTAATAAAACGTTACTGTTCTTGCAACTTCTAATTTTCAGTTTACTACTATGCTTTTTATATTCACTAAAATTAGCGCGGACATACTTCAACACTTCAAAAATGTAAACAGAAACTGACGTCATTATCCCTAAACTTACGAAGTGCTCCCTGCATGACTCCCTCCATTTACTCTTTGTAAGTACTCTGACAGCACGCTTTTGCATCTTTAAGATACGCTCGTAATTAGTCGAAGAGCCCCAAATGAGTATACCATACGACATTATGGAGTGGACGTATGAAAAATATACCTCTTTCAGTTGTTCTTCTGAGGTGAAAGGTCTCAGCTGTTTGAGAGCATATATTCCCTTGGACATTTTTGCACATGTGACGTTTATATGCTCTTTCCAAGTGAGTGCAGCGTCCAACTCAAAACCTAAAAGTTTTGCTGTGTTAACACTTTGTAGATTTTCATTATTATCCATTGGAATCTGCAAAGTTGTTTGTAAAGGGGACACAGCATTAAAACATATCACATTCGTTTTATTGGTATTTAGCTTCATACCGTTAATTACAAACCACTTGTTTAAGCTTTTCATTATTTTCCTTATACTTTCTAATAGTTTTTCTATAGAATCAGCGGCTACAATTATAGTAGTATCGTCAGCATACTGCACTATGTCTCCCCCGATGTCCAAGTGAGCCATGTCATTCATAAATGTAATAAACATGACGTTACCGAAAGATGAACCCTGCGGAATACCAATGCTAAGCCTTTTTGCTTCTGATCTAATAGGCTTGCCATTTATTTTAACTTCAACAGATTGTTGTCTATCCGTTAAAAATGACTCAATAAGGTCTTTTATTTCATTTTTGATACCGTATACTTCTAGCTTCGCCATAAGTAATCTGTGATCTACTGAATCAAAGGCCTTGGATAAATCTAATAGTATAACGGCTACACGTTGTTTACGTTCAAGACCTTCGCCTATTTTCTCTACTATTCTAAGACATGCCGATGTAGTTGATTTTCCAGCTCTGTATGCAAACTGACAATTTGAAAGCGCCGCATTTTCATTTAAATGTTTCATAATGCCCTCTGATAATATACTTTCTATCAACTTTGATATGGTAGGTACAATAGTTATTGGCCTGTAATTGTGTACATTAGTAATTTCACCCTTACCTTTATAAAGTGGTGTTAAACGTGACATCTTCAGTTCTTTGGGATATGTCTTGGATTTCAGAATGTTATTGATTATATATGTTAGATGAAAACAAATGAATGGCAAAATTTTAAATAAAAAGTTTCCGCTAATATCAAAAATGTCTTTAGTGTCCGAATTACGAATCTTATTACTCGCTATTTTTATGAGTTCGTCCGGGTAAATTTGTTGTATTTCAAAAACTGGCAATTCAGAGACATATTTTTTTAAAAATTCTATGGCCGCACTTCTATTAGGTTTATGATTTCTTTCCAATTCCTGGCCTATCGATATAAAATAGTTGTTAATATAATCAGGAATTTCAAAATTGTCTATTTGTCTATCTGATTCAACATCTTTTAAATCCCAATACCATTCTTGCTTACATTTATTTGTATCTTCTTTAATGACCTGCCAGACCTCTTTTTTTTGATTTTTTGAATTTTTTATGCGATGATTTATGTAGTCTCTTTTATTTGTAAATAATAAATTATCTCTCATTTCTATTTTCTTTGCTATTATACTTGATTCCAAATATTGGGGAAACTGTCTCTAGTAAAAGTAAAAGTAAGAATGATTAAATACCTACCAACCTTACTATTTTTAAATTTTCGAGTGGTATACAAAAAAAAATTTCATTCTAAATTTGCATGAGCCTATAGTTAAATTTCTGTTACCCAAATCTTAAGACTCAGTGAGTGCTAATATATATCGAACAGGAAAAAGAGCAAATGAGGAGCACTCTGGAAGATGCAATCTTCCGATATAGATTTACAGCTAGCTCTAGGCAGCGCTTACCACGTTTGCCCACACATAGACAAAATTTAGTTTAGATTGGAGCCTTAAATCCTTCTTTATATAGTAATTTCAATTTTTTTATAATTTAGTTTCGAGGGTGGGTTCCCCGGAGGACAGATGTCCCCCCCGGAAGCGCGCGAGTGGTCCCCCCGCGCGCCGCCGCCCCCGCCGGCGCTACACAACAAGCTCACTGATCTCACGCTCACCGTACGACTGCACGACTTGGATCATCTTACTGTAAGTATACATACTTACAATATAAACAAGATAGCAAGAGGAAGAACCAGGGATTAAAAGGCAGAAGAAGAAGGGAAGGGTGGACAGATTAAAAGAGAAAATGAAAAATGTAGATTAAAAAGTTACCCATCAGATATCTAAAAGGTAGTCAAATCTCTGACAAATTACTATGGTTATTTAACCATACACTCATTTTACTTACTACTTTTTGCATTTGCTCTAAGTGTAAAATGAAACAAGTTTAGAAGTACTAGCACATATGGCAAATCTAGTTAGGGTAGAAAAAAACAGTAAAACAAATACCTAGCCAGTGCATTTTAAATGCAAAAGACGAAATAGTGTAAAATTTTAAACATCTATTGTGTTCCAGATTCTGTGTCCTCAACGAACTGTGTCTAAACTCCACGTGTTACATCCTAGCAAGAATGCGACAAGATATTACATCGCAGTCGAAAGGACGTCTAAGTACAATGTAAAGAAGATCGTCGTTAGATCACCATTACAAGTAATTTCTTGTTTCCTTACTTTAATTTCTTAAATTCAACATGATATTACAGTTAGTCTTATACATTTTCAAATCAAGATAATATTCACAAATTTTGCACGTTTTGCCATGTAATCACAAGTACGCCCAATTTAATGAACCAAATAATAAAAATCGTAGGATCACCATCATTGTAGAATTAAGTATTCATTCATCATTAACTGTTGCTATTTTTTCTAGGTCCGCAACGAAACTTCCTACGCTTTAGAATTGTTCTACAACGCTAAAGACTTGCAAGCTATTGGTGCTGATCTCATTGGCTCCCTCACAAACCCGTTCGATGATAAGATGCGTCTCGCCGTCATCGCACCTCAACAAACGTACAACGTACCACTATATATCGCGTATCACTGTAAACTCTATTTGCTTCCATCAAACTTTGAGTAAGTACATTATACTATAGATCAAAAAGGAAAAAATAATAAAATCATAGCTTTCATATGAATGAGAAAAGACTTCTCTAAAAAGTTACTGATAAACTTCAGTGAATAGATCTAACTAAAGCTTTTGAGCGTATTGACATGGAATATGATAAAGTTTATCTCAATCATTTAAGAAGTTTGTCTATTTTAGTGGTTTTATTTACTTAGTAAGATTATGGTTTAATGAAACCAAACAATTTAATTTAATGAATGAATTAAATTTAATGAAGACAAATCAATGGATTTATCTATTATCAAATACGCATGGCCTGTAAAAGATTGTCATTTTCAGAGAAGCATAATATTTGGTGTTCCCTAAGGTACACACTAGCTCTTCGTCTGAATTTGGATCTTTTTAAAATGTCTAAATTGAACTTTAGTTAATTGGTCGGTCTGCCTACCTACTAGTATTACCTATTAGTACCCTATTAGTACCTATTAGTAGTAAACTATGCACTCTCTATAATGAGTCTTTTTTTACAGGAGTTATCAAACAGCAACACAGGGAATTTGGTGGATGGATCTTGCCAATGATTTGGGTACGCCGAGAGACATGATCTGTCCTGCGAAAGACGGAGCGGACAAACGAATATTTGCTATGAGAATTCTAGCTGTAGAAGGTATAGTACAAAATAGATAGTTTAAATTATTGTGTTTTTTTTTCTAATGTATTCAAGTTTCAGTAGTATCTACCATATGATTTATCTATTTTTAATGCAGTAGGTAGGTACTTCATGTTTTTGTATATTTTCATTTTTTTTATAAATTGCCGATTTGTTTATTATTGTTACTAATTTTCAATGAAATAGCTTTAATTGGTTTTGAGGGTTCTAAGTATTTGTTTTGTTTACAGTCTTGTTTTTTTCAGGTTGCCAAAGCCACAAAGTGAGCAGATCTATTCCAAACTATTTGGTTCGAGTTTTGCCGCCTCTTGCCCTGTACAATAGACTGCCATATGCCATAGAGGTATGTAAGATAGATGAACGAACTTTTTTGGTCGCACTGTTAAAATGAAACACACATTTAGAAAAACAAGAAGACTAGTAAAACAACTGGCGGCGTTATCGCTGAAAGCGGACGTCTTCCAGACCTTGTCAGAAAGGAGAATAACCTAAGGATAATCTCTTAAAAGAGTAAATTTTGCAGGTGTCATGTCCCGCGATCGACTGGCGCGTGCGCATAGAAGCCGGCGAGCGCACGCACACATACACGCTGCAACTCACACAACCGCAGCGGCTGCACATCAACCTGCAGTACATGAACGCTTCCTGGAACGGAAGCTTTACTTTAACCCCGGGTTAGTATATACAAATCAATATAATATAGCTAAATAAATGCACAGAATAGATGACAATTGTGTAAATGCAAAAATGCAATGGACAATGGACATTCTTGGTCCTTCGCCAAAGACAGAGTCTCCGAAGTGTAGATTAGGTGATCGCACTTTATGGTCACTTTAATAGGGTCTCGGGCCTTGTATTTCAAAGATAGAGAGAGTCAGGGACGTTGTCCATGATGTTTTGACAACCGGGATAGCTTAACAAAGCTAAATAAACATATTTATGGAAACATACTTTATCGCACTTAAATTAGATCCAAAAAAATACTAGCAGTTGACGACCTTATCGCTAAGATGGTAAAAAAGAAATGAGTAATGGAAGACAGGGAGTAAAATTAGGAGTACATAGATACGTCCGAATGATAACACAATAATAATAATGATTACTTCGTCAACCAGGTGGCGTATACAACTGTTTTCATTTTGTTTCGGATGACTTGATAAAGATTGAAAGAGGCATTTTCCAGGGTAACCGTTTGAGTGCATTGTGGTTTTACCTAATTTAAAACCGCTCAGCACTCTGTTGAAGGATTCAAAGTTAAGCTATCGTCTTTGTAGAGGAGGTGAGGTTATATCTCATCAGCTGTACAGGGACGCCCTCAAACTCTTTGCATCGAAACGCCAAGATTTGATAGTGCTGTTAAAAATCACGGAGAGTTTTAGTAACGCCATCAAGATGAAGTTTCGTGTAGACAAGTGTGCGTGTACATATACAGCGAGGGAAAAATAGTAAATTCAGAGAATTTATAGCTTTTCGAGATTGTAACTCTCAGATCCCACTCCGAAGGCGAGACCTACAAATATCTCGGTATGTCACAGTCATTGTGTATATTAGCAGATGATGTAAAGAAATCGGTGAAGGGGCGCTTCTTTTACCGGCTGACAAAAGTACTTATAAGTATTCTCTCAGGCGGTAACATAGCGCGAGTTTTCAACTGTTGGGTAATACCTCTGCTGATATACTCCTTTGGCATACTGAGATGACTGCCTGACTCCCTGATGACTGAGCTCGACGCCCTGGACAGAAAGGTCCGTCATTCGCTCACTACACGCCGTATGCTATACCCACGCTCGTCTGTTATGAGACTGTGTACATTTTATACAGACGTGACGTCACAACCCACCACACCGGAAGTTCGATGATCTACATCTCTGTCGATTTCTAATAATTTGATTTAACAAAAAATTCATGTCCAATATTTTTCCATGATATATCTGGCGAACAAATCAAAATGGTATATTGAATTCCTATCGAAAATTGGTTGTACCAATTCAAATTTTGAACAAATTCAGTTACCTAAGGTTCTAATGATGCAATCTTTAAAAGATAGACATATGACACATGTAGAGTCACCCAACTAAAGCTCTCAAAAAGCAATACGTTTTCCCGTTTTTCTACATTTTTCATACTTGTTCCGTTTCTGTTGATGGTAGCTTACTGTTAAATAGCCGCCTATAGCCTTCCTCAATAAATGGACTATCAAACAAAGAAAGAATCTTTGAATTCGGACAAGTAGTTCCCGAGATCCTTGCGTTTAAACAAACTCTTCAACCCAGTCACCATCCCATTATGTAGTTAGACCAATGAAATATCGGTTCTGTTTCCAGAGATGACGGACAAGGTGGTGAACCTGTGCAACGAGTACGAGGGTCCGGGCGCGCCCGTGCAGCTGCGCGTGCGGGCGGCGCGCGCGCTCGCCGTGCAGCTGTTCGTGCACGCGCAGCACTGGATCATCAACAAGACCGGCCTGCCGCTGCACATGAAGGTGAGTGTACGGTGACCCGGCTCTAGTGGCTACGGTCCACGGTCACCCGGCTTTAGTGGCCACGGTGACCCGGCTCCAGTGGGTACGGTGACCCGGCTCCAGTGGGCACGGTGATCCGGTTCCAGTGGGCACGGTGACCCGACTCTAGTGGCCACGGTGACCCGGCTGCAGTGGGCACGGTGACCCGGCTCTAGTGGCCACGGTGACCCGGCTCTAGTGGTCACGGTGACCCAGCTCCAGTGGGCACGGTGACCTGGCTCTAGTAACCACGGTGACCCGGCTCCAGTGGGCACGGTGACCCGGCTCTAGTGGCCACGGTGACCCGGCTCCAGTGGCCCCGGAGACCCGGCTCCAGTGGCCCCGGAGACCCGGCTCCAGTGGCCCCGGAGACCCGGCTCCAGTGGCCACGGTGACCCGGCTCCAGTGGCCACGGTGACCCGGCTCCAGTGGCCACGGTGACCCGGCTCCAGTGGCCACGGTGACCCGGCTCCAGTGGCCACGGTGACCTGGCTCCAGTGGTCACGGTGACCCGGCTCTAGTGACCACGGTGACCCGGCTCTAGTGGTCACGGTGACCCAGCTTCAGTGGCCACGGTGACCCAGCTTCAGTGGCCACGGTGACCCGGCTCCAGTGGCCACGGTGACCCGGCTCCAGTGGGCACGGTGACCCGGCTCTAGTGGCCACGGTGACCCGGCTCTAGTGGCCACGGTGACCCGGCTCTAGTGACCACGGTGACCCGGCTCCAGTGGCCACGGTGACCCGGCTCTAGTGGGCACGGTGACCTGGCTAAAGTGGTTTATTATTATCATCAAGACCATATTTTGCTCTTTCCCCCGGACCTCGCTCAGGAGTAGACGTGCGCTAGGATATTTTCGAAATTTTATTTCATTTTATAAATAAATTAAAACAATAAATTAGATGTGTTAAAAGAACCAAGACTACCAGGAGCGCATGATTGTGAAGGAGGTGGATCGAAGTCATCACGCACACAGGAACGCTTACATCAGACACCGCATCACTTGGTGAGCTACACACACTAACGCTGTTACGATCTACACTTGTGCTACGAGCTACGGTCGACACCTTTGCTACGGTCACTGCATCGGTACGTCTAATCGCCTTTCACTTCTGGGAGCCTGGTACTTGTGCCTATCGAGGCGCTCTCTAAACGCGTTGTCGCCCCCGCACCTGACGCAACCCCGCACCTGACGCACCCCCTCCCGCCACCCGCTCAACCAGTTGTGAGCCTGAGTTCAACATACATTGGACGGAAAGCGAATTCGTTTGAATGCGTCGATAGGACCAGCGGTGTAAGACCTCTCCGCCCCGTATCGCGTGGTGTTTATATTATACTACGTCTTATTGTTGCACTCCTGGTACATTGAGTCCAATACACTACAATGCCTAAGGTGAATCGTTCCCCACCGCCATCGTCACCAATAAGCTATCCTGTCGGCCTCAAAGTGCCACCAATACCACCATTGAAATCTTCTTCAGACTCGGATCTAAATAAGGATTTTGATGCCAATATTACTTTACGGAATAAAAATACTAATAAGGAAGTATTGAGACAGATGCATGACATGTTGGAGTCTTTCCGGGAAACAATGGTGAGTCGATTTGATATTATTGAAAGTCAAAATAATGATCTTAAACAGACAGCTGATTTTTTATCACAGCAAAATAACGACTTACTGGTGCGGATAAAAACACTAGAACTAAACAGGAAGGAAGATATGAATTATATTAAATCATTAGAGGAGAAGTGTGAGTTCCTTGAAGGAAGATATTGCATGTCACGGATTGAAATAAGGAATGTACCCGTTACCAAAGCCGAATCGAAGACTGAATTATGCAAAATAGTGGAAAAGTTTTCTTCTATTGTGAAGGTCTCTTTATCTCAGAACGAGATAAAAGACATTTACCGACCGCAAACAAAGGGAGACTCTAGTAGACCTATAGTCGTCGACTTTGTAACGGTCATAAAAAAGGAAGAGTTCCTTTCAGCGGTTAAGGTGTACAATAAGAGCCAAGATAGGGAACATAAACTTAATTCAGGTATGCTGAAAATAAATGTCCCTACCAAACCGATCTTTATTTCTGAGTATTTGACATACAAACAAAGAAAAATTTTTTACATATCACGAATGTTTGCGAAAGATAATAATTTCTCCTTCTGTTGGACATCGCGTGGTATAACGTACCTAAAAAAAACCGAAGGCTCAAAGTACTTCCGAGTTGAGTCAGAAGAAGATCTGAGCAAATGTAAAATCTGACTAATATATGTTGCTATTTTTTATTGTCTGGTTAAATGCGACCTAAATTTAACACAATTTTTTAATTATTGTTATATTCTTTTTATTTTGTTTTTGTTAATTAGAATAGCATATGTTATAATTACACATAAATACACTCATAATGCAATACACTTATTTATCATAATACTTTTTGTACACAGCATCACACAACAAATACACATGTTATCTATTATATACAAATATATTTACACACATTACACTCAACAAAATTTTCATAATACATTGTTTCCGGGCGCTTCGCTTGAACCCGCACCCACACACCTCTCTTCTGTCTCTTATACCTATTCAATACTGTCACAAACGTATGCACCAATTTTGAGTTGTACTTTAGATAATGGATAAGCTAGATATGATTAATGACATTGATATGCTATCAGTGGCAAACGCCTATGAATGTGAACCTAGAAACTGTCATAAATATTTAAATACGAGCTCACCTAGTTTAAAGATACTTACGCAAAACATTAGGAGCATTGGTGAGGCGACTCGTTTTAGTGATTTCATTCTTCTTTTATCTCACATTAATATCGACTTTGACATAATAATATTAACGGAGTGTTGGCTTTCGTGTTGCTCACAAGTACCTAAATTAAATGGATACAATTCCACAGTAACTAATTTAAACCGATTTCAAAATGACGGAGTTGTTGTCTACTACAAATATAACTTGAATATCAATATACAGGAACCAACAACTGTCCGATGCAATTGTCTTATAATAAAAACAGATAAAATTGTCATTATGGCTATATATCGTCCACATGCTTATGATAAAACTAAGGGTACCAAACAAGACAATATCGATGCTTTTCTGGATGAGCTTGAAGTAATCACCGAAAAATATAGTTCATACAGAGATAGAGTACTCATTGGTGACATAAATATAAACATTATTGAAAGTGGTAACCATAACGCTGATAGGTATCAGAATATTCTAGCATTCCATGGACTTATTGCTGGTCATTGTTACGTCACTCGAGATGCTGGAAACTCCTGTCTAGATCATGTTTTCCTTAATACTAAATATAGATCAAATATTGTTGTTATTGATAGCTCAATTACGGATCACAAGGCCGTAATGTTGGATATTGGTTTGGACTTATCTGAAATAAGACCAATCTCTCCAAATACAAGGGTCGATTATGACGCAGTGGCCAAAGATATTGAATTGAGTAATTTGGAGCCTATTTTTCTAAGTGAAAACCCGTCGTATGGGATTTACTTTTTAATTAGCACCTTCCAAGAAAGCATTAAAAAACATACTTCAAAAAAAAGACTCCCTAAACGAAAAATTGTACTAAAGCCCTGGATGACCCAAGGCCTATTGCGATGCCAACGTAACAAAGATAATCTACACAGAAAGCTCAGAAATGACCCTAACAATAATGTAATAAAAACTACATACTCCCGTTATAAAAATTTTTATTTCAATTTAATTAAGCAGATAAAAAGGCAATATGAAAAGGAACAAGTAGATAAGGCAGGGAAGAATCCAAAACTTTTGTGGAGGGCTATTAAATCAATAATTTCTAGTACTAATAAGAACAACTCTTTACAATTATTAGGTGACGAAAATAAACAGGTACAAGTGAATAAAATTAATCAGCACTTTGTTAATGTAGGTAAAAGTTTAGCAGAAAATATATTAAATAACTCTGAATCTGATACCTCCACTACTAAATCTTTTCAAAATTCAATGAACTCGATGGTTATGACCGAGACAGACGCCAAAGAAATTGACGTATTGATTTGCGGTTTAAAAAATGAATGTTCGATAGGATGGGATGGGATACCAAATAAACTGCTAAAGCAGGTGAGACATGTCATCACTCCTGCACTTGTACATATATTTAATCTTTGTCTGACCCAAGGCATTTTCCCCTCGTTATTAAAAAAGGCTGTTATTATACCGATCCATAAGTCGGGGCATGGAGACTGTGTCAAGAATTATAGGCCAATTTCAATTTTACC
Source organism: Ectropis crepuscularia (assembly GCA_963693475.1). Classification (NCBI taxonomy): domain Eukaryota; kingdom Metazoa; phylum Arthropoda; class Insecta; order Lepidoptera; family Geometridae; genus Ectropis; species Ectropis crepuscularia. The sequence goes on along the minus strand of OY856353.1, from coordinate 27,707,767 downwards.
TTCTATTTCTAAGTTACTGGAGAAAATCCTTAATAAAAGGCTTGTTAGCTATCTGGAAAAGTTTAAAATTCTCTCTGAGAACCAGTACGGATTTCGTATAGGTAGATCTACTACCGATGCTGTCCTCCAACTAACTAATTTTGTTACTAATAATCTTGACAACAGTAAAAAAGTAATTGCGATCTTTTTGGACCTGGCAAAGGCTTTTGACACCGTCTCCATACCCCTACTATTAAAAAGACTTCAGGAGGTTGGAGTACGTGGGCAATCGTTAAAGATTTTCACAGATTATCTATCTGATAGATATCAGTGTGTTAAGATTGGGGAGTATATTAGTGCCGATCTTCCAGTGACATTTGGAGTCCCGCAGGGTAGTATACTCGGCCCAACATTATTTTTGATTTATGTTAATACTTTATGTAATCTACAAATCAATGGCCGAGTGCTATCCTACGCGGACGACACAGTTCTTCTCTTTCAAGGTCAATGTTGGGATGACACATTTGAGACTGCTCAAATTGGTCTAAACAGTGTCTGCGATTGGTTAAAGGCTAATATTTTAACTTTAAATAGTGATAAAACCAAATACATAACATTTTCAATATTAGATTCTAAACAACCACCTGATGGTCATTTAATTCCACATGCATCAGGTTGCTCACTAACAGAACAATGTTCTTGTCATGCTCTGGAAAGATGTAAACAGCTTAAATATTTAGGAGTTCTCATTGATCGAAATTACAAATTTGGTCCTCACATTAGTCATATTGCAGGCAGAGTGAGAAAGTTAATGTATGTTTTCAAAAACATTAGACATGTACTACAGCCACAATTGATGAAACGTGTTTATCAAGCTCTTTGTGAGAGTTTGCTCTCTTATTGCATCTCATCATGGGGTGGTGCTCATAAGTCTAGGATGAAAACGCTTGAAGTGGCGCAGAGAGCATTACTTAAGGTTAGCATCTTTAAACCTATTCGATTCCCTACATCAAAATTATTTGACACGTGTGATGTGCTCACAGTAAGACAACTCTTTGTGTTGGCAGCGATACTTAAACAACATGAGGTAGTTCCGACAAGTAGGAGGCTGGAGTTTAAGGAAAATCCTCAACGTACAAAGAGGAGACAAGATGATGTCTACAAATTGCCTAGACTTAAAACTAGCTATGGTAAACATTTTTTACAATATTTGGGTCCCTATCTTTATAATGTAGCCAGTAAAACAATAGATATTAAGGATATAAATAGGTATGAATGCAAACGCAAATTACTTGTTTGGCTTAAAGGAAAAAAATATGAAGAGACTGAAGCGTTACTAGAGATTGTGACTTATTAAAATAGGTAAACAAAACTATACAAATAATAAACCTAATAATATTTAATTCAACCAATTACACACAAATTCATTTCAGCGCGCTCGCTCACACATGCACACACACCCTCACACACACACACACCCACACGCACCCTCACACACAAATACACACCCTCTCTCATACGCGCATCTCGCGTACTGATATCATACACACTTTTTTGTTCTTTTAGTTTTTACTTTTATGTCCATTCAATGTGTTAGTAGTATGTTAAGTATCAATTGTAAGGGTGGAGCATACTACTCATCCTAAGTCTACAGGGCTTTGCCCTTTTATTAGGGAGTAAGTTTACTCCAGTATTAACTTGTGCCAATGTTTTTTTTAAACACTATTCACGTAAGTTAAAGTGTACCTCTTTTATGAATAAACTTTTTATTATTATTATTTTATTATTATTATTATTTTCGTCTTAAGTAAGTAAAATACAAAGGCGCGGTGCCCGTGGGTCGCTTGGTGATTTAATTAATTAATTATGGTGGCTTAATTATGGGAAAAATATTATTCTCGTATATTTTTTCTATGATAAAAGACACAAGTGTACCGAATTTTGAAGCGTTAGTTATTTCTTGTCGTCAGAGTCGTCACTCGGACGCGGTGGATCCAACTGTAGTGGCCACGGCGACTCGGTTCCAATGGCCACGGTATTCGGCTCTACTAGTAGGCTTTACTAGTGTTTAATTGAGCTAGACTTTAGTCTAGTGTCTAGTTTAGTCTAGTAGTCTAGTCTAGTGTGACAAGGCTTTAGCCTTGTCACACCGGATAGAGCCTTTTAAGACGGGTTGATGATATAGTAACTATCGTGGCTCAAATCTGGACTCAATTAGCTTAGGAATAGGACGAAGCACCGAGGCAGTTGGCAAAGTGAGAGAGAGGAATGTACACAGCAATGGGATAGAGAAGGCTGTGGATGATGATAATTATAGATATTGGTAATGGTAGGACTTTTCGCAGAGTCTGCCTGGGGAAATACGATACCTTTGCCAGTTATTCTACCGCCAAGCAGTATTGTGCACTCATTACTGTGTTCCGGTTTGAAGAGCAATGTTTCCAGAGAAATTACAGGACTTAGATATATGACATCTTATATCTCTGGCTGACGAGCGCAGTGCAGTGCTAGGAATTATTTGGACTCTTCATGTTCCAATAGCTACATGTCACCGTGCTGTTATGTGGCAGGCATGTTACTTACCATCAGGCACATGTCCTGCTCGTTACGTCACTCTTTATTTGAAGTAAAAAATCACGTCAAAATTTAGTTTTTTAAAGAGTCCCGTGTGGTCGTCAGGGCCGTCACTCGGACGCGGTGTACGAGGTGACGGAGGACCCGCTGCTGTGGAGCCCGACGCGCGCGTGGTCGGGCGGCGGCGCGCGCGCACGCTTCCGCGCGCACCACTCCGCCTGGTCGCGCGCCGCGCGCCTACCCGCCGCCGCGCCCGGCCTGGTCGTGTGTCCGCACACGGAGCGCAGGGTCAGCTACAGACTGCTGCTTAATGTGAGTCACAAACACAGGTGAAACTAGCGATGGATAAGCGATGGCGGTGGGGTGACGGCGGAGCGGCGATGACGTAATTGTAAGCACGGGACCGCGCCTAACCTGGTCGTCTACCTGCATATGGAGCGATGGGTCAGCTACCTCTTAATGTGAGTATGGAATACATGGGCGAAACTAGCGATGGCGGTTGGGCGACGCCGACGGTGGAGCGGCAGTGACGTAATTGTAAGCAGGGCACCGCTCGCCGCCAGGCCTGGTCGTCTGCCTGCACAGGGAGCGACGGGTCAGCTACCGCTTGCTGCTTAATGTGGGTCACCAACACATAGGCTGCAGAACGAACCTAGCGAAGGACAAGCGATGGTGGCGGGGCGACGGCAGAGCAGGGGTAAGCATGACACCGCTCGCCGCACTTGGTCTGGTCGCACACGGCACATGGAGCGCCGCGTCAGCTGCCGACTGCTGCTTAATGGGAGTCAAAGAACTCTAAAGCTGTGTCCCCAGTAGGGAAACTGAACGGCCGACTGGGTTAATCTAGTACGCTCATCCATGCATATGAAATGTTCACAATTTGCTTGTTTTGCATTCACAATATGCAGTTTGCGTAAAACTAGCAAACTGAGGACACTCCATTTGAAGTACCAGACCGATACGCTGCTAACTCAGCCAGCCGCGAATAGTTTGCCTACTGAGGAAACAACTCCTGTATGCTGAGTGCGAGTTTTGTCGGGCACAAAACGCGGTCTACTGTGAGCGCGTAAACATAACATTTCTATGAAGAACCCCAGTGCCGCTATAAATATGCTATACATTTCCATATGCAAAAGTCATATTTATGCGCTCACGGTAGAACGTATTTTGTTGCCAACTTGCACTTAACGTACTGTTTTCCACAACACCATCTCATACTCCACAAAGCTTACAGCTCCAGCCGAAATATTACAGAAGCATGTTATACATCATGTGAAGCTTTATGACATGTGCAGTGCAAAAATCTAATGATGCTATTCTTAACATGGCCGGCTAAGTAATTTTGAAGTAAACTGGATTTAACTAAAGCTTTTGATCGTATTGACATGACATGAACCATGACAATACAATAAGTTAAATTTTGCGTTGGTAGGTGACCCTGTCGGAGCTTTGTCCGCAACTGACGAAGATCGTCACCCTGCTGCCGTACTTCCTCGTGTACAACGAGACCAAACGGCACCTGCGGTTCATGGAAGAGAACGAAGCAGCTGATCTATGGCTGGACCTCGCACCCAACCAGTGCGCGCCCTTCTGGCCCCAGACCGACTCCATGGCCATGCACTGCAAGCTCCGAGACTCCGCGCTGGTCTCCCAGCACTTCCCCATCGCTAAGAACCACTTCACCGTGCTCAGGATGGATCGAGGGGTAAGGAACTGAACTTGCTTCTTACTTTGACAAGCTAAGGATGGGCCGAAGTGTAAGTACCTACCATGCAGCTAGTGCGCACTTTTCTGGCCGCCAGATAAATTCTGTAGCCATACATACACTGACATTTATGGAACCCTGCGCCCATTTCGCATTCCTTCCATGTAATTTAGAATCACATCACCGAGTTTAACAAGTTTTCCAAGTGTCTACAATGGACTACGGGTTAAATATATATAAAACAATCTGTTACTACTATCCATACCTATATTATCGGATACTATAATGCAGCCACAATCAGGCAGCACATATTATGGTTTTTCGCTTGTGTAGATGATGTAATCTTCTACTCAATTTCAGATTATTCCCCCAGGCTAGGCCGTTATATTCAAGGAACAGGCGTTATATTTCTCGCTGTGCCAGTTTACGCTGATTTTACATTGTTTGGTTGTTTCAGTCTATTAGCACCTGTGCGGTCTTAGCTATTATAAAGGGAAGTTACCTTAGGTAGCTGATGAGACCTTTAGATTTTGTTACATAGGTGACAGTAGGATAAAAAAATCTATCTTATCCCTAGCTTATGACAAAAAAAAATGGTTGTCTGTAAAGTCGGTTTACTTGTATAGTTGAACGTGACAACGTCTTAAGAAAATACTGATGGAATGGTACTGACGACGTCATGCGGCGAGGTAACGGCGGTAACGGCACATGACGTCATGTTTTGAGGGCGTGCAGCCGGCTTCATCGAATTATAAGACGTTGTCACGTCAAAAATTGCCAGTCATAGGAACTGCCGATAGAAGTGAAAACTTATAACTCAGAATTTGATTGCTTACTTTGGAAACTACACGGGTGTAACCGGAGGGCGTCGCCTGGGCATCATGGAATGGCCATCTAGAAATGCGTGAGCCTTTCCCATTGGCTCACGCATTTCTAAATGGCCATGCCATGATGGCCAGGCCACGCCCTTTCAGCATTTCCCATTGGCTGACGCATTTCTAGATGGCCAACAGCCATGGTCCCGAGTTTACCCGAAGATTCCTTATACCCGAGCTTGACGCTAGAATTCAATTCACACCCCTCGAAAAATCTGTCTAGGTGCGCCAAAAGAAGTAGTAACGATACGTAAATGCAGTTACGCCACATAAAAATGATATTAATAAACTCCTAAATTATAGTTTCAAAGACTTTGTGGCTTTGATTATTTATCACATGAAAATGTTGTTTATGGATGAATACAAACTAACATAACATAGGTTAAAAATAAAAAGATATCAATGTTATTATTGTACATTTACTAACAGATCAGAATACATATTAGTATGGAAACATGATTGTCACATATTTTTAATCAATTTATGGATAACTCAATATGAGTTATCCATAAATGAGTGTGATATCGTCGGTTCAGTCTGACGTAAGACTGAAGCAGCGGTCACGCGCGAACAAAAAAGGCTGCTGGATCCAGCTGAAATTCAAGTCAGACTAGACCGACCTTATCACACTTGCGTTGCCCGTAAATCACTTAACCACACATTTTAAACAGAATACATACCTTGCGTGAGTTGAGATGGAAACTTGCTTTTATTGCCTTTGTTACATTTTATAATCACCCAAGTATGCAAAAGTGCCTGGTACCCACGAGCCAAGGAAACAAAGAGTCTAGAGCACAGGAGCCAACTATGTGCCAAACGTTTAGAGGCCCAGTATAGTAAAGCCAATCATATTTGTGTCAAACGTCTAGGTGCCAAGTGTCGTAGAGCCAAATTTCTATAAGAGACCAAATGCCCCAGAGTCGAGCGTCTTGTAGACAAATATCCAGTAGCCAGCATTGATAGATAGATAGAAACTCTTTATTACAGTGTGACTAAAGGTATCACATAAACATACATATCAATAATCATACATGCTAATACTTAGAATACCTATTTTTAACCTACAATAAATGAATATATACATTAATAATATACCTACTTAAATAAAATAAATAAATAAATATGAATAGATAATTGATTTGAATAAATTCATTGTGGTGACAGCTGTGATAGATAAAAGGCCTTGACTTGGTTCTGAAACACAGGCAATGATGGAGCATGTCTGACAGGTACCGGTAAGGCATTCCATAGTAGGACTGCCTGAAACGCGAAAGATTTGCCGTAAAAGGTTTCAGAACGTACAGAGGGCGGTTTTAATGATAAATTGTTATTAGATCGCAAAGGGCGAGAATGCATATTGCTCCAGAACGTGAAGTTTTCTTTCAAGTAGCGTGGGGTTGAAGGGCTAAACAAGACATTATAAAGAAGAGATAAAACGTGAGCATTCCGGCGAAAACGAATGGCGAACCACTTGAGCTGATTGTGAAATTCGGATATGTGATAATATCTGCGTAAGCCAAATATAAATCTGATACAGTAATTTTCAAGTCGCTCAAGTTTATCAAGCTGGGTCTCGGTGAGATTAAGAAAGCAAACGTCTGCATAATCTGGGAGTGGAAGAAGGAGAGACTGGGCAAGTGTAACTTTGGTGGCAGTGGGTAGAAAATTGCGGAGTCGCCTCAAAGATCCACCAGACGCAAATATTCTATTTCCAAGTGCGCTTCCCAATTTAAATGTTGATCAAAAATTACCCCAAGATTCTTTACTGATTGAATTATAATCCCGTCAAAAACAACTTGAGGTACTGATGATTATTATTTGTGTTTTTGCGGGATTAACGCTCAAACCGAAATGTATACTCCAATTTAAAATTTGGCGCAGATTAGAGCTCACAGTCAACTGCCACGTACAAATCGGAGAGTGACGCTAAAGTATAAATCTGGAGGTCGTCTGCATAAAAATGGTAGGAAGAAGTAAGATATAACGATATAGAATTAATAAATAATGCCAAGAGAAGAGGTGATAGCACACCGCCATCAGGAACACCAGCTTCAGTATTACACAATGACGAAAAAATATCGATATATACATTGCCGGATCCGTATAAATAGCTATGAAACCAGTCGATCACCGATGGAGATATGTTAAGGGAGCGCAAGATTGTCAGTAGGATATCGAAATCAACGGCATTAAAAGCATTACTGAAGTCTACAGAGGTAGAACAGTAAGCTTGCCGTTCTCCATACCCAGTCGTATATCGTTGGTGATTTTCACTAGTGCAGACACAGTGCTGTGCCCAGGACGGAAACCGGATTGTAGAGGATTAAGGAGGTCATGTCTATTAAGGAAGTAGTTAAGTTGTTTGTGTACAAGACGCTCCAAGACTTTGGATAGAAATGGGAGGATAGAAATAGGACGGTATTCGGAAAAAGATTTAGGATTTAGTTTTTTGGGTAAAGGAATAATCTGAGCATCTTTTCAGATAGAGGGGAATACTGCAGAAGATATGGAATTATTGAGAAGGATGCACAAGATAGGAAGGATGATGTCCAGAATAGGCACAAGCATGTTCCGACTTATGCTGTCACCGCCGACGACATTTGAGGATATCGACAATAAACTCTTCTTAACATCACATTCTATGAAACGATCAAACGAAAAGGGTGAATAGTCGGGTAACGGAATGGCAGAAAGATAGTTAATAGTTGATTGTTTTATTAATTGCGGCATCGAAGATGCGGATGAGAAATGATGATTTAGAGCATTAATATTGATATTACTAGAATTAATTGTTTGCTGTGATTTGCCGATTCCCAATGACCTGAGAAATTTCCAGATCTTTGCTGGATTTTCATCATCTACTGATTTGTGAACATGGCGGCGCAGTGCATCCCTACACACCTTATTGCAGTGATTGCGAGCCTAAACGTATTTATCCCTGTTAATATCGATAGGACGAAACTTGTACTTAGCTTGGCAACAGCTTTTTTGTGTATTAAAATTTTGATGTCCCCTGTAAGCCTTGGTCCAGGGAGATGTTTAATTTTAATTGCACGTAAAGGAGGATGTATATCGTACAACGGAGTGATTAACGAATTAAACGCAGAAATTTGATTATTTACAGACTCAGCGTTTATGACCGGATCCCAATCAATCTTTCCAGCGTCTTCAAGAAGAGTTTCATGATCCATACCACCAAAGTTACGCTGCATGATGATTCGAGGTTTAGATTTATTTAAAGATAAATAAGGTCATGATAGGAAAAAACATCAGCAGAATATTGTCCATGTTTGGCAATATTTTTGGGGGAAGAAACGATCATCGAGTCAACTAGTGAAGGGAGGATTATGTTTATGTTTTGCAATTAGGAAAATGATGGGTAGCATTAAGAGGGAGAATATGTAAGTTGCTGGATGTTATTAGAAATGGAAGGGAAGCAGAACGAATATTTTTATTTAAAAGGCAGGTATTGAAATCATCCATACGAATGGTGTGACTATAAGAAGGAATGTAGTCGTGTAAAAGAGTTTCGAAGGAAACAAAAATAGTTTATATTTTGAGAAGGCTATAGTAGACTCCGAGAAGAACTTTAGTGTGTGAAAGAAGTACTTCAATAAGAAGATGTTCGCCGGCATTCGACGGCGGTGGTTGTGTCAATTGGCTTAGAATGGAATAAGGAATGTTGGCCTTCAGGTAGATAGCCACACCACCCCCGACACGGCCGATACGATCATTTCTTATGAGAATGAAACCAGGAAGGGAATAAGACGTTGTAGGAAGGCATGGTCGTAGCCAGATTTCGGAGACTAATATAGCATGAATGTTTTTTTGGTCAAGAGACGCCAGCATTTCAGGATATGATGACGGAATGCTCTATGCATTTATATGAACAACGTTGAAGTTTTTTGGAACATCAGAAAAATTACGCTCCAAAAAGCCATTTAATGGAAGAATGCTACGGAAACTGGTATCACAAAGTTGACAAGTGTTCATCATCACTGCCACAACTATCTTTATCGAGTTTACTAAAAATATTAAGCATACAGTTGGAACTATTTAACACAAATGATTATAAGTATATAATTATAAATAAAATAGTCCTAGAATTAGCAAGAAAATGTTCCCTTTTCTCCCCTATTTCCTTTTCTTCTCCAATCCAAGATTCATGTAATAAAAAGAAAACGATTGACAAAGGTCACGGACCCCAGAGTCTGTGGAGCGGTAAAATTTAAATATATATAAAAAAAAGCATATAATTATATAAATAAATAGATGTATGTTATCTAATCTAAGCTGATTAATATATAAAACAAAACAAAACAAAAATCATCCACCTGTCGGATCGTCCATGAGAGAGACTGCGAAGGTACCTACTTATTACCATAAAATAGCAATCGATACATGGCAAAATAACAGACGTGGAAGTAAGCAAAACAAAACAAATAAGTGAAAGAGAAAAGGTATTTGACACTGAGAAATAGCAAACAGGTAATTATACAACTATAAGTACTTAATATTATAAGAATCATGTACCAATGTTCTAAGTTCTTGTAAATGCTAAATTGATTGGTTACTAGGGAAGGAGCCGGGATCAAATGTCGAAGAGGCGAGCATCTTGTGTGTACCAAACGTCTAGTGGTCCGAAGCATATTAGACAACCAACTATGTACCAGTTTTCAAGGGATCCAGAGTACAGTGGCTGACCATCTATGTCCCAAACATCTAGAGGCCCAGTGTTGTAAAGCCAAATTTACCAAGTTCCCAAGAGTCGAGCGTCTTGCAGGCAATTTTCCAGTAGCAAATTGTCCAACAGTTGATCAGTTTGTAGCCAAGGAACCGGGAACCAAATGTCCAAGAGTCGAGCATCTTGTATGTGCCAAAGGTCTAGGGGTCCAGAGCTCAGTGGCCAATCATCTATGTCCCAAACATCGAGAGCCCCAGTGTCAAAAAGCCAAATGTGTATAATGGACCAAGTGCCCAAGAGTCGAGCGTCTTGCAGGCAATTGTCCAACAGGTGATCAGTTTGTAGCCAAGGAACCGGGGACCGTATGTTCAAGAGTCGAGCATCTTGTATGTGTCAAACGTCTGGTGGTTCAGACCACATTACCCAACCATCTATGTGCCAATCGTCTAGGGGTCCAGAGTACATTAGCCATCTATCTATGTTCCACACGTATAGGGGTCTAGAGCACAGGAGCAGCCATCTACATGAAAAACATCTAGGATCCTAGGATCTAAGTGTCGTATAGTCATATGTCTATAAGGGACCGACTGCCCAAGAGTCGAGCATCTTGTAGGCAAGTTTCCAGTAGACACTTGTTCAACTGTTGATCGATTTGTAGCCAAGGAACTGGGGACCAAGTGTCAAAGAGTCGAGCATCTTTTATGTGCCAAACGTGTAGTGGTCTAGAGTACATTAGCCAACCATCGGGTTTAGATCACAGTGGCCAACCATCTATGTGCCAAATGTCTATAAAGGACCAAGTGCCCAAGAGTCGAGCGTCTTGTAGGCAAAATTTCAGTAGCCAATAATTGTCCACCAGTTGATTAGTTCGTAGCCAAGGAACTGGGTACCAAATGTCCCAGAGTCTAGCATCTTGTATGTGCCAAACGTCTAGTGGTTTTGACCGCATTACAGAACTGGGGATCAATTGTCTAGGGGTCCAAAGCACAGTGGCCAACCATCTATGTTTCAATCGTCTAGGGGTCCAGAATACATTAGCCACAATCTATGTACCAAACGTCAAGGGGCCAAGTGTCGTAGAGACAAATGTCTATGAGCGACTTACTACCCAAGAGTCGAGCGTCTTGTAGGCAAGATACCAGTAGCCAATTGTTCAACTCTTAATCGGTTTGTAGCCAAGGAACCAGGAACCAAATGTCCAAGAGTCGAGCTTCTTGTAGACAAGTACCAAATACCCAGGAACCAAACGTTCAAGGCTAAACGATGGCCACGAACCAAACGTCGACGGGCCAAACGTCTATGAGCCAAACTTCCCAGCACGAAGCCTCAGAAGAACTACGAAGAACTAGGCTTCCAAGAGCCACGCATCTATGTGCCTAGTGTCCATCAGTACCTAAAGCGTCCGTGAGGCGATGGCCCCAGTGGTAAAAAAGTTCCTCGGGCTCGTGAAGCCATCGCCGCTTCCCTTTTAAGAGTGAGCAAGCATAACGCTTTGCTCCTTGTATACTATTCTTAAACAAGTAGGTACAGCTGGCATTTCCATAATGAAGCAGTTAACATTTGCTTAATCTTTGTTATAGTTTATGATGACTATACCACCACGATCACACACCTCATACCACATCATACACTATCCCTAACATTTTCTAAGTTAACAATGGAAAAGTTGGAGTTAACAATGAAAACTTTTGCTAACAACTTCATTGCATATGATATATATTATACAGGACTTAATCACGAACTAAAATTATTATTTGACTACTTCGACCTTTTGTTACAACCGCCATGGTCTCGATAAGACTGCCTTTTCGTGATTAAGTAATATCCATACTAATATTATAAACTGAAATGGTTTTTTTTTAACTACTGCACCGTTTTCAATAATTATTTCACCATTGGATATGTACGTGATCCTTGAGCACTATAGCCTATATATTATCAAACACGGGTAAAGTCGGGCTAGTAGGTAAATAATTTCGCGAGAGTTTAAAAAATTCATTGCACTACTGAGATTAGCTTGGTTAAAAACTTTTCTATTGTTGACTTAGAAAATGTTAGATATCGTTTATAAAGTGGAATGTGCAGTGTGGTGGTGGTGATATAGTCATAATAAGACATAAAAAAGATTACACACTTGTGATTTTACAATTTCGTTATGCTATCTCTAACTAAAACTTTTTCAAATCAAATCTATCCTTATTAATTGTTGCAGGTGCCTCTCTCTCCTCACTATTCTTACGTGTGTATTCTGTTAGTACAACTTTACCATAGTTTCATTAAATTTGTAACCAAATCACAGCTCAACACGGATCACCTCATCTCCACCAATAGGAATTCGTTGTGGTAAATGTTTCTTCATGTCATCAGTCTCTTTCATCGCTGCTGTCGCTCGACCTTGGCGAAATTATCATCCATTTTCTTTAGTGTCAATTATCAATTGAACTTTAATTAACCACATAATATTATCACCCAGTTTCACCTGATGTGATGTAGCTGCAAGAAAACATAGATAGCTATAAATCTGCATCAATGTATAACATACTGAAGGCTCTACATTGTCATCTTTGTCATTAGAATTGAGACGTCACTTATCGAAAATAATTAAATACATTTCATTCCTAACGCCTTAGACCAATACATAAAATACTTTAATTGTTGTAACTAATTATTATAGCCATTACTATGCCAACCTCCTTGCTTTATGTAGTAACTTTCATAGGTTGGTGATTCTGTGTATTGTCTGAACTTTAATACCATTACAAAGTCATTAAAGAAACCGCTGAACTAATGCTGCTGTTATTATTATGACTAAATAACTAACGCTAATTTCCTTTCCAGACGAGACAAAAATGGATACAAACATATTACAATAGATGGCGCTTATCTGTCGCCTAACATGATTTGAACAAATTTTAAATAGAACTAAGTCAGTTATCTATCAGAGGTGATTGATTGATCTACGTACATAATTATTTTGATCAATAAAATTCGTAAAATACACATTTTTGATATGTCGTGGCTAGCTTTTTTTAAGATTCACCATTCGCTTTTATGCATCATCACTTATGACCATGGTAACGTCAAGAAATACTCATAACACTAATAATGTGATTTTTTTTGTTTCTTATATATAAAATTCTCGTGTCACAATGTTAGCTACCTTACTCCTCCGAAACGGTTTTACTGATTTTTACCAAATTTTATATGCATATTTAGTAGGTCTGAGAATCGGCTATTATCTATTTTTCATATCCCTAAGTGATAAGGGTTGTTCACCCCTAATTTTTTTTTATGTTTGGATAAATGTTTTTGTTTTAACTTTTTTATAAGTAATGAGGCATTAAAAATACATACTACCCTACATTTTTATCCTTTTATCACCAACCTCTATTTTTAATAGCTATTTTAGTAATTTAATAATTTTTCATTCCGCTCGATAACTAATCAATTATCGTCTTTTTAGGGTTCCGTAAAACGTAAAAACGGAACCCTTATAGATTCGTCATGTCTGTCTGTCTGTCTGTCTGTCTGTATGTCTGTCTGTCTGTCCGTCCGTATGTCACAGCCACTTTTTGCCGAAACTATGAGAACTACACTGTTGAAACTTGGTAAGTAGATGTATTCTGTGCACCGCTTTAAGATTTTTACAAAAAAAATTAAAAAAAAAGAAAAATTAGGGTTGACCCCCATACTGAGAACTGAAACTCAAAATTTTTTTTTCTTCAAACCTACACGTGTGGGGTGTTTATCGATAGGTCTTCAAAAATGATGTTGATGTTTCTAATATAGTTTTTGTCTACACTGAATAATTTGCGCGAGAGACACTTCCAAAGTGGTAAATGTGCCCTCTAACTTCTAAAATAAGAGAATGAAAAAACTAAAAAAAATATATGATGTACATTACCATGCAAACTACCAACGAAAATTGGTTTGAACTCGATCTGATGAGTAGTTTTTTTTAATACGTCATAAATACACCTCTATTAAAACTTCGATCAAAGTTACAACGAACTATGTGCATAGTACATAGTACTATGTATACTACTACATACTATACTACGTACATAGTACTATGTATACTATGTTACTTGCTGCAACGGAACCCTTCATGGGCGAGTCCAACTCGCACTTGGCCACTTTATTTTGTAAATGTTTTTCACTCTATTTCGATTAAAATTTCCCCAAGCTTATGGCAAATCTAAAATTGTTTTATAAAAATAAACATTTATTTTTATTAAAGTTTAGGGTTGCCATGGATGGTTTAGATTCACAAACCAGCCCGGCAGATGGCGCTGCAGTTGGTATCTATAGGTTATTATCCGAGCGAAGCCGGAACGGGCCGCTAGTTTTTACATAAAATAAAATTAGAAATTTAAATTTGTAATTTATTTAGTAGGTACTAAAATCCGCCATCTAGTGAGTAGTTGGGACTAGTGGGAACTATTTTTTTCTTTTTATAGATTAACACAAAATTGGTTCATTATTGAAGATATAAATGGTATCCCTACGTTCCCATCTCTGAAGAAAGGAACTCTGGTCATCCATATGAAGGTGAAGAACCTACGTTAGATTGAAAAATCTAAAAAAATACAAAACATTGAATAGTAGTGCTACCTATTTGGCTATTCTATACCGCGGAAAACGGTAGGAACGGCAAGTGTCGCAAAGCACCCTATTTCTCTTGGTACTTAACGAATATCTAAACTGTTTACTGATCAACACGCCACTGAGTATAAAGCAAGAAATTAAATGCTGTGGAAATAACATTATCAAACTGAGAATAACAAAACTGTGTACTGATTACAGTCAATGTTCTCACACTGAGACTAATCACTGAATTCAATAGATTGGGGGTTGCCCCCCAAGTGGCCTCCAACCTCCCCTCATAGCCACCCCGAGCCTCGCATAGCTGAACTTAGTCTGATACTGATATATCTGAGCCTGGGTACACATCTAAAGACAATAGACACCTGTTTACTTCTGGTGTGTCTGACTGCTGAATCTGAGGCTGCTCACTGTTTACAACAGCCTGAACACTTTGGTCCACATCTAAACGGCCCACAGACACCTGGTTCTCTATGGTGTGTCTGTGACCACTAAATCTGGCACTGATCGCTGTTTACCACAGCCTGAACACTTTGGTACAAATCTAAAAGGTCCACAGACACCTGGTTCTCTCTGGTGTGTCTGTGACCACTAAACCTGAGCACTGTTCCAACAACACAAAACACAAAAACACACACATCTAAAATGGTAAGTACACAGATCATGTATAACAACAACAAATATAAAACTGTATACAAAAACACACACATCTAAAATGGTAAGTACCCAAATCAAAATCATGTAGAACGACAACAAATATAAAACTGTATATCTGTATAAGTACATGTACTGAGAAAAGGTAACTGACTCACAGGTGCTGCTCCTGCGCTGTCCTCTCGGCCAATGTCTCGCCGCCGCTACGCGTTCGCTCCTTGCGCCCGTCTTCCCGACGGGCCTGACGTCACACTACCTACTTATAGATACTATAGGTACCTTCGCATTCGCGACATTCCCCCCCGAAAGAGAGATTTAGAAATATCAGATCCAATTATAGATTTTACTTCTTATTAGTATTTAGCCACATCTGTTCTGACCACACTGCTTTGCGTTTGAACCAACGCAATCTCTAATTGTCATGTCTACTCTTTTGACCTTCATTCAGGCTTTGATCGATGATGCACTTCTAGATCATTCTGCTGCCTGAGTTACTAGTACTGATTTGGCCCGTTACTATCACATACAGGCACTTTAGCTCCGAATCTCTGTATAAATGTTGGTGCTAGTTTACAAACACAATTTTAATCTAAAAGTCAGACTGGAATACTCCGAACTGAACTCTGTACTAAAATTATCACATCTTTTCTAATTGACATAGGCACCAACAATACCTTACTGAATGGGTGCACTTCTTTGCTGTAGGTAACTTAACCTCGGCCACCCTTATCTTACCATCTGAATTTGCCTCTAGCTCTACTATTTTACTAACCTTCAAGCGTGTCCCTTTACAGCTTTACACTATTCTTAACGGAACCGCATTAAACTTAGTCACTAAGTTTTATATACTCTGTGAACTCTGATACTCTTATAAATATGCTGTGTTATGAACCACTCTTGGCTCCTGAAGTCACTGCTCTCACCATCTAGTTCAAGAAAACTGGTGAACTATTGATAATATCGTCTTTGCAAACAAAATCCGATCAGATTCTATTTGGTAACTGTAACTGATTTTAGCTGAGTCCAGAATCTGATAATATTCAGTAATTTTAACATTTTACTCAAGTTATTGCGATATGTTTATTTAATACTGTCCTTGACTATGGCTCTTCCATAAAAACTTGTCTAAATTACCTAGATATGGGACTATAAAAGGTTCCTTACTAAGCTGGAACTCTTTCTTTGATAGTTCTTTCTAATCGTGTCTTAGGTCGTGTCGTGTCTCTGACTATACCTTTCCTCTATTCAGGTCATACTGGTCTCTATAATATCTCTAATGATTCTGAAAGTAATCTGCCATGTTCGCAAATTGTTTAGGTAACTACTACCTCTGTGTTTTAATATCCGGTCTATATTGTCACCATACTCCTGGTGGTAGTTATCATCGATTATTATCATTGAAACAGCCCTGTTTCATATCCAGCTGTTGTATTCGGGAGACCCTCCTCGGCCAAAGAAATTTGAGCTAAACACGGTCTACTGAACCGAATAAAATGTTTGTTCACTGTGACTGGTCTGAAAAGTCTAGATAAAAAATCAGGACTCTTAAACTGTATATCTTACAGGATTCTGTTTAGTTCGTTTAGTAACTACATCTACTAGACAGTGTAGTTCGTAGGTACACCTCTGATCATCAGTGTTGTATTTTATTTTATTGCATTAATTCTACACACAACAAGCATTGTGATTAGCTTGTTATCTATTTTGTACCATTTCCATACTATTTCGCTATCATTCAAACTTTACTTTAGCCTGTTAATCTAAAACTTTGGTTGTGTAGTTCTAAACCTTGCATCTAATTCTGATAAGACTGCTGGTAATTCTGAATGATGCAAGTTATTACATTATTTTTATCAAACACTCTCTATATCTTTAACGGCTAAAGAACTGCGCAAGTAAATTACTTCTTTGTAAGCGTCCTTTCATGAACCAGTCAAACAATGTGATTTGTTCTGAATATATGCACTGATTGAAGTTT
This sequence comes from Ectropis crepuscularia, assembly GCA_963693475.1. Lineage (NCBI taxonomy): Eukaryota > Metazoa > Arthropoda > Insecta > Lepidoptera > Geometridae > Ectropis > Ectropis crepuscularia. Next base: position 27,690,713 of record OY856353.1, on the reverse strand, counting down.
TACTAACAACTTTAAAGTAAAACCAACTTATATATGTAACTCTGGAATTTTTTGACACTAAATTCGTCAAGTAGATCATTTAATTAAACCTCCCACTAACTCTTTGTTTCCACAATATTACAAAAATAACTTTTCTGCGAGGGCCACCGAAACTCCAACAAGTACCTACTACAGTACAGGTACCTTGGTAACTAGTGAAATAATTTTCGGTGCCTTATACTTATTATTTCTACTGTCTTCTAAATTGATATATAGCTTTAACCGAATACTATCTGCATCCCACAATACACGTAATGATTTCCAGTGCTTATTACAGTCTCGTAAATACGTAGGAATGCAGAAGTAAGCTCTTTTGAGTTTGGCCTCTGTTTGATGAACGAACTGCCAATTGATTCTTTGGAAACTGTATAACAATCTAAAGGCCTCTGTTCAATGTTTCTGTTACTAAGTATGTATTTCTACTTAGTACTTAGCTATTTATGTATTTCCTGCTTATGTTATTCCCGTGTTTAAATTCTGGTGACATAAACAACTTAACAGTGTTCTCTGAATGTAGTGAGCTTAACATTAGGTACGCACTCACAATATAAACATTTCTTGTGATTAAAAACTGAAATGACTGTCTTCTGTTATAGAGAACGCGTAGAGTACACGACACGGAGCTTATACCGTGGATTGTTTTGTTTTACTATAAACACAGTTAATTATGTGGAAGGTGACTCTGTGGACCTACTGTTTCAATGATCCCTTTCTTAGTTGATCTTGATAAACTTTATGGTACCTCTCGATTTCGGAGCTAACTATAAACAATATCATGCCGATCCCATATCGTCTAACTCTAAAACCACTGCACTGTTTTGCAGCTTCATAATTCTCTTCGCACTGAATGGTCTCACGAAATGGTCTGTATCTACTAGTTTTCTTGCAAATTAACTTTAGACAATCCGTGATATTTATGGACTGAACCTGCCATAATTACTTCTCATCTTTAAAATCATCTTTAAAGTCGGATGGTCCGACTCACTAAATCAATTGCCGAAACCAGCATTCTACTTACTAGATTGATTATCCACTATTTCGCTGTTCTTCCAAAACTAAACCTAACTAAAATCAGAATTGACTAATCAATTCTCTATCATCGTAATTTTTCTTTCCGTATAAACTAGTGATACTCTACACTACTTACCGACCAATGTGTCGGTTCTGTCTCCAGTCTCCACATCTGATACTATTACACATTTATCTGCATTCAGCTACAAAAGTTCGGCTTCCGTGTGCCATGTCTTATGTTATAGCTGAATAGAAAAGTCTCTATTTTAACACTAAAAACAAAAATATAACAAAAAATCACTGCACTAAAAGTGGCGGCCTTATTGCTGAGAGTCATCTCTACATGACATATGACGAACAACTTTTATTCAATGCAATTGTTCAATCTGTGAATCTACATTACCACCGTACTTTTATCTGATACTTGATGACTTTAAAGACCATGTATCTAGTTATTACCAAATCAACCCCTTCTGTTTGGCAAACTAAACAAATTCACCACAGCTGCAGTCTTCCATTACTTAAGTATGCTTTTTCGTGAACTTTGGCTACACTGCACACAGAGTCTAGCAAAACTCTCAATTTGCAATTCTCTCGATTCAGATTCTAAATTATTGTCACTTTAACAAAGCGCGTTTCTAGGCAGTTGGTATTTTGACCGTGATTTTTATTCTGTCTAGTCTAAACTCTTAGCGATATACAGTAATAACAAATATATATGCCGAAATTTCGACTAAGAGCAGCACTACTTGCCACCTGAAAAACAGTTGTAAAAACAGTATGCCCATTCATGACTTCTTATAAATACAAAATGTACTTTCACTTACAGTCTTCTCAGTAACTCAATGCTATATCTGAGAACTCTTCTGGTCTTGTACTTACGCAAGCATTTTAAATGAGACTGATAGTCGTATTGTCTGCTGTCAAACTAAGGTTTATCTTCCGTTAAGTTTGTAATACGACATTCATTCAGCAATATTGTTTCTAAATTTCTAACTCTACTGTATCTCTGGCCAATATAAGTAACCACTATATCAAAACGAGACTTAATCTTTTGTCTGTTTGTGATTGGTCCACACCACGAACCTCTAAACTTCTATGCTGACTGTACCAAAAAAAAAACATGCTGACTGTACCCAAAAACACTGGTTTTCGGAGCTACGTAAACTTACAGTAGGTAAATACTTCCCAATACTGTCTATCGATTCTTTTTCTTTGGACTTTTTCGTTCTTATCTCATAAATCAGAACTTCAGAAATACCTCCGTAATCATACTTCGGAGGTGATTTTAATTGATAAAGAACTCAATACTCTGCGCTTAAAGAACTCGACCATTCTAAATTAAACTCGATCTCACTCGGAAAATAACTTATCCTCTGAGGTAAACTCGATTTCGCTCCGAAAATAACTAAACGCTTTCAGTTAAACTCGATCTCATCAAGAACATAATTGTACCATCCCTAACTGGATGGATTCTATAGAACTGTACTGGGCATCGAGATCGACAATCACGACTGATTTGCCATACTTCTTCGCTAACGCACTCACGTCCTTCTGTGAGTCGTGTCTAAACATCTAAACGTTATACGCTTGTGGATATACTTCTAGTCTTTCTCTAGTACTGAATATACCAATTACTAAACTAAGTACAATAAAGTACATTTCTGTTTTGTACTTTCGATAAAATCTGTTTTCAACATTTGCATGTACCACGTACATTGCCAATTTGCCATAGCATCCTGCTAAGTGTTCACTTCATTCTGGGCAGTTTGCTCCTGATGTTAGGAATCCCACAATCAAACAGAAACAGTACCTTAACTCCCAACTATTCCGCCTGACACTAAAGTTTCTGATGATAAAACTTCGGCTTTAATTTGAGAATTGCCTATTGGCTTAATTTCTCTACGTCAAAAACTGTTATAATTTACTATAATTTTACTAGTTAATTGTAAATTTCCGAGACAAGCCACTATTGGCATCCTTTAGTTTCGACCCGCTCAATTTTAAATAATTGATCCCTTATTTAATCCGCCACCCGCACTGGGCCAGCCTGGTGGATTATGGCCCGGACTCTCTCTTAGCGAGACACGGCCTCGAGTCCCAGCAGTGGGAACATTTAGTGGGCTACTTAAGCTGATGTATTGAGCCGAGCTTCCTTTGATTGAACTGAATCATTAATTGTCCTCTGTTCTCAACGAGCAGCTAAACGTATAAAGAGCAAGGTTCGTTACTGTTATCTTTCTGTATGTTACGGCCGATATTCTAATCCAAAGTTATAACTTTATACTATACATATGTACTACGCAACTTTAAGCGTACCGCTAAACGAAATATGATTCATCATACGAATAAATGGTTTTGACAAAACCGCTGTAAGTAGGTACTGTGTTACTTTGTGCTTCGGCTATTGTAAATAAAAGTGTAACTGAACACGGTTGAACTAAACCGTAGTTACAACGATCTCACTGTGATGTCGATCATTAGTGGATAGAACAAAAATAATGTACCTGTATAAACATTTTAGGTAATCTTATGTTCTAGCAAATTCTAATCACAAAAAATACTTCCGCACTCTAAAAATTTAGCACTTTACAATATCTCAAAATAATTTTCTCTCATCATATCCCAGCATCTCCACCATGTCGCAAAGCACCCTATTTCTCTTGGTACTTAACGAATATCTAAACTGTTTACTGATCAACACGCCACTGAGTATAAAGCAAGAAATTAAATGCTGTGGAAATAACATTATCAAACTGAGAATAACAAAACTGTGTACTGATTACAGTCAATGTTCTCACACTGAGACTAATCACTGAATTCAATAGATTGGGGGTTGCCCCCCAAGTGGCCTCCAACCTCCCCTCATAGCCACCCCGAGCCTCGCATAGCTGAACTTAGTCTGATACTGATATATCTGAGCCTGGGTACACATCTAAAGACAATAGACACCTGTTTACTTCTGGTGTGTCTGACTGCTGAATCTGAGGCTGCTCACTGTTTACAACAGCCTGAACACTTTGGTCCACATCTAAACGGCCCACAGACACCTGGTTCTCTATGGTGTGTCTGTGACCACTAAATCTGGCACTGATCGCTGTTTACCACAGCCTGAACACTTTGGTACAAATCTAAAAGGTCCACAGACACCTGGTTCTCTCTGGTGTGTCTGTGACCACTAAACCTGAGCACTGTTCCAACAACACAAAACACAAAAACACACACATCTAAAATGGTAAGTACACAGATCATGTATAACAACAACAAATATAAAACTGTATACAAAAACACACACATCTAAAATGGTAAGTACCCAAATCAAAATCATGTAGAACGACAACAAATATAAAACTGTATATCTGTATAAGTACATGTACTGAGAAAAGGTAACTGACTCACAGGTGCTGCTCCTGCGCTGTCCTCTCGGCCAATGTCTCGCCGCCGCTACGCGTTCGCTCCTTGCGCCCGTCTTCCCGACGGGCCTGACGTCACACTACCTACTTATAGATACTATAGGTACCTTCGCATTCGCGACAGCAAGTACGCGGGTAAATCGCGGGTGCTACTAGTAGTCTTTTTAACTTGATATACTGTATTGTTATTGGTAAAAAATAATAATTGAGGTCTATTGAAGGCTGACCACGAAGTTCATTAGATTTTGGTCACTTGGAAACACCTAGAGTTATGTTTTAGAGACCGTGTACCGTGTAATACTATATTATGTAAAACACTTTTTATACCAATCATTTATAATAGTTATCTAAGGCACAGTCGATGGCGGAAAACGTAGCATACATACCCTCAGTAGAACTCCGGCATTTTACATCAATCCTTCAAGTTTTACCGGTTTTCAATATACTCCATAAAATTAGTTCTTTAACACTTTTCTTCAAATTTTGATTTATTTCTTCCGGTTTATCGCTTCCGATGTGGTGTCGCGACATTTTTGCTGTATTGTAATAACTTCATATGTATTCTGGAACAAATCAAAAATAACTGAGACAAGACTCCTAATGAAACGTTTTTACTAAAAAAAAAACTTTATCTGTAACTTTTTCTAACTTTAATTAAAATAACCTAAGAATATTGATTTTTTTATATTTTTGATCCAAAATAAGAATTTTAACACAAAATTTAGAAACTCGAATTTTATTCTCATAATAAACGGTTTTAAATAAATACCGGATTAGGTCATTTCTTGGCAAGAGAGTTAGTAGACTACGTCACAGGGTCTCAAAAGGTCAGGCTTAGAATTTTTTATAGTTTAAATTGACGAGACGAGCAGAACATGTGCCTAATGGTAAACAACACCGCCCATAACAGTACAGAGACACGCAGCTATTGGAGGATGTTGAGTCTTTTCTTGGCACTGCACTGTCCTCGTCACCCAGAGATATAAAATGATTTATCTCTATGCCCTGTAATTTCTTTGGTAAAATTGCCCTTAAAACCGGTACACAGTAATGTTTGCACATTACGGCTTGACGGTAGAATCATTAGCAACATCCCAACACGGACTGTGCGAAGAGTCTTACAACTACAAAGTAGTTAAATAAATGATTAAATAAATAAATATTGGGTGGACAATTCACACACAACACCATCTGACCCCAAACTAAGCAAAGCTTGTATGATGGCGGCCAGATAGCTGATATAATAGTTATATAGTTTTAAATACATACTTATTATACATAGAAACACCCAGACACAGTGCAAATATTTGAATTCATCACACAAATATTTGCACTGGGTGGGAATCGAACCCACGACCCTCGGCTTCGCAGGCAGAGCTACTACCAACTAAGCCACGAGGCCTATCATAATATGTGATTTAAATCTTACCTTCATTGTTTTTCTTCATAAACTGTATAATACATTAAACTAGTCACTGTGAGTATGAACATTTAAAAATAAATCACTTAAAATCTTAATTCAGAGAGGTTGTAGTTTTAGAAACTACAACCTCTCAATTCATACTGACAGAAATTCACAAAAATTTTGTTTATATATAAAACTGTCGTAGCTAAACAATTGTGTGAAAACGAGACAGATGTATAATAATATAGCTTTCTCTCCCTCTAATAAGACAAAGGAGTAGATAAGGCTAGTCGTCAAATATTTACTAGTAATTAACGTAAATTACAGATGAGATGCAATTACGAACTAGTTTTTTCATTACGTCTGCATTCCATGAATTTCTATAAAATGGAAACTTACTAATAGTACTGTAATGTATCCACTGATAGCTGATGTACTTACTTACCTAATTGATTTTCGTCTTTAGTTATCGTAAACCACGTTTGCAAACCACTAATATTTATTTATCCTACTAATATTATAAATTAATGTGAAAGTTTGGATATTTGGATGTTTGATCGTGCTAATATTTGTGTTGGCGATCGACAAATGTTACATATAGGCTAGTTTTAGTATGTTTTGTTAGTTGAGCGGCAAAATTGTAATAATTATGAAATTATGGATAACTAATTGGTAAATAAGGCTTATAAAGTTAGGGTGAGGTAGGACACACCTAATAAATATAGTTTTGTTAATTTTAGTACATTTTAATTTAATTTTAGAATGTTAGGTAGGGTGTCCATTTATTAACCTAACTTTAGGCAAATTATGGAAAATTTGATAGTTTTTACGAAAATACTGAATTGTAAGCCTAAGGTAGTTATGTTGGCTGATAGACCTGCCTAGCGATTCTGAACACAGTCGGATTGATCCGACACGGAATCTTATATCTCGGTCTTTGTTTTATCCGTTTAGAAAGACAGAGACAAGGATTGACGTTCCGAATTCGAACCGTTCGGATTGCGTTTAGAATCACTACCCAGGTTGTGGGCTACATTTAGAGTGGTCGGGGTCAGCTCAAGGTCAAGTCGGGGTCACGTCCAGATCTAGGTCAAGTCAAGGTCACCTCAAACAATGTTCTATCGGACGAAACTAAGTAGAACCGGAGTAGGAAAGTCGCGAGTTTTTTTTCGAAATTACGTTTTCGTAGAAAGAGTAGACGTCCAGGCTCGTCAAATCGCATAGCGTTCGGTCATACGCCGGTCGGGACAATTTGGAACATAGATTGTGGTCTGGAGTATCACATAGGCTACTTTTGATCACAGGAAAATCACGGGAATGCGAATTTCGCGAGTAAACCCGCGGAGCGCTGCTAGTGATATGTACAACAAGACATTTACATTAATTAGTTTGTACTACGATATAAGAGGACAAATTGATCTGTGCTTATACAATATTCTAAACAAACTAATTAATCATAATTAAGAGTATTGTTTTGAGCTGACAACGTGTGAACATAGCAATACTAATATTTTACAAGTATCACACGGTTTTACTCGCTTATTTACCGATCCCATTTTTTTTCCTAGATAAAAAGTAGCCTGTGCGTTATTCCATACTATTATCTGTCTATGTAATTTGTTGACAATAAATATTCTTATTCTTAGATCCATAATACACATTTTACATATATGGCATTAAGTAGCATCCAAAGAGTTTACATAAATATAGGTACTATACTTTTTTTTTAAATAAAGAGTGACGTGACGAGCAGGACATTTGCCTGATGGTAAGCAATATGCCTGCCACATAGCAGCACAGTGACACGCAGCTATTGGAACATAAAGAATCCAAATCATTACCAAAAACTGCACTGTGCTCGTCAGTCAGAAATCTAAGATATTAAATCTCTAAGCCCTGTAATTTCACTGGAAACAGTGCCCTTCAAACCGGAACACAGTAATGTTTGCACATTACTGCTTGGCGGTAGAATAACTGGCAAAGGTGTGGTACTTCCCCAGGCGGACTCTGCTAGGAGTCCTACCACTACAAAACTATATTATCTAGGGTAGCATGCAATTGTTTTTATTAAGTACTAGCGGCCCGTGCCGGCTTCGCTCGGATAATAACCTAGATACCAACTAAAGCGCCATCTGCAAAAAAAATCATTCAAATTGGCCCAGCCGTTTAGGAGGAGTTCATTAACAACGAAAAGTGGTATTGATTTTTATATATATAGATATATGCGTGTAATTCGGTATTTCAAAAGATTTTGATGCAAAGTATGTACGTACGCACAGTCAAATTAATGTAATAACCCGCCCCCAATCTGCACCTGGTGCAAAGGTTGGGCACCTAGCGCTGCCAGCAGTGCACCGCTGAATGGCGTTAGCTAATCTTTGTACTAAGTATGAGCCGGAGCAGGAGTCACCACATTTTTCCGTGATCCACTAATACCTATATTATATTTAATACTATCTAAATATAATGAATACAAAAGTTTCGATGTACAGAATATTATAGATATTTGGATGTTCGTTTCTCGATCACGTTGGAATTACTGAATGGATCGATTTGAATTTCGGGAAACAGTCAGAATGTAATCTGCAATAGCAAATAGACTACTTTGTATCTCGGGAAAATAAAGAGTACAGTAGTTACGCGGGTAAAATAACGGGGCGATGATAGTTTAAAGTAAAGATAAGATATACAGGGTTATTGGTAATCAGCCTGCATCCGTTTAAGGGCATGTTCTATATATTTAAACAAACAACTTTTTTTCTACAACTTTCGTTAAAACTTAATAGATAACCCAAAAAAAATTGTATTTGTTGCCCTTTTTTGTACTGTTTAGCGACTTTTTAGTGTTTATTCACTTCGGTACATCATTTTTTGCGCGTTAAAGAGCGTACGCGCTCTCGTTACGAATTGTTACGAAGAGTTCGATACTTTTAGACCGTGCAAATGCACTTTTTATTTATTTTGTAAAAGAAAAAAAAAACATATTTTTTTTAAACTGTAGAACAAAAGTTGACGTATTGAATGTACCTTCCATCCCCTTAAAAGGATGCAGGCTGATTACCAATAACCCTGTATAAATAGTTAAATTATTTAAATAACTACATATAGTTCGAAAAAGTGACATCATTTCATATTTGATGTTCCAAAGACGAAGACTGCACACTTCAGAACGTTTTTGCTGTGGAATGCAATGTGTTATTTAGAGGGGTTTGTCCATTGGTTACAATCTTGGTGTCTTCAAGTCGAGATGTCTTTTTTTTAAATGTACAAATACAAATCGTTTATTGATAAGTCACAAGTCAGGAAAACGACATAATCATGTAAATAAGTGACACATAACATTATGTGTGAGGAAAATAATATATTAACAGTTACTATGATTTAGTCGAATAATGGCACTTAACATTAATTACAAAAAAAGTAGCTGGCTGCGAGTTGCCTCTTGGGCTAGCGCATCTACAAGCGGACCCTAAAAACCTAATCCTAACTTACAAACCCCGTACTTACGCTATATTTTAGCATACGCCTGTTACCTGAAGTAAAAATCAAGGTAAGCGCTAGCCTACGATAGAAATATCTGACTCATACATGGGTAGTTACAGAGTGCCTTATATAAGCCGTTAGTTGGAATTGCATCTCCCGACGTCCGTAGAGAAATTTACTGTTCCATCGAAAAAACAAAACAAGAGTCAGATTCGCATCATCCACTTTTCAACTTCGAGTAGAATAAAAAATAATAATAGAGTAAAAGATTTATTCAAAACCCCACAGTTATCACACCTACTCCTGCCCAAATTAGATTGGAACTGTGGAAAAAGAAACATCCAGTCCCACATAACTTTGTTTCCCCACAGGAAGTGATTCCTACTTACTGGCTATGACTTACAATGACCTGTATGGAAGTCTTTAATGGTCTTTAATGGTATGGACTTCGAGCTCGAGTAGGCCGTTGCTGACATAATATGTGTAAATGGGGTCTGGCAGATCCCCTAGTTGAGCAGTGCGACTGTGGTGTAAGCTCCCGGACTATGATGGATGATCTTCTCATATGTTCACTGTGCTCTAACACTTGTACATTGAGCGACATGTTTGTGCAAAACAAACTCCGTAGCAGTTTCTGTAGCCTCTTATAGATCAGGGTAGCGATTCTGAAACCATTCGGTTGCATCCGACACGGAATCTCATCTCTCGGTCTTTGTCTTATCTGTTTAGCATGACAAAGACCGAGAGATGAGATTCCGTGTCGGATGCAACCGAATGGTTTCAGAATCGCTACCCAGAAAAGGTTTAGTTGTTAAAATAATTAAAAAAAAACACAATTAAGAAACAAAATTCATGTGTAAAGTAATAAAAAACGTAACATTTTAGATGTAGTCAAAAATTGAATCGCTGACACGACAAGACGAAGACAAAGTGCTAAGCACGCTATCAAGTGCTAATGAAGCGGATTTAACTCCAGATAGTAGAATAGTTTATTTTATGTAAACGGACTTCGTCGTGGAATGCATCCTCGCTTAACATCAAGCGAGATGCCAGTCAAGTACATACAAATCTGCCATTGTTGAAAAAATGCCCAGGCGGACCCTTGCAGAGCCATCCTACCACTACATACAACTATAGGTTAAAATAAAACAAAAAAATATAAACAACAATAAATTATTATTAAATCCTAAAATAAACTGAGCAACATTACATTACCTTAAATTTTAATTTACAAACGAATATTTAAAGCTTTAGACATAAACATATCAAAATCATCAACGCAATCAATTCTAATCAGCAGCGCCCACACAACTTACATAACCGTATCGATCAATAAAGGGATTGTTCTATGGGTGCTGTGGATAAGCAATGGCAATAAGCATACGCTTCACCTGATGTGAAGCGGTAGCTAATATATTATGCTGGAGAGATGCTCTAAACCATTTTTAAACTTTTCTATGTTTTCTGTTGGTAAATCCTTCGGTGAGAGGAAAATCCGTAACTAGCAGGTTCGTAGTAGAAATGATCTAGAGAACACGACGCTTTGACTATTCCAGTTTCGTAGGATACATTTGCTGGCATTACGTGACCTTTATAAATACGCTAGGAGGTGCTTGTATGTTGCGCCTTGAAGGTCTACCACGTAACTAAAATGGGCATAGCTGTGACATTGCTGTCTCTCTTTTCTTTTCACTTGAAAATAGATACAGTAATAGCAAAGCCGAAGCCGTTTTAGTTAGGCGGTAGAAGAGTGGTATCTGGTTTCCAAACATTTACGGGTATCCGTAGCTTCCCTTCGGTCTTCCCGGTTTCTCTAGGGATAGGCTCCCATCGTTGTGCAGCGTATACGCAGTTCCTTTGGATTTGTGTGACCATATTCTGACCGCCTTCAGGTGGGCATCGCTTTGGGACTTAGCAGCTGACGGCGGTGGTGCCGGCTCCACTGGTGGGGCTTTGACTCCGTACGGCGAGGGGGGCGGGAAGGAGGCCGGAGCGGAGTAAGGTGGGGAGTACGGTGGGGCTGAGGATTTTGATGAGGTTACCTGCAACGAGGAGATACATACATATGATAAGACATTTTTATAACACTTCGCTGATATTCCTGAGGGTCTAATTGATACAATTTCTAGTCTTGGAATTAAGTGGTTTTATTGATCTCTTTTTCATGAGAGTCATTTTGATAGCTTTTTTCCAAAAAATCAACTGCATAATTTTATGTTACTCAAGTATACATCCAAGTATAAACTTTACTTTAAAAATGTCTAAGATTAGAAATAACGGAAAACGTGAATTTAGAGCTAGATAATCATTTGGAGTCTTCATGCTATTGGAGCTGCATGACACTGTGCTGTTATAGGCAGGGTATTGCATACTATTAAGCACATTTCTTACTTGTCCCTTTCATTTTTACTCTAAAAAATGACACTTATTGAGATAGTATTGTCGATCGTCTTTTCCTAAGGCAATGCTTTTGTGCGGTAGGATTTCATTTTGCGTAGATTAAAACTCCTAAATAAAAATTAGAACATATAGTCATTTAGTTGCATTCCTCTATCTCGTTGACTGAACACCGCTTTCCTATTGAATTTGGTAACCTTATTTAACATGTTCTTGCGGCGACCAGGCTAATATTTAGCCTAAATATGTTTCAAATTATTTAAGAACTAAGATACTTAATTTTATAACTTACTGTATAATGTGGCACATGATACGAGCTCAGCGTATCGAGCTTAGAGTTATAATTCATCAGCGGCAGATCTCCAAAGTTTTCTAATTTGTAAGAACTACCTTGTTCAGCTTTAACTACTGTCGGTACGTTATTAGTGTATGAGACATCGAAATCTGGCTCTTCCCGTAAGTTCATGGGCTTAGGTAAGTGCTCTTCTGGCATTACTTTACTGTCTGTGTATACAACACCGTCGGTTATTTGAGATTGGAGATACGCGATTTGTCGTTTGAGCATGCTTTCTTCAGCTGCCAAAGCAGCCGTATCGTAAACGTTGTTGTTATTCTGAAAATCTGCAAAATAAGCTTCTGGCGGTGTCGGTTGAGTGACAAAATTGAAGCTAGGTTTACTGGGCTTACTGTACTCAACACTGAATGGCTTTGCATCTTGATGCGGTGCGATATATTTTGGGTCCGTATCAATTTCTTGGACAAGCGCTTTGAAAAGTTTACCATCATCTTCACTGAATGGTTTGGGAGAATATTTGTTTAAATCAGAGTCGTGTAAATCACTGTTGTCGCTCTCTCTTTTCGGTGGATTATTGAATTCAGTATATTTATCAAATAGGTCTTTGGAGTAACTGCTATCTCTATTCTTCCCACCAGCAATATCAATAATTTTATCTAGATCTTGTTTGGAAAGATATTTTACAATATTATTGATATCATCATCGCCTAACCCTTCGCTAGTAGGTCTTCTACTACTGGCTTTTGGCCTGGAATGGGAAGGAGGTCCCGGATACGGATCGTCACTAACCTTAGGTCTGGAAAGTGAGGGAGGTCCGGGGTACTGGGGTTCATCGTCGTCAGCCTTATAATTCGGTGGGGGAGTGTGAGAATAGATCCCTTTAATTGGTTGGTTAATAGGAGGTCTATTGTAGTATCTTGGTGGACCTGAATTGTATTTTCCTCTCTTGATCCTGGTATATCCTTGCATAAACGGCCTCCCATCGTAACTCTTTTCACTGTTGGTCTGACATATCACTGCACAGAACACTGCCGATGCTAAAACTATTTTCACATACATGTTTCTCGAAAGATAGTCGTCTGAAAACTGAGAGAAAGCAGTAGTACCGCCGGTGTCTTATAATAGATGTCTCGAAAGTGGTGTTAATCATATTATACCAAAGTTAGAACCTGAACGCGACGGTGACATGATGTAACAGATTGTGTAACTTCGTGAAAATAATATAAAGCGGTGTTAATGATGGTATAATGGAGGTTTTGGGTCGTAAGGTGTTGGTGGGCGAATGACCTATAAACACACTAAACTTGTATTTTCTTTTTTATGTCGAGTAAACGCAGATTACGTGTTGTCGAGATATTTGATCCACTTTACCTGTAAGTCAACAAGATGTATTTAGTGAGGTTGCCGCTTTGTTTGTTTAAAAAAAAGGTATCGTTAATGTTAGCACCAATGGGTTACAACTGTCATTTATTTTATTATACTAACGTAAATGTTCTAAATTAACAATGTCAAAACACAATAATAATTCAAACATTCTTCTGTTTTTGTTTTTACGTATGCTAATTAAGAGTTTTCCATCTAACTATTTGTGTTACAACTTTATGGAAATACGAAAATTATAATTATTATCGAGAACAACTGCCTGCTAACTATTATCGATACAGCCTGGGCAATGATTATGAAATAATCATCGTCACCTAACACGAAAACATTTTCTTCTTTTATTACAGCTCCATCTGCGGCTTTAACAAAAAGCTATGTTAAGTGAGCAATCAAATTCTGGGTTATACATTTTCACTTCTATCAGCAGTCTCTATGACTACCAATTTTGTTTCATCAAATATTATGTAGGCATTTCTTTTATTGGTAAGACTTTTTGCAGAGTCCGTCTAGGGAAGTGCCACATCTTTATCTGTTATTCTGCCGCCAAAAGTGTAACGTCCAAACATCCGGTTCCGGTTTGAAGGGAACAGAGAAATAACAGAGCATAGATATAGACCGTCTTATATGTTAGGGTGACGAGCGCAGAGTGTTAGTTAATGGTTTGGACTCAATGGCTGCGTATGACTGTGCCGTTACGTGCAGGTGTGTTGCTTACCATCAGGCACATGTCCTGCTCGTCTTGTGGCTCGATACTACAAAGAAAAATCTTGGATTATGAAAAGAACTGTTAGTATGTTGTAATGTTTCAGTCGGCGATCTGCGTGGAGGTGACTGGCGGCACGGACCGGCCGTTCACCATCGCGTTCAAGCACTACTCGCCGGGGGACGCGCCGGTGCGCGTGCACAACCTCTGCGACGACTTGTTCCTCAAACTGCACCAGGCGGACTCGGGGCAGGTCGCTATCTCACTCTGACATGCTTCATTACGGCCCTTCTCTGATATCTCACTCTAACATCCTTAATTACGGGCCTTTCTTTTCCGCTATCTTACTCTAACATAATTTATTACGGTCTTTTCCGCTATCTCACTCTCACATCCTTCAAAACGCCTCTTTTCCGGTCTAACACTCCACTCTCTAACGCTCCACTCTAACATCCTTCATTACGGCCTTTTCTTTTCCGCTATCTCACTCTAACATCCTTAGTTACAGATCTTTCTTTTCCGCTATCTCACTCTAACATCCTTCATTACGGCCTTTTCTTTTCCGCTATCTCACTCTAACATCCTTAGTTACAGATCTTTCTTTTCCGCTATCTCACTCTAACATCCTTAGTTACAGATCTTTCTTTTCCGCTATCTCACTCTCATATCCTTCATTACGGGCCTTTCTATTCCGCCATCTCACTCTAACATCCGTAATTAAGGACCTTTCTTTTCTGTTATCTCACTCTAACATCCTTCATTACGGCCCTTTCTTTTATAAAATAACCATCACATCATAGAAGATACCGATTCACTCTCAACTTGAACCATAACCAACCTTGACACCATAATTGAAAACATCGGGAAACCCTCACTCAGACAACATGTTCCACAGCCTAGACGTGCCTAGCCACGTGAACAATGAAATGATGTCGCGTTTCGAGCTTTTAGAGTCCGATGGAAAAGAGGGTTAAGGTGACAGACAGACAGAAACACTTTATTATCCACACCAGTAAAGCCAAATCCAAAAAGATAAGGTGGTGTTAGATTGTGCAGATCGAACGCCAAGTTACACACTCCCCGAACTAACACACTCTCTGAAATTTACCCAATTACGATATCAGATGTACATACGTGTTAAGTTTACTCTTGACCGCCGTTTCACCTGATGATCAGCAACGATACGATAGTTTCTAAAAACCTTTTTAGCGTGATACTCACTTTTATGGATCAAAATGCAACAAGCTTGGGATCCTACTAATATTCTAAACTAGCAGCGTCCGCGGTGTTACCCGCGAAGTTCCCGTTCCCGTTGTTTTCCGGGATAAAAAGTAGTCTATGTGTTCTTCCAGACTATAATCTATCTCTGTTTCAAATTTTATCCCGATCCGTTCACACGTTAGGACGTGATTGAGCAACAAACATCCATACATTGACATTTATAATTTTACTAGCAGCGCCCCACGGTGTTACCCGCGAAATTCCCGTTCCCGTTGTTTTTCCGGGATAAAAAGTATTCATTTCATTATTTCAGCCCGATCCGTTCATACGTTAGGACGTGATTGAGCAACAAACATCCAAACATCCATACATTCACATTTATAATATTATAGTAGGATTAGTAGGATAGGATAGTAGGAAGGATAGTAGGATGTCAATGTTTGGATGTTTGTTGCTCAATCACGTCCTAACGTATGATCGGATCGGGCTGAAATTTGGAACACAGATAGATTATAGTCTGGAAAAACACATAGGCTACTTTTCCCCGGAAAAACAACGAGAACAACGGCTACGCGGGTAACACCGCGGGCGCTGCTAGTTATGCATATATCATCACTTGGCGTCTGTAACATATTTAAATATAAACAAAAATATATGGGATATTGATTATATTGTGGTCACGGCAATAATGACAGAATATGGCGTGAGAATTGGGAATTACTAACTTGTGTTGATATTGTTAGTTATTAATTATATTCGCTGTATTGTGATTTGATGACATTAAATATGCTTGGACGTGCCAGGTCGCCCTGCTGAGTCCCTACCAGTCCATGCTGTACACGTGGGATGACCCCGCCAAGGAGAGGAAGCTCATGTGGAATATTTATAACAACAAGGGGAAGGGATTTGTGGCCGACTTCAATCAAGACGGGTGAGTTTTAGTTCTCTTGTAATTTTATCATCTAATTAAGGTAACGTTCGTAATATTTCCCTATAATAATTATAGTCTCCATTTATACAAACACTTTTTGCCCACTTTAAGAAGCAATTTACTAACTGTTACGTCAAACCATTTAGTATTTTTCGATGCCATTGTCATTGATTTCAAGAATCTGTTTTAGGAAATGTTGATTTTTGCTTTATAAAATGTACCCATATAAATAAGTTTAGTATTATACACCTAACATCTGGAAATGTTTACAGATATGGCGAAGAAAAAGTGAGCTTCCATTCTGTAAAGCATTCGACACTCGTGGCGACCAGCAGTGTAACTTCAAAACTATCTTCAACCTTCAAACGACTCACTCCAAAGTCTCCTGAGCCGTGCGATTCTAGTAGTGACGATTCCGATAGCTCTGATCTACCCGAAGCTCACGCAAAATCCAAAAAGATGAGGAAAGATAAGGTCATTGTGTACTGGATTTCTTATATGGACGGGTATCAAAGAGTGTTTACGCTCGCTCAAGATGAAAGAATAGCCTATCAGCATCGAATGAGAATCAATTCTGAGCGAAGCAACTATGAAATTTACATGTCACTCTCTGGAGTCAGCTTATCTGTTTGTGTGCAGACAAACAATACGGTTAAAGAACTAGCATACGTCAGCGTCACTGATTCTCTCCCGCGATGGGAAGTCAACGTCAACCACAAGTGGAAGCAACTAACCCCAGATCTAACCTCCTGGATCGAAGAAAAGTACCAGACGGAGCAAAAGAAATGCGAGTTAAAAGAGTACATCCACATTGACCTCGAAAAGATGCAAATGACAAAACCGTTCTTCTCGGAATTGCGACGGACGTACAACCCTGGCATCTGGTTGCAGCTGCGAAAGTCGGATACGCACACTTACTGCCATTTGAAAGTACAAAGACTGCAAATAGATAACCAATTGACTGAGGCCGTTTTTCCCAGCGTTTTATACCCAGCTCCTTTACCGGCAGACATCAGGGCATCAGAGCAGAAGCCTTGCATTGAAATAGTTAGCTTGAAACAACACCGACCATCTATAAACCAAGATGTTTATAAATACTTGAAGGTCTTGGTCCAGGAGTACTGCATCAATTTAGACCGAGGATTCGTGAATTATGTGTTCGATATACTGAACCACTGGAAGATAGAGGAAAAGCCAGCAGTGAGGCTAAGAGCTGATTTGGCATTAGTTCACATGCCGTTACCAATGATTGCTTTCAAAGGCCAGAACAATGGTCAAAGATACGTCGTTTTTGAATTTGTACATTTGTCTCCCGTTAAATTAGTCTTATCTCTATCTTCTAGAGGATATCTAGCAGATAATACGAATAGCCCGAGTAGGACGAGGTTCGGAAACAAGAAAGAGAATAGACCGAAACTGTTCAATAGTGACCTTTTGGAGTATCTCTTTAATTCCTGGGGGTCTTCGCTTTGCGACATGAAGGATGTTGTTTTGAGGTGAGTAACAAGATGAAAATACTTACCCGTCCCACAACTTGATTTCAAAATACTGTTGAAAGAAATATGCATGTTTTCTCTGAAACGGAGACGCAGAGTGCAACATCATACCTACTTCATACTTTATAGTGTTGTTTACAGTTTATCTAAGGTTCATTCAGTGTTATTTGGGCTGAGTACCCAACGTATCTTTTGACTAAATACATAAAACGTATTCGGTATACAGATTTGTGTTTCGGACATTTTTGTTTTGGCATAAGTAGCAAATTATGTTTTTGATTCTCCATTTATTTTTTCTCATTTACTCTCACAAGAAAAGCTTCGAGGCCATATTAATCAACTATACCGGTCAAGTGTGGGTAAGCAGATGACATATTTGTTCGGAAGATATCTTCCTTGAAACATTATGGTTATCTCATGATCCATCACCGTTAAAGCCAATGGTGATGAAATATAGCATAGCAACAGTCAGAGGTGAATGCACGATTCGAACCTACGACTTCATGAGTGTGATATCGGAGGTTCACACTAGGACCACCACGGTGTGCCATAACACATACCGGTTGCTCGGAAGAGAAGTTACGGCTAGGTAGTTTAAAATTTACAGCAGGTCGAGTCGGGAGAACGGCGACTGCCGATCCGGAGACCCCGGGTTCGAATTCCAGTACACGCACTACTGTCTTTTCGAAGTCATGTGCGTAATGCTGCTAACTTAAAAAAGGTGAATCGTGAGGAACCGACATGCACCTAGAATCTTTCCAGGTCATGTGTCATCCACCAACCCGCACTTGGCCAGTGTGGTGGATTATGGCCTTGACTCTCTCCTTGCGAGAGAAGGCCCTTGTTAAGATTGTTGAGTTAGAATTTAAGAGAAAAAGGTGATATTTCGATCTCATAGTGGTTGTATTTTTATCAAATCACAGGTTACGTTCAGTTTATTTGCGTCGCTCTAGTTACGCATCCCGGCCATGTTTGTGAAAATATTTAGCTCCATACATTCCATTGCACATTGCATTAGCACTTTCTCTTGTGTCATTGCTGTGACAACCTGTAGGCGTAGTATGAATAGGTACCAATGAACGTTCGACAAACAAGAAAATTGATA
The DNA here is from genome assembly GCA_963693475.1 of Ectropis crepuscularia. NCBI lineage: Eukaryota > Metazoa > Arthropoda > Insecta > Lepidoptera > Geometridae > Ectropis > Ectropis crepuscularia. The sequence goes on along the minus strand of OY856353.1, from coordinate 27,671,831 downwards.
AGGTTCCTTTTACGGCTGAATTTGTTTTCCATATATTTGTATATTTATTAGCGTTAGGTACGCGTCGGACACAAATATCGAAACATCCGAACTTTCGCATTTTTTAATATTTAGTTGGATCCATTCAGAAGTTTTAGTAGTGCTAGGATTCTTAGCAGAGTCTGCCTGGGGAAGGACCACACCTTTGCCAGTTATCTACCGCCAAGCAGTAAAGGGCAAACATTACTGGGTTCCGGTTTGAAGGGGAATGTTTCCAGTGAAATTACAGGGCTTAGAGATATAATATCTTAGATCTCTGAGTGATGAGCGCAGTGCAGTGCTAGTTAATGATCTAGACTCTTCATGATCCAATAGTTGCGTGTCACTGTTCTGTTATGTGGCAGGCATGTTGCTTACCATCAGGTACATGTCCTGCTCGTCTCGTCACTCCATGCTATAAAAAAAAGAAGTAACGACGTGATTGAGAATTAAACATCCATAGATCCAAACTTTGACTTCTATAGGTACCTACTAACTAGCGGCCTGTCCCTGCTTCGCTCGTGGTACATAATATATAGCTTACAAGCAATTCACCGCGGTTTTACCCGCGTAGTTCCCGTTCCCCTTTTTGTGTCGAGATAAAAAGTAGCCTATATGTGTTCTTACAGGCTGTATAGTCTATCAACATTCTAAATTTCAGCTCGATCCGTTCAGTTGTTTTTACGTGAAGGAGTAACGAACATCCATCCATACTAACAAACTTCCGCGTTAATACTATTAGTAGGATAAAAAATAGCTGAAGAGGGTTTTGCTTGAACGCGTTAATCTCAGGAAAGACTGGTACGATTTCAAAAATTCTTTCCCCGTTGGATATAGTCGTGATCCCTGAATGCTATAGGATTATAGGCTATAGGTATGTGCACTTTGGGCGGACCGCTAATCTATAAACATACTAGCTGACCCCGCAAACGTTGTTTTGCCTTAGTGAACAACCCTTGTCACTTAGGGGTATGAAAAATAGCTAGTAGCCGATTCTCATACCTACAGAATATGCATATAAAATTTGGTTAAAATCAGTAAAGCCGTTTCGGAGGAGTAAGGAAACAAACACTGTGACACGAGAATTTTATATATAAGATATATAATTTATAGTCTTGTTCATTTTTAGGGTTCCGTGAAACGTAAAAACGGAACCCTTATAGATTCGTCATGTGTCTGTCTGTCTGTCTGTCCGTCCATATGTCACAGCCACTTTTTGCCGAAACTATGAGAACTACACTATTGAAACTTGGTAAGTAGATGTATTCTGTGATCCGCATTAAGATTTTTACAAAAAAATTAAAAAAAGAAAAATTAGGGTTGCCCCCCATACTGAGAATTGAAACTCAAATTTTTTTTTTCTTCAATCCTACACGTGTCGCGTATCTATCAATAGGTCTTCGAAAATAATGTTGAGGTTTCTAACATAATTTTTGTCTACACTGAATAATCTGCGCGAGAGACACTTCCAAAGTGGTAAAATGTGTCCCATCCCCCTAGAACTTCTAAAGTAAGAGAATGAAAAAACTAAAAAAAATATATGATGTACATTAAATACCATGCAAACTACCAACGAAAATTGGTTTGAACTCGATCTGATGAGTAGTTTTTTTTAGTACGTCATAAATACACTATTATTAAAACTTCGATCAAAGTTACAACTAACTACAAGAACTATGTGTACTATGTATATTATGTTGCTGCAACGAAACCCTTCATGGGCGAGTCCAACTCGCACTTGTCCACTTTATTATTTAGTTAAGGAATAATTTAATGATTGTAATTTATGGCTTGTCGCACGTGTTGGCATATCTATAAGTGCGACAAGTAGTTAATGAATAAATAAATATATATAATAAAAAGCGGCCAAGTGCTAGTCGGACTCGCCCATGACGGGTTCCGTAGCAGCAAGTAACATAATACATAAGTTCTTGTACTTCGGTGTAACTTTGATCGATGTTTTAAATATGATGTAGGTATTTATGACGTACTAAAAAACTACTTACCTACTTACTAGATCTAGTTCAAACCAATTTTTGTTGGAAGTTTGCATGGTAATGTATTTTTTTTTAGTTTTAGGTATAGGGACACACATTTTATCACTTTGGAAGTATCTCTCGCGCAAATTATTCAGTGTAGAAAAAAATGATAGTAGAAACCTCAACATCATTTTTGAAGACCTATTGATAGACACCCCATACGAAGAGGTTTGATGAAAAAAAAGAGTTTTGGTTCTAAGTATGGAGCACCCCCAAAATGTATTGTTTTTTATATTTTTTGTAAAAATCTTAATGCAGCTCACAGAACAGATCTACTTACCAAGTTTCAACAGTGGAGTTTTCATAGTTTCGTCAAAAAGTGGCTGCGACATACGGACGGACAGACAGACAAACATGACGAATCTATAAGGGTTCCGTTTTACGGAATTCTAAAACTGGATCTAATGTATGTACACTTATAACTTTAGAAATACAGTACTAAATTTGATGATTCTTTGTGTTTTGTGTGTTTGTTATTAACAAGATTTGTATACAAGAAAATTTTGAAACAGTACAAAGTTCGCCGGGTCAGCTAGTTTTTAATATTAATAGGAAACTTTTTCTCAATCAGGATGTCATATCTGGAGCTGCGCAACGCCCCCATCACGATGCCTGGTCTCCTGGACGCGGCTTCCCGCCACTACTGGACGCAGCTGGTGCAGCAGTTCTACGTGCTGGTGCTGGGGCTGAACATCCTCGGGAACCCTTACAGCTACATCGGGGACTTCAGCCGCGGACTCAAGCAGTACTATGAACCCTGCTGCGTAAGTCATTCGGTTCATAGTTTCCGGAATCTCTAATATAAGAACCCTAGAAAAAGAATAAATACCTAAGTACCTAAATAGATCAGGGTTTTTCGCACGGTTCCTTTGTACCAATCGTAAGCAGATGAGGTGTATGTTAGCTATGGCGACATAGTGATGTTCCGCGACAAAAGTATGACACTTCCACAAGAGCGACGAGACAAGATCAGACCCGCGCTTTCGGTGTCAAGCGTTTGGTCTTTCTATATGTAGTACTTATGTATATGTAAACTCTTTGATAAGAACACAGTAATGTATGCAACATTACTGTGTTCCGATTTGAAGGAAGATACAATATCTTATATCTTTGGGTGACGAGCGCAGTGCAGTGGTAGGTAATGATTTGGACTCTTCATGTCTCAATAGCTGCGTGTCGAGACGACGGTCTTCATTTAGGTACAGCCTACGAAAAATCTGTGTTAGGTGCGCCAAACGAAGTTTTCACTTGAAGAAATGTAATACAAAGTATCGTAATTGCAGGGCACGGCGTTGGGCCGCAAATCCCTGGAGATATCCGGGAAGCTGATGCGAGCGGCCGGCGCGCTGCTGGGCTTGTCGTCCCGGGAGGCGGCAGTCTTCGGAGACCAGCGGCCCGTGCCGCGGGCGAACAAGCGGCGACCGGGTGAACACTCATTGTTACACTAGTTTATGACGTGACAACGTCCAATCAAACGATGAACGCCGGTTGCATGCACGAAAAAGTGTCCCGTTATGTCCCGTTACGCTCGTTGTCCCGTTACCCTTATTGTACGCTTGCACAGCATCTATTGATGTTTTGTTACGACGACAACGTTAAACTATCGTTCGTAAACCAACCAACTTTACAGACAACTAATGTTTTAACTTTTATAGGTTTACATTTGACCGCCATGGCGCCATGAATGTTATGATGATAAGCGACGATGCCGTCTACGATGGAGCGTGCTTACCTAGAAGAAACCGATTCACTTTTGATTTGAAGAAGCCAAGATTGTTACCAGCGTAAAAAACAGACTTCGGTAACGCATTCCACAGCCTAGACGATCTTATCACAAAAGTAGAGTCAAATCTCTTCGTTCGTGTGTTTGAAACATTATGATACAATGTCACACTTTGTACCACTAGTTTTCATTGTTTTTATTCTCCTGTGCCTATTTACCTATAAGTGATTTTTATTTTTGGTGTGTACCTACAATAAAGAGTAGGTATCTATCTAAAGAGGTATCTATAGTAGACATGTTGGAGGTGGCTAAGAATATACCAAATGACGATGTCGAGTCGATTACTAGCGGAATCCCGACCATAGTAATCGGCTCAACAGACGAAATCGGACTAAATAACACTAGGCTCTAGAATTAGATTTAAAATATTCCGACTATCCGAACCCCTCCCTATTTTCATTTTCTTCCAAGATATAATTTATGTTAAAAAAAAATGAATCCAAAGGTCACGGACACCGAAATCCGCGGAGTGACTAAATTTCAAATCAGTAAAAAAATTGAGAAATGAAGAAAAGGTCTTGTGGATAATATTCATGTTATGTAGGTACCTATTTTTTTACATTTTTACGTGACGAATACAAATATAATTTGTTGTGTGTCTAGCTGTTTCATATCAGCTATCTGGTACAAGCTTTGCTTATTCTGGGTTGAGATGGTGTTGTGTGTAAAATATCCACGAATATCTTTTTTTATTTTACTAGGCGAAGAATGCATCGGCAACGATCTACCAGAGGCCGTGATAGCGGCGGACGGGGTCAGCGCGGCCAGCCTCGCTCTCGCCCTCACGGCGCTCGTCGCGAGACCCACCTTCGGTGAGCTCACCTCACTTAACCATGTTTCAAATATTTTTTAAGTCTTTATCTCTTGTGGTAGTTTTTTTTAGTTTTATCGGGACGCATGGTGTGTGCTTATTTGCGTATATCAACATTTCCATTCAATCAATGTATTTTGTGCTATCTTTTGTCGGTTTTCAAATACGATGGAGAACGATATGTATAAGTAGTCTATGTACAGAAATAGAAAAATATTTTAAAAACCGGCCGAATTGATAACATTGTCCTGTTTGGACTCTGTAGGTACTCTGGAAAATAAATATTATATTTTACCACGAAAATACAAAATAAATCATAGTAGATAATTTACTGGCTGGTAAAAGTTCGTAGAAAGGTGATATAAATAAATATAAGCATGAGTGTGTTTAGAAAGCATGTTCAATTTATTTCATATGTTGCGATTAACTCAAAGACAGACTAAGCACAGGAGTGACAGGAGCAGGGGGAAATTTAAATTTATCGTTTTCTAGTCCCTAGACCTTTTCTTTCGCCTATTTTAACTCATTATCTTTGTAACGTCATTCCTTATTTGTTTGTCTGTCTGTGCGTGGATAGATGGAGATTACATGTTCTTAAAGAGTAAGTATTTTTAGTGCATGGTTTCAATTAGTGACCTCTTCTTTCATACATAATGCATGAGAATGGATGTCTACTACCTATATTATTTTACTTCATTTACGTAATCATAAAAAACTATACATTTAAGTACGTATCTACTGGAAAACTCGGATCTGACACACTCCAATACTACCTACAACACAAAATAGGTATATCCTAGTAATAAGTCAGCCGACACAAGGTAACAAGAATCTAGTTTTAATGGTAATACACTATGACAAATTTCAAATCCAAGATGGCCACCACCACAAAATGACGGCACAACATTTGTTTATTTAGTTAGATTAGAAATTTCTATCTTTGTTTCAATGACATTGCAGCTTCTATAATAATGTACCAAATTTGTTGATTCCTGGTTGTATGAAAGCTGATATGATCGAGATGGTTACTATGTATAAATTGTGAAGGGGGTTAAAATTGTTAATTTTTTGTCCTACTTACGAGTACATCGGATGAGGGAAAGCAGCGGTGACTCCCGCTCTGGTTTGTGCTTGGTAAAAATATTGTCCATCCCTAGCATTGAAGGTTCTATTGAAAAGTGGTCTGACGGGTGTGCATTACGATACGTTTTGGGGTGCGGAACGCTCGCCGATAGTCGGCCAGCGCGGGCGTATATTTCGACACCATACTGTAACTCAGAATGTACTGTGGCAAAGTAACACACACGTAACACTTTAAGATACCACTCGGGATACCCGTATTAGCGCAAAGCACGCACTACTAAATTTAGCACACATCTTGTCGATGTGTGTTACGTCATACAGTGATCAATCTCGAAACCCAAAAATGTGGTGTTCTGTGCCTGCTCAATCCCGACATCGCTTAGCGAGACTTATAGCTGTTATGTGTGTTGTTTGTGACATGATATTTCCGGTTTCCGTAGACATGTGTCGCGCGGCGAGCGGCGCAGGCGCAGCGTGCGCGGGCGCGCGCGGCGCGGGGCGCGCGCTGCGGGCGTGCGGCGCGGGCCGGGTGCTCGCGCGCCGCCGCATGCCGCGACACTGCCCCGTCGCAGAGGTAACTACTAGATAACCACTGTTAGCACCGTTAATACTACATTATGGTACAAGTCTGTAATGTTGGGGATTACCGCTGAAGTGCCATTGAGACCCGACCCGGTAGGCGAGGGTCTTAAGAAAGCCGAGGATGGTAATCATCAATACACGCATACGAGTAGGATCATACGATGTTTCACACACTTGTGAAGAAAATAAAATGTAATTTTATTTATAAAACAAATGCAACTTGAAATTATCTATTTATACGAAGTTCCATGAAATGAGCAAGCGTAATATCTGAAATCAATACAACCCAGGAGTGCCTGGAGGAAAGTGGTCAAGGACGTCGATGGTGGTTACGACCCTCAGTAATGAGGATACGATCAGGAAATCAGATTGTATCAGGGTGAAATCTGGAACACAGTTAACTTAGGTATAGTCTGGAGGAACAGACAGGCTACTTTTCATCCTGGGAATATAACGAAAATGCGAACTACGTGGGTAAAATCGCGAGCCTTTCTTCTTGTTTTTACAGTACAGGCATTCTGCGTAAACTTTTATTTCTGAAGTATTCTACTAATAGACTACAGGCCCGTGAACAAAATTTACGTAGTAAATGAACCACGAGGAGACCTATGTAGGATGATAGAAGGGTATAAAGGAATAAGATTCAGCACTATGCCGTCACTTGTAAGCTGTCCAACTGAGTACAGTCGAAGAGGGGGGGTTGCAACCCTCGATCATTTCTCCTTGTCGCATGATTTTTGTACGGCGTTACGGAATAATAGATTAGAAGAGGTATTGAAACTATAAAATTTATAAATTTTAAGTTTTTACTTCTTAGTTTGTCAGAAAAATTCATGATTTTCCGACGATTCACAGATTAAATTTGGGATTTGATTATGTACGGCATTGGTTCCATACAGTTTCAATACCTGTTCTAATCCATTATTTCGCAATGCCGTACAAAAATCATGCGACAAGGAGAAATTATCGAGAGTTGTAACCCCCTCTCTTCGACTGTACTCAGTGGGACAGCTTACAAGTGACGGCATAGTGCTGAATCTTATTACTTTATACCCTTCTATCATCCTACATAGGTCTCCTCGTGGTTAAGTTACTACGTAAATTTTGTTCACGGGCCTGTAGTCTATAAAGGTGGTGAACGTGTTTTGTGTGCGCTAGGGCGTGCGGCCGTACTCGGCGCACGAAGCCCTGGGCGCGGCGCTGTCGGCGGCCGCGACGCGGGGCCCGCTCGCCCCCGGACACTACCTCGCGCACGCGGCGCTGCCCCCCGCACACACCTGCTCGCTGCTCCTCTCTACTGAGTAAGTACACCATTTTAACACTGAAAATCTCTTTACTGCTCAAATATGAGTATGGAGCTAATTGTTATTTGAGAAGAAATTTCAGAGTAGATAAGGCAATGATATATGTTCCAATACGCTTGTGACACTGCCATGCGTGACACTGTGCTGTTAAGGGCAAGCGTGTTGCTTACCGTCAGACACATGTCCTGCGCGTCTCGTCACTTTATACTATAACAAAAACTATCATTGAAGCATTTCAACGAGGCGCTTTCAGGGTACAAATAGATCTTTCAAAAATAGTTCTACATCTCAAATGTGGCGCCATAATTTCATTTTGTAAAAATCCTCAAACAAAATGACCCATTGGCGCTGCCTTTGGTGAAATTCAGAGCGGTCTTTAACATGTAAAATTTAATCTTAAAAACGCCTTATTGCTGCAGTATGGCAATCAATCTTGCTTGGAGAAGAAATGGTCTAGGTACATTACCTATTCACAATCACAACGCAATCCGAACTTTTCAAATTCGGAACAACAATCCGTCATACTAAAAATTTGCAAGCGCGGATTCAGGGGGGTATCATGACCCCCAGCCCTGGTCTGGGTCCAGTACCCAGGTGGACCACTAATTTAAAAGTATGTATATGTATGCCATGAAACTGTGCGGTACTTATTGCAGTTTTATGGCTTGACCACGACCATGGTAGCCCCGCTCTTGGTAGCAGGCAATATTGCATGGAGGGGAAATGGTCTGATTGACCTGACTCGGAATGGTCTGGTTTGCAGACATATCTACATGGTGCGATCGGGCGGCGGCGGCTGGCACGTGGACTGGGCCGTGAAGCTGGACGACCTCATCGACACGCCGCGCGTCCACGGAGACAAACTCGTACTCAACATCAAACAGGTCAGTACGCTGACCCTGAACGCAATACAAATATTTTAAGTCCAAATATCCTATTTTTGTAATTCATTTGCAAAGCAAAAAGAACTTAGAAGTGCGGCCGGCTTTTATATACTTTTGTCACCATGCGGCCCATGGCTCCTAAAAGGTTGCCGACCCCTGCTTTACGCGTTTGATCGCGACATTCTGTTGTTATATTTCAACAAAACCCCAAGAAACACTAATATCTTTTGATCTAGATATTATTATATTCGATGTCTTTGTGATAATTCTGTTCTGATAGCGAGATAAAGATCTAGATGTACCCATCTCCATAACAAGCTTTGCTTAGTTTGGGACTCCTATTAGATTGGTCTGAAAAAATGCCGGCAATATCTTTATTTACTTGTTTCCAGGATGAAATGGTCAATTACTTCTCAACGGATGAAAAAGTAATTGAAATACCAGATCCTGAGCTTCTGAAGTGGCTGCAAGCGAAGATCCAGTGCGCGCTCATACTCGCATTGGAAGACAAGCGATGCCAGACTCACGAATAAACGGCAGAACCGTGCCCTGAGCAAGTCTTCATAGATAATGATTCGAAGTTTCGTTGATTGCTTGCATGGGATTTGCGACTGTACCGCTTTAGGGAGCGTTCAAGTATTATGTAACGTTATTTGCAAAGATTTCATATCCTCCCTCCCTTGTCGTTACAAGGGAGGGAGGATATGAAATCTTTGACCACCATGACTTTTCTTTCACCATGACATTTTTTACACACTCCCCCCCCCCTCCTCTCCCGAACGTTACATTACATCCAATTGGACATTTTTAACCTAAAAATCACCTCAAAAGTTGGAGACTTTAATTCCCAAGTTTATTTATTTATGTAAAACACTATCAATTAATGTCAAAATGTAAAAATTACGTACGTAACCTGTTGTCTGCCGTTCCAATGTAACGTACCGGAGCATTTTACAAAAGAGTCCCCCCCCCCCCCCCCCAACTGCCTTACGTAATACTTGAACGCCCTCTTAAGTATGGGGAGTTGCGGATACAAAGTTACTCTGCCATTTAGAGATAAAACCTAGCTTCAGTGGGGTCGAGCCCCCCCAAAACACATTCTTTGATCCGTTCCTGGTAGCGGTTGTCATTATCTAAAGAAGAATTCCATGCAATCATAGAAGTAGAAGAAAATTTACAACACGAACTACCAAAACTTGTAAAGGAACCGATATCGTAGGATTAGACACACTATGAAGTGAATCCAATTTTTTATTGAACAAATAATGTACCTATTTAAAATGTACTCAGCTTTCCTTTACACTGGCCTTTTCAGCATCATTCTATTTGTTTTATGGATTTAGCAAGAACAAATATTATATTTTTACTTATTTAGATATTTTTTTTAACTTCATAAATCGAACATAATAATTTTTCGAACTAACGAAACAGTACATTTTTGAATTTGTATTTTTTTAAATCTTGAATTAAGTTTTGTGCATAAATAGACTGCAAGTCGTGTCGTCTCGCTCTTATATACAGTGCACGCATAATAGCACAAGCGAGAGAGGAATGCTATGTGAGATATCGTTATATGTTGGATTTGTTTTTTTTTTTGATGGACGGAAATGGTTGACGTATCAATTAAAATTAATCTAGGGCATTGCTCTATCTATCAATCTGATATTTATAATTTTATTCGTGATAAAATATTTTGAGATGGTTTCTCACATATTTGTCACATAGAATACAAGGATTGGTTTTACTTGGAAATAATGTCCTACGTGTCACGGAAGGAGGGCTGTTCGCGTTGTTTCCAGTCTAATTTGACCTCTGATACTCGCTGCAATTACGCTCAATCATAGGTCGAGTTACCAAAGTCAGTGTTTGCGTTTTGGATATTGGTAAACGAGAATTTGTATCTCTATTGTTGTTGCAGTTTTTATTATTAAGAGATTGTCGAGACTTATATAAATGATGGAACAATGGCGTGCCACAAAAATATGTTATTTAAAATGATCAATCACATATGTTTAGACACTCGTGGACTGTAATTATTTGCTGTGTTAGTATTTATTCGCAATAGTGTTGATTTCACGAAATCAAACTCACGGGTTTGTTGCTAAATGTAACTATTTGCTTTAGTCGTATTTAGTCTAACGTCGCAGAATTTCACATGCGTTTTTAGATCTCAATTTCATGTTCTAGTCAAATTTTTCTATTCATAAAAACGTGAATTTATAAAAACGAAATATGAATACTATGGCTGCTCGCATGCAAGGCTAATGTGGATCAGCGTTTATGTACTTATTTTTCTAACGAATGATGTTGCCTAAATATATATTCTATGTATAAATATTAGTCACATTATTGAGTATTATCTATATTATTGTTTCTTATACAAATTGTATTATTTTCTAACGAAAGCTCTGTAAAAACGTAATGAAGAAACGATTCGTGTTTAAATACAAAATGCGTACGAAATAAAAAAACGTTTTGTATATTTTTTTTTAATCAATTGTTTATCTATGTAGCATCCTCAGCTAAAATAGCAACCTTTCTTGTTTAAAAAGAGCTCTTGTGATGTCTCGAGTTGTTAAAATAATTATATCATTTTCGTAATTAAGTTTTTTTTTCGTGTATGGGAATCTAATGTGGATAATTGTGTGTAATAGTTAAGCTTTGTTGTTATTTACTAGATACAATGATATATAGGGTGTTCGGAGTTCGAGGTTGTTAAAATACACAGTTGTAATAAAACAATAAAGTGTAATTTTTTAAAATATACGGCTCATATTCGCGTGCCAGTTTCTTTTTACTACTGTACAGTAATTACAGTAATTACAGTAATTACTACTTAGTTTTTGTTTTTTAAATGGATAAGCCACTCAGCGCCAAAATACTATGTTCAGACCTAATTCACCTAATTAATGTGTACACATTCTTTTGTCAAATTGTATTTATTGCAACTTCTACGATATATATTTAACACAACTTCATTTTTATTTATTTTTAATAATATTCCAAGAGTGATTGGTATTCTTATTTGAAATAAATAAACTCAAATATAACAGCACGAACTACAAAAAATATTTAATAGAAGTACATTAGAAACATCATTATAATAAGCCCAACGTCGTCGACCGTCGTCAGTTTCAACCGTAAAACATTGAGTAACATAAATATGCTATAGTTGTTTTTATAATGTTTGATTGATTCAAATAAGTATTTATTAAAACCTTGCGACGCCGCCGCTGGTCGCTGGTAACATAGATACGTCGAGTGTCCTATCGAACACCCTATATGATATTTGAAGTTACAGGCCAATAAGGCCCTCAGTTATCGGTGTCTATATTAGGCCAACGGGGCTAATACCCCCCGGCCCCATTCTGAATACAACCCATCTATCATTTGGTGTTATCATTTCATTAGGAGACATTTTAGACAAGTAATTCCGAATGCGATTTATACAGGGATTCGCATATCGCTTTTATAAGCCAATGTAAGAAAGGGTCGTGGTTTGCTCATCTCAACTCAGTTTTTGCTGTGACGCCAAACCTAAAATGGCAAAAAAATTGGCATTCATTGGGACTGCTGATGGAAGTGAAAACTTTTATCATAGAATTTCAGTACTAAACAGCACTAATCCATACTAATATTATAAAGCTGAAGAGTATTGTTTGTTTGAACGCTAGGATCTCGGGAACTACTGGGCCGAATTGAAAGATTATTTTTCTGCTCAATAGTCCATTTATCGAGGAAGGCTATAAGGTTATATAACATTACGCTACAATCAATAGGAGCGGGGCACGAATGAAGAATGTAACAAACACGGGAAAACATATTCCTTTTTGAGAGATTCCGTTGCACGCGCTGACGTGCGCTGAAGTCCGTGACAGCATGTGTCTATCTTTTAAGGTTGCGTCATTATAACCTAAACTAATCTTGTTCTAAATCTGAGTTGGTACGACAAATGTTCGATAGGTAGCGTAGCAACGCGCGCATGGTACATCTAGTGTATAATAACGCCACTAGTGATAGCTACAGATATACAGCTATCACGCAAGTAGTTGAGGTGAATACGCAAGATTTCACCCAACCAAAAACCGTCTAATAACGCGCCTGTCCTACTACATTACCATGTTAGTGACGTCAATCCACAAGACTTTGCCCATTCAAAAGGTGCTCAAATCGCTTAAAAAGTTTTCACTTCAAATCGGAAACGTAATTCACAATAGGGTACAATTCTTAGAAAAAAAATTGTCCGTCAGATTGCAAAAAAATATTGTACACGTGTTTTTTCTTTTGTTTCACAAACAAAAAATGACGAAGATACAGCGCTTCGAAGTTTTGCGTGACGTCACTCGTGGGTACGATTTTTACCCACGAGTGACGTCGCGACCCCCCACTCTCGAAGTTTGATGATCTATATCTTTGTCGATTTTTAATATTTTGAAAAAACAAAAAATATGTGTCCCATAATTTTCCATGATCTAGCTGACGGACTAATTAGAATGGTGTATGTTGACCCAGTCCGGTACCCTATTATGAGCAGAATATGACCCTTTCAGTAAAGTACAGTTGTTCTGAATAAGCCAACGATTAGTATTATACCTCATTTAGTTTTAGTTCACATATAGTCACATACATTGTATTTGATACTTTATTGTATAACCTAACTTATTGCTACGCTTTCGTTTTCGAAGGAATCATGCACAAATATAATTTAATTTTATAATATCGAAATATTAAGGCTTTTTATCGAAGGATATAAAAGCCTACATCGAACCATGTTAATCAATGAAATAAAAGATAAATGTTTTTTAAATGATGAAATAAAAGTTGTACTTCATGTAAATTGTGTTTTATTACATGTTTTATGTATATAAATATTTATAACTAACTATACTACGTATCGCCTCACAGTTTTACTAGCCTAGTGTCTGTTCCCGTAATCATATTAATCCTATTAATATTATAAATGTCAATGTTTGTAAGTTTCTTGCTCAAATGGAATGGATAAATGGAACCAGTCGATATTTGGAACACTGTTAGTACAGTCTATTAAATCATACAGTCGTTCGACGAAGCCGTCTAGACGGGGCAATCGTGCGGGGTGAGGCGCGGGAAGCGCGCTCCTGCATTGCCTACATTACAACGTTAGTATTGCAGGAGCGCGGCTCAGGGCTGTCGTCTTCCGTATGTTTCAATTTTATTTTGGTGCCACGTTTTTAAAATTGCGACAACCCTACCCGTGTCTAGACATTATCGGCGTTTCTCCCAAGATCAAAGGCGATGTACCACTGGTAGTATTTCTTTATACTGTGCTGTTAGGTTATAGTCTGGAATAGAATATATATGTAACTTATGTAACGGGGACAGAAACTACGCGGAGATAACCACACCTCCCTTAACCGTTTGACCACCAGAGTCACCTATACTTGACAAGCGCAAGTGACCTCTGTGCGCCAACGACGTCTCATCAATCATCCACAGCCCACTAAACGTTCCCACTGCTGGGACTCGGGACCTTCTCTCGCAAGGAGAGAGTTAAGGCCACAATCCACCACGCTGGCCCAGTGCGGGTTGGCGGATAGATGTCAACGACGTCTATAGTTGACAAAAAACTGACTATACCAAAACATTGTGTGTTAGATATCAAATGGTGACAGCACAATTATTTTTTTTTTACTTTTGACTTATTTCGTACGCTTGGCGTCCAGGGCACGGAAATGCAATTTAGTCCTGGCGGTCAAAAGGTTAAAATGTGGCTACGTAAATAATCATCTATCTTCGTACCATAGGTACTAGTGGCACTCACGCTTAAGGTAGGTATGCGCCCACTTATACGACTCCGTTCTCACCCGACAAATAAAATACACTCAAATATGGGCTTTATGTCATGCCAGTTAAGATATAGATTACATTAGCAACATAAATTAGAATACTGCCGTCAGCGAGCGGTCTGCTAATTTATGTTGCCAATGCAATCGGTATTTTAACGTACATGGCACAAAGCCCATATTTGATTGTATTTTATTTGTCGAGTAGTAGCCGAGTCGTATAAGTCGGCACAGGCCTTTAGCGTACATCTGTATCTATAGACTACTACTAGTAAAAGTTACAAACTGACCAAAATATCAGTTCTACTAATACGAGTACAGTAGTTCAGTCTGAATTTTCACTAGAACTATAATCACCTACCAAAGAAAATGGCTTAACATTACTCACTTCTACCTTAGGATTTGGATTTAGTTTCACTTCTATTTCAGTTTTGCTATTATTATTATCTTTTTCATTTTCCCTTAAATTATTAATTAGTGTATTTTCTATGATATCAACTTTCGAATCATCTGTTTTAACTGTCTCTATTTTGAATGTTTCCTTTGATTCCTCAGTTCTACTGTTTTCTTCAGTATTCTTGTCATCAACTTTTTCTGTACCTTCATCTTTGGTATCACCATATACTTTATTACTCGTATTATCAATATTGTTTTTCTTTGCCGTAGCATCAGTATTATCAGGCTTAGATCTTTTAACAACAACACCTAAGAAGTTTCGAGTCAAAGTCATACTTTTGCTCAAAGATTCTTCTTTCTTTAGACCTCCAAAACTGGTTAGTAGACCGCTAGAGCTAGGTAATGCTGGGGTATTCAATATCTTACTTCTGGTCATGTCTTGTTTTTCCTCGACTGTTCTAGATGGTCTGAGAGATAGCAGAGACGCCATATTTCTGTCTTCTTCCGTCTCGGGAAGTAGGGCAATGTCTAACGAAGATCGCGTGAGGAGAAGGCTGTCGTTCACTGATGACTCTTCTAATTCTTTTCTTCTTTTCTGAAAAAAAAAAAAGTATGTTGTCATAATTCTGATAACTCTGTTGATATACCTACACAGGGTTAGTGGTAACCAGCTTGCATCCATTTAAAGGCTCTTTTATAATCTGTATATTCTAATAAACAATTAATATTCTACAACTTTTGTTAAATATCAATACATATCCCAAAAACATTGTTTTTGTTGTCCTCTCTAGCACTGTTTAGTTCTATGCATGTCGGCACTTCATTTATAGAGCATTAAAGAGTTTGGTTGCTCTTGCTCTTATTACCAAAAGTTCGATGTTTTTAGAGCAGATAAATACATTTTATTATTTGTATGAAAAAAATAATATTTTAAAAACTGTAGAACAAATGTTGTCATATTTACTGTACTTAACATGACCATAAAACTTAAAGGATGCAGGCTATTATCAATAATCCCATTTTTTTTTAAAGAATTTAGACTCACGGGGGACCATCACATGCGCCTGACAGTATACTGGTATGGATGATAAGCTCACAACTATTTAAACATAGCACAGAGATATAACATAATTTATCGTTTTGTCCTGTAATTTTATTTGGAAACATTAAATTTGGCCACCAACTCGCCTGAGAGCAAGCAATAGTTTGGCTAAAAAAAAAGAGGCAGTCGATACAGTGAAAACTTACAGAATTTTAGTATTATACATCACTTATGTTGCTCTATATGTCGCCTGTACAGCTACAGGTATACTGCTATTACGCAAGTGACCGAACTCACAAAGCTTCACCCATCCGGAGAAGCGTCTAAAGGTAGCGGTTCGCGTTGAAACCGCTATTGGCACTTGACCGCGACAGGAGACCGCAACCGCGCTTCTACCGCCTAACTAAATCGGCTATTGCTTTGCTAATGCTGTCACTATCATTTCAATCGAAAAGAAAATAGAGAGAAACATCAAAGCGATGACATTTTTCGTTCGGCGGTAGACCCCTCGGAGACCGCGACTGGCACTTGACATTATGGAATTATATGGGCGCCGGTTCGCGCCGAGACTGCGACAGGAGACCGAGACACGTGTCGCGGTCTCAGCGCGAACTCGCACCTCGTCACGCTCCACCGCTCCGACGCTACGCCACTACTTTAGCATATCGATGACGCAAACTCATAACATTTTCCACAACCAAAAAGTGTTTAACGCAGCTAAAGGAGGAGCTAAAGACTTCAAAGATTCAAGAGGTGTTTTGAAGTCGAGAGTGAATCGGTTTCTGCTAGGTAAGCACGCTCCATCGTAAACTACGTCGTTGCTTAACATCAGGCGAGATGGCTGTCATGTGTGAGCCTACAAGAGTTAAAAAAATTGCGTGTGCTTAAGAGCGCACGGCAGTAGTGAAAACTAAAATAAGAAATAACTGTCAAAATAAAAACGATTACATTATTTAAATTGAATATAGCAAACACAGCGACACGACAGTGACAGATGCGGCTGAAAGACTAGTATCCATGGCCAACATTACATTAAAAAAGACAGCAGACAGCAGGCATACAGCAAACGCTGACTGTCTTTCTCGGTCTCGCACACTCGGCAGTCCCAAATTCACATTAACACGTAAAAGTTCACAAAAGATTTCTTTCATTTTCGAGCGAAACGCTGAGCTCATATCACAGCCCAGGGAAAATCTGTGAGTGGTGCGCCAAAAGAAGTATTCACTTTAAAAAAAATTGGCAGTCATAGGAACTGCAGATAGAAGTGAAAACTTATGACTCAGAATTTGATAGCTTACTTTAGAAACTACGCGGGTAAAAACAGAGTGCGTGGCCATGAGCATGGCCATCTAGAATTGCTGACGCATTTCTAGATAGCCAATGGGAAATCCTGACGCATTTCTAGATGCCCAATGGGAAACGCTAACGCATTTCTAGATGGCCAATGGCCAGGGTCCCAAGTTTACCCAAAGATTTCCCGAGCGTGACGCTAGAATTCAATTCACGAAAAATCTGTCTATGGCGCGCCAAAAGAAGTTTTCATTTCAAAAAAGATTCTACTTACTCTGAAATTTCTCCTCAATGAGCAATTAGCCTCATAATCATCTTTCCACACGGTCTCGTTTCTCCCCACGAGGCGGCCGAGCCTCGGTTTGTCCAGCTTGGCTGCGTCTTCGTCGCCGGTCTTATGTTCCAACTTGAACATGGCATCGTCGAAGAGCCGTTTCTGCGTCTCCTTGGTCTCCGGGACTATCTGGCCGTTCTCGGTCGGGTCCCAGCGGTTCTCTTGGCGTCTGGCCCCTGACACTATTACGTAGTCTAAGTTCTGGAAGAGATAAGATTGAAATTCTAGTAAAATTAAACAAATAATGTATTAATACTAGCAGCGCCCCGCGGTGTTACCCACGTAGTTCCCGTTCCCGTTATTTTCCCGGGATAAGTTCTTTCAGACTATAATAATCTAACTGTGTTCCAAATTTCAACCCGATACGATACGTTACGACGCGATTGAGCAACAAACATCCAAACATTGACATTTATAATTATTAGTAGGATTGGTCTATATTTATGTTTAATACATCGCTCATTATCATCATCGTCAGCGAGGATAGTGATGGTTTTATTAGTTTACGCTTGAACGCTATCCGGTCTGACGTACGTAAAGTGAGGATGCGGTCTATGGTGGAACATGCTAACCTAGAAGAAACCGATGCACTCTCTCTTCCAGATTGTAACCATCGGGAAAAACCCAGGCAATTATTCATTCATCACACGCATTCTACAGCCTAGACGTTCTTATCACAAAAGTAGAGTCAAACCTCTTCAATCTCGTAAGTTTCGAGAACTGATGCCACTGAAAGGAGCCTGGAGACAGCAGACCACACCTTAATAACTTAATATTAACATGATATTACGCCATCAACTTACCCCAGGATCTGTCTTGATTTCAAAATGATTATCACAGAGGTGGCATTTCATTCGGAACTGGTACACAGGGGTGGTGTAGTACATGCCAATCTTAGTCTTTTCTGCATTGTATCTCACTCCCATACCTGCAAAATACAAAAAAAAAATGGTTGTCTGTAAAGTCGGTTTACTGACGATAGTTGAACGTGACAACGTCTTAAGAAAATACTGATTGTGTTAAGCGCCATCTAGGTAAAACATTCTGAAGCTTTTTGAAAAGCTGTTCAAAGCGCCATCTCTGGGTACATCATTGTACTAGCACAAGTTCTTAACTTCATATCGTCGCTTTTCTAAAACATGGACAGACTCCTTGAACGTAATACATATTTCACTCACTAGATGGTGCGAAAAGTAATAAGGCGATGTAACGGTGGTAAATATTATCTATTCTATGGCGGTAACGTTACATGACGTCATGTTTTGCGGGCGTGCAGCCGGCCTCATCGTATTATAAGACGTTATCACGTCAAAAAATGAATACCAGAGAGAGAGAGAGAGAGAGAGCCGAACTTCTTAGCATTCCATGGATTCACCGTGCAGGTGCTGGGTCCATCGTGTGGCAGAGAAATCTCGACTAGACCCCAAGACTTGTGACTCGGGCGTAGGTTTAAAAGGGGCCCCTTAGTGACGTACGTCAACACTCACCTTCACTACTCGTATTTCTCTCCCTGCCCAGCCAAATTCGATATGATCCAACTAGTGCAGCTTTAGATACTCGTTCTAGTATTTAACTTACTGCACTTCTGGGCAAGCCAAGGTCTTTCAGCAGGTTATAGAGAGATTTTGCTGGTATACCTCTCGCTCCTACTTCTACAGCGTATAAATTAACTACATAGCCATTAGTTTTGAAGGTCGTAAAACTTATTTTGTTTCATCGCGTGGTCTTTAGGTATATTAGTTTCCTACGGTACGGTAAGTTCTACAAGGACTATGTGTTTCGTAGCTCTAGAAAAACGGACAAAAAATGTCCGATCTGGATGACGAAACACCCACATCCTCTGGGATTTTAGTGCTTTTCATACGTGTCCATTAAAATAGTCCAATCAGGTGCTGAACCCAGGATTGAGTAAGGCTTATTTTAGGAGTTTGAAGTTGAGCCCTCTTTTAAAAAGTTATATTGTCTTTTGTTTGTCGTCAATTCCTTTTGAGCTCTAGCTACCGAAAGGCTTATGGCATTATTAGTCTACTAATATTATAAATGCGAAAGTACTCTTTCAAGCCTATATATTACTGTAACCAATTTCAATTATGAAATCTACTTTTTTATGTTACAACTAATTTCAACTAATGAAATTAAACATTTAACAACCCCTGCCATTTTGTGGAGATGGCTATTTTGGATTTGAAAATTGTGATAGTAAAGTACATACTCTACCAGTCCAGCCTTTTCATATACCTTTAATATCCAACCATGTTGAAAAAGTTGTGGAAAAAATATGTCATTTGATATTTTTTGGTGGCCATCATTTGGATCAATCTGTATCAAATTTAGCTAAGACAATCCTGACCAATTCAACTAAAACAATCAAAATCGATTCATCCGGATGCTACGATATCACAGAGAGACACAGACACAGTGATGCAAACCGTATAACACCCTGTCGTTTTTGCGCCGGGGGGTGAGAAAGGTCATGAAATTTATTAGTTTCTATGGACGTTTCGACATTTACGAAGTTCGGTGCGAGGCTCGGGAACCTCCACGTAGTGCACTCTATGCATCAGACAACTTATCTCTGTGGTACCTTGTTGTTTGAGACTAATACTGGCCGGCGACGAACGCGACGGACTTCTGTGCGTGAACCTTTACGCCCCCGTATGGTGGCGTGTAGAAGTTCATCAGGGAATTGGAATGATTTGTTCCGTTACCCCGAAACCTTGCCCCCTTGTAGAAGTTAGAAGTTTGTAGGGAAATTGGACTGATTTGCAATGTTACTCAGCAGATAGTTCTATCTGGTTTAGTAACAGTAAAAAGTCACTCGTGTCACACCCATACAATTCCATAATGTCAAGTGCCTATCGCGGTCTCTCTTCACGCGAACCCTTAAGTCTACGGCCGTGTGGCCAAGCGGGCTTACGATATCTAGTGTGACAATGGCATCGCAGACGGTGACGCCGCCGCCGGGCCGAAGCTAGCGGCTAGGGATAGCTACGGTCGTGGGATCGGATCTCTGACTGCCAACTGATCTAAGCCGAGATAGGCATTAGTGAGAGGTCATGAGAGGTGGAGGAGTGAGAGGTCATGCGAGGTGGAGGAGTGAGAGGTCATGAGAGGTGGAGGAGTGAGAGGTCATGAGAGGTGGAGGAGTGAGAGGTCATGCGAGGTGGAGGAGTGAGAGGTCATGAGAGGTGGAGGAGTGAGAGGTCATGAGAGGTGGAGGAGTGAGAGGTCATGCGAGGTGGAGGAGTGAGAGGTCATGAGAGGTGGAGGAGTGAGAGGTCATGAGAGGTGGAGGAGTGAGAGGTCATGCGAGGTGGAGGAGTGAGAGGTCATGAGAGGTGGAGGAGTGAGAGGTCATGAGAGGTGGAGGAGTGAGAGGTCATGAGAGGTGGAGGAGTGAGAGGTCATGAGAGGTGGAGGAGTGAGAGGTCATGAGAGGTGGAGGAGTGAGAGGTCATGAG
The DNA here is from genome assembly GCA_963693475.1 of Ectropis crepuscularia. Classification (NCBI taxonomy): domain Eukaryota; kingdom Metazoa; phylum Arthropoda; class Insecta; order Lepidoptera; family Geometridae; genus Ectropis; species Ectropis crepuscularia. Next base: position 27,650,982 of record OY856353.1, on the reverse strand, counting down.
AGGTGGAGGAGTGAGAGGTCATGAGAGGTGGAGGAGTGAGAGGTCATGAGAGGTGGAGGAGTGAGAGGTCATGAGAGGTGGAGGAGTGAGAGGTCATGCGAGGTGGAGGAGTGAGAGGTCATGCGAGGTGGAGGAGCAAGAGGAGAAGACTTCCTCCCCAAGTGGTTTCATTCAATTGGGGAAGCGGAAGCGGTCTCTACTGGAAGTCATCACACGTTTAGGGTCGTCCAGCACCCCACTCTCCTTTCCGGTGCATCACTGATGCCAAATACGGGGGTTCTGTACCTTAGTGAGGTGGGCCCGCAAAGGCGCAGTGGGAGGTTAGAGGTAAAATACGAAAGCGGTCCCGCGACTCTGCCGCCTAGCCATGGAGACACGGCCAGACACACCCGCGGAGGTTCTGTAGTCACTATGGGGCACCACTCTAAGTGATGTCGAGCCCCCATAGTTACAAAAAAAGTGGTTTGTTTGGATAAAATAAATGGGACAAAATTTGTAAAAACTTTATCCTTGAATCATATTTGGTGAAGTTAAATAATCATGTAAAATGCAACACCTCGGTGCATGGGCAGCTACTTATTCTAATTCAGGGTGGGGGGCATTGGCCTACACTGACGTCCCGCTTCCCCCCATTCCCAATGGCCAGCCTACTCTAACCTGCTATTAAATAGTATGGGATAGTAATATAACCTTGGGCTACTGGCATACCCATTACTATCCCAGTTATCAAATTTCAGGTGCGTAGCTTGTAGATTATAATAAACATTTGTAATACAATGGATATTGCTTGAATGGACTTCTTTACCCCTTACAAAGCTTGAGAACTTGTAGTAGTGTGAACGGTAGGAGACGGACCACACAGATTATATAGAGATTTGGTGTCCGTGATGAGTGATGATAAACATTAATATAAGTACAAGAATAAATTAAAAACCACTAATAATCATAACTATGATAAAATTCCAGCAACACTGAAAAATATATATACTAAGTGGATTTGACGAAAACTGCAAAGTAATTAAGACCTTACATCAACTCGCCAAGCCTATCTCAAGTCAAATTTGATTTTGGATGATAGCCGCTGAAAAAGCAAGAGCAGCTGAGATATACAAAACAGTAGCTTACCTATATGGTTATTACAGCCGTCACACCAGATGTTGTAAGGCATTTCGAACCGTATGATCAGAATACCCAGATGGAGCTTCCTAGCCCTTTCTCTCAAGGCATGGGTGCCTAGGAATTTGTTCAATCCCCCGACCTTAGGGTCATAGTCGGGGGGATAGTAATGGTTTTGACCTTTACGTTCTCCCATGGTGGAAAATTCGATGAAAACCTGAAATCAATGTGATTTTAGTGAAGATTACGGCTCAAATATATTCACTGTTTTCAATTAGTAAAAAAATAATTTCGGTTAACCTCTGCCTTTGTGCCTTGATGAAACAAGAAATATTTAAACTTTCAAATGATTTTTTATCCAAGATTCAGCATTTTCTACAAGAAGATCGGGAAGAACAAAAATCTTGTTTTGGTTTTGCTTTTGGTGTTCATGCGGCGTATTTTTTTTTTAATTTAGTAATGACATTGACTGATTTTTCATGGAGACAGTGACAGTGAAAATTATTAGTAATCATGACAATAACATATCAATGACGAGTAGAAAAACATATTTTTTTCTGGATGTCTTGCTCAAAGTTCATAGAACCAACATCCGACACGAGACTCACACGCAGTCTTTTTCTTTTTTATCCAAAGATAGTTTTACCTCTTTTTATCCCAAAGATAGTTTTACCTCAAGATGCATATAGTTCCTGACTACTATAGTGCTTCTCGTTCTTTCAATTTCAATTCAATTTTCAATTCAATACTCAAAAGGTATTGCCATAAAGAAAATATTCCACTGGATAAGGGTAGTGCTGCGATAGTTTTATGAATTCTGCCAGTGGCGTAGCGTGCCTTGGCGGGGCCCCGTATAAAAAATTTTTTGGGGGTAAAGATTATGAAGGGTAATGATTACTCACAAAAGAAAAAAAAATGTTTACTTACATAAAATTAAAAAAATAATGTCGAAATTATCTATGTGTCTCTGTTTTCAGTTTTTTTAGAAACAATCCATATTAAATATTTTAGGTACCATACTGGCCTTTTTAATAGCTGATGATAACTTCAGTTTTTCTAAAATTTCTGCTTCTATGGGCAATAGTGACAGGGCTGACAGGCTACCATGTCCCTTTGAAGTTCTTAGGTAACTTTTTGTAAGTTTAAAATTAGAAAAAATTAAAAATTGGTAAGTTTTTTTGATTTTGCTTACGCACGTGGGGGCCCCCGTGACTCGGGGGCCCCGTATAATTGATACGGCATATACGGCGGTAGCTACGCCCCTGAATTCTGCCCGTGTTCTATCCATTCTAAAATTAGATTTTAAAAAGAGGTTTCATGTTACGTAAATAAAATAGAAGGGAGAATAATCAAAAACAGTACAATAAAATATTTATTTCAAATTGTACTTTTCATTAAATATTATAAAAATATACATACTTAGTTTGTTTTACAAATTTTTACCATATAGTAGCAGCTAGCCCAGACTTCACACAGGTAACTCGGAACTTAGATATAAAACAAACATTTAACTTTTTCAATGTTAGAAGCTCTTGTTGTAGTAGAGATACTACTATTAGATGTTGTGGTAATTCAGGACAATTGATTTATTTTGTACTTCATGAAAAATATTGCTTGATTATTCACACCATATTTTATCCTATTCTTCTTCAGAGTGGCACATCTGCAAAATGATAATTAATTTGAATACATAAAACAATCCAAATTATTACCAGAAATCTAGTGATAAATTCAAATTCCATAATTATTTTTGTAAAAGTTCCAACAAAAGGATGTAACTAAATCAGAGGTGAAAATTTGTAGGAATAATGTTTTATTTTTAAAGCTTAGTACTTCATAGCTTCACACCTTCTCGCACAATAAAAAATAGGTCACCTTTTACCAAAGGCATCATTTAATCTCGTTAAAATCGGGATTTGTAAGTAAGAATTGATAATTGTAATAATAGAAGGACAGTGATAATGTGTGGGAGTTTGATGCCATTCCCACTCTATTAAATAAGAGTTGGAATTGCAGTGAGAGTGGGAACAGAAATTGAAGCATTGGTAACGGGAAAAAAATTAGCAGTCATAGGGACTGCCGATATAACTGGAAACTTTTAACTCAGAATTTGACAGCACACTTTGGAAACTACGCGAATGAAACCGGAGGGCACTGCAAGTCTTCAAAGCACTTTCATCTACACAAGTCTTCTAAGCATGGCCTTAAACTAGATATGCGTAATGGTAACCATGGTAACACGCCATGGCCATCTAAAAATGCTTACGCATTTATGGCCATGGTCCCGAGTTCACCCAAAGATTTCTTTCATTCCCAAGCGTGATGTTTGAGCTCAATTCATAGCCCACGAAATATCTGTATGTGGTGCGTCAAAGGAAGTCTTAATTCCAAAAATGAACAAATGCGAAGCCACAGGCAAAATCTAGCACGTATCATTAGCAAATGGTTAGTATAAAAACTATCCATTATGTACCTACTTGTATATTTCATGGGTAAATATGTAACAAATAACTGGTCACACTTTTTTGTTTGTTTTGTTTTAAAGGTTATGTTTACATTTTACATATTTTGCAAATTTTGGATTAGATACTGCCGTTATTGTATAAATTTAATTCACGTAGATATCTAGAATGCATAAATATCAATTTCTATCAAGTCGTCATAACAAATATTGTCTACTTACGTGTAAAATGAGATTCCACTTATTTTTCTTTTACAGAGGCTATTGCAGCTTATAACACTACACAACGCACATTGTTTAGCATAAATATCACCAATCTCTTAATAGTCTTTCACAAACAAGCTTTAAATCTTCTTTAAATACACACAATATTTAATAAAACATAAAAAATCCGAGTCTGAGCTTTGAACAGACTTTTGTTTGGCAACGCCATGTCAGATTTGTAATTTAGCCAGAGAAAAAGCCGGCCACGGTGATAAGGACGGAAAATCAGTACCTCTTTCTCTTTTTTTCACAAGTGATAGATAATTAGACTATCTCATTTCCGCAAGTCGTGACGTCACTTATTGTGCTCCCCTGTTTTATCCCTATGAGGAGTGACAGAGAACTAGGGATGCTCGATGATCCCGAAGTACCGATGTTGATATTGATAAACATAGGGACGAACGTTCATAATCTATTTTCGATTTGTCTTACAAAGAAAACATCAATGTTTTCTCTAACATAATCTTCAATATAACAGAGCAAAGATAAATTGTTTCAAGAAATTACAGTATTTGGCGTATCTACTGTTAAAAACATTGGGTCCGTGGGGGCTAGGAGCTCACCTCACCTTCAAAAACCTTTCCGAGCGCTTGGTCGACGCGATGCGTGACCAAAATGCTTGCGTTTATTTGGCCCAACGCATAAGCATTGTCATTCAACGTGGTCATGCCGCCAGCACCACGCTTCCGATTGGTAGTGGGCTTGAATATCTTGATTATCTGTAGACCTTCATCGGCCTATAACGTATGTAACGTAGTGTAGTTCTCATTGTATTTTAGTTATGTTAATAAAGGCTTTGCCCACATTAAAAAAACATTTTTTGTTTACCCATTTACGCAATAAAGATTTGATTTGAATTATTGGGAAAACTCAGAAAAGGAAGAATCTTTTCCAGTAACTCACTTTACATATTAAAATCATCTGATTAGCCTGCCACACTACCAATATCATAATTATTCGTTCTTTTAGCGTCAAATCTAAAAATATGGGATCTGGGATAATGTGAATGCAAGTAAATATTGATGACATCGTTTTTCCGATTCATTTCTAAAAACATCGCTTTTAAAACATTGTCGGTTTTCAGCTTTGTCAGTCGAGGACATCGATGATCATCAAGCATCCCTATAACCAATCCCTACAGAGTTCAAAATGTCGATTTTATTTTTTGACGTGATAACGTCTTATAATTCGATGAAGCCGGCTGCACGCCCACAAAACATGACGTCATGTAACGTTACCGCGTTACCGTCGGTCGTTACCTCGCCGCATGTTTGTTACAGTTATATTAATTAATTCGACCAGTAGTTCAAGCGGGGATGTAGCTCAGTGGTAGAGCGTTCGCTTTGCATGTGAAATGCCCCGGGTGCGATCCCCGGCATCTAAAAGCTTTTTTGCATTGTTTTGATTGAAAATGACTAAATTCTACTGATTACTTTTTACATACAAATCTATTAAACAAATGAAATTAAAATTTTCTTTTGAAAAATGCTACCATTCCATCAGTATTTTCTTAAGACGTTGTCACGTTCTATTGTCAGTAAACCGACTTTACAGACAAACATTTATTGCATTGTTTTGATTGAAAATGACTAAATTCTACTGATTACTTTTTACATACAAATCTATTAAACAAATGAAATTAAAATTTTCTTTGAATAATTGTGTGAAAGCTTAAATCTCTAAATTAACAATTTTTTACAATGACAACAAAATAATAATTAAAAAACTAATCTCCGAATAACCCACCTCTAACTGCTCCCGGCGCAAAAGTGCCCATGATGCTCGCCGCGTTCCCACGCTGAATGGCAATGGCCAACCTTTGGTCCAGGAACGCACCAGAGCGGGAGTCACCCGTATTCTCCCTGAGCCTGCGCCCCAATTCTGAGAGGAACCCTTTAGCCTCTGAGCCCCAACAGCCCAAGGTCTCCACGGCAACAGGTACAAATTCGTACTGCGACACCAACATACCATACTTTCGCTTCTTCTTATCAGCGGCATCCTCTGCCGCGGCCGATGGTGAGTGGATAGTGCGACCTAGGTGGCTGGCGGCGACAGTGCTGACGCAAGTGGCGTCCCAAATTAAGCACATCCCGTTCTTCCAGGGCACCAGAGTCAACCCGTCTGGTCTCTTGCCGTCCGATCTGCATAGGCCCGGGGGCTCAAGTACGCATGGAACTCCCGCCGACACTAAGGCTCTCCGAACTATGTCATTGAGTGCATGGTGTCGCGAGAACCTTCCTGCACACCGTCGGCAACTCAAAGCGTGATGGCCATTGGCTTCTACCAGGGAGCCGCAGGTGCATACGTGGGGTTCACACACCTTGCAGCCCAGGCGAAGAGCCACCGCAACGCGCAACGAGATTTTCAAATTTTCTTTTGAAAAATGCTACCATTCCATCAGTATTTTCTTAAGACGTTGTCACGTTCTATCGTCAGTAAAACGACTTTACAGACAAACATATTTTGTCATATTTGCGTGAATGTCATTCCATCGAAAGACATTTTAAAGTTTTTTTTTCCCAAACCGTAAAATAAATATCTACCCCCCTACCCCGTGTGACAGCTGACAGCTGCTTGACAGCTGTATGACTGTATGCTGTACTGTATGACAGCCGTGTTATTTTCATAAGAAAAATCGTCTTCCGTCGTGAAAAAACGATTTCATTTGTTTAATTTGCTGGTTTGGTGTATTTATTTACATGAGATTAACGTAATTTCTGTCATTGCTAGCATATGTAGTCGGTAAACTACAGGGATGTTTATCACTATAAATAGATCGCATCGTAGATATCGTTTGTGATTGTGATGGTTTAGTGGACATATTGAGTAAGTAATCGGCTGCAATGGGTCGGCGTGAAGAACCAGCCTGGGCGAATGGCACCATAGGGCTATCCGCGGCCCGGGAGCGTGGGGATGTCGACAGGCAGTTCCAAACTCGGCTCACAGTAACTCGCAGTACCATTGATCGACTGGGGCTTGAAAAAGAGCTGCACGGGCATTCAGGATGCGTGAATTGTCTAGAATGGAATGCAGATGGATCGTGAGTATTGCTGACATCCAGAATACATTAATACTTTGGGAGTTATGGAGTAAAATAGGTGATATTGTTGCAGGATACTGGCATCAGCATCAGACGACCTTCACGTCATTCTGTGGGACCCGTATCGCTACAAGCAGCTCAACAACATACCCACAGGCCACACTGGCAATATCTTCTCAGTGAAGGTAACAATTCCCTAAACTAACCTACCTACTAAATCAATCATGAAAATGTGGTAATATTATTTACCATGTCCATGAATCATCATCAAATGTCATGAATTGCTCATTTGAATTACTTGTTTAGTAAACATACTGGTCTGTTGCGTCATTATGTAACTGGACCTTGATATGAATTGGCTAGATGCAGAAGTTATTGCAACTTGTGCATGTAATATGCTAATCTTAATATATTTTTGGAACAGACAACATATCTAAATTATTATTTACAATAAATAAACACTAAAGTAGTTCCTCCATTAACAGAACTTAATACTACAAATCATTGTAACTTTAATTAGATAACTAACAGCAAAAGGCATCATAAATAAAGATTAATTATTTATTTATTTAATAATAGGCGAGCAGCATTAGCTGATATGCCTATATCTCAGTGTTGAAATATGTAACAAAAATCAACTCTTGTGTGGCATAATAAATCCTTTAAATAGTTTGTAATATCTAATCTAATTCCATCTAAATCAAATTTCAGATGAAACTATATTTTTCCACCCTTATCTCGCCATGATGATAATCTCTGTTCACATTTTGATACACTTCCATTGCTATAGTTATTTGTTTGCTTATAGTAATTGTAACAAACGCACTTTATACTGGTCCCACTTCTGGGACTCTAGAGTCTTCTCTCCCAAGGTCCATAGTCCACTATGCTGGCCAAATGAGGATTTACTGATGACCTTGAAAAATATAATTCTAGAAACATATCTAATTCGTCATAATATTAAAACTTCTTGTTCCCATCATTGAGGACAATTGCAATGATAAATTCGCATTGTCCTCAATGATGTGTGACAGATAATCTGCACTTGAAATTTTATACCTAGAAGTGTATGTGATTATGTATTACACATACCTAAAACCTCACACTTGTGTTTATGTCACCATAAAATTGTAAACACTAAGATTATATAACACTAGCTGTGCCCCGCGGTTTCACCCACGTCTATTTGAGGAAAATCCATACTAAAATATCCATTGCTGGCCACTTTATTACGTTTTACGGAACCCTAAAAATACGTAAATAAGCAACAATGCATTGTTGTAGAACAAATTTGATTACTTCAAATGACACAAACTTCAAATGTAGACACGCGCCGTCACAGACTTCAACGACCAAAGAGAATTTAAATTCACGGAACTAAAGCTCTCGAAGAGAAATATTTTATCCCGTTTTCTTTACATTCTTCACTCATACTCCGTACATATTGATAGTAGTGTAATGTTATATACCCTATAGCCTTCCTCGATAAATGGAGTATCCAACAAAAAAATAATCTTTCGTATCGGTCCAGTAGTTTCCGAGATCCTAGCGTTCAAACAAACAAACTCTTCAGCTTTATAATATTAGTATAGATATGAAGCTGAGCAAGTACCTTGACTTGGCTCATGAGGTTACCGCCATGTGGGATGTTGATTCGACGATCATAGTCCCAATAGTCGTGTCGGCAAACAGCCTTATAGCTAAAAGTCTTGACCAACAACACCTCAAGAGACTTTTGCTAGACTGTTGGATCAAGGGTCAGATGCAGAAGGCGGTCATCTTTGACACAGCGCGCATCGTCAGGAGGTTCCTCACTCTGCAGCCCTAACCACCGGTAGCTTGGGCCCTGCCCCGCTGCTGGCGGCTATATTTTCTATCTAGGTTTAAGTTTTTATAATGTTTTTATGTTCTTTTATATAAATATTGTAAAAACTTAGATTTAAGAAGAGAAATAAATATGTGTATAACATGTGAGATTTTAATCCAATGGTAGGTTAGGTTAGTTTATGATCGGACATCATTAGATTACAATCTGACAGTATATACTCCCACAGTGACATGCATATCTCACATGCTTACTACTAGGCCGCCATGAATGTTATATTTAAAATCTTAAGAAACAAGGTATAAAATTGTACTAACATCCTTGTTTGTTTGTTGCACAATGTTTTTCTAGACACATTATTGCAAGTCAGCACGGGTTAACTGTTTATTGTCACATTTTGTAATTGACATTATGGAGCTAATGATGATAAGCTGAACTATGTATTCTTTTAAATAATGTAAGCACTTTGAAGTTACGGCTGGTCTAGTCGGGAGAACGACGACTGCAGATCTGGAGACCCCGGGTTCAAACCCCACACGCACCACTGTCTTTTCGAAGTCATGTGCATAATGCCGCTAACTTAAAACGGTGAAGGAAAACATCGTAACGAAACCGACATGTACCTAGAATCTTTCGAAGTCATGTGTCATCCACCAACCTGCACTGGGCCAGCGTGGTGGATTATGGCCTTAACTCTCTCCTTGCGAGAGAAGGCCCCATGTCCCAGCGGTGGGAACGTTTAGTGGGCTGTTGATGATGATGATGATGATGAAGCACTTTGATAATGATTTCTAGAATATTTATTATTTTTTAGAAAATAGGGTGTATGTATACCATAAATACTAACAAATAAGCTTTTCTAAATAATTTTGTGTGTATGCTTAAGAATGTCCAACAATATTTATTTGTTAGTAGCAGTCCGCTGCTGTTTTAGCCGCGTAGTTGTCGTTCCCATTATTTTCCTGGGATGAAAAGAAGTCTATATTCTAACTGTATTCCAATTTCAACCTGATCTGTGCAGCCTTTACGTACACACGCACACGCACGCACTCAAGCACGTAGGAATATTTTAGAATCACTTAAAATTTTAATAAGGTTCAGTCGACCTCCCCCTCTTCGATTGTACTCAGTTGGACAGCTTACAAGTAACGGCATAGTGCTGAATCTTATTACTTTATACCCTTCTATCATCCTACATAGGTCTCCTGGTGGTTCATTTACTACGTAAATTTTGTTCACTAGCCACTAGTCTAATAGTGTTTGTTTTATGGAAGCTAGATCCGCCCTTGATATAGTGTTTGTTTTGTCAAAGTTGGATCCGCCCTTGATGTAGTGTTTGTTTTGCCAAAGTTGGATCCGCCCTTGATATAGTGTTTGTTTTGCCAAAGTTGGATCCGCCCTTGATGTAGTGTTTGTTTTGTTCCAGTTCCTATCGCCCGACATAATAGCGACGTGTGCGGCCGACAGCGCGGTCCGGGCCCGCAGCATCACGACCGGGGCTCCGCTGCTCGAGTGCGCCTGCCACTGCGGCCGGGTCAAGCGGTTGGCCATCGCGCCAGACAACCCCAACCTGATCTGGTCGGCCGGGGAAGATGGACTCATATTGTGAGTACTGGAACACATTTAAGGCTCCATTGTAATCGACATAAGAGGTAATAATCGATATAGTCGTTCAAGTAATACGTACCGTAGTTTGGCAGGAGGGTGTGATTTGGAAAACTTTGCGGTTGCGTAATGGAGGTAGTTTTTGTAAGTGCGAAAAAGTAAGGAATTAAAATCTCTGAAGTTGGCAATGTTACAATGGTCACTTGTATTATTTATGTAAGGTTTAGGGAGAGCGAGACGAGGGTTATAAAAAAACGTAAAGGTGCGTTACATAGAGGGGTACAAAATCTTTAAAATTGCGTTATGTAATACTTGAGTCAACAGGCTAATCATTTAACTGAAGATTAACGATCTGTTGAAGCCCGGTATCTATGGGTACGCAGATGATAGCACCGTTGTAGAGAGTTACATATCTAGCGCGAGAGCCACTGGGCAGCAAACTCAGGTACTGAGAGAGAGTCTGATCGAGCGTTTGGGCTTGACCCTTGATGCGGTGTCCAAATGGGGCGATGCCAATCTGGTCAAGTTCAACGAGAGTAAGACGCAGGCGTGTCTGTTCTCCGCTAAAAGGAGTCCTTTCCAACTGACTCCAACTTTTAGAGGTGTATCCGTGCCGGTCTCTGACCGTCTTGAACTTTTGGGCGTTACTTTGACCTCTACGCTCAACTTTGGCTCGTTTATCGAGTCCAAGGCTAAACTTGCTGCCAAAAAACTTGGTGTCCTCTCAAAGTCTGAACAGTTGCTTACACTATATCAAGCACAGATTCGCTCCTGTATGGAGTACTGTTCGCACCTTTGGGATGGATCGGCTAAGTATCAGCTGGAGGCTCTGGAATCGATCGAGAGACGTGCCAAAAGGCTCATAGGCAACGACACTCTTGTGCGAAAAAGACTTCAAAGTCTTGAACATCGCCGAAAAATTGCTAGCCTATCGGTTTTTTATCGGATACACTTCGGAGAGTGTGCGACTGATTTGCATGATCTGATACCACCTTGTCCTTTTTTCTATCGGAATGCTCGTAGCTCGAAAAAGCGACATCGTTTCATGGTTGATGTTCCAAAGACACGAACGAAGAGATTCGACTCTACTTTTGTGATAAGAACGTCTAAGCTGTGGAATACGTTGCCTGAGTGGGTTTTCCCCGATGGTTACAATCTTTGTGTCTTCAAATCGAGAGTGAATCGGTTTTATCTAGGTAAACACGCTCCATCGTAGACCGTATCGTCGCTTAACATCAGGCGAGATGGCGGTCAAGTGTAAACCTATAGAAGTTAAAAAAAAAAAAAAAAATATATAGAAGGTTGTTAATTGGTTTAGAAAAAAGGTGTCGTAGTCTGCGGTTCACAATCGTGAGGTTGTAAGATTGGTGGCTAAAGTCATAAAATAAAAAAAAATGGCAGTCATTGGGACTGTCGATAGAAGTGAAAACTAAAAACTCAGAATTTGATAGCTGACGTTGGAGACTACGCGGGTAAAACCGCAGGGTGTGGCCATGACCATGGCCATCTAAATCATCCGAGTTTATCCGAAGGTTTCTTTCAAAGTGACGCTTGAGTTCAATTCACAGCCCACGAAAAATCTGTCTGTGGTCATAAGAAGTTTTCACTTCAAAATACAATAATTATTCATTGTTCATGACTGGCCTCGTGGTTTAGTGGGTAGTAACTCCGATTGCGAAGCCGAGGGTTCGATTCCCAGCCAGTACAAATATTTGTGTGATGAATTCAAGTCTTTTTACTGTGTCTGGATGTTTTTATGTAAAATAAGTATATATATGTGAGTGGTTGACCAAAAAGAGACCTCAAGGGAAAATAATTGATTTCGAGTAAATCGCGTTTGAAATTTCGTGTAGAAACTAGTTTCGACTCGTGCGCGGATTTTTCCAAAACGACCTCGGCTCACAAAAAAAATCATAAAAAAAACACTACAGCACCTAAAAATATTCAGGTTAGACCAAAACAAAGCTAAAAGACCACAGATAAAAAAAAAAACAAAAAAAAAAAAAACGGTTTCCAATCCCTCCAGGTCCCTTTTTGGTCAACCACTCACATATTTAAAACTAAGTATTATATCATTTGGCCTCCATATTACAAGCTTTGTTTAGTTTAGGGTCAGATGGTGTTGACCCACCAATATTTTTTTTTTTTTTTTAAATAAAGAGTGACGAGACGAGCAGGACATGTGCCTGATGGTAAGCAACATGCCTGCCACATAACAGCACAGTGACACGCAGCTATTGGAACATGGAGAGCCCAAATCATTACCTAGCACTGCACTGCGCTCGTCACCCAGAGATCTAAGTTGTTATATCTCTAAGCCCTGTAATTTCTCTGGAAACATTGCCCTTCAAACCGGAACACAGTAATGTTTGCACATTACTGCTTGGCGGTAGAATAGTTGGCAAAGGTGTGGTACTTCCCCAGGCGGACTCTGCTAAGAGTCCTACCACTACATATTTATTTATTGTATGCTCTGATCCCAGACAGCACGACCTCCGCACGCCGCACCGCTGCAACGCCGACTCGGCCAACGTCCTGGTGAACCTGCTCAACCACCTGGGCCGGTACGCGGAGGCCAAGTGCGTGTCGGTCAACCCGCGCCGGCCGCACCAGCTCGCGGTCGGAGCCAACGACTTCTACGTGCGACTGTACGACACTAGGATGATCAAGCTGGCTCGCTTGCAGGTATGTTACTTTTGGCTCAATTTATATGTCTTTGAAACCTAGATGATCGATGATCAAGTTGGCTCGCTTGCAGGTATGTTACTTTTACGTGCGACACTGTATGACACCATTGTAGGTATGCAGCGACCTTTGTGCGATCATCTGCCCATCTAGTGGAAGGCCGTCCGACACTGCGTCTTCCGGTTCGTGGTCGCCACTCGAGAACCTTTCTTCCCCATCGGGGAATCTCTCATCGGGGATCTTCTGTTATGTGTACCCTAAACGAATGTACAAATAGTGAACATTGTGGGTGATGTTTTGCAGAACTTGGGTTCGGGCGGCGGCGGCGGCGGCTCGCGGCTGATGTGGGAGCGGCAGAACCAGTGCAGCACGCGCGCCGGCCACGGAGACCCCGACAACAACATCCCGCGCGCCGCCGTGCACTACTTCGCGCCGGGTATGTGATGGATGACCGTCTTTATCGGCTTCTTGTCGTGGCAGCGGTGCTATCTTGGACTACCTACATATAAAACTTTTTTTTTTTGAAGTGAAAACTTCTTTAGGCGCGCCTAGACAGATTTTTCGTGGGGTGTGAATTGAATTCTAGCGTCACGCTCGGGTATGATAAGAAATTTTCGGGTAAACTCGGGACCATGGCCATCTAGAAATGCGTCAACCAATGGGAAATGCTGAAAGGGCGTGGCCTGGGCACCATAGCATGACCATCTAGAAATGCGTAAGCCAATGGGAAACGCTGACGCATTTCTAGAAGGCCATCCCATGATGGCAAGGCTACGCCCTCTAATTACACCCGTGTAGTTTCCAAAGTAAGCTATCAAATTCTGATTATAAGTTTTCACTTCTATCGGCAGTTCCCATGACTGCCAATTTTTTATTATAGTGTAGATTTCTTATCATTTCCGAGCGTGACGCTAGAATGCAATTCACAGTTCACGAAAATTCTGTCTGTGGCGCACCAAAAGAGGTTTAATTTCAAGAAATATATGTAACGGAAGCGACGCGTAAAAACTGCCCGTGACCTTGTAATTTAATAAATAAATAAACTATTATGTAAATAAACGTGACTATATAATAAATAAATACTAAACTAAATAAAGTTGGCAACTTTATTTTTCAAATGACCGTATTATAAACAATCAAATTAAGCATTTTTTTGTGAATTATGTTGTTTCTATTTTATCCAAAGGAACTTCATTTCTACCTGGTGTCCTATGACACCACAACTTTTTCGTCTGAGCCGGGTGCGCCGGTGGTACATCCTACTAATATTATAAATGTCAATGTTTGGATGTTTGTTGCTCAAACACGTGCAGACGTATGAACGGATTGGGCTGTAATTTGGAACACAGACTACAGTCTGGAAGAACACATAGCCTATATCCCGATAATACAACGGGAACTATGCGGGTAAAACCACGGGGCGCTGCAAGTTATATGATATATAGGTACCCAGATCAGGTAAATATTCAATGGTGGAAACAATTTTTGAAATCGGTCCAATCATTCTTGAGCCCACTACAAAAAAAATATTTAAAATTATTTGATTTCGATATTATATCTCAATCAATCACCGTTTCAATATGTAAGTATATCTCATTTGTCGTAATTCCCCCCAGGTCACCTGTCGATGGAGCCTTCGGAACAGGACTTCCCCAAGAAAGCTACTACTTACGTGGCGTTCAGCCACGACGGAAATGAACTACTAGTGAATTTAGGATCCGAACAGGTAACTACGATATTATAGTTGTAATTGTACCTACATGGTAAAAAAAGACCGCCAAATGCGGTTGAAACTTGTATAAAGTATCACCGATAAGGAGGAGGTTATTAATTCGGTAGTATTTTTTTTGTATGTACGTTACGCGATTGCGCCGCCAATTGTGAATCGGTTTTTGAAATTATATTTCAGACAAAAAACTAAAATTTGCTTTTATATATTTTATACAATACAGTGAAGATTCTTGAATTCTTGGTCGAATGTCCGAATTTAATTTTAAATTCAAGTAGCTTTTTGTTTTTTTTGTAGAAAATGGGTTATTTTATTTAACAAGTTAGGCACGTGCCTTTCTTAGCTGGTTTAGTGGCTTAGCTGCTACTAAATCTACCTGCTAAGCCATAGGTCAGTGGCCCAATGTAGGCTTGCACTTGATAAAAGATCCAAAGTTGAACGTAAACGCCCAAGTATTATTTAGCAATTGACTACTATGTTTACTTTCTTTGCCAATTGCTACTTTGTTTAATAAGTTTTGTATATATTTTTTGAAGTGAATACTTCTTTAAGCGCGCCTAGATACATTTTTCGTGGGGTGTAAATTGGATTCTACGGTCACGCTCGGGTATCATAAGAAATCTTCGGGTAAGGTCCCGACCTTGGGCATCTAGAAGTGCGTCAGCCAATGGGAAATGCTGAAAGGCCGT
This sequence comes from Ectropis crepuscularia, assembly GCA_963693475.1. NCBI lineage: Eukaryota > Metazoa > Arthropoda > Insecta > Lepidoptera > Geometridae > Ectropis > Ectropis crepuscularia. The sequence continues at coordinate 27,635,568 of OY856353.1, read as the reverse complement.
GGCTTCGCCATCATGGCATGGCCATCTAGAAATGCGTGAGCCAATGGGAAATGTTAACGCATTTCTAGATGGCCATGCCATGATGGCGAGGCCACGCCCTCCGGTTACACCCGTGTAGTTTCCAAGGTAAGCTATCAAATTCTGAGTAATAAGTTTTCAATTCTATCGGCAGTACCTATGACTGCCAATTTTTTTGTGTTCTAATTGGGTGCAGTAAAGAGTTTATCTATCTATCTTTCAGATCTACTTGTTCGATATAAACTCTGCGCGACGGCCCGTGTTGGTGGAATCGTTTATAATCCAGCACAACCACGGCTGCCGCGAGGGAGAGAAGCTGGCCCCCAGGAACGGGAGCTGCGGCTCGCACAACGGATCCAATGGGACCTTGGAAACTCCAGTTCTGCCGGAATCGGTGCGCAACCTGAAGGAATTGGTGAGTACGCTTTTAAGCTTTTTTCTTAAGACTTTAGACAGTTTAGACTACTACAGGAGACAAATTATTTTTCAACACACTTGCTCATAAAGTGGCTCTTATTGCACCGCAATCAGGCATGTAATGACACCTATAATCAAACTGTGATTTTTGAAGTGACTACTTTTGGCGCGCCATAGACATATTTTTCATGGGCTGTGAATTGAATTCTAGCGTCGCGATCGGGAATGATAAGATATCTTCGGGTAAACTCGGGATCATTGCCATTGGCCGTCTAGAAATGCTGACGCATTTTTAGATAGCCATGCTCATGACCACGCCCTCCGGTTTCACCCGCGTAGTTTCCAAAATAAACTATCAAATTCTGAGTTATAAGTTTTCACTTCTATCGGCAGTTCCTATGACTGACAATTTTTTTACATAAATTTTGAGGTTATGTGAAAAAAGTGTCAATACAAGAGTTGTAGATCTTTTTGCGACCTACAACTTTGTAATATATTTTTTTTCAAAGATCTTGTAGTTCTGCAGGAAATCGAGATAAACCAGTTTTTATTATTTAAACCGTGTTCAACGGACCCAACGGACAATTCTACTTTCAGACCTCAAATCCCGTAAAAAAAAAATCTTTCATATTTGTCATAATTTTTATGAGTTTCATCCAATTTTTTTTTTTTGGTTTCAGAAACTATCGATCGGAATATTCAATATTTATTTATGTTATCGTTTTTATTTTTAAAATTATTCAATAGTTTTTAATAGTTATTCTTGTTTCTTATATTGGTTTTCACTTCTACCGTGCGGTGTTAAGTACACACATTTTGATTTGTTTTCAGGCAAACGAGCTGGTAAATAAAGGCAACTACTCGAACGCCGTCGAGTTGTACAACGAGGCGATCGGGAAGTGTCCCGACTGCGCCATCCTGTACTCCAACCGGGCCGCCGCGCTCATGAGGAGAGGATGGTGAGAATTGATGATGATGACTGCCTCAAAAATATACAATGCTAATTAATTTCGTCCATTCCATCGTAGACCGCATCGTCGCTTAACATCAGGCGAGATGGCGGTCAAGTGTAAACCTGTAAAAGTTAAAAAAATAAGTATTTTTTGTTTTATCGAGTTGGTAGTAAGTAATCGATAAAGATATAGATTTTCAAACTTCCGGAGTGGGGGAGTTGTGAAGTCACGTATTCGTAAAAATCGTACAATGAAGTGACGTTAGGTACTCGAAAATTCTAAGTAATTTCGTATTTTTCTGTTAGCGAAATTAAAGGGAAAATACGTGTACAATATTTTTAGCAAAGAGTCTAACTGAGGGACTAATTTAGTTTTTTTTGCCAGAGAGAGAGAGAGTAAACATCATAATCCACCACGCTGGCCAAGTGCTTGTTGGCGGAAGTCACAAGGCCTCAAAATACTTTATATAACCCCCCGCGGTTCTACTCTCTTTAATAATAAAAGACGTTGCTTCCACGGTGGCTGACCAAGAAGAGAGAGTTTATTGAACGATCAATCATTCATCTTAAGACTATAACAGATAATACAGATAAGTCACTATAGACAGATTATAAATAAATCTAAGATAACTGAGCGATCACACAACTCACATCCTACTCCTATCAACAGATGGCGTTACAGGTTTCATTTGATGTACCTATTGAAGTATTTAAATACATATTGAATTTTAACACTCTTAGTTTCCGTTCCCTTTATTTTTCGGGGATAAAAAAAGCCTATAATAGCCTATTTGTTCTGCCAGACTATAATATAACTGTGTTCCAAAATTTCAGCCCGATCCGTTCATATATTACGACGTGATTGAGCAACAAACATCCAAAGATCCAAACATTGACATTTATAATATTAGTAGGACGAACAGAATGAGTAGAATTAACGTCATTGCCCTCAGGTCGGGCGACACGTACGCCGCCATCAAAGACTGCTACCGAGCGATCAAGTTGGACTCGGCTCACGTCAAATCTCACTTCAGACTGGCCAAAGGCCTGATGGACCTCTCGCGGGCGAGGGAAGCGCAGGAATGTTTACTCTATTTTAAGGTTGGTAAGAAACATATTTAAACAACATTCAATTATTATTTCAGAGATTGCAGTAAAAGCCTACCTTCATTTCATATATCTCATTCTAAGCGAAAGATACCTCAAATATTATAATCCGTTTTTTGTAGTGCTAGGACTCTTTACGGGAAATACCACATCTTTGCTAAATTGCCTTTGGTATGTTCTTAAATTTGTTTCTGAATTTAGTTTTTGACAAACATTTATAATATCTTATCTTATAAGTAACTAGATATCCGCCCGGTATCGCATACATAGCCTACACCATGATCACGTGATCGTACAGTAATATCCAACGGTGAAAGATTTTTTTAAATCGGTTCCTGTGATTAGCGCGTTCAAACAAATAAACTCTATAGCTTTATACTTACTTTGTACACACTGGCACAATTAACCGCTGACCTATATTTTTTTTCCGTCACTTTGATCTTTTCGACAAAATCGCTTTTGATTATTCTTTAAACCGTTTATGTTTTCAATTGCTTCATTTGTTATTGCATAAAGATAGGCACTACCATAAAATCTGCTTTAAAATTAACGATTTCTGCAAACTCGGGCAAATACAGGGTTTATTTTGCATGTGAGTATTAGTACAGTATAAAGAAATACTACCAGTTGTTGCAATTTTAAAAACGTGCCGCCAAAATAAAATTAAAACATACGGAAGACGTCAGCCCTGAGCCGCGCTCCTGCAATACTAACATTGTAATGTAGGCAATGCAGGAGCGCGTTTCCCGCGTCTGCGTTTCCCGCGTCTTACCCCGCACGATTGCCCCGTCTAGACGGCTTCGTCGAACGACTGTATAATTTAATAGACTGTGTTATTAGTATAGGTTATAGGTATTTAGAATTTGCCAAGTGAGTAGTGTTCCTGGAAGTGTGTGTAGAGTGTCTGTGCCGGTGTTGCAGGACAAATTCCCTCGTCACGCGAACAGCCACGCCGTGTTCCTGCTGCAGAAAGACATCAACCTCAAGCTCGACAACATGGAGACGCAGCCAGACGAAGGTGAGCTCTTTGTAGGAATTTTAAAAAAACCCTGACATATTGTGGCGGCGGCCATCTTTGCTATGAAACTTTTCATAATGTACACCGTACAGTATTCTACTAGTCAAAGCCTTTAATTTAAAACCTATATTGAGGGAATTGTGAAGAAATTATTTAAGATGCGCGCGCGCACCGTCACTAAAAACCGACCCAAGTTAGCTGATCAACATTTTGGGAAACTTTGTTACTAACTTTAGGACTAACTAACTTCTTGCGTGGAAGATAGTTTATCTAGACTTTAGTACGAGGAATATATGTGTAGAAGTATTTGCTTTTTACTTGTGTACAAAAGTACACGCACTTTTTTTTTCTTTTTGAACGTTGTTTTTTAGTTTCTGTCTCAGAATCTATCAAATTATTGATCGTTTTGGTATGCGTTCTCCTGACCGTGCACGGTTGCCTGGTAGTGAGTATGTAGATAGATAGATTAACTCTTTATTGCACTTAATTTAAAAAATAAACAAGAGTTACATAACAAAACAGAATAAAGCAGCAATTGGTGGCCTTATCACTAAAAGCGATCTCTTCCAGGCAACCATGCGATTTAAGATAAGGAGGTGGGGAAGTACGAAAAGGAGTGGTTAATACTTCTACAATAATTAAATAGATACTAAAGACTAAAATAAAAAATGATAGGGTAGGGAGGGCAGGGGGAGTAGGGAACATTTTAAATATGATTCTAGTGTTGATTTTGCCATTTTCTAAGTCGCTTTTTCTCGCTTGCATCTGTCTTTCTGTTCTGTCCGTGATGGAATACAACTAAGTTGTATTCTTACATGGTATTCGGTGATGCAGTCAACGCTCGCCGTACGAACCGACCGATGGCGTCGTCGGTGTCGTGCTTAATAACTATGAATTTAGAAATTTTACTATATTTGTGAGCATTTCGCAGTGGGTAGCGGCAGCGGCGCGGAGAGCGACGGCCACTCGCCCACCATCAGCGTCCTCGAGAGTCAGCTGCGGGGCGCCGCGCTGGACTACTCGCAGCGGTTCCTGGGCCACTGCAACACCACCACCGACATCAAGGAGGCCAACTTCCTGGGGCCTGAGGGATCCTACCTGGCCGCCGGGTGAGTGACATATACCTAGCTCTAGTGTCCGCGCGCTCGCTACCAGCTGCGTTACTTGCTCGCAGCGGTTCCAACACCACCACCGACATCAAGGAGGCCAACTTCCTGGGGCCCGAGGGCTCCTACCTGGCGGCCGGGTGAGTTATATATGCTGGACTAACAGCGACCTTTTGGCTGGTGACTTTTTAGGCGGACCATACTTGACGAGAGTAAGGAAAAATTCTGGAAATAACCAAACTGTTTGGATATTGCAAGACTGTCTGGATATCAAGAAGGCTGAGGCTGAATATGAGAGCAAAGAAGTTGCCACAGCAGTGTGTCTGGATATTGTAGCCTAACTATCCGGATATTGCAAGATTGTTTGGATATTGCGAAACTGTCTGGATATTGCCTAACTATCTGGATATTGCAAGACTGTTTGGATTTTGACTAACTATCTAGTGGGACTGAAGATGAATATGTCGAAGACCAATCTGATGACCAACAACACAAAGCGCAAAATTCTAGTTGAAAACGTAGAGATTGCATATGTCAATGAGTATGTGTATCTAGGCCAATTAGTCTAATTCCAGGCAAGACAAGAAGGAGAAGTTAAACGCCGCGCCGTATTGAAAATGGCTGGAGAGCTATTGGTCTATGAAAGATCTTATGAAGGCTATCTAATGACTCAAGACAGACAAAAATGGAAGGAGGGTAGGGAGGCCTTTGCTCAACACTGGGACACAATGGGCTCTTAATAACAATAATCTGAATATTAACTAATTTCTGGATATTGGCAAACTATGAATACAGCCAAACTCTCTGAATATCAAGGAAGCCAAATTCTGGGACCTGAAATCTCTTACCAGGCCGCCGGGTAAGACATACACCCAGCTTTAGTGCCCATGTGCTCGCTACCAGCCACGTGGACTACTCGCAGCGGTTCCTGGGCCACTGCAACACCACCATGGACATCAGGGAGGCCAACTTCCTGGGGCCTGAGGGATCCTACCTGTCTGCCGGGTGAGAGACATGATATATTGGACTAGGAGTGCGAGCGAGCTTTCCGCTGGTGACCTTTTAATCTGGTGGCTGGTGATCATATCTGTTGAGAGTAAGGAAGATGCCGTGGCAGTAAGTCTGGATAATGCCGAACTGTTTGGATATTGCCAAACTGTCTGGATGTTGCAAGAATGTTTGGATACTGCCAGGCTGTCTGGATATTGCAAGAATGTTTGGATACTGCCAGGCTGTCTGGATATTGCAAGAATGTTTGGATACTGCCAGGCTGTCTGGATATTGCAAGATGTTTGGATACTGCCAGGTTGTCTGGATATTGCAAGATTTGCAAGAATGTTTGGATACTGCCAGGCTGTCTGGATATTGCAAGAATGTTTGGATACTGCCAGGCTGTCTGGATATTGCAAGAATGTTTGGATACTGCCAGGCTGTCTGGATATTGCAAGAATGTTTGGATACTGCCAGGCTGTCTGGATATTGCAAGAATGTTTGGATACTGCCAGGCTGTCTGGATATTGCAAGAATGTTTGGATACTGCCAGGCTGTCTGTATATTGCAAGAATGTTTGGATACTGCCAGGCTGTCTGGATATTGCAAGAATGTTTGGATACTGCCAGGCTGTCTGGATATTGCAAGATTTGCAAGAATGTTTGGATACTACCAGGCTGTCTGTATATTGCAAGAATGTTTGGATACTGCCAGGCTGTCTGTATATTGCAAGAATGTTTGGATACTGCCAGGCTGTCTGGATATTGCAAGAATGTCTGGATATTGCCAGGCTCTCTGGATATTTCCAAACTTTCTGGTAATTGTCGGACTGTCTGAATTTAGGTAAAATGTCTGGATATTGCTAAACTGTGTTGATATTGTTTGGCTCGTGTGTCCTTTCATCGCACGGCATACCGACTGGGCTGTGCAATTGAATTTCTCACCTAGCGAACCATTAAAAGCGTAGATGATCAGAGTATTATATTTCTAATTGTTGTTACTGACATTGTTGCAGGTCTGATGACGGCAGCCTGTTCATCTGGTGCCGCAAGTCCGGCAACATCGTGCGCTGTCTGCGAGGGGACGAGTCCATCGTGAACTGCGTGCAGCTCCACCCGTCCGCCTTCCTGCTCGCCACCAGCGGCATCGAGTCCGTGGTGCGGCTGTGGAGCCCCCGGCCCGAGGTAACACCACTGTGGAGCCCCCGCTAGGAGGTAACACCACTGTGGAGCCCCCGCTAGGAGGTAACACCACTGTGGAGCCCCCGCCCCGAGGTAACACCACTGTGGAGCCCCCGCTAGGAGGTAACATCACTGTGGAGCCCCCGCCCCGAGGTAACACCACTGTGGAGCCCTCGCTAGGAGGTAACACCACTGTGGAGCCCTCGCTAGGAGGTAACACCACTGTGGAGCCCCCGCTAGGAGGTAACACCACTGTGGAGCCCCCGCCCCGAGGTAACACCACTGTGGAGCCCCCGCTAGGAGGTAACACCACTGTGGAGCCCTCGCTAGGAGGTAACACCACTGTGGAGCCCCCGCCCCGAGGTAACACCACTGTGGAGCCCTCGCTAGGAGGTAACACCACTGTGGAGCCCCCGCCCCGAGGTAACACCACTGTGGAGCCCTCGCTAGGAGGTAACACCACTGTGGAGCCCCCGCCCCGAGGTAACACCACTGTGGAGACCCCGCTAGGAGGTAACACCACTGTGGAGCCCCCGCCCCGAGGTAACACCACTGTGGAGCCCCCGCTAGGAGGTAACACCACTGTGGAGCCCTCGCTAGGAGGTAACACCACTGTGGAGCCCCCGCCCCGAGGTAACACCACTGTGGAGCCCTCGCTAGGAGGTAACACCACTGTGGAGCCCCCGCCCCGAGGTAACACCACTGTGGAGCCCTCGCTAGGAGGTAACACCACTGTGGAGCCCCCGCCCCGAGGTAACACCACTGTGGAGCCCCCGCTAGGAGGTAACACCACTGTGGAGCCCCCGCCCCGAGGTAACACCACTGTGGAGCCCTCGCTAGGAGGTAACACCACTGTGGAGCCCCCGGCCCGAGGTAACACCACTGTGGAGCCCCCGCCCCGAGGTAACACCACTGTGGAGCCCTCGCTAGGAGGTAACACCACTGTGGAGCCCCCGCCCCGAGGTAACACCACTGTGGAGCCCTCGCTAGGAGGTAACACCACTGTGGAGCCCCCGGCCCGAGGTAACACCACTGTTGAGCTCCCGTACTTATCGATACTATCATCAACTGATCTTGACTGCGATCAACACGTAACTGAAGTAATGCAAGTGATTATACTCACACAAGTCACGTCACAAAATAGAATGCTCCGAAAAGTACCAAGTGCCAATAGAGGATACATTTGTGAACGCCCTGATACGTACACTACAACACTCATGCGTAAATGATGTCAGTGACCATAAATTGCCTAAATTTTGTGTTTTTTTTTAATGTTCAGTAACGACAGTAGAACACGCCGTTAAAATTTTGCTAAAGTAAAAAATGAACAGTGTACAAATTGACGGCTTTTTGTGGGGGCACGCGTCGGTACGCGGTGTCTCAAAGACGCACCGGTGAGGCATCGAGTTCTGCGATAAATTATGAGTTAAAATTTTCCAGAATTTTCGTGCCCCCAAAAAAGAATTATCAAATTTTTTTTATTATAAATATAGATAGATTTGTGTGTGTGTGTTCAGGATGGCAGCGAGGACGCGCGCGCGGTGCGGGACGCGGGCGCGGCGGCGCTAGCCAACCAGCAGCGCATGCGCAGCGACCCCTTCGAGGCCATGCTGCTCAACATCAGCTTCAGCGGGGAGCGAGACATGCACCCGCCCGCCTGCCGCCCCACCTAGTGCCGCCTGCGTCCACCCGCCCCTAGGTAACTAAAACACAGTGCCCTCTGCGTCAACCTGCACCTAGACACGCGCCACGGTTACTAATGTAAACAAAACACAGTGCCCTCTGCGTCAACCTGCACCTAGGCACGCGCCACGGTTACTAATGTAAACAAAACACAGTGCCCTCTGCGTCAACCTGCACCTAGACACGCGCCACGGTTACTAATGTAAACAAAACACAGTGCCCTCTGCGTCAACCTGCACCTAGACACGCGCCACGGTTACTAATGTAAACAAAACACAGTGCCCTCTGCGTCAACCTGCACCTAGACACGCGCCACGGTTACTAATGTAAACAAAACACAGTGCCCTCTGCGTCAACCTGCACCTAGGCACGCGCCACGGTTACTAATGTAAACAAAACACAGTGCCCTCTGCGTCAACCTGCACCTAGGCACTCGCCACGGTTACTAATGTAAACATAACACAGTGCCCTCTGCGTCAACCTGCACCTAGACACGCGCCACGGTTACTAATGTAAACAAAACACAGTGCCCTCTGCGTCAACCTGCACCTAGACACGCGCCACGGTTACTAATGTAAACAAAACACAGTGCCCTCTGCGTCAACCTGCACCTAGGCACTCGCCACGGTTACTAATGTAAACATAACACAGTGCCCGCTGCGTCAACCCGCACCAAGGCATTGTAACCAAAACCCAGTGCGCGCTGCGTCCACCTAGGTATGCACCACGGTTACTATTGTAAACAAAACACAGTGCTCTCTGCGTCAACCCGCACCTAGGTAACTATAAAACAGTGCCCTCTTTGTCAACCCGCACCTAGGTAACTATAACACAGTGCCCTCTTTGTCAACCCGCACCTAGGTAACTATAACACAGTGCCCTCTTTGTCAACCCGCACCTAGGTAACTATAACACAGTGCCCTCTTTGTCAACCCGCACCTAGGTAACCAAAACACAGTGCCTCTTCGTCAACCCGCACCTAGGTAACCAAAACACGGTGCCTATTCGTCAACCCGCACCTAGGTACGAACCACGGTTACTATTGTTACCAAGTTTTTTTTACGAAAAAAAAAAATAATAATTTAGGCAACTAAGGTGTAGTTGCAATAACTGAGCAGATTTAGAATTTTGACGGCTAGACTGATACATTTTGAAGTTTGAAGCGAAAACTTCTTTCACCCCCTCGTACAGATTTTCCGTAGGCTGTGAATTGAACTTAAGCGTCACGTTCGTAAATTAAACAAATCTTCTGGTAACCTCGGATGATCTAGCTCTAGACGATTATGGCCACGCGTAGTTTCCCAAGTGAACTATCAAATTCTGAGTTATTCGTTTTGCACTTCTATCGGCCCCTATGACTGCCAATTTTTTTTATTGATGAATATCGTCTAATAATATCACGTGATGATCTTCAGGAAAGTTGTTATGCGTGACCCAAAAAAGGTTCCCGAGTTGGTACGACCCATTTCCGACAGGTGGCGTAGCAACAGGGTACAGATAGTAGTTTAAAAAAAAATCTTCAGCATTTGCCATTTGGAACCAAAAAACTTCCCTTTTTTAATTTGATTTGTTTTCTGAACGAATTTTAAATATAAAAATTGATTTCTAGTAAACATAGTTTGTAGGAATAGCATAGATCAAGCGTAATTGTTGTTTTTTACTACATTTCAAGTATTTCTTTCATATTTACTCACCTTAAAACTTCCCTGGACTTCCACAAATTATTAAAATCCAAAACCATGACCATTTGTTGTTTTGCTGAGCCGGGAGGAGGCGACTCAGAAAATAAAATAGTCCTAGAATTAGCAAGAAAATGTTCCCTACTCTCCCCTATTTCCTTTCCTTCTCCAATTCAAGATTCATGTAATAAAAAGAAAACAAATGACAAAGGTCACGGGCCCCGGAGTCTGTGGAGCTGTAAAATTAAAAAAAAAAATGATTGTCTGTAAAGTCGGGTTACTGACGTTAGTTGAACGTAACGTGACAACTTCAACTACGCCTTAGAGCGAGGTAACGCCGGCGGCGAGGTAACGGCGTTAACGGCACATGACGTCATGTTTTGCGGGCGTGCAGCCGGCTTCATCGAATTATAAGACGTTGTCACGTCAAAAAAAAAAACATTTTGTCACAATTGTGGTCACCGGTTGTCACACCGCCTATATACATGTATGTATTTATTAACGGTAACCATTCTTTGTTCCAGGTAGACGCAGTGATATAGTGATATATAGAATATTAATCAGATAAACACAGTGGTATAAATATATCGTAACGCCAGGAGTTAGTACGGCCTCGCTGTAACCATCACAAGTCATTTGTACATAGCTATTATTAATTAATATATTATTATTATTCGTACATGTTTCTTTTTTATTTTCCTGGAACTCTTTTTGAACCCCCTACCAAAAAGAGAGGTGTTATAAGTTTGACGTCAATGTCTGTCTGTCTGTCTGTCTGTGGCACCGCAAAGCGCAAACGGATCGACCGATTTTGATGCGTGTTTTTTTTATTTGAAATCTTGTTTTTTGTGGTGGTTCTTAGCTATCAAGATAACGGTCTCCACAAAATGGCAGATCAAATATTTTTTTCACAAGCTGCCTTAATATTAAGGAGGAGTATTACTTTTAGTATTACCATATGGGTATCAAATGAAAGGAATACAAAACACTAGTAGTATAAATACTAAACACTGACAAATTTTAAATCCAAGATGGCCGCCAACACAAAATGACGAATTACCTACATATTTTTTTCACTACCTCAATATGGGTATCAAATGAAAAAGCCTGACTAGAATACTGTACGAATTTCAAATCCAAGGTAGTCTGGGGTAAATGAAAATGTTTAATTTTGTTCTTGTTTTAATAATTGCTGAGCTTTAGAGGTCGTTTATAAAGTACACGTTAAATTTCTTGATTTTTTGATCCCACCTCCGTCCATAGTAGCTCACATTTGTAAGACCTAAGTGTGACGATACATATTTTGCTTGTAAAATGAATAGGTACTTAACTTTTAAATATTTCTTAACGAAGCTTAGTTGTATATATGAGACTTAAAAATGTGACGTCACGTAACTTAGGATCCGTCTTACACTTACACCTTGTCAAGTTGTCACACATCGTCGAAACCCCCTACCCCTCTAACGTGTGACGTAATTTAGGGCACATGACGTATTGCAAACGCGCAGACTACGCGCGTATTCTGCGCCGTAGATGCCGATTGTTGCGTTTGTACAGATACAAACGCGCACCTGAAGCGCGTTCGGAACTTGTTTGAAGCGCGTACAAAGGAGCGGCGTAGGGACAGAGGAGAGCCGTCATTGTACATTGTACAACTGACGAGGAGTATCTGATCAAAACGCGGAAGCTATGCGCGACTACAGCGCGTCTGTATCGCTGTGTTGCTGTCTGCGCATATACGCGCAGTAGCCGCTTCTATGTGCTATGTGCTTAGATTACAGGGTTGCGATCGAATATCGTTCTCTTGCGTATACGCGCATCATATGCGCATTTAAAATACCCCGCCTACTAGGGGCCTTACAGATGATTCCTTACGCTTGACCACCAAACCACCATCTCGCTTTATGAGCGTAAGTGACGATGTAGTCTACTATGGAGCGTGTTGATCTAAAATCGATTGACTCTCGATGTGAAGACACCAAGATTGTATGCGTCGGGGTAAACCCATTCAAGTAAGTAGTACATACATCGCAATGTGTTGTAGTGTAGCTATAACGGTTCATATTACGGAAGGAGTAGTTCAAGATCCCACGACTGCCAGATCTTCATGTACTTGTAAGTACGAGTATGATGAAGAATGGGTATAATTTAAGGGTGTCTGGCATGAGGTTGGAATCTTAACGAGTGTATGCGAATGAATGAGATTACGTTATGAGCCAAATGTTCGAAGTTAAGACACCTGAAACGTTAGGATGGAAGCTACTGTTAGTAGAAGCTACGATTTAGCACATCCCATTATCCTCTCGATACACCGGCATGTAATGTACTATATTATGACACCAAATAACGAAAACCAACTAATTTAACTTTGTGGTCTGGTTTTTGGCAGGATTTATTTTTAGTAATTTAACTTCATATTGTGACGAACGTTAGATATAATTGATACACGTTGCCTACTTTTTTACAGCCAAAATCCAAATCCAAACTTTTTATTTATGGAAATCGTATTACGAATCGTATTATCGTTATTACCTGTGAGCACATAATAGTACATTATGATATAAGTGCGCTAAGTTAATAAATTGAAAAATAAATATAAGCTAGGTTGATAATTACAGCTGAGGCGTAGGTTGATAATTAGCAGACGCTGTAATTTTCAAAGCGCACTTATGTCATACGACGTTTTATAACATATTTGCGAGGAAATAAATAAAACTCTGACGACATTTTCAAATAAAAACAATACAGTGAAAAAAAGGGTGCGGAATTATATTTACTTGTTCACATTTTATTTAAGCAACGGTACAGAACTAGCCATTATTGCATCTATACTAATATTATACCGGCAGACGCCCCGCCACCAAACCCAACGACTCGACCTGGCAATGTACAACGCACGGACTCTGAGGGCTGACGAGAAGATTGTGGAGCTGGAAGAAGAAGTGGACAAGTTGCGCTGGGATATCATAGGGTTATCCGAAGTCCGTAGACAGGGCGAGGACAGAATAACCCTCGAATCCGGCAACTTGTTCTACTACCGGGAGGGAGATCAACAATCCCAAGGGGGTGTCGGGTTTATCGTCCGCAAGTCTCTTGTCAACAACGTGTTAATGATCGAGAGTGTGTCGAGCAGGGTTGTATACCTTGTACTTAAAATAACCGACCGGTATTCATTGAAGGTCATACAGGTATACGCACCGACCTCGACACATCCCGACGAAGAGGTTGAGACCATGTATGAGGACATCTCCAAAGCCATACATGTCTCGCCAACACATTTCACAGTTGTGATGGGAGACTTCAACGCGAAACTAGGCAAACGTAGCGGTGATGAGTTGAGAGTGGGACAATTCGGATATGGGCAGCGGAACCCAAGAGGACAACGTCTAGCTGATTTCTTGGAAAGGGAGAGCCTCTTTATGATGAACTCCTTTTTCAAGAAACAGCCACAACGAAAATGGACCTGGATTAGCCCAGATGGTTCCACAAAAAATGAGATCGACTTCATTATGACGACTAAACGGCAAATATTCAGCGATGTCTCTGTGATCAGTAGGGTTAAGACCGGCAGCGATCACCGTATTGTAAGAGGCACGCTGAATCTAAACATTAAGTTCGAAAGATCACGTCTAATGAAGTCCACGCTCCGACCAAATTATGCTCAAATCGAAGATCCCGATAACTTTCAACTCGAACTTCAAAATCGCTTCGAAGCCTTAGATGAATGCGTAACGGCGGACGAAATAAACGACAGGCTGGTGGAAACTGTTCAAGCAGTTGGCAGGAAATTTTATAAGAGCCGACGCCAGAATAGAACCCAAAAGCTCTCCGATCATACTCTGAATCTCATGGCGGTTAGGCGAGATATGCGATTGCAGTCTTCGGTCGACATGACGGCATACAGACAGCTCAATAGACAGATATCTACTTGTGTGCGACGCGACATACGCTGCTTCAATACTTCGTGTATTGAAGAAGCGATTAAGCGGAACAAAGGCTCGAAAGTGTTCGCAAGAAATCTGTCTCTTGGGCAAAGTCAATTGACCAAACTGAAGACCGATAGTGGTAACGTCGTCTCGTCGAAGCCCGAGATCTTGGAGGAGATTGAGAGGTTCTATGAACAGTTATACACCTCTACACAAGCACAACCTGTCGTTAGCATGGCAAAAGACCCCAGTGCCAAGCTAACCCGACACTTTACCGAAGATATCCCGGAAGTCAGCCTGTATGAGATTAGGATGGCCCTCAAACAACTTAAGAACAACAAGGCACCTGGCGATGACGGAATTACGACTGAGCTTCTGAGAGCGGGTGGAAAACCGGTACTTAAAGTCCTCCAGAGGCTGTTCGACTCCGTCATACTTGACGGTAATACGCCAGAAGCGTGGAGCAGAAGTGTGGTGGTGCTCTTCTTCAAAAAAGGTGACAACACCTTGTTGAAGAACTACAGACCCATCTCACTTCTGAGCCACGTTTATAAGTTGTTTTCGAGGGTAATCACGAATCGTCTCGCACGCAGGTTTGACGACTTCCAGCCACCCGAACAAGCCGGTTTCCGAAAAGGCTATAGTACCATAGACCACATCCATACGCTTCGGCAGATTATACAGAAAACCGAGGAGTATAATCGGCCACTATGTATAGCGTATGTGGACTATGAGAAAGCCTTCGATTCCATCGAGACCTGGGCAGTGGTTCAGTCTCTTCAGCGATGCCGCATCGACTATCGCTATATCGAAGTGTTGAAGTGTATCTACAGCAAAGCCACAATGTCTGTCCGATTACAGGACCAGTGCACAAAACATATCCAGCTACAGAAAGGCGTGAGACAGGGAGATGTTATATCTCCGAAACTGTTCACTGCCGCGCTGGAAGATGTTTTCAAGCTACTGGACTGGAACGGATACGGCATCAATATCAACGGCGAATGCATCACTCACCTTCGATTTGCCGACGACATAGTCATTGTGGCGGAGTCGCTGGAGGACCTCGGTGCTATGCTCAGGGACCTCAGTAGAGTATCCCAGCAGGTAGGTTTGAGGATGAATATGGACAAGACGAAGGTCATGTCAAATGTTCATGTCTCACCTGTACCGGTTAATGTTGGGAATACCACACTCGAAGTTGTTGACGAATACGTCTACCTGGGTCAAAAGATCCGATTAGGTAGATCCAACTTCGACAAAGAGGTCCAGCGAAGAATCCAACTCGGATGGGCAGCGTTCGGGAAACTTCGGCACATCTTTGAGTCCAATATACCCCAATGCCTAAAGACAAAAGTCTTTAACCAATGCGTGTTGCCAGTGATGGCTTATGGAACTGAGACGTGGTCCTTAACTGTGGGCCTCATAACAAAGCTCAAAGTCACACAGCGAGCTATGGAGAGAGCTATGCTCGGAGTCTCTTTGCGCGACAGAATCCGTAATGAGGATATTCGCAAAAGAACGAAAGTGGCCGACATAGCTCAAAGGGTAAGCAAGCTGAAGTGGCAATGGGCAGGCCACATCGCTCGCAGAACTGACAACCGATGGGGAAGAAAGGTTCTCGAGTGGCGACCACGAACCGGAAGACGCAGTGTTGGACGGCCTCCCACTTGATGGACAGATGACCTAACAAAGGTCGCTGGAAACCGCTGGTTGCAGGTTGCGCGGGACCGTTCGTTGTGGAAATCTAGGGGGGAGGCCTATGTTCAGCAGTGGACGTCTTGCGGCTGATGATGATGATGATGACTAATATTATAAAGCTGAAGAGTTTGTTTGTTTGATTGATTGTTTGTTTGTTTGAACGCAAGGATCTCGGGAACTACGGGTCCGAATTGATAGGTTCTTTCTCTGTTGGATAGTCCATTTATCGAGGAAGGCTATAGGCTATTTAACATTACGCTACTATCAACAGGAACGAAGCATGAATGAAAAATGTAACAAAAACGGGAAATAATTTTGCTTTTTGAGAGTTTTCGTTGCGTGACACAGCATGTGTCATTCGTCAAAGGTTCGTGAAAGGTTGCATCACAGAGTAAGTAATCACTACGTGGTTGCGTCATTAGAACCTAAGGTAACCTTTTTTTTTATAGCGTAGATTGACTAGACGAACAGGTCATGTGCCTGATGGTAAGAAACATGCCTGCCACATAACAGAACACGCAGCTATTGGAACATGATAATCCAAATCATTACCTAGCACTGCACTGCGCTCGTCACCCAGAGATCTAAGCCCTGTAATTTCTCTGGAATCATTGCCCTTCAAACCGGAACACAGTAATGTTTGCACATTACTGCTTGGCGGTAGAATATTTGGCAAAGGTGTGGTACTTCCCCAGGCGGACTCTGCTAAGAGTCCTACCACTACAAAACATTACCGCACAACCGCACAAGTACGTAATGACATACATTAAGATACAGAAATGGGTGCAATAGGTGTCCCAAAAGTCGACGTCAAGCCGAAGTCGCATGATAGGTAAGGTCATAACAGTTATCAGAAAAAAAATCTTGTCTTTTATTTTTTAAATTATTTTTTAAAAAAATATTCGCTAAATTTACCACTCTGTAACAGTTTTTACTTTCCTGTTGCTACAAATCTTTACTTTTTGCCCTTTGATGAAACTAAGTAAACGAAGATGAGGTACGCTCTAAAGCTGCCTATACACACTGGGCCAGTGGAGGCCAACGCGAGTGTCGACAAAACGGCACGAGACAAAACGTAGCATCCACACACTGGGCCAGTGGAAGCCAACACGAGCGCCGACAAAACGGCACGAGACAAAACGTAGCATCCACACACTGGCCCAGTGCAGACAAAAAAGCGGCACGAGACAAAACGTAGCATCCACACACTGGCCCAGTGCAGACAAAAACGAGGTAGGCCAATAGGAGAACAGGACGGTACTCGCCGCGCGCCTTTGTTTTGTGCACAAAAACTGACACCGGTCACGAGAGACGAATCGAGACAAAACAGCCCTATACACACTGGCCACTTGCCGTCACTCGGCCACCGAGGCGAGCGACGCGAGTCATCAGGTCATCACAAAACGACCCTCCACACACTGGCGTTGGCCTGCACTGGCCCAGTGTGCATAGGCAGCTTTAGTGTTTTATGAGTTCAATGTTTTTGCCAGTTTTTTTTTAATTACCTATTTCATCCTGAATAGTGCTTCTGTAATTTGTAACCTTAAAATCTGAGCTAACTGCTCCAGCTTGAAAGAAGATGTCATGTTTTGCAGAACCACGTTTTGAAAATCAGAAAATCAGTTATATTTACCATATGTGATGTGTTACAGGCGTTATGCATACTTCCATAATTTTAAAACATGAATAAACCGTTTGAGACAATATTTGTAGAAGCACAATAAATATTCTGCTGCATATTTCCTATTTTTTTAAACTACCTTCGGGTACAGCTTATTCGAATACCTACCAGACTAAGATCATTTACTTAGGTACTACTTATTAAGTGTCCTACACAGAAAATGCTCTCAAAGTAGGTATGTTTGGCGCGAGTTTTGTCAGATGGGTGATTTTGTATGTATAGATAGGTAGGTACACCCAAATTAGAATATTTTTTGACTGCAAGTGTTTTTGCTAGTAAGCTATCTTGCCATACTTTACTATCACAGTCTAATTTCTTTACCTATACTCGTACTGTGATACTAAGTATACCACTTTTATATAATTATTAATGACCTACATTTGGATTCTATACGATGCGATATGCTTGGGCGGTATTTTTCATCCACATCCAATCCAATTTTCTGAAGTAGGTAAATATATGTATGAACTCAGTTTTAGCATAGAATTTGTTTGTATACTGGCTATCAACGCGATTGTATTTTTAAATTAAAGCTATTCAAATATTGTTAAATTAGAAATAATGGCAACTAGAAACGACGATCTGATTTTTGTTTGAGGCTTCTCGATGAGGATCTACTTCGAACCTTGATTACAAATTCTCGCATCACCTACCAATCGTCTCAGGTCGTGATCTCGGTAAAAGCGTGTCTGTTTACACCGAGAGTATTCTTATCTAGTTGTCATTATTGGTAATTTCACCATTTTTGTACTAGACTACAGGCCCGTGAACAAAATTTACGTAGTAAATGAACCACCAGGAGACCTATGTAGGATGATCAGCCCCGGATCTTCAAAATTTTTTAGGCGGGGCAAAATCTAAAAAATGTCGCCCCCACCTACTATCTTTTATTTTTCTTTCTTTACTTTAGGGCGGAGGGGGGGTCAATGCATTTACTCATGATCATGACCCCTATGTAGGGACAAATCGGGGTCGACACAAAGAGCCTTAAAATGACCACTACTAAACTGAGATGAGCCAAACATACGCACGGACTCAGCCAGCTTATTCCTTTCTGCTATTTTGGCTTATGTTATATTGTGGATGTCGGTTAAATTGTCCACTATCCAATTTCGAAATTATCAACCCCCCCCCCCCCCCCCCCCCCCCCTAGATCCGGCACTGAGGATGATAGAATGGTATTAAGTAATAAGATTTAGCACTATGCCGTCACTTGTAAGCTGTCCAACTGAGTACAGTCGAAGAGGGGGGGGTTGCAACTCTCGATCATTTCTCCTTGTCGGATGATTTTTGTACGGCGTTGCAGAATAATAGATTAGAAGAGGTATTGAGACCTATCCTGGTGGTTCAAAAATGGTACAAAAATGGTGATTTTATGCTAAGCTGGTCAGTAGGCAGTCGGCAGGTAGGCAAGAACCGGCTTTCACAGGTAAACTGCACGTGGGCAAACTACCAGTTAGATATACAGGAAGATAGTGCAATGGGGTTGATCTTACCATCAAATAAAGATGAATACTCTGATTAGAGCACAATAGCAATGGACTTATTGATACAGATTAGCGTGCAGTGAATTTCTGATACCTACTAACAACGGTGGGACAACCAGTCAGCGTCATTATTGCGCCAGCGCCGGTAATACTATTCCAACTTTTGATTACTCTCTATAATCTATCTCCATTTGTTTCTTTTCTTAGTCAAGTAAATGTTCATCTAGAGGTCAATAAACTATATTTTTAATTTATCTTTAGTAGGTAAGTACATACATTTACGCCACTTAGGTAATGGCAGGATTTTCGCAAATGTAATTCGCAATTCTTCTACTTATCCCTCTTTTGATTGATACGGGATGTAACAGAAAGCACGCAGTCAGGTGAAATATCTTTTAATCAGGGTCGAATAAAGCAGAATAACGATAAACATAATATTTATTTCAAAACAAATGGCCACAAAACTAACTTGGGGGAGCCATCCATAAAATAAATGACCTGAGGTAATTTTGACGGATCTTTCGATACCGCCTTTTGATTTTGGTCAAACCATAACGTGATAATTTTACACTATTTTTTACTCAATTTCTCCCAGTTTTCTCACAGAATGTACACATTATTTTGCGAAAACAATGATGTGAGATTTGCTGAGATCACCCCCTCCCCCACGTGAGATTTTACTCGACCCTCTCCCGGACCTAGAACATTCCCTATTAATTCAATTGAAAAAAAATATCTAAATCGGTCCATCAGGTCCATCGCGAATTTCGATGACACACGGCAATCTTATTTTACCACAAACCGAGAGAAATTACAGGGCGTAGATATTTAATGTCTTAGATCTTCGGGTGACGAGCGCAGTGCTGTGCTAGGTAATAATTTGTACTCTTTATGATCTAATAGCTATAATAGCTGCGTGGCACTGTTATGTTATGTGGCGGGCATGTTGCTTACCATCAGGCACGTATCCTGCTCGTCACTCTGTACCTACTACAAAAAAGCTGCGGAATTAAATAATACTTATAATTAAACTTAAACATTTTGGGCACAAAAGGCAATCCTATCGCTAATAGCAATTAATCAGTCTGCTCCCACCACGCCACACTAGCGCCGTGACGTCATACTAAAATCGGCAGCCATATTTGGCCGTCTCGGTAATTATGGGTTAATCTTCATTCTGGTGGATACTGGCGTCTAGGAAAGGGAACTCTACCCTCGTTGACGAATGAACACAGCCAACGGTGGTGGAGTTACCAGCCCCAGATACCTCTCTTCTGTTCTCTTCTTTGACGAACGAAACGTGGACAAGTAGATGCAAGTTGGTCTCTTCAACCTGGAGAGTCTTGCTACTTCACTGATACACTGGCGCTGTTTGTTGATCTTGCTGTCCTGTGTTTCTCGTTTCTCGTAGTGGCAGTGGAAATCTTCATGAATTTCCTGAAAAAAAAATATATATACTGAAAATATATTGGGAAATATATTTATGTATAGGTACTGTTTCTAATTTAAAGATACTCAATGAGAATGTCGCTGGCATGTTGGACACGTTTCCGATTGTGACTGGTAGAGGACTTGAGCATCTTGACTATAGATGTGCATAGGTCATAGGTGTACATAGTTAGATACATAAATCGTAGGCACTATTTGCAGATGACAGCACAATTACAATAGCTTGCCAAGATGAAGCTAATTATGAGGAAGTTTTCAATGTCGAACTAAATTTATCTATCCACTGGCTAAATATTAATACTTAACTTGAAAATTTATTTAAATAAAACTTTTTTAAAATTCAATGCAATTTACGCAACCAAAAATTACATAAATAATCAAAATCAAAAAAAATTTGAAGTTACTACAAAAATTTTTTGACCTGACAATTAGACATGAAGTAGAATTGGAAGGCACATATTGAGATTCTCTACAAGAAGCTGGGCAGCTCGGCTTATGCTCTGCTTAGACTTGCTCCAGTATTAAAAAAGAGACTCTTCTTACATATTACCATTGATTTATGGCATTAGTCTTGAGATATGGTTTAATTTTTGGTAACTCGACTGATATTATACAGGCTCAGCTTTCAAAGCACAAAAACGATCCATTCGTGCTTTGTTTGGCATGCAAGTAACAAATACCTGTAGACCAGTATTAATAACTAACCAAATCTTAAATGTTGGTAAGCCAATTTTTTACATGGAGTAATATTTTTGTTGTAAGAGCTTTATTGTAGTTTAAGCTACGTACGTTGTCTAAGCTTGGTTTCTTCATACATTTCAGTAGGTGGTAGTGTAAGTTACGCTGAGTAGGTATGTTCATGGACTTTTAAGCTTTTGCTTGTTATTGAAGAACTATCGTCGAGACAATAGCAAATATCCGTATGGCAGCCAGGGTTGTGATTAGTGAGACCTGCAACATTTATGTAAGTACACTGTTCATCAGACACTTATGTAACATCTCTAATCAGACCTTGTTTACGGGTTAATAAAGTATAATTGACTTTGCAGACTTAGCAAGCGCGTTGCTATGTGTATTCAGTATGTCTCAGTGTCACAACGTACTCTGATCATGTTATGAGTTATGAGCCAAATGTTCCAAGTTAAAACTACGTAAAACGCCAGTTTGGATGTAAGCTACTGTTAGTAAAAGCCACGGCTTAGCACATCCCATTATATCCCAACAATTGCGTGAAGGGCCCTCTTTGAGAGAATAAGTGAACGTTCTGACTCAGCCGCCTCACCCCACAACTCGCTTCCATACGTACCTAAGGAGAATGAACTGTGCGAAATCTTTATCCACTGAGCCGTCTGATAAGTCAACTTATAATGTGTAGAGCGTTTGAGCTCTCAAACGGCGTTGAATCGCGTCAAAAGCCTAGACCTTAGGCATATACCTACCTTAAGTCAATATCATGGCCATTGACTTAAGGTATATTTCCCAGAATCCTATAAAATCTTCGACGAAATGAAAAATACCAGCATACACTGATACTATAAGAAATCCTTACATTTCAAAGTCAAACTACAAATACAATCAAACCGTTTGTTTGATTGTATTTGTAGTACACTCTGTGTGGTCCCGTGTTCACCCGAACGAGCTTTTCATTTCAGAGAGTGACGGGTCAGCTTCACTTTCAGGCTACGAAAAAAAGCTGTGTGCGGTCTGCCAAAAGAAGCTTTTACTTCAATAACAGTTATAATAGATGGGTTCGTAAGTAGAGACTGCATCTAGGCTGCAACGGGGAGCACCTTGCGGTCGTGTGCCCACGTTCTGCGCGCAATAGCTGACGTGACCCCTCACGCTGCTGCTACTGCTACCTGCTTGCGTTTCTGAAACCGAAAAAATAAAATTGTTAGTTACTGAATCGTTTTCATTTACACTTTATAGCACTATTACTAAAAATGCGAGAGTTTACATCTATCTATGGACTATAGATGATTGTTACTCTTTCATGCAAAAACTACTGAAAGGATTTGGAGAAAATTTGGCACACAAATAGATAATAGTTAATACTGTGGAATAACAAATGCGATACTTTTAATCACCGTAAAATTACGGGATCGGGAACAATGCGGGTGAAACTGAGCAGTGGTGCTTAGTGTTTTATATATCTGTTCATACTTAAAATAGGTATTAAAAATTATGTTGATCTCAATGTTATGAACGGTAAGGCCGGGCGCAAACGTGTATACTTTTGTGTGCTATATCAGATAGGTACAAGCCACCGATGTAGGTATATAAGATTTCTGTAGAACCAGTACCTATGAAATCATCCACTCCAAACGCAAACGTAAGACTGTGTCCGTTTACCACTACTGGACATATTCACTACGGTTCCTTGTGATAGTGTGCCGTGTCGGCAACAAAAGTGTCTGTGTTTGCGTAGTGCCTAAGGCAGACGCAATTTCATGAAAGCAGACAATGACATATATTATAAAAAACGATAAACCGAAGATCATGCTAAGTTACAACTTAAAAAAAATGAATCAGTGATGAAACACACCTATGAAAATGTTGATAAAATATCTATACTTATATAAAAAAAAATCATATAAATGGCAATCTAATCACCTTTTTTGGAGTCGGTTAAATGATCTAATTAGATTAGATGAAAGGGGGGGACAAAGAGGCAGACGGCCCACATAATGGTAAGCGGTCAACACCGCTTATTACTCTTCAAGAAATCATCTTGTTCAAAAGGCTGGATCTTAACGTCAATACTGTAAGAACGTGTCTTATAACTCTTATAAGATTTAGTAGTGGACTCTTTGCAAAGACCAACTGGGACATTGACATTACTACACATTTACCAACCAACAATAACTGGTCAATTATTGTTTCACCAATGTATGTGATAATTTTACTGTGTTCCAATTTTGAGACAATTTTCCTAGATAAATTATGATAGAAAATATAATAGATAATCTTGTATCTCTGGGCGACGAGCGCAGCGTAGTGGTAGTGAACCCATTTAGACTGTTGCTGATCAAATAGATGTGTAGCACAGTGCTCGTATGGGCAGGCGTGATGGATGCCATTAGGTTCATGCCTTTTTTACCCCGTCACTCTAAATGGTAAGAACAGATTTTTAAAAATACAGCAGGAAAATAATCCTTTCTCTTTCTAAAGTTTTTAATAAATATACTACCTCTAGAATATACTAAATACACACAATACAAACCTGTGAACACGTAGCAAACTTACAAAAAGCATTTCCATAACTAAAAACACTCAAAACACACTAACTGTCGCCAATTTCCTTACTAGCAAAAATGTTCACACTCCACGGACACCCCTATGACACTTCCTCCGATAACAACCCTTCTATATTCAAACTATTTCAACCGTTACAAGTCCAATGCCGCCTCAAAACCACACAAAGGCTTTTAAAACAATTCCTTTAAAAATACCAAAACACGTATTCTACCCCTCGACGACTGCAAGCGCCGAACGTCTGTTTAAAAATGAAAAAAGGAAGTAAAAAGCTGCGCTTGCGTCTGCCGCCATTTTGAAAGCTCAGGCATATCTAATTTCGATCTTAAAGCTTCTACGTAGAGCTTGTTTTTGTGTGGTTAGTGTGGTAGACTGTGGGGATAGGGATGTGAGCTGCTAATTTAATGAGGTGTCGTCAGTAAGTTGTGCGGGTCTACAATTATTGAAGCGATTCAATTGCCTTCCGTTCGGCTTTGTTGTTTAATTAGATTATATGCATTTATTGGTGTTTTCTGCAATCACTAGAGATTGCAAAAACACCAATAAATTAATGGAATTCTGCATGCCGATGCCGCATCACGAATGCCTTTAATCACAGAAGCTTATAGTTCCATTTAGGTTTATGGGATATCACAAAACAAACACAGAAGGGACAATTAGAATAATGTGTAATTAATGAAACTGATCAACTAATTTGTAGTTTCTCACGGATTATATCATACTTTGATACTCTGGTGTTGTCTTATTTGCACATTCCTGCTTGGCTGTTAGAGTCCCATCATGATAATATTGTTGTTGTTATTGTTATTGTTGTTATTTATTAGGCCATATTGTCATATTTCGAATAATAAATCCAAAAATAATTTCGTTTCTAGACGTCAAGGGGGAAGCGATATAAAATTGGTCGTTAGTCCGTCATTGTTGTAAATTAGTGTTGCCCGGTGACTGTGGAGAGGCTGATCGGTTTTTGCTCAAAGTATTGGTTTTTGGCTGGCTTCAGTATTTTTTTAATATGGTAATGAAAACATGTAGGGACATTTGTGTTCCCATTTGAAGGGTAACGTTTGCAGAGAAATTACAGGACAAAATAAAACATCTCGTATATCTAGATGACGAGCTTAGAGTGCAGTGCTAGGCAAATTTTTTAACTCTTCATGTTTCAATACCTGAGTGACACTGTCCTGTTATGGGCAGGCGTGTTGCTTGCCATCAGATATTATGTTATGTTCTATTCGTCCCGTTACTTGAAAATTAATTTCCGCTGTAAGCGTACAAATAACGTAAATAATAAATGAATCCTCAAGTCCAGTCCCTGTGGCTAGAACGTTCATTTCACATAGTGAGGATTCCAAGCAGACGTTTGAGTTTGTCAACACCACGCTAGTGGTGTAGACGGTGAAGGAAAATATCGTAAGAAAACCGGCGTGTCGCAAGGATCAAGGATGACATCGAGATCGAGGATATGTGTTGTCTTTGTAACTTGGTGGATTATGGCTTCAACTCTCTCCCTATGAAAGAAGGCCACGACTGCCACGAGTGTGAACACTTATGTGGGGTGGTTATGCTTCATCATTTCATAATCAGTCCACATTCGTCCACTGTTGGATATAGGGCTCTCAAATAGTACGACTAATGCTTAAGAATTCTCAATGCATGTCAAAACAACATATTTCTATGGGAATCGTTATTGAGCTATCACCGTAGTGTTAAATAACATTTGATAACATAATGCGCAGGCGACGCAAATCGATTCACACAGCGCATCATCAAGTTTTAGATGCGTGGGCGCACCTTCCCTATGGGATATTGCTATATGAATCTCAACTTTATTTAAATTACAATAAGTTTTAAAGTAGTTTTGGTATTTTAATTGAACCTCTCAAAAGAGATGTGGATATGAAATTTTACCTAAGAATGCGGCTATGGTGTAAGATTTCAAATACATTTCGTAGGTAGTTTTACTTGTTTTATCCAATAAAATGGAGAAAGAGTTTTTTTTTCATGAGTAAGTAAACAGTTTACGATTTACATTAGAACCACTAACAAATCTTAATTAAGTACGTCAAATAAATTATTATCAACTACTAATATTATAAACGCGAAAGTTTGTAAGTATACATGGATGTTTGTTACTCTTTCACGTAAAAAGTACTGAAGGGATTTGGACGAAATTTGGTACATAGATAGATAATGGTCTGGAATAAAACATTTATTACTTTTTAACCTGGGAAAATAACTGGATCGGGAACCATGCGGGTAAAACCGCGGGGCGCTGCTAGTCATACATACATCAACAGTTCGTGATGCAAAACACATCGAAATTTAAAAAAATAAAATTAATATTTTAAAAATTTTTAAGTCGATACTCGTAGTAAAAGCTACCCACTTTATGTGAGTTCACACATTTACGTCTTGAAGTCTTTTCTCCAGACGAAGGTAAGGTAGGAAAAGAAGGTACAAAATAATAAAAAATACACCCACAAATCGTTTCATTTCTACAGCTCCAGTAAGTACAGTAGTCAATAAAATAAGAGTCAGCATATTAAGCAGCCCACTAAATGCTTCCACTGCTGGGGCTCGGGGCCTTCTCTTGCAAGGATAGAGTCAAGGCCATCATCCACCACGCTGGCCCAGTGCGGGTCTGCGGGTTGATGGATGACGGCTGACCTCAAAGATTCTAGGTACATGTCGGTTTCCTCACAATGCTTTCTAGGCGTTTTTAAGTTAGCGGCATTACGCACATGACTTCGAAAATACATGGTGCGTATGGAATTTGAACCCGAACCTACCAAATAACTACCGAACTTTAGATTAGCTCAGAAAGTGTAGGGGAGGCCCTACTACTGTCATAGCATGTACCTATTATAAATATTAACTTATCATCAGTCTATTTAATATTCGTCCACTGCTGGACGTAGGCCAGTACAAATCTATTATTGACAAAAAAAGGCATTAATGCAATACAGAAGAGCCAAAAATTTGTATTTTTTTGAGTTAAACTTGTAAATTATTAACTACATACAATTTTGACGTTTATAACAGCGACCATTGTTTTTTAATTACAGGGCGATGTGGTCGCTTATGCCCGAGCTACACGAGGCTAGTTTATCAAGATAGGATAGCAAACTAGTGTAAAAAAGCTAGCAATCCAGTACGTCTATTTTCATGTAGACAAAACTTGCGTTGCGTAGCGTTGTCTACACGAAGCAAGAAGTACTAGCTTGCTAACATTAACTTCCTATCCTAGCATCAAAAACTACCCTCGTGTAGCTCGGGCATAAGCGGCCTCATAGCGCTGTAATTCAAAAACGTTGGTCGCTGTCATAATGTCGCTCGCATTAGCGAGAAAGCTCGTTCAATAATTTAAAAAAAAGTCTAGTTTCGTAACTCGTAATAAAGCGGTAATGGAACTGCAGGTCTACTACGAAAACAAACTCCGAATGATCGGATCCGACCGATAGCTGAATCGGATCTGTAGCCTACCACGAAAAACATTCGGATCGATACATCTCGGTCGGAAGTTATAGACTTAGGTCGGATGAGGGTCGGATCGAACGAAACGGCCGATTCGATCAACTGACCAATTGTCTATCGAGGTAGGAAACTTCCATAAGTTCGGCCGATATATCGTTTATCGGACTTCGTAGTAGACCTACTGATCTATGCGCCCGTAGTCGCCACGCAGCTCGCCGGTTATCTCCCCGCGTTGTCGTAGGTCGGCCGGCGCCGCCGTCTTCAATGGAGCGCTGCGCCGGCGCAGCGGAGCAAGTTCAATGAACGTGTGATAAAACTCGTTACTCCTCACGTTTTAACCGCTATCCAGATAGAACGCTCAGTTTTACAAGTTTCACCATTTCTTCATGCTATGCAGGTGAACTCTCCTTGTTCAAAATACAATGTGGCACTGAAATCGCACTAATATTATAAATACGAAGGTTTTGATCTTTCGATGTTTGTTGCTCAATCACCTGGGAACGGCTGAAAGGATCGGAATGAAATTTGGAACACAGATTTTGCCTGGAAAACACATGTGGTACTTTTTATCGACGGAAAATGATGGGAACGGGAACTACGCGGGTAAAACCGCGAAGTGCTGCTAGTAATGTCTAAGTATACTCGTATTATACTTAGATTACTTTGCTTAGTTTGGGGTCAGATGGTGTTGTGTGTGAATTGTCCACCAATATTTATTTATTTATTTATTATAAACGTTAAAGTTTGGATGTTTATAGCACACTCACGCTGGAACACCTGAATGATTAGGGTTGAAGTTTGGGACACTGATTATAGTCTGGTATAGCACGTAAGCTACATTTTTATCAGGGGTAAGTAAGGGAAATACGCGGGGAGCTTTTAGTCTTTTTGAAGTGAAAACTTCTTTAGGCGCGCCTAGACAGATTTTAGGTAAACTCGGGACCGTGGCTATTGGGCATCTAGAAATAAGTCAGCCAATGGGAAATGCTGAAAGGGCGTGGCCTGCCCATCATGGCATGGCCATCTAGAAACGCATCAGCCAATGGGAAATGCTGACGCATTTCTAGATGGTCATGCCAAGATGGCGAGGCCACGCCCTCAGGGGGTCTACCGCCTAACGAAAACGCTTTGACGCTTTGACATTGCTGTCTCTTTTCTTCTCGCTTGAAATGAAAGAGACAGCAATATCAAAGCGTCAAAGCGTTTTCGTTAGGCGGTAGACCCCCCGGTTACATCCGTGTAGTTTCCAAGGTAAACTATCAAACTCTGAGTGATAAGTTTGCACTTCTATCGGCAGTTCCTATGACTGCCAATTTTTTTTATACGAAAGAGTGACGGGACGATCAAGACACAAGACATGTGTTATAATATAAAGCTGGCCCATAACAGCACCGTGTCATATAGCTATTCCAACATAAAGATTTCAAATCATTGCCTGACTCTGCACCGCGCTAGTCAACCGCATATGTATGATTAATTTCTTTGTGTTCCAGTTATTCCTGTAACATTGGCATTTAAGCCGGAACACAATAACGCTTGCAAATTACCAGTAATAGAATACGTAGCAAAGGTTCAACAATATTTTCTTACGACAAAAGTTTGTTTGATCAGTTTGAATTTGAACGTATTAAAGCCGTTTGATGTTGAGACATTGGGCCCATGGGTGCCTTCTAATTCTAATTCTAATTCAGAATGGGGGTGATAGACCTGCACTGACGTCCCGCTAGGGGTGTATTGTGCACTTCCCCCCCGCCAGCCTACCCAAACCAGCCGAGCTCCTTAAAATAGCGGAGCACGGCCTTGGGTCGCTGGCATACTAGTTTCACTCCCATTTCGTCAGTTGTTGTTTCTCTGCATATTTCATTTGGAATTTCTTCAAGGAGTCCCGATGATACTCTAATGCTTCCTGTGGCCTCACAGCCTAAGAGCACGTGCTCCACAGTTTCATTCTCCTGCAAACAGCCCCTGCATAGGGGACTGTCAGTAGATCCTATCTTGTGAAGATGGTAGTTTAAGTCACAGTGACCTGTGATCAAACCTGTCATCAGACGGAGATCTGATCTTGATAGATTTAGGAGTTTATTAGTAACTTTCCTTTCTATCAGTGGGAACACAGCTTTAGTGTGTTTGCATTTCTTGGATTTATCCCAAAGTTTTTGTTGTTCTTTTTCTGTGTGTCGACATAGCAGGTTTCGCGTTTCTGAAGCAGTTGGCTTACACAACTCTGCTATGTCAGCCTTGGTGTTCTTCTTTGCACCTGCTTTGGCAAGTGCGTCTGCTTTTTCATTTCCTTTACATAGGTTGTGGCTTTTTGTCCATTCAACTGTGACATTATAATTGTGTGCAAGACACTGTAGGGTAGAGTGACACTCTGCAATCACTCTAGACCTGGTTACGGGTCTACGGAGAGCGTAAATAGTGGCTGCACTGTCTGTTATGAACTTTAGTTTTGGTTTGTTTTCCAGTATATTGCCATCTATTTTTTTCCTAAGGACTGATTTGGCTGCTAACAGAAGGCCCATGACTTCTGCTTGGAGTACTGTCGTGGTTTTGTTTAGGGCTAGTGATTCTGCTAGGCCTAGCTCTGGTGAGTGGTAACCACACCCGACTCCCATACTGTTTTTTGCACCATCTGTGAATATGCTGCAAATATTGCTTTTAAACATTAAGTTCGAAAGATCACGTCTAATGAAGTCCACGCTCCGACCAAATTATGCTCAAATCGAAGATCCCGATAACTTTCAACTCGAACTTCAAAATCGCTTCGAAGCCTTAGATGAATGCGTAACGGCGGACGAAATAAACGATAGGCTGGTGGAAACTGTTCAAGCAGTTGGCAGAAAATTTTATAAGAGCCGACGCCAGAATAGAACCCAAAAGCTCTCCGATCATACTCTGAATCTCATGGCGGTTAGGCGAGATATGCGATTGCAGTCTTCGGTTGACATGACGGCATACAGACAGCTCAATAGACAGATATCTACTTGTTTGCGACGCGACATACGCTGCTTCAATACTTCGTGTATTGAAGAAGCGATTAAGCGGAACAAAGGCTCGAAAGTGTTCGCAAGAAATCTGTCTCTTGGGCAAAGTCAATTGACCAAACTGAAGACCAATAGTGGTAACGTCGTCTCGTCGAAGCCCGAGATTTTGGAGGAGATTGAGAGGTTCTATGAACAGTTATACACCTCTACACAAGCACAACCTGTCGTTAGCATGGCAAAAGACCCCAGAGCCAAGCTGACCCGACACTTTACCGAAGACATCCCGGAAGTCAGCCTGTATGAGATTAGGATGGCCCTCAAACAACTTAAGAACAACAAGGCACCTGGCGATGACGGAATTACGACTGAGCTTCTGAGAGCGGGTGGAAAACCGGTAGTTAAAGTCCTCCAGAGGCTGTTCGACTCCGTCATACTTGACGGTAATACGCCAGAAGCGTGGAGCAGAAGTGTGGTGGTGCTCTTCTTCAAAAAAGGTGACAACACCTTGTTGAAGAACTACAGACCCATCTCACTTCTGAGCCACGTTTATAAGTTGTTTTCGAGGGTAATCACGAATCGTCTCGCACGCAGGTTTGACGACTTCCAGCCACCCGAACAAGCCGGTTTCCGAAAAGGCTATAGTACCATAGACCACATCCATACGCTTCGGCAGATTATACAGAAAACCGAGGAGTATAATCGGCCACTATGTATAGCGTATGTGGACTATGAGAAAGCCTTCGATTCCATCGAGACCTGGGCAGTGCTTCAGTCTCTTCAGCGATGCCGCATCGACTATCGCTATATCGAAGTGTTGAAGTGTATCTACAGCAAAGCCACAATGTCTGTCCGATTACAGGACCAGTGCACAAAACACATCCAGCTACAGAAAGGCGTGAGACAGGGAGATGTTATATCTCCGAAACTGTTCACTGCCGCACTGGAAGATGTTTTCAAGCTACTGGACTGGAACGGATACGGCATCAATATCAACGGCGAATGCATCACTCACCTTCGATTTGCCGACGACATAGTCATTGTGGCGGAGTCGCTGGAGGACCTCGGTGCTATGCTCAGGGACCTCAGTAGAGTATCCCAACAGGTTGGTTTGAAGATGAATATGGACAAGACGAAGGTCATGTCAAATGTTCATGTCTCACCTGTACCGGTTAATGTTGGGAATACCACACTCGAAGTTGTTGACGAATACGTCTACCTGGGTCAAAAGATCCGATTAGGTAGATCCAACTTCGACAAAGAGGTCCAGCGAAGAATCCAACTCGGATGGGCAGCGTTCGGGAAACTTCGGCACATCTTTGAGTCCAAAATACCCCAATGCCTAAAGACAAAAGTCTTTAACCAATGCGTGTTGCCAGCGATGGCTTATGGAACTGAGACGTGGTCCTTAACTGTGGGCCTCATAACAAAGCTCAAAGTCACACAGCGAGCTATGGAGAGAGCTATGCTCGGAGTCTCTTTGCGCGACAGAATCCGTAATGAGGATATTCGCAAAAGAACGAAAGTGGCCGACATAGCTCAAAGAGTAAGCAAGCTGAAGTGGCAATGGGCAGGCCACATCGCTCGCAGAACTGACAACCGATGGGGAAGAAAGGTTCTCGAGTGGCGACCACGAACCGGAAGACGCAGTGTTGGACGGCCTCCCACTAGATGGACAGATGACCTAACAAAGGTCGCTGGAAACCGCTGGTTGCAGGTTGCGCAGGACCGTTCGTTGTGGAAATCTAGGGGGGAGGCCTATGTTCAGCAGTGGACGTCTTGCGGCTGATGATGATGATGATGATGATTGCTTTCCCCAGCAGTGTTTGTTTTAGAATGATCTTCTGTGACCAGCCCATACTTTTTCCCATCTAGTTCGACAAAAGTTTGTTTGATCAGTTTGAATTTGAACGTATTAAAGCCGTTTGATGTTGAGACATTGGGCCCATGGGTGCCTTATCTCGTTGTCACCACAACAACTCGGCTTCTCAGAAGAGAAATCGACGCGATGTGAGACGAAAATGCGGGCAGACATACTATGGATCAAAGTTTTAAGCATTGCCATTCAGCGTGGTAATGCTACCAGCATGCTGGGCACCTTATCAACAGGTAATAAGGCTCGAGAAATGTAGTGTTTCAAGACCTTCATTGGTCTACGGATAAATCAGATGTAATTTAGTGTAAATAATTAGGTATGTAGGATAGTTTTTATGGTAATTAAGTTTTATTTAAACTGACCGTAAAAAATACTAATCCAACAATAATGGGCAATCTTCGTTGTATCATAGTAGCAGTGTCCATCTTATCACTACATAGTATAAAACAAAGTCGCTTTCTCTGTCCCTATTTCCCTATGCACGCTTAGATCTATAAAACTACGAAACAGATTTTGATGCGGGTTTTTTTAATACGAGTAGGTAGATAGATTAATTCAAGAGGAAGGTTTTTATGTAGAATACATGCATAGTACAGTAGAGAGACACTGATAATTTTAAATATTTCTAAAGCGATCTCATAAATAAACACATTTTTTGCGCTTAAATTGCATACGCTGGCTGAACCTTACGAGATAGATCAAAATAATGTACTGCAGTATTGTACACCTCAAAAAGGTCTACAAAAAGCTCATCATGATATATGTCTATCTTTTAGGGATAACCCACAATAACAATTTTTATTAGGATATTTATACCAGCATTGCACCCGTGCGAAGCCGGGGCGGGTCGCTAGTAGACTATAAGATAAAAAAAACCTTTTCATATGAGACTAGATAGCTACGCATCTACGCTTCTTATCAAATTTGCAGTCCGATTTTGTAGTCATAGACAAACAATAGGTTTAGAGGTGGTTGCATTTACTCATAAATTGTATAGAAATCGATTTACCGGTTTCCGAAAAAAATACAATAATCTTAAATTTGCTTACATCGATGATATCAATGTGCTTAGTGGTTCTACAAATAATATGATATTTTTCTTTAGTTTCTGAGTTCAATTCATTTTAAATTAAATTCAGTGTTTGTTCTTTAGGAGAAAATTAAATTATTTTTATTTACTTTTGTGAAATCGTTAAAATAAAGTTGGCCTGACGTATAAAGTAGTCTACATTTCGTTTGATATAAAGACTCACCATCCACACAGGATATTTAATTTGAATTCCCCATGTGTACATCCACATGCAACGTGCAATTAAAACCTTGCCCTTGCCCTTATTAACCGACCTCAAGCGAAAGCTGAAGGTCGCTTCAGGAATTATTACAGGAGTTACAACATAAAAAGTTCCTCGCTATGGCCTTGAGAGAAGTCAACGATCGGAACCCTTGCATCCGCCGACTGCAGTGCATCCGTCTCTCTCCCACTCGTGCGATTAATCGGTCTGTCTCGCTCGCTCGGGCAGCCAATGGGAGGGAAGCGCGGGCGCAACGGCGCGCGTCGTTGCGCTAGGGTTGTCAGCTTTTTCTAAAGCTCTCACGTTATCTTTTACGTTTTTTGTCGTATTTAATTGACTGACGATGTTCACTCGTGGTTACGATACAATATCTAGACTTAGTATAGACTAACTTCTGTGTTCCAAACACTTACTTAGGGTTTACGCCATCACAAAAGCTAAAAAATCTTAGAGAAAAAACAATTCGGTGAAGATTTTTTCTACGTATGTGACAACAAACTACAGTAAGTCTTAATCTCAACTTTAAAAAATCTTAAGAGGTGATAAAGAGGTACTTAATAACATAACATTTGACTTAAGACTTGAATCAAATGTTGTGATACGGCGCCGGCGGTAAAGTAGTATTGACTTGTATATATATTTAAATTGATCGACTGTATGGACTGCTACGATTTTCTATATACATACTTCTGAGATTGTAGGTATTACAATATGACGTAAACATGATATTCTGAAATGTTTAGTGTTTGATGTAATTATTTTTTTTATAGTACTATTCTTTATTGATTGATCATGTTTTTTTTTTTACAAATAAACATACCTTTAATTTAGCAGACTGGCGTTATATTTCGGTTTCATACCGTTCGGTATGATGTACTTCGACCATAATGTTGCCAACCTTATTACCTTATTAGGTTACCACTTGTCGACAATAATACATACAAGGGGTCACCAGTAACGAGACTTTTTTATAGTTTATTTTATTCTTGATTGTGATAGGAACATTGCCAGTAGGTCGCCATCACAGACTCCTTTATTTGAATAAAATGATTTATTTTGCAATGAGCATTGCACTAATATTATCATTTAGTAAAAAAGATCTACGTTACTATAACATACACCTCTTCTAGATACTATAATGAAATTGAAGAGTTCGTTTTATTTGAACGCGGTAATCTTCGAAAATATCAACGGGGTTTGAAAAATTATATAATTTCCATCCTTTGAGAAGGTTTAATTACCTTTTACATTTATTTCAAATTTAACAGGCAGTTTCTTTATAATAATTTAGTTTTTCTCAAAAGATTGACAAATAACAATCATATACAATACAGCCCACTTGATGTGGTAACTGGTATCTGCAATATGAAAGACGTTGACAATGCTTTGCCAACTTGGAGACATACACTTTAATATCCTTTGTTGTTGGAAAGATTTTATGAAACAAACTATTGATCATAATGGTAAAAATTGAAAACGCAGATATCTAATTAACCCATAGTTTTCGACTGTTTCTATTTGAGTTTGAGCAAAAGGATCCACCTGGACTGGCTATTTTATTGGTTTTCTTTTTGTAAAGCTTCATAACTAATCATCAGGATTTTTTATGCACAGCAATGTGATTTTGCCACCGTGCTAACATCATTGAAAACACACGACTTTAGACGTTCCTGTAGAAAAGTACGTACGTTTTCAAATCAGATTCGCTATCCCAACACTAGCTAGCGTCATAAAACAAAGCCTAGTGATGTAACACCCCTGAACTATCGGTAAAGCGTCGTGTGTCGAATACTTAATCATTTATTTTATACAGAACAGTGTAACTAAGGCTTATTCTCATGCGTCTCTCGCTCCGACCTTTTGTTTTCTTCCTCTTTTTATTTATGCCTTTGTATAGACGGTATAGGTTATTTGCTTTTTGACAAGTGCAGAGGAATTCTATGGAACAAATGTCGTTGGTATGTCTGTCGGCGTCTGTTAGCCAGCCAGCGACGAGCGACGGCCGCTGCCAGTTTTTGAAAAAGCTTGTTTGTTGTGTGATGTGATCCCACTTCAACTTTGAGCGAAATTGTCGGACAGCGTTTAACATCACTTTAGTGATATCCGGTTTTTGATGTTCGAAAATATTTTTCTTTAAAACACCCGACAAAAAAATTGTTCCATGTTTATTTTAGGTTTGGTACCTTCATTTTTCGTAGTCCCATCTCTATACGTTTAGAAAAGTTTCATTGCCACGTAGTGATGCCATCGTAATTTCAATTATCGAATGAGACATAAAAGTTACTTTATATCTAAAGTACAACTATACTATTTAAGGCTTTCGCAAGCATTGTCAAATTTTGAGCCAAAATTAAATGAATGTAAAAATATTCAGAGATGACGCTAAACTCAAAGCCTGATCTTTAATCAATCAATTTAGCTTGGTTAGACTATGTGTTTATTTCACAACTAAATAAAACACCATAAACACTACCCTAGATCATCATTCCGAGTGACATTTTGCAGGATCATCACTCATATGCGTTTTTACTCGGGTTTAATGACAGACAGGTGCAGAATTAAAAAATCTTTGCAGACAGCGACCCGCTTCTGGCATTACCATCACTCACGTCTGCTATAATATTGCATTACAGTTTGTAAACAAAATATAATATTATGTAGTGGTAGGACTCCTCACAGGGTCCACCTCGGACTTTGGCGTGTTTTTTTTATTTTAAGGTAGCGAAATATTTTTTTCATTCTACCTTCATCGAGAGGAATAAGTTGTAAATGTGGGTATCTCAACCAGATAATGGCCTACCCACTAAGATCACGGAGTCACGCCTTGATCGAGATCCTAACCCGGGGTCTGCCATTGCCCTCTCTTTCTGTTTGCTCGAATTTTAAGGGAGAGTTATAGAAAAGCCAGAAGCAAATACTTAGACGGTAGATCTTCGGATTATGTAAAAACCCCCTCAAGATGTAAAGGTTAGGTTAGGTTAAAGGCATTAAAATAGCACCGAGATCTATGAATTATTTATCGCACAGTAGATTCGAATCTAGATTTCCGTAGTCTGAGCGTAGAATAGCCAGTTAGACTTGCAATGAACCTGCTTAGTGTAAGTTGCAAGTACCAGGATAATGTCACGTATATAACAAGAGTTCAATGAACCGCCTACTATTTACACAAACTAACACATTTTTAAGGAAATGAAACGAGCGGGTCGTGGGTCTGATGGTGTGTGCCTAGGGTGTGGTTGTAGATTTATGCAGTGTATCTATTTAAGGTGTTTATTTTCCAAGGCGTCGGAATGCTACGGTAACATTCTGTTACTCAATTTTTTCTAAGATAATTTAATTTTCTCTACACTAAGACACTGCCACTGACTAAATTTCATTAATTTTGTGAAATGTGTGTGTTCTAGGTCTCTTTCTGTACGGGTAAACTGGCCGTACCTACAAATCTTTACAGAGTCAGCCTGGGGGAGTATTAATTAAACCTTTGCCAGTTATTTTACCGTCAAGTAACAACTTACTGTACCTATTCTGATTGGAATATTAGAAAGTAAGGAGATCAAGAATCTTATATCTCGGGATGAAAAGCACAACGCAGTGCTATTCAGTAAATTGGACTCTTTTTAATCTAATAGCTGCGTGGGACTGTGCTATAGGAATCTGAAATTTGAAGTATAGATAAAATAACAAAATTTGTAAAAACTGTTTTTGTTCGGGAATTGCAAATGCAGATACCCACAGGGAAATAGGTATGTAGTTTATGTAGGGGTTAAAATGTAACTCGAACGAAATCACTATGTAGTAAACAAAACATTAGACTAGTGATATTAATCTATTTAGCTGGCTACAGATTGTGACGAGGTATTTCAGACGAACGGACGTTATAATTAGCAGCGTCATTAGCATACCCCTCTCCCGCCGCCCACCCGTGGGAATAATGACCCCAGTCCAAGTTGCAGGTTTTACGACATCCTACCAATATTACAAATGCGAAAGTTTGAATCTTTGTTACTCAATCACGTCGAAACGGCTGAACGGAACGCTTTGAAATAAGAACATAGACTAGAGGTAAAGTCATTCATAGTATCATTCTATTATTAATTAATTTCAAACACATGGTATATTTCTAGATTGTATACAACATTTTTAAACAATAATAGGTGTGTATTTGACTCCCATCCCGCTTGATGTTAGGCTACGAAGCGATCTATGATGGAGTGTGCTTACCAAAACTATATCCATCGTTAAAACACACACTCGGATAACGTATTCTTGATTTAGTACTATGTAGACGCAAGTCTTGATATTAAAATTGTAAATGTGGTAGTTCGAATCAGTCGGTACTAAACCGAAAAGAGTAGATATGTTAGGTTAAACAATAGTAGCATCCCACAGGTTCACTCGCGTAGTTCCAAATCCCGTTTGTTAATGGGATAAAAATTGCCTATATTACATTATTCTAGACTATTATCTACCTATACGTATATCGAATCGTGAATTTCATCCAGCGTCGTTCAGTGGATTTTGCTTGAAAGAGTGACAAACTGACAAATATCTATACATATTTTCACATTTATAATATTAGTAGGATTATGTAGAAATTGTAAAATGGGACCACCCCTGAAAAATCTAATCTATAAATATAAAAGCGAAAGGTCACCACGATATCACAGAAACTACAAATGCCGGGAGCCAAAATTTTGCATGGAGGTACCTTTTAGCACTAAGGCACTGGCTAATACGAGGTTTTGCGAAATTCAACTCCTAAGAGGATAAAATAAAACCAATCCCTTAGGGCTAGAAACTTAAAATTCCGCACATGTATTCCTCCTATGATGTAGGGATCAACTAAGGAAGTATTTATTAAAATTCCATCACCACGGGGGGTGAAATAGAAGATAAAAGCTTGTATGAAACTTTTTATTCGTTTCAAACAAATAGGGTATGGAAATTTCATATAAAATTTGCGCTTACGACTTACAAGACGCGTGCGAAGCCGCGGGCAAAAGCTAGTATATAATATATCCCACAGTTTCAGTTGGTTGTTACCATAGCTGGGCATTAACTCGTTAATCCGTTAATCGTTAATTAACGAAGTTAACATTTTGATTAACGGATTAACTTTTAAGTTAACTTTTAAAAATGTTAACGGACATGTTAACTTCCGTTAATTATGTAGAAGTCCGTTAATCGTTAATCCAATGCTTACTATTTACCACACGGCACCTCGAAATAACCACCTAATTTTGTTATCATAAGTCATATTTCCGATAATCTCGAGTTCTTTTTGGCTGAGAATTTGAGCATAGACATACTCGAATTTGACTGACGTTTACAATTTAGTTGAATATTTCACACATCCCTAGTAAACCAAGTAGATTATAGTAATCCATAGCTAGTGAGGAACTCCCCGATAAATTCAATCATACTTTTTCGATCGTTTATCTGTATTGTAACTTTCTTTTAATAAAATCGGTGGTACCTAGTTCATTTCAACTAAGCAAAGAAAAGTTAAATAAAATGAACAAATCAATGTATAAGAATGAAGAAATTGAGGTATACAATGAAAATTCCAGTGTTTAACATCATACTAATATGGCAATTTTTGGATGTTGTAATGTTTGTTGTTTCATCACGTCAGAACGTCTGGGAACGGGAAAGGATTGGGTTGAAATTTGGAAAACAGCTCTCAAACGCTACAGTTGAACGTCTGCTATCCAAGGGTAAAGACATTTTAACACCAAAGCGAGCCTCGCTTTCAGACGAGAACTTCGACATGTTAATGTTCATGAGGGGAAATAGATACCTATGCGCATTATGCCCGACGATTAAATTAAATTAAATAAAAAAAATTGGCAGTCATAGAAACTGCCAATAGAAGTGAAAACTTATAACTCAGAATTTGATAGCTTACCTTGGAAACTACATGGGTGTAACCGGAGGGCGTGGCCTGGTCATCATGGCATGGCCATCTAGAAAAGCACCAGCATTTCCTATTGGCTGATGCATTTCTAGATGGCCATGCCATGATGGCCAGGCCACGCCCTTTCAGCATTTCCCATTGGCTGACGGATTTCTAGATGGCCAATAGCCATGGTCCCGAATTTACCCGAAGATTTCTTATCATACCCGAGCGTGACGCTAGAATTCAATTCACAGCCCACGAAAAATCATCTGTCTCGGCGCGCCTAAAGAAGTTTTCACTTCACTATTAAAATTAAACTCTACAAGTATTTGGTTTTTTTCCTAACCTGTTAACTTCCAGAACCTAAACCAACCGGTTTTATAAGTTCACTAACGCAACGATATAAAAATCCAATACGCATATTAACGGATTAACGATTAACGTTAACTTCCGTTAATTCTTATGAAATGTAACGCTTTAACGTTTAACGAAGTTAACTTTTTTTGTAACGGATTAACGATTAACGAAGTTAACTATTTGATTAACGGTGCCCAGCTATGGTTGTTACCTACCTAAGTATCTTGCAAGATTTTTCTAGTCGAGTATCTCTCGTTTAATGATTTAGGTCCGTTATCGATAAAAACTGGTTCTGTCCCACGATCCTTC
The DNA here is from genome assembly GCA_963693475.1 of Ectropis crepuscularia. Taxonomy (NCBI): domain Eukaryota; kingdom Metazoa; phylum Arthropoda; class Insecta; order Lepidoptera; family Geometridae; genus Ectropis; species Ectropis crepuscularia. The sequence goes on along the minus strand of OY856353.1, from coordinate 27,595,733 downwards.
ATAAAATAAAGAAGCGCACGATACAGCTAGTTCTCCCGCCCTTTGCTGTTCTTATTTATTTTATTTTTAGTTTCACACGAAGATATTTTTAAAGAATATTGTGGGTTTACGCATGAAGTTACTCTTAATGGTAATTTTACTCGGTAGCCTGGAAGAGATGGCTCGGAGTGCTATTCATAGTTGTTCTTAACTGCATTCATTTTAAGAACGTGTTTTTTTATTTATTCATGTGTCGTTGACAATAAAGAGCTTAAATCGATCAACTCTGCAAATAAAACTACGTTAACCACCTATTACCTAATTTAAAATTAAGTACCTATTAGTTAGTTTTAACTTAATCCAATTTTACTTGCAAGACTAGGTACAGCAACTGCACTAAGCCCAAAGCGGGCCATTTTCCATTAGGGGGACAATACTCATCGAAGCCGGTTAAAAAGGCAATGTTTCCAAAAAAATACAACAAAGAGATACATAATTATATATCTGTTTTGAGAAAGTGAACTACAGAGAGAGTGATTTGGACTCTTCATGATCAAATAGCAGCGTGACGCTCTCCTTAATGGACATACCTGTTGCTTACCATGTCTTGCTCATCCCGTTATTCGATATTTTATAGACAAAATCGTCTCAAAAAAGGACAAAGTTATGTAACCTAGACCTCCGCAAGAGTACTTGCTCGTATAACTATAATTGCTAATTCCTTTGGTCATTCCTATGAATTTAAATCCATTTATTAAGCATATTAAAACGATTATCGTTTCCATCACTATAAATATCGATACGGTTTTACTACAGCACTATTTATAAAATACTAGTTTAAGTACAAACTTATGTATAGGCGTGGTTAAATGAGAGAACTACAATTCAATGAGTGGCTGTCAATTTTGTTCAGGAATTACGATTGTCACGTTCTACTCAAGCGTATGTTTATGTTGTATTCAGTTCATCCCTGCATATCGACAGATAAAAAATGAACACGTTTGTTGATATGTTTTTTTTATTGAGTCTGTATCCTTTGAAAGTGTTATAATCCTTTGATATAATAAAGATTCTCTCAAAGGGTTTGGAAACCGGTTTTATAATTGCTGAGACAGTATTGAGAGTGTCGGTTTGGCACGGGATCGAAAAGTTTGTTGAGGGTCGCTTTTTTTTTTTATTTATTTCAATTGTTATAAAAAAAAATTAAGATAAATATTATGTAATTAGGAGTAAGAAAATAAATATCATCGATACGAAATTTTGAAATATTCAATAATAATTAAATTTTTATTGAGTTTACAAATTATGTAAATACTAATTTATCAATCAGAAATCGGCGTTAAACCCTATTAGTTGATTAAAACACATAATTTAAAGAAATCATTGTATTTGTAATTCCTGACGTAATTACAGGGGTGTTAATGTTTGTCAGTCTGTGTGTCAGCAGCATCAGCTATTGTTTTATGTATTACAAAAATACAATAATAATTTTAGGTATTCGTCGTAAATTCGCCCTTTAAACCTCAAGATTTGTTAAGGACACACATAGAACAAACCAAATCAAATTAGCTCACTATCACATTTACTGTATTCTCATGTACTGTACTGTCCTATACTGTATTTACATGTTTGTACTGTACTATATTTTTTAGTAATCCTCCGCTACGTATAAATAGCTTTGAGTCTGTTTCTCACACGCACAGCCAAAGAATGAAATAAATAGTAGTCTAGCCGCTAGACGACTACAACTTGATGGGAACACTGAAGTTTAAGTCTTCATGCTTCATGTCTTTACATATAACAGTCGAGTTGGTGGTCAAATTGAGTCCTTATTCGCGTTGAAAAGAATCCTAATACTTAACAAAAGTGATACAGTGTTTTGTGAGATTTTCAATCGAGTTGGACTAACATTAGTAATCGTCCGAAAAGACGAAAAAAAAGTAGTCTGATTTGTCTGCTCGTCACTAGAAACTTTCGTGTCAACTCTTTTGATTCGTCAGCTCATAATATATGAGGTTACGGCTGGTCTAGTCGGGAGAACGGCGACCGATCCGGAGGCCCTAGTTCGATGTCTTTTCGTAGAGTGCCGAGTTCTGCTAACTTATGACGCAAAACATCGCAAAGACACAGTTTTTCGATGTCATGCGTCAATCCGCACAGGGCTAGCTTGGTGTATTATGACCTTGACTCTCTCCTTGCGAGAAAAGACCCCGAGTTTCAGCAGTGGGAACATTTAGTGGGCCGCTTTTGATACGAATAATGCGTGAAACTGCATGGAAATCTCGTGGACTTACTGCGATGGAAAAGTAAGAGAGATGGCTATACACCCAGTAGTGGGGTAAAGAAGGCTGTGGATGATGATGCTAACGATAGCAAATACCCTGTAATTAAGCATACTGGTGTAGAAAACAATAGTTCCCCCTACGTTCTTATTAAATGAGTTCAGTGCCATCCCCTAGCCCCTAGCTTCGTATTTTCGACGCAGCCATCTGTATCCGCTGCGTGAACAGTGAGCACGGGGCAACCGTTAACATACTTGTTTGTAAACGTTTTTTGTACGAATTTGTAGTAAAATGATACGTTGTTTTATTTTTACAACGATTTTGGTGATGGGTGACTTTGATGAGTTATAGCTTTGTCTATTCACTCATTACGTACTCTTACAATTAGTTAACAAGTTAACATAATTTAACGAAAGTGATCTTTCAAAATACTTTTTTGTTTTTAGTTAACACTAGTTCACTCTACATCGCTTTTTTTTAATTTGGTTAGGAATCTAAATAGGTATGTTCGTATTTTTGTTCAAACGTATAAATAAACTTAGCAAATAAATATAAATTAAAGAAAGAACTCTTTCTAAATAGTGTTTTTCGTAAAATTATAATAGTTAGAAGTCAGTTTTTTATTTAAAAATATAATTATACTACTACATTTTGTTTCATCTCTTTCGTATCAATATCTAGTCTTTCATACAATTATCAAAAGTCAACTTAAAAACAACTACCTATAACAACAAAATAGATCTTGTCTTATTTTTAAACATCCTACTAAATATTATAAATGCCCATTGTCAATGTTTGGATATTTGGATGTTTGTTGCTCAATCACAACATCGAATCGTCGGAACGGGTCTGTTTGAAATTTTGGACACAGTTAAGTCATCGTTTGGAAGAACACAGGCTACTTTTTATCCCTGGAAAATAAAGGTAACGGGAGCAACGCGGGTAAAACCGCGGAGCACTGCTAGTAATTTCATAAAGTTCACATTGATTGTGTCTGTTTATTTATCAAGCGCATCTTGGTAAGTGGGTGACCCGTTTATTCAATTATAGTGAGTTTACTTCAAGGGCGGGTAACATTTATAAAGTAGGGCCTGGCGCGGCGGCGATGGCGGCGGCGGGACCTTGGCAATGAAATGTCAAACCGGCTGCGGCGCGGGCGCATAGTGAGGCTGCGGGCCAGACTCGCCACTTGATATCGATGTTTGGAATGTGTTATCATTTCTAGCAATTATTACCCGCGACGGAACGGAGACAGCATATACATATATACGTTTGGGGTGAGAGGATGTTTGTGGAAACACATATTACATTTTCTCCAAAACTACTTGTCCGATTTTGATGCCGTTTTCAGTGATAGGTTTATTTGGAATCATCATGTTTCAATAGCTGCGTCACACTGTGCTGTTATAGGCGTGTGTGTTGTTTACCATCAGGCACACGTTCAGCTAGTCTGGTCTAACAAAAATAAAAATAAATGTATTGCCAAATTCTTGATTTTGTTCCATCTATGTTCATTCTTAATTTCATTAGTGTAAGTAGCCATCTGTAACGGCAATAATTAACCGAGGTTCAACTTCAAAGAATTTATCCCAAAATGGGCAAGATATATTTTAGATCTACAACTGTTGATCTGCATTTAGTGGAACGATCCATTAAAAATGATTTGCTCATTGACAAATATATGTTCTACTCAAAATTTCAAGAGCGAGGTAAACTGCCTTATAATAAACAGTTTTTAAGCAATGTCAAACTTTTAGACAATAAACGAAGTTTATGTCAGGGAAGATTTTGTTTTTGTTTGGGAAGTAAAAATCAACCAACACCTCTTCAAATCGACTCTAAGTTATCGATTATCGACAGTCGATTCGAACAGCTGATTGCTACAACACTAGTTTCAAAAAACCTGTCTGGTGGTCAGTGTTGACCCCAGGTAGGGCCGCGCCGAGGCGCAGGGGAGCCCTTACCGACGACCCTTGTCTTTTTGTCGGTCTAGCTCGCTCGCTCCACAAAGCATAAGGTTACTTTAGAAGACTTGAAAGGCTATTTAGTTCCACGTGCTTTGAATTTTGAGTGGATTTCAACTTGGGTTTCCAATCGTAAATCTAAATTGATATATATTGGTTTGTTACGATGCTATTGGGGGTTTTTGGATTTGAACTTAAATTGTTTTATCAGCTTTTCTTTGAAGATGCAATTGGTTGGTAAACATACGAACAACTATAATGTCTGATCAAATGATGATGGATATGAATTTATCGAAAGATGTAATGGAATTCTATTGGTAAAGGAAATATTATTGGTTTACATCAGTGACACGATAATGTCATGTAGAAGAGTAGCAATGGAGCAGGTGGCGCGTTTTAGATGCTTTTTTGACAAAAGTCAGTCGATTTTCCAATAGACCAACCTAAGTTCTGTTCGGTTGGAATCGCAAATCACATGATATTTTTTTGTCTTAACTGCTATAAAAAATATCGTAAATAATAGTACGCCTAATACCTATCACTATCAGTAACAATTTAATATGAGAACAATATAAATAATATTTAATGTTGGACCTACATTGTACCAGCCTATTGTAGCCACTTGGCATGCCTCAATTACTTATATGAAATTTTTTGAGCCACGAAGCTAACAGTTCCAAGAAGTTTTTTAACTCAAAATACTGAAAATTCTATTTAAAATCTTCAATAGGTTTGAAGATTTTAAAGATAGCAATGGCAATTCCAATGAAATCAGCCTCCCCTTTTTGAAGATTGTTAGAAAGCAAATCTAAAAGTTACAGAGATTGTTTCTAGAAGGGTAACATACCCATTTTAGTTTTAGTAAGGACGTGGTTACTAACTAATCGGAAAATATCTCGATTGCATTCCTAACCCTACGACCTATTTCTCGATACTATCTACAAATGGCACCACTATCGTTCCCACATAAAACATAAAACACACTCGTGTATAAAAGCAGAGAGAAGGCCCCGAGTCCCAGCAGTGGGAACGTTTAGTGGGCTGTTGATGTTGTGTATAAAAGCAGCGTAGTGTAAACTTTTCGTCAAATGCCTGGTGCAATGGCACGATCTTGCCAGTTAGCCAGTTACTACTCGGTACGTTGATGTTTTAGCTCGGGTGGGTTCGGCTAACGTCGGGCACGTTCGGAGCTTGTGGCAGTGACCTAGGCCATTGCAGCATTGCACTGAGGAAGCGGCTTTTCTGGGAACCAACTGTATAACGACGCGAGAGGGTTTTAGAATTGAGAGAATGTTAAGAACTTTAGACACAACGTAGCGCGTTGGTTCATAAAAAAATATTATATTAAATTTCACGATAGATACAGATAGATAGTCAGAGATATCTGGGTAGGTATAGTTTGATAGGTTACGATGTTTTTTTCAAGTTTGTACTTGATTGTTTAATTTTGACGAAGGGTAGGTAGGTACCTACATAGGTAAATTGATTTAAAATTTTTAAAACGAATACACCTAATTAAAATGCAGGTGTGCTACACGTTTAGGAAATAAGATACCTAGACATACATAATATTATCTACGCATGTATATTGTACGCATGTATATTATTTTTCTACCTCTATTATAGATCTTATTGTAAAAATAACTTTATATGCTGTATGCAAGGTATCGAAAGCATACTCTAAAAAATGCATCTTTTAAAAAAATCTTGATGTTTGTAGAAAATATTTGATAAACGGCGCTATAAAAGCAGCAAATGTCATTGTCGTCTCAACTCCCCTGAATGGTAAGCGACGGTGTGGTTTAAGGTCCAGAAAGATTTTTTTTTTAAGTACTTTTAAAATTGAAAACTTTAAGGAGGCAATGTGAAGTTCTAGTCTATTTCGTTGTCAAAAGTAAAAGTAAAGTTGTCAAACGCAAGCCATAAGAATTATGTATATTTATGACAAAAAACAAAAGGATGTCTTAATACTTGGTTACCTACTCGAACAGCGATCCGGCTGAGAATAATTTATTGGCAGAATGTAGCTCATTATCAAACAATAGGTTCTGAGCTATCAGTCAAGTGTCATTCTTGTTGAGACAAACGTGGGAATGGCGACGCGGAGAGAAAGGGGGAGATAGAAGGGAGGGAGATAGAATACTTGAAGTTGTAAATTATTATGTACTTTAGATACATGAACGTATAAATAAAGTTGGACGTAGTCTCGCTAAAACAAAAACTGTGTCTATAGAGTCGGCCACATATGCACGTGTGCGTTGTCACTGATAGGCTGACACGCACACATACACACAAGTTTGCGCGTGTAATGACCCACTGATGTGCATGTATGTCACATCATACATACACAGTAACACACATAAGTAGTGGTAGGACTCTTGGCAGAGTCCGCCTGGGGAAGTACCACACCTTTGCCAGCTATTCTACCGCCAAGCAGTAATGCGCAAACATTATCGTGTTCTGGTTTGAAGGGCAATGTTTCCAGAGAAATTACAGGGCTTAGAGATATAACATCTTAGATCTCTGGGTGACAAGCGCAGTGCAGTGCTAGGTAATTATTTGGACTCTTCTTGTTCCAATAGCTGCGTGTCACTGTGCTGTTATGTGGCAGGCATGTTGCTTACCATCAGGTACATGTCCTGCTCGTCTCGACACTTTTTATTAAAAAAAAAAAATGTGACAGCGCAAACGTGTGTGTTTTTGGCCGACTCTATAGACACAGTTTTTGTTTTAGCGAGACTACGTCAGACTTTTTTTATACGTCAATGTTTAGATATTATTAGTTATTCCCTTGTCACTACTCTCAAACGATTTTACCCACGTAAGTAGTTCCCGTCATTGAAGTTGCCTGAGTGGGTTTTCCCGACAGTTACAATCGTGGTTGAATCTTCAAATCGAGAGTGAATCGGTTTCTTCTAGGTAAGCACGCTCCATCATAGACCGCATCGTCGCTTAACATCAGATAAGATGGCGGTCACGTGTAAACCAAAGTAAACACCAAAACCAAAAACTAATCTAGACCTGTGTTGGAATAAACCTATCTCTTGTTATTTATAACAGTCCTAAATCGTTTAATGAAAGTGTTTTTCAAATTAACCTCAAATAACAGTCAATTGAACTTACAAATTGCAAGCGAAGCGGTCTCGGAGTATATCTCGATAGATAGGCGCGGAGTATGTGGGTCATTGATCATACAATGTCATGTCCCTGAATGGCGTATCTGTCTGGCGAATGAGTTAGGTATTAAAACAAATATTGAACCATTGCGACAGCTCTTTGTACAACCCATAGGGAATCATAATAAAAAAAAACTAGATGTTTTTATCTTATCTTATACCTTTAAACGAGCAATTCTTGTACCTATATAAATATGTATATATATATAGAATCTGAATCTCAGAAACGGCTCGACGGATTTTCATGAAACTATGTATGCAGGGGATTTCGGGGACGATAAATCGATCTAACTAGGTTTCATTAAAAAAAACGCATATTATGCGCGTTTTTAAACAATAAAAAACTGCCACATTAGACATTAGAATCCGAAGGTAAATTTCGCCGCGTGACGCGACAGCATAATTAGCTCAAACGGGAAGTTGGGCGTTCATAGCGGTCGCGAATTAGTAGCTCCGGGTTCGAATCCAGAATCATTATCTTTTTTTTTTCAATTTTATTTTTTAAGAAAATCTATTTCTTGGAGTCTTTTATCTGTAAGTATCTAAGTATATTTAGTATTTAAACCGAGCAAAGCTCGGTCATCCAGGTACTGTTAGTAATTTATACAGGACAGCAATCTTATCGTTTCTGTGTTTTGATATTTTTAAGGATGACATATACTAGCAGCACCACGTGGTTTTACCTGCGTAGTACCCGTTCCTAACAAAAGTAACTAATGTATTATTCCAAACTACCTATAATCTAACTATATTCCAAACAACAACCCGATCCGTTCAGCCGTTCTAACTTAATTGAGCAACAAAGTTAAACAAACATCCTACCAATAGGTATTATAAATGCGAAAGTTTGGATGTTTCGATGTTTGGATGTTTGTTGCTCAGTCACGTCGGAACGTCTGAACGGATCCGGCTGTAATTTGGAACGCAGATAGAATACAGTCTGGAATTAAATAGGCTAATTTTCCTCGCGGGAAAATAACGAGAAAGGGAACTACGCGGTTGAACCTGCGGGGCGCTGCTAGTTTATAGTACAAGTGGGTTATTAGGATAAATAGGGACAAAAGAAACGATTAATGTATTACTAGCTTACTTCGCAAACTTTATATCCTAAATTTGTTATCAACCGAACCTTTGTCAGTACTTAAACTACGGTTGATTATAAAATATGTATCCGCAAAAAAGTATTTATCAATTAAAAATTCGACTAAAACGTTAAAGATTAAAAGGGAAGAGCAGGTGGGCAAATGTATCTAAGTAATTTACGGTATGTTCTCAAACCTACATACCTTAGGTACACTTATTTTTAACTTTTATAGGTTTACACTTGACCATCTCGCCTAACGTAATAAGTATTATATCTGCTATATATCTCCCATAGTATAAGCTTTACTTAGTTTGGGGTCAGATGGTGTTGTGTGAGAAATGTCCACCAATATTAATTTATTATTTAACCGTGGTTCATTTCATGTTAATTCATGTTAAGTTATTGCAAGATTTTGTGCGGTTGATAATTGATAGGATGAATCTACACGTCCATTTAATACTGTAAAAAAATTTTAAAGATTTAATGTTTGTTGACCTATCACTTCGGAACGACAAAATGAATGGGATTGAAATTTGGAATACAGGTATAGTATTATTATTATAGGTATAGTATTCCAATACTACATAGTTGTAGACTTACTTTTGTCGCGGAGAAATTATGGAAAACGAAACTTTTCGGGTAAAACCGCGGGGCACTGCTAGTAATACATACCTACCCGTCGATTAGTTAGGTAAAAATGTATGTAGCATCGCGATAGTAAACAAATGTCAATGTTAATAATTTAACATATTTTTCAGCCGTCTGTCACTCATAGGTGTAACGCCTCGTGTTTTATGTTATTTCCTCGTATTTAGCAAAGTTTGTGTCCAAAAAAAGGAGGTGAGGTGTCTATAGGGGGATCTATCGGAATATGTCGGAAAGTATTTCATACACGATTGTAACCATAGCAAGAAGTGTCGGAAAATAGCTTTTCGTTCGAGCGTTCATCCGCTAGACGGAACTTCGTTTAAAAAATAAGGTAGTTTTAAAAAAGCGCAAGCAAGGTTTTATTTCGGCGACAGTAATTATTTAGTTATGATATCTCGGTGTAACTAGTTAGAAATATAGAAACGTAAGCTTATGAAACATAAATTATAATTAATTACTTATGTTGTTATTGATTATTGACACAAAAAAGTCACATTACGTTTTTTTCGGTCTAGCTTCTACCTATGTGCTCATAGCGAGTGCAACACGCGATATGTAATTGATAACCTAAAATAAGATATTTTAGAAAACGCAAGACAGCTTCAATGAAAATACATAAAAAAGACAAATTAAATTTTTTCGGTCTAGGTTTTTTTTTTTTTTTTTTTTTAACATTTATAGGTTTACACTTGACCACCATCTCGCCTGATGTTAAGCGACGATGCGGTCTAAGATGGAGCGTGCTTACCTAGAAGAAACCGATTCACTCTCGATTTGAAGACACCAAGATTATAACCATCGGGAAAAACCCACTCAGGCAACTCATTCCACAGTCGAGACGTTCTTATCACAAAAGTAGAGTCAAACCTCTTTGTTCGTGTCTTTGGAACATCAACCATGAAACGATGCCGCTTCTTCGAGTTACGAGAAGTCCGATAGAAAAAAGGGCTAGGTGGTATTAGATCATGCAGATCAGATGCACACTCTCCGAAGTGTATCCGATAATAAACCGATAAGCTAGCAATTTTTCGGCGATGTTCAAGAGTTTGCAGTCTTTTTCGCACAAGAGTGTTATTGCCTATGAGCCTTTTAGCCCGCCTCTCGATCGATTCCAGAGCCTCAAGCTGATACTTAGCCGATCCATCCCAAAGGTGCGAACAGTACTCCATACAAGAGCGAATCTGTGCTTTATATAATAAAAGCAATTGTTCAGACTTGAAGTACTTTCGCACCTTTGAGAGGACACCTAGTTTTTTGGCAGCTAATTTAGCCTTGGACTCGATATATGAGCCAAAGTTGAGTGTAGATGTCAGGGTAACACCCAAAAGCTCAAGATGATCAGTAACCGGCACGGATACACCTCGAAAAGTAGGAGTCTGTAGAAATTGACTCCTTTTTGCGGAGAACAGACACGCCTGCGTCTTTCCTTCATTAAACTTGGCCAGATTGGTTTCGCCCCATTCAGAGACTGCCTCAAGAGCCAAGTTCAAACGCTCGACCATACTCTCTCTCAAAACCTTAGTTTGTTGACCGCTGGCTCTCGCGCTAGATATATAACTCTCTACAACGGTGCTATCATCTGCGTACCCAAAGATACCGGGCTTCAGCAGATCGTTGATATGTAGCAGAAAAAGCGTCGCAGAGAGTACCGACCCTTGAGGGACTCCGGCATTGATACCCATTTGGTCCGACGAGCAGCGCCTCTTAGGTTCTACACGCTTAAGTGTAACCCGTATGTATAAGGGAATTTCGTTCCAAATATTAGATAATTGAGAAAATAGCAGGGTATTATTTTACCTTCAGTAATCATTGACCTAAAAAAGCCAAATCACATTTTTGGTCTATCTTCTATGCGATCAGAGAGTAACGCGTATTAGGGAATTGACAAGGAATCTCGTTCCAAAAATGAAGGATAATGTAGAAAAACCAAATAGGTACATTTTTTCAGCTTTAGTAATCATTGAGATTAAAAACTCATAGTAGGTACGTAGGTTTTTTGTTGTAGGTTCTATGCGCCCGTACGCGTATTCGGGAATTTCGTTCCAACAATAAGATAATTCAGAAAAGTGATCATTGATACATAAAAGTCAAATTACGTTTTTTTCGGTCTAGCTTTATGCGCTCGGAATGTAACGCGCAATGGTAATTTAGTTAAAAAAAAAGATAGGTAGGTGTAATTGAGAAAAATGCAAAACGGTTTTTCAGCTTCAGTAATCATTGACCTAAAAAAAGTCATAGGTAGGTAGGTAAGCATTACACTTTTTTCGGCCTAGCTACCCGCTTTTAACGTGTAACGCGTATCAGGAACTTCGTCCCAAAGACAACAAACTTCATAATAATTGAAAAAAGCGCGAGAAATTATTTCAGGTTCAGCAATCATTGACTGGCAATCTTTCAGTTACAAGCTTACAAGTTAAAGCAACTGAGCAGAGCGTAAAGCCACGTCTCAGCTATTAGAATTCCTCGTCCAGTCTAAACAAGAACAATTCTATTCACGTGAAAGTGCGGCGTGGCCGTGACCGAGAGTATTGACCTCGTGCTTGGCCTAGGTTAGGTTCGTAGCGTCATTCTGACGTGGCGCCGCCATTTTGGATCGGAAAATGCCGGGAAATTTTGCTCACTTCCTGTACTATGAAAAGAGGTTTTAACTATAGAACAGATTAAAAAGATTCAACGTTGTATAAGAGCTTTAAATTAAGCAAGGTAAAAAGACATTGTGAAGATATTTCGATGTAATCGGAAATTACTTCCGGATTCCTAGAAAAAACTTTGAAAAATCTAGAATGTTCAAAATGTTGATGTTACAATTTGTAATTAAAAACGTGCTAAAGTACTTCTATCGATATTTTTCCATGTCGCGCTAAGTTTCGTGTAGGTAGTCCCGTATTTTAAGCTTTATCAACTTGTATTTTAAACTTATCAGCTTTGTTATCGTGTTACAAAATAATGCTTATCAAAATCTTAACATCAAGTTGTTGCATAAAATACGCTGCATTGAATGGTAGTATTGAATTACTAACGTTCATTGATAAAATACAGCTTACTCTAGCTTTGGCGTCACCTCGCCGGATAGACGCGCTAACGCTCGTAAATAAAGGAATGTCTACAGTTGGCATGTTTCTATGACAAAGATAAAAAAAGAGAAAAAAAACACACAAGTTAAACAAGTTGTTGTAGCGACTGATTAGAAAAATGCAAGATCATTTATATGACAAAAGCTAAAATGTAAGCTTCTTAAAAATAAGTTCCACCAGTTTAAAATCCTAAAATATTAAATAATGATCCAAAAATACAAGCAACCACAAAAAAAAAAATGCAGACAGTAGGCATTCCAGAAACAAGCCTAAATCAAATAATAAAAAACAAAAAGTAACTTACGTAGTCCCTCCGGGTAGGTCTGGTGACGTCACGACACGTGTCCCCTGTGCGTGGTGTGTCCAACACTGTGCAGTGCGGGTGTGTACCTAAAAATTAAACACAGAAGAAAAATTTGAAATGTTACTCCGTCTGATTGGTCGATGGTCGGCCAATAAGAAATGTGTCGTTCCTAATTTGAAATGTGAAGTGTAGGTTAGGTGTGGTGAAGTGTGAAGGCACGACCGGGGCGCGCGAGGGATCGCCCGCCACTGCGCCGGCGCACACTGCGCTTTGCCCGAGAGAAATTACGTCAGCGGCCACACTGGAACCATGCACCCCTTTCTTTTTTTTCTGTAATTAATTTCTTGTAAGATTCTGGCGAAGTTTTTTTTTGTTTGCGATTGACGAAATATTTTCGTGTTTGGAAGTATTCAAGTAGGATTGCTGTCAATAAAGTAAAATTATAAAGTGTATGACCCATTATTTTGCTTGATAACTTTTAAACATACACGGCCGGCATTAACACAAATCGCAGTTACAAATTACTCACAAAAAAACCTCCCAATAGAATAGTGACCTTACTGGTGAACAAAACGAGTTAAATAGAACCTTAAACCATACATTTTCCGTAGTCATATCAGATTTATTTAACTTAAGTGTCCATAAAAAATAATGTCAAAGTATTAAATAAATAAACTGCATAGGAATTTAATGGCAAAATTATTGATCGTGTGCCAACATCATCCCACTAAGAATCCTCTTAGAAAAATTCTAATACGTTAAAAGAAGCAGTGTGGACGCGGCCGCTGCGCCGAGCCCGCTTACCTGCGCCCGCGCACGGCACACAGACGCGCGGCACTCACACAGCTGTACCTCCACGCACACACGCGCACGAGACGTGCCACAGACGTAGCTCTAATGCCCGAGGGAGTCTCGGGGAAAAATGCAGCAAGTGAAAACGATTTTTTGTAACATTTTTTACAAATTGGGTTTACGAAAGTAAAAGTGACGTCTTATTGAAATTTAGGTGATTTGTTATACGTCTTTGGGGTCTGATTTGATCAAATTTGAGTGATTAATCTCTGTGTCGATCAAGTTGGCAGTTAAAATTAAGATTTACTTGTAATGAAATGTTATTTCTCATTTCGTAGAACTTTTACTGAAAAAGATTTTACGGTGAACTTAGGTAGGTACTTACATCGTAGTCTAGGCTTAGACTTTGTAGAGAAGAGGTTACCATGGAAAGCGGCACTAAACTCTTATTAGTAAAAACTAGTAGAATAATTTAATGATATTAGATAGCGTTCTTTTATTTTAAATATGATCGCACAAGATGCTTAACGCCATCAAACATCTTTTTAATTGACTTTTTAACATTTTATTTTACTAAGCACGCTTTATGCAATTCTAAATACGGCAAGAACCTATTACAAAACTTTTTCAATTATGTCTACCTGTCTCTGAGTATTTTGACAAAATACATTTTTTTTTCAATTTTTCGGTTTCACGTTAGCTTTGAGAAAAAGCTCGATGCAAGTTTAAAAAAATCCGATCTTCCAGCTACGTCCGTATCCCTGCATCGCGCGGCAAAGAAAGTATAAATAAAACATAACCATCGGAGGTACCTACGGAGGGCTTTGGCCTGGCCGCGTGTGTGTGAGTGCGTCCTGTGTACACGAGGGTGCACTAGTGTGCGTGAGGCCTAAGTACACAAGGGAGGACATCAGATAGTAGCGTAGCGCGTTAGAAGCTTTTGGGTTTTGTGTGATAAAGAGTAAAATATGTTTGAAATAAGATTCGGATGATGCGATGAGCGAGTAGAAGCAAAATAACCAAGAATTCAACGTTTTTATTGAAGTAATTTATTCATGAAATAGTCTTATTTCTAAACTTTAACTCATGACTTACTCAGCCAACTCATTTGGGAATGTCTAAACAGCATGGAAATTTTAGACGTTTAGGATATCAAATCAACTTAAAAATAAGATTGAGATTCAATTTCTGTCACACGGTAATCATAGATTATAAATAGGAATGGTCATACTTTTGATTTGAATCTAGAAATTGATAATTAAATAATCTACAAAAAAACACGAAATTAGTTCAAACGATACCACAGATAGTAGATATTAGAATTTAAAATGCAATATCCAAAAATTAGGATTAAAAATAGATTTAAGTAAGTAAACAAAACTAAACTAAGTTCCTTGTTTTCTAAAATCTCCCCCTCTTTTGAGGTTGGTTAAAAATAAAAATTGAATAGATAGATACCCATCCATCCACTAAAAAAAGGGAAATAAGTATTGACCTCAAAGGCGTTAGGTGACAATGACGCGATTTTCATAATATTTATTCACCCTAAAATCTCAACTTTACTCAGCTTTGCTCAGCTTAAAAAGGTTTTACTCCTATAATTCTAAGCACGCTAGCAAAGTAGGTACTTGGTGAATGGTGTCTTCATGTAAATACGTAAATAGATGACTAGATAGATATTAAATTATCAAACTACCCTCACCGTCCAGAACACAGTTTCGGAACACATTAAATTATGTAGAGAAATAAGATATTTCATCTATATTCCCTGTAATTTAAATAAATATTGGTGGACAAGGGTGGACAACATTCGTGTAACACAATCCAATAATGCTATGTTTCACAGAAGCACTTTTAACACAGCTATAAAAATCTTTAATAGCCTACCAATACATATTAAGTCCATAACCTCTAGCAATATTTTCAAAAACACACTGAAAACTTGGCTTAATGATAAATCTTTTTACGACTTGGAAGAATATTATGCATGTACTGCAGCTAATCATATTAAAAAGAAGTATTTAGAAGACTAATATAACACTGTAATTGATTGTCATACCTATTTTGTAAAACGTAACCAAGCCTGAATTTAATAATTTGTTTCGTGTAATTATGTGTTAAACAGATAATAAGGAAAGTACCTATGTACTCACTTAACTATTGTCTACTAATCTATTACCTACTTAATTAGGTATAAGGTAAAAAACTACCATATGTTGCACGTCCGCTAGGACAAACTGTTGATACCAAACTTTTCACTTAACACCATCAATGTACACGGTTTTAAGCAATAACATTTATTTCTATTTCTAATTCACACACAACACCATCTGACCCCAAACTAAACAAAGCTTGTATGATGGCGGCCAGATAGCTGATATAATACTTATATAATTGTAAATACACACTTATTACCTATACATAAAAACACCCAGACACAGTGCAAACACTGTGAGTGCAAACATTTCACTGGAAACATTGCCCTTCGAACCGAAACGCAGTAACGTTTGCATTACTTTTGCATCTGGGCAATACTAACTAAAAATCATTCATTTTAGAAAATAGCGTTTTATTATTTTCGAAGCGAATGTTTTGTTTCAATTAAATTGTGACGCATCTTTGAGAATATAAATGTACTAATATTATAAGTAAACTCCGATTTGACAAATGATAAAGACGAATGGAAGAACCGGATAAGTTTTACACATAACTTGGCATAAGGGCAGGCGAATAACGATGATGATGCACTGTCTACGAACCAAACTTAAACGGTTATAGTTAAAAACGTAGACACATGTATACAAAACCTATTCCTTAGTTTAGGTGTTCTTGTCCGATAAAGTTCAATAAAATTGCAACTTTTCGCCGACGTATTATCGGATACACTTCGGAGAGTGTGCAACTGATCTGCATGATTTAATACCACCTTGCCCTTTCTTCTATCGGAATTATCGTATTTAAAAAAAGCGACATCGTTTCATGGTTGATGTTCCAAAAACACGAACGAAGAGATTTGACTCCACGTTTGTGATAAGAACGTCTAGATTGTGGAATACGTTGCCTGAATGGGTTTTTCCCGATAGTTACAATCTTGGTGTCTCAAATCGAGAGTGAATTGGTTTCTTCTAGGTAAGCACGCTCTATCGTAGATCGCGTCATCGCTTAACATCAGGCGAGATGGTGGTCAAGTGCGAACCTATTATAGTTAAAAAAAAAAAGTTTACCGTATAAACTAAATGTTCTGTACTAGCATTTTCCAGAAAACTATTCGGAAGTTATACTTCTTTATCATTTATACTAACGTTAACGACAAATGGACTCGTTATATCAACTGAAGAAGTAAAAAAAATACCGGCTGAACTGATAACCTTGTCCCGTTAATTCATTTAAGAACGGAAGGAAGTCGTACATGGAACGTCTGCTGACTTTTGTACCGTAGGTACCTACTTGAAAGGAGTGACAGACAAAATGGCCAGATTCTTCTGAAATACTCCATTCAAACCATCTTTAGTCTTCCCAAAAAGATTGTTCTCCCAAGGACAAAATTCCATACCAGCATTTCGGGGGGTCAGGACTGACTGCAGTTGTGGTAGTTTGCATATAGGGCAAACTGAACGAATTGATTCTTCCCACATACAAGAACACATACTGGCAGTAAAGAATAATGAGCTACACAAATTTGTCACAGCAAAGCATCTGCTGGACTTAAACTTTGATCACTCGACTTAACTTCATAAGTAATATCTTGTCCGCTGATCGTCAATGCATGTTGAAGCTGGTGAGAGAAGCCATCTAAATTTTGATATATCAGAATTTTCATCGAGAAGACGGTTATACAGACTGACATACTCTCAGCTCTCAGGTGAGTGGAATACGCTGCTCTAAATTGTGTTATAATCAACGAAAGTAGTAATACGGTGAGTATTTTATTGAAATTTACGAGTTAAGTTCGAAAAATAATAGTAATGGTCCTAAAGAACTGAAAATGAGGGTAGTTCGTTGTCTCCCCGTGATTCGAAACTTTTTTGTCAACTCTGCGATTCTGACGAATACAGTACCATGCACCATGCACCATGAACGCGTGGTGCATTTCATGTTTATTATACGAGAATATGGTGCAGGACGCTGCATTGAAATATCGGAGTATTGTTTCCCTATTTAACCACGGTAAATCTATATATATAAAAGCGAAAGGTCACTCATCAAGGAATCTCATAAACTACAAGTGCTAGGAATCTGATATTTTGCATGGGGTACCTCCAGAGCCATTTTAGCACGTAGGCGCTCGCTAAGACGGGGTTTTGCGAAATTCAACCCCTAAGAGGGTGAAACGGGAGATGAACGGTTGTATGAAAATTCGTTATTTTCAAAGTTATCAAATTTTGTATCTAGCCCCTTGACGCGAACCAATGAAATGTTTGTTCAATCAAATTTGTAATTTTGAACTGTATGGGGGTGAAATGGGGTTGAAATGGGGGATGAATGTCAATATGCAAGTTCTTAACCGTTGAAGATAAAACCATGAGTATATAGACACTTGACACGAAGCAAACGAATGTTTGTTCTATAAATTTTGTAATTTCGAACTGTACAGGGATGAAATTGGGATTGAAATGGGGGATGAATATCAATATGAAAGTTCCCAACCGTTGAAGATAAAACTATGAAATTCTGTATTTAGACATTTGACACGACGCAAACAAATGTTTGCTCCTAGCAATTTTGTAATTTCGAACTGAATGGGGATGAAATTGGAGTTGAAATGGGGGCCGAATGTCTCGCTTTCACACCTAAACAACTGAACTGATTTTGATGAAATTGTATAAAATTGTTTTATTATAAGCCGATTTCAGTAACCGTAAATGTGTCTGGGTATACAAATAGGTACTGTCTGAGTTACCTTAGTATTTATTTCGCGCGGACGAAGTCGCGGGTAACAGCTAGTATTCCATAAGTAATGAAACTAGTGTAAATAGAACACCTAAAACACTAATATTAAGTATATATTATCCAATGCCATTTAGAAGGCAAATGCAGTCAAAGTCACGTCTAAAGAATTTAGATGGATTTTCTGTTAGGTATTTCATCATCAACAGCCCACTAAACGTTCCCACTCTGGGACTCGGGGCCTTCTCTCGCAAGGAGAGAGTTAAGGCCATAATCCACCACGCTGGCCCAGTGCGGGTTGGTGGATGACACATGACTTCGAAAGATTCTAGGTACATGTCGGTTTCCTCACGATGTTTTCCTTCACCGTTTTAAGTTAGCGGCATTACGCACATGACTTCGAGAAGACAGTGGTGTGTGTGGGGTTTGAACCCGGGGTCTCCGGATCGGCAGGCGCAGTTCTCCCGACTAGACCAGCCGTAACTTAGGTTAGGTATTTATGCAACAACATCTAAAATACCTCAGAAATCTCCAAGACGGTCAAGAACTCTGACAATAGGGCTGGCCACTAACCTGTGCGAATTTATTCCCACCTTAGAACATAGTTAGATGGTTACAGCACGGTGGTAATGGCCGTCTACCCGAATGGACCAAGTTCAACACATACCGCGCCGCAGCGTAGTGCACAGTTACTAAGCACAGGTTAAATCATAGTACGTTGCAGTACAGTGCGTGCCAAACGATATGTGAGTGTAATAAATATATGGAACGCTTTCAGATAAGTGGGTACGCTTTATCCACTTGCCTGTCCCTGGTCACTACAGTACCATATTTTTTTTTCGGTTAACTGTTAGTGGTACTACAGAGCCACAACCACGAAGCGTTCGGAAACACGTTTTTATTAATAATCTGTAGCGCAGATATGTATTGACTGTGGTTTATAATCTGCAGAAATAATCATAGATGGCGTTTAATAATTTTTTTTAGTTTTTCAGCCATTGCATTTTTTTTCCTTTTCACCGTTGCGTCGGGAACAATGGTCGCGATTTGAGGAATCATTTTAATCATTGAATTTAGTAGACTTCTCATGTATCCTCTTTTTATATTTTATCATTATTTGAAAGGAAATATAATTTACTTTTTCAATGAGTTTATAAAACTATAAATATAGCGTAAGTTTGTTGTAATAACATAATACAAAATTGGCGGGAAATCAGTAGAAAAATCACAAATTTAAGTTTGAATTTGGTTTATTGGTAAGAAGTTGTGAGTTTAAAGTTCATATTTTAAACTTAAATGATGCCTTGTTTCATTATCTATTCAAATATATTTTTCTTTTTGAAATCGATTCTATAATTCTATTTTAATTAACGTTTTTATCACGAGAGGTCGCGCGGTTTTTTATACGCCTCTATCGAGCGGCAACGTTGGACAACTGTCCGGTTCCGGTTCCGGTCAATTGACCGGAAAAAAGTCTGCTAGCGCGGACAGTCAAGTGGCTAAGTAACTTATAGGGTACACTGTACGTATGTAAGCAAATGAGCACTAACAGTTTAGGTTAATAGCCGGAAAGGAAGGTGACAATCTGGTGAAGCAGATAGCTACTGGGTAACTTGACGTCAAAAGAAGAGGGCAAAAGATGCCGCAGTTCGATGCGGTGCGTTGGTCAGATCAGGTTCGCACCGCTCTAGACACATCAGTCTACGACACCCTTCATATCGCCAGTGATGGAGGAAGATGGCGTAGTTTCATCATTGAGAAGTTGTTGAGACGTGATGGTCACTACCCTGAGGAATTAGGAACACGAAACGAGGAGGGGCAGGATCCTTCTGCGATAGCTCAAAGTAAAAGGACTATAGACAGAGGCCATCTGAGGCCCCCTCCACCTGTCACAGGTCCCATATATAAGCCTTCCGAGGAGTTCCCGCATTGACGAGGCGTAACCTGGTCCCCTACGGTGATGTTAAGAGGAACCCGCAGTGGGGCCGCTCCTCTAGGCTTTGCCTCCAATCCGATGCGATGCGGCCATGTAGGTTGCCAAAGTTTCACTTTGTTAAATTTATTTAAAGTTGAAACATCAGTGGCACCTTTGGCGCAATTGTGAATTAACTTTAACAGGTAGATTTGCATCCAGAAAGCACCTCATTGCATCCTGCTGTTGCATCGTGTAGTAACCACTACACTGCAAAATACGTCATTGCACTGTCACAACGCTTCTCGGAGCGGTCACCTATCGTGTCACGAACTGTAACTTCTATGTAAATGGCAACACCATAATTACGTCTCGCTGCGGCGAAATAAAACATATGAATTATGAACAAAGTTGGAACTATGTTAGAGAAATGGTCTCTGTTCCGAGCCTCCTTCCCCGACCATTGTGCGTGGAGCTTTGCGGCGATGCTTCGACGGGAGAATTGCTTTGACGGACAAGTTCACGCTTAGAAAAAAGCCTACGGTTCAGTTCAGTGAAATTCTCATAGTCAAATTAAGCACGTATAGAGACATACTTTAGCGACATTTAGTAGCGGTAGGACTCTTGGCAGCGTCCACCTTGGGAAGTACCACACCTTTGCCAGTTATTCTACCGCCAAGCAGTAATGGGGAAATATTATTGTGTTCCGGTTTGAAGGGCAATGTTTCCAGAGAAATTACACGGCTTGGAGATATAATAGCTTAGATTTCTGGGTGACAAGCGCAGTGCAATGATGATGGTGTGATGATGATGATGATGTGTATGTAATGATTTGAACTCTTCATGTTCCAATAGCTGCGTGTCACTGTTATGTGGCAGGCATGTTGCTTACCATCAGGCACATGTCCTACTCGTTTCGTCACTCTTTATTTAAAAGAAAATACTATTTTGATTTGATAACTTCTTAAGCTGCGTTGAGTGGTTATTTAGAATAAAATATTATGTGGGTTGTATACATCGACATGCTAATATAAGCATTTTGCACCCCATTATCCTACTAATATTATAAATAGCAAAGTTTCGATGTTCGTTGCTCAATGACGTCGGAACAGCTGAGCGGCGACATCAGTCGGTTCGTGTAGCGAGCGTTGTCTGCAACACCGAAGACCATCCAAGAGTTCAATATGCAGATGGCCATCAAGGATAGAAATGCAGTCGTGGTGGAGGCGCTGAGCCGGGAGGAGGCGACTCAGAAAATAAAATAGTCCTAGAATTAGCAAGAAAATGTTCCCTACTCTCCCCTATTTCCTTTTCTTCTCCAATCCAAGATTCATGTAATAAAAAGAAAACAAATGACAAAGGTCACGGACCCCGGAGTCTGTGGAGCTGTAAAATTAAAAAAAAAAAAACAGCTGAGCGGATCGAATTGAAATATGGAACAAATATATCACATAGGCTACTTTCTATCCCGGGAAAATAACGCGAACTATGCGGGAAAACCCGGGGGGAGCTGCCGGTAAACTATACCTAAGTGTGCGAAATTTCATGCTCCTACGTCTACGTAGTTTTCATAAAAAGAGGGGTAAGTAGATATAAATAAAGTTTTTGCCTCACATGTTAATTTATAGATTACTAAGTTTCCGTTTGAAAGGCATCGATATAAACCACTGGATGTGCCCTAAGCACCTTGAAATTGGCAATAAACTGCGTCTCTGTGTGTAGTGTAAGTGGTTTACACATCACCAATCTACTTGACCCCTAGAATCGCTAGCGACGTGTAATGCTGTGGGACTTATTTTAGTTGTTCAAACAAATAGTGATAGGTAAAAACGTCCGGCGTTCACCGCTTACTATAACCGACTAGAATGGAAATAGTGACTCCTCACTCTTCCCAATGATGACATAATTCCATGCGCCTGAAGTTTGGGAGGGCATATCAAATTGTTTATATGAATGCTATAAGACTATTAGATATAAGTTACAGCTGGTCTAGTCGTGAGAACGGCGTCTGCCGATCCGGAGACCCCGGGTTCAAAGCCACGCGCACCACTGTCTTTTCAAAGTGATGTGTGTGGCAATTTAAAACGGTGAAGGAAAACATCGTGAGGAAACCGACATGTACCTAGGTACATCTTTCGAAGTCATGTGTCATCCAACAACCCGTACTAGGCCACCGGCACCGTGGTGGATTATGGCTTTGACTCTCTCCTTTCGAGCGAAGGTCCCGAGTCCCAGCAGTGGGAACATTTAGTGGGCTGTTTATGCTGGTTTGAAAGCCAATGATGGAAGCAAAAATAAAGCTTAGTACCTGGTTGACCTGACCTGGTTGAGCTTTGCTCGGTTTTTTTTAAATTATATTTAGGCAGATACAATTTAAAACATGCATTAAAATCCGTTACGTAATTTAAAAGATCTAAGCATACATAGGTACATAAAAAGAACAAAAAACAAGATGATAAGTAGAGATGGGCCGAGTACTCGGTTGATACTCGGTACTCGGCATACTCGGCGGGTTTTTTGATACTCGTACTCGGCCTCGGTACTCGGTTTGAATGCCGAGTATACTCGGTTTAAGAAAAGCAATGTATTTAGGTAGGGTTCTCTGCCTTTTCGTCGAAATTTATTTCCAGGGATGCCATTTTCATTTGGAACAAATATTATACAGGTTGATGGTATTATTGGAGTATTTTTTTTCATAATTATTTTTCTCATGTTTGTGCTCTGTGTACTGAAACAAAAGCGATTTGGTTCTGGCACTTCGCCGGCCGCTGCCGCGGAATGCTCGCTTCGCTCGCTGGCTTGTGCCTTGTTGGTCACAGGTCTAACCTAACCAAACTGATTCCTTTCTATTTCACCTTAACTTCATTCCGAACTTTGAAATTTTGCAAATGTGTACATATAATCCAGTAACTTTGTCGGCTGAAAGTATAGAGTAGGATGCGTTAAATGTTAAATCCGGTAGATCTGATTTTTTGCAGACTTGTTTATGATGTTGGCTTAATGATTATCCCAAGTTTGTGACCTCGAGCGACGAACGCAACTTTGTTAAAACACTAAAAAACCGCGAAAAAATCATTTACTTTTAAAATTTTGGCGATTATAACCCTAAACGCATTGAACTCTTAAAACACTAAGAAGCGGCACGCGCTCTTCTACGATGGCAATCCAAAATCAGGTGATTGAGTCTCAGTCGTAACAGGAGCCACAAGTTGAGTGGACGTTCGCTAACTATTAAAAAAATATCTAAACTAATGTGATGTATAGCTATCTCATATGCACCTACTGCCTGCTTGTCATGATGTCTTTGTCATTCATTCAAACGTATCTCACGATGGAAGTGAAGCTATCTGCACATTGCGTATGCTTGTGTGAAATGTTCGCCACATTATGCTGTCTTTATGTTAGAGCGTACCTCATCTTCCTTTACTTAGTTATATCAATGCCTAAACGACTAGTTTTTGAAAAAACTTTCTTATGGCGTTTATAAAGTAGACTAAATTTGCTACAATATGATACGGTATAATAAAAATACCCAATGAATTTCGGTTCACCCTCTTCCCTAAAATGTGGTCGAGAAGTCCGTGGAATGTAATGTCCCCATAAAAAATATCACATCTAAATTTTTTAATTGTGAAGATAATAAATATTTTTTTTTACAAATGAAATTATTTAGAAGAATTTAACGTAGGAACCACGGAAGCTATCGTGAGATATTTTGTCTTTGTACGTAATGTCCTAAGCCATACTTTACGATGCTAATAAATTCTAAGTCTCAGTATAATCTGAGCTCAAAGAAAGATGAGAGCCTATTAAACATGACGGGTTCCTTATTCCACCTAGGTACCTAGCACCTAGGCTATAGGATATCGCTAACTATATGAGATGAGATATATTGAAGTGAAAAGTAAGAAAGCTTCGGGTAAACTCGGGACCATGGCTATTGGCCATCTAGAAATACGTCAGCCAATGGGAAATGCTGAAAGGGCGTGGACAGGCCATCATGGCATGGCCATCTAGAAATGCGTGAGCCAATAAGAAATGCTGACGCATTTCTAGATGGCCATGCCAAGATGGCGAGGCCACGCCCTCCGGTTACACCCGTGTAGTTTCCAAAGTAAGCTATCAAATTCTGAGTTATAAGTTTTCACTTCTATCGGCAGTTCCTATGACTTATATATGTAGCGGGCAGTCCACTGTATATATGTACAGCTGGGACTGGGACCTTCTCCAACAAGGCACATTACAAGAGACACAAGGCATTATTCCCACAGGAGAGGTAACATTTGTATGTCAATACTAGCAGCGCCCCGCGGTGTTACCCGCGAAGTTCCCTTTGTTTTTCCGGGATAAAAAGTAGCCTATGTGTTCTTCCAGACTATAATCTATCTGTGTTCCAAATTCCAGCCCGATCCGTTTATACGTTAAAACGTGATTGAGCAACAAACATCCAAACATCCATACATTGACATTTATAATATTAGTAGGAAAGTAGGAATAGTAGGAATATTAGTACCTAGGAAGTAGGAGGTAGGATTAGATAGGAAGTAGGATAGTAGGATAATATGTCGAGTAAATAATACTTTACCAGCAGCGCTCCGCTTTTTTACCCGTTCCAGTTGTTTTACCGCGCTAAAAAATAGCCTATATATATACTTATATGTATAGATACTTCGTAAAATTTTTAGTTTTTTTTATTTAACGTAAACCGGACTGTTCATTTGTTCCTAAGTGATTAAACAACAAACGCCCAAACTTTGCCATTTTTTATAATATTAATAGAATTTAACTGTCAAACGTAGCAATTTCATTTTTGAGAGTGAATCGATATCTTTTTATGTAAAGGCGCTCCATCATAGACCGCATGGCGAGATGGCGGCCAAGTAAAAGGCTACCATAGGATATAAAAAAATAAGTTATCTACTCAAATACATAAAAATATATTATGCACATTTACATGTTTTTAT
Source organism: Ectropis crepuscularia (assembly GCA_963693475.1). Classification (NCBI taxonomy): domain Eukaryota; kingdom Metazoa; phylum Arthropoda; class Insecta; order Lepidoptera; family Geometridae; genus Ectropis; species Ectropis crepuscularia. Next base: position 27,570,667 of record OY856353.1, on the reverse strand, counting down.
ACATATAACTAGCTGACCCCGCAAACGTTGTTTTGCCATATAAATTATTACATGATGTTATAATTTATATGGCATATTATATGGCAAACTATATTGTACATGATGACAAAAAAGACGATAATTGATCAGTTATAGAGTGGGATGAAAAATGATTAAATTACTAAAATGGCTATGAAATACAGGGGTTGGTGATAAAAGGGTAAACATTTAGGGTTGTATGTATTTTTAACGCCACATTATAAAAAAATAAAAACAAAAAAGATGTCCGAAATTTTTTAAAATTTTTTTTGGTGTGAACAACCCTTATCACTTAGGGGTATGAAAAATAGCTAGTAGCCGATTCTTAGACCTACTGAATATACATATAAAATTTGATGAAAATCAGTAAAGCCGTTTCGGAGGAGTAAGGAAACTAACACTATGACACGAGAATTTTATATATAAGAAGATTAAATTACTTACCCTTCTTTGTTTTGACCAATCAGCGCACATTGTACGGAGCTATAATCACGATTTGCATGAGAAATATGTAGTAATAAGTAACGTTTATATATTCTAAACTAATGATGCGATGATAACATCTGCTCCAGCTACTAGCCCCAGTTACTTGTTCGAACAGCTCGTTCCAGTGCATCAGACGAGTAGCCGTGCAAGTCGCCAGTGTAATTAGATCAGATACGATCTTACCTCATTAGTTGAACGCTATAAAATCATGAATAGTTTTGTATTACGCTATAAACTCATGAATTAGATGTATTTGTCGGTATCGCATTATGTTTTACTGGAGATAGATTTGCTTAACGAATAGGTATTTATTTGATTTGTCTAGGTATTTCTTTTTTAAGCCGAAACTAGCAGCACCCATGGACGTATAAAAAAGTCGGACGTAGTCTCGCTAAAACAAAAACTGTGTCCATAGAGTCGGCCACATAATATGCACGTGTGCGCTGTCACATATAGGCTGACACGCACACATACTCACATCAGTGGGTCATTACGCAAACTAGGGTGTATGTATGCGTGTCAGCCAATCAATGACAACCTGACAACGCACACGTTGTATAGCTCCTTAATGCTATTCCAGACTACTAACTACGCGTGGTTCCAAATTTCATCCCGATTCGTTCAGCCATTATAACGTAACTAGCAGTGCCCCGCGGTTGTACCCGCGTAGTTCCCGTTCCCGTCGTTCCTATTATTTTCGCGGAATAAGTCTATGTGTTCTTCCAGACTATAATCTAACTGTTTTCCAAATTTCAGCCCGATCCGTTCATACGTTACGGCGTGATTGAGCATCAAACATCCAGACATCCAAACATCCATACTTTGACATTTATAATATTTTTTTTTTTTAAATAAAGAGTGACGAGACGAGTAGGACATGTGCCTGATGGTAAGCAACATGCTTGCCACACGACAGCACAGTGACACGCAGCTATTGGAATATGAAGAGTCCAAATCATTACCTAGCACATTAGCACTCCACTGAGATCTAAGTTGTTATATCTCTAAGCCCTGAGTTGTAATATTAGTGGGATTAAGCAACAAACATCCAAACATTCCAACATACAACTTTCGCATTTGTAAATAAACTAGTAGTCCCCCACGGGGTTTTCTGCGTAGTTTCCTTTTACATTATTAACCGGGATAAAAAATAATATTATTTTTTATTTCAGACTATGAACTGTTCTCCAAATGTTGTCTCGTCCAACCATTGCGACGTGTGAGTTTTACAATATTTAATTAGCTGTGCCCAGCAGCAAGCAAAACAACCGCTAATTCTAACGGGATAAAAAGTACCCATGTATTAATTAACTTATGTAACTTACTTACTTATTTATAACTATGGTTTGAAGGGCAATGTTTCCAGAGCAATTCCTGGGCTTAGAGATATAATATCTTAGATCTCTGGTCGACGAGCATAGTGCAGTGCTAGGTATTGATTTGGACTCTTTAATGTTTCAATAGCTGTGTGTCACTGTACTGTTATGTGGCAGGCATGTTGCTTACCATCAGGCACATGTGCTGCTCGTCTCGTCACTCTATAAAATATATTTAAAAAAAAAAACATTTACTGAATACATAGTAAGAATATTTTCATTTAGCAGTAATAAAAAGAAATGTGTGATCAAACGTACACACATACCCACAAAGTTTCGCATCTATAACATTAGTATGATTCCTTGCATAACAGAATTATGTAAAACGAAGTTGTTGAATCGTTTCCCATCGCAATTACGGCGGCAATCTGTCCTCGTCCGCGCAAAAAGAAGGTTTTTAATAACTTCTAATAAGAGCAGGACTGGTTCCTAAGGACAGGGGACAGGTTAGAAAAACATAGGAGAGATTCTTGGTACTGGAATCTTTCGATGTTAAACATTAAGTTACAAAACCTCTGCCATTTACACATAGGTACATCTTATTAATATTTTCCATTCTGCGCTCCTTGTCCACATAAACTGTTAGTAGGGGAAATTCATACTCCTTCGTCACATTAATCATTCATATTTGGAATACAGTAAGATTGTATAGTCTGCAAAAACACATAGGCTACTTTTTAAAAAAATTTAAATAACAGACTCCGGGGTCCGTGATCTTTGTCAATACAATTTTGTTTTTACAGATTTCTTGGAGTAGGAGAAGAAAAGGAAAATAGGGGGGAGTTGGGCACATTTCAAACCTAATTCTAGAGCTCATCTGTAGAGCCGACCACTATCGGTTGGGATTCTACCGCTAGTAATCGACTCCACATTGAGTCTTTGCCTTGCCATTTGCCTAAGCCGCCTCCTCCTGGCCCAGAGCCTCCACTACGGCTGCATTTCTGTCCCTGATGGCCATCTGTAGGTTGAACTCTCGGATGGTCTTCGGTGATGCAGCCAACGCTCGCCGCACGAACCGACCGATGGCGTCGTCGGTGTCGTCAGCGTAGTAAATGAAGGTCTCCGTGTGCCGTGAGATTGCAACAACCGCATGGGGCACGCTCTTGTGCAGCTTCATGTTTGCCTTGGTTTTGATTGCGATTACCGACTCATATGTTAGTCCTTGAGCTTCATGGATGGTAAGGCTGCGTGACCCGGTGCCTGACCTATAACCCTGGTTTGTCAGGGTCTCTTTCTCCTCTTGAGTGTGAACTAAAAAGAGGGTGTTTGGTAGGGTGTTGGGTATTTGCGCTCCCTTATATCTTCTTTGCTCTAGAGACTTTATACGGGGCGCTGAGGAGTACATACCGGAGTATATTTCCCTAAGCGCATATGCGACGTCCATTGGGTTTCGATGTGTGCAGAGCAACTCCTGATTTAACACCCTTCGCCCTTTTTTCTATCGGACTGCTGTTATCTCCAGAAAATTACATCGTGTTCCGAACTCCAAGACTTCAACGACACTTCGTTCGAGTCGAACCATTGTTCGACTCCACTTTTGTAATAAGAACTCTGGGATGGTTTTCCTGAGTGAGTATTTCTTGATTAGATCAGATCTAAGATCTAAAGCGAGTCTAGTTGTTTTAGGTTAACGCCCACTATAACAAACCACATCATCGCTTAATATCTGACCAGATGGCGGATCCTTCTATTAGGTACCTATTGATTAAAAGAAGTTAGGGCTAGTCGGATGAACGGCGACTGCCGAGCCCCGGGTTCAAATCCCACTCGCACCCTGCCTTTTCAAAGTTATGTGCGTAATGCCGCTAACTTGAAAACGGTGAAGCAAAACATCGCAAGGAAACTGACATGTACCTAGAGTCTTTCGAAGTCAGCCAGCGTGGTGGGCAGCTTGACTCTCTTCTTGCGAGACGGACATGTACCTAGAGTCCTTCAAAGTCACCAGCGTGGTGGGTTATGAACTTTACTATATCCTTTTGAGAGAAGGCCCCGAGTCCCAGAGGAACATTTGGTGGGCTGTGGTGGGGTTAATATGCTTATGAAAATAAAGATATAGTTGTTGCCTGTCCAGTTCGCTGTCTTATAGAACCCAGTGTAAGTTAACCTAATACCTCAGTATCCTTCCACAGAGTACGTCCGCGATAGGACCAGTTGCCAGTTGGTACCTGGTTATCAACAGCCAGTCATTAATAATACATAGACTGGAACGCTAGGGCAGTACGGTGTGACAAGGATTCTACTGAAGTATCTATCATCTATCTTTGATGTGTCTGAAGACGATCATGACTAATTTTGGTTCGTTAAGTTTGGTTTTTACAATCTTGAACTCGTAGATTCGAATAGCGCCTGCGCCTCTGACTGTTTTTTAAAGGAAATATTAAAATGTAGAAATGTGTTATAACCATATTGACTTAAACGGTGTAGCAAAACATTGCCTTTAAAGAAAGGATCTTTCGAGGACATTACAGGAGTCATCCTGCTAGCGTCCTTCCAGCTAGGAAGAGGAGATGGCCCTAATTTTGTCCTTGCTACAAAAAGCCGTGAGTCCCAGCTGTGGGTACAGCTCATGTTTCGCAAAACGAAATTGTGTTTTGAAAGCTCCAACAGCACGGCTTGCAGTTAATTCAGCAACAAACATCCAAACATTGACATTTATAATATCAATAGGATTAATAAGATTGGAGATAATCCAGATGCTCTGTCCCACTATCAAGTGGAAGTGTGGCCCAGCATGCTGGTCGCATCATCATATTAAATACTAAACGATGCTGTATACACAAACAACATATAATACGTAACGCCAAATAAAAGCAAACATTTTTGGTCATTAATCGCGTATTCAATTCAATTTATGTCAAGTATCGCCCAAGTTGAAGCTAAAGTTGGTATCAGCGATGATACTGAACCCTAGAAAAAGAGGGAGAAAATCTTGAAAAAGTCAGCATATTCCATAAATCTTTTAGCAGCCCGCAGTAGGCCCGCATGGTGGATTATGGTCTCTCTTGGTGAGAGAAGGGTCCGAGTCCCAGCCGTGGGTACTTGAAGTGGGCTTATGCGCGTCATGCTACTATTTTAGGTAGGTAACAGCGGTGATACAGAATAATAACTAAAATGTGACAATTTATCTTACTAATACTACCTATTATCCTACTAATAAACTGTATAAGCGCGACAGTTTGTAAGAATGTGTGGATGGATGGATGTATGTTTGTTTGTTACTCTTTCATTTCGTTCAAAAACTACTGCAAGGTTTTGGATGAAATTAGGTACACAGATAGATAATTGTCTGGAAGAACATATAGGCTACTTTTTATCTCGGGAAAATAACGGGACTACGTGGGTAAAACTGCGGGTAAGCTGCTGCTATTATTATTACTAACTGCTGCATTGTTAGTCTATACTAATATTATAAAGAGGTAATATTTGTTTGTTTGTTTGTTTGTTTGTAATGAATAGGCTCCGAAACTACTGGACCGATTTCAAAAATTCTTTCACCTTTGGAAAGCTACATTATTTCCGAGTAACATAGGCTACGGCAGATGGCGCTGCAGTTGATATCTAGGTTATTATTCGAGCGAAGCCGGAGCGGGCCGCTAGTAATATAATAAAAGTGTTAAGCCATTTCTGACCAAGTTCAGTATAATCCGTGACTTTAACGCAGGTTTGTAGCAAGTTTCCTGAGATAACCTGAAACCTGCTTACGATTAGTAAGTGCTTAGTTCTCATTGCTTTTAATTACTCCTAACTGTAGGAATATTATTTGTTGAATCTAACTTGACACTAATGTTACCCACTACTTTTATAAATTTGAAAGTTTTGGTGTTTGTTGTTCATTGCCCTTCGGCACGGCTGAAAGGGTTGGGCTGAAACTTGAAACACTATTATATTATAGTTTAGAATAGCAAATATACTACTTTTCTTCACGGGAAAATTACGGGAATGGGAACTACATACATCGTGGGGCGCGACTAGTTTACAATATTTTTTTCACAAACACATATAAACATTCAAACTTTTGCATTTATTCTGTTACCTAGTAGGATTATCTGGAAAAGTACCTTGTATCAGTGGTGTGCATGATATTCTTGAAATAAGTATTAAAACACTCAATTGACATGCTACAGCGTAAGCTTAAAAGCGTAACTTAAAACTAAAAATTATCAATAAAAAAAGTAACTAACCTAGAGTGTTTTGAAGGTAATGGCGAAAATACATAGACCGTAATAACCTGCTGAAGAACATTTTGTAAATACCTCTTCTAATCTATTATTTTGCAACGCTGTACAAAAATCATGCGACAAGGAGAAATTATCGTGGGTTTTTTTTTTTTATTTAATTTAAACACTCCACAGACTCCGGGGTCCGTGACTTTTGTCATTACAATAATCTTTTTTTATTTACATAATTCTTGGATTAGGAGAAGAAGAGGAAAATAAGGGGGGGAGTAGGGGGGTGGTGAACATTTTAAACTTATCGAAAATTAACGAGGGTTGCAATCCCCCTCTTCGACTGTACTCAGTTGGACAGCTTACAAGTGATAGCATAGTGCTGAATCTTATTAGGGCCATTCCATTATCGCGGGTGCAACGTTTAGACGCCTGTTTTAGTGTATCCTTATTAAATAAAAAACATTTTAAATAAAATTAGTCTTTGAAAGACTACATTTCAATATGTTCTCTTTATATGAACTAACAATTTTTTTTAAATATTTATTTAAAAGCCAGGAGAAATGTTCAAAGTGCCTTCGCGGATGCAACACATTTGGCCCAACCTTTCCAGATCACAAACAAAAAACATATAAATTTGTTAATTCTGATACATTTAATATTTTATGCCTTAATATTTTGAAACTTAATAAAATAACAAAGAACATAAAATGAAAACTCTAATCAGAAGTAAAAATAAACAATTATTTATTAATTTTTCATCAATCGCGGGTGCAACGCCGAATTATCGCGGGTGCAACTCGTGTAATTTAAGTGAACATAAACATGAATTTTACTTAGATAGGAACTAAATTTGAGATCAAACTATACTTATTAGGTACAATTATACTTTTGTTGTTGATTATATTAATTATTTCTTTTGAAACACGTCAATATCTGAAGAAAATTCTAAAAATATATTATTTCCATCAGTCTTTTTCTTTGGTGCTTCCAATATTGCAATAATGTCTTCAAATTGCACGTCTGCTATGTCATTGAAGATTTCTGAGAATCGTTTACCATCCACCGTCGTCATAAATAGAACTCTGACTTCTCCATCTTCATCCATACTACTTAAACACAACCCCACATAACGATATTGAGTTATTTTTTTGCCGGTTCTGCTGAGCAATTGTACGAGGAAATACACACCAGCGCAAATATTTTTCGGTAAGAGAATAGCTTGGTCATTTCCATTTTCAGGACATGCTTCTGGTAATAAATTTGAAGCTTGAAGAGACGTTGATGGTGTTTCGTCATTTATACATTCATTGTCTGAATCAGTGTCTGAATCACTGTACACATCAGAAACGCGCAATCTCTTTTTAAGTGGCAACAAAGATTTGCTCTGATAAGAAACTGAAGGATCAGGACTCGGAATTATATTTGGTAATTTCTGATTCGTAAGAGGCTCCAAATCGTCATCGTCCCAATCACTATCTGTATTAGCGGTGGGTTTTGGCGACTTCAAAACAAATGTGCATTTCAATTGAGACAGTGATGTGCGCGCCACAAAAATGTTATGAGCGTCTCCAAACTGGTAGTAAACTAGTCAAGGTATATCAAAACGACGAATTGTATAATTAGTCACACAAAAAGGTCGACGTAGAAAAAAGTTGCACCCGCGATCTCCCATCAAGATCGCGGGTGCAACCAATTTAATTAATCGATTATTTTAATCTAACAATAATTAAAGTCTTAAAAACAAAAACATTAAGTTTCGTTTTGATTTCTTCTTACTTTTGCAAAGTCTCAGAACGTTAGGTCTTTATTTCAGTGAAAAATGTAAACTTTTATATCTTTTCCGTCGCGGGTGCAACAAGTTAACAGTGTATTCTAGCAGTCGATTACTTGTAATAATTAACAACATATACTTACATTTTTTGGTACGCAAAGATAAACGAATAATGTCAGTTCACGTTTAGCCGGTAAAACTTTACCTTAAACTGTCCAAAACAAATGATTCACGCCAGTGTTGCTAGTCATGATTTTACAACTTCTACCAATCCTTCGGATGACAATATTTTTAAACGCGACAAAATTGAGGTTATGGTATAAAATCACATAAAAATTATATGGCTATTAAATTTAGACTATCTTCTTTCCATAAATAACAATAGAAATAACTAATAGCGTGATTAAAAAAAAAAAAATTGAAATCGTCTATAGCGGAATGGCCCATTACCTTATACCCTTCTATCATCCTACATAGGTCTTCTGGTGGTTCATTTACTACGTAAATTTTGTTCACGGGCCTGTAGTCTATTAGTGATGGTTTCTAATGAAATTTGTCGAGTGTCTGAATTTAAATTGTTTTTTTTTGGACAAAATAAATTATTATTGATTTAAATTTGGTGGTTGTCTTTTATACTGCTATAACAAAGTGAAACTAGCATGGTTAGGAATATTCCACTTACCATCTCGCCGCGATTTTAATCTCCAGGAAAAATAAAACTAGCCTTTTATCGCCTTGTTGTCCTTTCAATAATTCATAGCATGACTTTAGAATAGCGATGGAGCACCGCACCATACAGAGATAATGATTTATCTCCATATGGTGGGTGTGACCATTCAAAATACACACTCGCTAAAATGATTTTGAAATATCTTTGAATAATTTTTACTCATGGAGTAATTGGATGTTGACTGAACCAGAAATATACCACTCTATTTTTTATTTAATACTTCCCTCTAGATTAGCCACTAGACTTAAAATCCCTGTTTAATTTTGCATCAAACAAAATACTAAAAATTATTGGCCACAGAAATATTTCTTCTGAACTTGAAATAACAACAAAACATAATTCCTTGTGTTACCTCCTAGTCCTCTTAGTCCTTTTCAATGTTTTTACCCGACTGAAAGAAGGGTTATGTTTTTCGCGCGTATCTTGTATGTTTGTAAATTTCTTTATTCTCACGTATCTTCCAAACGGCTGGATGGATTTTGATAATTAAGGTATCGTTGGATTTGTCTCAATCTCAAGTGTCCTAAGATAGTATTAAATGTTTTTTAGCTATTGATTTTTTGCAGTCGGGTTTTTTAAATTAAAGTAATTTAAGCTATTTATTGGGTAGATCTTGGGAACGGAAGAAAGCTGGTCTCGTAGTTTTTTTTTAACATTTATAGGTTTACACTTGACCGTCATCTCGTCTGATGTTAAGAGACGATACGGTCTACGATGGAGCGTGTTTACCTAGAAGAAACAGATTCATTCTCGATTTGAAGACACCAAGATTATAACCATCAGGCAACTCATTCCACAGTCTAGACGTTCTTATCACAAAAGTAGTGTCAAACCACTTCGTTCGTGTGATGCGATGCGACTTTGCCAAAAAAGCCAATTCGGCTTTCTAAAAACCATAGTTTGGAAAATCTGTAGTACAAATCGCACGGAAGAATATAAAGGTATCTATGTATTTTTTACTGTATATCTACTCTAAATTGCTCTATTGTCTAAACATAGAAATATAGTGTTTTGGAGCTTAAAAAACACGATGGACTAGAATTTTCTCGATAGAAAAAAATCGTGAATCCGTTGTTCATGCGACGTCTCTACTCTCTACTATCCCGTACTGCGTTAAGTGGAAACATCACAACATTGTAGTATTTGTTCAGAGCAGATCAGACCAGTATTCACGATAAACTGGGCGCAACGAAGTCCTTAATCCGACAAAACACTGATATTAGTTACCCGTATAGTCGATACCAATACACCATCCCCGCACCTGCTGTCTGGTGCAACATTGTAGCTACGATATCCGTTCAACTTATTATTTGTACTGTGTCTAGTTTAAATTTAGTTTGTGTGTACATACAAGCCGTGGCGGCATAGAGTCGAGAATATTTATGCATATATTTCTGGTATGAAGGGCCATGTTTCCAGAGTAATTAAGGGTTTTAGAGAGATAAATATCTTCTTCTATCTCTAACATGCGCAGTACAGTGGAATGATTTGGACTTTTCATGTTCTTATATAATTTTCTTAAACTATTTATGTAATGCTGCGCTATTGTGGCTACTAAGTATACGGATTTAACTTTAAAATCGGTCCATAAAATTGTCTTTTTCAATTGGCAAAAAAGTAGATTTGTCTGTACATCACTTGCATTTGAAAAAAATAATAGATGGATTTATCTGAATTTTACCGCAAATTCTTGTATTTACATGTAGATAAGTGCGCGGCACACAATTATTGTCGTACTTGTTTTCAAAACACAAAAATATGATTAAATAGCTATAAAGATTTGAAATTGAAATTCCTAACCAAAGAGGAGATATTTAAAATCAAAGTGGCCAGTACGATAAAACACCAATTTCATATGTAAGGACCTAATATTATACCCCCATAAATATATTCGTTCACAAGTACTTAATATAACCATAACCAGTGAAAATGCCAGACGCCAGTGGACCATAAGAAGACGCAAAATAGAAGAAGCAATTCAATGCTCAGATATACATCATGAATAAAACAATGCTTATCTAAAGATGGTTCAGCTATCATCGTTTTCTATTATTTATTTTTTAAATTTATACAGTATAGGTACTTCTTTTGGGAAAAAATGACGAAAGTAAATTGTACTTATACCTCTGGGTGACGAGCGTATTGCAGTGCTAGGTAATGATTTGGACTTTTCATGTTCCAATAGCTGTGTGGCACTGTGGTGTTGGCAGGCATATGGCAGGAATGTTGTTTACCGTCAGGCACACGTCCTGCTCGTCTCGTCTATGATACAGCTCTATACTACAAAAATATACGATGGGCGCGCACGCCGTCACGAAAAAGCGATATTCTGGAGTTAGCTAGTATGTGGCGTAACATTGTATGTATTGTGAAATGTGAAATATTTTTTTTCATTTCATTTTCATTTCAGCTAGTAATCTACATATGTATGTATATAAAAATGAATTGCTGTTCGTGGGTCCGCTAAAACTCGACAACGGCTGGGCCGATTTGGCTGATTTTGGTTTTGAAACGTTTGTCGTAGCTAAGGGAAGGTTTAAACGGTGAGAAAATATTGAAAACTTGCGAAGAAGATAGTAAAAACTACAATTTCATTTTCTCATACAAACTGTTCTACATAATTTTCAGTCAAACATTTGACGTCATCAATCTAACATTTTTTTTTTCGAGAGTTTTTATCAAAGAGTATATTTATTTAATACTTTTATAGTTTTAATCAAAGAGTATATAAGTATTTGGAGTGAAAACTACTTTTGGCGCGCCTAGACAGATTTTCGTGGGCTGTGAATTGAATTCTAGCGTCACGCTCGGGTATGATTTGGTAGTTAGTTTATTTTAGTTTAGTTAGTAGTTTATTTAGTATTAGTATTGCATCCGTGCGAAGCCGGGGCGGGTCGCTAGTATTTTAATAATTTCAAGTTAATACTTGTTTCGTTGGAAGATATTATATTATCTACTCTATGGTTGAAGTTAGATAATATATTTTCACGAGGAATAAAGAGAAGTATTAACTTCTATAGAGCGTACGCACTAAAGTTAACACACACTTTTTTTCTTTAATTCAAGCACTAAGTATATGTGAAAATGTTTGCTTATTGATAAGCTTTGATAATTATTGCTACCTACTGTGAAATAGAAGACAGTAAGTACTTACTTATTACACCCATATTCTGAAACCATTCGCTACCCTGCTCATTAGCCTTTTTTTGAGAAACTTTCAGTTTTGTGACGTTTTACTACTTTTATAGCGTCATTTTTTAAACCACGCCCAAGTGTGACGTCATCAGTTTTGTGCCTGAAGAGATTTTTATCAAACCTAAGAACCTTATTTTACCTTTAATACTGCATCAAGGACGCTTTTTTCTAGTAATCTCAGAAGAAGGAAGACGGAAATAGATGAAAGAAATTGTCTATGTCATAAAATAAAATCAGGTTTCAAAACATACACCAAAGAGGACAAATTGAATAATACCTGTAGGCAATTAATATTTATCCATTCCAAGTTTCCAAGAGAACTTGGCATACGGCACTTAAAAAGGGCAACAACGTGTGATGAACGCAAGTTGGCAGCACGTTGCAACCTTTGCTTATGATTCTCGCGTTTCTATCTCAACAAGTCCACAGATATTTCGATTTATTGTACCTACATATTGTGCACTCCTACTTTCTCTATCATGACCCTGCTATGTATCTTTGTTTAGTAGATACATACGTATACTATTAACAATGCACTGATAACGCTGAAACAACCCAATTTATCAAAAACACGGTATCAGCCATTTCTTAGATGGCGTTAAATAAATTTGCAACTGTTTGTTGGTTAATTTTTTACATATGTATGTATATACGACCTATTACATATATTTTTTTGGTTCAGTAGCAGTACTCGCTAGATCGTGAAATCATTTTTAGGAGCTTTAATATATTTAAGACTTTGTACACGTTATCTGATGTGTTCGGTCTGCAATTATTATAAGTATAAGAAGTAAGATACGACTAAAAATTAAAGATACTTTCATGGCTTTAAAATATTGATAAGAGTCGTTAGATCTTTACTCTTCTTCATTTAAATAAAAAAACTTATTGGTTGTGATTGCATCACTTTTATTACTTACGCAACTACAGAAAAGTTAAGCAAAAAAGGGCATAACGCATTAGAATAAACTAATTATAGTCTACTGACGTAATGTTTATCATTTATAAGTAGGTATATCAATGCATTGCTGTGATGGCTGTTTTCTCGAAATCCTGATTTTCTCTTTCAATATTTTCGAATCTTTTGAAAATCATTCGACAAGCACGTAGGACATAGTAGTTCATTTGTGTTTACTATGAGTCCTTTGTACAAAACTGAGATTAAAGTTTTCATTTTAATTCAACAAATTTAAGTACTTCAAATACTTATACCACACAGCTCCTGAAACACCACTGCTAAAAAATGCTCCGAGAGCTGTTTGATTTCGTCTATCGGGATTTTTGAACTGAATGTGTGTACAATATATTGCATCTATGTATAACATGCAAAATAGCAATATGAAACAATACTTTTGATTTTCTTGAGCTATTCATTGAGAAAATTTTCAAAATTAATTTTTAGGAGACCCGAATAGTTTTGACTGAAATGATAATTGAAAGTTACCGGCTTCATAAGCAGATCATTTTAACTGCAATTCAACGCTGTTATTCCCCTATATTACACGCTAAAAGAATTCAAGTAATTACTTTATGATGAACCAAGTTGTTCCCAAGAATTCACATCGTCACCATTTTATTATGGCAATAAATTTTTTGAGCGGTTTGCTGTGTTTTAAATACAGATACTTACATCATTAAATAAAGTAAAATTATCGAAAGAAAATAAACAAATATTGCATTTTGTTAGTTGTGACCACTGATTATAAACTTGTCTAGATAGACCGCTCGACTGTAGAAACACCAAAAACTATGTCAGCCAATAATAGTTGGCTGAAAATCTCGGCTTGTCAGAATCACGATACCACTGGCATAAGAACAATAGCAATTACTGATACTTTTTATTGATACTTGACTTAAATTTGTGTCCGTGATCACGCAAACAAGTATTTGAAACCTGACCTGTGCTTCATCCAGACCAGTGTTTAATCAAAGGTTGTCACAGATACAACATAACAAGACTTCTTATTGGTTGAATTTCTTATTGAGTCTGCTTCATAGTTTTGGAGAAGGTTCCAAAAAGCTGTGAGCCTACATTTATGACATTAAAAAACGTCATGACTGACGTCATTATTGATCATGTCTAATAAAATCATGGAATCCGCCCCCCAATAGCGTCATACAGAGATTAATTCCTCAAGTCATTTGAAGAAACTCTTGAACTACGTCTTTACAAATAAATGCTGGCAAGTATAAGACAGTAACGCCACATGAAAACGGACAATACTGTTGGCAAAACATAAACATGCTCAAGGAAATACTGATGCACCATACACTTTCAATTCGTTCAGCATTCAAAAATATGATAAGAAAATACAATCGTATATTTTGTGTTTATAAACACATTATTAATACATAACTCTCTCCTTGCGAGAGAAAGCCCCGAGTCCCAGCAGTGGGAACGTTTAGTGGGCTGTTGATGTTGATGTTGAATACATTACGGGGCGAGATTAGCTATTTCAGTTCCTAATGTAGTCAAAACAAAATGAAACTGTGAAATAAAATACATAGTTTTAGTGCCTAGTTAGTATTTTCATTTCACCAGTCACTCGGCAATATAAATCCTATTAATGCTGAGTTATTTTACCTACGTCACAAGAAAGTACAGATGCAAAGTTATAAATTAATATGTACGTTATATGCTGTATTTGGTCAGAAAATTATTTTCATATTTTAATGGCAAAGCAAAAAAAAGGTGAAAAACATCAAATTAAAAATGATCTTGTCATTGACGTATGACATTGACGATGTTGCCATGTTAAGGTGATTTTCTGTTCATCAGGGAGAATCCCAAAATAATGAAAAATGAACAGGAAATACGAATGCAAAGTTATCCAAAGACCACAACAAATGTTGGTACCTAGTAGGTTTTGAAAAGTAGGTACTTAATTCAAAACTTTCCAAAACACTAGCTCCAGTCAACCTACCTGCAGTCTAAATCTCTTTACAATAATAAGCTAGATGACATCAGGGTAGCGATTCTAAATGCGATTCCGAAAGGTTCGGGGTCAGAATGACAATCGAGTCTGTCAAAAACGAGTCTGTCTCTATCATGCTAACCAGATAAGACAAAGACCGAGAGATGAGATTCCGTGTCGGATGCAACCGAATGGATTTAGAATCGCTACCCATTTCTAGATCTAACATCAGTCAAACGATAACAGCTATCCCCGATCAGTCAGGTGACAGTAGAATGTTGCATAAACATAATAGTTAGTCTACTATTCATTAAAGTACGGTAATATTAGGTTAGTAGAGGCCCGCGCCTTCTGCGCTGGCCCAAAATTCTTTAGGCAGTAGAGACCATGTGAAACTAGCTGCCATAGGTCCATTAAAAAAATAACGACGACGTTCTAAAAGTGTCACGGGCTGCAGGACGAGAAGTGGGGACGGTCACCGTAAAATAAGGCTTTTTCAAGAATCAAAAAGACCCGTCAAGTCTTTCCTGATTTCACGAGCTAATTGGCGTTTTTGTTGTTTTAGTCGAAATAAAATTGATTTCATTTGATTTTATTTTAATTTGGACAAAACCAAAGTAATGTGCAACGAGTTTATTGCTCCGGGGGTGATTGCAGGAAGTGAAACACATTGGAAATTGTTCAGAGATACACACTACATAATAACACTACATAAATGATTTTCCTAAAGTAATTGAGCATCCAATATCACTATTTGCAGATGACAGCACAATAACAATAGCATGTCAAGATAAAGCTAATTATGAGGAAGATATCAATGCCGCACTAAATTCATCTATCCATTGGTTAAACATTAATAACTTAAAAATTAATTTAAACAAAACCAATTTCATGCAATTTACTCAAATAAAAAATTACTTGAGTAACATAAACATAAATTATCAAAATAAAAAAATTGCAGAAGTCACTACAACAAAATTTTTGGGCCTAATAATATATAGACATGAAATTGAATTGGAAGGCACATGTTGAGATTATCTGCAAGAAGCTGGGTAGCTCGGCATATGCTCTGCATAGGCTTGCTCCAGTGGTAAAGAAAGAGGCTCTTCTTACATCTTACCATGGATTGGTGGCATCAGTCTTGAGATATGGGATCATTTTTTGGGGGAATTCAACTGATACAGCCTCAGTTTTCAAAGCACAAAAACGATGCATTCGTGCTATGTTCGGGATGCAAGTTACAGATAGCTGTCGACAAGTATTCATAGACAACCAAATATTAACCCTGCCATGCCTGTACATATTTGAAGTTATGTGTTTTGTAAGGAATAACCCTCATTATTTTCCTCTATTGAGTGACAAAGTAAAACGTAACCGGCGTGATAAGTGTAGACTGCTCATAGACAAATGCAAAAAAAAGATTATGAGTGACAGCATTTTTTGTATGGCTCCTCTTTTATATAATAAGCTGCCAAATGCCATAAAAGAACTTAACATAACAATGTTCAAAAGTAAACTAAAAAAAATGCTTATACACAAATGCTATTATACTGTAACTGAATTTTTAAATGATAAGGAAATTAATTGGAATACTAATATTTTAGACATTGTTTAACATGAAATTTTTACAATCTTTAAACCTTTTTTCATTAATATCTCAATAGATATTATTATTCCATTATGAAATTTGACATTCAACTGACATAAGACCAAATAATGATATATTGAATCATGATGAATTAGTTTGTACTGTATTACATTTTGACATTCTTTGAGTATTTACATGAATATTATAACTAACGACATTTTAGATTTTTTGATTATATACATTTATTGCACTTTATACATTCTTTGACATTCCTCACATGGATGAACTGCAAGATCTACTAATGCAAGACCTTAGACCCTGGATGGACATATTGATCAAACTCAAAAACACAAGACAATATCCTGATGAAACACAAGACGTTGGCGAAATTGTGCTCACCAAACATTTATCTCACACAAATATATATCACAACCAAATAGAAGCCAGAAATGAATCGAAGATGAAGAATCAGATGACATAAATAAAAACCAGAAATTAATAGAAGATGAGGAAGAAGAAGACTTTAATCAGCTGACTATTATTTAATTATTTTTTTTTATTTAAAAATTAAGACTAACAAATTGTCTTGCCAGACATATTGCATGCCTCTCGCAGAGGCCAGTTTGTATGGGGCAACTTTTAAAATATTTTGTATTATCTTATCTTACCTACAAGCAGCAATAAAGATTTTTGTATTTGTATTTGTATTTGTATTTGTATTTTGTATTTGAGATCCGTTTTCCTACGGCAGATGCTCGAACTAGGTAGATGTAGCTTTAAGAGTGAGCCCATGAAAAAACTACAGTTAGACTGGGCATCATTTGGCAAACTTCGTCAAGTCTTCTCGTCGCCCATCCCATAAAGCCTCAAAACAAAAGTGTGCAACCAGTGCGTCATATCGGTTATTAGCTACAGTGCTGAAACGTGGACACTGACAGTCAAAAAGGTTCGAAAGCTCAAAGTCCGAGCTATGGAGCTATGCTTGGGGTTTCTGAAGGATTGCATCCGTAATGAAGAGAACTGAAGTCATCGACATAGCTCACCGTATTTGCAAACTGAAGTGGCAATCAGCCAGTCACATCTGTCGCTGCCCAATAACTATTGGAGTAGACGGGTTCTGGATCGGAGACCGCGAATTGGTAAACACAGTGTATGACGCCCTCAGGCTAGATGCATTAACGATATACAAACGACCGCTGGTGGCGGTTGAAATCATAATACCGAGGATTGGACTGAGTGGCGTATTAGAGATGCCTATGTCCAGGAGTGGACGAACCCAGGCTGATGATGATAGACCTTAGTACAAAAGATTAAGTCGCCCAAATGGGGGTCGGACTCGGCCATGAAGGTTCCGTAACAGCAAGCAACATAATACATAAGTTCTTGTAGTTCGTTGTAACTTTGATCGATGTTTAAATAATAGTGTATTTATGACGTTCTAAAAAAACTACTTACTAACTAGATTGAGTGCAAACCAATTTTTGGAGGAAATTTGCATAGTAATGTACATCATATGTTTTTAGACCTACACGTTTGGGTTTGATGAAAAAAAAATTGAGTTTCAGTTCTAAGTATGGGTCACCCCCAGAATTTATTGTTTGTTTAATATTTTTGTATAAAATCTTAATGCGGTTCACAAAATATATCTACTTACTCAACAATATAATATGTAGTTCAACAGTATAATATGTAGTTCAACAGTATAATATGTAGTTCTTGTAGTTTCGGAAAAAAGTAGCAGTGACATATGGACGAACAGACAGACAGACATAACGAATCCATAAGGGTTCCGTTTTTACGTTTTACCGAACCCTACAAATGTGTGTGCATCCTTTGGAAACTACGTGCTGCTAGGTTAATGTAAATTTCGTTGGCCAGAGAGTATAGTAGATTAAAACTAACAACCTCTTTGTACGACATTATTACAAAGGTTGAGGTAATTTTGGATTACATCTGGCAGCATTGTAAATCAAATTAGGGTTCCATTGTAAACATCTTGAAAAAAAAAACTACCAACATAAATAGAATTCCTGCTCTATATAACAATGATTAAAAACTTTCTATAACTTATTTCCTCGATTTACTGCAGTACATTACTGCGGGTGTCGTGCGTCGCCTGATTTTTGATGGAAGTTTTAAGAATACGAACGAGCGGGTTTCGTTCCTCTTTAAGAACGCCAAGGCTGTGAAGCCATCGATATAAACCATTGATGTGCCCTTCCAAACAAGCGCACGGAATTATGTCATCGTTGGGATGTGTGAGCTCACTCTTTCCGTTCTAGTCGATTGCAGGAAGCAGTGAACGCCGGACGTTTTTACCTATCACTATTCGTTGTCAACAACCAAAATAAGTAGAACCACAGGATACTTTGCCGCTAACAGTTCTAAGGAACAAGTAGATTGGTGGTGTGTAAGTCACTTACGCTACACACAGACGCAGTTTCTTACTAATTTCAAGGTGTTCAGGGCACATCTGATGGTTTATATCAATGTGTGAAATGTGTTGGCTGAGTGAAGTTGAAAGAATCTTTCAACCCGGACCAGTAGTTTTTATTTTATAGTATAGAGTGACGAGACGAGCAGGACATGTGCCTGATAACAGCCCAGTAACACGCAGCTATTAGAACACGAAGAGTCCAAATTCATTACCTAACACTGCACTGCGCTCGTCACCCAGAGATCTAAGATATTATATCTCTAACCCTGTAATTTCTCTGGAAACATTGCCCTTCAAACCGGAACACAGTAATGTTTGCACATTACTGCTTGGCGGTAGAATAACAGGCAAAGGTGTGGTACTTCCCCAGGGCAACTCTGCCAAGAGTAGGCCACTACTAAAACAAACAAACTCTTCAGCTTGATAATATTAGTATAGAAGATTTAATCAAATGTAGCATCAATGAGTTCATGAAACATGATGGTAAAAACAGAATAAAGTAATTGATTTAAAAAAATACATTCAGCGCTATATTTTGATATTGACACAATATATACATTTTGACTAAATGTCAAATAACACTGTGCTCTGTGCTCATGTGCTGTGTGATATTAATATCATATTATTTGCCCTGTAATTTACTGATGATAGATAATGACAGATTACTAAAACTTGGGACTTATTTTTTGCTTAGAGAAACTTATGTAATCATAGATTATTATTAATAATGTAGAATTATTGTTTACGAAAAGGCCTGTTAACATTTTCATTACTGCTAGTGCGAGTGCGAGTGAGAAATAGAACACGCTTTTAATCACTTCACTATGCAAGTTACTAAACACTCGCACTAATCAATCGGTGTCCACGCGTGTTTGCTACTAATCACTAAACACCTGCATTAATCACTCACACTCGCACTAATCATAATGCAAACAAGTCTTAATAACAGTAAAATATGACAAGCAACTACGGAACTCTATATTGCGACCCGTCACACACTTGCCAAGTTATATTGAAATTTTACACAAATATTCAATGTTTTATTTCTGTAATCTGTGATTCAACATAAAAAAATTGTGAAATTGGTAATAAGTTCCGGCTGGTTTCTAGTCTGGGAGAACGGTCACTAGCTTCGAATCGCTAGTGACCGTTCTTCTGCCCCTGGTAGAAATTCCACGCACCATGTGGCCTAACTTATTATGTTTACTTCGTATTTTCGAAATAGTGTGCGTAATGACCCTAAAAATTACAAAGGCAACAAATCATGAAATTGATACTATCAATAAAAACGTGGTTTGTTCTAGATTTGTTAACTATAATTTATTCCAAAGATAATATCTGTATGAATATATATATCACACAGCAAGAAATAAAAAAAATGATCATGGTCTTATCGTTATTTTATTTTCAATTAAGTATATCAGATTCCTAATTTTTTTATATGTTTTGATGAACACTGTTTACACATGAAAGTATGTTACAATAACCGAAGGCGCTAGCAATTCCAATGTAGTTCATGATTTCTCTTCCATATAATCCAAACTATATTTATCTAGATTGGTATATGATAAGCAATGAGCCTATTTTAGACTTTTAAGTGGGTAAGAAATTTTGAACGCTCCACACCAGCCACCAGCATGGCTCTCATTTCGTGAATAAGTGTGGGACGCTGCTAGTTTTTATTCATTTTATAGAAAGGGATACTTGCAGGTTAAAAACTCGTTCATCATGTTGTTAAGTTATCTTCAAATAGATAGTGGTTGTGACTATCTTTACAAGTAAGCTGTTATTGACACATATACATTATGCTCAAAATATAGGCCGTGGAGAGTTTCAGCTTCAATTTTTCTGCACGGTGACCGTTAGTTTTACCACTGAAATTTTGAGCTTCACTACATTCATAAGCAAGTTTATGTCGATTGAATCATTTTTTATCTAATCTCATCTTTTTAAATTAATGGCTTATTACTTTTTGTAAGATATTTAGGTACCTATATGTTTTATTACACAGGGCATCAAAATGTTTTTGCTCCATTTCTATCACATAATTACCTAGAGGTATCTGAAATAAAATGAAGGTCTGAATTTAAAAATGAGTTACGTTTTTCCATTATCGTTACATGCTCTTTACCATCGAATATATATCAAATTAAAATTAAATATTTCTGTGTTTGTTATGACACACAGAAGACATCAGAAGACATGTTTGACGTACCAAAATAATCATAGACAATTATAACAGTAAAGTTTAAAAGTGACATTCAAAACGTGCTCATAGTGGACGGAGCCAGGATTTTATTCAAGGGGGGCAGGCAGAAATAAACTAATTCTTTATACGAATGTAAGGTTTACTCCAAATTACCATACTTAATTTTGAACAAATTAAACTAAATAATAGCCTACAATAACTGACTTGTGTCAGTAAAATAAGTTTATTTTTTACAAAAATAATGTTTGAGCTTGACAAGACGTATGAAAATTTAAAATTAACTAACAGTTAATTATGGATTTGAATTCGAATGGTGCCATTGATTTAAATAATTACTTCTGCGTAAGACCCAGGCCAGCCGTGAGACATATAATAACGTGATAGAATGTAATAAGGTCAGTGTTTCTGTAAAGTACTCGTACCTAGTTTCAGTCTGGTCTTATTTTCAAATGGTTTTCTGTAACGGTTTTGTATGATTTTAGAAAATAATTATATAACATAATTATTATTTAATATAATTATTAATAATTAATAGAAATATATAATAATATAATTATTATTTAGGTACTTATAGGAATGTGTTTTTCTATGTTTCATTGAAAAATTCATTGCCTTCTATGTTTTATAGAAAATGTTTTGTTATCAAATTAAGTATTAAAAGTCTCTTATTATCCTTCCTCGCTTCATTTTATTCTTAGATACCTACTTTAACAGCGCTGTGATACGATGTCGTGGGTTATGGATCCCGAGGTCTTTGTTTTAGAGGTGGAGTCTCGTCTTCTTCGAGAAATTAAATATTGTTATTGACTGACGGCTTAAACTCGTGGTTTTATGTTAAATTCGAAAAATACGCATTTCATTCACTTTTGTCTGTCAGGCCACCATACAAAACCGTTAATAATCTTGCTAAGCGGTGTTAAAGTTCGGCCATTCAGAGAATGCGTTCCTGCAACCTATCAGTTAGTCACGACTAGTGATGGGCACAACATAACACTGAGTTCGTTACCGTTCCTCCAAAATGAACCGCCGCATTATTTTTAAAATTATTTTCGTTTTAAATTGCTTGTAACCAAGCCACCATTTCTTCTTTTTTATTAGCTTGGGTAGGTGGTTTCTGTATTTTAAACCGAGTGATAGGAGGCATTATCCATGAATATTACAGAAGGCTCTGGGCAAAATCACGTTCTGGAACCACTCTTTAAATGTAGTGGCATTCATTTCCTCGTGGTAGTCATTTGTGGTTTTTGATTGAAATTCCACTAACGCGTTCTCCACAAAGCCCTATTTTGCAGAACCTGCGTGGCATATTATCAGACGGTATCCTTACCCATTGGTACTTTCGACGTCGATGCTTGCATATCAGTCCAAGAACGGGATACCGTGTGTGTTCAATAATTATCCAGAACTATCGTCTCGGGGCCCATCAGCGAGATTTAAAACATTAAATTAAGTGGCTAAAACCGATTTTACTTGTCCCCCGTAAATGTACAAATTAAACTTACCTATTGTCCTTGGCGCCGTCCAAAACCCAGTTTGGCCGTCAAGGATAAAGGAACAGATTTGGAAGGAATGGGGAAGACCAAACCAGGGAGCATCCGTCGTCTAATTCCTGTTCGAGATCCCGAATTGTAGCGTAGTCCACCGGCACTACGATCCGGCGTTCAACGATCCGGCGTTGGAGGAAGGGGCCCGTCCAGTAGCCCACTTTTACACAATAATAGCAGCACTAATCCAGTAATTGAAAAAAGAAATGTTATCCAGAACAAAACAAAACAAGTGAGTGTCGTTCCCGCGACCAGAGACAACGTATGAATGACAGCCGGCGACCACAGACACGCTAATCGCCGGCCCGATATAATGTTTCCCGATTATACGGAACAGTGTGATTGGCGTTTAGCCATGTCTCGTCAATGAACACGACATTATCCCAGTTATAATTTTTTATGCTTCTCTCAAAAAAAATATCCGTTTTAAAATTATGTCGTATCGTTCTATTAAAATTTTTCTTTTGTCTGTTTTTTTATACGAACAACCAATAAGTACCTCTTAACATTTTGGTTAAAGCAGTTTTACCCCCGCTAAACAGTCTAGCTTCTCTTAAGAGTGCGCCTAAAGCCAGGAAAAAATCAGATTTCACCCGCGCGCCGCGTTTCTTAATGTGATGTACATAAAGTCGAGAATAGCATGACACAGTTTGGAGGAAAAATCAATATTGAATCAGGCGTCCATTTTTGACCAAGTTTTATTTAATTACTCAATAACTAAATATAAATTTAAAAAAGTGTTTGGTTACTTTACTAGAACGTTCAAATAGGAATTTTATTACCAAAAAATAATGTGGGGTCATCACTGATAATTTCGAGTACTCGAATTAAAACGGGTTTTTTCGGTGTCATTTTCATTTTTTTATAATAAAAAAACCTGATCTATTTTTAAAACTCTATTCGGTTATTGTGCTTTTTCTTGATTGTACCCACACGTCAATATTTTTTTTGTCATAGTTTTAAGTTTCTTAGCTTCAGTGAGCGGCGTCGAAAATGTCCTTTTTTCGTTTACTGGCTTTAGGCGCCCCCTTCGATGCCAAAAGCTTCTTCCTGTTGAGATATTAATTTCTGGAATAGTAACCATAATTATATTATGACTAGCTGTTACCCGCGACTTCGTCCGCGCGAAATAAATACTAAGGTAACTCAGGCAGTGCCTATTTTTATACGCAGACACATTTACGGTTACGAAAAACAGCTTTTAATAAAACAATTTCATATAATTTCATCCAAATCGGTTTTGTTGTTTAGGTGTGAAAGGGCAAGAGACATTCGTCCCCCATTTTCACTCCAATTGCATCCCCATAAAGTTCGAATTTACAAAATTGCTAGAACAAACCTTTATTGGCTTCGTGCCAAGTGGAGAGTTTCATAGTTTTATCTTGAACGATTGGGAACTTCCATATTGACATTTGACATTCATCCCCCATTTCAATTCCATCCCCGTACAGTTCGAAATTACAACATTGCCAGAACAAAATTTCGTTTGCTTCGTCTCAAGTGTCTATATTCAGAGTTTCATGGTTTTTTTCAACGGCTGGGATCTTTCATGTTGACATTCATCCCCCATTTCAACCCCGATTTCACCCCCGTACAGTTCAAAATTACGAAATTGATAGAACAAACATTTGTTTGCTTCGTGTCAAGTGTCTATATACATAGTTTCATGGATTTATCTTCAACGGTTTGGAACTTCCATATTGACATTCATCCCCCATTTCAACCCCAATTTCACCCCTGTACAGTGCGAAATTACAAAATTGATAGAACTAACATTTAATTGCTTCATGTCAAGTGTCTAGATTCAAACTGTGATAACTTTGAAAGTCACGAATTTTCATACAACCGTTCATCCCTTGTTTCACCCTCTTAGGGGTGGAATTTCGCAAAACCCCGTCTTAGCGAGCGCCTACGTGCTAAAAGAGACCTCCATGCAAAGTTTCAAATTCCTAGCATTTGTAGTTTCTGAGATTCCTTGATTCCTTTCGCTTTTATATATATAGATTTCTGATTGCATCGGCGTCAAAGGTGTCAGTATCTGTCACGGGTTTAGTTCTTCGTTTCTTCTTCGGAGTACGTAAAATATTATCTTCCGTGCCAGTAGAGCCGAACTTTTCTTTATTAACATTTGTTTTCGTTCGTTTGCGCTAACTCCAAGCGCCTGAGAGACGCGTTCTTGTACTTGTTCCACAGGTACCAGGGGTCCACAATTTTGCCGCTCCCGCTCAAAGTAATCTTGCAGCTTGATGATTAACTCACGGGCTCCACTTTTCAATGTTTGTCCACGTGTAGGCATTATTATGCACCAAAAGTAAAAAGAACGTAATTCAAAACACAACCAAAGTCCGATTTAGCGCCTATGTCAGTTTGAAAAGCAGAAACAGTCTATCTAATCTATCTAGCTGGTACCCGCGACTTCGTCCGCGTGAAATAAATACTAAGGTAAGTAACTCAGGCAGTACCTACCTATTTTTTATACCCAGACACAATTTTATCAAAATCGGTTCAGTTGTTTAGGTGTAAAAGTGTAAGAGACATTCGTTCCGCATTTCAACTCCAATTTCATCCCCGTACAGTTCGAAATTACAAAATAGCAAGAACAAACATTTATTTGCTTCGTGTCAAGTGCTAGATATACAGAGTTTCATGGTTTTATCTTCAACTATTGGAAGTTTCCAAGCATACTTTCACCCCCATTTCAATCCCAATTTCATCCCTATACAGTTCAATCGCGACGTGTCAGGAACGCATTCTCTGAACGGCCGTAGTATAGAATTGAGCCGGCACTGAAATCTCTAGAAATAATCTAGAATCATACAATACGCGAGGAGAAAGACATTCTCGTAACATACGCAGCGCGGACAAGCTGGATGTTATCCCACACTCTCTCACGAGGTCACGGAAGTTAACTCACATTAAGGGACCGGAAGTTTATTACACTCTTCCCAAAATAGTTATATCGGCCCTAAGTTTCGGCACCTTTAAAAACAAATTAAAGTGCTGGCTTATCGATCAAACTTTTTATAGTTACTGCGAATTTTTAGAGAGTGATGGTAAAGTTCCTATAAAAATGTGAAAAAATTGACATTTATTAGTACAATTGTATTTGAAACATATTTGTTATACTCGTATAATGCTTGACAGTTTTCTGTACGATAATTAATAATTGTTATTATAATACAGTGAAATGATATTTCAAACTTTGAAAATGTATAGAATTTGTATGCCCTTTCTTTTGTTTAATTTTTTTATTAATTGACGTGTAAATTGTACATTTATCATTATCAATAAATAACTTTGACTTTGTAATGATCTGGTCAGAACATTGCTTGCATGTAAAATGACGTGTGGATTAAAAAATAGCAATTTTGATAGGACCACTAAGCAACGAACCAGAGGCAGGCTAAAACAAAGGTGGGCAGATGAAATAATAAGAGTAAAGCTAGCTGCCACAAACTGGATAGAGAAAGCAAAGGAGAGAAAAGATTGGAGAAAATGGAGGAGGCTTAGACAAAGAATAAGTAAATAGGTCAGGTTTTGCTGCACGGTTCCTTTGTACAGTCCGCGAGGTATAAGCTGAGCTTTGCATTAGTCTGAGTGATCACATGCATACGCATCTATTACCAAAAGTACAGTCAGACAACAAACTCTTAAACAACAAGCTGACATTAACTATCCAGGATCAATATGGTCATTGCGAAAAGAAGTATCTCTTTTAGGATTCAAATGGTCAAGGACAGAGAATAACAGAAAAATTTTAATGGAAAAGCATGAGATCCGTCACCTACGTATAACTTATTTACTTAAAATTTCCGAATACCGTATTCAGGGCAGGCCTATCGTTTAGACCAATATACAATTGATACTGCATAATAAACAACGATTTATTGAATATAAAATTGACACCTTATTAAGAGAACATGGTCACAGCGTCCTGCATCTGACTGTACTTTTGGTGATCACTCACACTAATGCAAAGCTCAGCTTATACCTCGCGGACTGTACCAATCGTAAGCAGATGAGGTGTATGTTAGCTATGTCGACATAGAGATGTGCCGCGACAAAAGTCCAAACACTTCCACAAGAGCGACAAGACAAGGGTGATCAGACCTGTGCTTTCGGTGTAAGGCGTTTGTTCTAACTCTATAGTATGTGTATATGTGTAGTATATGTAAACTCTTTGGGAGGAGGTATTTTTAGAGTATTTGATGCCAAAAGAAAGGGGAGGGGGTAACTGCCCCTCTCTGTCAATACCTTGGTACGTCCTTATGTGACTGAGGAAAATATAAGTCAATTCTCGATGACGTCATCGTTTGCGGACGAAAAATTAAAAATAATACAATGACGTATTTCCGTCGTAAATCTGCTCACATGAGCATACTCATTGATCGGTAAAATACGGGCATTGTCATTGATTAGACGAGATTTGTCGTTTTTATTTGAAACAGGGCGTTCCCGGTATTTCGATGCAGTTTCATACATAGGTACATGTTCATAAGAAAACTTTTCAGTTCGGTAGCTGGATCAGTTTACTCATAAAGTTGTTTTTTTTCATCATCATCATCGTAGGCATCTCTTTCTCTCTTTTCATCCCATTAGGTACATAAACCTCCTTCACCTTTTTGTAATCGTTCCCATCTTATGCTAATCTGGTGCGACGACCTGGCGGTAATGTCTTATTGCAAAGTTTAGGAATATCGTAGAGCCATCTCCACGGTTACATGAAAGAAGGGTTTGTTATATTGTATGATAGGTAGAATAAATGACCCATAAGTAGTATTTTTATTAGTATGAGTATCTCTTTGTGACATCTTGTAATATATTAATTTTATTAATGTACAATAATTAGGTTAATCAGTCCCGTACCTTCTGTATTAGCTCAAAGTTCTTTAGGTGGCAGAGACCGTCTGAAATCCCACGTAGGTAACTTAGATCCCACTAAAAAGCAGTATATCTCCTAACCGGGACTCGAATCAGAGAGAGAGTTTATAGAATGGCATCTTATATTTAAAGATTTTTATTTTTATTTTCAAGTACCATTTCGTGCTCTATGTAATTTTTTTATTAATTTAAAAAAAAATCGATAAGAACTTGTTTATAAATAAAACTCGCGAAATTCGATAAAGAAGGTCTTTATAAAAGCCTGAATACTTACCTATTTTACAGCAATACATAATATGGTGTAGGTACCTACACAACGTACGTATGAATAAATAATATATTGCTAATTCATATTCCTCATTCTGCGTAAGTGCCTAGTTGAAAAGATCCATAATGTGATATCAAGGTGTTATTTTGGCGCCTCGTCTATCTTTATAAAATGAAGATAAATAAACTCCACCTAGAGCTAGACGCTCGCCACAAGTATCTAATAATAAACAGATAAATATTATTTTAAAACATGATAAAAAGAAAAAGCAAGATGGCGCAGGCAGCCATCTTGGCTGAATGCGCGGGAACGCAGGCTATCAAGTGAGTCCAATAAATTGACATAGGCCTTATAAGGAGTGTATGGACCATTCGTCTTAGGATCTGTGTTGCCAGATACATGTAAAATAATTATACATGTAACAATTTTTTTAGGTTTATTTTTTATTTTTACTTTTGAATTTTGACGTAATATTTATGTTTGCTGCGACAGAGAGCAACCAATAAGTCTATAAATACTATAGATTGTGTGAAAGAGGATATGAATAGGTAGGTACGAGTATTATTATTATTTTTTTAACTTTTATAGGTTTACACTTGACCGCCATCTCACCTGATGTTAAGCGACGATGCGGTCTACGATGGAGCGTGTTTACCTAGAAGAAACCGATTCACTCTCGATTTGAAGACACCAAGGTTATAACTATCAGGGAAAACCCACTCTGGCAACTCATTCCACAGCCTAGACGTTCTTATCACAAAAGTAGAGTCAAACCTCTTCGTCCGTGTCTTTGGAACATAAACCATGAAACGGTGCCGCTTCTTCGAGTTAAGAGAAGTCCGATAGAAAAAAGGGCAATGTGGTATTAGATCATGCAGATCAGTGGCACACTCTCCGAAGTGTATCCGATAAAAAACCGACAAGCTTGCAATTTTGCGGCGATGTTCAAGACTTTGAAGTCTTTTTCGCACTAGAGTGTCTTTGCCTATGAGCCTTTTGGCACGCCTCTCGATCAAGAGCCAGATTCCAGAGCCTCAAGCTGATACTTAGCCGATCCATCCCAAAGATGCGAACAGTACTCCATACAAGACCGAATCCGTGCTTTGTATAAGAGAAGTATTAACCCAGATATAAGTAACAAATTATGAAGCTGAATGGAAGAAGCGGACGAGTTGTACCAACCCCAGATAAAGAGGAATTAGAGTAGGTACCTAGAGCAAATACAAAAGTGTTACCTAGTCAACATTTTTATATACAGCATACAGCCCATCATCATCAAACGCCAAATTATGTTAAGTTTGAACTATGGAAGCCATACCTTAATATAATACAAAAATTTTTTTTTATAATAATACATCATACCTATTAAAAAAACGGTGAACAGAACAAACATCCGTATTAATGACATGTTTCTCCTGGGTACGATTAGAACCCACAACTTATGCATATGGTTGTTACTTTCAACCCGCGACAGTCTTTATGTTGTCGACTCAGTTATCTGACGAATATTTACACATCGCCACATGAATATAAAACAATAATATTTTTGACGTGATAACGTCTTATAATTCGATGAAGCCGGCTGCACGCCCGCAAAACATGACGTCATGTGCCGTTACCGCCGTTACCTCGCCGCATGACGTCAGTGCCATTCCATCAGTATTTTCTTTAGACGTTGTCACGTTCAACTATCGTCAGTAAACCGACTTTACAGACAACCATTTTTTTTGATATTTTTATTGCTGTATAAAATTAATACTTACCACTAAAATTTAATAGTATTTAAAAATTACCTGCGTATTACGTAAAAAGCGACAAACCACCAAGTCTACCATTTTCTCATGTATGGACTTGTGTCCATTACCTCTACTGGCAGCCCCACTTAGGTCTTAGACCCTAGCGCACGTTAGATGCTGTCTGTGCTAAATTGGGTATAAGTCAACAAACTTATCTACACAGTCGATGTAATGATTGAACTAAAAATGCTGGTCAATGTTTATTACTCTGTTTTCGTAATGGCTTAGTGGCTCTACTATGCCGTGTTATATAATAAGTTGTTTAAAACTCCACTAGATGGCTAGGGAAAAAAGCGTACCCGTGTCGTATTTACCAGGTTTTTTGCCGGAGGACAGTCTGAGGAGTCCTGTTGTCAATTGTAATGGAAAC
Organism: Ectropis crepuscularia; assembly: GCA_963693475.1. NCBI lineage: Eukaryota > Metazoa > Arthropoda > Insecta > Lepidoptera > Geometridae > Ectropis > Ectropis crepuscularia. The sequence continues at coordinate 27,540,914 of OY856353.1, read as the reverse complement.
TTTGATGCGTTTTGTCGATTTGCTGTCTTGGAGATTGCACTTATTTTTGTTAAGTTATTGTCCTTTACGTAAGTAAAGATAGATTATGTGGCACACAACGGTCCAGTAATAAGGAAAAGGATATATAAATGTAGATACACTCAGTGGTGTAACTCGTAGCTTGCCAGTTTCTCACTATTATTTATTGTCACCAAAAACGATGCAGGGTAGAATGTTTACAAATTTTCAGTGTCATATTTATTTACCTATGTCATAGATGAATTATTTTTTTTGCTACCCACGTCTTTGGTCTCTTTTGAAGGCAGAAGCACAAATTCTAAACACAGGTTATGTTTAAAATTTGAAGCTTCTGCCTTCAAAATTGACGAAACTTCCGTACAAACTTTCATACCTTATTTCAAGGTTTTAAAATCCCATTTTTAGGGTTCCGTAAAACGTAAAAACGGGACGAAATTCATAAATTTATTAATTTTCACTACCTATGAATGGGGGAGGGGGAGGGGGGTGCAAAATATTCACAATCTTTTTGGTTCATATGTCCCAAAATGTTGCCGACCCCTGTTGTTGACCCGACTCATGTTCGAATAGTTGCGTGTCACTGTCCTGTCATGAGGTAGGCATGTTGCCTGCCATCTCGTCTCGTCACTCTATACTATAAAAAAAACCGTATAGGTATAAGACGTGGTGGTCCAGTGGCGTGAACTTCCAATTTAACAATCGTGTGGCCGTAGGTTTGACTCCCAGCTGTGCCTTTGAATATTTTTTCGTATGGCATAAGCAGCCCACTAAATGTTCCCACTGCTGGGACTCGGGGCCTTCTCTCGCAAGGAGAGTCTAGGTTCTAGGTCACAATCCACCACGCTGGCCCAGTGCGGGTTGGTGGATGAAACATGACCTCGAAAGATTCTAGGACCATGTTGCTTTCCTCACGATGTTTTCCTTCATAGTTTTAAGTTAGCGACATTACGCACATGACAGTCACCGTTCTCCCAGACTAGACTAGCCGCAATTTTCGACTATTCGTAAGTTTAACTAGCCACCTAAACCAAATTTTAAATTTAGTACAGATATAGTATAGAGCTTGATAAAGGACAAACTCTACATTTGAATGAGGAAAAAATATTTAAAGGGGTTGAAATAGGGGATTAAAGTTTGTGTGGAAGTTTCGTTTATTTTACAAGCTAGAAGCTTGAATCTTGTTATTTAGGTACGAGTATAAATAAATATGACATCCAAATATTGAAATGGAGTCAAAAATGTACCCTTGAAATAGTATATTTGAGAAAATAAGTTACTGTGAAAAACTTATATTAAACCGTGGGTTATACCACAGAGTACAGCTAATTCGACTAATTTTATAATAAACGCGAAAGTTTCTAAGAATGAAATGGAAATTAAATTTATTTGGTTCAAGAACACAGTTACTTAAAAAACAGGTTAGTGTTTACTTAAATCATAAAAACAAAATATGTTGAGACATATGTACACTGGTACACATGGCCACACTAGGGCAACCTGTGTCGTGGGCACCAGGCTTAACGATTACGAGTGGATATATGGATGTAAAAAGTATGTTTGTTACTCGTTCACGTAAAAACTACTGAAGGCATTCGGATGAAATTTGGTACATAAATAGATATGGTCTGGAATAACATGTGGGCTATTTTTTATCCCGGGAAATTAATAGGACCGAAAACTACGCGGGTAAAACCGTGGGTTGCTAGTTATAGATCTAATAAATAAGAATGCGTGGTTTAAAACACTGATGAAGAACCAATACACGCCTTAGTATCCGTCTGGTACGATTCATAAAAAAATTGTCGTCATACCACGGCAATCCTAACCATCCGTTTAGGTCCTAACGCCAAGAATGCCGATCCAGTCTGCTACTGTTTTTGCCCTCACTTCACGTTACTGACCACTACATTTACACCATTCCTAAACGTCACAACTCGACACCATATCCCATCAATTTTCAACTCTTTCCCCATCGTCTTAAGCTTAAGTTTGGTCGAAGTTTCTAAGATCTATGGTGAAAGGTAGTGGATGTTAGTTTGTCTTTGCAGCAATGAAGGGGACTCAAGTTCTTGCGCTTGCGCTGGTCAGGTAGACGTCTAAACGCGGTTATTTTAACGATATCTGATTTTGAAGCCTATGGACCGTGAAATATGGCCGTCATTTTAGAATATTCCAGGGAAGTTTGAACAGTTATGTAATGGAGAATGGAGAATTCCAGAATTTAAGCCCGTTGGCAGTATTGTCGAAGCAGTTTGTTGTATTAGTAGTAATTTTCTTTGAATAAAACGCGCACAATTACTATAGTTTATGATAGAGATAGGGAACTTTTGCAACGGTGCCCATAGTTACGATTAAAGCGCTGTTACCTTCGTTTCGGACCAAATTTTTTGAATGGATTGTTATCGATTGATAAGTTGCCTGGGAGATGAAATGCAGGGCATGTGCTGATGGTAAGCAACATGCCTTCCCATAAAAGCACAGTATCATGCTACTTTGTGCCTTCAAATCGAGAGTGAATCGGTTTTTTCTAGGTAAACACGCTCCATCGTAGACCGCATCGTCGCCTGATGGCCTGTTAACATCAGGCGAGATGGCGGTCAAGTGTAAACCTATAAAAGTTAAAAAAATAAATAAATATATAGCTATTGGTTCATGAAGACCCCAAATAATTACTGCGCTGCGCTTGTCACCCAGAGATATAAGATGAATTGTGTCTGCTCTATATTTCTCTGGAAATAGTGGTGAATATGTCACACACAACATTTCACACGCAACACCATCTGACCCCAAAGTAAGCAGAGCTTGTATTATGGGAGCTAGATAGCTTTAATATTTATACAATTGTAAATACATACTCATTATACATAGAAAGATCCAAATACACACAGTACTCGAATAATATTTGCACTGGGTGGGAATCGAACCCCTCGGTTACGCAGGCAGACGTAAAACGAGGTCAGTCACAGTGTATAGATATAACATGTTTTTTTTTAACTTTTATAGGTTCACACTTGACCGCCATCTCGCCTGATGTTAAGCGACGATGTGGTCTACGATGGAGCGTTTCTCGTTTCTCGATTTGAAGACACAAAGATTGTAACTATCGGGGAAAACCCACTCAGGCAACGTATTCCATAGCCTAGACGTTCTTATCACAAAAGTTGAGTTGTGATAACAATTTGTCTCTATGCCCTGTATTTCTCTAGAAACATTGCATTTATTTATTCGTTACAAACATACAAGAATACATACCTATACATTCTAATCTTTCCTTTTTATAAAAGTCGTCTAGAGTCTAGATAGATAGATAACTAACTTTTTGTTGATACACAAACAAACAGATTTTTTTTTGAGTTTTTCAAAACCACCAAGATACGGGGTTTTAACACCCAGTTTTGTGGTTAGAGTAGTAACATGACACCAAGAATGTATTTTTTTAAATGGATGAATGATAAAAAAAAATATTTATTACAATTAAACATTTGTGTAATAACGATTGGCATTTATTTATACATTTTTTTTTGCGAATAAATGAAAAAAGAAATGATTTCATTTTACAGCTAAACATTTGTGTATTAACGCCACAAATAGCAGATACATTTTTATTTTTGGAGGAATAATTGAAATATAAAATGATTTATTTTATTTTACATTTACACATTTATGTACTAAAGCCACATTTACATTTTTTTGGAGGAATACATGAAAAAAAAATGATTTGAGTTTACAGTTAAACTTTTATGTAATAACGCCACAAATGTCATGTACTCGTACAATTTTTTTTGAAAAATACATGAAAAAAAAATGGTTTTATTTTACAGTTAAGCATTTATGTAGCAACGCCGCAAATCGCATACTGGTAAGTACCTACGTACCTAGTTTGTATTATCAGTACCTGGTTCCCTCGTTCCCAGGAGCGGCGGATTCCTCAACGAGTCCGTCTCACCCGGCTGCGCTCGCCTGGTGAACGCACTTTCGCCGCCGGCCGCGGCCGCAGTCAAGGGCACTGCAGTTACGCGGCCATTACATCACTTAGACGTTTAGAAGACGCTTATTTCGTATATTTCTATAAAGCGCGTTTTAGTTAAACAAAAATGTGGTTTTGGTCACAGCAAATGTTAAGACAATTTCTATTCATTTGTTTCATTCGCTCATAGTTATTTTTTTCTGCTCCCGCGAAACAATTTTGTTTGATAAACCTTACTTATGATCTGTTTTGTCAAAACTAACCTCAAAATTTTTGAGGGTAGGTTAATTTTTTTTTATGTTATTTTTTTTACATGATGAGTCATACCCGGTGCCGAATCCATATGGGTTCCGCGCCTCTTTACGGGCGTAACAGTGTCCAGTTCGAAGGGCAACGTTAGAAGGCACTTCTAAAACGTCTCGCGTTCGTAAATTTCTATAGGTAAAGTAAGTACATTCTAGTTGAACAGATATGTACTTATGTCATTTTAAGTAAGTAACACTGTTTCGGTTTGAAGAGCAATGTTTCCAGAGAAATTACAGGGCATATAGGTAAATCATATTGTATTTCTGAGTGACGAGCGTAACGCAGTGCTCGGTGTCATCATGTTTCAATAGCTCAGTGACACTGTGCTGTTACGGGCAGACGTGTTGCTTACCATCAGGAACATTTCCTGCTCGTCCCGTCACTATATTATATTAGTCTATTTCTAGTATAAAATAGAAAATACGTTTGAACCGCCAAACAAACTCAACACGACAAAATTGAGCTTATATCATGTTTTGGTAGTTCGGCGATATTAGGGTAATTAGATTATAAAATTATTTTTTAAAAGCCACAAGAAAAGGCGAGTGATTTGGAATTAAACTTAAGAACTATTACAACCTAGGCCATGTGATTAGTCGCTTAGCCCGATCTCTTGAAGTTTTTAACCTCCGACGCGAAACGAGGGGATGTTATAAATTTGACGTGTAGGTATGTGTGCCTTTGTGTGTCATCGTAGCAGAGCAAATGAACCGATTTTGATTTTGTTTCATTCTGATTTGAAAGGTTAATAAGTCGGAAGTGTTCTTAGCCATGTTTCATCAATGTTGGTTCTGCCGTTTCAAAGTTATCAGCTCTTTTGTTAGCAGCGGTAGGAATCTAATCTATCAGTAACATGCTGAAACAATAAGCATGAGATTACTAAGGAAGAAGAAACTAAAACTATAAAATTAGTCCGTCATTTAGGATTTAGGTTATTTGAAAATATTGTGCACGTATTTTTTCCTGTGTTTCCCAAAAAAAACGAAGAATATGGATTCGAGTGACGTCACTTCATTGTATGATTTTTTATGAAAACGTGACATCAAAGCTCCCATTTTTTTTTTCATGTATTAAGATACTTGTAGTAAGTGTTATTTCTGCCTACCCCTACAACACCGCACGTGATCCTACGTTTATACAACAACCGGCCCCACTGACCAACATTTTCAAATCACAAACCTGTTTTGCCAAAAGAACAGTCCCAGAATGAAAACCGAAAGCTCCCGAACTGGCTTATTTCACATTCCGTCATCGAGCGCTACTGCTGCCACAGGTTGCCTAAAAACTGCGCCAAAACGGACCCAATTCTGGCTAAAATCAAGCTACTCCTCTCACCCTCACCCTTACCGTGTTTGTAGCAAGAGAAACAGTGACCGAGGCTTGTCGGAGCGTGACAGAATAGGCCACCGTGGACTGGTTTCGTAGCCTTGAGAGGAAAGGCGGACGAAAGTGCAGCCATGCCGTGTGCATTAGCTCGAGACACTGCTAATTGGCTAGCGAATTTATGGGATATAACCTGACCTTCAATCCTGGCTAGGCTTTGTCCACCTTAAGAAATACCTAGATATTGATTCAATCGATTTCATTTATCTGGACAGAGCTTTTATTGAGAAAACTAAATTACAATGAGAACTACACCACACTACATACTATCTTTTGCTATGGTATAATGTAGAGTGACTGGACGAGCAGGACATGTGCCTGACGGTAAGCAACAAGCAACATGCCTGCCACATAACAGCACAGTGTCATACATCTATTGAAATATGAAGGCTTTTTTAATAATGGTAGATTTGTACTTGACTGCCATCTCGACGACGATGCAGCCTACGATGGAGCGTGTTTATCTAGATCTAGAAGAAACCGATTCACTCTCGGCTTGAAGACGCTAATATGCCACAAATAGTGCCACCATACACTAATCTACTTCAATTCTCAGATTTTCAAGAGATCTGAATCACAAAGTGATTACTGAGCCTGTTCGAAGTTCTCTAGTTTATATTCATTGAATCGTACTACTTAATGCCTGCGCTTGCGTCGTAAAACATTATCGTTTCGTCTGGGCTCGAACGATCAATCGAAGAAACAATACTGAACAACCGAGTTAAATATTAAATTGGTCAAAGAAAAATTAGTGTGTTATCACCACTGGCTTTAACAGTGATGGGAAAATCGTGAGAAAATCGACATGAGTCATCTTTCGAGGACAAGCCTTATCCGCCAACCCGCTCTCACTTGGCCAACGTGGTGGATTATGGCCTTTACTCTCTGCTTGTGAGAGAAAGGCCCGAATCCCAGGAGTGCGAACATAGAGTGGGCTACAAGGGATTATTTATACTATTAGGTTTAAGAATAGGTTATCTGTTTTCTAGAAATAGAAAAAATTTAGAAGATAAAAACAGCGAAAAGGTAACCGGAAATAAATAAAATAGGCTGTAACGCTGCAGAAACGTCGATGTAATGAAATGGTAGTTTTGGTCCTGTTAAATGTTTAAATTAGGTATGTGTTAAATCGCGAAAGCTTAAAATCAATAAATTGAACTCATGTTTGAAGACATTCACAAGGTCACGAGAAGACTCGCTCGTGACGGCGGACGATGTGATGTGACCTAATCTTCGGGAGGTCATCAAAAACCATTTAGATCCCGATTGAACCAGAATCATTAATTTTATAAACTGACAGAACAGTTTGCCTATTTCAGGCGTGCACGCGTGTGCAACCTACATTTCTATATCAACCTTATTACAAAATATACATGAACAACCAGCGGCCAATTCCGGCTTCGCTCCCGGCTTCCGGGCCGATTTGTGAATCTAAACCATCCTGGGTCCTACCCAACCGATAACAAGAAAAAAACATTCAAATCGGTCCAGCCGTTTATGTAGAGTTCCAACGAAAAGTGGAATTGATTTTTATATGTAAACATACTTCTAAAATGATTAATTCGAAAGTTTGGATATTTGGATGTAGGTACGTAGCTTACGTCCGTACGACTGAACGGATCGAGGTGTCTACCGCCGAACGGAAATTGTCTTAGCTTTGATGTTTCTCTCTCTTTTCTTTTCGCTTGAAATTATAGAGATGGCAATAGCAAGGCCAAAGCCGAGTTAGTTAGGCGGTAGAAGGCCGGGTTAAAATTTAGAACATAATATAGAATATTGTACTAAGTACCAGCTACATAGAGCACATAGGTACTACTTTTGGCCGCGGGAAAAATTACGGGAACTACACGAGTAAAACCATGGGGTCTTGCTAGTCATAATATAATATCGTTGCGTGAGAAATCTCCACAATAAAATATTTATTGTTATTATCATCATAGTTGTTTTGGTTCGTTCTGACGCTTAAAAGGTTTTACGTAATGTAATGTACCTAGTAGACCAAGAGCCCATGCACCCCAGACCTTCGTTATTTTATAAAAGCTGAACGTTTGTCAGAGTATGCTCCCAACACAGTTAAAAACGATGGCCCATGATGAAGTTTGGATCATCCTGGCTTTGGCAGATAAACGGTACTAAAGGTGTACCGATCTAAATTTGTCAAATTATAAAGTCTGATATTTTGGTAATACCTTCAGAATATTATTAAAAATTATACCAATAATTGCTAGACACTTAACATCGTGGTAAGCACTTGCCAGACACCCATGTTGTGTTAATGTTCATGCAATTGTAATTCTACTTGCGCCATAATATGCGCGCTTATTTTTAAACATAATATTTGGGTAACAATTAGCAGCCTAATTATCATAAGCAGCCCACTAAAAGTTCCCACTGCTGGGACTTGGGGCCTTAATACCATTTATTTGCCAAAGCCAGGATGACCCAAACTTCATAATGGTCCATCGTTCTTACCTGTGTTAGGAGCATGCGCTGACAAGTTTTCAGCTTTTATAAAATAACGAAGGTCTGGGGTTCACGGGCTCTTGTTCTATAGCATTTTTGAAGTTATACTGTTTTTGGTGTGTTAGGAAAATATAATGAGAGTAATTTTTACGATTCGCGCATATCGTCACGAAAAACCGACACCCCGAAGTTAGTTAGTTAGTACAAGATTTTAATAACCATTGTAACTAAATTCAGCTTAAAACTTTTTGCGTTGCAGATATTATCTATTCTATGGTCTAAGTTGGAATTACCACGTGGAATAAAGAAAATAAGTATTAACTTCCTGCGTGAGTGCATCAGTACACACACTTGTGTGTAACTAAATCAAAAGGAATATAGGCACGAAGAATATAGGTATAGAAGATGTATTAACTTTTTGCGTGCGTGGATAATTTTTGTAGGGGTAGGACTCTTGGCAGAGTCCGCCTGGGGAAGTACCACACCTTTGCCATTTATTCTACCGCCAAGCAACATTGTGCAAACATTACTGTGTTCCGGTTTGAAGGGTAATGTTTCCAGAGAAATTACAGGGCTTCGAGAAATAACATCTTAGATCTCTGGGTGACGAGCGCAGTGCAGTACTAGGTAATGATTTGGACTCTTCATGTTCCAATAGCTGCATGTCACTGTGCTGTTATGTGGCAGGCATGTTGTTTACCATCAGGCACATGTCCTGCTCGTCTCATTACTAGTTATTACATTTTTTTTTTTAAAACTTAGCACGAAGACTACATAGAAGAACTAAGTTCTTGCGTGAGTGCATAAGTACCTACACGCACACTCTTTAAGCTAAATCAAAACATTTTACATTAGGCCTTGTTAGACAAGGGCAGTCCCAGCAGTGGGAGCGCAGTGGGATGTTTATGCCCCGCTTGTGAACGTCGCTGCATTTATCGTAAGGTTTTGCGGCGGCGGCGGCGATTAGAAACCGGTTCCGCGGCGGGCGGCGCATTGCACTCTACACTTCTAAGCGCGGGGGCTCTTCGTACTACCACACATATTGTGTGATTTAGTTTGCTCATGCAATCCCCGCACCATTTTTAACTGACTTCAACAAAGGAGGAAAACTCATTTAGGTGGCAGGTTTTTATTTGCGTGTATGTTACACGATAGCTCCGCCAATAGGCATGGTGACTAAAAAACTAATTAGTCCGTCGGTAAGGTATTAAAAAATCATATTTTTAACCCGTTAAAATAAATGGTATCAGAAAACCACGCTAGTGTAATCACGAGATGTTATTAGTTATTAGTACATTCATAGGACCTACATACTTTTATAATAAAACTAGCGGCCCGTTCCGGCTTCGCTCGGATAATAACCTAGATACCAACTGCAGCGCCATCTGCCGGGCTGGTTTGTGAATCTAAACCATCCATGGAAACCCTAAACTTGAATAATAAAAATAAATGTTTATAAAACAATTTTAGATTTGCCAAAAGCTCCGGGAAATTTTAATCGAAATAGAGTGAAAAACATTTACAAAAAAAGACGATAATTTATCAGTTATCGAGCGGGATGATAAATGATTAAATTACTAAAATGGCTATTAAGCAATAGGGGTTGGTGATAAAAGGGTAAAAATTTAGGGTTGTATGTAATTTTTAATGCCACATTATAAAAAAAACATTTTTGTCCAAAAATTTAAAAAAAAAAATTAAGTGTGAACAATCCTTTTAGGGGTATGAAATATAGATAGTAAAATCAGTAAAGCCGTTTCGGAGGAGTAAGGTTGCTAACATTGTGACACGAGAATTTTATAAGTATATAAGAAAGATAATAAATATGTAATATAATAAATGAATATAATGAATTGATATAACTGACATAACATAGTTTTTATGAAAATTACTGGCAGCGCACTGCGTTTTTACCCTTGTTCTTCCGAAGTAACGAAGAGGTTTGACTCTACTTTTGTGATAAGAACGTCTAACCTGCGGAATATGTTACCTGAGTGGGTTTTTATCTTGGTGTCTTCAAATCGAGAGTGAATCGATTTCTTCTTGGTAAGCACGCTCTATCGTAAACCGCATCCTCACTTCAAATCAGGCGAAACCGGTCTAGCCAAAATCTATAATTAAAAAAAAAGGTTTGCACCAGCTATTGTAGCGTATTATGAAGAGGACAACAACGAGACGCGTTCCTGACCACTTCCCGTGTATCAACCCCTCCTAGGGTGACCAGGTGTCTAGAAATCTCCAGACATGACTGGAATTTACAGCTCTCACTCCGGAAACACAGATCGAAAATTAAGCTCGATATAACATTTTAATAAGTACACAATTGACTTGAATAATTACTAGATATTTCGGGATTTTGTCCAAAAAACTAATGTTTATTTGGTAACCATAGCCCCTTGGGAACTAAATGCAAACGCACACCTCGATACTCAGCCATGCTCACAGCTCTGTCTAACAGTCGATAACTTTAAACTACCAGGCATTATATAACTACATTAAACGAAACAGTATTATCGATAGTGGCGCACGTCGCAAGCTGTCAACAGCGGTGGCATCAAAACATCAAATACATCTATTTCAGCCGAAGTACATTACCGCAAAACGTTTCCTTGTATTGAAAAACGCTTAGGTCGCCGACATTGTTCAGCGTATTACAACGTATTACAAAACTAAAGTTGAACTCTGAACACACGGTGACACAGAACACGTATGATTCGAAAGGCTTGTCAAATGATTTATGAATAATTTAAACTTGCATTCGAAAAAAAAAACAAATCAATACTTAATATTATAAAGCTGAAGAGTTCTCAGAACTACTGGACCGATTTCAAAAAATATTTCACTGTTGTATAACCATATATGTGATCCTTGACTTTTTTTTTTTTAACGGACCTATAGTATCCGGCGGTGGGTGCCTCTACTACCTATCGGACTTTGGGATTAGCGCTACAGAGCAGGCTATTGGCTATATTGTATATATATGTACCTACCAGGGATGAAACCGGGGTGAACCGCTAGTGCTTCTATAAAGTAAAGAAGCAGTAACGTCCAGATATTGCTGTGGAACTGTTTTGTAAAGCAATGTTTCTATGGAAATTACAGGTAAAAATAAATAAATAATTTATTTATTGACCGGCCTCGTGGCTTATTCGGTAGTATGTCTGCGGAGCTTAGGTTGTGATTCAATTCCCACCCAGAATTAATATTATTTGTATGATAAATAAAAATATGTTTCTACGTCTGGGTGATTTTGTGTATCATAATAGTACATTATGATATAAGTGCGCTAAGTTGATAATTACAGCCGAGGCTTTATTGCTAGCAGAGACTGTAATTATCAAAGCGCACGTATGTCATACGACGTTTTATAACATATTTGCGAGGAAATAAATAAAACTCTGACGACATTTTCAAATAAAAACAATACTTCTTTTTTTTTTAAGCAACGGCACAGAACCAGCCGCTATGCCATTAGTAATAAAGTAAATTAATATTTTTGTGTTTTGTTACAGAAAAATTAAAGTAATTTATGGTCAAAATTAATTAAATTAACGAATGAAATAATTATTTATTATATTTTATCTCTCAAAGTTAATTTTATTCATAAAATGTTGACCACACTTTTCTGACATAAAAACTCTTTATTAAGATTTAAAAAGGTACCGTTCGTTGTAGACGGAGCATATCTCTCTACCTAGTCTGTGGACGGAGCATTTTGAAACCGTGCGTTTTACATTACACATTACAGCACAAGTACGTAATAAGATACATTACGATACAGAAATTGGTCCAATAAGAGACCCTTTACGAGCAAATATGTTATAAATAAATTTACAATTTTGTACATATTATAACGCCATGCCATAATAACAGCTTTGATTATTGTGGAGCTAGTTAGTGTTATGCAAAGTTAATGATTTTTTTTTTGATTATGCCTCTCAAAAGACAATTAAACTAGTAACAAAAATAATAATATTTAAAAAATTGTTTAGTGCACCCCAGATCTTAGCTACTGTGTGTAACCCTAATGTATTTAGATCTATTTGTCCGTTATTCAATTAGTGCTTATTATTTACTGACAATAATACCTCAAAGTTCATGTGAAGTGACATTTAGAACACCTAAGTCGTCTAATTAAGGTCCGTCTGACCTTTAAGGCCGTTTGAAAAGGGTGGAAATAGGCAAAAACCTTTGGAATGTCTCAGTTTTATTATCACTTTTTACGTAATTATAGATCATTATTGTTGGATAATAAGATACGTAAATTCAATATAAAGGTATTAAAACAGTAAACATGAATATAATAAACATCGTTACGTTAATAGTACTTACTATTGCAGTTGGTTTCCAATGGCTTCCACTGCCTACTCCTACCGCCTACTAAACTTTGGGTTAGCATCGAAATGCTAATATAACAGCTTTTTTTAAAATTTTACATTTCGGAGCACTGTGCAGCGGATTTACATAGCCTTATATTATTGTCAAGTCGTGAGTCGGTGCACTACCACCCATACGTCATCCATATTCCCAAAATTCGTAGGAAATCGTTTGAGTCCACTTTCCTCATACGTTTCCTATACTTAGAGGGGAATAAGTTGCCGCCTTCATTGTTCCCTCTTCCCTAAGAGATACAATCTAGAACTTTTGAAATACAGAGTAAGTAAATACTTAGGTATTTACTAAGTCAGCGTGCATGAGATGTGGTTAATGATAATTCGTAAATGAAAACTAGTCTAGGTCAGATCCATAGGCTTCAATAATTATTATCATTATATTTATTTGAAGCATTAAGTTAGTGGTTGATAAAAAAATAAATGATTTCAGGACCGACTATTGAACTTGTCATATATCTTGTTACTTCTTTTGTAGTTGAAATCAATAATAAATAGTTATTTGTTATACAAGAGTGCAAAGTGGCTTTTTAACCGCGTGCTCAATTTTGATGACCGAGCAAGCGAAGGATTCTAAAGTTGAATCACGAGCGTAGCGAGGGATTCAAAAATTAGAATCCTGAGCGTAGCAAGGGAATCAAAAGGGCACAAGGTGAAAAATTTTTGCACTCGAGTGTAACACGTAATTTTTCATCCCCCCCTAGCGAGGAAATTACTCGCTTAAATTAAACGCTTTGCGCATTTTCAGTTTCAGTCGATTCTGTTGGCGTTAAATAAACTTCTTGGTCGCTAGAATCACTTATTTTTATGGTATTTCGGTTTTTCACTTGTATTCAATTTTATAAGTTTTACACTTAAGTTTATTTAGCCATGGTTTTAACAATAACAATATGACGTGAAAATATGGAGAGTTGACCGATTGAGGTAAGGAGTTTCATGTGTACATGAAAAAGTGTCCGCCCAAATGCATTAAATTATAGTAGCGCTAAATTTGCATCAAGGTACATTTTAAAGGAAATTAATAAACGTACTATTCAGAATTCATGAAAGAAAAATATTGGCAGTCATAGGCACTGCCGATAGAAGTGGTAACTTATAACTCAGAATTTGATTTTTACTTTGGAAACTACGCGTGTGAAACCAGAGGGCGTGGCTATGAGCATGGCCATTTAGAAATGCTGACACATTTTTAAATGGCCAATGGGATAGGCTGAGGCATTTTTAGATGGCCATTGGCTATGGTCACGAGTTTACCCGAAGATTTCTTATCATTCCCGAGCGTGACGCTAGAATTAAATTGACAGGCCACGAAAAATCTGTCTTTGGCGCGCCAAAAGAAGTTTTGACTTCAAAATATATTGTACCTACATGTTTTCTCAAAATAGTAATTATTTATTTGATGTTAAATTTACTACATTATTTTGTACTGTACAAGTAGTTGAAATTATCTATTAGTTACTATTTTAGTAGTCAATATTTAATTATTTAACTCGGCAACTCGGCATACTTCAATTCGATTACAATTGATTCATTCATAGCATTTCAAAATGTTTTGCCATTTGAAATAACATTCTTTACCTCTATCCTCCATACGTGAAAAGAAAATTGCGCGCAAAGCATTTAAAAAAAAGTACACCAAAGAGGTTCCGAGTATGAGTTTTTAACAAATTAAAAATAAATGTATGATGGATTCGGCACCAAGGAGGTAGAAATAAATAGGTTAAATTATGTTTTGAATTCAAAACCTCAGTACACACGATGTTCTAAATTCAAATTTACTTTAACCTCTAGACTCTAGAGTCTAGAGGGTAAAAACGACTTTTGCGCCCTGATATCGAGGAGCAAAAGTACTCTTTCCGAGCTGGTGGGATGAAAAATATATTTTAATATTGAATTTGGTTTTCATTTCACAGGTATGTTTTTAAGGAGATACTTTTCCTTCCGTGAGAATGATAAACATGCGTAAATCGTATATGGCGAAAATTAATTATCGTGCAAAACTATAAAGCTCCGCGGGGCACAGCTAGCAAAAATATGCGTTTGTGACATATACGGCTTTCGCGCACGCAATGGTATCATATATATACAAAATCATAACAAACACTTGAAAAATTTGTTAAAATCCTCGCAAATCTTATTTAATACAAACTCAACAACAAAAAAAAAAGTAAGACATGCGTCAAAAAATATTTATAGTATATTTCAACATTGTCTTTAGCTGATACGATTGTTAACTACGTTAGTATTATTAAAAAAAAAAATCCGTGGATATATGGCAAATCCCCGATATTTCAATGTAGTTTGAAGCACCATGTTCAAGAGCAAACTTACAATGATTACTCAGAATGTGTCTTTCGAAAACAAAAAGGGGTTCATACTTTATTTGAGTTCACGATTTGATTCATGGTACAATTAAATACACACAATGATGAGTAAAACTCTACTCTAGTATCTACAAAACTCACACCCAGCACCACAAATGTGATGATATTTTATGCGTATTTTTTTGTAAACTATATTTCGGTGCATGTAAAGTGTTTTATCTTCTATTATATTTAGAGTAAGCAATTTTGCGCAAAGCTATCAATGTGTCGGCTCGCAGAATAAGCGTTCAAAGCGAAATTAAAATCAATTGTACATCATTGCAGGTGACGCCGTAAGTGGCGGTTATCAGGATAACTCGCGCGTTATGTCGCCCATTCGTCGCATTAGTGGTCGCACGGAGGTGGTGGTGCACCGAGCGGACCGCGTGGACCACAAAACTGTGGTCGGCGATACGAATTGGACCAGAGCTTTTGAGGAAGTTAAGCATGTAATTTTGAAGGTAGACCATCAGGTCTACCGTAAATAGAGATCAGATTATCTATGATTAGAGAGAGAAAAAGCCGTGGTGGTCTATTGGCGACAACGTTTGATTTTGTGAGACCGTAGTTTTTAATTTTGTCTGCACCATTGAGTATTTTACCAAGTGTCATATCGGCACTTGGTATTTTGGTATTTATATACTTGTATATCACAAGTACGAGCTTGTCATCATCGAACGTTAATCGTCATCCCAGGATACAACGGTGAAAAACGTCAAAAAAACAGACATATTCCAAGAAACACGTCTTTCGAGGTCATAAAACCTCGGAATAGGGTATCGCGGTGAATTATGATCTTGTCTCTCTCTTTGTGAGAAAATGCCTAGAGTCTCAGTCGTGGGATTTATATTTTCATTTGACATTTGATCGCAGTTAGACTTTCTAAATGTGCTAATCTAGTTCGAATTATCTAAAAAACTAAATTTTAACTAAAAAGGCTGACACACGGACGTTACGGAGATGGACATGGTTACCCTGCCAAACATTTTCTAGAGAAATAACAGAGGAAAAACATACGTCCTACTAATATTATAAATGATACTGTGAAAGTTTGGATATTTGGATGTTTATTGCTCAATCACGTAGACATATGAGAGGATCGAGTTGATATGTTTCCTAATATAGATGTCCACTGATAGTTTACAGTCTGAAATACCTAGCAACTGTATTTTTGCGAATAACGATCGTAATCTGGGGCTAGGTAATTATTTGAACTCTTCATATTCAAACAGCTGGATGGTGCTGGATTGTTATGGACAGGTTTGTTGCTTATCATCCGGCGCATGTCTTGCTAGTCCCGTCACTCTATCCTATCTTATGAAAAACTTGTGGCATCTTTTGGTTTTAGTATTTCCTGTGGTCGGAACATGGAGTAGGTAGGTACTCTATGGATCGGAACAATGCGCGTGTACCCTCAGGGCGATGTCACCTGCGTAAAACGACCATCAGGACAGGGTCAGTGCTCCTCGGATCATCGAGCCTTCTTCGTAAACATTGGCAGTTTCATCCGAGGAATAGAATCGGGGCATAGAGATAGATATGATATGATATGACGTAGATCTTGAAAGAAACATAACTTGAAAGCTAAGAAAAATATCAATTAAAGAACATCAATATAATGGCTATTACTCGTTGTGAGAGTATTTTATGTGTGTGTGTGATATCAAAATTTATTCTCCCTTCGTTTAAACGATAGGAGAATCTGGGACAATTGGGATGGGAATGGGGAATCTTTATACAATCTGGGAGGAACTTTTAAAGGTTCCAAATTCCAACCCATATCGTTATCGTATCGTTTTTAATTTAGATACACCTAAAAGTAAAACATTACATAATAGCAATAGGTCCAATTCTTACTTCCTAATGTTATAAATAAGAAGATAACTAAGTATGTCTGTCTGTCTATTATGCTTTCATAACCAAACTACAGAACTGATTTAAATGAAATTATATGGCTTGAGTAGGCTATACGCTACTTTTTAATGCAAAAAGAGTTGTAAAGGATTGAAAAAAGGAACGTAAGCTTATATAGAAGTTTAGAAGTTTCGTCATTTTTGAAGCTTGAAACTTATAATTAACTTTGACATTAAAAAATTGTGCAAATATTGTCTCTTAGGGTATGAAATCCCCATAAACAGTTTAGGTAAGCCGTGAATTTACTCGGTACAGTTTTACGATTATTTCCGACATTTCAGAGTCCTTATTGAGTGCCAGCTTGATGACAAACATGGTAACTACTGCAGCATACTGAGAACGCTTCGACTGGTGCGCTTGCTTGTGGTGTTGTGGTGGTGGTGTGCGCATCTTATCTCTAGTCCTTCATCGGTCCATGTTCTGTCGATAAATTCAGTCGTTAGTGTAAGCAAAATCCATTAAGGTGCGTCCCCCAGCAAAACGAGTTTTTTGTCCAGTTTTCAGAGCTATCTACTCATTAGCCAAAACATATATCAACTGATAAAAAATACATTAAATTTCTACAACTTCTTGGCTTCAAAACGGTAGTTTTATTTTTTTGATAATGGACTTATTGTTTAAATAATCGCCTCACAACGAAACCATGAAAATATTAAATAATTGTAGTTATCATGCATCTCCTCGGAAAACCTCCGTTATTTTGATTTTGTACTAACACCAACGGATAGACGATTCCATTACGAACATTTTGGTAGTTTTATTTTTTTCAAAAGACCAAAATCTGATTTTATAAAGAGTGTATCCTAAAAATTGAGCATAAAACAGCGGCAAATCCTACTGTTTCTCTCTTGCTCTTTCTTGCGGTGTGCGATAAGGTAAGAAATACTCAACGTCATTTGCTCGGGGTACGCCCTTAAATATATAAATTACACGACTCGACGAAATAAATTGTGTGTCCTTATTATATTTAGATATCTTTGCGAATTTCTATATTCTCAAGTGCACAGTTAACGAATTATTCACGAAAGTAAGTACAGAATGTTCTCTTGTTTAAATGTGTTCCATCCATATTCATATGATAGGTATTTTATGCAGTATATCACGAAAAAGTAGTACTTACATTTTTCATGATCATAGATAGTTTCATGAGTAAATGAGCATATGAGTATATAAATCAGACATCGATTCAATGTTATAAGGTCATTAGATAATTCTGAATCTGTAGTCTAAGTGGTTTTCGTTGAAATTGTGTGTTGATTAAAGGTATTTATTATACTTAGCTAATTCTAAGAACAGTTACAAACTATGTTATCGCTTTGTGTATGATACAAACCTCACTTGTGGACTATTTTTTCGCATCTTTTTGCTATGAAGCGTAGCCTCTAGTATGAGAACTAGTTCTGTAGGGATCCTTACATCAATCGGGTTCTTCTTGATTGTCGTTATTAGCAACATTGTCTTAATTCTGTGAACATCGACAAATTATTGTGATACGGTGATTACGGAGCTGCTGAGTTGACTATTACCTCGCTGATTGTGAGATTGTTTTATGTTTTTGTTTTCGTTTTTTTAGGGTTCCCTGTTAAAACATACAGATCTATTAAAACATTATCTTTCCACTTTAGAGATTCGAGGGCTCCTAAGAGAAGGCGAGAGTCAAGGCATCCATCCATCATGCTGGCGAATGACAGATATCTTTCTTGGAATATGTTGGTTTATTCACAATGTTTTACTTGACCGTTGAAGTCAGAGATAAAATCATAAACTCATGGCTTATTGATTTGTACTTGGAAAAACACACATAGGTAAAAGCAGGATTCGAACCCAAAAACGTTTGCGAAATCCAAGGCTCTTGCTACTAAGCCACCACAGATTTCACAAAATTACTTTTTGAAGTGAAAACTTCTTTGGGCGCGCCTAGACAGATATTTCGTGAGCTGTGAATTGGATTCTAGCGACACGCTCGGGTATGATAAGAAATCTTCGGGTAAACTCGGGACCATGGCTATTGGGCATTTAGAAATGCGTCAGCCAATGGAAAATGCTGAAAGGGCGTGGCCTCGGCATCATACCATGGCCATCTAGAAATGCATCAGCCAATAGGAAATGCTGACGCATTTCTAGATGGGCATGCCAAGATGCCCAGGCCACGCCCTCCGGTTACACCCGTGTGGTTTCCAAAGTGAGCTATCAAATTCTGAGTTATAAGTTTTCATTTCTATCGGCAGTTCCTATGACTGTCAATTTTTTTTTCATGCCACCACCTCAGAAAGAGTATTTTTGCTCTTCGATATCAGTATGCAAAAGCCGTTTTTACCCTCTAGGCCCTAGGGTCTAGGGAGGAAAGTAAATTTGAATTTAGAAGATCTTGTGCGCTAAGTTTGTGAATTCAAAACACCATTGAACCTATTTACTTCTACCTCCTTTGTGTCGAATTTATCATACATCTTTTTACCCGACTGCGCGACGCAAAGGAGTGGTAATGTGTTTAACATTCTATGTATGTATGTATGTATGTATGTTTGTATGTTCCTTTGAAGCACTATACAGACCAAACGCCTGGGCCGATTTTTATGATTCACACGTCAATCGATTTCTCTTAATCTGGCGAGTGACACTAAAGACATGACATTAGTGTAAGTCCAATATGGCGGATTCAGGACGCCATATTGTCCAAATAAAAAAAATGAAAATCACCAAAATATGTCAAGAGGGGTATCGTTGAATAGGTATTTAAAAATAATGTTTAGCTTTCTCTCAATGTTTTTCGATTTGACCATTTGACGATTTGATAACAACCATTCTCACATTCATAGGTTTTTAGGTAGCAGAAAACTTCGTATAACTAACTGTACGTGTGAATGTGGATGGACATTATATACTAATGTATCTAGTAGGCATCGATATAAATCAATAGATGTGCCCTGAGCACCTTGAAATTGGTAATAAACTGCGTCTCTGTATGTATCGTAAGTGGTTTACAAACAACCAATCTACTTGACCCCTATAATTGCTAGCGGCGAGATTTGCTGTGGTTCTACTTATTTTGGTTGTTGACACCGAATAATGATAGGTAAAAACGTCCGGCGTCCACCGCGTCCTGCAACCGACTAGAACGGAAAGAGTGAGCTCACTCTTCCCAACGTTGACATGACAGTCGGGATCCATTGAACAATTACATTGTATGTCGAATAATAATGGATCCCGACTCTTCAGTTGTAATGTTCTTTTATTAGAAAATATTGTATATATTTCAATAGTATTAATACAATAACATATTATAGAATTCTAGACCACCAGAAATCTAAATGCTTGTTTTATTCTTTTCAGTTTTTTTAGTATGCGAGTACGTAGTTTGGTTCACTTTTTACGCAGTCGGATTTTTGAGTTTTTAAATTATATTTTTTTATTTTAATTCGTTAAAAACTCAAGACTTTGAACTTCCTTGGTGACCTTTTTATTTTTTAATTTGTTTAGTGCACAATTTTCTTTTCACTTATGGATTTTAAATTTAAGTTTTTCATACTGGAAATTTCTTGGGTCATTGCTTAAAAACTCCTGTAGTCTAGATCGAACCCGGTTTCTTATCTGAGAAAATTAAATTGTTTTTGTCAATTCTTGCCAGGATTTGTAAACACAATTACACATTACAATTGACACATTGTTTTTGTATCATTAAAACCACACTAAGTATATCAAAAATGCAAAATTAAGTTTCGAAAGTTTGATTTGAAACCTTATCTGTCTAGACTAGGTACTTACAAATGAAAAGCCAACGATTAAACCTAGACATTTTGTTCTATTTCTAACTAAAAGATATAGTGTTCGCATCTAACCAGTACTACGTACTTAGAAACTAGTTAGGTACGTAGTTTATAAGCCTGGACCCTGGGAAGAATTCGTGTTTTTTTCTTGTTGGGCAGCGACCAGTCTGACTTGCCGTTAAACCTAATGTCATTGCTCGTTAGATTCTTGCTGTTTTTACCTTTTATGGAATACTGAACCTGATGCTTGGGGTTAAGACGATTTTTATGTTTGTGGGCGAGTGAAAAAGTGTTTGCGTCTGTCATTCATATTGTTACTAATATTACAAAATCGGAATTATGGGAAAACGAAAGTGCTAATATCATTTTTTTTCACACTTTTGTACTACGTACATAATATAAGTATTAAGTACTAACTGAACCGTGAGCGCGTTGCTATCCCATCTATCGAAAATTGGTCGTACCAAGTCTAATCTAGAACAAATTTGGTTACCTTAGATTCTAATGACGCAACCTTTTAAAAGATAGACACATGCTGTCACGCAACGTAAGCTCTCAAAAAGCAATATTTTTCCCCGTTTTTGTTACATTTTTCATTCATGTCCTATCCAACAGAAAAATAATCTTTCGATTCGTACCAGTGGTTCCCGAGATCCTTGCGTTCAAACAAACAAACTCTTCAGCTTTAAAATAAGTATAATATAATATTAAGTATAGGTAGACACTTAATTGACAAAATTAATTACGTACAATGAGAACCATTCATACCTACACTACACTATACCTACCACATACTACCTTAAATATGGTTACCTACTTACTCCAAGCAAATCAAAATTATCTGATCCGTTCTGACCTCCGTTTCCACGTGATTCATCATCATCATCGTCATCAAAGTCTCAACTTTCGATTTTACAAAATATACTAGTGATAGAACTCTTAGCAGAGTCCGCCTGGGGAAGTACCACACCTTTGCCAAATATTCTACCGCCAAGCAGTAATGTGCAAACATTACTGTGTTCCGGTTTGAAGGGCAATGATTCCAGAGAAATTACAGGGCTTAGAGACATAATATCTTAGATCTCTGGGTGTCGAGCGCAGTGCAGTGCTAGGTAATGATTTGGACTATCATGTTCCAATAGCTGCGTGTTACTGTGCTGTTATGTGGCAGGCATGTTGCTTACCATCAGGCACATGACCTGCTCGTCTCGTCACTCTATGCTACAAAAAAAAAAAATAAAGCAGTGCCCCGCGGTTTTACCCGCATAATTCCCGTTCTCGTTATTTTCCCGGTATCAAATGTAGCATATTATGTGCTATTCTAGTTTATGTGTGTTCCAAATTTCAGGCTGATTCGCTTTCATCCAGCCATTTCAGCCATTCCGACGTGATTGAGCAATAAACACCCAAACATTTATAATTTTTTTTTGACATTTTTGACATTTATAATTTAAATCTTGTAAAAAATACATTAGAACCGTTTGGACAATATTCATGCTCTGGATTGATCATGCCAATAAGTGGCTATGAAGTTCATCGCGCTCTTTGCAGCATGAAATACAGCAAAAGCCCCGGAGAAAATGGCATTACAACCGAAGCTCTCAAGGTTGGAGAACCTACACTTCTTCCTCACCTAACCTATTCAACTCAATTTTGGTAACCGGTAATCTTCATTCTAATTTCTGTCACTCAACTATATTACAGTCCGCGAGGTATAAGCTGAGCTTTGCATTAGTGTGAGTGATCACCAAAAGTACAGTCAGACGCAGGACGCTGTGACCATGTTCTCTTAATAAGGTGTTTCTTCAAACCAGAAGTGCTGCCATCTGAATATGATTTTGATGAAGTGTAAGTGGTGTCAATATATGTTTCATCGGTATAAACGATAGGCCTGCCCTGAATACGGTATTCGGAAATTTTAAGTAAATAAGTTATAGGTACGTAGGTGACGGATCTCATGCTTTTCCATTAAATTTTTTCTGTTATTCTCTGTCCTTGACCATTTGAATCCTAAAAGAGATACTTCTTTTCGCAATGACCATATTGATCCTGGATAGTTAATGTCAGCTTGTTGTTTAAGAGTTTGTTGTCTGACTGTACTTTTGGTAATAGATGCGTATGCATGTGATCACTCACACTAATGCAAAGCTCAGCTTATACCTCGCGGACTGTACCTTACTACACAAAGAAGATGACAAAACAGACATAAACAATTACCGACCAATTACCCTAATTTCACATGTTTACAATTTTTTTTATAAAATTCATCAAAAGCCGAATATCAGCCCAGTTAGATTTTTATCAACCTTCCAAACAAGCCGGTTTTCGACGGAATTTTTCTATAACGAACCATCTTCACTCCTTAAATCAACTCATTGAAAAACACCAAGAAAATAAACTTCCCCTTTACATAGCATATGTCGATTACTCTAAAGCTTTTGACAGTATTAGCCACATCTCGCTTTTCGACGCACTAATCAATCAAGGTATTGACACAACATACATTAACCTCCTACGAAAAATTTACCACAGTAGCACAGCAGCGATCAAAGTTCATAGCAGTGGTCCATCATTTAGCATTACTAAGGGTGTAAAACAGGGTGACCCTCTATTGCCAAAACTTTTCACTGCTACGCTAGAAGAAGTTTTTAGGGAATTGTCGGAAGCTGGAAAGAGAATAATAATAATAAATAAATATTGGTGGACAATTCACACACAACACCATCTGAGAATGGTATTAAAGTTGGCGAAAAGAACCTCACAAACCTTCTCTTCTACTCTCTTCTACAGCTACCGAACTGGCAACAATTCTCGAAGATCTGAGCAAGGCAAGCCTCGAAGTAGGTTTAAAGATAAACATGTCAAAGACCAAACTCATGACCAACCGCGCTACACACCGCATAGCAATTCAAGGTGACGAGATTGAATACGTTCATGAATATATATACCTTGGCCAAATAGTCTCATTCCAGGCAAGACAAGATAAAGAAGTTGCTAGACGCACCGACAACGCCTGGAAGAGCTATTCGATGAAAGATTTTTTGAAAGGTAATTTCCCTCTTTGCCTAAAACGTAATCATGGACGTACGCCTTCCTCCAATCCTCACTTACGGCGCAAAAACGTGGTCTTTGACTAGGGATCAGAAAAATACAATCGGGGTTTGCCAACGCGCTATGGAACGCAGTGTTCTTGGGGTTAGGCTCTCAGATCGGATTAGGAATACTAACAACGCTTCGTTCAAATACCAAAATCGCAGACGTTTGTTTTAAAGCTGGCCAATTAAAATGGGATTGGGCAGGACATCTTTGCCGGAACACAAATGGGCAAAAATCATCACTGCTAGGGGAATAACATCTAAACGACCTCCGGGGGGTCTACCGCCTAACGAAAAACGCTTTGACGCTTTGATGCTTTGGCATTGCCTTCTCTTTCATTTCAAGCGAGAAGAAAAGAGACAGCAAGGTCAAAGCGTCAAAGCGTTTTTCGTTAGGCGGTAGAGGCCCGGGTCGACCCAGACGAAGGTGGCGTGACGAACTACATTCGCACGATAGAAACTGGGCCACCAAAGCCGCAAATCGGGCTATCTGGAAGGATAGAAAAGAGGAGCCCAGCAGTGGGACAATCTAGGCTTGTAATAATAATAAATGACATTAGTAGTATTAGTTATTAGATTAGTGGCCGCGTAATTCCTATTTCCGTTTTTCCTATTTTTTTTAATTACCCTTGTGATAAACAAGTTGACGGGTTCTGGAGTGGAGACCGCGAATCGGTAAACCCAGTGAAGGACGCCCTGAGACTAGATAGAGTGACGATATACGAAAGGCAGCTGGTGGCGGTTGGAAACGCAAACGCAAGACGGAAGATCGGGCTGAGTGGCGTATTTTGGGAGAGGCTTATGTCCAGCAGTGGACAAATACAGGCTGATGATGATGATAAATAAGCGACGCAAGTTCAGAAGTATTACTACTGTAAGTAAAAATTGTATTTGTTTAAGTCACAATAAATAATTTTATCTATTTATCTATTGCCAAGCAGTAATGTGCAAACATTACTGTCTTCCAGTTTCAAGGGCAATGTCTCGAGAAAAATTGCAGGGCAGAGAGGAATCTTTTTAAAATATCTCTCGGTGATGACATCAGTGTAGTGCTAGGCAGTTATTTGGATTCTTCATATTCAAGTAGCTGCGTGCTATTCTGCTGTTATGAACAAGCGTGTTGTTTACTACAAGACAGGCGCTTGTTTATATTGTCATTTTATGTAAAAAATATGTATAAAATTCGCAACGCTTACTTTATAGTCACACACCGCTAGCAAAAGCAATAAGTTGCATATTATTTGGAAAATACGTTTCATTCTCTTCGCTAATACTATTCTAGTTTCACTTGCTAGCATTGCGTGACGATAACGTTTTCATACGATGCGTAATATAAAAATATTGTAAATAAAACAAATATATTGTTATTAGATTTATATCATTTATTACATCAAATGCATTGCATTGTTATATCGAACAATAAATAACCGGGGGTCTACCGGTTAACGAAATTGCTAAAGATATTGCGATCGCACTCTCTTTAATGTATCACTCTAAATGAGAGACAGAGACGGAGCGATAGCAATGCCATAAGCAATTTTGTTAGCTGGTAGAGGTGCGGGTGATATACAATTTTACCTTGTATAAGGGTCTATGTTAATGTTTAGTGCGATATACTCAAGTAATGTCATTAGTAGGGCTCTGAGCATTATTCCAAAGTGCGGAAAGCAGAAGCCGTCTGAGGTTATATGCCATGTCGCTTTAAAAAAAGTAGGAACGTTATAGAAAAAAAATGAACATAATCGAATGTAAAAATGAAGATTGTGTACATAGATAAAAATAAATACACACTTGATTGTTCACCACACAAAAATGCACATTTGATAGCCCTAAAACCCTTAATAAATGTGCATTCAAATTTAATTCTTTTATCTTTGTTATAGTTATGCAATTTTTTTATTATTATCGGTTTGGTTCTTGTGACTTGTGAGAGAATCGAATGAAAACGGACATGATAGATTTATACATATTTACCTATACTCTTCCTGGTTCACATCATTACGTTTTTTAAATATTTTTTTGTTGATTGCTCTGTGGTAATTTTTTTGAAATTAACATCCTTAACATGTACCTACCTATTGATGATTTTTTACGGTACCCAACTTCTCTTAATTCCCCAATGAAATAAATAATGCTCCACCTAACACTTCTTTCTGCCTGATTATATGTATATCTAACCGTTTGCCGGCTAGTTGCCGTTTCAACTTTCAAAAGTTTCAAAGAGATTTGCTCAAATTTTCGTAAACAGATTATTTTATGTGAACTGTGGAATGAGTTCTTGTGTGGATAATACTCGAGTGATACAAGATACAATGTGTGTGTTTTCAAATAGAAGATCAATGGGAGGTAAGTCCATCTCATCGCGATTCGTTCATCATCAACATCATCACCTCTGATGTCTCTTGACATGATCGCACAGCGACTAAAAAAGGAAATAAAAAAAATCACTCACGTTATCACAACAACACGTGGGTACCTTTTTTGACATTTAAATGTGTTGGGACAAAACAACAGTACGAAAATAATAGCGTTATGCAGTACTGAACAAAACAGCTCTAAAACATCGCCTATAGCGGAAATAACGGTTCCCGACCCTACATTTTCCAAACATTTGCAATACGAAGGGATAACTAACGACTAAATACTGTAAATACCATCGCATTTGTACCTCATCTACTACCAACCGTAAATGTTGCCTGCTCACTAAATAAATTTGTAACCATAATTATTGCAACTGCAAATCAGTTCCTTTCCATGAAAATGATATGTGTACCTATCAACGATATGTTCCATAAATACTTTAGTTATTTAATAGAAAATCCATCAACATCCTGAATGAATAACAAACCTACTCGAAGTTACGTATATAACTTTGTGTATATCGCACTAATACCGAATAATCCATTATAATCTCTTATAGAATACAGTCTGTTACTATACAAGAATATATTAAGCCAAGAGGAATGGTCGAGAGAACATAAATAAAATAAACTTCGTATATAAAAAAACAATCCTTTCTTTGGCTCCTGTGTATAAGCTTTGGAATACCAGCGAAGGGCGAGGGTACTTGTACTGAACAGGCGAAGAGGTCAGCTGCCATAAACTGCCTTAAATTAGCTTATCTCATCGCAAAAATAACCTTAATAATACTTACACAAAGTTCAAATCACTGGTGCATTGGTATTCGTAACATATGCGGGGTACATCAAATCATCACAATACATAAAAACGTACACAATTTTCTTAAAAATAGCACCAATATTTTAATATTAGCACATTGCGTACAAAAAAACTTTCGGCAACATTTTCACAAATGAAATTAATTTTAGTCACTAGCAACACCAAAACTTTATGCAAAATGCACGTCGTTACATCTAAACCGTAGGTAATGTTTTGATATTTTAAAGATATGGTTAGTTAGACATTTAGGAGAATATCAAGAGTATACATTTGCACCTTATAACCGATCACACGTCTTAGAAAATATACATTCATTCTCAATGAAAATAGATATGTAAAAGTAAAATTAACAACTATGGTAACACTTGTCCTAAGAAATGTTTCAGTTGCTAAGAAGGTGCCTCTGAGATTCGTATATCGGAACAGTACAACGTTCGTAAAATATAGAAAGTTACAAGATCTAATTTCGTTATTTTGTATCATTAAACGTTTAACAGAATCTACAACTACAATAAAGGATCGTACGAGAAAAATTATATTAACAACAGATATAAACATTCAACACTTGTTAAAGATTTAGATTACTACAACTAAAAACCGCAATCGCCAACTACAATTTAAAAACGTACCTAATTTTATTTGGTCTCATTTTAGTAACATTTTCAAATAAGAAAATTATTTTGAAGAAATAATGTGGCCAGGTTTTGGCGCGATTTGGTGGCCATTTTGTTTTGGCGGGAATCGTGGGTTTTATGGAGAGAATACTCGTAAGCTTCGGAGTAGAGTGGCCAGTACGTTCGCCAAGCATTCGGCGCGTAAGGCGAGCTGTCCTTCAAGGGTGGAGTCTTGGTTCTGTGCTTGGGCTTTCTTCGCGTTGTGTTCGTGGATGATTTTGGCCATGTCCGCTCCGGCCAGCTCCTTGAAGGCAGCCGTCACGTCGTGCACTCGGAGGACCAGGTTCCGCGTTTGCAGCGGAGACGACGTGTGTCGGCCCAGCGCCTACAACAGATAATATACATGTGTTTTACACGTTACTACACAATTTCATAATGACCGTGATGAAACGGCCAGTTCCAAGAAAATATTTCGAGGAAGTGTGTCATTCACATACCAGCACTCGGCCAGCGTAGTAGATTACTAGAGCCCTGACTCACTCTTTGCGAGAGACGGCCCCGAGTTGCAGCAGTGGAAACACGCAAGGGAGCTGTCTATGCTGTCAAAATTCTTGGGATCAAATTATATCCGAACGTATCGTTGGTTTTGAATATTATGCTATCACCGAAAACGTAATTCTGTGGTCGTGTGAAGTGAGTGAAGTCAGAGTCCTGACCAAATAGGCGTCGCCCCCTTGGAGAGACTGCGCGACATGTCAAGTGATTTCGGGGGGCTAAAATTGTAGATAATATCAACCTGCGCTAGGTCCTCCGCAGTGGCGCGAGACAACCCGCGAGGGCGACGCGCGACGCCCCTCTTACAGAGGTTGCACGCCACGTCAAATGATTTCGGGGGAGGGGCACAATTGTAGCAACAGTCTACCTGCGCTAGGTCCTCGAGTCGCCACAGCGGCGCGAGACAAGCCGCGAGGGCGACGCCCCCCTTACAGAGGTTGCGCGCCACGTCAAATGATTTCGGGGGGGCTAAAATCGTAGCTAAAATGTACCTGCGCCAGGTCCTCGAGTCTCCGCAGCGGCGCGAGGCAGGCCGCCAGCGCGGCGGCGGCGGCGGCCGGCGCTCCGCCCAGCGCCCCCACCAGCGTGCGCGACGCGCCCACCAGCGACACCGCGCACGACGTCAACTCGCCGCGCGCGCGCTGCAAACACATCAACACCTTGCAAACACATCAACACCTTGCAAATACACATTGCATAAGAAAACACTAACAAATAATGTACTTGTATAAATGTCAATAAAGCACAAACCCCTAATCACCCATGTTAGGGATAATCTCGCGGGCCGAGCGAGGCCTTGCGCCCAGACATTAAAAAAAAACATTGCAATTCACCTGACATATTCAATTTCAAAGGAAAATAAATGAATACTTGAAATAACTTTAATTTAAAAAACCCGACTGCAAAAACGAACACATAAAAAAACATGTAATACAATAAGCTATCTAAGAACACTTGGGTGATTGAAACGGATCTAATGATATCTTAATTGTCAATATCCATCCAGCAGACAGAAACATCATTCAGGCAGAAACAACAACACTATATTAAACGTGTGGCCTACATTTAGTCGACTGAATTCATAAACAAATTTAGAAGCAAGCAATCCTTGCTTCTAAATTCATAAGCAAATTTAGAAGCAAGCAACACTAAAATGAATTCAGAATCAACAAAATTCAGTCGACTAAATTTAGCCTTATGTAACAAGAATTTTACCCTAAACTGTAGGTTTTTTTACAAAAAATATTGTGATCAAACCTTCAGCTGTTTATTTCTAGAAGCTGAAACAAATGTACTGTCATCTAAATAATTGACTTGTATTATTAACTTATATTTAATTTTGAGGAAAAGTAGAAAAAGAGTAATGGTGATTTGGAACTTACTTGAAATTTAATCTCGTCGATATCTTCCCCGCCGCCGTGCGCGTGCTGGTGCGAGCACTTCTGCGCGACCTGGTGCAGCCTCTGCAGCAGGCCCTCCACCGCCGCCTCGGTCTTACACAGCAGGCTCTCTATCGGCACGTGGCCGTTGTTCCCCGCGAACTCCGGGAACTTCACCGTCGGCGGCGACGGCGGCGTCGGGATATCGTCCAGATCCGGCTTCACATCATCCTTAAACCTCACGTGATTCTGAACCTTCGGAGTGGGGCTCGCACTATCCCGCCGAAACGATTTCCTATCAAACGGAGGACTAAAACCTTTCTGCTGATCGTTCCCGGCCGCACCGTTTAGTAAGTCCGGCCGGTTCGTAAACCGACGGTTCATTTGCGGGGAACACAAAGACAGCGCTGTCGACATCTCCTTGTTCTTCAATATCGTGTTCTTCGTCTCAGAGTGGGATCTCACGTGTCGGTTCTGCAACGTCATAGAACTGTAGTTCGGGGTCGACCGGAGGCTCTGAGATTCTTCTTCCGTCAGTCGGCTCTCGATCTCTAGGTTTCTGTAACTGTTCAAATTTCTCTGAAAATGTGGCGAACCGATGCTGGCCAGCCTCTGCTCGGGGTTTCTGACGGGGGATTGCTTCTGTGATTTCAGTCGGAGGACTTCGAGGCTCGGGACCGGAGGTAGCGGGGGTTTCTTGGGAGGCAGTAGCAGCGGCGGCGGCGGAGACAGCGGCCGGTGCTCGAGCCTGGGAGGTAGTTGCGGCGGGGTCTGCATGCTCTCGTTGAAGTCACACACGACTTTGTAATTTAACTTTCTATTGTTCAACGTGCTGAAGTGATTAGTAGGAATTTCTACAACACTCAATTCGTTGTTCGTACAGGTGAACGAGTTGGATCGCGGCCGCGGTGCGGGAGTGGGCGGCGTTTTCGGAGGTCGTTTTGGAGGTTCTCGGATTTCGGTGCTTTTTCTTCTGGGAGGGGGTCTGACTTCACACACATCGGGCATGGAATCGGAATTTTGTATTTGAGGTTCTATTTTTTCAGTCTCGTCGCTATTATCTTCGCTTTCGCTCTTATTCTTATCTTTACTACAACAAGAAAACATACCTTTTCTTTCTACCGTCGGATACTCTATCACGTGGGCGTTCCCGTTCGCCTGCTGCTTCTCGACCAAACTTTTTCTTCTAGTCTTCGGTGAATCTGATTTTCCCTGTACAATTTTATTTTTATCTTTCAATAGTAAACTATTTCTAGCGTCACTCAAACTTTTCGCAGTGAACATATTCCTAATCTCACTTACGCTAAGTGTTCCTTTCACAACTTCACCGTTAGAAGCTTTAATATCACCATTTTTACTAAGTTCACCCTTAGCTTCCGCTAATTGTGTTTGATTCACATAACTAACTTGATCTCTATCTAAGGTAGATGAATTAGAACCAGGCGGCGGCGGAATGATGTACGACAAAATTTCTTCAGGAGTTAGTTCTATTGCAGGGGTAACTTTCACAGTAGGTGGTTGTATTGTAACAGTAGCTATAAATTCGTCTAATTCCGATTTAGGGGCATTTGAAATATTTTCTAGTGAATTCGCCTTTTCGTCGGCGAAAGATGGCGGAACTACAGGCAAAATGTGAGGCACTTGTGTAGCACCATCCAATTCATCGGGGGTCTGTGGTGGAGGTATCAATGTTAAATCTATAAGCTCTGCATCTGCGTCTCCGTCGACGTTACTTTCTTGGTAATAAAATGGGTAATCTACTGCCGCTTCTTCTGTTTTACTACTTTTCTCTCTAAGCTCTTTTAAATATTCTCTAAGATTCGATTCTTTACTATCAGGTGCTGGATCAGGGCTATGTAAGCCAAAACTAGTCCGCACAGCCTTGTTTGTAGGTTTCTGATGTCTTCTTATTGGACTATTCGTAGGAGTACACAAGGAATCGTTATCACTTTCGGAATGCAGATCAGTATTTAAAGCTATCAGCGCATCAGTCAGTCCACATTTATTCAAAATAGCACTAAGATTTGATTGTCGATTTGTTCCATCGCTATTAACTGTTTCGTTCATTTCAGGTACATTCAGTACACTCAAACCTTGATTGATCGTTTCTGTCAGAAGCAGTAACGAGTCACTGTGTTTTAAAATACCGGGAGCGTCGTCTGCAGCCGACATTCTACTAGTATTAGATTCAGTGTCACTTTCTAAATGGTCTACACTTGTTTCTCTACCTACAAGCTCGTCTCTCAGTACTCCTTCGTGATATGCATCATCGGGATATGGATCACTATTCTCAGTTAAATATTGTTCCGAGTTTTCAACCAACTTCTGCATTTCTGCAACTCTTCTAAGCACTTCTTCATTTTTAGCTTCAACTAATCTTGGATTGCTTGCGTTCTCTAGCAACTCCATAGACAGAACACTTTGAAGATCAAAACCCATTCCATCATCGAGGTAACAAGCATCGTTGGGGTCGAATAATCTAAATTCGTCGTTTTTCTTGCATTTTTCGAAATGAACATCGTGTCCTAGGACGCCAGACTTTGAATCATAGCCGATGAGAGGAGAAGAGTTGTTGCTATGGTTTCTGTTGGCGATGCTAGAGTTCATGTTGGTGTCTAGGCTGGCTTTAGACTGGTCGGGGGTGGAATGATACGGAGGAGGCATGCTGAAGATCGCGTAATGTTTCTTAGAGAGTATGTTTTGATCGTCGTAGTACAAGTAGCTCCACTTAGCCGGTACGACGTTGTGTTGAGATAGATATGGCGGAGCTGAAATAAGAAATAAGAAGTACATTCAGTTCAGTAATCTCATGCAATGATGTCCACGATAGAAAATATATTTTATGAGTATTACCTATGTCTTCGGTGATGGGTTCTCTCTCCAACTCGACGTTTAGTTCTTGGCCTGTTGCTAGTCGGTAATATCTGAAATGAAATAATAAAAACTATGTGAAGGTTTTATTCTATGATTATTTTCTTATATCAAAGACAGGTTTACAGGTTTACACTGAGCCTTATTTTAATGGCAAGGGCCACTAGACTATGACGCATGACCTCAAATGATTAAACATGAATTTTGCATTGAGTAAAATGCCAGTTTCCTTGCGATATTTCCCTTTACCGTTAAAGCCACTAGTGACCAACTTACTTACCGTAAATATGTACCTAAATAAATAAATATAATTAGACATTCCTAGGACAACGCTAACTAGCCCAAAACTAACCAAAACTTGTAAAATCTGAGCCAGATAACTGATACAATCGTAGACACATATTTACGATACATGGAAAATTACGAAATATCTGATGCACGTCACTACAATTCAAGAAAGCGTACGTAACGAGTACGTACTAGGTTTGTAAAGATTTGCATGTGTGAAGAATACAGTGCGGTTGACGTCCACCCCCTGAGTAGACAGGTTCACGTGGTGTAAAGCTAATGAGACCTTTACGCATAAGCAAAAGGTTCACAGTTGTGTCTAATGGGCGATGACGAGCGACTTCCCAGCCGCGTCCCACTCCTACATGGGTGGTGCCTGCACCTGAGGGTCTACCGCTTAACTAAAACTGTGTTAACTTTCATATCGATATTTTCTTTTCACTTCAAATTATAGAGATAGCTATATATTAGATATATATTAGAGATAGATAGCAATAGCAAACCCAAAGCCGATTTAGTTAGGTGGTAGAAGGCCCGGGCCTCTACCGCCTAACGAAAAACGCTTTAACGCTTTGACGCTTTGACGTTGCTGTCTCTTTTCTTCTCGCTTAAAATGAAAGAGACGGCAATGCCAAAGCATCAAAACGTCAAAGCGTTTTTCGTTAGGCGGTAGACCCCCCGGTCCTAATACACAACATGGGGACGTCCGCCCCCTGAGCAGAAGTCCCGCGGAGTAAGCAGAGTGTACAGGTTTGCTCACCCGGCGATCACGAGCGGCATCTCTGCTGCGTCTCTCTCCTCCATGAGCAGCGCCAGCACCCGGTCCCGGCGCAGGAACACTGCCACGTCCGCCCCCTGGGCAGACCGCTTCACGCGGATGCCTTCCACCTCCTCCAGCGACGCTATCGATTGAGGCTAGAATAAGACAAAATCAAGTTGTAAATCTCACCCGCAGTTTTCCCAGGGTAGTTCCGGTTCCCGTTATAGTCCCATGATAAAAGTAGCCAGTGTGTTACGCCAGACTATAATTTTATTTAACTGTGCTACATATTACATGCCGAGCAAAAAAAATTCAGCTATCAAGAAGCGACTATTAGCCCCGCCGCATATACACTTGCCTTGGCCGTCAAGAGCCGTGTGCGAGTGGCAGTATTTAAAACCTATGACGCAGTACCAAACTCCGCACACGCTCATGTATATGGGCGCAAATTGTTATGTATTGCAAGTAATTATCTAATATTGTTTTTATTTCATTATACTGTAACAAAAATATCTAAAACTCGTTATATTGATGTCCAAATGGGTATTAGTAAATACAAAGCCTTCTTTAGAATTTAATAGATGTTGTATTGATTATTTACTAGTATTGACTATTTTGATATTTTTGTTACATGTCATTATTAGATTAGATATCTCGTAATATACTCTGTAAATGTTAAAACATGTTTTCTATTGTAATTATTGCTATTCTGAACAGTATTTGATATGTTTAAGCATAAATAAAACTTGTTGTTGTTTCATGCTTGTTAGTGGCGCCATCTATTTAGTGGTAACATTTGATAATATTAAATTAATAATGCATTTTAGGTAAATTAAATCATTAATAGTTGTTGTAAAATTCATTAAACTATTTGTTTGGAATATTAGACTGTATTTCTGTACTTGTTATGAAAGTATTTCTTAATTTGTTGTAAAACAATTTGTATTTGCTATAGTTATGTCGTGTATTGTAAGAATGATATAAAAGCGGGTGATTTTGTAAAAGAGGGTCACTTCGATACCAACGGCGAGAAATAAAACTATCTCATTTACTTTGAGATTTTATTCTGATGGAGTCTGAACATGGAAACCCTGGCGAATCTTCGACATGTACGTGCCTGCGTCGACACGTGAGAGCGAATGCGGAGTTTGGTCCTGCGTCATAGGTTTTTAAATCCTACCACTCGCGCTCGGCTCCTGGCAGCCAATGCGAGTGTGGGCATGTGCGGCGGGGCTTAGTGTCTTTAGACGCTCGAATATGGTTCGTGCGCGCCACGAATATGGTTTAAACGACTGTTGATGCTGTATATGCTTGAACACGTAAGAACACGCGCGGGCGCAGTGGCGGGTGTGAGCGCAGTAGATGTGGCGAGATCTTGTTCACGCTAGCCGCCAGACGTTTGCGCGACTATCAGAAGTTGAAAACAAGGACGACGATGTTTTATTTTTCACCAAAAAGTGACCGATGTGAACGTGTGAATGTGAATAAGCACTATATTGTCTCACCACGGAGGAGGCGCGGCCCACGATCTGGCTGAGCCCGAGGCGCGGAGACTCCAGCAGTATATCTGTATATAGGGGTCTCACCACGGAGGAGGCGCGGCCCACGATCTGGCTGAGCCCGAGGCGCGGAGACTCCAGCAGTATATCTGTATATAGGGGTCTCACCACGGAGGAGGCGCGGCCCACGATCTGGCTGAGCCCGAGGCGCGGAGACACCAGGAGCACCCGGTCCGGGCGCGCGCTGCTGAAGCACTTGGCTCCGTAGCTCGGCAGGTTCGCCACGATGTCCAGGTAGTGCAGCTTCGCCTGCAAACATTCACTCTTACATTCACCTACGATCATCCTCTAACAATTATTATTAAAAAAAACTTCCAGAAAAAAACAGATTTTCCGTGGGATAATGAACCTCATGAAAACATAACCAATGAACACGTAAATGAATGATGCTTGCTTGTAATACCAAGCTAGATGCTTAGCTTCCAGGAAAAAAAAAGATTCTTAGTGGGCTTTGAATGAAGCTCATCATCACGCTCGTAAATGAAAGATGCTTGTTTATAATGAAGTTTTTTTAAAATAAAGAGTGACGAGACGAGCAGGACATGTGCCTGATGGTAAGCAACATGCCTGCCACATAAGAGCACATTGACACGCAGCTATAGGAACATGAAGAATCCAAATCATTACCTAGCACTGTTCTGCGCTCGTCACCCAGAGATCTAAGATATTATATCTCTAAGCCCTGTACCTTCTCTGGAAACATTGCCCTTCAAACCGGAACACAGTAATGTTTGCACATTACTGCTTAGCGGTAGAATAACTGGCAAAAGGTGTGGTCCTTCCCCAGGCGGACTCTGCCAAGAGTCCTATCACTACAAAAGTTTACCGCTTAACCGTTTAAGTACCGCGTAGTTTGGGGTTAGGTGGTGTTGTATTGATTTATTGAAGTGAAAACTTCTCTTGGCGCGCCTAGACAGATTTTTCGTGGGGTGTCAATTGAATTCTAGGGTCACGCTCGGGTATGATAAGACATCTTCGGGTAAACTCAGGACCATGGCCATGCCATGATTGCCAGGCCACGCCCTCCGGTTACACTCGTGTAGTTTCCAAAGTAAGCTATTAAATTGTGAGTTATAAGTTTTCATTTCTGCCGGCAGTTCCTATGACTGCCAATTTTTTTATTCATGAAGGTCGGGCCCTGACCTGTAGTTGTGTGAGCAGCCTCGCCCCGCCGGTCATCTGCGCGTTGAGCTTGAGGAAGTGCGCCACCAGCCGGCGCAGCTCTTTGCGCTTCATGCTGTCTAGCAAACCGCTGGGGACGAACCGCTCCAGACCGAACTCCCGTCTGAAACACCACCATATGGGTATCATCAGAGACGTCGCTAGGCGTGGGCGAAGTGGGCCCTCGCCTACGACTTCGCACTGGTACTCGCACAGGCTGCAGTTTCACTGAGCCTCCACTGGGACAGAGTGGAGCAGTGCGGAGTGGGGCTGAGCTGTGAAAAAATGTGGCTGTTTCCACTGAAGCGGAGCGGAGCGTATTCCCATCGCCTGGTGCATGAGTGTTTTATACATGTTCTCTCATTCAAAAAATAAAACAATACTAAATTTAAAGGTCTGAAAATTTATAAAAAGATGATTTAAAACATTGTTAATTGTTTTCAATTACACTGATTATTATGTTTAAAAAACTGTTGAGATGTCCGGGTTCTGGGCTCTAAAATCCGGGGTTTTCATGAGTCTTGTCCTGGTCATGCGCGGTCCCAAGGGGGGGGGGGGGGGCGGGTCACAGGGGACATGACCCCCCCTCCAAAATCTGAGACTCTGTACTGGTGACCCCCTCCAAAGTTCAACGCTGGGACCGGTCCTGGTAGCCTTTAGCCTTTAGGTAAACTTTAGAGGTGGGAACCCGATATAGTGTGGTAGTACGCATATGTATGTGTGTGTGGTACTCACTCGACAGCCTTGACGGTGAGCTTGCTGGGCGACACGTTGTTGGCCAACGCGTGCTGATGCATGTGCAACGCTGCCAGCCGCAGCGCCACCTGACGACAGAATCGGGAGTTAGATAAAATAAGGAGAAAGAAAAATTACTTTAACTTCTTTTTACAGCTCTCCAACAGATTAACGACAGAAAGCTCTCTTTAGGACTATTACTAGATATGACAAAAGCATACGATAAGGTCTCCTACAAAATTTTACTTAATAAATTATATGGTTCTGGCGTGCGTGGACCTGCCTACCTGTGGTTCAAATCCTATTTATCCAATAGAAAACAAATAGTACAAATTGAAAACTTTAACTCGCAAACAAAGGAAATAAAAGCAATACGATCTGAGGAAAGAATGTTAACTAATTCAATACCCCAGGGTAGCGTCTTAGGATGCATTTTGTTCCTCATATACATAAACGATCTTCCAAAAATTCTAAATAAAAATGCCGAATTACCAGTACTGTTTGCAGACGATGTATCAATTTTAATCAAATGTGAAAAAGATCAAAACCCTAGCGAACTACTCAAAGAAACACTGAATAAAACAACAAAATGGCTATATGATCATAATTTAGATCTTAACGACAACAAAACCAAACTTATGAATTTTAAATCAAACCAAAGCCCTCCACTAAAATTTAGCTTACATTTTCGAAACACAATATTAGAAAAAGTAGATTCATTTAACCTCTTAGGACTGAACATAGATACACATTTAAATTGGAAATCCCATGTTGAACAAATTAAAACTAAACTATCACGATTTACTTACGCCCTCTTTGAAATTAAAAACAGCACTAATACACAAACAGCGTTAACTGCTTATTACGCATATGCAAACTCATGGCTGAAATATGGGGTGATGCTTTGGGGAAACAGCGTTAATGCAGAAGAATTATTTATAATGCAAAAGAAATGTCTCAGAATAATAGCTCACATAGATAATACCACCAGCTGCCGACCCCTCTTTCTGAAATACAACATACTCACCTTACCTTCACTTTATATCCAAGAACTATGCATTTTCGTCCATAAGAACAGCCACATCTTTATTAAAACTAAAGACACACATAATATAAATACGCGTCATAAAGAACGACTAGCTTTACCATACTCTAGAATAAAAATGTTAAATGAGAGCCCTCATTACATGGCTATTAAAGTTTTTAATAAATTACCACTTAGTATAAAAAACGAAACAATATTTTCTTTATTCAAATCTAAACTTAAGTCATTTTTAATTAAAAACAGCTTTTATTCCGTAAAAGAATATTTTAATAATAATACCTAATTTTCAATTTGAATAAAAATATATTTTAATAAACATTTAAAAATAAATATTTGAATGAAAGGTGTTACTTATCACATCTCGTATTATTATATAAATACGAGTAACATTAATGTTATTAAGTATAAATGTTATAGATAAATGTAAGCTATTTACTTCGATAATTATATTTTATTAGTTATAGTGTCTTAATGTACAAAACTCTCTTGTAGTTACCATTTAAGTACTTATTGTAACATTTTTGTCGCTTTTGTGACATTTGCAATGCCCGTAAAGGGCGACTAAGTTATAAGTTGCTATACCTATTACTATTGTAAGATCAAAATGTACACTTAGTGGCAAATAAAGATTTGAATTTGAATTTGAATTTGAATCCTATTAACATTAGTAATGTCAATGTTTGTTGCGTAATCACATCGTAATAGGGTACAATCCTCAAAAAATTAAGTAGCCCGTTAGTTAGATTGCCAAAAAATATTGTACCTACACGTATTTTTTCTTTTGTTTCCCAACAAAAAATGACGAAGATACAGCGCTTCGAAGTTTCGTGTGACGTCACTTGTGAGTACGATTTTTACTCACGAGTGACGTCGCGACCCCCCACTCTCGAAGTTTGATGGTCTATATCTTTGACGATTTTTAATATTATGAAAAAACAAAAAATACGTGTCCCATATTTTTCCATGATCTAGCTGACGGACTAAAGGCCGGGTCACACAGAGGCGATCCGGTAGCGATAGCGATCCGATAGCGATAGCGATCCGATACCGAGTATGGGATCGCGCCCGCTTGCTGTGTGTCAGGTCGCATACAAATTCGAACATTAGGTACAAAAAATATCGTCTCGCTATCGCTATCGGATCGCCTCTGTGTGACCCGGCTTTAATTAGGATGGTGTATTTTTGACCCAGTCCAAGTACCCTATTGTATGAACGGTTCGAGCTGAAATTTGAAACACATTTGTCTTGAAGAACACAAATGCATATTTTTATCCCGGGAAAATAACGGTACCGGGAACTACGTGGATAAAAAACACCGTGAGGCGTTGCTGGTAGACTAATAATTCAGAGATATTATCGATTTAAATAGAGAGATATCAGAGATTCCCCAGCCTTAGTTTGAGGAGAGTTGTTGGGTTAGGTTAGAAAAGGGAATGTACAAATAGAGAAGTAAATATCAATCAATACCTTCCATGAAAGAATGGAATCAATACCTGGGAAAGTACCATGTTTGTTATTCTACCCCCTAGCAGGAACGTGCTTTCACTATGTCCCGGTTAGAAGGGTCTTAAAGGGATAAAATATTATAGTCTTATAATGTACTCAATGCCATCTATCAACCGTAGAAATTACTTTTAAGCCCTCACTATGACAAGAAAAGTTCGCTAGTTCTACACCCACGGTGTAGATGGCGCTATTCTCAAATTCCTCTATAGTTTTGGTAACGGTTCTAATGCAAACCACTCTTGTGCGACGTCGTTGTATTCATTATTAGAAAAATAGAAATAGAAACATAGCACAGTTGTAACGGTGTTCCATTCCACCGTTCCCTTAAAGTAATCAAAAATAGACTGGCCGTCTTAGGAAACCTTTAAATCGTAAAACGGCCGTAGATGGTAAAACGGAACGGTGTCGCGGACCAATCGGGACGCGACAATTCAAACCACCCAATGGCGAGAGACGACGCCAAGGGGCTCACAATTATAAAAGAGAAGCGGACTGAAGGCAGAGGCCATTTTACAAATAATTTCTAATAACTATAAAAAGTGAAATAAAACTAAATGCTGTCCGAAAGCTTAAAAGTTATAAGTGCAACGAAAACCCCGTAGGGTAAGTGTTCCAATTTGCATTATGTATCGCTGTTGCATCACTGTTCATATTGCGTGTACAATTGTGTAAAACATATGGTGTATGAATTGTGCTATTTTTACTGCTCATCGAATTTGTCTGCCGATGATTTACGGGAGACCCCGCGACAGAACGATGTTCGTTTGGATTCAGCAAATTACATTATGACAATCAAACACGGGGTCAACGGCCGGCGAGTTCGATGAGTCGGAATCAAGGGTCATTGACCTACCCGTGTCTAGAAAAGTGAATGACGGTTGATTTTCTTTCGACCGTTATAAACTTTCCTGCTATTCCTCATACTTATGCTTCTTTATGTAAGTGTGATTTACTCAGTGTACAACCAAAATGT
This sequence comes from Ectropis crepuscularia, assembly GCA_963693475.1. Classification (NCBI taxonomy): domain Eukaryota; kingdom Metazoa; phylum Arthropoda; class Insecta; order Lepidoptera; family Geometridae; genus Ectropis; species Ectropis crepuscularia. The sequence continues at coordinate 27,500,624 of OY856353.1, read as the reverse complement.
AAAGATAACTGCCTCATCATGATTATCAATCACGAGCGGACCACTTTGGGTCCTGTTCCGCCTCGACGAAGCAAGCCGCGGATGTCGCAGTTATCTTCGTATTGGGGGACGGCATTCTAATGGTCACCTTCGACCAATTCCAGGGTTCCAGCACCGGGTTGAGTCCCTAACGGCCACTCTTACGGCTGGCTGATGCACAGAGGGAACTATCAATCTTGAAGTAGTAGCCTGCACACCCTTCGGATGAGACCGAGGAGCTACCCCGTGTAGGACACAAGGAGCACCATCGCCATGTCCAGCTGCCACCACTGAATCCCCCAGAAGGACTGCGACCCGACCCTCCGCGGCTTACACAGGCCAGTGTGTCCCACCTAGATAGCCATATGAATCTCTCGATTAGCAAACGAACCCTTACTACTTGTGGATCTATATCCAGACTAAATTTGGCCATCCAGCCATGGGAACCAAGGTTTCATTGGCGCCCAACTACTAAGTTTGCAATCGAGTCGGTTTATATTGTTTTTTAAGGTGTGCTATTGATAATTTATGGTGTTGGCTATAATCTTCTAGATCTAAGGCAATTTTTGTGTGTAAAATTACCTTGTGTGTGGATAATTTCAACTACTTACCTATATTCTTTACTATACCCACAACTATTTTTATAATTTTTTTTTCATAGATTTTTCTGGAAGTTAGTAGTTAATGACCACACATCGGGTACTTCTTATTATAGGGTACTTATATTTTTTTCTAGGGTGACCTACCTCACCACTGCTATTGCTGTTAAACCAATAGTACTTCTGCATTGTGATATTGCATATTAATAGCCTAATACTTTCTAGGTACTAGTGAATGTGTGATATATCCTTTTAATTTTTTCAAATTTTTTTACAGTTTTTTTAAGTTGTAAGAACACTTTGGTTCTTTTACAAAACTTTTTAACTACCTGAAGGATGATTTCCCTATCGGATATTCCCACATTAACTTTTAATTATATTAAATTGCTTCTGCAATTAACATTGTGTCATTACTATGACAACCTTACATTTCTATTGTTGTACTCAAATTGGAACACATACCTAAACTAAATAATGCTATCTAAAATTAATAATGCTACTTAAAAATTAAATAATGTTATCTGAAACTAATAATGTTACCTAAAACTAAATAATGACATCTGAAACAAATAATACTACTTAAACTGAATAATGCTATCTAAAATTAATAATGCTACTTAAAACTTAATAATGTTATCTGAAACTAATAATGTTACCTAAAACTAAATATTGATGACTAAAACTAATAATACTACCTAAAAAAACTAAGTAATACTGTCTATACTAAATAAAATAAAGTCTAAACTAATTAATACTATCTAAACTTGCTAATGTAGTCTAAACTAAATAATACGGCTTCAATAATCATTAAATACTGTTTAAGCTAATTGATGCTGTACCATCAACCTCTCTAATAATAATTCTAAATCTAATACTAAATAATCTAAACATAAATAACTTTTTATACGTTCCGTCTAAGTTGGGGACAAAACATTATGCTGGAGTGTACTCGTAGTTACAGGTTCTCTGACACTATTAGGTGTAAGTGAATACCGCTCACTAACGGCGGATTCACATACTAACAACATTCAGTTACAGTCTACCCTGTAACGTGTTGAATGCCTGATGTTAGACCTAGATAGTGTCACCTTCTCTAAAAATCCTATGCTAGTGCTCGGAAAATCGACGAGTGTGGTGTCGGTCACAGCATGGATTTGCATTTGCCCTAGGCGCAAATGAACTTGTTATGTGCCCGGAAAGTCGGTAAGGGGGAGCACCGATCACATTAACAAACTCTTTAAGTGAATACGTCCTCTAAAGGCGTGATTCACATACTCTTAACATTCAGGGTCAGTCGAACCTCTACAAGTGTTCGGGTGCCCGATGTTAAGCCTAACTTGTTATGTGCCCGGAAAGTCGGTAAGGGGAGCACCGATCACATTAACAAACTCTTAAAGTGAATACGTACACTAACGCGTAATTCACAAACTTTTAACATCCAAGGTCACTCAAACCTCTAAAAGTGTTTGATACCCGATGTTAAACCTAGATAGCATGGCTATCCTTAGAAATCCTGGATCTAAAACTACAGTTGACCCTAAAGGTCAAAGCCCAGCTAATGATTGTCCTTACAACACTCTACAGATACCAGGAACACAGAAGGTATACTCTCTAGACAGCCGAAAAGTTCAAGAAACTTTTCTCCGGATTTTCCTTAGGAAAAATCCTGACCTAAAAAGGGGGGTATGTAACGGTGTTCCATTCCACCGTTCCCTTAAAGTAATCAAAAATAGACTGGCCGTCTTAGGAAACCTTTAAATCGTAAAACGGCCGTAGATGGTAAAACGGAACGGTGTCGCGGACCAATCGGGACGCGACAATTCAAACCACCCAATGGCGAGAGACGACGCCAAGGGGCTCACAATTATAAAAGAGAAGCGGACTGAAGGCAGAGGCCATTTTACAAATAATTTCTAATAACTATAAAAAGTGAAATAAAACTAAATGCTGTCCGAAAGCTTAAAAGTTATAAGTGCAACGAAAACCCCGTAGGGTAAGTGTTCCAATTTGCATTATGTATCGCTGTTGCATCACTGTTCATATTGCGTGTACAATTGTGTAAAACATATGGTGTATGAATTGTGCTATTTTTACTGCTCATCGAATTTGTCTGCCGATGATTTACGGGAGACCCCGCGACAGAACGATGTTCGTTTGGATTCAGCAAATTACATTATGACAATCAAACACGGGGTCAACGGCCGGCGAGTTCGATGAGTCGGAATCAAGGGTCATTGACCTACCCGTGTCTAGAAAAGTGAATGACGGTTGATTTTCTTTCGACCGTTATAAACTTTCCTGCTATTCCTCATACTTATGCTTCTTTATGTAAGTGTGATTTACTCAGTGTACAACCAAAATGTAAAGATAACTGCCTCATCATGATTATCAATCACGAGCGGACCACTTTGGGTCCTGTTCCGCCTCGACGAAGCAAGCCGCGGATGTCGCAGTTATCTTCGTATTGGGGGACGGCATTCTAATGGTCACCTTCGACCAATTCCAGGGTTCCAGCACCGGGTTGAGTCCCTAACGGCCACTCTTACGGCTGGCTGATGCACAGAGGGAACTATCAATCTTGAAGTAGTAGCCTGCACACCCTTCGGATGAGACAGAGGAGCTACCCCGTGTAGGACACAAGGAGCACCATCGCCATGTCCAGCTGCCACCACTGAACCCCCCAGAAGGACTGCGACCCGACCCTCCGCGGCTTACACAGGCCAGTGTGTCCCACCAGAATTGCACTATAATCCACTCGAATTGCAAACGACCCCGACCCTCTCTTTAATTCTACTTATACTACCCCCAGAACTACCACTACATTTAGACCACCCATCCAGTGGTAACTGTAAACTTATACGATAATAAAATCTAAGTAGTTAAACTTGCGGTTTTATTAACAACTCTTATAATTACTTCTACTCATGTTCACCGGAGCTAGCTTGGATACTCTCTCTATCTTTTAACTCAACCAACTAGCGAGGTTTCACAGTCTATTAAATTCTTTATACTATGTTACTAGTCTTCGTCAGAAAGAATGTACTCAACTCAATGTATCCACTGTCGGAATTATTTTTAAGCCTAGTGCGATTAGTCAGATGCAAGAAAAGTTCGCTAGTTCGACACTGACGCGGTAGATGGCGCTAATCTAATTTTTTTTCTTACCTCAGGTTGTAGTTCTGGCGCGAACCGTTCTTGAGCGACGTCGTTACAGCACTGGAGGTAGAGGTAGTCCAGAGCCGCCAGGTCTCTCTGGGCGAGCTCTGCGGCTGAAGACGGCATGAACACCACACGGAACAGGCACCGCATCTTGTGGGAGCCGGGACGCGCCGCGATCTGGGAAACCATTGGTAATCAATTAGTTATTTAGTTAGAAACAGATTAGTTTGGAACGCCTGAACGGATCGGGTTGAAACACAGTTAGATTATAGTCTGGAATAGTATACAGGCTACTTTTTATCACGGGAAATAACGTGAACGGGAATCGCGCCGATAAAACCACAGTAAATATAATAAATCAGAAAAAAGACATCAAGCGATAAAAAACAAATTGGTTGATTTTACGCCTTTCAATATTTGGCATTAAAATGGCTATTAAAAACGGAGTCTCAATACCAAGTGTTTATTTTTTAAAAGGGGTTAATAAGAATGAGCAAACCTAAATTCATAAGCATAATAATAATAACTTTCTAAATTATGTATTTGACATGATAATGTTTGTGTTATTAAGTCAAGTACTATGTGACACATATTGCACGCCCGTAATTGGGCACACTGTTTGTACCTATCCCTAAGATACTATAAGATCTTTGTAAACACAGTATGGCAATAAATAAATTCTTATTCTTATTCAAACAATATCAAAATCGGTACATCAGTTCAGGTGTTATGCCACAGACAGATACACACAGATACGTCAAACTTATAACACCCAGTTGTTATTTCATTGGGAAAAAAACTATATTTTTAATGAATAAATATTGGGGGATATTTCTCACACAACAACTATCTAATCCTAAACTAACCATAGCTTGTACTAGTTACGACGAGTAGAGAGCTGTTACCACTAATATTATAAACGATAAACGCGAAAGTAAGTTTGTTTGTAACGTTTTCACGCGACATCTACTTAACCGATCATCATGTAACTTTATACATATTCTTGAAGAGCTTAGAAGTGACATAGATTACTTTTATCCCGGGGATATAACGGGATCGGAAACCACGCGGGTGAAGCCACGGGGCACTGCTAGTACTTATATATTTGTAAATACATAAATAATAATAAATAAATAATATTGGTGGACAATTCACACACGCGTTGTGTGTGAATTGTCCACCTTCCACACATCTGACCCCAAACTAACCAAAGCTTGTACGATGGCGGCCAGATAGCTGAAATAATACTTATATTATAGTTTTAAATACATACTTATTATACATAGAAACACCCAGACACAGTGCAAACATTTGAATTCATCACACAAATATTTGCACTGGGTGGGAATCGAACCCACGACCTTCGGCTTCGCAGGCAGAGCTACTACCCACTAAGCCACAAGGCCAGTCTACACAAATAATAATACATAATACTTATACACATAAACATTTTGTATCGCTACTCACTCGTGCCAAAGACTCTTTAGGATCCAGAAGCGTCAGTTTGTTCCTCCTCAGGCTCTTGACGTGTTCCACGACCAGGCTGAAGTGTTCGTCCGCTGCGAGGCACAGCTTGTCCTTCAGGCTGGTGACCACGTCGGCCACCGTGGTCGTCGTGTCGTACTTGAAGGACTTCGTCTGACCGTTCTCCAGGAACACCTTCAGGACGTTCGCCATGGGAGGCAGGCAGAGGTCGCCCAGGGAGAATGCTGATGGCTGGAAGGTAAAAGTTTCATTGTAATGACTTGTTTCGTTCTCCAAATTAGGCATATCGGTAAGTGTACAGACTGATGCAAGATTTAATGCGATTACAACATCATCATCAACATCAACAGCCCACTAAACGTTCCCACTGCTGGGACTCGGGGCCTTCTCTCGCAAGGAGAGAGTTAAGGCCATAATCCACCACGCTGGCCCAGTGCGGGTTGGCGGATGACACATGACTTCGAAAGATTCTAGGTACATGTCGATTTCCTCACGATGTTTTCCTTCACCGTTTTAAGTTAGCGGCATTACGCACATGACTTCGAAAAGACAGTGGTGCGTGTGGGGTTTGAACCCGGGGTCTCCGGATCGGCAGCCGCCGTTCTCCCGACTAGACCACCGTAATTTCTCCATCCAACAATAGGAGCGCCATTGAGTTGGACTGAGTGCTGCGGACAAAAGCGTAGACCTTCTCAAGGGGGTTGCCTCTGTTGCCTCAGCGAACCACACGCGGGGCGACTTTGCGCGAAGTCTGGCTCAATTCGTCGCGGACAGCAGCGCCGATCTTCTCATGGGTTTGCCTCTGTCCAGTGATAATTACTGACTGAGTGACTGAGAAGAATACTCACAGGGTACATAGGAGCACCATTGAGTTGAACCGAATGAGCGCAGCGAACGTGTGGCGGCCTTGCGCTAAGTGTAGGTAGCTTCACCGCAGATAACAGTATCGACCTCCGCAAGGAGCTGTTTGTGTCCAGTGAGAAGAATACTCACAGTGAACCGCACACGTGGTGGCCTGGCACGAAGCCTGGCCCGCTTGGCCGCAGACAGGAGCGCGGACCTCCTCATAGGGTTGCCTCTGTCCAGTGATAACGACTGAGAAGAATACTTACAGGATACATTGGAGCACCATTGAGCTGGACTGAATCAGCGAACCGCACACGTGGCGGCCTGGCGCGAAGCCTGGCCCGCTTGGCCGCAGACAGGAGCGCCGACCTCCTCGTGGGGTTGCCAGTCCTGGCCGGCTGGCAGACGCGCAGGGTGACCCGCTCCGAGCACGCTCGCACAGCAGATATTACGTGTTCTCTCGCGGCGAGGCTCACGTCTTCACCGTTCACACAGAGGATCTGGTCGCCAGGTTCCAACTGAAATATTGGACGATATAGATAATTAGAGCCACAAATCTACTGTATATCTTTTTTTTGCAATGATAGGTTTGCTTTTGACCACCATCTCGCATAATGTTAATGGTCTACGATGGAGTGTGCTTACCTACGGGATACCGATTCCCTCTCGATTTGAAGACACCAACCGTCGGAATAAAACACTTTTTTGAGCTAACTGTAGTCCGATAAAGAGGAGTTATGGTGTGTGCTAATGCAATGTATAATAAGTCAGCCGAAATCAGATAATAATCTAAATGAGGTCGTACCGTCTGTGGTGCCCTTGCGGTAGTACTTGTTGAATATCGTAAGATTAGATTAGTAGGGTATTGTGCCGTCTGCGGAAGCCCAAAGTTTGGTAAGCGTAGAGGGCACTTAAGACCTGAGGCCAATTGCCATAGTATAACGAAACGTTACGACTGGTATAGTCGGCAGGACGCCAGCTGCCGATTCGGAGCCCCTAGTTCGAATACCACACGCTCCACTGTCATTTCAAAGTCATGTGCGTAATGCCACTACCATAAAAACGGCGAAGGAAAACCTCTAGAAAACTGACAAGGTCCTAGAATCATTCAAGGTCATGCATCATCCACCAACCAGCACTGGGTTAGCGTGCTGGATCGCCTTGGCTCTCACCTTGCGAGATAAGACCCTGAGTCACAGAAATTGGAACATGTAGTTGTCTCCTTATGGCACTACCATAGGTCCCTTTAAAAGAAATTTAGTTACCTTGCCCACACTGGGAGAGTTGTCGGTGACGAACCGCACTAGGACGGGTTTCTCGGAGCCGGCCACGAACCCGAACCCCAGCTCAGGGTCTCTCTCCAGCACCACGTCGCGGGGCGCGGGGGGAGACTCGCAGGAACAGCCTTCGGGGGCCACGTACGTTGTGGTCTTGTTGACATGACTGGAAATTATAGATATTAATGGTTTATTGCTCCATCACGTCGTAACGTATGAACGGATCGAGCTGAATTTTGGAACACAAATAGTAGTAATCACCTTTTATACCGAGAAAATAACGGGAACGGGAACTGCGCGGGTAAAACCGCGTCACGCTGGTAGATTTATAATTATATGAATAAAATAACTTAACATAGGACATTGATAGTGGTGTTCTTGGGAATGGAAAGTTTTTGACGTGACAACGTCTTATAATTCGATGAAGCCGGCTGCACGCCCGCAAAACATGACGTCATGTAACGTTAACGCCGTTACCTCGCCGCCGGCGTTACCTCGCTCTAAGGCGTAGTTGAAGTTGTCACGTTTAACTAACGTCAGTAACCCGACTTTACAGACAACCATTTTTTGTTTATATACCTGACCGCCACCTCGTCTGATTTTAAGTGACGATGCTGTCTATAATAGAGCGTGCTTACCTAGAAGAAACCGATTCACACTCAATTTGAAAACACCGAAACTGTAACAATCGGGGAAAACTCACTCAAGCAATGCATTCCACTGAGATGCATAGATATTAGTGGCACAGTAGTAGTGTCGTTTGCAGCCTGCACTTCGCGGCCTGCGGTCTGTCTTGGACTTGTGCTTTTCACATTGACAAATTTCTAATACATAATATGCTATGTACTAACTTGATGTAGTAAGACTTCCCCCTGGCGTCGAGTGCCTGCTCCCAGCCATAAGGCAGTTCCTCCTCCTCAGGACCCTGGGAGCTGCCGCTCGCGCTGCCGTCCCTGGCAGGCCAGCTCTCCGCGGGGGGCAGCCAGCTCGCCGTGCGGGTGATGTGGCTGGAGACAGAGGGAGAAAGAGTTAGATGTGTGAGTTAGCAGACAGAGCAAGAGTAACTTGGTGAATTGGAATGATGACGGGGCCAAAAATATACCAAATTTAGTCCTTCAGGAATGGACTTCATGGAAAATATGGGACACGTATTTTTTGGTTTTGTCAAATTACTAAAAATCGACAAAGATTTAGAAATTTAGATCACCAAACTTCCGGAGTGTGGGGTGTGACTAGGGCATGGATACCGGTATTCGGTATTACCGAAATACCGATAATACCGGACTATTTAAGGCAATTCTGAATACCGGTATTGAAATTGCAAATACCGGTTTTTCGGTATTTTGAATAAAGAAATTAAATTCATAAATAAAACCCATAAGGCAGCTCTAGACTACGAAAATAACAATCAATAATCAAGTGCAATTCATTTTATGATTGTAAACTTGATGAGCGGCAGTCTTACGTCATTTTTTTCATGGTTCACACGAAATAGTGTAAATATATTAATAAAAACTTGTTTTGCACTAAAAAGAGTAACATAAAGTATTTTTAACCCCCGACAAAAAAGGGGTGTTATAAGTTTGACGTCGATGTCTGTCTGTCAGTATCTCTGTCTGTCTCTGTGTGTGTCTGTCTGTGGCACCGTAGAGCTCAAACGGATGGGCCGATTATGCTGTTTTTTTTTTGTTTAAAGGTTAATTCCCGTGCGGTGGTTCTTAGCTATGTTTAGTTAATATCGATTCAAGATGGCCGCCTCCAGAAAGTATCTAAATTTATTAAAAAATATACAAAATTTCTTCACGACCTCCCTCAATATGGGTAATCAAATGATAAGGCTTGACTAGTAAAATACTATACACTGACAAGTTTTGGCCGATCCAAGATGGCCGCCACAAGAAATGGCGAATTACATTATTATTTTCACTACTACTTCAATACGGGTATCAAAAGAAAGGACTTGACTAGTAGAATGTCGTACAGATTACAAATTCGAGGAAGTCGGGGGTAAATCATTTTTTTTTATTTTGGTCTTGTGATGCATATCAACTAAACCAACTTCAAAACCACAAATAGGCACTCAAAAGCGAAAAATAAATTATTATAACTATTTTAAGCGCTACTCACTCACCTGTTTGAGGTCGATACCAGCCATACCAACCATACCAACCATAAATACTATCTACCTACAAGTAATTGCACTACTTACTAGGTACATAACATCTACCTACTAGCTTTTTCACTTGACTACTACGATCAAATAGATGAGTGAGTTGGACTTATAATAGTTACATTAATTTATTTTTCGCTTTTGAGTGCTGTTTTGTAGTTTTGAAGTTGGTTTAATTTTTCGTATAAAACTAACGAGCGTAAACTAGTTTAAAATGTATGCGTATGTATTGATATTTGTTTAACTTTAGAGTTTGAAATGCTAAATTAAGTAGGTAGGTACCGGATTTACTATACCGAATAGCTGAAGTATAATACCGAAAAACCGGGATCCCGGTTTAAAAAATGTTAATACCGGTTTTGTCAGAAGTCCAATACCGCCATGCCCTAGATGTGACGTCACGTCTCGGTTAAAATCGTACAACGAAGTGACGTCACTCGAGATTTTAAGTACTAAGTACTATATCTTAATTTCTTGGACATTTTTTGTTTGTGAAACAAATGAAGAATAGTTTTTCATAATCTAACTGTTGGAACAATAAACATATTTTTTGTATTATTGTTATTTTGTTTGACTTTCGAGTTTAATTCCCTTTTCGAAAATGTATTAAGGTACGATAAATTTCAAAATACAAAAAAAAGAAACTGATATTTATTTGATAACTGATATTTTAATATTTTAAAAAGAAAATACAAAAAAAGTATATTCAGTGAAAATTAAACAATTGAAAGTGTGTGTGTGTGTGATCTTCACAAGAAGTTTTGGCAAGAAAGCTGCTAATGGCATCTATGACACTAATATTCTATTAACGATTCTGTTTATTTGAATGCGTTAATCTCAGGAGCTACTAGATCGATTTCAATCATTCTTTCACCATTGGATATGCACATGAATCCTTAGTGCTATCGGGTGAAGCCGGGCGGACCACTAGTTGGATAATATACGTTTTCTCTTGTCGATAAATTAAGAAACATTACCAGTCCGAACAATTTGTTATTCTGGTGTCCATTTAAAAGATTGCAACCATCCAATCTCGTAGAAATGGCTCCCGGAGTCGATCCGAGCGAATGGATTGACCGATGCAGGGATTTATCGCGGTTACACTTTCCTGCACTAAATTAACCGATAACCTTTGAGAACTGCTGACCAGAACCAGATGGAAAGATTAACTAAACGGCTACAAATACCCATCAGTTTACAATAGCCGTTTACAATTTCAGGCAGATCACAATAGCCATCAAAAAATAACGAAAGGAGGAGGAAAAAAGTCGTGTCTAGTACTAATTAAAAACGAAAATGAAACAAATGAACTGCTATCTTGCAAGAGATAGTATGTTTAAGCCATCTAATTATATTTTCTGCTGGCATTGAGGACCCTCTTTTACAAGAAAAGCGTCAATTTCATAACGCTAGCCAAGTCCGGGTTAGTGGATGTATATGTCTAACAAAGGCAGATGTTTATTTTTTTAACAAAAAAAATATTGAGTGAGTAGTTGGTTTCATGAACTTGAATTAAATTACAATGTGTACTTAGGACACACACTCGAACTAGAAAAAAACAATTTCGGGAGTAAGATCATATTCAGCTAGGCTGGCAGCATTCGTAACGGCTAAAGTTAAAGTTAAGTAAAGTTACAGCTGATCTAGTCGGGAGAACGGCGCGGCGCCTGCCGATCCGGAGACCCCGGATTCAAACCCCACACGCACCACTATCTTTTCGAAATCATGTGCGTAATGCCTACTTAAAACGGTGAAGGAAAACATCGTGAAAAAACCGACATGTACCTAGAATCTTTCGAAGTCTTGTGTCATCCACCAACCCGGACTGGGCAAGCGTGGTGGATTAACTCTCTCCTTGCGAGAGAAAGCCCCGAGTCCCAGCAACACTGCTGGGACTGAATGTTCTAACGAACATTTAATGAGCTTTTGATGATGATGATGAGCAGCATTCACCGAATTACGTCGTGACTTCTCGTCATATATCTTCCAAAGTCTAAAGACACAAGTCTTCGATCAGTGTGTCCTCACTGATCGAAGACTTATCTACGGAGCCGAAACGTAGACACCGATGGTTACAAAGCAGCGGTCCAGTTCAAAGTAGCTCTATAGAAAGAGTAAAGCTTGGAGTTTTTCTGAGAGATCGATTTGGAACGAAGTTATAAGTCTGAGAACTAAAGTTATCGATATTGCATTAGCCATCGATATAAATGAATCAATAAATATAATTGATTTATATCGATGGCATTAGCGAACTGAAGCGGCAGTAGGCCGGTCAAATCTATCGCAAAACCCATTACCGATGGTGTGGTTTATAATGTAGATGATGCGTTCTTGAGTGGAAAGTGACTACACCCTGAGACTAGATGAAGTGACGATAAACGTTAGACAGCTGGTTGGAGTAAGCTTAGGATCTGATTAGTGCCATGAGAGCAAGCCCATGTCCAGCGTGGACTAGAATAGGCAGATGATGATGACCAAGTATTTTTTTTTACGTTTTAATAGTTTTTACTTGACCACCATCTCATCTGATGTCAAGCGACGTTGCGGTCTACGATGGAGCGTGCTTACCTAGAAGAAACAGATTCAATCTAGATTTGAAGACACCAACATTGTACCCATGCAGGCAACGCATTCCAAAAACTAGTTCCTATACCAAAAGTAGAGTTAAACCTCTTCGTTCAAATCTTTGAACGAGCGAACTACGAGCAGCCCGATAGAAAAAGGACAAGGTATCAGATCATGCAGATCAGTTGCACACTCTGTGAAGTGTATTCGATAAAAAAAAGTGACAAACTAGCAATTTTGCGACGATATTCAAGACTTTGAAGTCTTTTGATGTCAGATGGCATAAATATATCCTCGAATGATGTTTCTCTCGGGACATAAATAATATTTATTTCATGTCGATGTTTTCCTGCATCATTATAGGACATGGCACATGATAATGAAAAACACTCAAGACAGGGTTTGAACCTTGCCTTAGGCTAGTGAAATGGAGCGTTCGCGGCCAATTGCTACAAGCTTTGATGAAACTAAGTAAACGAAGATAAGGTACGCTCTAATATAAAGACAGCATAATGTAACGAAAATCTCACACAAGTATACGCAATGTGCACACAGCTTCACGTGAGAGACGTTTGAATGAATGACAAAGACATCATGACAAGTAGGCAGTAGGTGGAAATGAGATAGCTATACATCACATTTGTTTAGATATTTTTTTCGACAAGAATAGAAAGACATACAAATGCACTGGCGTGAAAGAGACAAAATAGCCGCAACTAACATATCGCCGGTCGTGTTGCACTCTTACGCTGTATGTATATCTGTCTCTTTTTAGAAATGGCCAATTGTAAAATGGTTTCCAACAGAAAAATAATTTTAGATGTAATAATCATTGAACTGTTATGGAAATAAGAAATAATTAAAGATTTTGTGTACTTACGCATGAAAAGTGATACCATGGAACTTGTTCTTGGTCTTTGAACTGTTGTGCACCTTGCAAAAGCAGAATAAGACATTATTACGGCTCATATCGGATTTTGTTGAATTGTTAGCGAACGTCCACTCAACTTGTGGCTCCTGTTGCGACTGAGACTCAATCAGGAGACGTCACCTGATTTTACATTGTGATCGTAGATGAGCGCGTGCCGCTTCTTAGTGTTTTAAGAGTTCAATGGCTACAAGGCTTATCTTTATACAAGTACGAAATATTATTCTATCGCATAGACTAAGCTTAGCCCGGGAAGACATTAGCGGTAAATATATCCGTAATGGCCTGCTTTGCATTAACCGTTTTAGATATCGCGTTTTAGTTCTTTGTGTTATTTATAACGGTTATTTTAAAAGCTGTTTCGTTATTTTTGCAGACAACAGACAACCCACGCCAAACTGTTGATTTGAGACATCCCTTTGCACGTGTTTCGAATTGTCTATTAAAATATCCCTACATTTAGTCGAAAAATGCTCGGCGTAATTATGAAAATAAGGTTTTGTTAAATATCGTTGTTTATGAGAGATTATTTTTCTGTAAAATGTGAGCGATAATATAATGCTTTTGATCTACAGTGAAATAAACAATGGAAATAAAAGTGTACGTCAAACAATGTTAAGAAACAGTATTCATTAAACCCTTTTTTTTAAATACAAGCAGCGTCCTGCGGTTTCACCCGCGTAATACCAGTTCCCGTCAATTTTTCGGGATGAAAAGTAGCATATATGTTTGTTATTCCAGACATATAACAAACCTATAAGTTGTTATATAAGTGGGCGCAGACCTTAAGCCTGCGTAGCCGTAGGTTCGATTCCCATCCTGCGCAAATATGTATGTATTTGATGATTACAAATATCTATTCTGTGTTTATTTAATATGTATTTACCACTATATAAGTATTTCATCAGTTTTACTATTTGGCTCCTATGGTTAAGCCCTCTAAGTTTTTCACAAAGGTTAAGGTATCTCACAAAAATGAAATATCCATTTCTCGTTCCTTACGGCTGGTGTAATACTATCGCCTCCACTAATGCGAACCGTCTTTGATCGCAGATTGCATTATTAACGGGCAAGGCGAGCAATAACCGAACATAACCCATCCGAGAGTTCAATCGTTAAACCGATTAGGGGCTGTATTCCCGATAACTAATGAACAAATCTCGCGAGTTTTTCAGTATCATTTGAATAACATAATTTTTCCGAAAAAAAACTGATTTTAATATAAAATTAAGATTTAAATTCAGACTCAGAAGAAGCCTAATTTTTTAGTTAATACTCCAAAAAGCACTATGTACACAGATTTTGATAAAATTTACTTCTGAACAATGATCTATCAAACAAAAAAAGAACCATCAAAATTGATTCACAATGGATCTATCATGAAAATGGATGAATTGGAGCTATCGCGTAACATACAAAAAAAAGACAACCGAACTGAGAGCCTCCTCATTTTTGTAGTCGGCTAAAAATGAGAAACAGTTTATTGTGATAAAAACTTTACCTAAAATCAAAACTAACGATGGACCCCATTCTCAAGACCCCGTTCAAAAGTAAAACCAATTCAGTCACCGTCTACTGACCTCATGACTGGAAACCATGTTGTAAAACCATAGGTCAAATTATACTGGCGGTTGGTCATGTTTTGGTCATTGGTCTAAGGGAATAACGCGCCAGATAGCAGTTTAGTTAACTTTTACTGACCGCTGGCTCGCACTATTATGTTGATTTATAGGAGAAATAAAGGATACCAGCGATATAACGGCGAATTTCTGTGACCAGGGCCTTTAGGTTGTGTTCAACGTCCACTGTATATATGTAGCTAAACGAAACGCGGGGATAATTGGACATTTTATCAAAGACAATGACTCTTTGCCAACTAACTGTGTACATTACATGAATAAACACATAACTATTATCATATCACTGTGTTACAGTATTTTCGCAAATTATTTTGATTTTATTGTTTACTAATTCGAATGCTTGAATTTGAAATTTGTTATTTCAACACTGAAAGATATAGTCACATCACCTAATGCTGCTTGCATGTTACTAAATAAAAAAATAATTCATTAAAAATACCAAAATGATTATAAGAGTCAAAAACATAATTAAAAAAGTATGTTATACAAAGAATCATATAACCCACCCTTAACGGCACCCGGCACAAAGGTGCCCCATTAGGAGTAATTAATTTGTTTTTTTACCTTTTCCTTTTATTTTTGTTGTCATTTGATATTTTACAGTTTTTATTTGACACTAGTGTACCGTGCCACGCTGTTACGCTCCTGTTACGGTTCGTTACAGAAGCAAGACATTGTTAAAACAATCTTTGAATCAGGTTGTATGTAAATCATGTCGACATTTAAAATATAGATTTTTTGAGTTTTGAAGTGTACGCATAATAAGATATTTTTAAATAAGATTAGATGTATTTATTGTATGATCCTGCCAATATTACACAATGTTTAGATGTTTGTTGCTTATCAAATCGGAACCTCTGAACGGATCGTTTTGAAATTCAGAACAGATTATGGGTTGGAATAACACATACATACATACCTACTCGTATATGTATGCCACTACACTTGTTCACAAGAAAATAACGGGAACGGGAACTATGGGGGTAAATCCACGGGGCGTTGCTTGTATATCATAAACAAGAACGCTTAGATAAAGTATAAGACCTCTTTGCAAGAGTGTTGATGTAAATTATTGTTGACTGACAGCATTGTCGCAGGCGAGATGGCGGTCAAGTGTAATACCCCGTTTACATGATTCCAGCCCAGCGACCGAATCCAGCGCTGGATTGCTTACTGGAATAATGGAAACCGGCACTGGAAAGCATCAATTCAGTGCCAATGCATTCCAGTGGCGGTTCACCGAGAGTTCAATTTGCAGATGGCCATCAAGGATAGAAATGCAGTCGTGGTGGAGGCGCTGAGCCAGGAGGAGGCGACTTAGAAAATAAAATAGTCCTAGAATTAGCAAGAAAATGTTCCCTACTCTCCCCTATTTCCTTTTCTTCTCCAATCCAAGATTCATGTAATAAAAAGAAAACGATTGACAAAGGTCACGGACCCCGGAGACTGTGGAGCTGTAAAATTAAAAAAAAAAAAAAAAAAAAAAAGTGGCGGTTTACATTATTCCAGTAAGCAATCCAGCGCTGGATTCGGTCCCTGGACTGGAATAATGTAAACGGGATATTAACCTATAAAAGTTAAAAAAAGACGATAATAAGTGGAGACAGTTTACGCCCAAAGTAAAATAGATATGATTTGATTTTTAACTGATAATTGGGAAACTTAATTTCTGTACTCGACTCACGCTATTGACGGATAATTTCCTCTCCCACGGCTCAGTTCAATCAAGCATACTGTTCTACTCTCTGAGGGGAAATTATATTGGAACTGTATTGGTAGCCATTACTCTAGTGATCGTTTGATCCAATTAAGGTAGTAGGTATAATATGTGCAACACAACGTGAACACAACCTTATGCTTTGAATTTTTTTTAAATATATCTAGCGTTTAACTTATTTAGTCGTATTAGTCGTTTCGTTCAGACTTAAATGATTAACTACTAAAAATTTGGTAGGTGCTTTCCTGGCCCGATTGCTAAGATCAGGTCCTAAACTATTTTTTTATTAATTTGTTTTTTTTCATCCACTAGAAGTCGACCTACGTAAAAGTCGACTTCGTTACGAGTCGTGTTTTGTTATATACAAATTTTAAGCTTTTTCATACACAAGCGAAATGTTAACGTTTCTTGCTGAGATTTAATATTCTTTAACCAGAAATCTATCGAATTTGATACACATAATAATATGTCAACGTACAATAGTCGAGAAGACTAAATAACAATAATTAGTCCATCAGTGGGATTGCTAAAAATATTGTACATGTATTTTTTATTTATTTCACAAACAAAAAATTACGAAGATACAGTGCTGAAGTTTTGAGTGACTTCATTTGATGGGTACGATTTTTACGCACAAGTGACGTCACGACCCCCCCCCCCCCTGGAAATTTGATGATCTATATATTTGTTGGTTTTTAATAAATTGATATCTAAAACAAAACATACGTATTTTTTCATGATATAACAAACGGACTAATTAAAATGGTTTATTTTTTACCCAGTTTTCATCCGTGTAAATACCGTCGGACTTTTTACTTTACTTCAGTGAAAGAGTTTATCTATCTAAACTCGTTGGAATTACCTTTTTGCTTGGGTAAAGGATTAAAGACGCCAGCAGTGCACCCTCACTCGCTCAAGGTCGCGCGGTTTTAGCCTACCGCTAGACCGTTCCTTCCAGGAAACAAGTGACAGTCGGTTGTCGGACGCACGGCTGAGCGCTCGCGCAAAACGTTTCCCGCGCATGTTGTTATTAGATATGTCGTAAACCCTCCGCGCTAGACAGGGACAGAGTTACGCGTTAGAAAGAGCGCAAATGTTTATTTGAAAATCGCGACAGGTATTGCGAGCTGAATTGAACTTTGTTGTGTCCCAGCAAGAGTCGCTATTTATATATAACTGTTTTTGGTAAGTGTGGCTTCTGTACTAATATTTATTCTGTGACGTCAGTCTCACAAATACGTATACCACACCTATTCGTACCCTGATCCCCCGTTAAAACGCTCCCTTTATTAGTCCTCACAATTGATGCGTCTCATCACCAAGCACGCGATCATTATCATCAGTCTAACGAGCTCGGAAATGAGGGTATTCCCCTTCAGCTCCGCGTCACGCCCCGAACGTTCGCGTCCTGCTAACCTTTCACTCTAATGACTACAGATATAACAAAACGTCGGTGGCAATAATCCCGGTATCTTAACGGGTGTTTTTTTCATTTTTGGACATATTTTCACCTGTGTTCATGGTGGTACTCCATTGAATGGCTAAGCTGATAGGAGCTAAGCTATTTGCGACATGGCTATACTTTCCTTAGTTTGGGGTTAGATGGTGTAGTGTGTGAAATGACCGCCAATATTTATTATTATTTTTATTACCCGACTGAAAGAAGGGTTGTGTTTTCACGCGTATCTTGTGAGCTTGTAAATTTCTTTATTCCCCACGCATCTTCCAAACGGTCTGTCTGTCTGTCTGTCTGTCCGTCCGTATGTCACAGCCACTTTTTGCCGAAACTGTGAGAACTACACAATTGAAACTTGGTAAGTAAATGTATTCTGTGAAACGCATTAAGATTTTTACAAAAAAAAAAACAAAAAATTAAAATTAGGGTTGCCCCCCATACTGAGAA
Organism: Ectropis crepuscularia; assembly: GCA_963693475.1. NCBI lineage: Eukaryota > Metazoa > Arthropoda > Insecta > Lepidoptera > Geometridae > Ectropis > Ectropis crepuscularia. The sequence continues at coordinate 27,482,317 of OY856353.1, read as the reverse complement.
CTGAAACTCAAAACTTTTTTTTCTTCAAATCTACACGTGTGGGGTATCTATCGATAGGTCTTCAAAAATGATGTTGAGGTCTCTGATAAAATTTTTGTGTACCCCCCCCTCTGGCTTCTAAAGTAAGAGAATGAAAAAACTAAAAAAAAAATATGATGTACATTACCATGCAAACTACCAACGAAAATTGGTTTGAACTCGATCTGATGAGTAGTTTTTTTTAGTATGTCATAAATATTATTAAAACTTCGATCAAAGTTACAACGAACTACAAGAACTATGTGTACTATGTATATTATGTTACTTGCTGCAACGGAAAACTTCATGGGCGAGTCTAGGGTTTCCGATTTCTCGAGGTTTTTTAGTTCTCGGGTGTCGAGACTTCTCGAGCCTGATTTCTCGGGTCTTCTCGGGTTGTCGAGAAAAAATAAAATACGTCTAAATTTTTGTTTAATTAATAAAAAGAGTCTTTAATTTAACTGTGTTTATTTTACATGAAAAAAATCAACATAATTTTTAACAAAAAAAACAAGTTCTCAATAAAAAATCAGCTCAAAACAAAATTGCTAACTAAAAACAATCATACTTCTTCTCCTTATCATAACTAATCTCATCTCACTAATCTGTAATAAAAAACAAAATCTCTGTTAACAATCAGCTTAAAACAAACATCTTAACTAAAAACAATCATACTTCTTCTTATTATAACTAATCTCACTAATCTATATCTATACTAATATTATAAAGAGGAAAGATTTGTTTGTTTGTTTGTTTGTTTGTAATGAATAGGCTCCGAAACTACTGGACCGATTTCAAAAATTCTTTCACCTTTGGAAAGCTACATTATTCCCGAGTAACATAGGCTACGGCAGATGGCGCTGCAGTTGATATCTAGGTTATTATTCGAGCGAAGCCGGAGCGGGCTGCTAGTCTTTAATAAAAAACAAAATCTCTGTTAACAATCAGCTTAAAACAAACATCTTAACTAAAAACAATCATATTTTTTCTCATCATAACTAAAGATCACTCACTAATCTCACTATGTGGGTGGTATGGTATCACAATTTTTGTTCACAAGTTTAGAACTTTAGGCTTTTGTGGGATTATTACAACATCTGCAATACAAATGCAATTAATGAAATCGGTAAATATTTATGCACTAACAATTCTCTTATTTGATTAAAAACAAAAGTTTTATTTCTTTAACATACCTATTCATTTTAAACAAAAATATTATTTTGGTAATACAAAAGTACTTACAAAACAAAACAAACACTTGAACTATTTAAATAAATAATAACAATACTTACCTGTTTGTTCTGCGATTCTATTACTCGTGCGTCACTAAATAGTAAATACACTCACTATGCTGGGTTTATGATCCGACCGATCCGAACATGGCGGGAGTTGAAACACGAATGAACAAAATACAACTGGGGCCGCGTCACACCCTCGTCACTGGCTAAACGGCGCGAGCTTAGTACCTACTCGTTCGCGTCCTCCCGGGTGTACTAAAATCACAAGGCCGCCGGCCGTTTGCCTGAGTTGACGTGCGAACGAACGCCGAGTGCGCGCATAAATAATGTCGCGGCGTTATTGTATTGTGAATGGCTGCAATAGCAAGAAACTGAAATGTAGTAGTAATTTACCCCATTTTTATTATGTTGCATTAAGTTAATAAAAAATTTGACGAGATACTTTTTTAAAATTCATATACATAATTAATGATACTAATTTGTTTATTTATTCGACGGTATGAAAACAACTTACAACTACCTACATTGTATAACCAAAATAAACTTCAGTATGAATTGACTATAAAACGTACCTACTTAAAAAAAAGCTATAGAATTTTTAACCGAATTCAAAGAAGGAGGCGGTTCTGGGCTTAATTTTTATTGGATGTAAGTATGTTTCGCGATAGCTCAGCTAATTGTGAACCATTTTTTAACCCCCGACCAAATTTTTTTAAAAAGGTATATTTTTGTGCGGTGGTTCTTAGCTATGTTTGGTTAATATCGATTCAAAATGCCCCCCTCCACAAAATCGCGGACAAAATATTTCTTCACAACCTACCTCTAAATGGGTATCAAATGAATGGGCTTGTCTAATGAAGTACTGTAGTGGTAGGACTATTAGCAGAGTCCGCCTGAGGAAGTACCACACCTTTATCAGTTCTTCTACCGCCAAGCAGTAATGTGCAAACATTACTGTGTTCCGGTTTGAAGGGCAATGTTTCCAGTGAAATTACAGGGCTTAGAGATATAACATCTTAGATCTCTGGGTGACGAGCGCAGTGCAGTGCTAGGTAATGATTTGGACTCTTCATGTTCCAATAGCTGCGTGTCACTGTGCTGTTATGTGACAGGCATGTTTCTTACCATCAGGCACATGTCCTGCTCGTCTCGTCACTCTTTATTTAAAAAAAACACAGTAACGTTTGCACATTACTGCTTCGCGGTAGAATAACTGGCAAAGGTGTGGTCCTTCCCCAGGCGGACTCTGCCAAGAGTCCTACCACTACTACCACCTACCACCATTTCGTACAACCCTAGCACGTTTGGTCAATGACGTAAGCAGACGACAAGTCACACGGTGCGCACGGCATTTACAACTCTGCGTGGGTGTGTTAAGGTGTATTTTTGCTTACAAGTAACAGTAGGTAAGTAGTATACGACAGTTTAGGTTATTATCGTGTAGGTATTTGCACTTTTGTATGGAAGTGATGCATCTGTTACGAAGTAACTATTTTCTGATCTGTGGCCGCGTCGCGCTTGCGTTTGTCGGCAAAAACAAAGGATACCGACATTACCGACAGACACGAGCCGTGCTGTCAAAGGATGCCGCTGCCGCCTCGCATTTACAAAGAAAGCTAAGCGTAAAAATGTTTATTTAAACTTCTCGATGTCTCGACTTTTCTCGAGCTGAATTTCCCGGGTACGAGACCGACCGATTTCCCGGGAATTCCCGGGACGAGAATTCCCGGGAACAAACCCTAGGCGAGTCCAACTAGCACTTGGCCACTTTATTTAAATTAAAGTTATTATCTATTACTTACACACAATTAGTGTGTTGTTACATTTTTTAACTGAAAAGTTCTAGTTACGTCTAGTATTGTTAGGGGAAAATATTGGCAATAAGTTCACGTCATCAACATGGGCGTGTTCTACGCTTTTTGAAGGGGTGAAAACTTGTGAGTTCGCGTCATTCTTACGCGTAATAGCAGTGTATATGTGTATCTAGCAATACAGATGACGTCAAAGGGTTTACATATACTACGTATAGAGTTAGAACAAACGCTTTACACTAAAAACACGGATCTGATCGCTCTTGTCTTGTCGCTCTTGTGGACGTGTCATACTTTTGTCGCGGCACATCACTATGTCGCCATAGCTAACATACACCTCATCTGCTTACGATGGTATAAAGGAACCGTACGGAAAAACCTGATCTATTTAATGATTCATAATCTAAGGGTACGTATTGGGTAAATTGGTAAAATGCGTGCTGTTTAATACTAAAATTCTAATAGATTTTCACTCCTGTCAGCAATACAAATGCCAAATTTCAATTCTAAAAAATTTTGAGTACTTCCTCTACCATATAAGTAACCACGGTCTATATCCCGAATTGATAACAGGTCGGTAACGCGTCTATAAGATTTTCTTCTACCAAAAAATGTTCAACGCGCTTTCACTTCAAAAATATTATTCTCTTATCTCGTGTCTGTGGAGGCCGGTCCTAAGAGTTTCGTCCACAGATTGCGGGTATTTGCGAGGTCGGAAGAATAAAACGCGTATATTTACACCGCGCCCTAACTGCCGGGTGCCGGGGGTTGTAACGTATTCCGTGTTTGTGTTTCTGTCGCATGCAAACTTATTCATTGACCGGGACGAGGGAGCCACTCACACGTTTTTACTTATCTATGACGTGGAAGCCATCACTGGGTTTTAAGACACGGACTCACAGCAAGGTATTCATAGTTGAATATCTTTACTAATATCAGTCTATTAAATCATACAGTCGTTCGACGAAGCCGTCTCGACGGTGCAATCGTGCGGGGGTGCGGGGTGAGATGCGAGAAGCGCGCTCCTGCATTGCCTACATTACAATGTTAGTATTGCAGGAGCGCGGGGCTGACGTCTTCCGTCTATTTTAATTTTATTTTGGTGCCACGTTTTTAAAATTGCGACAACCCTACCCGTGTCTAGACATTATCGGCGTTTCTCCCAAGATCAAAGGCGATTAACAACTGGTAGTATTTCTTTATACTGTGCTAATATTATTATAAACGCAGTGTGTATGGAAGTTCGTTATTACGAGTATATCACGCAAAAACTACTGAAGGTCAGGATGAAATTTGGTAAATAAATAGATAATATTGTTTTTAATCTATCGCGATGTGAATACATACATGAAACGTTGAGATAATTAAATAAAAACATAATAGATCGTCATTAAGTTCAGTATCGTGTTTACATTAGATAGATAATTATCTGAAATAATACACCCCGGGGAAATATGATGGCATAGCGTGCCGCTGCTAATATACTGTAAAAAGCTATATAGTGTACTGTAATAGTACATTATGATATAAGTGCGGTTATTATCAAAGCGCACGTATGTCATACGACGTTTTATAACATATTTGCGAGGAAATAAACAAAACTCTGACGACATTTTCAAATAAAAACAATACAGCGAAAAAAAGGCGCGGAATAATATTTAGTTGATCACAGATCACAGCACAGAGTAAGTAATCACTATAGATCACAGATTAGCAATGCGCGCGCATCGGCGCCTTTTTTTTTTTTAAGCAACGGCACAGAACCAGCCGGTATGCCATTAGTAATAAAGTAAATTAATATTTTTGTGTTTTGTTACAGAAAAAATAAAGTAATGTATGGTCAAAATTAATTAAATTAACGAATTTAATAATTCTTTATTATATTTTACCTCTCAAAGTTAATTTTATTCACAAAATGTTGACCACACTTTTCTGACATAAAAACTCTTTACTAAGATTTAAAAAGGTACCGTTCGTTTTAGACGGAGCATATCTCTCTACCTAGTCTGTGGACGGAGCATTTTGAAACCGTGCATTTTACATAACACATTACAGCACTAGTGCGTAATAAGATACATTACGAAATTACGATACAGAAATTGGTCCCTTTACGAGCAAATATGTTATAAAAATAATTTTCATGGTATAAACAATTATCATAACCACTAAAATGTAAACATAGCCGCAGTGTTATAATTCGGTTAACTCGTACAGGTAAGCTTGTCTGTCTGTACATTGTGAGATGATGGCGACCCCTCACAGCCGTCTTTATACTGATTATCCTCATTTAAGTAAATCACCGCTTCTTAGGTGGGTTTAAAGTGGTTTCATCATCATCATTCATAGCTTGACACTCTCACTGTTGGGCATAAGCCGCTCTCGTAATTTGTGTTATACCTGGGTCCTGTGATAATCAAATCTAGGCGATAATTATCGACCCATTGAGGTGGTTTAGGATATTATTTTTCTTTACTACTATATAATCCAAAAAGCTACTAAGCTTTGTTTTAAAATAGATAAAAGAAACAGTACACTTAACAGATTTATAATTATTTCCACATGGCATTTAAGTATAAGCACAAGCAGCCCTCTAAAAATTCTCACTGCTGGGATACAGGGCCTTCTCTCACAAGGAGAGAGTAAAAGCCATAATCCACCACACTGGCTAAATGCGGGTTGGTGAATGACTCATGCTCTCGAAACATTCTACCAACATGTTGGTTTCCGCAAGACGTTATCCTTCACCGTTTTTATGCTAGCGACATTACGCAAACTTTTAAATAAAAAGTGACGAGATTAGCAGAATATCTGCTTGATGGTAAGCAACATGCCTGCCACATAACAATACAGTGACACGCAGCTATTGGAACATGAAGAGTCCAAATCATTACCTAGCACAGCACTGCGCTCGTCACTCAGAGCTCTAAGATGCCCTGTAATTTCTCCGGCAACACTTCGAAAAGACAGTGGTGCGCGTGAGATTCGAACCCGGGGCTTCGGATCGGCAGGCGCCTTTCTCCCGACTAGACCAGCTGTAGCTTGGTTACGGTTAAGGATAAGAAAAACCATAAAACTAAACAGATTTATTAATATACACAAAAATCGTAAATAGAACTCTACGCAAAAAATAAATAAGTACAGAAAAAAATGGCAGTCATAGGCACTGCCGATAGAAGTGAGAACTTATAGGTAACTTAGAATTTGATAGCTTACCTTGGAAACTACACGGGTGTAACCAGAGGGCGTGGCCTCGCCATCATGGCACGGCCATCTAGAAATGCGTCAGCATTTCCCACTGGCTCACGCATTTCTATATGGCCATGCCATGATGTCGAGATCACGCCCTTTCAGCATTTCCCATTGGCTGACGCATTTCTAGATGCCCAATCGCCAAGGACCCGAGTTTACCCGAAGATTTCTTATCATACCCGAGCGTGACGCTAGAAATCAATTTACACCCCACGAAAAATCTGTCTAGGTGCACCTAAAGAAGTTTTCACTTCAAAAACACCGTGCAGAACATGTTCGTATACCTTTTTCACAATTTGTTTAAAAACTCCATAAAATTACGCTCAGAATTTAAAAGCATGAGTTGTTCGCAGCGTCTGAGCTACCTCCTTTGTGTTGCCAGTGTACAGTGTACACACGCGATCAAAAAGTTCAAGTTTTTCAAGTTCCAACAATATTTGAGTTTAAAATGTCAGCGGTGGGTAAATAAAATCCCTTTTCATTTGGTCGCGCGTTTGAAAAGATTTTGTGTGGGTGTGTGAATGTTCAGGATGGCAGGGGGTCGTAGAACTAGAATATTGTTTGCCTGGCCTCGTGGCTTAGTTGGTAGTAGCTCTGCCTGCGAAGCCGAGGGTCGTGGGTTCGATCCCCACCCAGTGCAAATATTTGTGTGATGAATTCAAATGTTTACACTGTGTCTGGGTGTGTCTATGTGTAATAAGTATGTATTTAAAACTATATAAGTAATTATATCAGCTATCTGGCCGCCATCACACAAGCTTTGCTTATTTTGGGGTCAGATGTTATGTGTGTATTGTCCACCAATATTTATTTTATTTATTTATTGTGGGATTTTTAAAGCAGCATCTTTTGGCACACCACATACCGATTTTCCTTGGGCTGTGAATTGAACTCTAGCGTCACATTCGTAAATGAAAGAAATCTAGATGGCCATGGTCATCGCCACGCCCTCTCCATGGTTTCACTAACGTAGTTTTCAAAGCGAGCAATCAAATTCTGAGTTGTTCGTTTTCAGTTCGGCTGTGACTGCCAACTTTTTTTATAGTATAGAGCGACAAGACGAGCAGGCCATGTGCCTCATGGTAAAGCACATGCCAGCCCATAACAACACAGTGACACGCAGCTTTAAGAATATGAAGAGTCCAATTTATTACCTAGCACCGCACTGCGCTCGTCACCCAGAGATATAAGGTATAGGTTACATAAGTTTAAGAAGCCCACTTGTGTTTCCACGGCTAGGACTCCGGGCCTTCTCTCACAAGGTGAGACTCAAGGCCATAACCCACCACGCTAGTCAGTGCAAGTTGGCGGCTAACACATGTCCTCGAAATACTATTGGAATATGCTGGTTTCCTTAAGTTAATTTATTTGTTAAAGAGTAGCATTTGCGCTATTCCAAATTAATAATCTGACTGTGTTTCAAATTTCAACCCGATCCGTTCAGATGCTCCGACATGATTGAGCAACAAACATCCAAACATTGACATTAGTTTGACATTTATTACATTGGTCGGATAATTTGGAACAATAAGCCCTTTAGTTGTGGAGATTTAATTTAGAATTCTACTAGCAGCGCCCCACGGTTTCACCCGCGTAGTTCCCGTTGTTTTCCCGGGATAAAAAGTAGCCTATTTGTTATTCCATACTATAATCTAACTATGTTCCAACTTTCAACTCGATCCATTCATAAGCTACGTCGTGATTGGGCAACAAACATCCAAACATAAACATTTACAATGTTAGTAGGATTGATACCAATGTTAAGTGTGTAGATGTACTAATAATGTCTAAATAACTTGGCATTGGTAAAAAATTATAAGTAATCTTTTTTTTTTTTTTTTACCTTTTATAGGTTTACACTTGACCGCCATCTCACCTGATGTTAAGCGACGATGCGGTCTACGATGGAACGTGTTTACCTAGAAAAAAACCGATTCACTCTCGATTTGAAAACACAAAGATTAAACCCATTCAGACAACGCATTCCACAGCCTAGACGTTCTTATCACAAAAGTAGAGTCAAATCTCTTCGTTCGTGTCTTTGGAACATCAACTATGAAACGATGTCGCTTTTTCGAGCTAAGAGCATTCCGATAGAAAAAAGGACAAGGTGGTATTAGATCATGTAAGTCAGTCGCAATCAATCCCACACCCTACAGGTTCCCAGAATAGTCGATTGAATGCAACTGTACAGGAACAAAATCCTATTATAAAATGTACCACAACTCACCTCACATGTACTCGTAAAGCTCCTGTATCTATCAACAGCACCATATTTTCACACACCAATGAAATGTTATCACTTATTTTTAGATTGTACTGTTGATTCTGCCGATAAACGTATCAAGAAACATTAAGCATCACATTTTCCACTGCGACCTTTTGAGCTCATAGCACCTACGTTAGAAAAAACTGTTCAGTTCAATGGAGTTCTTTTTGTAAATTGCAAATCCTGTACATATTGTTAACATTTTCACGAAGAGATATGAAATATTTTAGAAGTATCTGATAGTCAGATAATTTTGTGCTTTTGCTCATTACACCCCTGATGCACAGATATTTGAGCAAGAGGAATCGAAATTACAGTCTAACTCTACACTGCGCTTGTCACCCAGAGATTTATATTGATTTATCTTTTTTCTCTGGACAAATTCCCCATCACACATATTAAAACTACTAAATATTTTTCGCATTTGTATGTAAACATCACTTCACAAAAAGACATCATTTATCACTTCGCTCAAACATTTTTACAAACGGCAGATTAGTTTTTAACCATGTCTTCACATTCACAGTTAAGTTTTTGCCACAATACACGTTTTGTTATTGTCTATTATTGAGCCATCATTCTTATACAACAGTAATAAATCTCACTTAGCCAATAAGTCTCACTTAAATTCAATTAACAACACTGTCGATCACAACACTCACTGAGTAAGTACGGTTAGATTAGTTCAATATGGCTTTGCGCTAGCGCGCTAGTCCAAAGTTCTGGCAATAAAAGTCAATTGAGGCCAAATTTCTTAGGTCCGTCTAAAAAAAACTATAGATCACAACATTTGAAATAACTTTCCACTTGCTTTAATTTTCATTGCACTCTCATTTTTCAGCGTTTTCGTTCCTATTTATTTAATTTATCACATATTTTATGTCGATAATATAAATTCGCAACACAAGATATCGCGGCCGCCGCCGGAAGTCTCACTGCCTTTCTGAGCGACCACCGACCACCGGTCAGCTCCCAGTCTCCATAACAAATAAATCACAACAATCTAATAATCCCCCGTCACGTGTTTCCGGTCGCATTTATTTATTATTGTTGAGTTGTAATAGTGTAGTGTTAGATTGTGTGCCGCTTGCGAACGATAGATTCTATCGAGATTCTATGATGATTGAAATTGGCTCAGAAAACAAGTTTTTTTTTTACAAGGTATACAGTGACGAGACGAGCCGAACATGTTAATTATAGCCATTACAATGTTAATTTATTTTCCCACTGTTGGGATTCGGGATTTCTTCTCTCCTAGAGAGTCGTAAGAGTGACGCCCGCCGTGGTGGCAAAGCGGGTATAAATGTGCGATTTGTAAAAATACAGATGTAAAAGTTTGTGATCACCACTGGCGTTAACGGTGAAGGAAAACATCGTGAAGACTCAAGTATGTTCCTAGAATCTTTCGAGGTCACACGTCATTCAACAACCCCCCTGGGCCAGCGTGATGTGTTAATGGCCTTGTCTCTCCCCTTATGAGAGCAGGTCCTGGCAGTGGAAACAGGTAGTGGGCAGCTTATTCAGTGGATGCTATGTGAAACATAAAGTCTGAGTTGGTGGATATCATATGTTCTTTCCACCATGACTATGTACTTTAACGTTATCCTTACTTCACCACAGGGATTGTTATTAACAAACTCACGCAGTGTGTTGTTGTTTGACCGAGTAGGTCAACAGGTCAAAACATTTGAAGAGTCGACGTCAAATTTGTTTGTCTCGTCGTGACCGTGGCAATCATGCACCTAGTCATTGGCTTTAATCTCACTCGCTACCGTTACTGATAGCTACTGGGTCTACCAGTAGCTGTTTCAAGGGGTAGCGAACAAAACACAAAAGACAGAGGACTAACTCTACGTTTTTAGCTTTTACGCTTACACAAAAATTCGCAATGATTTATTTAAACGAGCTTAATAAAATTTTACATAGAAACGAGATCGGAGGAGGCCAATAAGCAGGCCTTACTGAATAAAACTGGCAATAATAAGGACTGCCGATAGAAGTGAAAACGATTTGATAGCTCACTTTAGAAACTACGCGGGTGAAACCGGAGGACGTGGCCATGGCCATGGCCACCTCGATCATCCGAGTTTACCCGAAGATTTCTTTCATTTACGAACATGACGCTTGAGATCAAATCACAGATCACGGAAAATTGAAAATTTTCACTTCAAAAAATATTGTGAATACCATTTTGTTAACATCTTAAAAATTGATAATTTAGAACTTGTCAATAAAACCTTATTATTATCTATTTACTTTACAATATATTACATGGGATTATAATAACATGCGTATTGTATGTGTGTATATCTTTATTATTTATCAATGACTAGTGAGGTCACTAGTCCCGGAAACGAGTTGTCTGTGGGACCCGCGCAAAACGGCGCGAAAACGCCGGAAACGGTCGTTTGGCCAATGGCCGCCGCGCCCGACCGTTGCGTGCAAATAACGTGCAGATCGTAGGTTATATTTAGAACGGGGAAAGAAACAGTTAGAATGAGAATATTAGCATGTATTAGATAATAGTAGGGTTTCATTTAATAAATACTTAGTTTAATAATAAGTAGCTAACTTTGAAGTGTACTGTATGTAATATTGTACTGTATGTGTTACTTGGGGATAGAAAATACTTAGTAAGAGTGAAAAATAATAACAAGAACTTAAAAAATATCTAATACACTTAAAACGTTGTGTACGTACGTTAGGTAATTTCTTAACTTCTTATCTTTATTATTTTTCAATTTTAGTAGTGTGTTTTCTGTATAAGTAGTCACTGTGTTCCGGTTTGAAGGGCAATGTTTCTAGTGAAATTTCAGGCCATAGATATAGACCATCTTATATCTTTGGGTGATGAGCGCAGTGCAGTGCTACGTAATGATTTGGTTTTTACATGTTCCAAAATATGTGTGTCACTGTGCTGTTGAGGGCAGGCGTGTGGTTTACCATCAGGCACATGATCTTCTCGTCTCGGCACTTTATACTATAAAAAAAGTAGACTACCACAGCGTTTACATAACTCGTGTACTGTTCAGCACACAGAAATCTAAATAATCTTATTGTTTAGATTTCTGTGGTTCCGCAGTACAAATAAACCGATTCACATTCTGAATTTGAAAACACCCCGATCGTATCCACGCTATTAAACGGAGAGTGACATACTCAAGCTCCCCTCGAAAACGGTGGAATTCATAAAAAAAAAAAGCTTTAAAAACGACGCTAAATCGAAGCGTAAAGATACTTACTGCACAAGATACGGAGGCCTATTGTAATAACGGAAAACAATGTCGATGCATTTACATGAATAAGTAGGGGAATCCTCTGAACGCGGATTATCCGGATGATCCGGCCGGGACCGACAAGCGGCCGGTTTGTACGGACCGGTGTAACTGGCAATCAATGATACCGGTTTAGCATATTTAGATATTTATTTAAAGCTAAATTTAGCATATGAAATTAAAGAAATAGGGGAAGATCTGGGGAAGTACTACGACTGTGCCAGTTATTCTACCGCAGTAATGTGCAATCACCGCTGTGTTCTATATATATCTGGATGACGAGCGCAGTGCAAGGCAAGGTAATTTTTTTTACCATCAGACACGTGTCCTGCTTGTCTCGTATAGAGGGAGAGAGATATATATACTATTTATTAATTTATTTATCAACTACTTGCACACTGACTGGCCTTGTGGCTTAGTGGGTAGTAGCTCTGCCTGCGAAGCCGAGGGTCGTGGGTTCGATCCCCACCCAGTGCAAATATTTGTGTGATGAATTCAAATGTTTGCACTGTGTCTGGGTGTTTCTATGTATAATAAGTATGTATTTAAAACTATATAAGTATTATATCAGCTATCTGGCCGCCATCACACAAGCTTTGCTTAGTTTGGGGTCAGATGGTGTTGTGTGTGAATTGTCCACCAATATTTATTTATTTATTTATTTATTTACTTACAGTCACGCCAAAACGTGTGCCAAGTTATAACATATTTTATAAACATACAGTTAATAAGAAAATTATAAAACACTTAAATAGTAAAACGAGTATTAGTACAAAGATAATATGGACATTAACAAGCAAACATATACAAAAATAAATAAATAATTAAACTATACAAAATGCTCTCTTCGTCCAAACAATAATTTAATCCTATCAATAATATTATAAACGCAAATGTTTGTGAGCGTGTTTGTTGGTCTTTCACGCAAAAATTACTAAAATGAAAATGAATGAAATTTGGTACATAGATGATTGTAATTGTATATCATGGCCTGAAAGGCTAAAAACCTCCGCTCTACTCTTGCCGCTTACGGCGGGAACGCTCTTGCATTCTTTTTTAGGGTTCCGTAAAACGTAAAAACGGAACCCTTATACATTCGTCATGTCTGTCTGTCTGTCTGTCCGTCCGTATGTCACAGCCACTTTTTGCCGAAACTATGAGAACTACACTGTTGAAACTTATTGTGTTATTAACGTGTCTATAGATAGGTCTTCAAAAATGATGTTGAGGTTTCTAATATAATTTTTGTCTACACTGAATAATTTGCGCGAGAGACACTTCCAAAGTGGTAAAAATGTGTCCCCCCCCCTCTAACTTCTAAAGTAAGAGAATGAAAAAACTAAAAAAAATATATGATGTGCATTACCATTCAAACTACTAACGAAAATTGGTTTGAGCTCGATCTGATAAGTAGTTTTTTTTAGTACGTCATAAATACACTATTATTAAAACTTCGATCAAAGTTACAACGAACTACAAGAACTATGTGTATTATGTATATTATTTTACTTGCTGTAACGGAACCCTTCATGGGCGAGTCCAACTCGCACTTGGCCACTTTATTTTACAGCATAGAGTATAGAGTGACGAGACGAGCGGAGCATATGCCTGATGGAGCGACGATGGAAGCGACTCACTAGAACTGCATCTTCGTAGCACATCTTACTCGCCAAGCTTAGCATATTAGTGGAAAAGGTCACATACTTCTCGAGCTTAGGTTTCGCATTTCATAACTTTTTATGGACAATACTCGCATCCACAAAAAATGAGATCGACTTCATTATGACGACTAAACGGCAAATATTCAGCGATGTCTCTGTGATCAGTAGGGTTAAAACCGGCAGCGATCACCGTATTGTAAGAGGCACGCTGAATCTAAACATTAAGTTCGAAAGATCACGTCTAATGAAGTCCACGCTCCGACCAAATTATGCTCAAATCGAAGATCCCGACAACTTTCAACTCGAACTTCAAAATCGCTTCGAAGCCTTAGATGAATGCGTAACGGCGGATGAAATAAACAACAGGCTGGTGGAAACTGTTCAAGCAGTTGGCAGGGAATTTTATAAGAGCCGACGCCAGAATAGAACCCAAAAGCTCTCCGATCATACTCTGAATCTCATGGCGGTTAGGCGAGATATGCGATTGCAGTCTTCGGTCGACATGACGGTATACAGACGGCTCAATAGACAGATTTCTACTTGTGTGCGACGCGACATACGCTGCTTCAATACTTCGTGTATTGAAGAAGCGATCAAGCGGAATAAAGGCTCGAAAGTGTTCGCAAGAAATCTGTCTCTTGGGCAAAGTCAATTGACCAAACTGAAGACCGACAGTGGTAACGTCGTCTCGTCGAGAGCCGAGATTTTGGAGGAGATTGAGAGGTTCTATGAACAGTTATACACCTCTACGCAAACACGACCTGTCGTTAGCATGGCAAAAGACCCCAGAGCCAAGCTGACCCGACACTTTACCGAAGACATCCCGGAAGTCAGCCTGTATGAGATTAGGATGGCCCTCAAACAACTTAAGAACAACAAGGCACCTGGCGACGACGGAATTACGACTGAGCTTCTGAGTGCGGGTGGAAAACCGGTACTTAAAGTCCTCCAGAAGCTGTTCGACTCCGTCATACTTGACGGTAATACGCCAGAAGCGTGGAGCAGAAGTGTGGTGGTGCTCTTCTTCAAAAAAGGTGACAACACCTTGTTGAAGAACTACAGACTCATAAGTTGTTTTCGAGGGTAATCACGAATCGTCTCGCACGCAGGTTTAACGACTTCCAGCCACCCGAACAAGCCGGTTTCCGAAAAGGCTATAGTACCATAGACCACATACATACGCTTCGGCAGATTATACAGAAAACCGAGGAGTATAATCGGCCACTATGTATAGCGTATGTGGACTATGAGAAAGCCTTCGATTCCATCGAGACCTGGGCAGTGCTTCAGTCTCTCCAGCGATGCCGCATGGACTATCGCTATATCGAAGCGTTGAGGTGCATTTACAGCAAAGCCACAATGTCTGTCCCATTACAGGACCAGTGCACAAAACATATCCGGCTACAGAAAGGCGTGAGACAGGGAGATGTTATATCTCCGAAACTGTTCACTGCCGCGCTGGAAGATGTTTTCAAGCTACTGGACTGGAACGGACATGGCATCAATATCAACGGCGAATGCATCACTCACCTTCGGTTTGCCGACGATATAGTCATTGTGGCGGAGTCGATGGAGAACCTCGGTGCTATGCTCAGGGACCTCAGTAGAGTATCCCAACAGGTAGGTTTGAGGATGAATATGGACAAGACGAAGGTCATGTCAAATGTTCATGTCTCACCTGTACCGGTTATTGTTGGGAATACCACACTCGAAGTTGTTGACGAATACGTCTACCTGGGTCAAAAGATCCAATTGGGTAGATCCAACTTCGACAAAGAGGTCCAGCGAAGGATCCAACTCGGATGGGCAGCGTTCGGGAAACTACGGCACATCTTGGAGTCCAAAATACCCCAATGTTTGAAGACGAAAGTCTTCAATCAGTGCGTGTTGCCAGTGATGACTTATGGAACTGCGACGTGGTCCTTAACTGTGGGCCTCATAACAAAGCTCAAAGTCACACAGCGAGCTATGGAGCGAGCTATGCTCGGAGTCTCTTTGCGCGACAGAATCCGTAATGAGGATATTCGCAAAAGAACTAAAGTAGCCGACGTAGCTCGAAGAGTAGCTAAGCTGAAGTGGCAATGGGCAGGCCACATCGCTCGCAGAACTGACAACCGATGGGGAAGAAAGGTTCTCGAGTGGCGACCACGAACCGGAAGACGCAGTGTTGGACGGCCTCCCACTAGATGGACAGATGACCTCACGAAGGTCGCTGGAAACCGCTGGTTGCAGGTTGCGCAGGACCGTTCGTTGTGGAAATCTAGGGGGGAGGCCTATGTCCAGCAGTGGACGTCTTACGGCTGATGATGATGATGATGATGACTCGCATCCAAAATTCCCATTCATAGGACAGACACAGCTCTCATCAATAGCACGCGTGCGTACATATAAAAAATAGCTTAGTTGGGGCTCCTACCCACCAGTACTACGTGGACCAATTAACATGATTTTTTTAAAACTTTCATAGGATTAAACTTGACTGCCATCTTCCCTGATGTTAAGCTATGATGCGGTGTATGATAGAGCATGCTTATCTAAAAGAGACCGACGAAAACTACCGGAAAAACCCACTCAGGCAACGCATTCCACAGTCTAGACGTTTCACAAATGTAGAGTCAAACCTCTTCGTTCGTATCTTTGGAACAGGGATGTTACGGAACTTCGACTCCGACTCCGATAAGTCGCAACTTCCGATTTTTATTACACCTTTGGTTCTGACTTCGGCTCCGAAACTTTTAAAACGGAGGTTTTAATCGGAGGTAAGGTGTAAAAATATTTGAGGTAGTCCCTCATTGTGGTGGAAAGTAAATGGAAATACCAACCCAACCAAAATCCCAACCCCTTAAATCAATGTTTATCGTGTTCATGTGATTGACAAAAAAAAATTATCCCCAATAAAAATGTCTCTTCTGCCATTACTTCTGATCCTGTCTATGCCTCTGACTTCGGTTCCGACTCCAGTTCAATTGGATATAAAACGCATTTACAGCACCGTAGCATACCACATCTCTGGTATAAAATAATCCGAATGGTATAAAGGCGCTTAGTAAGGTCGCGTATAAGCGTTGCATAATGTAGGTGGGTCCAATGTAATCAGCCTGCGCAGTCCGTCCGGCCGGCCGCTGCACCGACAATGCCGGAATGCCGGATTACCGCCATTGTTCCACGTTGCGGCGCACAGATTGCTCACGGCTTAAAGGCTCTGCTCCACACACGTCACTATACCATGGAAAAATTAAATGCCAGGAAAATCGTGGCGATTTGGCGAGTTTGAAGACTACCAAATGAGAAAAAGAGGCATTCGAAATTGTGAATTATTGCCTGGAAGAGTTCGCTTTTAGCGATAAGGTCGTCATTTGTTTCACTAGCTTGAAGGATATGTGATTTTGTATATTGTTTTCGTATTGTGGATAATAAAGAGTATCCATCTCTCTACTGTTACTAGTATACTCCCTACTCTACTATACTACCTACTATAACTACTTATTTCATTTCATCTTTTTTTTTCATCCAAATAATAGTACATTCATGGTTTCATGTTACTCTAGTTCTCTGCTACATGTTACTTACTCTCTACTTAGTCAGTGCTATTGGTTTATGTCTGGAAAATTAATATTTTTTGCCAAAGTACATGGGTTATGTCACCTGAAATAAATTAATTTTGTATTTAACTATAGGACGAAGAAAAAAATACAAATCGGTTAAGTTCATTTGTATTTCTAATGAAACTTGAGTACAAAATCCAAATATATCTGTCCACAGATTACAGAATTTCTGTAATCTGTGTATCTGTCAAAGATAGTAATTTAATTTTGAGAAATTTAACAAATTGAAATATTGGCGCCATCTTTGGTGAAGCTGGGAACTAACTATATTACACAAGAATATGTGCATCCTCTCTCATTATATTTGATTTGATTCTGATTGATAAAACTTTAACAAACACACTCTTTTTCCATATTCCAAAAAATAAATCTTTTAAGTTTGTGTCGTTGATTTTGACGGAATAAACATCGAAAATTATACATTGACTTAGTAGCATTCCGCGGTTTCACCCGCGTAATTCTCGATCTTTGTATTTTCCCGGTAAAATAACTAGTCTATGCCTTATTCCCAGACTATTTGTTATCTAGTTTTTGTTTAAAAGACTAACAAACACATACACACTGCACTACCTAACATTGTATTGCGTTCATCACCCAGAGATACCACATATAATTATTTATCTCATTGCCCTGTAACTTTATCAGGAAACATTGGCATTTAAACCGGAACACAGTATTATTTTCACATTACCGCTTAGCTTTAGAATAATTGGCAAATGTGTGGTACATCCCAGGCGGACTCTACAAATAGTCCTACCACTACAAACGTTAATTTGCAACAAGTAGCAGATATACTTAGCTGTAATTGGAGGGCAGCCCTCTGTTTATCGGGGTTCGCAGCCTCGGGGGAGGGGGTGAAGGGGTAAGCACGCGAGGATTCAGCAGTCAGCACAATGAGCATTCTACAGAGACTTTTATTTACCTAAACCGTACACGTTCTGTTAAAAGCAAGCTTAAATCCTGTTGAAAAACATCAAAATTACTTTAGTTTAATTGTGTTTACGGTACAATTTAAATTCTCGTTTATTTCATACTAATAACTGCGTCCCGTTTAATCTGCGGCTTACCTAAGCTATTATAGAGTAAGATCCCAGAGCTCCCAGACGTCACCTATTTTCTGATGAATGAAATGTGGACGATTGAGTAGAGTTAGTAAGTACTAAGAACACATGCTTACTCGCTAACTTGCTTAGACGGCCAATTTTGAGATATGGGGTAGTGAAGGTACATACAAACATTACTTACTTCACGTATTTTCTAATAAGTTATTTTCACATATGTTGTAGGCAATATCGTTAAAAACAAGGTCCCAATACTCCCAGACACTTTCCGTCGCCCGTTTTGCTTAACAACTCCAAAATAATAATTTAACTTCACTTAAATTCTCATGCTCCATTTGTAAATATATTCGTCAGACAACTAATTTAAAGCTTTTTCCAATAAAACAGACCAATCTAAGGGGCCAATCATCCCCTAAACTCCTTTTTCGTAATAGTTTTAGTAAGAGACAAGTGGTAAATGAATAATAAAAATCTGAATCTCGGAAACGGCTCCAACGATTTTCATGAGATTATATGCAGGTTTCGCGGGCGATAAATCGATATAACTAGGTTTCATTTTTAGAAAACGTCGTTTATGCGTGTAGCAACGTAAAACCGAGCAAAGTTTTTTCCTGTGTTTAATTTTATTTGGTGTGTCAATAAAGAGTATATCTAGCAGGGATGTTACGGAGCTTCGACTCCGACTCCGTTAAGTCGGAACTTCCAATTATTTTTACACCTTCGGTTCCGACTTCGGCCCCGAAACTTTTATATCGGCGGTTTTAATCGGAGGTAAGGTGTATAAATATTTGAGATAGTTGTGGTGGAAAGTAAATAGATGTACAAAATCCCAACCCCTGCAATGTTTATCGTGTCCACGTGTTTGACAAAATAATGTTTTATTTGTCCCCAATAAAAATATCTTTCTTTCAAAAATATCACTTTTGATCCTGCCTAGGCCTACGACTTCGGTTCCGACTCCGATAAATCAAATTTAAAAACTCCGACTCTGGACTTCGGTTCCGATAGGATGACCTCCGTTACATCCCTGATATCTATCTATCAAAGCTCGGTCATCCGCGTACTTATAATTAACTAGCAGCGACCAGCGATTTTTCCTGCGTAGTTCACGTTCCCGTTATTTGACCGGGATAAAAAGTAGCCTATGTGTTTTTTCCAGACTATCAAATGTGTTCCAAATTTCAGTCCGATCCGTTCATACGTTACGATGTGATTGAGCAACAAGCGTCCAAACATTGACATTTATAAAAGAAGGCGGTTGTAACCAAAGACGTCAAATGTAAAAGACACACAAAGGCTGCTCGGAGACCTGATAAAAAATCATATTTACATGTGTTGGTGACTAGTGTAATGATTCGGATTATAATATCGTCTTGTATCACATTCACGCACAGAACATGCCATAATATAAATAATTTAATAAAATCGTCTGCAATCCAAGGATTAATTAAAAAATACACGATTTTCACCGCGACGAAATCAGACTGTTACGTTCGGGTATACTAAAATATTGTAATGACGTTACTTCATTCACTTTCTCTTCTTCTCTCGAGCGATTTCCACTTGAAAATGATTTCTCGCTCACTCGCTTTGTTGATCTTTTTGCGTAGCAAAAAAAATTTTTCATCTATGGTTGTTACGCTGCCGGAACGTTGAGATAATTAAATAATAGTGTTTACATTATTAGTAGGATAGTCGCGATAACCAACGGTTTTATAATTCAATTCAATTCAATTCATTTATTTCGAACCTTAGGCATCTAAAACACACTTGTAGACTACAGGCCCGTGAACAAAATGTACGGGTCAAATGAACCACCAGGAGACCTATGTAGGATGATAGAAGGGTATAAAGTAATAAGATTCAGCACTATGCCGTCACTTGTAAGCTGTCCAACTGAGTACAGTTGAAGAGGGGGGGTTCCAATCCTCGATCATTTCGCCTTATCGCATGATTTTTGTACGGCGTTGCGGAATAATAGATTAGAAGAGGTATGGAAACAATAAAAATTATACATTTTAGATTTTTAATTATTAGTTTGTCGGAAAAAATTATGATGTGCGACGATTTACAGAGTAAGTTTGGTTATTTGATTATGTACGGCATTAGTTCCATACTCCATACAGTTTCAATACCTCTTCTAATCCATTATTTCGCAACGCCGTACAAAAATCATGTGACAAGGAAAAATTATCGAGGATTGGAACCCCCCCCCCCCCCCCCCCCTCTTCAACTGTACTCAGTTAGACAGCTTACAAGTGAAGGCATAGTGCTGAATCTTATTACTTTATACCCTTCTATCACCCTACATAGGTCTCCTGGTGATTCATTTGACCCGTAAATTTTGTTCACGGGCCTGTAGTCTATTGGTAACGTCACCAATTTACAAAAAAAATATCTAAGCAGTAAAACATTGAATTTCTAAATATCATTACAATCAAATCAAAATTAAATTAGTCAAAATCAAATCACATTCTATTAAAGCGGCTGTAAAATGGCCTTGTCTGTAAAGTGCGGCTGTAAAAAGGCCTTATCAGTGAAGAGCAGCTGTAAAAGGGCGTTATAATCTTATACGAGGGTCAAACTGAAAGTTCTTAGAAAATCAAAAACTGATTACATTAGCCAGTTATTAGTTTTATTATATCTTTTCAAAATATTGTCCATTCACGTCAATACACCGCTGCATGCGATGGAACCACTGGGAAAAGCACTTTGCCCACTCGTCCTTAGGGGTCTCTTCAATGGCATCGCGATACGCAGCCACCGCTTCTTCAGCATTCATAAACCGCTTTCCCTTAAGTTTTTCTTTAATTTTTGAAAATAAATAAAAATCACAAGGCGCGAGGTCGGGGCTATACGGCGGGTGACCCAGTAATTCAACGTTTGATGTCGCCAAATAGTCGATCGTTCGCTTGGCGGTGTGCGATGAGGCGTTGTCGTGGTGAAGGAGGATCCTACTGCGAGGTCGTTTCTCTCGAACTTTTTCCAAGACAAGTGGCAAACAATTGGTAGTGTACCATTCTGCAGAAACTGTTTCTTGATCCTCTAACACAATTGTTGCGAAATGACCTATCCTTCCAAAGAACGAGGCCACCATTTTTTTCCCCGCACTTCGATCTCTCTTCACTTTAGTTGGCAACTCCTCGAAAGGAAACACCCACTGAGCAGATTGTCTTTTGGTTTCAGGATCATAACAGTAAATCCAGCTTTCGTCACCTGTTAGTATGTCGAACACAGCATTTGAGTCACCTCCGTTAAATCTTTCAATCATTTTACGGCACCAATCCACACGATGGAGTTTTTGAGCCTCAGTCAAATTATGAGGTATCCACCGGGCGCAAAGCTTCCTGACCGCTAAATGTTCGTGTAGGATTTTGTGCACTTGACTCATACCGATGCCTAAGCTTGTCCGAATCTGCTGATAGGTCACTCTTTTGTCAGTCTCTATCATACGCCGCACAACACAGATGTTATCTTCAGTCGTCGCCGTAGAAGGCCGTCCCTCACGTAAATCATCAGTGAGATTAGTGCGACCACGTTTAAACTCATTAAACCAGTTGTAAACAGTCGCACGAGATGGGGCTTCATCGTGAAAGGCCAATCGTAGTCTATCATAACTTTCTTGTTGACTTAAATGACATCGAAAGTCATAAAAAATCATTGCACGAAAATTTTCTCGTGTTAAATTCATGTTGACGTGACACAGACAATTTTCAATTTGCCGCCAAATCGTAAAACAAATGACAAATGAATGAAGTATATACTCAGTAATATTGGCAAAGAGTTCTATTTTCAAATTATAGAATTATTTTTTTATTATATTGTTTATAAGTGGCCAGTTCTAAGAACTTTCAGTTTGACCCTCGTAATTCGTATACAATTTCATAAATAATTTGTCATCGTAATAGGCCTTGCTGATTAGGTACTTTTTAATTTCATTTTTAAACCTTCTTTCGTCAAGATTCACTACCTGCTCCGGAATTAGATTATATTATCGCACACCATTCCTAATGAATGATATTTCAGTTTTATGAAGCCTGCATCTGGGATAGTTGAGCCTATGTTTGTAACCTGTGGAATTGGGCTTTTTCAGGTCACTCCGTAGGTTTTTCCTGGCATACATAATACACTCGTATATGTACAATGATTAAACGTGTTAACTTTACCTTTGAGAATTACAACTTACAACACGGGTCGCGAAACTAGGAATCGAACCGGGACAAACCCGCCTACATCCGGGTAACGAAGTTAGGGATTTCCGGGCGCGTGTCCTGGTAATTCGATACGTCCGGCCATTCCGGTACGTTATTTAGTTACCGATACTACGGCGCTGTTAATTGCGTAACGATTTCAATGGAATAGTATTGGAATAGTCGATTTTAACACTTTTTTTATATACTATAAAAAAATCGTGGTAAAGAGTGACGAGACGAGCAGGACATGTGCCTGGTGGTAAGCAACATGCCTGCCACATAACAGCACAGTGACACGCAGCTATTGGGTCATGAAGAGTCCAAATCATTACCTAGCACTGCACTGCGCTCGTCACCCAGGGATCTAAGGTATTATATCTCTAAGCCCTGTAATTTCACTGGAAACATTGTAATGTTTGCACTTTACTGCTTGGCGGTAGAATAACTGGCAAAGGTGTGGTACTTCCCCAGGCGGACTCTGCTAAGAGTCCTACCACTACTAAATTTGTCTACTAAGATTTTTTACCTTCACAGCAGCACTGCACGGTGCCTCGCAGGTATTGGACCATAAAAGACTCCAAAATCATTGTCTAGCATAGCACTGCGCTCGTCACACAGAGATTTAAGAGCTATTTTTTTAGAACTCCATAATCAACCTTACGGCATGCAAATATTAAGTTGTATATACAACTACATATTTGATGGCAAACTTTATAATTCAACTTTGAATGTTCAAGGCTGTAAAACACTGTTCAGTTCAATCAAGTTCATTTTTAACCGACTCAAAAAAGGAGGAGGTACTCAATTAGCCGTCTTTTATTCTTATCCCGACTAGACCAGCCGTAACTACTTAGCTAAGATTAAATTTAAAGTTCTCTGTATAACGACGCAAGAGGCCAGTCCCAAGTCGAATATATCGAATGAGTCGGTCCCACGAGAAATCAGGGAGTGGTTTTTTAAAGGTTGGCCTGTCATCAAATTATGCCCAGACAAGATGGGTCATAGCTTGCCATTATCTATATTAATTGCTAGTTTAGTTATTGATTATAGTTTTATTATTTTGAAAGTTATTAATACCATAAAATTAAGTTTGATGCATCCTATTAATGTTATAAATATGAACGTTTGAATCGCTGTTTAGATGTTTGTTGCCCAATCATGTCGGAAGTTCAGAAGAGATAAGGGTGACATTTGGAACACAGATTGTAGTCTGGAATTCTGGAATAGCACATTTGTTACTTGTTATGGCTCAAAAATTATGGGAATGAAAACAACACGCATGAAACAAAGGCCGTGGTCGTGGGAAGACTTCTCGCGAACACGACCATCGTAACACGACCGATACGTCGGAACGTAATCCTACTTTCCTACTAATATTATAAATTACAATGTTTAGATGTTTGTTACTCAACCACAAAATTCGCAATGAAATTTGGAACATCGTTAGATTATGGTCTGAAATTGCACATAAGCTATTTTTACTGAGGGACATCGACGGGAACGGGAAATACCGGTATCGTGTTTACGCAATCGTGCTAAAATCGATCATTTATAATATTTATATTTTAATAGTTACGCAATGAACTGCGCCGAAGTAGCGGTAACTAAATAACGTACCGGGATGGCCGGACGTAAAACTGCTAGTTAAGACTAACTTAGGTCGATGAAGTCCTGCGTAGTATTTCCAATATGGATTCTAATTAGTAACCAAACCAAGTAACTCCCGTGAACGAAGTTGTGCGGTTTATTGAAAACAAACGAACAAACGAAGTTAATAAAGACGCTGCGAACAATAATCGCGGGCGCACAGCCGAGCCAACGAATTAATATACACGGGACACGGGAATATAAATCGAGTATTACAACTGTGGAATCAACAACTTTGCCGAATAAACCGGGAGGACATGTCGCACTACGACCCTGTTTGCGACACGGCTTCTAGACAAACATAATCATAATAAGTAGAATTTAAAGTTTATTTATTGACCTTACACTCCTTATCGCTTATCGCTATAAGCGATAAGGCCGCCATTTATGGCACTATAGTTATAAGTTATTTTATTTTCTATTGTTTTTAGGGTTCCGTAAAAGGTAAAAACGGAACCCTTATAGATTCGTCATGTCTGTCTGTCTGTCTGTCTGTCTGTCTGTCTGTCTGTCTGTCTGTCTGTCTGTCTGTCTGTCTGTCCGTCGGTATGTCACAGCCACTTTTTGACGAAACTATCAGAACTACACTGTTGAAACTTGGTAAGTAGATGTATTCTGTGAACCGCATTAAGATTTTTACAAAAGTTTAAAAAAAAAACAAAAATTAGGGGTGCCCCCCATACTGAGAACTGAAACTCAAAAATGTTTTTTTCATCAAACCTACACGTGTAGGGTGTCTATCGATAGGTCTTCAAAAATGATGTTGAGGTTTCTAATATAATTTTTGTCTACACTGAATAATTTGCGCGAGAGACGCTTCCAAAGTGGTAAAATGTGTGTCCCCCCCCCCCCCCTCTAACTTCTAAAGTAAGAGAATGAAAAAACTAAAAAAAATATATGATGTACAGTACCATGAAAACTACCAACGAAAATTAGTTTGAACTCGATCTGATGAGTAGTTTTTTTTAGTACGTCATAAATACACTATTATTAAATTTCGATCAAAGTTACAACGAACTACAAGAACTAAAGAACTATGTGTACTATGTATATTATGTTACTTGCTGCAACGGAACCCTTCATGGGCGAGTCCAACTCGCACTTGGCTACTTTATTTCACTGTATAAGTCTTCTGGTGTGCATAATAAAGTATTTATGTCTGTCTGTCTTACACAGACATACTCGCGATCTCAAATTTACAAAAAGTCCTATTCATATTCCGTCTACCTGGTACTGATAAAATTGGGAAACACTACCATGATCGTATTTTCATAGAAAATTGTCGTTTGATTGTTTTTGTCGTTTAAACCTTGGTTGTTTCTCGAATACTCGAAATGGCCTGATTTTCCGAGTGCTGCCAGCAAATTTTGGGTAGGTATTTTAGGCAAGCTGAAAACTTGTCACATACTTCTCCAATTCCCCAACACGGAGTTGCAAACCTGGCTGGTGAATAGCGAGGCAAAATGAATCCCTCAATTTAGATCACCCGTCAGGTAGAAAGCCTCATAAAAATATATGTCTTTTTGAGAATTTCTATTTACTATAGTAGATCCAACCGTTTATTTTCTTTTTGACAGATCTAATTTGTCAGTTATAGTGTTGTGACCAAGTATAAACAGGTACATCGATACTAGCATTTTGCAACGGTCTGGTTATTGAATTGAAATTAAATAAAATTAAAGATTATTTTGGCAAATAAGAACATGACATAGGGTTGCCTGCGAAAAATCAGTCCCGAAGTCCGGTTGCCGAATTTTTAAAAGTAAAGCATTGCTGCGAGCTAATATCTCGGAAACTATAAACTTTAGGGCAAAAATTGTTGAGGTCGTTATTGTAGAAAATAATATTTTGCATCTTTTGTGGTCGGAAAACTTTTCTGCGACATATACCGTTTACGATTTATGGCCCATTTAATTAACCAGTTTTTCTATTGCAGCCGATAACTCTTGAAATATTAGATTAATCAATAAAACGCATCAGACCTTTTTTAAAGACTAGTTTATTTCATACAACTTTCGTTTAAATTTTTTTTCTTATGTTCATACGTTTTGAGTTAGAAGAAGCTTAAATTCAGTTATTCTGCCAAAAATATTATAAATTAATTAATTGTATTAAAATGAACAATTGTTTTATTTATGATTATGTTAGACGACAAAAACTCTGTACTTGTAAGAAAAAACAGATACTGAGTCTAATGAAAGCCAGCATTAGACGAAGCGAGAGAGAATAGAGAGCAAACTAGAAGATAAATAATTAACGGATTCAAAATATCCATTTCAAACTATATAAATACATACATTTGAACTATACAACAATGACGTTTAAAGTGGTGGCTCTCTACTAGCCAACTAATACTATAAAAGACTTTAAAAAGATAGAAACTCTTTATTATCCACAATATAATACTTAAACAACAGGGACTTATCCTAGAACTAGTGAACCAAGTAGCGACGTTATCGCTAATAGCGATCTCTTCCAGGCAACCGAAATACCATGTTATGTCTAGCACAAACCCCAGGATATGCCATAAATGCCGAAAGATGCCCATACCCAGCCTTCTGGCTCGTTCCCACCACTGGAACTCGGGGATAGGCCGTGGCTCGCCGCGCTGGTCCGCTGTACATGTCGCTGAAAGATGTCATCACATGAACATCTTCACGAGTATTGATAATACCCTAGACATTTCCGAAAATGAGGGTAGATTTGTTACCTTTTTTAAATTTTACAGACCGAATACACATAAGTATTGTTGCGGTGGTAGTATAATCATAGAAAACGAAGATAATTTGTGTGCTATCACATATTACTAGTCCCTATCTAAGAAAACCCGAATAAATTTCGAGTCAAATTAAATAAATTTTACTTATAGCAGTTGCTTAACATCCTGTTATTGAAAAATTAGATATGTCCAGTCTATTGAAACAGTGCTATAGACGCACAACTAGTAGACGTAGATCAGGTATAGCAGTAACCTTTGGGTGATGAAATAATACCCAACCGACTGATGAGACATTATTAAGCCAAATATGGAAATATTTTAACACATTAAGCATATCAGGTTAATTTATTTAGAAATTAACGAAAATGGTACATCATGTTCTTCAAAGTTTACATCAGACATAAATAAACTTTGTTAATTTACCTAACTACAAAATGTTATTTAACACTTTATTTTAATAAGTATTCAAATGTTTCAGTCATCATAACCTTGTTCTTTTTTGGATATACACCAGCAGATAAACACGTCTTCAAATAATGCTGTATGTTTTCCTGAGGCGCATCAATATAACGGTTTTACATAAAAATAAATCCGATATTATGTGCCGAGAACGGAAAACACCCGTGTAAAAATAGTTCATAAACAATATCGATATCTCAATCGTATCTTCGTAACATCACTATGTTGATAGCCATAGAACGTAATTTTTTAAAAACGTTTGTTATTTTATGTAATTTATAAAAAAACTACTGCACTTATGGACTCATTTTGTGAAAGATGATTATTATACGGGATCAAGGAGCAAATTTAAGCAGTTGTCATATTTTTAAAACCTCGCATTTAAAAGTGAACTTTTGCGTAACATGGCGCAGTTACGTTCTATTGGTGCTGTCAAAAAGAAAATAAACGGTTGGATCTACTATAGTCATTTTAAATTTCAAATTGCCTCAAATACATTGTTTATATTTTTTGCAAAACATTTCTGGAGCCGTCTGACAATGTTAAAACTCCGACTAAATATTCTAGCTTATTTTTTTTAATTCTTTGAACGTTAAACTACAACTTGTACAACAACGATATTGCCTCATTGCCTCAAACAAAAATTTATTGTACTAAAAATATTTTTTACTGGTTGGATTAATTTTGCCCCGCTACTCACCAGCCAAGTCTGCACTTCCGTGACATATTTTCAGCCATTTCATACATTTTCAGCCTGCCTCAAAATTTGCTGCCATCTCTCGGAATATGAGGAATGAGGTCTAATTATTGGCACCTAATTGGTGAGGAGTGTCAATTCAATCTATTATATGGTGTTAGAGTAAAATGATATATGTATAGATAGCGCGCGAGTTGAATGCAGTCGGGGTCTGCGTAAAGAGCGGGAGCATCTCCCCCCGCTATCCGCACGCCCCACCTCACGCGCCTGCAGTGTATATAGTACTGTCACTGTCGCGGTCACAGCACTCCGCATTCCTAAGCTAGTGGTATGGTGGGTCCGTCATGTAAGCTTTGCATTCAACTCGCGCGATATCTATAGGTAGATATACAATTTAAATGTCAAAAATAATTTCTTCTTCCTGTCCTACTTATTTTAAACCATAAACCACAAGACGTATAAAAATATTATGAAATCAACACAAACACTGTACATTCAACTAACAAAATAAGGCTCTCCTGATAGTATTATTTAAGTAATAATTCAAAAAAACCCGTAGGATTCTAACAAGCGCGTGTAACATGCGATTTAACTATATTTATCTCTAGTTCGCATTACTTTATATTTAAGTCGTGTCGCAGTAAGCCCCGTTTGGTGGAGTTTGACCATAACAGTCAGGATAAAATTGTTGTTTGATGTTTGTTTGTGGAATTAATTGTTTATTTGTCGGCTTAATCCGAGACGGGACGAGCAAGCCGAGCGCCCAGCCGTGGGCCGTGGGCCGTGGGCTGTGGGCCCTGGGCCGTGGGCTATGGGCCGTGGGCTGTGGGCTGTGGGCTGTGGGCTGTGGGCTGTGGACCGTGGACCGTGGACCGTGGGCTGTGGGCTGTGGGCTGGGCGCAGGTGGGATGTATTGATTGTGGACCCGATCTATTTATGTGCCGAAAATTAAGGTAAGGATTTAGACCATGTTTTTGTCTTATAAATTAAATATTACGTATAATTCAAGTATTCATTATAATTACAAGGAAACCCGTGTGTAACGTACTTTTTTGTACGTTTCGTACGGTTTTTGTAGTGGTAGGACTCTTTTATCAGAGTTATCTCGGAAAGTACCATATAATACGCTAGTTATTCTACCATCAAACAATAATGTGAAAACATAACTGTGTCACGGTTTAATGGGAGTTTCCAGTGAAATTACAGTGCATAAAGATAAAATATCTTGCTTATCTGGGTGACGAGCGCAGTACTTACAGTGCTAGGTAATGATTTGGACTCATGTTCCAATAGCTGCGTGTCACTGTGCTGTTATGAGCAGGCATGTTGCTAGCCATCAGACATAAATATGACCAGATCGTCTCATCACTGTATATCTAAAAAAAAATAGGCTTTTTATAAAAAGGTACAATATTACAGTAGAACCCCGATTATCCGAACATCGATTATCCGGACTCATTCGGCCGGCTCTAACTACATACCAATTTCAAAACATTTAACGGCGCAACGAGACAAGTAACTTGGTTCTAACAAAAGAGAGCATGCGGTCAACCCATATCTGGACCTCTGTTATGTGAAAAAGTATTGGGTTTAATCCAAAACTTGGGCATCAGTGACTTGTCTGCAATGAAAATATGTGATTCATGACGTCAAAGATCAATAACAAGTTATTATTCTATCGTTATAGCTTGGTTTTTATACATCGTATTGTCTAAACTACGCATGGACCCATTACATAATGGAAAGGTATACTTTTAAAAAATTTAAATATTGTTTGATTTGCTTTCAAATCGATTATCCGGATTTTCGGTGATACGGAGGAGTATTCCGTTTCCGGAGGTTTTAATTGATCCGGATAATCGGGGTTCTACTGTATTAACATGTTGCGTGTCAAAATCGGCATGTTACACGAAATATTTCTTACGAAGATTTGAGGCATCCACCAACCCGCACTTGGCAAGCTTGGTGTATTTTTTTTAATAAAGAGTGGAGCCGAAACGAACAGGACATGTGCCTGATGGTAAGCAACATGCCTGCCACATAATAGTGCCACGCAGCTACTGGAACATGAAGAGTCCAAATCATTACCTAGCACTGCACTGCGCTCGTCACCCAGAGATCTAAGTTATTATATCTGTAAGCCCTGTAATTTGTCTGGAAACATTGCCCTTCAAACCGGAACACACATTATGGCCCGAGCCCGACTCTCTCCTTGCGAGAGAAGGCCCCGTGCCCCAGCAGTGGGAATATTTAGTGGGCTGCATAGGCAAGTCTCAGCTATCTGGTTCCCGTAGTACATGCTTTGCTTAGTTTGGGGCCAGATCGTGTTGTGTGAATAAAGTCCACCAATATTAATTGAAGTGAAAACTTCTTTAGGCGCGCCTAGACAGATTTTTCGTGGGCCGTGAATTGAATTCATTCGTCACGCTCGGGTATGATAAGAAAGCTTCGGGTAAACTCGGGACCGTGGCTATTGGCCATCTAGAAATACGTCAGCCAATGGAAAATGCTGAAAGGGTGTGGACATCATGGCATGGCCATCTAGAAACGCATCAGCCGATGGGAAATGCTGACGCTTTTCTAAATGGCCATGCCAAGATGACGAGGCCACGCCCTCCGGTTACACCCGTGTAGTTTCCAAGGTAAGCTATCAAATTCTGAGTTATATGTTTTCACTTCTATCGGCAGTTCCTATGACTGCCAATTTTTTTTTATTTACTAGCACTGCACCCCGGCTTCATGGCACGTATTTAGTCAATAGTACTCAGGTATCATATCTATACAACCCTGTTTTTTTTTTAAATCGGTCCACTCTGAAACCTAACGCGGTTATTACACATTTTAAATAAATACATACCCGTGTATACGCGCAGTGCTAAACGAGCTGCGATCGAAACTTGAGTCGGACTGGGGGTCTACCGCCTAACGAAAAACGCTTTGACGCTTTGGCATTGCCGTCTCTTTCATTTCAAGCGAGAAGAAAAGAGACAGCAATGTCAAAGCGTCAAAGCGTTTTTCGTTAGGCGGTAGACCACCTGGAACGACTACATCTAACGTGAGTTACCCGTGTATTTACTTAAAATCGGTCCAGTAGTTCCTGAGATTAGCGCGTTCAAACAAAATAAACTCGATTATAATATTAGTATAGATCTACAAAATCTTTAGCCACCAACTAGATTCCTCACAAGACAACTGAAGCCCCAACCGCAACGCGACGTCCTACGAACCCGCAACAAGTTTCCCCCCGAAACTCAAGTTCCTTTTACAATTAAAAGTTTTCCACTTTATCAATCTAATATTTTGTTCTTTCCGATATTAATTAAAACCGAAGATTTAATACGCCCTTTGGCGTCGTTTGAAGAGTCAACGAGCTTGTACTTATACACTCCCGTTGAGTTTCCGAGTTTCTAAGATTGGAAATTAATCTTTAGGGACCCTATTCTTGTAATCTATCGCAGCTACGAGTACCTTACTATATCACCGTCTTTTCTCTCTGCACCTCTACAGGGTTACTGGTAGTCAGCCTGCATTCATTTAAGGGCATGTTCTGTGTACAATACTTGTTCTACAACTTTTGTTATAAACTCAATACATATCCTAAATATTTTTGAATTGAAAACTTTTTTTGGCGCGCCTAGACAGATTTTTCGTGGGCTGTGAATTGAATTCTAGCGTCACGCTCGGGTATGATAAGAAATCATCGGCTAAACTTGGGACCATAGCCATTGGCCATCTAGAAGTGCATCAGCCAATGGGAAATGCTGACGCATTTCTAGATGGTCATGCCATTATGACCAGACCATACACTCCGGTTACACCCGTGTAGTAAGTCGGCCCACTACCACCCATACACTGTGGATATTCCCAAAATCCGTACAAAACGGTTTGAATCCACTTTTCTCATACGTACAGCTTTAGAGTGGAATAAGTTGCCGGCCTCCTTGTTCCCTGAGAGATACAATCTAGAACTTTTCAAGGTTAGAGTGAATAGGTACTTTCTTGGTCAACGTGCGTCATCTTCGACCACACCGTCGCTTACCATCAGGCGAGTTGGTGGTCAAACGCGGACCTATACGCGATAAAAAAAAAAAAGTTTCCAATGTAAGCTATCAAATTCTGAGTTATAAGTTTTCACTTCTATCGGCAGTTCCTATGACTGCCAATTTTTTTTTTACTTTTTGTTTTCCTGCACTGTTTAGCCCTAAACGCGTCGGCACTTCTTTTATCGAGCCATCGAGCGTTAAAGAGTGCGTGCTCTCTAGATACGAAGAGTTCGATGTTTTTAGACTGGGCAAATACACTTTTTTTTAATTTTGAGAAAAATTAGGAAGTTTTAAAAACGGTATGACAAAAATTGACATATTTAGTGTACTTAAGATTCCCTTAAAATGATGCAGGCTGATTAGCCAATAACCCTGTATACCATAAAACAAAAGAAATCACACTAATATTATGAAGACGAATGTGTGTGTGTGTGTGTGTTTGTTGGGCCGTATCTTAGTAACAGCAGAACGTATTTGTACAAAACCAGCAGCCTAAAATGTTGGCTACTTTTTCCCGTTAAAATTAGCTGTTATTAAGCACATGTTACAATGCGGGGCGTAGCTAGTCCTACTAGTATTATAAATGCGAAAGTTTGTGAAAATGTATGGATGTATGTTTCTTACTCTTTCACGCAAAAACTACTAAAAGGATCTGGACAAAATTTTATACGCAGATAGATATAAGTCTGGAATAATACATAGGCTATTTTTTAACCCGAGAAAATAATGGGATTGGCAACTACGCGACAAAAACCGCGGGGCGCTGCTAAACATAAAAAAGATCAAAGCTCTATAGGATCATTTTCACTCGAAACGTCGTCGGTGGTCATGTCATCGTAATAATCACAACATCGAATGGTTTTAAGAATGGAGTACTTTATTGTGCAGTTTGATCGTAACTTGTTAAGGGAGGCTGCGGCGTCGTTGCGGCAAATATGCGATCTATTGTGATCTGTTGTCGCCGGCGGCGGTATTGTTGGAGTTTAACGCTATTTATAATAACAAACCTCATTAACATCAACTTTAAACTCTTCCTCTTTCTATTTAAACTAAAATAGAAGTGTTTGTCTTAGGTGAAAGACGTGGGCGGAGAAATACTTACCTACACATAAGTAACCGTCTCATTCTCGACTTGAAGACACCCACTGTATTTGCAAATAAAACCGGCCAAGTGCCAGTGGGACTCCCGCACGAAGGGTTTCGTACTATCTATACTTATAATAAAACTGTAGCGGGTCGAATTCTGTACATTGAATATATTTTGAAAAAAAAAATTTGGGGGCACTCCATAGTCGATACTGATGGCGAAACTGCATTTTTTTTCTTTCATGTCTGTCTGTCTGTCTGTGTGTATAGGGAACTCTCATCACGCCGAAACTACTGATTCAATTCGAATGAAACTTGACATGATTTAAGATCATACTGAGTAGATGGTAGCTGTCTACTTTTAATCCCCAAATTCTGCACGGTTTTCTTGCAGGACGGGGTGAAAGTCAGAATGTGTATTTGGTTGTAACTTATGTTTGCGTTGTTCAATTTCGTTAGTTCTTATTTTGTTAGAAAGAACACATATATTTCCATCAAAATTTTAACATTGTTGGTCGTGTGGTTTGGAAATTACATAGAAATTAAATAATAACGGTAATAATAAGTTCGTTACAGACTAACTTCTAAGTATACTGTGACACTGTAAACACTAGAGATGTAATGGAGGTCATTTTATCCGAACCGATTTCGGAGTCGGAGTATTAAAATTTTATTAATCGGAGTCGGAACCGAAGTCGGAGGCATAGGCAGGATTAGAATTGGTGGAAAGAGAGACATTTGTATTGGATATATTTTTTTTTTTTGTAAAACACGTGTACACGATAAACATTGACGAGCAATTGATTCAGGAAGTTAGGATTTTGTATTTCCATTTACTATCCAGTATCCACCACAATAAGGGATTATCTGCAATATTTATACACCTTACCTCCGATTATAACCTTCGTTTTAAAAGTTTCGGAGCCTTAATGTAAAATATTACAAAACTGGTTTAGAAATAAACCATAAATCATTACAATATTGTGTTTGACGTTGAAAACCTGAACAATGCAATATTTATACACCTTACAATTATTAAAACCTCCGTTTTAAAAGTCGGCACCAAAGGTGTCATAGTAATCGGAAATTCCGACTTATTGGAGTCGAAGCTCATCCCTGGCGGTGTGTGACACCGCAGTCAAATCCGCCATCCGTCAACAACTTCAACTTTTTTGTATGGCTTCCATTCGGTAATGTTACCGTAATTTCGCCAATGTCCAGCGTTTGATTGTTGTTATAGTCTTCTGAAGTTTATTTTGTAGTAGAGATAGGAGTCTTGCCACAGGTGATCAGTCCACTTCAGGTAGTCTTGGGTTTCATGATGGTAATCGAAGGAATGGTAATGGAAGGTAAATCAAAAACGTCTGGTAATCGGTGAACAGGCAGGATTCTTGGCTCTGGTGATCGGTCAACTTTGAACACTTTTGTTAGTAGATATTATGTACTTCATATAATCTGATAGATAACTGTATGGGACAAATACAAACATAACATCACAAAATAGACATAAAAAGATAAAACTTATAGTAGAATTAAAATACAAATATATAAATAAATATCTAATTTACACAAAAGCTATCACAATTTAATATTATTTTTCTGAATGTATTTACTAAGTAAGGACATACACAAATGAGGAAAATACAAAGGGGAGTAAATTAGAAAAGTTAGTGGGACGGGGAAGGTCAGGTGGGATCATGTCATAGAGAGAGAATTGATTTCTACTACACTCAAAAAAAATGTGGTCGGTGGTACCATCAGCTAACCCACATTCACACAGAGAGTTATCTCGGATTCTTAATTTTGAGAGGAACACCGGTGTGCAGACAAAACCTAACCGCTAGATGTGGTCTGTTTGGGGATATTTTTGTATTTAAAAAACCAGGGTTTAGGGGGAATTGTAGGCTGTACTTGACCATAAAATTTGCCAGTTATAGACTTTGTACGAGACCAGAGTGTATTTCAACTTTCAAGTAACTTAGGTTGGCACGTTGC
Source organism: Ectropis crepuscularia (assembly GCA_963693475.1). Lineage (NCBI taxonomy): Eukaryota > Metazoa > Arthropoda > Insecta > Lepidoptera > Geometridae > Ectropis > Ectropis crepuscularia. The sequence continues at coordinate 27,447,291 of OY856353.1, read as the reverse complement.
AGATAAGTCATGGGAGTACACATGGTAGTGCTCTTTATTGCCCAAAGTGGTAGCCTGTTAAGCATGGAAATCGACGCACTCATTTTCTAAAATGCCTGTATGAGCTGGGATCCAGGCTAAAGTTATTTGTAGTCCTAATTCATGTGCCTTCAAAAGATCTTCTTTAATTTTGAGTATTATTGGGAATTTAGTTTTGCTTTTGATCTGATTGGCTAAAACAGCCTGTAAAAGCGTCTTTTCGTCTACCTGTCACCATTATTAGTATCGAGCAAGTAATGGTAAGTTTGTTCTATGGGAATATTGAAATTAAATATTTAAATTAAATATTTATTCTATGTTGCTTTTAGTATTTGTTGTTGTAGCGGCAATATAAATACACCATCTGTGAAAATTACAACTGTCTAGCTATCATCGTTCTTGAGATATGGTGACAGACGGACGGACGAACGGACGGTCAGCAAAGTCTCAGTAATAGGGTCCCGTTTTTACCATGTACATATATTATATGGAAAACAGGGAGGCGGTTTTTTGAATATTAACAAAAACTGGATGACAAGATGTGCAAGCCTACTACCAGTCAAAGCGTGCCCAGCATGCTGGCGGCAGTACCACGCTGAATGGCAATGTTTATGCGTTGGGCCAAATAAACGCCAGCATTTTAGCCACGCGTTGCGTCGGTCAAGCGCTCGGAAAGGCTTTTGAAGATGAGGTGAGCTCCCGGCCCCCACAGGCACGATGTCTCAACCCCAAAAGGCTTAAATGTAAAACCACTACCGAGGGTTGCATATTTGCGCCATTTGACCCGCTCAGCTGAATTAGCCGCTGCACTGTCCCTACTATGTGTCTCTGGAAGATGTGATGGTGCCAGAGTATCGACGCAGCTTGCATCAGCACCAAAATGATCATCACCATCGTAATGTATCCTATAAAAATCCTACAAACTTAACACTGCGGCTATGTTCTATATTCCACAACCTATGTAGTATATTTCATGTTGCTAAAAATATAAAATATGAAGTTGCTAAACTCGAATAGATATAGTTTTGTGTGGAAAAACAAATTCACTCAATGGCTACCCATCCAAATATTTTTACATAAGTAGGTACTACTAATGTACTAATAAGTTCGCAAGATCAAAGTACGCGAACGAAGTAGCGGGTTCAGCTAGTTAGCAAATAAACGGCGAAAACCTGTTTGACTTAATTCCGAATTCCGTATACATAGACTATCGCAGTTCCCACAGACAGGCTTTCCTACAAAGTTTCACTAAAATTTTGATTTTACCTCATGATTCTAACGACGAAGTCAATAGCGCGTTTTATTCTACTAATGGCGCCATCTAGTTTGCTTGGGACGGCCTATCGAGCAAGAAACGATTAAAAATCATGTTTGTTGTATAGGAGTCCCCGTTAAATAGATATTTATTTTATTTTTAGTATTTGTTGTTATAGCGGCAATAGAAATACATCATGTGTCATTATGTCAAATGTCTAGCTATCACCGTTCTTGAAATAGTTTGATGACAGACGGATGGACGGACGGACGGACGGACAGCTAAGTCTCAGTAGTAGGGTTCCGTCTTTACCCTTTGGGTACGGAACCCTAAAAACTAACTCAGGCAACGCAATCCACCCAGACTTTCTTATTACAAACATGTTGGGAATACATCAGGTACTTTCTTTTCAAGCTTCCAATATGGTGTAAATAAAAAACGTAGGTTTTATTTTGAACCTAGTCCAGTTTGTGTTGAAGCAATCTGGTTTTAGTGCGAAGTAAAGTATGATTGGACGAGGATAAGTGTTGCAGAGGGGGCGGGTAAAGATTTAAAGGGTGGAACGATTGGAGGCGCATGAGCGTTTTACAATGTTTATTGGAGGCTGTTCAGCCCGCCAATAAACGAAACATAGCCGACGAGCTCGCATTATACTTACGCATGTTTTTCAAGTCGGTACTTTTTTTGGAGTGATACAAGTACTTTTCAAATAACATCGTGACCGGCAGATCATTCCTATGCTTTGCTGTCTGCACAAATTAATGAACTTTTCAGGCATCGACTATAAACAAGGCAAATCTATCTATGTAAAAATCTATGTATGTATGTATTGTCGTGTGATGGGGCTAAGTAAATATATTATGTGTAAGATAATTATTAGTGTAAGATTATTAAGCGTAGTGTGTGTCGTCATTCGCCGGCTTTGGATCCAATCGGCATTATGCTGAACTGGGGCCGGGTTGTGGCAAAATGCATTAATTGAAAAGATGTTAACGATGTATTTTTCTAATGTATGTTTATTTTGTCACAATAAATAATTTCTCATTTGTCAAATATAAAGAGTAAACGGAAAATTAATAGTGTGTAAACATAACCAGTAAGGAGAAGAGGACGTTAATTTTGGATTAACTGCTAAGTTTTTTTATTTTTTTTTAATTTAAATTAGCCACCCCACAGACACCGGGGTCCGTGACCTTTGTCATTTCAATTCTTTTTTTTTACATGTGTCTTGAATTAGGAGAAGAAGAGGAAAATAGGGGGAGTTGGGAACATTTTAAACCTAATTCTAGTGCTCGTCTGTTGAGCCGATCACTACCGGTTGGGATTTCGCTGATAATCGACTCGACATCGATTCTTTGCCTAATTGTCATTTGCCTAAGCCGCCTTCTCCCGGCCCAGAGCCTCTACAACGGCTGCATTTCTGTCCCTAATGGCCATCTGCAGGTTGAAGTCTCGGATGGTCTTCGGTGATGCAGCCAACGCTCGCCGCACGAACCGACCGATGGCGTCGTCTGTGACGTCAGCGTAGTATGTGAAGGTCCCCGTGTGCCGTGAGATTGCAACAACCGCATGGAGCACGCTCTCGTGCAGCTTCATGTTTGCCTTGGTTTTGATTGCGATTACCGACTCGTATGTTAGTCCCTGAACTTCATGGATGGTAAGGATGCGTGACCCGGTGCCTGACTCATAACCCTGGTTTGTCAGGGTCTCCTGCTCTTCTTGAGTGTGTACTAAAAAGAGGGTGTTTGGTAGGGTGTTGGGTATTTGCTTACCCTTATACCTTCTCTGCTCTAGGGACTTTATACGGGACGCTGAGGAGTACATACCGGAGTATATTTCCCTCAGCGCATATGCGACATCCATCGGGTTGCGATGTGTGCAGAGCAACTCCTGCTGAGTACGCTGCTAACTGCTAAGTACGAGTAAACTCCTTAAAATAAATGTCAAAATGTATCTTATAATGACAGAGCCATGTCGCATCCGAAGGACAATAAATACTACTTCAGTAAATGCCTGTAACTCGTAACACACAAAATACAGTCCCAGCCCCACACTGCAGCCGGTACCAGAATAAACGTTCCATCGCTGGATAAAACTGAATAACACTTCAAATAATACGCCTGAAAGAGGCGATATTTGCTTCCAGTGTTTCCGCTACGCCGTAGCGCTCGCTCGTACCACCGTAGTACCGTAGGCGTTAAGGTAATTGCTCACTTGTACCACATCGCTCGCTCACAACCAATAAGTTTAGTGTGAGTTGGTTTTCACGCGGCCGGAAAATCAATCCATCCAACAAAAAGTTTGAAATTCATACCATGCGTTTTTGAACATTTGACAGATTAAAGCTTTTATAAAGTTATCTTCTTTGAATTTGATTCAAAGTATTAGAATATATTAAAACCATACTTTTAAAAGCTGGACTTAGATACTAATTGTCATATTGAAAATCAGGATACTATTGTCGTAATCATAGCCGTTAATATTATGCGACCAAAACGGAGGAGGACAGTAGTTGACTAAAATTCAGTTACATTTCCAGTTAATATTTTCAAAATGAGCTAAAATTTTCATTTTTGTAGTTACTTATATTTTTATTATTTTAGTAAATTTGATTAAACATCTATTTCGATACTCCTTCCCATTGTTGGATATTTGCCACTTGATTTGATTCCATTCCTAGTATTTCGAAGACACGTTACAAAAAAATGTGCAATAAGCACAAACATCAGATTTTTTCAGTCAGCAATTCTTTGTGTTGTACATACATAAATTTTTTTATGTTAAATATTTCTAGATATAAATTAACACAAATATAAAGTAATCGAGAAAATAGCACTCGCTCTGTGGTTATCAACAGTTTTAGTATAACTACCCTGTTATGTACACAAACCCTTAAAAATAATATTCCGATTCACATTTTATCTTTATTTTTTATATTATTTTCAGCCAAAACATTAAAGCAAACAGCGCGCGATAAGCACTCACACATTTTTGATGTCACTGTGGCGGTATCAACAGTACGGTCGACAACGACCTTAACGATTCAATTTGATCGTTTTGTAACGATGCAGTAACGGATCCATTTAAAGGTACTTCTATTTGAGGTATTCACGGATTTATTATATCCATATTTGTAAATGTCGCTGTAAAATTGTAAAAACGGTCGGTTTACAACAAAACGCGTGAGATTATACTTTACTAAACGTCACATAGTTAGATTGCAATCTGACGGTTACATGACAACATGTTGCTTAAGGCCGAGGCCAGACACGCTTCTTTTTCAGCGAAATCGCGTGATTTAGCAGCTGACGCGAAAACGCGCGCTTTAGCAGCTGAAGCAAAAACGCGCGATTTAGCAACTTTTAAACGCTGCATCGCGATGCAGCGACTGTTTGCGTCTGTCGCGGCCGTAAGAATCGATTACTAGGTCAAACAGGTGAGACAACCATATAACAATCTACAAGAAGAAGTACAATCTTTCCTTAGCTTGGGTTCAGATAGTGTTGAGTGTGAAATTTCCACTAATATTTACTAAATGCCTTCATTGCAAAATAGCAATAAATTTTTGAAACCGTTTGCTGAAATTAAAGTATTTTGCCAAATCAGACGGCTAAAAAATATTCACACAAATATCAAGAAATGTTTACGCTCCGACAAATAAAATTAGTCTTACAATGTTTAGTGTGTACGCGATCCAAAAACTTTCTAAAATTTGGAGCAAAATCAAGTCGGCATAGAAGTTTGTCGACGTTTGAGACGTCTCGAAATTCGAAAAGACAGAATTTAACTGAGTAAGTTATTAGTACGAGGGTAAAAGGACGAAAAAATAAAGTGGCCAAGAGCGAGTTGGACTCGCCCATGAAGGGTTCCGATGCAGCAAATAACATAATATACATAGTACACATAGTTCTTGTAGTTCGTTGTAACTTTGATCGAAGTTTCAATAATAGTGTATTTATGACGTACTAAAAAAAAAACTACTCATCAGATCGAGTTCAAACTAATTTTCGTTGGTAGTTTACATGGTAATGTACATCATATTTTTTTTTTAGATTTTTCATTCTCTTACTTCAGAAGTTAGAGGGGGGGGGACACACATTTTACCACTTTGGAAGTGTCTCTCGCGCAAATAATTCAGTGTAGACGAAAATGATTTTAGAAACCTCAACATCATTTTTAAAGACCTATCGATAGACACCCCACAAGTGTATGTTTGATGAAAAAAAAAAATTTGAGTTTCAGTTCTCAGTATGGGGGGCAACCCTAATTTTTCTTTTTTTAATTTTTTTCTTTTGAAATCTTAATGCGGTTTACAGAATACATCTACTTACCAAGTTTCAACAGTGTAGTTCTCATAGTTGTAGTTTTTACGTTTTACGGAACCCTAAAAATATCCTAGAGTAAAAAATATTCGTAGATTCAAAAATCATTTGAAAGCAAAAACATTCCCACATTTTTCAGCGAAAGAAATATCTAATTTGTGAGCCGTCTACCGTCTCTTCTGACCCTCGTATGTGTGTGTGTGTGTGGCTTCGAGTGTACTAGGGTCACCGCGCACTTCTCATCAGTTGGTAGTTTTTTAGTTTAGTAACGAGAAGTGCATGACATGATAGCTAATTGAACATAAAGACTTCAAATCACTACCTGACACTGCTCTGCGGTCATCGGCCTTATATATCTAATATGATTATTATATTACACGTTAAGATAATAATCTAAACGTGTTGGCAATGTTACGGTAACATATACAATATACATATATCAGATGATTTGTCTATTTGGCCTATAAGTTTGAATTTGCGACTTTAATATTCATTCAAATAATTTCCTACTCCTGCCCTATGCTCCTCGCCCGATAAGTGATTTATTACTCTGGCTTGTAATGTTAATAAAAACATCGCCCTTGAAACAGGAATACGGTAATGTTTGCACATTACTGCTTAGCGGTAGAATAACTGGCAAAGGTGTGGGTGTGATGCTTTCCATGTACTTTAGCGTACATAGTTTCCTTTGTCAGTAATTCTTCCGCCAAGCAGCTATGTCAAACATTACTGTATCCCGGTTTACAGGGCAGCGTTCCCAGAGAAATTTCAGGACAAAGAGATAAATATCTGAAATCTCCGGGAGACTAGCTCAGGGCAGTCATTTGTTTTTTTTTTGTATGGTCAAATAATTACGTGGCATTTGCCATAATATCATAGTCATTTTCATTTTCCCCTACCAAAATATTCTCAACGCGGTTAAAGAAGTTTTCATGTATTATCTAAAATCAGGCAATACGCGGTCAACTTATTTTATAAACAAAAGACAAGTGCTGTTTAATTTTCAGTGTCGACGGGTAGACGTGATTTGATACCGCGGATGTGTGCGGCAGCTCTCTCGTGTAGTAGTCTCTTCATGTGACTTGTATGCCTGTATGTGTGTTTGTGTGTGTCTTGCGAACGCGAACTGGGTTACGGTGGGCCGCTGCCGCCGTGAATGAGGTTTTTCTACTCGACAGTGAAGGGTGCACTAATTTACTTTTGACGTAGCTCTGCGAGGGATTAGAAGATGTCCAGAGAATTTGCATTTTAGCGTATCATTGTCAGCGTATAGCGTGTCATCATGGCCGGCTCAAAAGGTGAGTTTGTGGGTATTTTCAACCCCGTATTTAAGATGAAGGTCTTAAGTTTAACCAGTACTTTATATTTCTGTAAAATTGGTTTCTTTTAAGTAAACGCTTCACCGTAGCGGTCAAAAGAATACCTATTACGGGTCAAAATACTCCTGAACAAATAGATTAATTTTGACGTTTTTTTTTTGGTAATTGTCATAGTCGTTTATGTCCATACAATAGATACACCATCTTATGTGCGCATAGTGGAGGTACGCGTAGCTGTCAATGTCAACAGTGTCAACCGATCAGTCTGCTGTTAGACTTGGCGGGCGTCTGACGTGCTTTTGCTCGAAGCTAAGTGTAATGAGCCAGTGAATCACTACACTACTAGCTGAGCCACAAAGCCAGTCAATCTATCTAGCCCATCGAGCAGTCTCTCTGTTGAAATTTTATTCAGTTAACGGTAGCAGTATTATTTATACTGTGCCGCGTTGTCGCTCTTGAGCTAAATTTTCGGGATGTCAACGAGAGTAGGTACCCGTTCGCGACTGTTGGCTGCTGGGGGAATAATACATTGTTTTCTGTAATACAACGTCATATTTCACAAGGTACTGTGACAAGCAAGGCGCCTGATGTGGCCATCTCGCACTCATAACGCAGCGTACATTGAGAACTCTTTACGTTAAGCAAGTTTAACAGCAAAAGATATATTTTTGTGTGCAGCAGAATTATTGAAAAAAATGTATTATCATCAGAACTACATAAAGCTGTGTACGAAATATCAGACCAATGTGAGAACGATTACTAAATTTGACCCAAACAAACAGGTCAAGCTAAAAAAACTGTTTAAAAAAACCAAAGGCAGTTAAGGAATGCCAATTGAATTGAAAATGTATAACTTAGAAATTTAGCACTAAACAGTACAACAGTAATGGGGAATAATACGCCACCTGTATAGTTATAGATAAAGGTACTGCTATTATAGACATCAGCAACACAAACTCATAAGATTTAACCGTTCAGTAATTCTTATGAGTCACTTAATATGATATAATAATTTAATATTATGAGAGAGTGTTGTCACGCCTCTTAAACGTAAAAACCGTACCATGAATTCTCGTCACTCGAAACTTGTAAGCAACTGTCTGTATCTTCGTTACTGGGTTTGTGAAACAAATGGAAAAATACAATATTTTTGAAACTGACGGACTAATAAGTTTTTTTCTTAGTCATCATACCTCCATCCTCCATCGTAGACCGCATCGTCGCTTAACATCAGGCGAGATGGCGGTCAAGTGTAAACCTATCGAAGTCAAAAAACAAAAAACCTATTTTAATTTTACTATTGATTTCCCTTCAATTTCAAGCGAATATCTAGTACCAACATAAACACAGCGCCCAGTTTGTACGATGAGGTATTACTTAAAGTTGGTAAAGAGATGAGTTCATATTTCCCGGGATATCCTCCCAGTGTAAACATCGGCCTGTAATCTCGGTGTTGACTCGGCGTTCCATCCGACGTCGACTGGGGCCTGTTTGTTTTTACAAATATGGATTATGTTGAGGAAAACGACTTGCTTTCAACGACGTACTGTGTATAAAGGAATATGTAATGTATTTAAAAAAAATTAACTGACTCCGTCAAATTAAACCACAATTAAACAGACGAAATTAGGTAGTGTTGTCGAAGTTGTTGTCGTAGAATCCAGGAATCGGAATCGGAAACCTGGAATACAAGCATAGATTTTTATTTCATAGATTTTTATATTTTGTAGTGGTAGTACTCTTGGCAGAGTCCGCCTGGGGAAGTACTACACCTTTGCCAGTTATTCTACCGCCAAACAGTAATGTTTAAGCGTTACTGTGTTCCGGTTTGAAGGGCAATGTTTCCAGAGAAATGACTGGGCTTAGAGATATAATATCTTAGATCTCTGCCTGACGAGCGCAATGCAGTGCTAGGTAATGATTTGGACTCTTCATTCCAATAGCTGTGTGTCACTGTGCTGTTATGTGGCAGGCATGATGCTTACCATCAGGCACATGTCCTGCTCGTCTCGTAACTTTATAATATAAAAAAAATATAAAAAATATCGTACTACATCAGCTATAACTATGACAAACAACATTTATTTATTGACTAGCTGCGTTTTCTGGTGTAACCGCTGATTACCTAAATTCTGGAATGTGATTTTAAATTCAATCATCCAAAAATCCAATAATTGATATTTGTAATATTAGTAGGATGTGAGTAGCGTATTTTTACTTTCATAAGCATTTAGTGAAACGCTGTTAATTTGGAATTACAAACAGACACCTATTGTATTATATGTAAATACAGGTGTATAGATTTAAAATACGGGCCCGTTAATACACAATAGAAAACCCAAAAAGTTTTCAAATTATTTTTGTCCTTGCGACAAAATTCTGAAACATTTCGAAGCAGCGACCATAAGAGATAAATACAGGTGGTCCCAGCAGACGCACTCCAATCACAGCCCGTTACCCCTACCGCCCCCCACTTACCCCCCCCCCCCCCCCCCGATCGTTTTCATTATTTCAATCGCGTTACAAAAGAGAATGACTTTTTGATGTGCTTGAGTAAAACGGGCGTACATTCTCCCCGGCGTTTTATGCGAAGAAAATGAGATGGTCGGAATGAGAGCCGTCTTATCAGTTGTAGCAATAAAACAGAAATATCGTTCTTAATTTTCAAACAAAGTGAGGGCCCGTTGATAAAAACACAAGTTTTGTAACGAAAAAAGTGCAAAATAATTTCACTGATGATATCGTGTTGTATTGAGTACTTTTGATTTGAATTGATGTTATTATATTTTTTCAATGCAATGCTATTGAATCATAGGGAAAAGCCGCGGTGACTAAGTAGCCAGAACGTGCATTTCACAATCGTAAAGTTATAGGTTCGAATCTCGCCTAGACCTCTCAGTATTTTTTTATGTGAAAATGTACAAATTTCTCATCATCTCTGTTTTTAATGGATAGAAAGCATCATTAAGAAACCGGTCCGTTCCAAGAATATTTCCGAAGAATCCGCCTACTCAGCTAGGTGGATTATAGCCTCTACTCTCTCTTTAGAAGGCTTCGAGTTCCAGCATAGTGTACCAGTATCAGTGAGCTGTTATTACTAAAATATTTTCTTAGAATGGTAGAATAGTTAATTATACCTTTTGTAAATATATTCATCTAGTTCAGCGAGCAAAATCTTTCTTTAACTTTTATTGGTTTAGACGTGACCGCTATCTCGTCTGATGTTAAGCGACGATGCGGTCCACGATAGAGCATGCTTACCTAGAAGAAATCGATTCACTCTCGATTTGAAGACACCTAGATTGTAACCATTGGGTGATGTCATGTCGTTGCCTATGACCCATTTGGAACGCATTGTCGCGTCGCTTTACATCAGGTGAGACGGCGATCACGAGTAAACCTTTTATCGATAAAAATAAAACTTATTTTCAAAGTCTGCAAAAACTTTTTCGTTCACGGAATCGTTTACGAATGTAGATTACTAATTCAACATGTTGTACAAGCTTCTGTATATCGTACGTTCGTTTAACCTCGCATTTGAGAACGATGGTAATTTGAAACTTCTGCGCGTTCACAAAAAATGCCTACAAATTGCCAGAATGTTTCCTAATAAAAACGGGAATGAGAAAATACTTCAGTCAAAAGGGTTGTACTGTTGCTGTCGGGTACACCTGAACACCGCAGTCGCTGTTGTCGCTTGTCGCAGAAGCGTCTACGACAGTAACTTGGAGTCCGTCATATTTGTTAGTGGTAGGACTCTTAGCAGAGTCCGCCTGGGGAAGTACCACACCTTTGCCAAATATTCTACCGCCAAGCAGTAATGTGCAAACATTACTGTGTTTCGGTTTGAAGAGCAATGATTCCAGAGAAATTACAGGGCTTAGAGACATAATATCTTAGATCTCTGGGTGACGAGCGCAGTGCAATGCTAGGTAATGATTTGGACTATCATGTTCCAATAGCTGCGTGTTACTGTGCTGTTATGTGGCAGGCATGTTGCTTACCATCAGGTACATGACCTCCTTGTCTCGTCACTCTATGCTATAAAAAGTAATCATTATAAAGTACAAACAAAAGTTACGTTATTCTAATAGAACGTACAAGCAGCCCCTGCTATTTTACACATGTAATTCACGTTACCAAATTGTTTTGCGACAAAAATATCTTATGCAAGACTATAATCTGTATTATAAATTGTATCCCGATCCATCCAGCCGTTCCAACGTGATGATAGAGCAACAAACATCTAAACATTCGAACTTTCGCATTTATAATTTTAGTAAGATAGTAGGATATATCACATATTTAGTATTGTGTGAGAAATACCCAACAATATTTACTTAGTAAATTATAGTATTAGGAAAATTTTACTATAGAGCAAAACCTGAGAATATCGTAAACATAAACAGCCCTCTTCATGTTCTCACAGCTTGGACTTCGCTGGCCAAATGCGGATCGGTGGATGACGTAAGCCCTTGAAAGATGTCTTTCTTGCACTTGGAAAAAATACGCAGGTACAGGATTCGAACCTCCGACCTTGTGTTTGTGAATCGTACGGTTCTTCCTCTCGGCCACAACGATACGAAAACATCACATTTGTGCTCGTAACAGAAGACTTTTTGTATTATATACTTTCTTAGATTATATTTGACAAGATGACAGGAGCTAAACAGCGGATATATCATCTTTTTAGTGCAACTTGTATTTAGCGCCAATTCGTTTTTTATAACATAAAGTGCAGTCGCATCGATCGCTTAGGTTCGTAGGCACCGTAATACGAACAAGAAAACTTGCTTCCTGTCCTTTGCAGAAGAATTTTAATAAAAACCTGCCACAAACGGCCATGTTCAACATTATTAACAAAGAAAAAGTTGTAAATTAAATTTTATTACAGGATCCCAGTAACACATTTTTTTATTCTAATCAACTGGTACAGTTAAAACGACTAATAGTATATTTAATATCGTTCTGGTACTACCAGTGCTATAAGAGTAACGGGACGAGCAGGACATGTGCCTGATCGTAAGCAACACTCCTGGCCTCAACGGAAGTGTCGCGCAGCTATTGGAACATGAAAAGTACAAATCATTACCTAGCATGTTGCGATCATAACCCAGAGATTATAGAGAACAATTTCCCTAAAAGCATTGTCCTTAAGAGTGCGCCTAAAGCCAGGAAAAAATCAGATTTCACCCGCGCGACGCGTTTCTTAATGTGATGTACATAAAGTCGAGAATAGCATGACACAGTTTGGAGGAAAAATCTATATTTAATCAGGAGTCCATTTTTGACCAAGTTTTATTTAATTACTCAATAACTAAACATAAATTTAAAAAAGTGTTCGGTTACTTTACTAGAACGTACAAATAGGCATTTTATTACCAAAAAATAATGTGGGGTCATCGCTGATAATTTCGAGTACTCGAATTAAAACGGGTTTTTTCGGTGTCATTTTTATTTTTTTATTGTAAAAAACTCTGATCTATTTTTAAAATTCTATTCGGTTATTGTGCTTCTTCTTGATTGTACCCACACGTCAATATTTTTTTTGTCATAGTTTTTAGTTTCTTAACTTCAGTGAGCGGCGTCGAAAATGTCCTTTTTTCGTTTTTCTGGCTTTAGGCGCCCCCTTAAATCGGAACGCAGTATGTCTGCACATTACTGATTTGGGGTAGAGTATCTGGCAAAGGTGTGGTTCCAAAGCGGACTCAGCAAAACCCCCATTAAAAAGTAAAAAATTGGCAGTCATAGGAACTGCCGAATGAAGTGAAAACTTCTAACTCAGAATTTGATAGCTTACCTTTGAAACTAAACGGGTGTAACCGGAGGGCGTGGCCTCGCCATCTTGGCATGGCCATCTAGAAATGCGTCAGCATTTCCCATTTGCTCACGCATTTCTAGATGTTCATGCCATGATGGCGGAGCCACGCCCTTTCAGCATTTCCCATTGGCTGACGCATTTCTAGATGCCCAATCGCCAAGGTCCTGAGTTTACCCGAAGATTTCTTATCATACCCGAGCGTGACGCTAGAAATCAATTTACACCCCCCAAAAAATTTGTCTAGGCGCGCCTAAAGAAGTTTTCACTTCAATAAAATTTAAAGTGAGATTTACCTACAAAAATAAATTATTTTTTGTAATGAATACGGTTAGTCAGTAACCTTATCACGCTCGCGGTAGTTTTTCCTCCCCTGTATACACCCCCACCCCTACACAGGGTGTTCCGTGCGGCTCATTAGCCCGGCAGTAATTACAAGCTTAATTAGTGCGAGTCGGACCTCTGATGGACTCCCGCTGAATAACGAATAGAGTTTAACTTGGAAGTACAATGTGTTTTGTAGTTTTATTTTATAACTAGACGTCCGCCCCGGGTTCGCCCGTAGTACATTTATAGCATATAGCTCTCAGGGATCCCGTACAAATCCAACGGTGAAAGAATTTTGGAAATCGGTTCTTTAATAATAATATCGCGTTTAAATAAAAAAATTGGCAGTCATAGGTACTGCCGATAGAAGTGAAAACGTATAACTTAGAATTTGATAGCTTACCCTGGAAACTACACGGGTATAACTGGAGGGCGTGGCCTTACCATCTTGGCATGGCCATCTAGAAATGCGCCAGCATTTCCCATTGGCTGATGCGTTTCTAGATGGCCATGCCATGATGGCCTGGCCATCCACGCCCTTTCAGCATTTCCCATTGGTTGACGTACTTCTAGATGGCCAAATTGGCCAATAGCCATGGTCCCGAGTTTACCCGAAGCTTTCTTATCATACCCGAGCGTGACGAATAAATTCAATTCACGGCCCACGAAAAATCTGTCTAGTCGCGACTAAAGAAGTTTTCACTTCAAAAACTTTTTCAGTTACCTGCTACGCCACCTGTCGAAAATTGGTCGTACCAACTCAGACTTAGTACAAATTCAATTAGCACAGGTTTATAATAATGCAATCTTAGACACATGCTGTCACGTCAACGCACGGTACGAAATCTCTCAAAAAGAAATATTTTATCCCGTTTTTGTAATATTCTTCATTCACGCTCCGCTCCTGTTGATAGTTGCGTAATGTTATGTAGCCTATATAGCCTTCGTCGATAAATGGACTATATAAATAGAAAAATAATCTTTCAATTCGGACCAGTAGTTCCCGAGATCCTAGCGTGCAAACAAACTCTTCAGCTTTATAACATTAGTATAGATAGTATGTGATAATAAATTCTCGTTTCCTCGAAAAGTGTCATCATGTTGAAGTTAAAGAACCTCTTCTTTTTAAACAGAACTATAAACAAATAAAACGTTACGAATTTGCTTCATGGTAAAGAATAAAAAGAAAATGGTATATGAACTAAATTAGCCTGAAAAAGACGCCATTTCGTCAAGAAATTGAGTTAATTAGTAATTTTCTTTTAGGACAAAATTTAAATGAATAAAACTAACAAATAAATACAAACTATAACTAAAATTTCCAGCAGATGAAAAACACTCTCCGACTGAAATCCGTAGCCGCAATCTACGAGTTCGTAGCCCCGTGCTACAATCTCCACGTAGCCTCTACGTAGTAGTATGTATACTAATGTCTATTCTATGGCTAGCTAGCTGAAAAAGTGCTAGCTATTTTCATTTAGCCAATTTCTAGAAGCTTTTAGTTTCTGCTATCATTTCAGCAATGGATCGGTAATGACTTTTTGTAATTAAACTTTACTTATACCTTGATTTACCCAAAGAAAAATGGATTTTTTTATGCTAGTACACAAATCGAGTTTACATTTAATCTTACGCAATCTTAATTAATGTACATAGAAATTTGTCCTAAGACATCTATGACCATTCAAGCTATATGTGGAGTAACTTAACAGTTACCATAATATAAATGAAAAATTTTTGAAAAATATTAAGGTTTCAGATTGTTGAAACGTTAATAGCAACATAATTACGTCTAGCGAAGGAAGTCACATTAAGTAACCATCTACGCAAATTACGAGAAAATGTATATTCTATTTAAGTAGTAAGTAGTAAGCCTTTCGGTAGCTAGAGCCCAAAAGGGATTGACGATAAACAAAAGACAAATTAACTTTGTAAAAGAGGGCTCAACTTCAAACTCCAAGAACAAGCCTTACTCAATCCTGGGTTCAGCACCTGATTGGACTATTTTAATGGACACGTATGAAAAGCACTACAAAACCCCAGAGGATGTAGGTGTTTCGTCATCCAGACCGGACATTTTCCTTTTTTCTAGGGCTACGAAACGCATAGTCCTGGTAGAACTTACCGTACCGTGGGAAACTAATATACCTAAAGACCACGCGATGAAACAAAATAAGTATTACGACCTACAAAATGAATTAACAAAAAATGGCTATGTAGTTAATTTATACGCTGTAGAAGTAGGAGCGAGAGGTATACCAGCAAAATCTCTCTATAACCTGCTTAAAGACCTTGGATTGTCCAGAAGTGCAGTAAGTTCTATACTAGAACGAGTATCTAAAGCTGCACTAGTAGGATCATATCGGATTTGGCTGGGCAGGGAGAGAAATACGAGTAGTGAAGGTGAGTGTTGACGTACGTCAATATAAGGGGCCCCTTTTAAACCTACAGCCCGAGTCACAAGTCTCGGGGTCTACTCGTGATTTCTCTCTCTGCCACACGATGGACCCGGCACCCGCACGGTGAATCCATGGAATGCTAAGAAGTACGTCTCAAACAAAAATGACAGCCCGGAGAGACGGGATGACGCTGGAAAGACAGATGGCTGGTGGAAAAGACATCTGACGGATGGAAAGACATCTGACTGCTGGAAAGACAGCCGAGGGTGAAGGCCTAGCAAGCCAAGCCCGGGAAATGAATCCGCTAAAAGTCCGAAAAAGAAAAATACCCCTGGGACAGTCCGAGAGGGGGGGCGGAAGATCTGTCCACCGGTTGATAATAACGACGACCCTGGCGCGAATACGGAATTGAGATGCCCTACGTGCGGGAAAATTTACAAGAGACGAGCCTGGTACCTAAAGCACTTAAAGACACATGATGGTGTTGAAGCACGACAGCCGTCGGTCAGTCCTTTGACAAACACTATGGATAGAGTTGACCCTCATATATCCCAAGGTGAACCATCGAGTGAAAACTACCAGGAGTCCATTGTCATCAGGACACGTCTTGGCATACCCAGCCTAAAAAATTCCACCTGGAAAGTTCATGACGAAAACTTGGCTATATTGTTAGAACATCCTGGTACAAAACAAGACCCAAACAGCCAAGTAGAAACTTTTCAGGACACCATCTATACATACTTCTCTGAGCACTATCCACCATCAACTTATTATGCTCGAAATAACAAGGAAAATACGTTCAAAATGAAATTGCGGAGGAAGAAAAGAGAACTAATAAAACGTCTTCGTGTAGCTAAAACCATGGGCGACAACCATCTAAGTCACCAACTGTCCAGGGCTCTAAGATCAATCCTTAAATTAATACAAGGAATATCGTTACAAATCAGTAAAAATCGTGATAATCTTTACAGAGCTAAACACGAAGTAGACTTTGATAAAAACCCTTTTCAATACTCGAAAAATATTTTCAGAGAACAAAATGGAAAGCTTATCTTGACTAATGAGCAAATTTACGATCACTTTAAAAGCACATACGAAGTGCCTAAACGCGGGAGCTCGTACGTAGTACCAAACATCCAAAGACCTAATGATCCTCTAACAAACTTTCAAAGCACTCCACCTAGCGAAGAGGAAGTAAACTATCAAATTAAGAAGAAAACTACAAAATCAGCCCCAGGCCCTGATGGCATTCCCTACATAGTGTATAAAAAGTGTCCATCAGTTCGTAAACATATCTTAAATATATTCAGTAAGATCTGGTCAGGAAAGCAAATCCCAAAATCATTTGGAAGAGCAATTTTTGTCCTGATTCCTAAAATGCAAGAAGTAACTCATCCAAAAGACACCAGACCGATAGCCCTAACCAATACAATTTCTAAAATTTTTTTCAGTATATTGCAAACAAAAATGACCACATTTATGGCTAGCAATAGGTATTTCAGGCCCAACCACCAGAAAGGCTTCTTGCCTGGTATTTCTGGATGCCTGGAACACAATACATTACTAGCGGAAAGTTTGAAAGATGCCAGAACACATGAGAGACAAATAACAGTCTGCTGGATAGACCTAGAGAACGCATTTGGTTCCGTACAGCATGAACTTATGTTATTTGCCCTAAAATGGTATAACTTTCCTGCTGTAATTATTGACATAATTAATTCATATTATAATCACTTAAAATTCGTTATAGCAGTAAACAAGGAATACTCAAAACCGCTTAAATATAATGTGGGACTATTCCAAGGGTGCTGCTTATCACCAATAGTATTTAATATAGTTATAAATATTCTAGTAGATAAATTAATATCCCGTGAGAAGAAATGGGGCTACCGGTTTAAAATCAACAATAAGTACACTGAGTCAATTTTAGCCTTTGCGGACGACCTTGCAATACTTACACGAAATCCCAAACAGTGTCAAGAATTGTTGAATGATGTTGATGAGTTCTGTACATGGACGGAGGGAATGAGGGCAAAACCAAGTAAATGTCATTGTTTATGTCTGGGTAGACGAAATACCAAATATACTTCTTACGATCCGGGACTCTCCATAAGTGGCCAAAGAGTTGCCACAATTGCAGAGGCAGTGCCTTTTAAATTTCTTGGTAGAAAGATAGACTACAAAGGGCGTACACCATCATTAGAGGTAGTTGTTGGAAATTTCATGAATGACCTCAATAAGGTAGACCAACAGCCTATCAGCAATATCAAAAAAGCATGGATATATGACAACTATCTCACATCACGTCTCACTTGGCCTTTCCTAGTATATGACATCGGTAAAACCCTCCTCGCAAAACTAGATGCTAATGTCATAAAGATATTGAAGTCATGGTTTGGATTGGCACATCCGGCTGATCCCTCTACTCTATTTAGGGATCACAATAGTTTTGGCCTGAAACTAAAAAAACCATCCGAACTCTACAAACACCTAAGAGTTACAAAAACGCATGTTTTGGGAAAGTCGAAAGACGAATTAATCGCATCTCTCCCAAAAGACAAAAGCGCTTCGGACCTTGAATCTAGACTTCAATTCCACAAACAATTTATGGCAGGCGCGCAAGTAAATACAGCTGGGTTGGGTACGAGAAAGAAAAGGGAAGACCGAGACATGTTAAAAACCTTTCTACAACAAGACGAAAATGATAGTTACAAAGTGCACGCTATGAATTTAGAAATGCAAAGTGAGTGGTTAACCATAGGTGAGTTTTGTATCCCATTAGCTCTAAAGTGGCGCACCTTGCTATATGACTGGTCTCCTGCCTTATTAAAATTTTATCTGAACGCTTTCCAAATGACCCTCCCTGACCAGAGTAACTTGGTAAGGTGGGGAAAAGCCTCTGAAAAATGTTGCTATACTTGTAGTGAGGCGATATGTACAGCAAGGCACATATTGGTGGGATGCAAGGTGCTCCTTAATAGGGGTCATTACTCACAGCGCCATGACAGAGTACTTGAAATCATACGTGAAGCCGTAAGCCTTTCGGTAGCTAGAGCCCAAAAGGGATTGACGATAAACAAAAGACAAATTAACTTTGTAAAAGAGGGCTCAACTTCAAACTCCAAGAACAAGCCTTACTCAATCCTGGGTTCAGCACCTGATTGGACTATTTTAATGGACACGTATGAAAAGCACTACAAAATCCCAGAGGATGTAGGTGTTTCGTCATCCAGACCGGACATTTTCCTTTTTTCTAGGGCTACGAAACGCATAGTCCTGGTAGAACTTACCGTACCGTGGGAAACTAATATACCTAAAGACCACGCGATGAAACAAAATAAGTATTACGACCTACAAAATGAATTAACAAAAAATGGCTATGTAGTTAATTTATACGCTGTAGAAGTAGGAGCGAGAGGTATACCAGCAAAATCTCTCTATAACCTGCTTAAAGACCTTGGATTGTCCAGAAGTGCAGTAAGTTCTATACTAGAACGAGTATCTAAAGCTGCACTAGTAGGATCATATCGGATTTGGCTGGGCAGGGAGAGAAATACGAGTAGTGAAGGTGAGTGTTGACGTACGTCAATATAAGGGGCCCCTTTTAAACCTACAGCCCGAGTCACAAGTCTCGGGGTCTACTCGTGATTTCTCTCTCTGCCACACGATGGACCCGGCACCCGCACGGTGAATCCATGGAATGCTAAGAAGTACGTCTCAACTCATTTCAAAATGTATATCAACATTTAATCATATTTCGAGCCGCAGAAAACTAAATTTTAATTAAATGCACTTGTACCTTAAATTTACTTAAAAGTCTTTGCTGATCTGATGTTCCGAGAATTGACACGAAATTTCGGGTAGGTATTCGAGGAAAGCTGAAAACTTGTAATATATTGGGAAACTTTTGCTATGTACCTCTCTCTTATTATACAATAGGAGGTATATGAAAAGTTTTCAGCTTGCAAAAATTGGTACCAACTACCAACTCTCGGAAAATGACGTTTCACTTAGACAAATCCTTTGAGTATTAACTAAATAATAAATAAATATTGGTGAACAATTCACACACAACACCATCTGACCCCAAACTAAGCAAAGCTTGTGTGATGGCGGCCAAATAGCTGATATAATTACTTATTTAGTTTTAAATACATACTTATTATACATAGAAACACCCAGACACAGTGCAAGCATTTGAATTCATCACACAAATATTTGCACTGGGTGGGAATAGAACCCGCGACCCTCGGTTTCGCAGGCAGAGTTACTACCAACTAAGCCACGAGGCCAGTCAATTTAAATAGAATATTAGATTCTGCATACAATAATAATACTTAACTAGTTGTTGTCTACATTTTCGAGACTCACAAGGCACAAGAGTCTCACAGTTAGAGAAGTATCACAGAATGAGATACATCTCACAAGGCAAGAGTCTCAGAGTTAGAAAAGTTTCACAGAATGAGATACATCTCACAAGGCAAGAGTCTCAGAGTTAGAAAAGTTTCACAGAATGAGATACATCTCACAAGGCAAGAGTGTCACAGTTAAAGATGTCTCTCAGAACGAAAGAAGTTTTTCAGAGTGAGAGAAGTATCACAAGGCAAGAGTCTCACAGTTAAAGATGTCTCTCAGAACGAAAGAAGTTTTTCAGAGTGAGAGAAGTATCACAAGGCAAGAGTCTCACAGTTAAAGATGTCTCTCAGAACGAAAGAAGTTTTTCAGAGTGAGAGAAGTATCACAAGGCAAGAGTCTCACAGTTAAAGATGTCTCTCAGAACGAAAGAAATTTTTCAGAGTGAGAGAAGTATCACAAGGCAAGAGTCTCACAGTTAAAGATGTCTCTCAGAACGAAATAAGTTATTCAGAGTGAGAGAAGTATCACAAGGCAAGAGTCTCACAGTTAAAGATGTCTCTCAGAACGAAAGAAGTTTTTCAGAGTGAGAGAAGTCTCACAAGGCAAGAGTCTCACAGTTAAAGATGTCTCTCAGAACGAAAGAAGTTTTTCAGAGTGAGAGAAGTCTCACAAGGCAAGAGTCTCAGAGTTAAAGATGTCTCTCAGAACGAAAGAAGTTTTTCAGAGTGAGAGAAGTCTCACAAGGCAAGAGTCTCAGAGTTAAAGATGTCTCTCAGAACGAAAGAAGTTTTTCAGTGTGAGAGAAGTCTCACAAGGCAAGAGTCTCAGAGTTAAAGATGTCTCTCAGAACGAAAGAAGTTTTTCAGAGTGAGAGAAGTCTCACGAGGCAAGAGTCTCAGAGTTAAAGATGTCTCTCAGAACGAAAGCAGTTTTTCAGAGTGAGAGAAGTCTCACAAGGCAAGAGTCTCACAGTTAACCATACAGTGGCATACAGCAGACAAATAAAAGTATTTAAAATAAATACACGGGTAACTCACGTTTGATACAGTCCGACTCAAGTTTCGATCGCATCCGGCGATCTTTTTCAAGGATGCACGCGCGTGTTCGCAGATCGTTTAGCACTGACGCGATCGAAACTTGAGTCTGACTGGAGTGAGTATATCAAACGTGAATTACGTGAAAATTTACTTAAAATGTGTAACAACCACGTTAGTTTTCACACTAAAATAAAAGTATCATCAAAATATTTCAGCTTAGCACGGTTTCCTACGTAACTCTATACATGTCTGCGCCTATATTTCCCCTTCACTTGTATTTCCGAGTGGAATTCGCAGTGACACGCGGGATCTTGTATCAAAGATTCCGATAACAAATGTGAGGGGTGTGTCGGTCGGTGTTATCGCGGGGAGAGCCTTGATAAATGAAACCAGCGCGCCACAGTCTGGGAAAACTATTGAGAAATTTATGGATAACTAGTGCGAGTTTACCAGTTCCCGTTTTCGTTATTTTAGGCCTCATTAGGCTCGTTAGGTCGTAGATACAAGGCCTAGTATGTAATATTGGTCGACACTTCTTCACACAAACACCATACAGGTATAAACTAATAGCACAGAATAAATATTAGTACAAGTACAGAACACTCACTTAGCGAAAACAATTATATAAATAGCGACTCTTGCTGGGACTCAACAAAGTTCAATTCAGCTCGCATTAGCGCTCAGTACCTATCGCGATTTTCAACTAAACATTTGCGCTCTTTATAACGCGTAACTCTGTCCCTGTCTGGCGCGGAGGGTTGTCGACATATCTAATAACAATATGCGCGGGAATCGTGTTGCGCGAGCGCTCAGCCGTGCGTCCGACAACCGACTGGCACTTGTTCCCTGGGAGGAACGGTCTAGCTGTAGGCTAAAACCGCGCGACCTTGAGCGAGTGATGATGCACTGTCGTTAGGTCCTAGTATGTAATATTAGTCGACACTTCTTCACACAAACACCATACAGGTATAAACTAACAGATAGCTGATACAAAATATACCTACATCATTATGAATACATACTTATGATACATAGAAACACCCAGACAGAACGTTTATCCATATTTACCACAATACAAGTTTTCTGGGTGAGAATCGAACACACAAGGAACGGGTCAGTGATGCAGAAGTTTGTTTTTCTTACGGGCTTTAATTAACGGGCACATTTTAATTACTTTATTTAACGGAAGCAAAAATATCGCGAAGAAACCGGCATTTTTCAAGAATTTTGAGGTCATCCGCCAACCCACATTTTGCGACTTTTTCTCTTCTTTGAAAGAAGGCCCAGAGTAACAGCAGCGGGAACATTAGTTATTTATATATAGAGTAACAAGACGAGCAGGACATGCGTCTGATGGTAAGCAACACACTTGCTCATAGCAGCAACACACTTGTAGTGGTAGGACTCTTGGCAGAGTCCGCCTGAGGAAGTACCACACCTTTGCCAGTTATTCTACCGCCATGCAGTAATGTGCAAACATTACTGTGTTCCGGTTTGAAGGGAAATGTTTTCAGAGAAATTACAGGGCTTGGAGATATAACATCTTAGATCTCTGGGTGACGAGCGCAGTGCAGTACTAGGTAATGATTTGGACTCTTCGTGTTCCAATAGCTGCGTCTCACTGTGCTGTTAGGTTAGGTTACTGTCGTAAGCATGTTGCTTACCATCAGGCCCATGTCCTGCTCGTCTCATCACTCTTTATTTAAAAAAAAAAAGCAACACAGTGACACGCAGCTATTGGAACATGATGAGAATACACTGCGCTCGTCTCCCAGATATATAAGATGACGTATCTCTATTCGCTGTAATTTATCTGGCAACATTGCACCTCAAACCATTTGTTCCACTGTTGTTCGTATTCTATAGGTGTAACTCCACAAGATCTAGATTCTGTAAGTCTTTATATGATAGGATGTAGACGTGTCTGTAGGCTTCGAGAGGCTTCGACGGAGTACTCGGTGTTACGGGGACGTGAGGGAGCGCGCGTGGCCGGCCTTATCGGGGATTCACGGCGTTGGGTTGTTTGGTTTGCTCGCCCGTGAGTAGGGAGCTTTATCGGGTGTGAAATGTTACGTCCCGCGGTGGATTTGTTCTATTTTAGTGTTTTCTTTTGGATCAGTCTAGTGTTGTTGACAAACTTAATATATTTGTTTTTTGAAGTGAAAATGTATGCCGAGTTGTGTAATTTTTGGTGGGGATAATCTTAGAGGCTCGCGTCACCTTGGTAATGTAACGGGGTAGTTTACGTTCCTGTTATTTTCCCGTGATAAAAATAGTATGGTTTAACTATGTTCCAATTTTTTTAATTTTTTTTTTATAATATAGAATGACGAGACGAGCAGGACATGTGCGTGGTGGTAATAACAACTCAGTGACACGCAGCTATTGGCACATTAAGAGTACAAATCATTACCTGTAGCACTGCACTGCGCTCGTCACCCAGAGATATAAGATGCTTTATCTCTGTAATTTCACTGGAAACATAGCCCTTCAACTCCTCTGACGTTGCAACATGATTGAGCAACAAACATCCAAATTTTAGCATCTAATATTAACAGGATTTGAACTCGTATGATTTCTGCAAAATAAATTGCATTTCTAGCACCAACTATTCTTGGAATGTAATGAAATTCAAGACCTGGAGCGTGTGAAGCCCAGGGTCTAGAACTTTGCTGTATTCGCGAACTACTCGTATCTACGAGTTCTGCGCCAAGTTGGAGGTAGCGGAACTGAACCTATTCAAGACTTAGAAACTTATACCTTGCCTTTATTAGCTGCTAGTTGTAGCTTTCACTCTCGACTTTGGCAGGGTGTTCTAATATGTTTACCGCGTTGTAGCCCTGAAATCTGCCGTCAAATTGAATTAATAATGAAACTCTACGATGCAGTTAATTAAATAATTCATTTAATAATTAATAAATTAATAATTCTATTAATTATAAGGCAAGCATGTTGCTTACCATCAGGTAGATGTCCTGCTCGTCTCGTCACACTATAAGTACTTTAAAAAAACATGAAACTCGACATGAAAACTCATGTCGAACGCCCATCTAGACCACTGTATACTTTTGTACTTTATCACTTTCAAAACTATTCTTCAAAATGTGCTAGTCGCAGAATGGCCGCGTCGGTGCCGCCATGACCTCCGCGATGGCCGTGCGGTAGCAGGTTAACTCTGTGAAGTGTTATTTTTTCTGAGCGTCTCTTTTTTTAATGTAAACAATTCAGTAGTGGTAGGACTCTTAGCAGAGTCCGCCTGGGGAATTACCACACCTTTGCCAGTTATTCTACCGCCAAGCAGTAATGTGCAAACATTACTGTGTTCCGGTTTGAAGGACAATATTTCCAGAGAAATTACAGGGCTTAGAGATATAACAACTTAGATCTCTGGGTGACGAGCGCAGTGCGATCACATAGCTGCGTGTGTCACTGTGCTGTTATGTGGCAGGCATGTTGCTTACCATCAGGCACATGTCCTGCTAGTCTCGTCACTCTTTATTTGAAAAAAAAAAAACAGGAACTCGGCGTTCCACTGGTACGCCCATGCCACGTAAGAGGTCAAAACCGTATTTACGTACGTAACGTCGCAGTCGTCGTAGTTTATCTAGTAGTCTTATCTTATCTATTATCTAGCGTTAGCAGATACAATGTTATTGCTCTAGTATACATTATCGACAGAGGGTGGTACATCAAACGCAGCGGCCCGCCTCATGCAAATGCGGGTAGACGGAGCAGGGAGCGTCGAGCGTCGCTTGCAGCCGCGCAGGCTAATGTTTATTGCATCGCCGACCGCTCACACTGTCGCACTGTCGGCGCCTTACCGACTAACTAAATCTTTATTGTTATTTTTTAAGGGAAACCTTTTTAAGCCGAGTTGAGCAATTTTTTGAGAGTATCTTGTAGGTTTGCGTCACTGATATGCTAATATCGGTAATAGCGGTACAGGACGTTTGTATGTTTAAGTATTTGTTTATGTTTGTCAGTTATGTCGCAAAACTGAAGGAATCTAGCTGAAATTTGGTATTCAAATAATAAATTATATTATTTGGAATTACACAGAGGCAACTTTTCAGCAAAAAACGCTATTTCACTAAATTCTACTTCTAAAAGTTAGTTTTTTTTTTTTATAGTGGGGTCTTTACAGTTGGGCAGTTGGTAACTCAATATGAATATAGATTCTCTCTATCTATATGTATAAGCAAGTAGTGATGTTTTTATTGAAGATAAACTTCTTTTCGTGCATTAGGGAAAAATGATTAGAGTGTACATTTTTACGATGCGCGCGCACACCGTCACGAAAAACCAACACTCTTAAGAGGGCGCCTAGTGCCAGAAAACGAAAAAAGGACATTTTCGACGCCGCTCACTGAAGTAAAGAAACTAAAAACTATGACAAAAAAATATTAACGTGTGGGTACAATCAAGAAGAAGCACAATAACCGAATAGAATTTTAAAAATAGATCAGAGTTTTTTACAATAAAAAAATAAAAATGACACCCGTTTTAATTCGAGTACTCGAAATTATCAGCGATGACCCCACATTATTTTTTGGTAATAAAATTCCTAATTGTACGTTCTAGTAAAGTAACCGAACACTTTTTTAAATTTATGTTTAATTATTGAGTAATTTTAAAACTTGGTCAAAAATGGACTCCTGATTTAATATTGATTTTTCCTCCAAACTGTGTCATGCTATTCTCGACTTTATGTATATCGCATTAAGAAACGCGTCGCGCGGGTGAAAACTGATTTTTCCCTGGCATTAGGCGCCCTCTTAAGTTAGCTAGTCAACATTTTAGTAAACCTTGAATTTAACTTCAGGTTTATATTTCTTGCTTTGAAGATACTTTCTATTCTACGGTTGAAGAAGCGGTTGACTTCTTAGCACGTAGAATAAAGAGAAGAAATGATTGAACTTGTTGCGCACGTACAATACATACTTTTTACAGTATAGAGTGACGGGACGAGCAGGATATGTGCCTGATGGTAAGCAAGACGCCTGTCTATAACAACACAGTATTACGCACCATTTGGAACATGAAGAGTTGATATCTGCGATAAAAAATAATTGGCTTGCACTAACTGAACACATCAGTGTAGAGGCGGGCGGCGGGCGCCTGACAATGTGAACGAGCCCTGACTAGCAGCCAAGTGTACAGTTGTCTGTTGCAATCATGGAAATTGGTTTCGTGGCTCAACAACATTGATTCTGTTGGTAAAACACTGGAGTGTCGTGCCGGTCGTTCGGATCATTGTTAGGTGTACAAAGAAATCCTGTTAATATTATAAATGTCAATGTTTGGATCTTTGTTGCTCAATCACGTCGTAACATATGAATGGATCGGGCTGAAATTTGGAACACAGTTATAGTTTTTTTTTTTTTTAACTTTTACAGGCTTACACTTGACCGCCATCTCGCCTGATGTTAAGCGACGATGCGGTCTACGATGGGGCGTGTTTACCTAGAAGAAACCGATTCACTCTCGATTTGAAGACACAAAGATTGAAACCAACAGGGAATACCCACTCAGGCAACGCATTCCACAGCCTAGACGTTCTTATCACAAAGGTAGAGTCAAATCTCTTCGTTCGTGTCTTTGGAACATCAACCATGAAACGATGTCGTTTTTTCGAGCTACGAGCATTCCGATAGAAAAAAGGGCAAGGTGGTATTAGATCATGTAAATCAGTCGCACACTCTCCGAAGTGGATCCGATGTGTGTAGTATAGTTTGGAAGAATACATAGGCTACTATTTATCCCGAGGAAATTACGGGAACGGGAATAATGCGGGCAAAACCGCGGCGCGGTGCTAGTAAATAATAAAAGTTTCGACGTTTGAACTGAACATTAACATTTAAAATTTCAGAATGTTAATTTTACGAATATAAGTTTTGTGATTTATGAAAGAAGCCAATGTTTTTGTGATTTTATTAGATAAATTATTAACAAATAATGTTCACTCTTTTCATTTGATATGCTAAAAACGGCTCATTTGAAGTTAATTCGTATTAAATAAGAAGCAGTAAGACGCAAACGTAGACAGGTACTCACCAGACCGAAATGACTTCAGATATCTTTTGATAACTTGTGCACTCGCTTGAATGCTTTGATCACGGTACTTAACTTACCTGAAAAAACAAAAAATATTCGTTAGCAATCATCACTACTTTTGACATGTAATTTACTTCTAATTACAACTTTTTAATGAGACTTTAGAGGTGTATTTACAAAGCTTAAGACTTAAAAACTTGAGCTTAACTTTGGGTCTTTCAGTTTTTTCAAGCCGTAGTGGTTTAGTGGGTAGAATGTCCGAAAAACAATCGTCAAGTATTAGGTTCGAATCGCGCTTTGCTGCTCTAAGCATAGTTGCAAGTGCCAACAGTTTTTTTCGTAAAGTTACCGTGGAATAAAGATAAAATATATTTGATATTTCACATATCTTTGGGTGACGAGCGCAGTCCAGCGCTAAGTAATGATTTGGGCTCTTCGTCTTCCAATAGAGCTGGTTGTCACTGTGCTGTTATGGCCAAGCATTTTGCTTACCATCAGGGCCATGTCATGCTTGTCTCTTCACTCTATACTATAAAATGAAAAACCTGTGTTAATCCAAACTTGAATTCGAAATTTCAGCCTCATCCCTTCAGTTCCTACTGCGTAATTGGACAACAAACATCCAAACATTCGCATTATTAATAATAGTGGGATTTGTATATTCTACTAATATTTTAAAAGTATGCGAAATTTGCGAAGTTTGCGACGTGATAACGTCTTATAATTCGGTGAAGCCGGCTGCACGCCTGCAAAACATGACGTCATGTAACGTTACCGTTAGTTCGTCGTCAGTGCCATGCGGACGAAGCTGAGCGCTGAGGGCGCCACCCGCCGAGTCGAGCGGTATCACTACTCGCGCTATCAGCGTACTGATTTCTTAAGACGTTGTCACGTTTAAACTATCGTCAGTAAACCGACTTTACAGACAACCATTTCCATTCCATTGTCCCAGCAGTGGGAACGTTTAGTGGGCTGATGATGATGATGATGATGCGAAATTTTGGATGTTTGATGCTCAATCACGTCAGAACGCCTGAACGAATCTGGTTGATTCTTGAACACAGGATATGGATAGCTTTAACACATTTCTCCACATACACTTATCTCTGACTTTGTGTTGAACTTTTTATCCCGGGAAAATAACGGGCACGGGAACTACGTGGGTACGTACTACTACCACGCGACGTTGCTAATAAAATTAAAAAAAAAAAAAATTATAAACTAAAATTAAAATAAAATTATAAACCTTAAATATTTCGTATACTTAATTAAAACATTAATTATACGAAATCTCAGATCTTTAGCAAGTTTAAGAACTGAATTAATAGGATTATGACCTATATAACTAAACCAACACAAATCTTCTCAGCTTTAAAGCTCCTTGAAAACAACAGCAAACTCCACACTTTACAGCTCAGACCTTTCATTCCCTAGAATCCCTGCAAATTCCAGACAAGTTTCGAGAGAACCAATAGGAACAAGCGTGTCTGCAAAGGAGGTCTGAGGGTATGGGCACGAAACTAGCAACTGGTGAGCGTGGCGGTGGCTGGGCGGCGCGTATATATTAAATCATCATCATCATCATCATCACACTGCCACGCACCACGCAGCGTATCGCGTGAATGCGTGTTCCATCGTTGTTTGTAAGCATCGATATAAAACAATGGATGTGCCCTGAGCACCTGATAATAAACTGCGTCTCCGTGTGTAATCGTATGTGGTTTACATAGAACCAGTCTACTTGACCCCTAAAAACCCCGCACTGCACCCGCAAACATCTGCACTCTCGCAAGTACCTGCTTAGATGCATCGACATGCAAACCCACGATCTCAATTCAAAAATATGGCCTCCCAAACTTCAGGGCACACGGAATCATGTCATCTTTGGGAAGAGTGAGCTCACTCTTTCCTTTCTAATCGGTTGCAGGAAGCGGTGGACGCCGGACGTTTTTACCTATCACTATTCGTTGTCAACAACCAAAATAAGTAGAACCACAGCATAAATATCTCGCCGCTAGCGATTCTAGGGGTCAAGTAGATTGGTTGTTGGTAAACCACAAGATACACAGAGACGAAGTTTATTACCAATTTTATCGTTACTTAATTTTATCTTTTACCTCAATCCATCGTTTATATCGATGCATGCAACATGCAGCGCGTGGTGCGTGTCATTGTGTGGATCGCCATAAGCAAGGCACCGCTCGACACCTCGGATCGATTCGTGCGCGCCTCTGTACTGCCACAGTATAAAGAAATACTACTCGTACCAGTAATTCATCGCCTTTGGTCATGGGAGAAACGCAGATAATGTCTAGACACGGGTTGGGTTGTCGCAATTTTAAAAGCGTGGCACCAAAATAAAATTAAAACATCCGGAAGACGTCAGCCCTGAGCCGCGCTCCCGATATACTAACATTGTAATGTTCACAACTTCGGGAGCGCGCTTCCCGCGTTCACCCCGCACGCCCCGCACGATTGCCCCGTCTAGACGGTTTCGTCGAACGACTGTATGATTTAATATACTGTGGTACTGCACTATGCTTTTGTACATGTCGCCGCCGCCCCGCCATCGCCCCGCCCCGCTGTCGCTCGTCCATCGCTAGTATCGTGGCCGCACCGTAATAGCTGCTGCCGCGTATTTGCACTCTCAGCCTTATTGTCTCCAGCGGACCAGAGCGAGACCTTAGCGAAAACTGTAGCTTTTCAAACATTTTACAACAATAATAGGTTTGCACTTGACCGCCGTCCCGCCTGATGATAATCGAAGATGCAGACTTTCGCTTTTATAATGGAAGTAGGTTGTTGGGTAAGTAGAATACATAAATTGAAACGGCATGTAACAGAAAATACGCAGTGTCGAGTCAAGTTTGATTTAATCAGGAACAAACACAGCAATGTAACGATAAGGACCTTTCATTCAGGAACGACGAACGAGGTTACAAAGTCTTAATAATAAATAAATAATAGCCGTATATCTGTAGCTATACAGCTGATGTATTGTGCAACATTGATACATAAATGTGCTGTTTAATACATAAATTCAAAGTCAATTCTATCAGCAGTCCCCTATTACTGCCAATTTTTTTTACAGTTAATACAACAAATTCGGGTTAATCTAATCAAAAAACATAACGCTACCGAATAGGCTATCGTCTTATCCTGTTCGGTTTGCCTCAGTCTCGTCTTATCACCTCTTTTGTTCGTTTTTTTTCAATCTCATTTAGATATGCCTTATAATAATTCCCAATTTCCAGAGCCTATTCTACTTATTACCGTTCATTTTATTCAAATGACATAATAATGTGTGTGACGACCAAATTACATTATCATAAGTATATGATCCATAGCAGCAGCCCTCGTGCGCTCGCCATCTGCCGTCACGTACGCACAGATAAAGACATTTATGGCAGGTGCTGTCGTGACCAGACTGCCTGAAATGCTGTAAAGACGCTGAGTAGAAAACTTTCAGATGAATAGCTTTTATTATTTGTGACCATTAGATTATTGTCAGAGCTGGGCACCGTTAATCAAATAGTTAACTTCGTTAATCGTTAATCCGTTACAAAAAAAGTTAACTTCGTTAAACGTTAAAGCGTTACATTTCGTAAGAATTAACGGAAGTTAACGTTAATCGTTAATCCGTTAACATGCGTATTGGAATTTTATATCGTTGCGTTAGTGAACTTATAAAACCTGTTGGTTTAGCTTCTGGAAATTAACAGGTTAGGAAAAAACCAAATACTTGTAGTTTAATTTTATTATTGAAGTGAAAACTTCTTTATGCGCGCCGAGACAGATTTTTCGTGGGCTGTGAATTGAATTCTAGCGTCACGCTCGGGTATGATAAGAAATCTTCGGGTAAACTCGGGACCATGGCTATTGGCCATCTAGTAATGCGTCAGCCAATGGGAAATGCTGAAAGGGCGTGGCCTGGCCATCATGGGATGGCCATCTAGAAATGCATCAGCCAATAGGAAATGCTGCTGCTTTTCTAGATGGCCATGCCATAATGACCAGGCCACGGCCTCCGGTTACACCCGTGTAGTTTCCAAGGTAAGCTATCAAATGCTGAGTTATAAGTTTTCACTTCTATCGGCAGTTTCTATGACTGCCAATTTTTTTTATATAATTTAATTTAATGTGTAATTTAATCGTCGGGCATAATGCGCATAGGTATCTATTTCCCCTCATGAACATTAACATGTCGAAGTTCTCGTCTGAAAGCGAGGCTCGCTTTGGTGTTAAAATGTCTTTACCCGTGGATAGCAGACGTTCAACTGCAGCGTTTGAGGGCTGTTTTCCAAATTTCAACCCAATCCTTTCCCGTTCTCAGACGTTCTGACGTGATGAAACAACAAACAATACAACATCCAAAAATTGCCATTTATAATATTAGTAAGATGTTAAACACTGGAACTTTCATTGTATACCTCCATTTCTTCATTCTTATACATTGATTTGTTCATTGTATTTAATTTCTTTTTTTGGTTATTTGAAATGAACTACCACCGATTTTATTAAAAGAAAGTTACTATACAGATAAACGATCGAAAAAGTATGATTGAATTTATCGAGGAGTTCCCCACTAGCTATGGATTACTATAATCTACTTGGTTTACTAGGGATGTGTGAAATATTCAACTAAATTGTAAACGTCATTCAAATTCGAGTATGTCTATGCTCAAATTTTCAGTTAAAAGAACTCGAGATTATCGGAAATACGGCTTATGATAACAAAATTTATAATATTTTTTTTCATATAACGTCAACCGGTCATGCCATAGGCTAAAATGACGCCTCAATCCTGCCAAAATTGCAGGAACCCGCCACATATGGTCACACTGCGCCCTGCACTTTTCGTTTCATACTTGTCTGAACCTGTTTTTTGCGCCGCGCCGAGGTGCCGTGCGGTAAATAGTAAGCATTGGATTAACGATTAACGGACTTCTGCATAATTAACGGAAGTTAACATGTCCGTTAACATTTTTTAAAGTTAACTTAAAAGTTAATCCGTTAATCAAAATGTTAACTTCGTTAATTAACGATTAACGGATTAACGAGTTAATGCCCAGCTATGATTATTGTATTTTATCGCCCGTGTGTAATACAAATTGAAACTTCTCTCACAGATAAGAAAATAATTAGCTCCTGTGCTTCATATCTACAAATCGCGGTGGCTTAGTGCGTTTTAACGTGTAATTCGTATTAGTGAGGTCGTACGTTCGAATACTACCTCCACAAATAATACACAAATAATAAACGAGTCAGTCTAATTTATTGAAAACCAAATGATTTTACGTATTTTTATCATTCAATACGAGTACGGGATTTTCATCATGGTTTCTCTAAAAATAAGATACTTGATAATATATAACTTTCATTATCAATTATTAAAATGCTTCATAAAAATATACAAGCTTTGTCTCCCTGTTTCACTCGTCAATCGGTTAGCAATGGATGGGCTATCAGATGACAAAACAATTTTCACAAATTTAATATTTGATATTATACCTAATAACAACCTATTTTTAACCGACTTTAAAAAAAAAGTAGGTTTCTCAATTCGACCGTATATTTGTTTTTTTTTTTTTTTTTTTTTTATGTGTGTTCGCGGATAACTTCGTTGTTTATGAACCGATTTGTATGATTATTTTTTTGTTGGATAGGAGACATTCCAAGGGTGGTACCATGATAAGGAAACCAGGATCTGATGATGGAATCCTGCAGAAATTGAAGAGAACTTGCAAAAATTGTAGGGGCGACAAGCGTGATTGTTAATTTTTCCAATAAGTATTTACAAGCACTACAATTTATTTTGGTTTGGCACTACGAAGATTTGGAAGCAATCTGATGATGGAGCCAAAATACTGTCGAGGGAACTCCTCAAAGATTTACAGCAGTTATCTTGTGTTTGGGCTTGATTAATATGTATTTATGAGCACTTTACGTCTAGATGTCTTGAGACTGTCTTTCATCATCATTATAAATGTCTATGTTTGGATGTTTGTTGCTCAATCACGTTGTAACTAATTAGTTAATAGTTAGACCTTTAAAAACTGCAAGGGTAGACTAGTGCGTTTGAAAATGTTTCAATTAAGTATTTTAAAGTACTACAATTGAATGAAGGTCTGGAGTCGATCCGATAAAGGAGCCGAAAGACAGTCGAGGCTACTCCTCAACGATCTACAGCAGTTACCTTGTGTATAGGCTTGATAAAGCTGTATCGATGAGCACTTTACACATACCTAGGTGGGATGTGACTGTTATTAGGGGTCTGACGATGAAGACAAAGGACAGTTATGTGAGCTGTTTAACGGTTTACAGTAGCTAGTGTTTGTGCTTGATTCATGTACTCTTAAATATTGATGAGAACTTGGCACCCACATGGGTACTGAGGACCATTTTACAGGTCTGAGTACACCGACCATCCTGGATTTGAACACTTTATCATAGTGAATATTATTCTACTAGTCAAGTTTTTTCTTTATCTTCTCACCTAATTCAAGAATTATTCATCTAACCATCACTTAAAATCGTAAAATAAAATAATTTTAACAAAAAAAAGAACCGACTTCAAACAGTAAACTAAAAAGTAAAAAATAAATCTCTTTACCACAAAGTAGAACGTATTTAGATTAATTTGAACAGACATTATTAAATAAGTATTTAACAATTCTGAAGTCGGTGCCAAGTAAAACAACTACAGCTGAAGCTAACATTAGTAGAGTAGTAAATCGAACTGACATTTGGAACATAGACAAGTTGTTGGGGACATATGTATGATAGACAGGAAGGTTGTTGCAACATTTACTTGGCACCGACTTCAGAATTGTTAAATACTTATTTAATAATGTCTGTTCAAATTAATCTAAATACGTTCTACTTTGTGGTAAAGAGATTTATTTTTTACTTTTTAGTTTACTGTTTGAAGTCGGTTCTTTTTTTTGTTAAAATTATTTTATATTAGAAGAACACAGATTAAAAATACAAAGTGAAAATTTTGAATTATAGGGTGAGGCGGCTAATTGGCGGCATTATTGCTTCAAGCAATCTCTTTTAGGCAGCTTTGTACGAAAATAAAAATAAGATTACTTAAAATTACCCTTAATTTAAATTAAATAACGATTACAAACCACACATACTGAGCAACCATATCATTAAATAAACTTTTTGATATTACTGTATTCAAACAAATAACCAAACTTTGTTAATAGTCGCGCAAACGAAGTCCTGTAGGTACATCATCAATACTCAAACGTTCATTGTTTCGTTATATTACAGATAGAAAAGATCACTGATACAAAAATAATCGCAACTGAGGGTTAAGATATTTAATTAATTCTCATAGAGCAAAGTGTTTTATTCTACAGTCAAATACTTACAACATCTTCGATTCTCGATATTTCTCGAGTTGTCGGTTAAAAATTTGGAAAAGCTTTTAACAGCAGCAGCAGATATCTCAAACGACTATCAAACCTACGCTTGTCTTCAATTGTTTTTATTTTAAGTAGAAATGCATTGATAGATTTTCTGGCCATCCCATGCGAGGCGGAATTATTTAACGTTTGTTTTGATGTGGGTACGTTCAAATTACATAGCGTTCTAGTTGAGTAGCACTGATTGTCTTTTACTTTGTTAAACAGATTTGGATATTTTTTTAACATCAAAGAATTGAACTTGTTTATCTGTATATTATCTGCTCAATCCTGAAGAGCTGTAAAAAGCCACGTGCGTCCTCGTGCCCCGGGTCTGGAGTCTCCGCCGGTGACCATCGCGTCGTCGCCTCTGATCGCCAGTAAAACATTGAATCACACGGGATTACACTCAATGGGAGAGCTTTCGGAACTTTATTGCACTTTTTGCACAAGTTGATAGCATTCTTGGATTTGATCTTGGTATCTTCAAGTTAAGAGTCATTATTTTATGTAAGCGCGATCCATCGTGGCCGCAATGTCGCTTATATTGGGATTATGTTGGGATATTGAAGCATCAAACTAAATAAAAAATGGTTGTCTGTAAAGTCGGTTTACTGACGATAGTTGAACGTGACAACGTCTTAAGAAAATACTGATGGAATGGTACTGATGACGTCATGCGGCGAGGTAACGGCGGTAACGGCACATGACGTCATGTTTTGCGGGCGTGCAGCCGGCTTCATCGAATTATAAGACGATATCACGTCAAAAAAGAATTAATATTATCACGGTGGTATTTGCAGAGTCCGTATGGGGAAGTACCACACATTTTTCAGTTAGTCATTTGATCATACATTGTCTTGTCTTGCTTTCATTTATGATGCCCCTAACCATTTAACATTGCAGGACCGATAATAAAATTATAATCAAATAATACTATAAAACGAACTATCAACAACATTAGGAGTAATAGGTTCAAATGGGGTCACACTTCAGAAGTCAAAACATAAACAACGCACTTATGAAACCCTACAGCAGTTTCCATTATTTTTTTGCAAACGCGCGCGCACTATTGTGTAGAAAATACATTGTCACTGTAACATCACACTTTATTCAATAGACAGTTGTTTTTCAAATGGAGTCACTGTCGTGAAAAGCGCAGCTCCATAATAATCTCCAATTAATGAACACTCCGCTTGCGCCCATCATTGATACAGTTAGCAACACACAACCGCCCCAGCCGAGGAAATAATTTACGGACCTCGTGTATAAACTTCTTCACTGTAGACGACACGACGTTGAGATCGGAGGAGAGAATGGCTGCATACTTCTCGTTATTCTCCCTCAGTTCGACGTATATCACTGCAGTTTCATTGTTCAATCTTGTCACGTAAGTTCTACTTACGTACGCTTGGTTACCGAATGTCCCTTCACGGTAGCAATTCCTCGTACCTTCTATAGCAGCTCGGAATCCTGCGTGCTTCCACCCGGTGAGGATAGTATGAGGTATCAGCACTTTATACTCCCCAGAAGGGACCGTACCTATAACTTCATACCCATATCCATACCAGTTCCCGTTTTGATACAAACACGACATATCATAGTTTCGTAGCAAACGCTTAAAAAAGAAAATTGGGCAGTAATCCATATCGATGTCTCTCAACTCTATCTCGTTTCCTTTAGCCATTGCTATTATAGACGCAAAATCAGGTTGGTGGTCACAATCGGATTTCGCCACTATGGTCCACAGTTTACCATATTTGAATTCGTTTCGGGAATAGTGGTAATCATCTTCTGAATAAAACATTTGGCTTTGAATCTCGTCGGCGAATCCTGTTAATATGACGGAGTAAATTAAATAATTCATTGTTTTACAGAGATAATACGTATTAATGAAGGTAAAGTCAGACACATAATGGTTTCGCTCGACTATTATACGCTATATAAACTATGGTAAGTGTATTCAGTGTGAATCGAAAACACATTCTGTTTGTTTATCACTGTCTTCAACCAACTTCTTTGATTTTTTATAGATATGTTAAATGGCAGATACTTAGGTAGCTATAATGAACTTAAACTTGGATATAAAAAAAAAATCGCGATAAAAAGTATATTCTGTGATCTAAAATTCACGTGACGTTCGACGTGATTGACCAACAAACATAAAAAAAATCACATATTTCATATTAGTGCCAATAATAAGATGTGTATATCTAATTACGGTTTCCTGGATTGATGAAAACAAAACGTCTTAATTTGAACAACCGACGTAAAACGAGAGGTGCTATAAGCTTGCCGTGTCTGTCAGTGCTTCTCTTCGTGTGTATCTGTGTCTGTGTTTTACCATACACACACTGAGAAACACCATAGAAAATATATTTATTAAATTAGAGCAAAATTAATATACAAATATTGTTTAACATTAACTTATTGAAAAACATTAAAAAAAAACAGTTTTTTCTATGTTGTTTCTCTGTGTGTGTTTGGCAAAAACACAGTTTTTGTAAGTAATTTAGGAAGAGTGACAAACAGACAGGCAGAGCCCAATCATAATCTTGTCAAGTCAAATGCTTATCGTAGGACAGTTGAGACAGTGACAGTGCTGACAGTGGTCTAATGAAAATCTACAATTGAGTAAAATTCATATAAAAATTGGGCTGAGAAACCGAAGACGGCAGCTAGTACGCAAAGTAATTGTTTTATCTAGCATTCATGAAATTTTAGAAAAAAACAATACCACCCATACTTATAACAATGAGATTTGAAATACAGATTTTCGGTATTGTTCTCAAAAATTTACCTCACCGACGAATTAACTCAATTCATTTTTTTTAAAGATTTCATTGAATACAGCAGTCGTATAGTTTTATTTGGTTTTAGTTATAAAAATGAAATATTATTTTATTTTATTTATTTATTCAAAACATGGTACAGACACAAATTAAGGAATTGGAATACCACAAAATGATGATTATAAGGTAAGTCGTTACAAAATCCCACTAATATTATAAATGTCAAAGTATGGATGTTTGGATGTTTGTTGCTCAATCACGCCGTAACGTATGAACGGATCAGGCTGAAATTTGGAATACAGTTAGATTATAGTCTGGAAGAACACATAGGCTACTTTTTATCCTAGGGAAACAACGGGAACGACGGGAACGGGAACTACGCGGGTAAAACCGCGGGGCACTGCTAATCTGTTATAAATCTGAAAAGATTTAATGCAATTTCACATTTTTTTAATAGAGTAACGGGACGAGCAAAACTCGATGGTAAGCAACATCAAATCCAAGATTCCAAGTCACTACAGCTAGCATTGCACTGCGCTCGTCAACCAAAGATTCAAGATAATTTATCTCTTGGCCCTGTCTCCTATCTCCTTGGAAATTCATTCAAATAAAATCAATCTTCTGTTTACCTCAATTTATTAAAATGAGTATTTTACAACATACATATGTGCGTCAACAATGGAAAACTTTAACTGTGTAGTTTGTGAGTCATTAATTAAAAACATAAATACACATCCTGAAAAGGGCTAAAGAAGTCTTCCCTCCAAAAATAAGCACGCATTACCCTACTATTACTCTCTATTCTGTGAACGGAATCTGTATCCGACGCGACGCGACAGGAGGAAGGCATGAATAAAATATGGTCTATCACCAATGCAGAACGTGTATGCCTACCGGTATCAGGCCTGTCAAATATACTAAACAGCTGTGTACTAACAAGCCGCGGTGGTGTAGTGAAAAGAAATTCCGAGTCGCAATCGTGTGGTCGTAGGCTAAAATCCTTCTACGTCCTCTACCTTCGTGTATATTTTAAGAGCATATTTAGGAATTTGTAAGCTTTAAGTTCGTAAGGTTTACCTGTGAAGGAAAATATCGTTCTATTAGGAGAAAGACATCTGCTGCGAATATCATCTACCAACCCGCAATTAGCGTGGTGGATTATGGCAAGAGGGCATTGGGGCCTTCTGTCACAGCAGCGAGAACATAAGGCTAAGAACTCATGCAGTGATATTAACCCGCGCCCGGCGCGGTTGAAATAATCGCCCGCCGCAGCTGAGATTATTGCCAGCCGCGGGTGAGATTAACGCCCGCGAACGTTGCGGGCGACGGGCGGTTAACGATTACTTGAGGTCCAACCAACGCCAACCGACCGCAAAGCGCGCGGGCGTACAACGCATCGTGAGCTGTGCTTCATTTTTTACATTTACATATGTATTTCTGCATTCTACAGAAGATGCGGGGCCGCAACAGCGGCAGGCGCGGCTGAAAATCGCTCCATGAGTTCTTAGCCTAAATATAGGTATGCTTATGCTAAAAAAATAAATAATAAAACAAGGTGTCATAAGTTCTGCCATACCTTACATATATACCTTGTGACCTCAAGGAGGTAATTTTATACTTCAAACTGAACAACTTGTTCCAAAGAACCGATATCGGATTCCCAATAGAAGTCCTAAGAGTTCGATATTAGTTCAATGGAAAAGTTTTTTATTTTGACAGATAGAATTACTTCCTCTCATTTTTGGATATTTTTGTGACACGACCCATATCACACTATACATATTTTTATCTAATTTACAAGTCAGAATGCTTAAAGTTGCACTAACTCAATTCACTTATTCATTAAGTTAGAGAATGAGTAGATCACTGATTCACTGATACAAAGTATTGCAATATCACATCATGGAGAGAGGAGCGTTTTATTCCATACTCAGTTTTTTATCATTTTGGAATTTTCGAAGGTCATCAGTTAAAAAAGGATTGACTATGGAGCCGATATCTCGAGGCTCTGACAACTTTACTCACGTCTTTGATTTTTTAAACTTCTTATAGGATGTGTATGCATTGTATGCCGGTCACGCAAAGACCAGAACTATGCCAATTTAGTTTTGATGTCGGTATTTCGATCCTATATTATATTATTTATTACCAGTCGAATGTCAACAAACAATTCTACTAATAACAAAAATGCAGAAGTTTGGATGTTTGTTGCTCAATCGGATCTGGTTGAAATTTTGAACACATATATAATATAGAATAACACACATAGACTATTTTTTACCGCGGGAAAATAAAATAAATGGGACTATGCAGGTCAAACCGCGGGGCACTGCCAGCATTGACTGTTATTGCAGTTATTAATTACAAATATCACAAGGAACTTGGGTTCATTTCTTCATCGCAGTAGTGTGTGAAAAAGTGGGTCTTTAATGTTTTACTATCCTTCCACCCTTCCAGTAGCCGCCTATCAGCTGGCTATAATATCGGTAACTTACTTAAGGGTATTTGTGGGTAGAAGCGCAATCGAGGGTACCTTTACACAATCTTTATACGACCTCAAATGGTTAAAGGGATACTATTGAATTCCCCATCAAAAATACTGTAAAACGAAGTAATCTTACCAATGTTGTACATGCAAATGTTTGGATGTCTGGTTGTTTGTTGCTTTTTTTGGCTCATGGCTCATCTCTACGTCCAGTAATTACACTGATAACATTGCCGTTCAAACCGGAACACAGTGTTGTTTTCATGTTACTGCTTGGCAGTTTTTAGGGTTCCGTAAAACGTAAAAACGGAACCCTTATAGATTCGTCATGTCTGTCTGTCTGTCTGTCTGTCTGTCTGTCCGTCCGTATGTCACAGCCACTTTTTGCCGAAACTATGAGAACTACACTGTTGAAACTTAGTAAGTAGATGTATTCTGTGAACCGCATTAAGATTTTTACAAAAGTTTAAAAAAAAACAAAAATTAGGGGTGCCCCCCATACTGAGAACTGAAGCTCAAAAAATTTTTTTTCATCAAACCTACACGTGTGGGGTGTCTATCGATAGGTCTTCAAAAATGATGTTGAGGTTTCTAATATAATTTTTGTCTACACTGAATAACTTGCGCGAGAGACGCTTCCAAAGTGGTAAAATGTGTGTTTCCCCCCCCCCCCCCTCTAACTTCTAAAGTAAGAGAATGAAAAAACTAAAAAAAATATATGATGTACATTACCATGAAAACTACCAACGAAAATTAGTTTGAACTCGATCTGATGAGTAGTTTTTTTTAGTACGTCATAAATACACTATTATTAAAACTTCGATCAAAGTTACAACGAACTACAAGAACTATGTATATTATGTTTCTTGCTGCAACGGAACCCTTCATGGGCGAGTCCAACTCGCACTTGGCTACTTTATTTATCTATGCCCTATCTATCTACCATGTATCTTATCTCTATGCCCTGTAATTTCACTGGTAACATTGTCCTTCAAACTGGAACACAGTGTTGTTTACATATTACTGCTTGGCAGTAGAATAACTGGCACAGGTGTGGTACTACCCAGGTGTACCTACTCTGCAAACAGCTACTAATCCCGATTAGGGATGTAACGGAAGTCATTTTATCGGAACCGAAGTCGGAGGCATAGGCAGGATCAGAAGTGGTGGCAGGAGAGCTATTACCAGAAATAAATATTTTTTATTTTGCCAAACACATGGATACGATAAACATCGACGAGCAATTGATTTGGGATTTTGTGTTTCCATTTACTTTCCACCACAATAAGGGATTATCTCAAATATTTATACACCTTACCTCCGATTAAAACCTCCGTTTTAAAAGTTTCGGAACCGAAGTCGGAACCGAAGTTGTAATAAGAATCGGAAGTTCCGACTTATCGGAGTCGGAGTCGAAACTCCGTAACATCCCTGATCCCGATGTACTGCATTTTCACTGGAATTATTGCCCGTCAAACCAGAACACAGTGGTGTTAAACTGTACGGTCCTGTATTATACGTATATCGTTACTCCATGAAGTCTCGATTTCTTATATTATTTCGTTTGTCATCGTTTTGTCTACACAAATAATAAAAATATAACGGATCGCTGTCTGTATATGGCAGACATATGAGAAAAAAAAATTGGCAGTCATAGGAACTGCCGATAGAAGTGAAAACTTATAACTCGGAATTTGATAGCTCACTTTGGAAACAACGCGGGTGAAACCGGCGGGCGTGGCCTGGGCATCATGGCATGGCCATCTCGAAATGCGTCATTGCTATTGGCTGATGCATTTCTAGATGGCCATGGCATGATGCCGAGGCCACGCCTTTTCAGCATTTCCCATTGGCTGACGCATTTCTAAATGGCCAATAGCCATGGTCCCGAGTTTACCCGAAAATTTCTTATCATATCCGAGCGTGACGCTAGAATCCATTTCACAGCCTACGAAAAATTTGTCTAGACGCGCCTAAAGAAGTTTTCACTTCAAAAATATTACTCGTATAGCAGACCTTTATCAATGCATTAGCACCCAAAACAATGATTGTTCGATGTTTGTCTGTTTGTCAGTGTGTTTGTGCACGATAATCTCAGGAACGGTTTATCCGATTTTGATGTAATTTTTACTGATATATTGTAGTAAGCTTCGCTTTGTCGTTTAGTATATGTTTTATGTCAATCGGTTCATAAATAAAAAAGTTACGTGCCATTTTCTACAGCGTTTATTATAAACTAAACATATCTTCAAAAATGCTGCCGAAAAACACTTTTCCTTGCGGAAGTCGCGGGCTCAGCTAGTATGAAATAAATTTCACTTTACTTTACGTTAAAAGAAATTAATTTTGATGTCCAATTCAACAGATTTCCTTTTAAAAAGGTAAGGAACGAAGAGGTCGCGACCGCACAGCAGATTTATGGCATTCGCCGCGCCGGGATTTATACTCAGCGGGGTCGGTCTCCATTCAGAACACTTCTAAGTACAGCTTTAATTAAGCAGGCCGAGATTTCTTCAGAAACCCGACTTCAAATAAGAAGTTCTAATACTTTAGTATTAAAATTAACGTGGTTGGTACACATATTTAAACTCGAAACTCGAGTCGTAGCGACCGACCATTTTACACGTGAGTAAACCGTTTGTTTACCCAATTAAAAAAGTTCTAATATTCTAAAAATATTTTAATTTTCTCCGAAAAATCAAAAACCGACTTCAATTTACAATAGGGTACCGGACTGGGTCAAAAATACATCATCCTAATTAGTCCGTCAGCTAGATCATGGAAAAATATTGGCCACGTATTTTTTATTTTTTCATAAAGCTGCCTATACACACTGGGCCAGTGGAGGCCAACGCGAGTGTCGACAAAACGTAGCATCCACACACTGGGCCAGTGGAGGCCAACGCGAGCGCCGACAAAACGGCACGAGACAAAACGTAGCATCCACACACTGGCCCAGTGCAGGCAAAAACGAGGTAGGCCAATAGGAGAACAGGACGCTACTCGCCGAGCGCCTTTGTTTTGTGCACAAAAACCGACACCGGTCACGAGAGACGAGTGAGACAAAACAGCCCTATACACACTGGCCACTTGCCGTCACTCGGCCAGCGAGGCGAGCGACGCGAGTCATCACAAAACGACCCTCCACACACTGGCGTTGGCCTCCACTCGGCCAGTATGTATAGGCGGCTTTATATTAAACATCGTCAAAGATATAGACCATCAAACTTCGAGAGTGGGGGGTCGCGACGTCACTCGTGAGTAAAAATCGTACTCACAAGTGACGTCACACGAAACTTCGAAGCGCTGTATCTTCGTCATTTTTTGTTTGTGAAACAAAAGAAAAAATACGTGTACAATATTTTTTGGCAATCTAACTAACGGGCTACTTAGTTTTTTTGAGGATTGTACCCTATTTAATTCCGACATTCTTCAAATTTCATAAGAATCAATCACTATTATAGCACATGTATAGCACAAGACTTCAAAGTTTTGATCATCGCCGCAAAATTGCAAGCTTATCGGTTTTTTATCGGATACACTTCGGAGAGTGTGCGACTGATCTGCATGATCTAATACCACCTTGCCCTTTCTTCTATTGGAATTCTCGCATCTCTAAAAAGCGACATCGTTTCATGGTTAATGTTCCAAAAACACGAACGGAGAGTGGGTTTTTCCCGATAGTTACAATCTTGGTGTCTTCAAATCGAGAGTGAATCGGTTTCTTCTAGGTAAGCACGTTCCATCGTAGATCGCATCGTCGCTTAACATCAGGCGAGATGGCGGTCAAGTGCAAACCATAACAAAATAGGTAAAAAAAAAAAAAAATAGGCGTGTAGAGTGCAGATCCAGGCAGAGTTAAGGTCTTAATCCACCACGGTGGCTCATTGCGAGTTAGTTAGTTACCCTAGAAACATGTCGGTTTCCTCGCGTTGTTTCTCTTCACCGTTTTTAGGTTAGCGGCATAACGCACATAACTTCGAAAAGACAGTGGTGCGCGTGAGATTAGAACACGGGGCTCCGGATTCTCAATCGCCGTTCTCCCGACTAGAAAAAATAGAAGCCATTAATTGGTCCCACAGTCATAGAGATCAATTTAACTGAATTTCCCACAAACCTTGGTACATCACACTGAAATAGCGTTTATTTTTACAGACAAGCGTAATTGTCATAATCTTAGATAAAGAAAAAGTAAATAGATCAGGTTTTCCGCACGGTTCCTTTGTACCAATCGTAAGCAGATGAGTATGTTAGCTATGGCGACATAGTGATGTGCCGCGACAAAAGTATGACACTTATACAAGAGCGACAAGATAAGAGTGATCAGACCCGTGCTTTCAGTGTAAAGCGATTGTTCTAACTCTTACTTACGTAGTAACTTGAGTTACTTTTAGCTGTTGTAAGACACAGTAGTACCTAGTAATACTTACACTTATGATACTGGGCCAGCGTGGTAAAGAGCCCCGCCTCACCACAATCGTACTAATATTATAAATGTGAAAATTTTGATGTTTGTTGCTCAATAACGGCGTTGCGGTTATTTGATCAGATTAAAATTTGGAATACAGTTAAGTTTATAAGCTGGAATAGGACATATCCTACTTTTTATTATTTATATTACAGGAACGATAACCACGGGAGGAGTTGCTAGTGTTTTTTAATTACAAACTGTCATTATCACTACAACAAGTAAATTGTAATAATTATGTCATACGTCGTCATTCCGTGAAGGTCATCGTTCGACCGTGACCCTTATCCGTGACCTCGCCGACTTCAAATGGCGTTGAGTTATTGTGACCATTATTTTAACTATCATTAATCATAATGGCTGTCGGTCTTTTGATGGTGTTGAGATCACTTCTAACCAATTTCACAACAGGAAGAGGTTCTAGATTAATGGGAATTATCCAAACAATAAAAAGTTATGGCTGATCTAGTCGGGAGAACGGCGACTGCCGTTCCGAAGCCCCCAGGTTCAAGTCCTACACGCACCACTGTCTTTTCGAAGTCATGTAAACCAACGGAAATCACTATTTTATTTTATTAATTGTTTACAAAAAATCTCATTTAAATATGTTTGCTCAACTTTTGTTTGTAGGTATATCTCGGTGAATTTTTGTGGTAAATATTTTTTTTTCATTTTTATATGTGCGTAATGCTACTAATTTAATACGGTGAAGAAAAACATCGTGAAGAAACCGACATGTACCTAGAGTCTTTCGAGGCCATGTATCATGCACCAACCTGTACTGGGTCAGCGTGGTGATTATGATACTTGGGAAAGAAGGCCCCGAGTCCCAGCAGTGGGAACAATTAGTGGGCTGTTTATGCTGTCCACACATCCAAACTTTGGCATTTTATAATTATTAGTAGGATTTGCAGAAACAAACAACTTT
The DNA here is from genome assembly GCA_963693475.1 of Ectropis crepuscularia. Taxonomy (NCBI): domain Eukaryota; kingdom Metazoa; phylum Arthropoda; class Insecta; order Lepidoptera; family Geometridae; genus Ectropis; species Ectropis crepuscularia. Next base: position 27,402,298 of record OY856353.1, on the reverse strand, counting down.
TGAAGTCTCCAGAAACGATTTCCACAACAAAGACTTGTAGAAAATAGTTAGGTTTTTAAACACGCATGCAGTCAGAGGCGCATTGCGACGTAAAATATCGATTTTTCCCAGAAAACCATTACAATGTAGGATTTTATTGAGCTTAGGCACGCTACTATGCTCCCTATGACGAGCTTAATGAGGTGGCCTGCAATCATTACATACTTACATACACACGAACAGTGCAACTTAGCCAGACCAGCGGATTGGATTTTTGTGGCCATAAATTGTGCTGATACTAGGCAATATTCAGCTTTAATAGTTTGCTAGTTATTTTATCGCCCAAACATTCCTGCATTCCTGTGTTCCGGTTTGAACAGCTGATTTTTGAGAAATTAAAGGGCAAAGAGATAAATATACTTTTTTTAGTATTAAAATTTTACCTACTCATTTTTAGTGTTAAAAATTAACGTGGTTGTTACACTTATTTATTGGGTAAACGGGTAACTCACGTGTAATTATGGTCGGTCAATCCGAGTTTCGGCCGCGTCCGGCGGCCTTTTTCAAGGAGAAAAAAAATCCAACTAATATTACAAACGCTGCAGTTTAGATGTTTGGAAGTGTGTTTTTCAGTCACGGCTGAATGAGTTGAAATTTTGAACATAGATTTTAATACTGTCTGGAATAGCACAGGATAGGTACTTTTTATCGCGGGAATGTAACGGGAACGGCAACTCCGCTGGTAAAACCTCCGGAAGCGTTTGTAGTGGTAGGACTCTTGGCAGAGTCCGCCTGGGGAAGTACCACACCTTTGCCAGTTATTCTACCGCCAAGCAGTAATGTGCAAACATTACTGTGTTCCGGTTTGAAGGGCAATGTTGTCAGAGAAATTACAGGGCTTAGAGATATAACATCTTAGATCTCTGGGTGACGAGCGCAGCGCAGTGCTAGGTAATGATTTGGACTCTTGATGTTCCAATAGCTGCGTGTCACTGTGCTGTTATGTGGCAGGTATGTTGCTTACTATCAGGCACATGCACTGCTCGTCTTGTCACTCTTTATTTAAAAAAAAAAGCTGGTAGTAAAGAAATAAATTGGCCACAGATTATTATCTGGTTTGCATTGCAGTTGGTACTGCGGTCAGGCGTCAACCTATTTTCAAGGGCCACGATAATAAAAGGTGGACAACAATAGTGAAGTGACGAGTGACATTGAGGGCGGTAGCGGGTTCGAATCGCGGCACTCTAATGGAAGCTATCGGACGAAGATTTATAGCTGTGCGGCGAGCGAAGCGAGTTCTACTTACATGGACCTCTGGGGTTATTTCTGTTCAATTCATTTATTTTAACTTGTCTTTTTCTGCTTCGTAGCTTTTACGAATAATATTGAAAATATATTTAAAGAGAAAATATGAACGACGTGTTTACCTTGAGTAATTGTACTCGGTAAAATTGTTTTTGTAGCAATGTAGCAGTGTGTGTATCGCTCTCTTCCCTAAAATATGTCTGAGGAGAGCGCTGGCTGGCACATGTCATACTCGTGAATGGGTGCTGCTTGCAGGCTAGACTACTGCCATTACTACTGACTAGACTAGACTGCTCGCGGCGTTTATGTGTTTTTCAATTTAATGGGATAAATTAGGATCTTCCTTATGTATATTTTAAATTGTTCTTAATTGTATTAAATATTTTTTGAAATCAAATTACACATCACGTTGTTTGTCCGCGATTAACTCCTAAACTACTGAACAGGATTTGTACACCGTATGCAGTTTTTTTTTAATTTTTATAGGTTTACACTTGACCATCATCTCGCCTGATGTTAAGCGACGATGCGGTCTAAGATAGAGCGTGTTTACCAAGAAGAAATCGATTTGAAGACCATTTGATCCAATTTGAAAGATAGGATAGTTTTTATTTCGATTAATAGTTTTTATAAGACAATATCAAAGCGAAGCCGGAAAGGGCCGCCGAGTTGGTAATAAAAAGCACGGACCTGGGAGCCTGTTAGTGTAATGGTCTATATTCTATAGTTAAAATATAGGTACCTAACCTATATAAAAGAAAAAAAATATCAACTAAAATATAGTTCAAGATTTTCTTTTCTTACTTATGCAAGCATTGCCCCGCGGTTTTAACTTTATTATTATTTAACAACCCACGACAATATAATGTGCGAGAACTCTACTAATATTATAAATATGAAAGATTTGATTCTTGGTGCTCAATTACGTCGGACCGGCTGAACAGGTCGGCTTGAAATTTGAAACATAGATAGTAGTCTGGAATAGCATAGGTACCTTTTATTGCGAGAAAATTGCAGAACTGAGAACTAGGCGGATAAAACTCCTAGCTGCTGCTAGTTGTTTCATATATAAAAAGATACATAAATAAAAAGACAATAAAGTTTCTTATTAAGGTTCACACGACGTAGTCTTGTACGTATCGCCAGTATAATTAGAGCGACTACATCCCTATTAGAGTGTGAAATGGTCCAATTCAGTCCAGTATTGCCATTAACTTGGTAGCACTACACTACCCTAGCCACAGTAAATAAAACCCAATAACGTGTGGACTCTTTGATGAAAATAAGGACGTGGTACGGAATATCCCTTTGTCAAATAACCCAGTAAAAAATACGGCTGGTCTAGTAGGGAGAACGGCGTCTGCCGATTCGGAGTCTTATTCAAATCCCACGCGCACCAATGTCTTATCCATAGTCATATACGAATGCCGCTGACCACCCCTATCTCAAGAAGTACCACACACATAACATAAGCAGTCTACTAAATGTTCCTACTGCCTGGACTCCGGGCCTTCTCTCGCGAGGAGAGGTTCAATTTATTTATTTATTTATTTCAATCAATTAGTACCGACTTATCGAATTACACTAATGAGAATAACAATTTGATGATTATAACTAGGTATAGCTAATTTAAATATTTGAAATTACAGCGATTAAACTTTGAATTAAGAAAAATTCAATACCAATTACAAACGAATAACAAAAATTAAAACAAATGTCAAAAGTTATTAACTAAGTCAAAACAAACAAAAAAAAAAAAGAAAAGAAGAAATATTAATGTCAAAAAGCCAAATTCTGTTGTCAAAAATAATATTGTTAAATAATTTATTAATTAATAATACTACTGTCAAATTATAATAATAATACCAAGGTCAAATAATAACAATGTCAATACAAAAAGATATCAAAATTACCAATACAAAAGAAACAATGTCATCCAAGTACAAAAATTAAGGCAAACAAAGAGAAAAAAAAAAAAAACAATGGATGTCAACTTATATGCTAACAAATTACAATTTTGTATGTCAATGAAAAGTACTTGACTGTCTGTACGATGATCTTTCACAAAATAACAGACAATCCCTCATCACATCCTTGCACAGACCCGCAAACATGTCACAGTCGGGCGCTGCGTCGAGGAGGGCATTCATCGCCGCAAGGGACCGCGGTATCGGCGACCATAATCGACCAAGTGCGGCTTGGTGGATGACACATGCCCTCAAAAGATTCTAGGGACATGTTGGGTTTCTCACGATGTTTTCTTTTAACATTTTTAAGTTAGTAGCATGACTTCGAAAACACAGTGATGCGCGTGATATTTGAACTCGGGTCTCCGGATCGGCAGTCGCCGTTCTCCCGACTAGACCAGAGGTAACTTTACACACATTTATATGTCAATCTATAACACTCCGTCATTTTTGCGTCGGGGATTAAAAATAGCACATCCCGAGTGATTGTTCCGAGCACAGTCCCTCAGGAGTTCTACCGCCTAAGGAAAACGGTCTTAACTTAGATATTGCCCTCTCTTTTCTTTTCCCTTGAAACTATAGAGACAGCAATAGCAAGGCTAAAGGCGAGGCAAATGTTTACACTTGGCTAAATTTAGTGACTGAATTCAGTAACAAATTTAGAAGCAAGGTTAGTCGACTGAATCCAGAAGCAATTTAGAAGCAAGCAATCTTCTGAATTTAGTTTGCTAGATACAGAATGGTATTACACTTCACTGAATTCAGTACCATCTAAATTTAGTTTACTAAATGTAGCCAGGTATAACAATAAGCCTTTTAGGCGGTAATAATAATCCTTTAATAATAATAATAAGCCTTTTAGGCGGTAGAAAGGCCGGGCGTCCCCGCCATTACGGAGTTTCGGCAAGTTCCCTGCGCATAACTTTCGTGTTTCTTTCGCGATGTCTGTTTGGGATGTAATAAGCAGTGTGTTATAAGATAGTTTGTCAGCTCTTTGGGAACGAACTTTCGGGATGTGGCTGTTTCAGTATGTACAGTCGGGAAACTTTTCGGGAAATCGATTTTGTGTAAAAACATCCGACGAAAACTTGACCCTGATCCACCATCCATCTCACCTGATGTTCAGCGGGTATGCGGTCTACCACGGAACGTACCTACTTGTAAGAAACTGACTGATTCTCGATTTGAAGACAAGATTGTAATCATTGTGAAACCCCCACTCAGACAACGCATTCCACATCTTAGACGTTATCACAAAAGTAGAGTAAAACTTCTTCCTTCGAGTCTTACAGAATTATAAATTATATTGTAATATGAAAACAAAAACACGGTTTTATAGAACAAAAAAAAAACAATTATAACTAGAGTTATAACTGGCGGCTTTATCGTTGTATGTGATCTCTTCCTTACAACTCTAGGATGCAAATGTTTTAAAGAAGATTTTAACGTACCAACATTTTAAAACCATACGCATACCTCGGGGTATTCTTTCGCAAGGAGAGCATGATATTCGTACCAATAAAATTAAGCAATATTTTTTTGCAAATTCTGTTGCTTCTGTATTCTGTATTACCTGAAGGAGCTTAGTATTACCTACTTGGTCTCCCATGACACCACATTTTGTCATAAATAAGGTAAATTGTTTATTTTCACTAGACTTTTTTTACTAAGTAACACAACAGGCAATGATACAGTTGAGACATGTCACATATAGTTCAAACCACATAATTAATGGGGAGAAAATACCCGCAATTCTGTCAACAAAATCCCTCAACTGAACAGATTGACTGGTCGAGATAAGTAATATGTGAAGCATGGTCTTGCATATCACAGAAATATTGGGAATAAATCCTACTAGTTCTGTCAACAGAACAGGTGGGAGTAGACGGTCATTTGAGGTCAAAGGTCATAGGTATCTTTAAAATAAATATAGGTAATCAAGTTGGAATGTCAAGTAGGTAATGTCAGATAGCATTTTTATCTGTATTTTTCGTCAATCTCAGAAAGTTGTAAACGTATTTGGTTTGGTTTACGACGAAATTCTCCCCTCTAACATAGATTCTAAACCAATCGACATTACTTACATCCCCTTCACTCCCCTGTACATCATCGTAACGCTGTAAGTGACAGGAACAATGTCAGTTATCTGAGAATAAGCTCGCTGTACGTGCTTAGCCGAGCCGACCCTTGTTTCATCTTCAGTTCCATCCAAACTTTCGATACAGTTTCAATAGTGAACTTTATCGCCATAGTGTTACAGTTTAGTTTATATCAACGTTTTGTGATTTGTGAGGAATATTATTGGATCACATGTCGAATAGTTTCTGGTATCTGATTCGTTTCGTTCGTTATCACGTACTTAATATCATTGTTAGCCGGCGCTCGAGTGAGATATCAAGCTAATTCTTATTAGGTCATGATATATTCTTTTATTATAGTAAAACAAGATGAGCAAGACGTGCGTTTGATGGTAAGCAACACCCATGTGTCATGCAGCTATTTGTACAGGAAGACCCCATATCATTGTAACTGCAGATTTCACCTAGGGAAGTACCACACCTTTGCCACTTATTCTACCACCAGTAACAGAGCTAACATGAAGTTTACCAGGATCCTGCTTAATTAGGTCCTTAAAAACAAATATTTTTTGGGCAATAATCACGCGAGTACCTTTAGTTCGAGTTTTCACAATATCATCATTAACAGTCTTCCTGATCTCACTGTAGGCTTATACTTCTCTCTACCAGAATGCAGTATTCCTCGAGCTATTCGAGTCCAACTTGGACCCAGCACAGAGCGCAGCACACTCTCTCCTTGCGAGAGAAGGCCCCGAGTCCCAGCAGTGGGAACATTTAGTGGGCTGTTGATGATGATTGATGACAGAGGCTATGTGATGCCGACATAGCTAAAAGACTAAGCAAGTTGAAGTAGCAATGGGTACTTCACTTGCAGAACTGATAGCCGATAGGGAAGAAAGGTTCTCGACTGGCGACCACGAAACGGAAGACGCAGTGTTGGACGGCCATCACAAAGAAACCACTGGTTGCAGGTGGCACAGGACCGTTCGTTGTGAAAATCTATGGGAAGGCCTATGTTCAGCCGTGGACGTCTTGCGGCTAATGGACGACAGAGGCTATGTTATCGACCCATCGTGGTGGTAGATCCGAAGTTCCATTTTCCATTCCTCATCCACTATTCCGTTACAGCCTTACTTCACTTTTCATCGGTGTGGTGGGACAAATTGGCCTCGATTGTCACAGGACCTAGGAAAACTGCATATTGGGAGAGAGGCACATACCCTACAGGAGGATCAGGAAGGCTGCCAAAGATGATGTTATTAAAATTCGCACTAAAGGTACTCGCGATGACCCCAAAAATTACCTGTTGTTTAGGACATAATTAAGGATACTTTATCCCGTTATTTTAAGCCTGGTGGAGAATTCAAAGGGCACTAATTTGAATGTTTTAGGCTGGAAGGATATTTTTTTCACCTTTGAACTTTAAGGAGTAGAGAGTATTTCATAAGGTTAATCATCTCAACGGTGGAATAATTTATTTATTTTAGTAAAATTTATTGCGTTAATTTATTTTTGCCGTTTCATTGCTTTTAGCTGTGACATTTGTTCACTAGTATTATTTATTACAGGATATCTACCGTAATTATTAGTGGAGCGAGTTCCGATATTTCGATGGAGTTTCATGTACTATGTTCAGGGGTAAACTGACGAACTCACTCCACCAATTAAGCACGGTAAATATACCGTAATTAGTAATACTGGTGCTATATTAGAAGTGTTACACAAACTAATGCAGTAGTAAGTCGCAAGATTGACTGATTGAGCATCAATCAATCGCAAGAAGCATATTCTGTGAATTATTTTCTTTTTTTAGGCAACATGGGGATACTCTGACACAACCAACACTAAAATGGACTGGCCTCGTGGCTTAGTTGTTAGTAGCTCTGCCTACGAAGCTGAGGCTCGTGGGTTTGATTCCCACCCAATGCAAATATTTGTGTGATGAATTCAAATGTTTGCACTGTGTCTGGGTGTTTCTATGTATAATAAGTATGTATTTAAAACTATATAAGTATTATATCACCTATCTGGCCGCCATCATACAAGCTTTGCTTAGTTTGGGGTCAGATGGTGATGTGTGTGAATTGTCCACCAATATAAAAAAAAATGCAAACTGGGGAAGTACCGCACCTTTGTCAGGTATTCGAGCGCCAAGTAGTAATGTGGATGTTCCAGTTTGAAGGGTAATGTCAAAGTTTTTTATTCAGTACCTGGGTCACCGAGCTTTGCTCGGTTTAAATAAGTACTAAAAATACTTAGATACTCTTAGATTTTCTTAAAAAAAAAAATACTTGAAAAAAAAGAGAACCCGTCTGGATTCCAACCCGCAGCTCTTAATTCGTGACCGCCACTAACGGCCGACTTCCCGTCTGAGCCAATTATGCTGTCACGTCACGCGGCGAAATTTACCTTCGCATTCTAATGTCTAATGTGACAGATTTTCATTGTCTAAAAACGCGCATAATATGCGCTTTTAAAAAATGAAACCTAGTTAGATCGATTTATCGTCCCCGAAACCGCCTGCATTCATAATTTCATCAAAATCGTTCGCGCCGTTTCTGAGATTCAGATTCTATATATATATACATATTTATATAGGTACAAGAATTGCTCGTTTAAAGGTATAAGATTTATATATATACATATTTATATAGGTACAAGAATTGCTCGTTTAAAGGTATAAGATAAGATAAATGTACAATTTACACTTCAAATATTAATCAAATATAAAAACAAAGGAAATAGCATACAAATAGTACCTATACATTTTCAAAGTTTAAAATTAGCATTTCACCGTACGATAACAATTTTTACCGTACAGATAAGTGTCAAACTATATAAATATATTTACTTTTTACAGTTATTCTAATTAATAATCTATTGTTCCCAGATATAGATTAGGTTAGATTACAGGACATAAATCATCTTATACACCTGAGTGACGAACGCAGTGCTAGTGCAGTGCTAGACAATTGTTTGGACTCTTCACATTCCAATAGCTGCGTGACACTGTACTGTTATGAACAGGCGTGTTACTTGCCATCAGGAGTATAAAGAGTACATAACTAAGGTAAATAAATGTGTCGAAGCTATGAGTATGAATGGGCTGACTTCATCTTCTTTATATTTCCTTGACCCAGCAGCCATACGCAAACAAGTAGAATGTGCATGTTGTAGACCTACCTATTCGGCTTATCGTGAACTCTATGAACTTGAACTTAATACTGTTGTAAATATACGATAACTATGAATGAACTAAATTAACATTTACCGTTCCAAGTATTCCTTAAAGATTATCATCAATTTACAACAAAGTATTTTATTAATTTTATTAAATTTAGGTTTGCACTTGATTGCCATATAGCCTGATGTTAAGCGACGATGCCAATCTATGATGCAGCGGCCTGCAGAAGCAGCAGCAGCAGCGTTACCCAGAAGAAACCGATACAATTTCGACTTCAAGCAACGAAGAGGTTGTACCCATCGGGAAAAGCAACTCAGGCAACTAACTAAGGTAACTAATTCCATTTTGTAACATATCTGTACGTCAAGTAAGGCAGGAGCTAGAGATCCTAGCAAAACTAGATATCTGTACCTAACCTAGTCTTCACAGGTCAATAACGAATTGTATCAACGTATTTCATAGCCTAAATAGTCTTATTATTATAAAGTGGAATCTAACCTCTTCGTTCGAGTCTTTTGACGGTAACCTTGACACGATGTCGCTTTTTAGAGCAACAAGCAGACCGATAAAAATAAAACCGGCCAAGTGCGAGTAGGACTTCATCATCATTATCATTATCATTAATAAATAAACGGCGTAAACCTCTTTGGCTTTATCCGGAATTGCATTCACATCGCAATTTCCGCAGACAGGCAAAAGGTTCTTTATAATTTTGATTTTTGTCTCATGATTCTAACGATGAATTCGATATCGCGTTTTATTTTTACTAGTGGCGCCATCTAGTTAGTTTGAAACGGACTAATCGAGCAAGAAACGGTAATAAATCAAGTTTGTTGTATGTTTAGTATTTGTTGTTGTAGAAATACATCATCTGTGAAAATGTCAACTGTCTAGATATCACCGTTCTTGAGATACATCCTGGTGACAGACGGACGGACGGACAGCCAAGTCACAGTAATAGGGTTCCGTTTTTACCCTTTGGGTACGGAATCCTAAAAAGGGCAAGGCAGTGTTGTGGTCAAGGTGGTGGGTGGTTGTTGGTGATGATCAACAAAGTTTATTGACAATTAATGTAGTTTCCGTTGAGGACTGAAATAAAAAACGCTGAACGGCAAAGCGGCCTTCGGCACTTTCCACTGTTAAATGATATCTGTATGAAAGTGATGTAAAAACCTCTTCGTTGAAATAGTTTGTTACAATGAACGATATTAATAAATTAGTACAGTACGTACCTACTTATGTAGGTATATCGTATTGTGCTAATTTATTTTTCCTTGTCTGGACGAGAATAACACAAAGAAGTCATTTCCGGTCGCTAATCAGACGCAATCCGTGATATTTCTACCTCTTAGTTAAGTTAGCGGGAAAAGTGTTGACAGTAATCCGGTTTGGATGACGAGCGCAGTGCAGTACGCAGCAATTTGTACTCTTCAAATTCAAATAGCGTCGTGGCACTGTCCAGGGATGTGGCTGTTATGGCCAGGCCTGTTGCTTACCATCAGGCGCACGTCCTTGTCACTCTTCAAAATACAAATATAATTTACATAACAAAATGCAAACGTATAAAAGTACCTTTTTTTTTTAAATAAAGAGTGACGAGACGAGCAGGACATGTGACTGATGGTAAGCAACATGCCTGCCACATAACAGCACAGTGACACGCAGCTATTGGAACATAAAGAGTCCAAATCATTACCTAGCACTGCACTGCGCTCGTCACCCAGATATCTAGGATGTTATATCTCTAAATTCTCTAAGCCCAGTAATTTCTCTGGAAACATTGCCCTTCAAACCGAAACACAATAATATTTCCACATTACTGCTTGGCGGTAGAATAACTGGCAAAGGTGTGGTACTTGCCCAGGGGGACTCTGCCAAGAGTCTTACCACTATTAAATACCTTCTAGGTTTATAATATTACTAAGCAGCCCGTTCCGGCTTCGCTCGTATAATATTACATAATAAACAAAGGGGGCGTCCATAAATTACGTGAGATGATTTAGGGGGGGAGGGGGTCGAGTCAAATCTCATATAATCTCACGTTAGGGAGAGGGAGGGTCTCGACAAATATCACGTAATTTTTGTTCTAATTGAAACAAAAAAAATATTGCTCAAGCGCCAACGGCTTGGAGTGGCTAGATCAGAACGAAGTCGAAGGATCAGATGATTTTACTGAAAATCATATGGACATGTTGGTTCCAATAGTCTCTCTTGAGACCGCGCATAATTCTCCATGGACTGATATAGAGTACATATTCTTTTCTTTTTATCACATGATTTAAGTATTCTATTGTTAAACTTTTATTACATTTATAACTCTCACCAATATTGATTACTAGGCTTAACTAGTCGTAAATAAAAGCACGGAGCAAATTGTTTTTTTTTCTTTCTACAATAACAACCCAACGCGTTTACGTAAGAAACCCACATTCTAAAAAATCTCACGTGAGATTGGGGGAGGGGGGAGGGGGTTGAACAATATCTCACGACATCTCACCAACGGGGGAGGGAGGGACAGAAAATTGAAAAAAACACCTCACGTAATTTATGGACGCCCCCAAATAATTTGGAATAAAAATATATTGCAACTATAAATTGCGCCAAGTTACGTTCTAGATTCTAAGGTCTTTTAAGCGAATCTTTATTTTTTGAAAACTGTAATTAAGTAAATATGTAAATAAATAAGCACAAAATATCGGCCGTCGTAATCGAATCTATAGAAGGTACCTATATCTCACGTCACAACAATTTTCCCCGTAGAATATTCCCGGCTATTTTACCCGTCCGCAGTCCCCGTCACCGCGGGTGCCGTCAGGAGCATGGCAACTTTTTTCGTCGTGTTTCGAACGCCGCGCCGTGCAAGTGACGTCATATTCAGGCTGCCAGTGTGCAACGAAATATACTTGGAAAAATGGAAAATTACTTTTTATACACAGTTACGTAAAGGCACGTTGTTTTAAACATTTTAATTTTTTATATCATATAGAGTGACGAGACGAACAGGACATGAATGGTAAGCACAGAGTGAGAGTGGATCGGTTTTTTTTTCTAGGTAAGCACGCTCCACAGTAGTCCGCATCGTCGCTTAACACCAGGCGAGATGGCGGTCAAGTGTAAAACTATAAAAACAAGTAACACACCTGCCAATAACAGCACAGCATAGCTATGAGAATATGAAGAGTCCAAATCATTAACCTAGCGCTGGACTGCGTTCGTGACCAAGAGATGTAGTTCTTTACATGTATGTAGTGATTTACATGATCTAATACCACCTTGCCCTTTTTTCTATCGGAATGCTCGTAGCTCGAAAAAACGACATCGTTTCATGGTTGATGTTCCAAAGACGCGAACAAAGAGATTTGACTCTACTTTTGTGATAAGAACGTCTAGGCTGTGGAATGCGTTGCCTGAGTGGGTTTTCCCTGTTGATTACAATTTTTGTGTCTTCAAATCGAGAGTGAATCAGTTTCTTGTAGGTAAACACGCCTCATCGTAGACCGCATCGTCGCTTAACATCAGGTGAGATGGCGGTAAAGTGTAAGCCTATAAAAGTTAAAAAAAAAAAGTTGACCGCAGAATAACTAGAAAAGGTATGGATGATAGGATGAGACTTGCAAAGCAGACTCTACAAATAGTCCTACCCTCCTACAACTGCAGTAATGTGTACCTACTACAGGTTGCTAACAGTTCAGAAAAACATATAGGTACATATAAAACCTAAAAGACGTCAAGAATTATCGAATCATTCGTACCTACGATAAAATCGAATGAAATCTAGTTAAAATCGAGACATAAATCGCGAAGAAATACGAACTAAGACGAGAAAGGGAGGGGGAACGATCCGATACCTACTCGATTTAATATCGATATAATCGGTGGTTGTCGAGACGAGGAATCGTTAGCGCGGAAACCTATTGAAATGTCATGGAACGGATATTTTTCATCTTTTTACCGAATTGGATGGAGATGGAAATACCGGATATCGAAACTTGGTGCATTTATGGCGCGATGTCGATAGTGGATGGTAATCACCATTTTCGAATAATAGCGTTACAGCCACCTCGGCACATAGTTTTTTTGAATCTTATTTATTATCCGCGCTGAGTTTTTGGTAGGGCAAAAAAGTATGGGTTCGCGGCACCGACGTAATAAAATAACGGTGTAGCGTCGGAGCGGCGGTGGAGCAGCGGAACAACACGTGCGTGTTAGACGCTTTTTGATGGGTGAAATCTTGTGAGCCGATAGCCGATATGTATAATAGCAATATGTATATTTGTAGCTATACAAGTGACGTATTATGAGCTAGCTCAAATTCTAAGTGTTTCACTTCTATCGGCAGTCCTTATCTACGATGCCATTTTTCAAGTGAAAACTTCTTTTGGTACACCGCAGACAGATTTTTCGTGGGCTGTGAATTGAACTCTAGCGACACGCTCGGGAATGATAAGATATTTTCCGGTGGACTCGGGATCATGGTCATAGGCCATCTAGAAATAACCAACAGCCATGGCCACGCCCTCCGGTTTCACCCGCACAATTTCCAAGGGGAGCTATCAAATTCTGAGTTATACGTTTCCACTTCTATGGGCAGTTCCGATGACTGCCAATTTTTTTAATGAGACATTGTAATGTACTGGACAGTAGTGCTACTAACCATCAGGCGCATGTCTTGTAAGTAAAAAGAAATGTTCATTTCAAAAACCCTTATCAAATTTTAGTTATCGTATTATCGATTTTCTTAGGCAGTGGAAGGACAGGTCATCTGATCAACACTAGTCGGAGCAAGTTAAATTGCAAAAGCGGAGTTATAATGCTTTGCCGGTAATCCATCGTCCGACGCAGCGGAGCTCTGGTACCTGTTGATTAAATACTGCGACCTGAGCAGGGCTAATCCACTTAACAGTTCAGATAACTTGCTAGTTTAAGTTCTACTGTGTTCTTTGACACTTAAAAATGTGTAAATTATTATAAATATAAGTTGGGGAAGTATTACGCCAACCCGAAGAAGCTAAAATAAGAGTTTCGCGATTACTTTTGTGTGTATGTTCCGCGATAGCTCCGCTATTTGTGAATCAATTTTGATGGTTCTTTTTTTATTGAAGTGAAAACTTCTTTAGGCGCGCCTAGACATATTTTTCGAGGGCTGTGAATTGAATTCATTCGTCACGATCGGGTATGATAAGAAAGCTTCGGGTAAACTCGGGACCATGGCTATTGGCCATCTAGAAATACGTCAGCCAATGGGAAATGCTGAAAGGGCGTGGACAGGCCATCATGGCATGGCCATCTAGAAACGCATCAGCCAATGGGAAATGCTGACGCATTTCTAGGTGGCCATGCCAAGATGGCGAGGCCACGCCCTCCGGTTACACCCGTGTAGTTTCCAAAGTAAGCTATCAAATTCTGAGGTAAAAGTTTTCACTTCTATCGGCAGTTCCTATGACTGCCATTTTTTTTTGTAGATTACAGTTCCGAGATGGTCCCATACAAATTATATCAGTGTGGCAGTTTTTGAAATATCAACTACTAATTACTAAAATTGGCTCTCATTTATCTGGTCGACGTAGTGCTTCTTATGAAATTAGGTCGAGTTCGAGTATCTGAAGTCAGGTTTTGATTTTTTTCGGAGAAAATGAATTAATATTTCCCTTCTTAAAAATTCTCCATCGCGTTTTAAGAAGTTTTCTAATATTTCAGTTTTCTTGAAAAGGTGACAAGGTTAATATAGTAATAATGGATATCGTAATTTTTGTCGTTGTTTATCCAGCCTATACCTTTGATTTAGACTTTTAGCTACCACTTGAGCCCCAAGCGGCCAAATTTGGCCAAACCGGTTTTTGGGACTTTAAAACCTTATTTTTACATGATACATACTCGATGATTAGTTTATTTTGATGCCTAAGGGATAGGAGATTATATTAATTAGTACATTGTCGTTTACAGACCGGCGGCGTCGCTGCTCGGCATGATTTTAGACGAATTATCATCTAATTTTCAGAAGACATCAAGATTATTTATACGGGAAAAGAAGTTATCAAGATTCTACGGGAAAAACCAGCACCGGCAACGCATTTCATAGTCTAAGCGCTTTTATTACAAAAATCGAGTTCAACCTTTCGAGTTTTTGGATAGCCAACTAGGACAAAAAGATCCCATGAAAGCTATAAAAAGCGTGTACTTATGTACACACGCGAGAAGTTAATATTTTTCCTCTTTATTTCTGTTGTTAAAAGTCTTAATTTGAGCCATAGAATGTATTAAATCTTCAACGCAACAAGTATAAACCTGAAGTTAGTTACAATGTTTACTAAAACATTGACTAGCTATTTCAAGATGGCAGTTTTTCATGACGGTGTGCTCACACCGCGCATCATAAAAATTTACTCATTATTTTTTCAACACACACCAAAAGAAGCTTAACTTCAATAATGCACGAATCCTTCTGATTAAATACTTATCACCAGTTATTCCAAAAGGCAGATAAAGCTATCCTAATATCAGTCACAGTCTCTCGATTTTCGCAAAAACTTGTCTGGGATAATAAGTTCACTTTCTTGAGTACGCGCACCACTTTAAGCCGGACAAAGGTACAAATTCGTAACCTTTCATAAATTCTACAGAAATAGCGATAGTATCTCCCTCAACAAGTTGACAATTTAGTTTGTTAGTCCGTCAGTCACCGATTTTGCATCTCGTTAGTAGGAATGTGACTTTGAAATGGCGAAGTTTGTTCTAAACTGCGACCATTATCAATTGAGTTTCACGAAAGGAAATTCGCAATTCTATCTTAGACATGGTTTATTCATAGTTTCAGGAACGATGAACTTAGTTGGTAATAATTCCGCAAAACCTTAAGACGTGGGTTCGAACCCCACCTAGAACATAATTATATTTATGTGAAGAATACACATATTTATTCTGTGTTTGAATGTTTCTATGTCTCACAAGTATAATTGTATTATCTATTTTTTTAAGTATTATATCACCTATCTGGCGCTCGTGTTAGAATATTTGCTACTGCTCAGAAGTACAAGAGCTCTTTTGTGACGTAGTCTATGGACTACGTTGCCTGAATGGGCATTATCGATAGAAATATTGGTGTCTTCAAATCGATAGTAAATCGGTTTCTACTGGGTAAGAATGCTCCATCGTAGACCGCATCGTCGCAGATGGCGGTCGAGTATAAACTTAAAATAGTAAATAAATTCATGGATTTTGATAGTGTTGTGTGTTCAAATTTATTATAAAACTAGCAGCGCCCCACGGTTTTACCCGCGTAGTTCCCGTTCCCGTTATTTTATCGGGATAAAAAGTAGCCTATTTGTTCTTCCAACTATAATCTAACTGTGTTCCAAATTTCAGGCCGATACGTTCATACGTTAGGACGTGATTGAGCAACAAACATCCAAACATTGACCTTTATAATATTAGTAGGATTTGTAAGACGGTGTTCCCCCCAAACAGAACGGTACGAGAAAACATTAAAACAAAGGTATTAAATCTTACATCTAGCTATGTAAGATTGAATACCTTTGTTTAATGTTGCCATTATTCGTACAGTCTCATTAGATCATTATTATATTTTCTGCACTTCAGACATTAAACATTGGTCATTGGTACCTAACTGCAACTAAGAATTAATAAATAAGTACTGATACTTGAGAGTATTTAGCACAGTTCCTGTTCTTGTCATTTTCCTGGTATAAAAAGTAGTCTATGTCCTATTCCAGATTATATATAACATACATATGTTCCAAATTTCAATGCAATCCGTTCCTACGTTCCGTCGTGATTGAGCAACAATCATCCAAACATTGACAAAAATAAATATTACTTCCAGCGCCTTGCGGTTTCACCAGCGCTGTTGTCGTTGCTTTTATTTTTTCGGGATAAAAAGTGGCCTTTGTTTTCTTCCAGGCTGCAATCCAATTATGTTCAGAATTTTAACCCAATCCGTTCAGACATTGGCATAATGACGAGCGAAGTGCAGTGCTAGGTAATGATTTGCACTCTTCATACTCTAATAGCTGCGTGCCACTGTGCTGTTATGTGGCAGGCATGTTGCTCACCAACAGGCACATGTCCTGCTAGTCTCGTCATTCTATATTTTTTTTAAAATTGTAGGACGCATAAAAATTATCTAAAAATAGAAGTAATTCTATTTAGTGCGCCCGTCACTCATTCCTAGTTTGTTTCCATTGTTATGTAGTCTATTTTTAACTATCATAAGACGACATCTTAGTTTACTTCTTTGTGCTTCTTTCGCACTCTATCCTCGCTGCATTTTTATTCACTTGTTGTTCCTGCTGTTAATGGTTGCCTGGAAGAGATCGCTATTAGCGATAAGGCCGCCATTCATGGCACTAGAATTAAGTAACTTTGTATATTGTTTGATTGTATGTATTTTTCTGGTGCATAATAAAGTGTTTCTGTCTGTCTGTCTGTCCTAGCTTAGTCTATCGTTAAATGTGTCTTTGTTGTTAATATGTAGAGTACTTTGAGCTGAAATTATGTTTCAGGCAACTAATTTCAGAATTCCGTACGAGCTCCAACCGTCTCACACATACTTAGGTACGAGCTTAGAGACATTACGAAGCTTATGTGACTACGTAGGTACACGTTCCCTACACATTCCGTAACGAAATACTGCCTCTTGAAGGTTGACAGTATTTTCAGTGTGCTTTATTGTTAACAACTCAGACGGTTGCCTGAAAGAAATCGGTTTAACAATCGATACGGCTATATTGGAAATCGCTATATTGTCATTCGTAACTTAATAGCATAACTGCGCGTTTATCGGATTTTTTTCGTTACGAATCGGTTTCTATTTAATATTTTTTTAACATTAATAGGTTTACACTTGACCGCCTCATGATGCGGTCTAAGATGGAGCGTGCTTACCTAGAAGAAACCGATTCACTCTCGATTTGAAGACACCAAGATTATAGCCATCGGGAAAACCCCACTCAGGCAACTCATTCCACAGTCTAGACGTTCTTATCACAAAAGTAGAGTCAAACCTCTTCGTTCGTGTCTTTGGAACATCAACCATGAAACGATGCTTTCCGACCGCTTCTTCGAGCTACGAGAAACGAGAGTCTAGATAAACAGGCTCCATTGTAGACCGCATCGTTTAATAAAAGGTAAGAAAAAAATCGGATAGCGTCCAGATGGTCTAACACTACCGTACTCATTTTTCTTTCGGGATAGCTCCAAAAAGTGATATCGTGTCATAGTTGATATTTCAAAAACTCGAACAAAGAGCACTACACTTTCATAATAAAATATCTAAACTTTAATTAATACGTTGGAATTTAAAAAAGTTTGAATTTGAATTTAAATGAATACGTTTCCTGAGAGGGGTAATTTCGGCTGCATATAATCTGGGTATCAAGTCTTTTTTTATAGTACAGAGTGACGAGATGAGCAGGTTATGTGCCTGATGGTAAGCAACATGCCTACCTGTGCACAGTCACACGCAACTATTGAAACATGAAGAATCAAATCTTTACCTAGCACTGCACTGCGTTTCTCACCCAGAAATGTAAGATGTTCTGTGTGTGTGACCTGTGATTTCACTGGAAACATTGATCTTCAAACCGGATCACAGCGATGTTTTCACGTTACTGACGGTAGAATAACTGGTAAAGGTGTGGTACTTCCGCAGATAAGGTGCCTTATTGTAACTGACTTACAGATAGCGCGCGAGTTGAATGCAGTCGGGGTCTGAGGTAAAGAGCGGGAGCATCTCCCCCCGCTATCCGCACGCCCCACCTCACGCGCCTGCAGTGTATAGTGCTGTCACTGTCGCGGTCACAGCACTCCGCATTCCTAAGCTCTGCATTCAACTCGCGCGCTATCTATAGGTACTTCATTAAATTTACATATTTATCGAGTTTTTATGGGATAGTGTGCAGATGACGCATGATCCAATAATAATTATCACCTAGATCTTTTTTCTTTCATAGTTCGAAAAAGTGAGATCGTATCATAGTAGATATTCCAAAAACCTTCGTAATAAAAACATCTAAATTTTGGAATACGTTTCCGGACAGGGTATTATTTTCTACTGTGTATCTGAAGTGAATCAGTTTCTTCTAGGCTAGCGCGCTTCGTCAAGGACCGCATCTTGGCTTATCAGGCGAGATGGCGGCCAAGAGCAAACCTATTACGATTAAAAAAATGTTTATGAATGTGTTTTAAACAATGTCAAGAGTTCACAGTTATCGTGGGCAATCCCGCGCGTAGCTCTGATACGGTTAACTTCTTAGTTAGTCGTGTGCGGTCCACAGAACCACGTCGTACCGTGGTAATTCAATTATATATTAATTACACTTAGTAATTATGATTATTTTTGGGTTTTTCGTCTTGTTCCAAGTGTTAGCTATAAGTTGTGACGGAACAAATGAACCTAATGTTGGTGAGTTAAGTTTAGCGTTTGGTTTTTTGAAGTGAGAATTTCTTTTGGCACACAGAAACGCACAGATTTTTTCGTAGGCTGTGATTTAAGCTTCACGCTCATAAATGAAAGAAATCTTCGGGCGAACTCGGAACCATGGCCATCTAGAAATGCGTTAGCATTAAATTTCTAGATCGCTATGGTTAAAAGCATGGCTCTCTAGTCTAGTTGGCCATGCTTAGAAGACTTATTTAAACGACCTTACCGAAAGCATGGGCTTTGAAGAATTATTCCAAACTAGCAGCGCCCTCCGGTTTCACCCGCGTAGTTTCCAAAATGAGCTATCAAATTCTGAGTTATAAGTTTTCACTTCTAGCGGCAGTCTCTATATAACTGCCATTTTTTTTTGTAACAACTTCTGTACATTTTATTTTTATTATTGATCTATTTGCCCAGGACTTCACTCGAGTAGAGTTTCATAACGTAATCAAACCACTTTAAGTTCCCACTGCTGGTACTCGAATCATTGCCTCACAAAAATAGAGGGAAGACCAAAATCCACCACGCTGCCCTAGTCCGTATTAAGATGATTTGTTGCATGCGGCGGATGAAACAAGCTCTTGAAAGATGTACTTGGAACATGCTGGTTTCTGGTTTGAAGGGCAATATTTACGGAGAAATTTCAGAGAGAGACGTACTTCTTAGCATTCCATGGATTCACCGTGCGGGTGCCGGGTCCATCGTGTGGCAGAGAGAGAAATATCGAATAGACCCCAAGACTTGTGACTCGGGTAGTAGGTTTAAAAGGGGCCCCTTATATTGACGTACGTCAACACTCACCTTCACTACTCGTATTTCTCTCCCTGCCCAGCCAAATCCGATATGATCCTACTAGTGCAGCTTTAGATACTCGTTCTAGTATAGAACTTACTGCACTTCTGGACAATCCAAGGTCTTTAAGCAGGTTATAGAGAGATTTTGCTGGTATACCTCTCGCTCCTACTTCTACAGCGTATAAATTAACTACATAGCCATTTTTTGTTAATTCATTTTGAAGGTCGTAATACTTATTTTGTTTCATCGCGTGGTCTTTAGGTATATTAGTTTCCCACATAGACATATATGTGTATGTCGTAATATTATTGCAAATGTGAAAGTTTGGATGAGTGTTGCTCAATCACATCGTAACGACTAATATCACACATACATTAATTATAATTGTATAGTGTGAGAATGTAACACAACCTTTCTCAAAGTACACAACACAAGACACATATAATTTAATGCTAGTCGCAGAATGCGGCTTCGATTATTATTGATACGTATTCCAGAAATAACTAGTATAAGGAAATCGATTTAATAATCATAATCTGTTATCGAAGTTACCTTGACCTCAGGTTTCCAGACATTTATTTACTACGAGTACCTACCAGCGTAAAGTACCCTACTATTTTACCCGCGCACTTCCAGTTTCGTTTTCCCGCTATATAAAGTAGCCGATGTGCTACTCCAAGCTATATTCTGTGTTTTAAACTGCAACTCGATCAGTTCAGCCGTTGCGACGTGATTGAGCATGAAACGTCCAAATTTAGACAAATAATACTAGCAGGATAAACTAGCTGACCCGGGTAACTTCGTATTCCAATATTTTTTTACAGTGACCATTCATTTTTTAGCAGAACTTTATTTTTATCTTCATGTTATGTTACTCTTTACATTATCAGCTACCAGTGAAACTCCCATTAAAATCGGCCTAGTCGTTTCAGAAATTAGCCGGAACATACAGAAGTTTTTTTTTGTAATAAAAAAAAAATTGTACCTAAATATATATTTTTTTGTAAATATGCTTTCATACACTTTTAGTGAACGAATTAATTCAGAATTGTAAACAGCCATAGCATAAGCATAAACAGCCCACTATATCTTCCCACTGCTGGGACTTGGGTCTTCTCTTGCAAGGAGACAGTCAAGCTATAATCCACCACGCTGGCCCAGTGCGGGTTGGTGGATGACACATGACCTCGAAAGATTCTAGGTACATGTCGGTTACCTCACGATATTTTCCTTAACCGTGTTTAAGTTAGAGGCATTACGCACATGACTTGGGAAAGCCAGTGGTGCGCGTGGGATTTGAACCCGAGGTCTCCGGGATCGGCAGTCGGCGTTCTCCCGACTAGACCAGCCGTAACTTAAATTTTATTTCTATGTATAGGTTAGCAAAAATTCCCGGTCTTATTATTTTAGCAGGATAAAAATATGTAGATTAATTAATGTTACTCCAGACTATTGTCTATCTTTCTACTGTCATTATCTATTGTTGTACTTTGTAGTTTTTGAGTGAAAAATTAACAAACATCTATAAATACCCAAAAACTTTCACGACTATAATATTAAAATCTATATATATAAAAATGAATTGATGTTCGTGGGTCCGCTAAAACTCTACAACGGCTGGGCCGATTTGGCTGATTTTGGTTTTGAAATGTCTGTGGTAGTTAACGGAAGGTTTGAACGGTGAGAAAATATTGATAAGTCACGAAAAAGACAGTAAAAAACAACCATTTAATTTTCTCATATAAACTGTTCTACACAATTTCCAGTCAACATTTGACATTACTGATCAAACATTTGACGTTGCCGATCAAACTTTTTTTTTTAGAGTGTTTTAATCAAAGAGTATAATACAAAGAGTATATTTTATACGTTTTTGAAGTGAAAACTTGTAATAAATAAATATTAGTGGACAATTCATACACTACACCATCTGACCTCAAACTAAGCAAAGCTTGTACTATGGCGGCCAGATAGCTAATATAATAGTTGTAAATACATACTTATTATACATAGAAACACCCTTAATATTGGTAGAAAATATAGATTCTAGCTTTTAATTCTAATTCAAACAATTAGTAGGTTTCCTTACGAAGGAACCCGTCAAGTTCCGAAGTACTCACTTTCTGATTTACGAGGCAAGTTCGCAACTCGGAAAATAACCGATTGGATTAATTAATCTTCAATGGTTACGGTTTTACAACTGTCGAATTGTTTTAACTAGTTTTATTATTATGGAGAAACATAATAAATTGTTGTTATTCGATTTAGTCCGGATTAGACATATTTTTTATCCAATACTATTGATTAACGAACATGCCAATGATAACTAACCAACTTGTCTATCAAAAAGTGTTTAATGTGTGTATTTATTTATGTAAGTACCTACTACATTTTTTGTGCTTAGGTTATTTAGTTGCTGTTTAATTTGTTGCTTTTTAATTAATTTGTCTGAAATGCTACTAGAGCTAGAGCTAACTAGAGCTACTAGCTACACTACGCTACATGAGCCAATATTAGTCGTAAGCGTACCAAACTCGCATGACCGCGATGAATGGTAATAGGCTCTACATACGAATCCTTTTATCAGAGGAAGTTGCGAAGAAATGACGTAAAAGTGGGAGGGACCTGATAAAAAAGTGGGTGGGACCTGATAAATTTATCAGGTCCCACCCACTTTTACTCAATTCCCTGTCTCCAACAAATGAGACCGAATAATTGCCAACAGTATGATTTAAATCGTATTTCTACGACTTTTTGGCTATGGTACGATATACGATCGAGTAATCGAAATTGTACACAAAATATTATTTTAATTACCCGACTGAATGAAGGGTTATGGTTTCTTATATGTTTGTAAATTTCTTTACCCCCACTTATCTTCCAAACGACTGGATGACAATTAAGGTATCGTTAGATTTGTCTCAATCACTCAAGTTTCTCCTTAGATAGTACATTGTATTAAATAATGTTTTTAAAGCTGTTTTTGTTCAGTCGGGTTTTTTAAATTATAGTTATTTATTTATCTTGAAATGAATACCCACTTTTTTGTCATTAAACAATAATTACAACATGGAGAAGACCTGAATGAGTATAATTTTATTGTAAATACGTGTTGGTGTGTTTCGTTCCATGTGGGTTTCATTAAGGAGTATGGTAGGAAGCACGGTAGGAGGTATCTTTTTGTGTTTAGAAGACAGTGGTAAGACTTTTTGGGGAAGTACCTTCGTCGGTTATTCTACCGCCAAGCAGTAATGTGCAAACATTACTATGTTCCGGTTTGTAGGGAAATGTTTCCAGTAAAATTACCGGGCATAGAGATAAAACATCTCATATCTCTGGGTGACGAGCGCAGTGCAGTAGGTACTAGGTTTTTTTGGATTTTGACTCTTCAAATAGGTACCAATAGCTGTGTGTCACTGTGTTATTATGTGGCAGTTATGTGCTTACATGTCTTTCTCTTATTGTAACCCAATTCTGTAATAAAGGCGTGGGTATGTTTTATTTTTAATCGTTGAAATTTATTTAAGTTTGGTCTATTTTATTGTAGAAATTAAATCAAACCAGAGCGTACCGATTCTAAACTCTCCGACACGGAATCTCACATCTCGTTCTTTGTTTTATCTGTTTAGAATGACAAAGGCAAGGATTATGCGCCGTTCGGATTGCGTCTATAACCAGTACTACTTTTATCTGCAATATAAATTCGAGATCCATCACCATCGATGAATATCGATCATCCCTGATCCAGACGGTACTTAGTTCATCTTTATATTTCCTTCATTTCATTTACATTCACAGCCCATGAAAATGCTGTGCACGTGCGCTATAAGAAGTTTTCACTTCAAAAAACATCTCAAATGATTTCGTATGTAAGTTAATTAATTATGTCTTCAACCTTTTCTCAGAAGTAAGTCCCATGGCAACACCTATGTTTTTTGTTCTGAGTAGGGCGTAACTAGGGTATGTAATATCGGAAGATTATCAATTCCGGAACTGAGTCACGATTCTAAATATCCAATAAAATATCGGAATTCCGGAACAGCTTCGAAACTGGAAAAATATTTGGATAGTACAAAAAAGTAAAATTGATTATCTTATACTATTAAACGAGCAATTCTTGTATATATATATATATATATAGAATCTGAATCTCGGAAACGGCTCGAACGATTTTCATGAAATTATGTATGCAGGGGGTTTCGGGGACGATAAATCGATCTAACTAGGTTTCATTAAAAAAACGCATATTATGCGCGTTTTTAGACAATGAAAAACCGTCACATTAGACAGTAGAATGCGAAGGTAAATTTCGCCGCGTGACGCGACAGCATAATTGGCTCAGACGGGAAGTCGGGCGTTTGTGGCGGTCTCGAATTAATAGCTGTGGGTTCGAATCCAGACGGCTTCTCTTTTTTTTCAAGTATTCTTTTTTTAAGAAAATCTTAGAGTATCTAAGTATTTTTAGTATTTATACCGAGCAAAGCTCGGTGACCCAGGTACTTATCTATTTATATACATACATACTTTTTATTTTTAAAATTAATAAAACATTCTAAAGTTCTACAACAGTGGGCGCCAAATCATTACCTAGCACTGCACTGCGCTCGTCACTTTCAAGCCAAATGAATTACTCCACTGAATGATTTATTTATTGAATCTTTAATAACTTATTGTGTGTATGTATATCTATACATCATGGCTGTGTTTAAAAAAAAGTTAGTGGTCAAAATACCGACATTGGAGTAACGATATTAAAGTGTTTCAATTTCGAAATTGAGATTTCGAAAAAGTTTCTCCAAGATTTCGGAATTCCGGAATACATGCCCTAGTTTTGAAAGTTTTTAGTCTATTGAAACTGAAACTCACCAGTACTTAAATAAATGTATGAAATTTACCAGGTCCATGTCTTCTATCTCTTTCAATAATCTGTTAGGTTGGTACTCGTCTTGTTTTCACGAAGATAACCGTTTCCACAAAGTCGTTGCCATATGGTTGGTATTGAACAGACATGTTAACTGATCTTGTTAGTTTGTACTGAGTGCCGACTTCTACGTAGTAATTATATTCTCTTTGCTCTGATCAACGACCGCTCCGTTGCACGGTCGGAATCGTACTGACCGACATGTACGTGTGTAGAGTAATGCTGATTTCTATTCCCTACTGCTTCTACGTCACTTCCTTCTGATAATAGGGTACGTGTGTGGTCGTTTTAACGCTTAGACTTTGAGTCAAATAAATGCCAGCATTTTGATCGCGCATCGCAAAGCTAAGTCAAAGATCAAGTATTAATACGCCCTAATCCAATAAGCACAGTAATAACTGCCCAATGTGAATGGAACAGACTCATTGAGCCCTCACAAAGGCGTCTGCCAAAAAGGCATCGCTCGAAGTATT
The DNA here is from genome assembly GCA_963693475.1 of Ectropis crepuscularia. Classification (NCBI taxonomy): domain Eukaryota; kingdom Metazoa; phylum Arthropoda; class Insecta; order Lepidoptera; family Geometridae; genus Ectropis; species Ectropis crepuscularia. The sequence continues at coordinate 27,377,158 of OY856353.1, read as the reverse complement.
TAGCAAACGCTGGCCCTTTCCAGACCCTTTCCAGAGGTATTTATGCAAATGTTGTCGCCCTTGGGACGTACAGGACACATTCAGTAATCTATACTAATATTATAAAGCTGAAGAGTTTATAAAATTAGTATAGATTACTCGCCTCGTGGCTTAGTTGGTAGTAGCTCTGCCTGTGAAGCCGAGGGTCGTGGGTTCGATTCCCACCCAGTGCAAATATTTGTGTGATGAATTCAAATGTTTGCACTGTGTCTGGGTGATTCTATGTATAATAAGTACCTATGTATTTAAAACTATATAAGTATTATATCAGCTAATAAGTTACGGTGGTCTAGTCGGGAGAACGGCGGCTGCCGATCCGGAGACCCCGGGTTCAAACCCCACATGCACCAATGTCTTTTCGAAGTCATGTGCGTAATGCCGCTAACTTAAAACGGTGAAGGAAAACATCGTGAGGAAACCGACATGTACCTAGAATCTTTCGAAGTCATGTGTCATCCGCCAACCCGCACTGGGCCAGCGTGGTGGATTATGGCCTTAACTCTCTCCTTGCGAGAGAAGGCCCCGAGTCCCAGCAGTGGGAACGTTTAGTGGGCTGTTGATGTTGTTGATGTTGATGTTGATTATATCAGCTATTTGGCCGCCATCACACAAGCTTTGCTTAGTTTGGGGTCAGATGGTGTTGAGTGTGAATTGTCCACCAATATTTATGTATTTGTTTTTTTGAACGCTAGCATCTCGGGAACTACTTGGTCCGAATTTAAACCTTATTTTTCTATTGGATAGTCCATTTGTCGGCAAAGGCTATAAAACATAACGCTACTATCAATAGAAGCGGAACATGAATGAAGAATGTATAAAAAATGGGAAAATATTCATTTTTGAGAGCTTTCGTTACCGTGCCTTGACGTGACAGCATGTGTCCAAGATAGCGTCATTAAATGTAAACCTTTGCTATTAATCAAATTTGTTTCTAAATCTGAGTTGGTGCGACCAAGTTTCGACAGGTGGCGTAGCAGGTAGCTGAAGAGGTTTTTTGTTTGAACACGATAATCTCAGGAATTACTGAACCGATTTCAAAAATTCTTTCACCGTTGGATATGTTCGGAATCCCTGAGTGTTATAGGTTATACTATATTTATTTATATATTGACTGGCCTTGTGGCTTATGCTTAGTAGCTCTGCCTGCGAAGCCGAGGGTCGTGAGTGCAAATATTTGTGTGATGAATTCAAATGTTTGCACTGTGTCTGGGTGTTTGTATGTAAAATAAGTATGTATTTAAAACTATATAAGTATTGTATCAGCTATCTGGCCACTATTGTACAAGCTTTAGTAGCTCTGCCTGCGAAGCCGAGGCTCGTGAGTTCGATTCCCACCCAGTGCAAATATTTGTGTGATGAATTCAAATGTTTGCACTGTGTCTGGGTGTTTCTATGTATAATAAGTATGTATTTAAAACTACGAGTATATAAGTATTATATCAGCTATCTGGCCACCATCGTACAAGCTTTAGTAGCTCTGCCTGCGAAGCCGAGGGTCGTGAGTTCGATTCCCACCCAGTGCAAATATTTGTGTGATGAATTCAAATGTTTGCACTGTGTCTGGGTGTTTCTATGTATAATAAAACTAGTTACTTACGTATTTAAAACTAAGTATATAAGTATTATATCAGCTATCTGGCCACCATCGTACAAGCTTTGCTCAGATGGTGTTGTGTGTGAATTGTCCACCAACATTTATTTATATATGTACCACGGGCAAAGCCAGGTCGGACATCTAGTGTAATTATATTTCAAATGCTTACTTGTTACATAAGAGATCGTATTGTAGTTCAGTTTGTTTTTTTCAGTAAAAAGTTATTTAGCTGCTACGAGCACTTTTTGGTAGGGTAATTTTTATGGGGTTGTGTAGACATGCTAATGTAGTGGCGTAACGTCGGAGTGGCAGCGGAGCAGGACGGCTGTTCTAATACGCTACTATGAATGCAGCTATCAGGGGTTTTAGAATGCCCTACACATCATAACCATAAGCAGCCCACTAAACGTTCACACTGCTGGGATTCGGGGCCTTCTCAAATAAGGCCATAATCCACCACGCTGGCCCAGTGCCGGTTGGTGGATCACTACACATTATGTCACGTATCAATACATAAAAAATTGTTTGTTTTTCAATGTCTTAGTACCTAGGTTCACTGATAAGCGTTTATGGAAGTGTGAGATGAAATCACGGTTCAGGATTCTCAAAGTGCAACGCTTCGTGTGTGAGTGGATGTGCATTCGAATATTACGCGTATGTACGAGTAGTAGTGACAACGGGGAGGGAGAACTGTGGCGACATGCATTTTCTAAGTAATTTGGGAGTAAAGCATTTCAAGTACCTTATTATTTAGATTCCTGTGATCTTACTTACCTCATAACACTTTATAATTTTTTCGATAAAATATTTTTTCAGTTTACAAAGAAAAGGGACAAAATTTAAATTTGCGTTTCAAACTAGTGTTACAAGCAGCGGTCTTAACGCTGAAAGCAATCTCTTCCAGGTAACCTTGAGGTGTAAAATGTTTTGTAAGAATATATTGGCCTCGTGGCATAGTTGGTAGTAAGTTTTCCTGTAGCCGAAGGTCATGGAATCGTTTCCCACCCAGTGCAAATATTTGTGTGATGAATACAAATATTTAATTTGTGTTTGGGTGTTTCTATGTAGGTATAAAAAGATAAGTATTGTATCAACTATCTGGCTACCAGAGTACAAGCTTCGTTTAATTTAGGGGACAAATGGTGTTGCGTGTGAAATGTTAACCAATATTTATTTATCTATCGGCGTAGAGCACCTACAATACATACAAATAATACCTACGAGTATGATATAAAAATAAGTTAGGGCTGCTCTAGTCGGGAGAACGGCGCCTGCCGATCCGGTGACCCCGGGTTCAAACCCCACACGCACCACTGTCTTTTCGAAGTAATCTCGCTAACTTAAAACGGTGAAGGAAAACATCGTGAGGAAACCGACATGTGCCTAGAATCTTTCGAAGTCATTTATCATCCACCAACCCGCACTGGGCCAGCGTGGTGGATTATGGCCTTAACTCTCTCCTTGCGAGAGAAGGCCCCGGGTCCCAGCAGTGGGAACGTTTAGTGGGCTGTTGATAATAACAATGTAAAAATGGCTTAGCCTAGTTGTAGCACCATATGACCCATACTGTCCACTTCCACACTGCACCGCAGCTTAGCGCGTTCGGAATATTTTCCAGAATTCCGGCATCCCTCGGGAACAGCGGGGACATGCGACCGGATCGCGTTATACGAGTCATTTGCACTTCGTTACATCGCCGGGAACATTCGAGCGCGAAGCTGGTAACACTGGCTACGGAATACCTATCGCATATTCATATTATAGAGGTTTTATTCGCACAAAATCCCGTTACAATTACTTTATCGTGATATACACATATACCATCTCTGTACCAAATTTAAATCGGTTCAGTAGTTTAGGCGTAAAAGCAGACGGAGTAACAGACACAGGCAGGAATACTCGTAGGGATGTTTTAAAAGTGTTATGGTTGACAAAGCATTTAACTGCAGGTAATTTAAATATTTGTGTAAATATGTTATTAAAGTGAAACTTTTATTAGTTCGTCTCAAACTTTTTGGTCTCTGTGTTGCATGTCGCGTGACGGTCGCAATTTTCATTGGACTTTAAACCTTATTTTTACTGTGTTATAGACTATATTTGCATGAGAACTGTTATTTATACGTTCTTTTGGATCAGACTTAATTTTTGAACGGAAAAAAAAGCTATTTAGTCTATGGGACAATTCATTTTTGGACTTTCGAATTCGCTGTATTTTTGTGACGCGTCATAATTCTAACAGTGAAAGGAGTGGTACGGTGTGTTGTGTTTTTGTGTTTTTCTTATTGGAATTATATCACGTAATAAGTACTGTTTCTTATTGTAAATGTGTTTATCGATTATAATGCTATAATGATTGTAATTAGATAATTTGAGGCATGAATTACATCGTACAAAATAAAAATACATCGAATGAAAGTCGTAACGGATTTTCACTCACTTTGCCGTTTTCGTTGTGATTTGTGAAAATTGTTAGTTAAATGTCTATAATGTGAAAAAAAGTTTCACTTTTACCGTGGTTTCATAAAACCACACAATCTTTTTTTCTTAAAGTCTTAGTAAGTAGGCTTGGCCGCATCATGCTGATGCTAAACAATTATGAGGTTTAAAATGAAGCACGCTTATCTAGGATAAACTGATTCACTCTCGATTTGAAGACACCCTGATTGCATCTGGTAGATACCACTTGAGTAATACATTATTATATTATTTAGCTATACGGAGAAATAAAATGGGATTCACATCTCTTCGTTCGAGTTTACCCCACGTATGAAATAAACTTGATTTCTATGTCGTTCTACCAAAGGTTATTTCACCTTAACAAAACAACCATTCGACAAAATATATTATTGAGAAGACTCTCAGAAAATGTTGACGGATGATACATGTACGTACTTATACATAGAAAAACTAAATATTTTAATAACTTGGCACCCGGGCGCTTGAGCCCTAACACACAAGTTTAGTAGTGGTAGGACTCTTAGCAGAGTCCGCCTGGGGAAGTACCACACCTTTGCCAGTTATTCTACCGCCAAGCAGTAATGTGCAAACATTACTGTGTTCCGTTATGAAGGGCAATGTTTCCAGAGAAATTACAGGGCTTAGAGATATAACATCTTAGATCTCTGGGTGTGCAGTGCTAGGTAATGATTTGGACTATTCTTGTTCCAATAGCTGCGTGTTACTGTGCTGTTATGTGGCAGGCATGTAGCTTACCATCAGGCACATGTCCTGCTCGTCTCGTCACTTTTTATTTAATAAAAAAAAACACAATCCTGTGCTTAGTCCGTGCCTTAGTTTAGGGTTCGTTAACAATCGTCCCTTGACTAAATACACTTACACTAAATAACCAAATTTTGTGTCACGTTACAATTAAATAAACTGTTCACTTTTTTGTACATGCCGTTTTCCTCACGATGTTTTCGTGAGGATAACGGCAATTAAATATTTTTCCAAACACATGTGTGTGGGTGGATCTTCTTCCTCACATTTGTAGAATCAGACGTTCTAGCCATAGCGTCATCACCGCTTGAAAAGTCTTTATTTAATCTATATAATAATACCTTTAAACGAGCAATCCTTTTGTAAGGACTCTTTGCAGAGTCCGCTCACGAGAGTGGGGAAGAATCGCACTTTTACAGTTATTCTACTGCCAAGCAATAATGGTGCAAACATCACTTTGTCACCCAGTGATTTGATGATGAAAACATTGCCTTTCAAACCGGAATGAAGAGCAATGAGAGAAATCTCCAGGCATAGAGGTAGATCATCTTATATCTCTGACGGACAGGAGAAGGACATATAGCAACGGACAGTCCGAAAAAGTGATATCAGATCATGCAAATCAGCTGCACATCCTGCAAAATGCGTCCGATTAAAAAACGAGAAACTAGCCACTTTATAGCGATGTACAAGATTATGAAGTTATTAAGTCAATGGTAATTTCTAATGTTTATGACGTCAAACAAAGTCATAGAATCAATTTTGAGTCATTAATGTTTTGAATAAGGGCGATTCTCTGTAAGCTCGTACAGCTCCCATACAAATGCTGTCCTGGCATTTTTTTTTAACATTTGGCAAAAATTCGTGTTCTATTTAGAAGAAAATTAACTATTCTATTAGTTAAATCAGAGGCCCGCTGAAATTATACATATTTTCAGAGTTATTCATGATTTTCCAAAAAATCACGACAGGGGACTGTTAAGTGAGACAGAGGACTGTTGTACTTTAAAAAAAAGTAATTTTACGCTAATACATTATTAATTATTATTATAACATATTTCCGCATTCATAATAAATAAAACATTACTATAAAAAATGAGCAGAAATAACAACTTTCTTTAAACATTCACAACAAAAAATTACTTCAAGTGCTAGAAACAGTTTGTACTCACTCACTGAGATTAACATAGCCATATTATTATGCTATGAACAATTAAATGCTTTATTCCGCATTCATTGAAACTCTTATTAATATAATTATTAGCAGTCTTTTCTCTCAAATATAAAACATTTCAACTGAGATCTCCAATCGTTCGAATCCTAAGGATTTTTGTCTACTAAGGCTCATAATAAAATGTAATAAGATTAAAAAAAATGAACTTAACATTTTAAAAATGAGCACTCGAAAACGTCAATTTGGGTAGGAATCTGATAAAATATTATCTTTTCAATCAGCATAAACAGCCCACTACATGTTCCCACTTCGGGCCTTCTCTCACATGGAGAGAGTCAAGGCTGGCATAATTCACCACGCTGGCCCAATGCGGGTTGGTGCATGACTTCGAAAGATTCTAGATACATGTCGGTTGCCATGATGTTTTCCTTCGCCGTTTTAAGTTAGTAGCATTACGCGCATGGCTTCGAAAAGATAGTGATGCGCGTGGTTTTGAATCTGAGTTTTTCGGAATGGCAGTCGCCGTCCTCACGACTAGACCAGCCGTAACTTCAGCCTTTTTAATCAAGTCAGAGGATTATCCAACTTTTAGATAACTTGATATTATGACACCTCTATAATGTCCTTATTGAAAGTAACACGTAAGACGTTTTCATCGTCATCAGTGTCATTATTTAGGACAGTTTGATTATCATCCAATCTTTGAGGGGACTTGTTGGGTATAGGTGTCAATTCAGGTTCAGCAGATTCAGGATCGTCCGGTTAGGACTCTGCTAACCATTATTCTACTGTCCATCTAGGTTTTAGAGCAAAGTTGATACTGCCAATATAGCTGCTCACAAAAGGAGCTGAGATATTTCATTGTCAGTGTTTCAAATTTATTTTGGAAAGCCATGGATGGAGCTGAAAAGGCTACCTGCTACCTAATATATATTTAAAGTGCCTTTCAAGCCCTTCTGATCGGCCTCAGTGTCATTATTTGGGACAGTTGGGTTATCATCCAATCTTTGAGGGGACTTGTTTAGTGAAGGTGTCAATTCAGGTTCAGCAGGTTCAGGATCGTCCGGTTAGGACTCTGTTAACCCTTATTCTAATGGCCATCTAGGTTTTAGAGCAAAGTTAATACTGCCAATATCATAATACTCACAAAAGCCGCTGTTGCAAAAGCAGCTGAGACATTTCATTGTCAGTGTTTCAAATTTATTTGGGAAAGCCATGGGTGGAGCTGAAGAAACAACCTGTTACCTAATGTACATTTAAAGTGCCTATTATCAAATTCAGACAAGTATGGCATCCACATTTTACTGGTCGCAACATAACTACTGTATACTATTAGTCCTAAAAACTGCTGAGCTTGGAGCTGGAGATATTTGGACTGAAACTGAAATGGCGTGTCTTGAAGGCGGAGTATCTGCTTCTAAATCTGATAACGATATATTTGCTTAAACTTCTCCTTTTCTCTCATTTCTTCTCTCTTCTGAGGGTCATTTTTTCTTTTTTGGTATCATAATCGCTCTGCTTCTCTCTTTTTCAAGACTATTTCTTGTCAGAGTAAATTTTTCTTTTTAGGAGCCATATTACATGCTCTCGATCAGTCTATGTAACATAATTTAAGTTTATAAAGAAAAATAATTCGAAAGGATCAATGATACTTTGATGATTGTATTGATCAATGATACTTTGACATTAATAAAGCAGATTAGTGGATAAATGTACACAAACAATACATAATAATAACTAATGCGCAAAAGACACAGTCCCCTGCTGTGTAAAACAGTCCCTTGCTGCAATTTCCGGCAGAGGACTGTTGCCAGGGGACTGTGTATTTCCGATAGATTTCACAATATTTACAAAAGTGATGTAAAATAGTTTTTTGAATATCAACCGATCAATTGAGACATAAATAATATAACAATAAACTTTAAATAGAGATTATTAAAGTAATTAACATACATATTATGACTTAGCAGAGGACTGTGTAAGGTAGCGGTTCAAGCGCGTATTCACCTCACAAATGACGCTCTGGCACTAAACAAAATAATATTTCAACCCCGCATTCCCCAAGGTTGCTAACTTCACAGCAATTGCGTTTTGTTTTACTCAAAAAAATGATCGTAAATATTAAAGTTTTTTATTACTATGGATTTAAAATTTTGGCAGGGGACTGTATAAAAATTCTGGGGACAAAGTTTACAGGAGTTTACTAAATAAATAAGATTCGTAATAGGACTTCATTTTACGAAAATAATATAATTCTATTATATTTCTTTATGATGTTAACTGCTAAATGTATGTAGTTTCAATAACGTCTTCGTAAATCTCATTTCCAGGTGGGAATGCAGTGTTGGGGACAGCCAGGGGACTGTATTTTTAGAGCTTCTAGCACCCTAGAAAAAAAATTAAAATAGTTATGGTTCTAAAAACAAAGGGCCCGTAAAGTTTCGGGGTTAAAGATTAATTAGGAGTGTGTTTTTTTAAAATGATTTCATTACTTTTAGAATAAATCGATCAGGACAGGCGATTACGAGTTTACAGAGAAATGCCCATAACAAAGGTGAGATTCTGCCATTATGTAGCTGGTGTTATGGGAACGAAAGATCTGTACACACAATTCACTTCGTTTCGTTTATTTGTTTTATCGCTGTTATTGGCACAACTATTCTATTATCATAAAGATAATAATATAATCATCATAATTATTTTCCTACAGATGGGAGTCGGGGCCTTCTCTCACAAGGGAAAACTCTAGTGGGCAGTGGCTGATGTCATAAGTTTTCCACAGACTTTGCATTCCTTGGAGCATGTCGGTTTCGTCACCATGTCTTCCTACATCGTTAAAGCCAGCAGTAGTGTGGAGGTGTGCAGTGGTAGGAATCTTTGCAGAGTCCTACTGCGTTTGCCAGTTATTCTACCGCCAAGCAGTAATGTGTAGTTTGGGCAGGCATGTTGCTTACCATCAGGCACACAACCTGCTCGTCTCGTCACTCTATACTATGTAAAAAAAAAAAAAAGAGACTGATCTAAAAATAATATTCTGAAGTGTATGTTGAGTTATTGGAACCTACGATCGCACAATTGTGAAATCCAACATTTTTGCCACTATGCCACCAAGACTTCGTCTATCATGAAGACAGTCAACCATTAATCCTCATGTTGTCCCCGTATTCCTGGAATATAAAACCCGTTTTAGGGAATTAGCCGTCACTCTCTGATGGCAACACTGTCTACGGAAGTGAATCGAAAATTGCGGAGGAAATTCAGGGAAAAATGTATTTCTTCTCGCGAGACGCCACTTCCGTGTATTTTTAGGTACGTGGCTCTATGGGGTGGCTATTAACTTGATGACTGTATTTACATTTGATTTATATATTTTTATTCATTGTGTTGATCTTAAGTAATAACTGGAAATAAGAACTTTGGTATGTTTTTTCAGGGATGTTATTATGGAGCTCCGTAACCACAACTATCGGATATCCGAAATAAAAATATAACCGTAACCGTATCCGTTTCAAAAGTTTCAGATAGTTTCGAATAAAGGAAAAGCCTTTTTTCTATCGGAATGCTCGCAGCTCGAAAAAGCGACATCGTTTCATGGTTGATGTTCCAAAAACACGAACGAAGAGATTTGACTCTACTTTTGTGATAAGAACGTCAAGACTGTGGAATACGTTGCCTGAGTGGGTATTTCCCGTTAGTTATAAAGTTATAATCTTTGTGTCTTCAAATCGAGAGTGAATCGGTTTTTTCTAGGTAAACACGCTCCATCGTAGACCGCATCGTCGCTTAACATCAGGTGAGATGGCGGTCAAGTGTATACCTATAAAAGTTAAAAAAAAAAAGTCTAATTAACTTTTATTTTAATGCAAAAAAAACTTAAAATTGAGTAGGGTTACAATAACTACTTACCTATATGACTGATTTTAACACAAAATAATAACCTGGACTAGATAAGACCTTTAAATAAACCAAATTAGTAATAATTTGGTACTTACATATCCATAACCGTATCCGAAACCGATATGATTGTATTCCCATATTCATATCCGTATCCAGATCCGAAATATGATATCCATAACATCCTTAGTTTTTTTATTGCTCAATCTCTTCGTAAGAACTGAGTTCATTAGGTTGCGATTTGGAAATCAGATTATCATTTATTATTCTGGATATGCGCATAGGTTTTTTATTAAATGTCGGACATCGAGCAACAGCAACGATGATACGATGATGACGATGATATTGTAACCATCGTGGATTGAATCTGAAATCAATTGGCGTAGGGCCGGGGCAGATGACAAAGTCATGTTAAAGTCAGTTATTATACCACCAAGCAGTAATATACAAACATTACTGTGTTCCCGTTTGAAGGGCAATGTTGCCAGTGAAATTACAGGACATAGAGATAAAACATCTTCTATCTTTGGGTGACGAGCGCAGTGCAGTGCTAGGTAATAATTTGGAATCTTCCTATTCCAATAGCTGTGTGTCATTGCAATGTTATGTGGCAGGCATGTTGCTTACCATTAGGGGCATATCCTGCTCGTCTCGTCAGTAAAAAAAATATTTCAGTACGGTTGAACGCATTGGGTTGCAATATGGAATACAATTACATTATAGTCTGAAATAGCACATTCATGTGTAGGTTACTTTCTATTGCATGAAAATACGAAATGGGACTACGCGAGTAAAACTGTAGGGAGCTGCTAGTTCACAATACTGAAATCTTTCTGGGGTAGGTTCACTGTACCTGATCTACATCTAATCTAATCTAATATTACCTTCTTTTTTTTAACGGACTGCTCGTAGCTTGAAAAAGCGACATCGTTTTATGGTTGACGTTTCAAAAGTCTCGAACGAGGAGGTCTGACTGCACTTTTCCGATAAAAACGTCTAAGATTAATGTAAATTTGTTTATACTTAGTGTATTTATTTCATTATTTGGATAATTTGATTTTTCACAATGACAAAGCATTTTTACAGCTGCACCTAAATGACAAGGCCCCTTTACAGCTGATTATTTTTTATTTGACATTATTCTTTGGTATTATTTTTTAACATGTACACAGATTATTTATGTATAATTTTATTGTAAGTGACGTTACCAAGTGTTCTCTTGAATTAATGGTTCGAATAAATAAATTGAATTGAATTGAATTGAATAAGATCGTAAGATCGATCGAAGAACGAAGGTTACAATCAGAGGATTCAGCATTTCAGAAGGTTTTCAAGTCGAGAGTGTATCGGTTCCTTCTAGGTAAGCACGCTCCATATATACCGCATCGTCGCTTAATCACACAAGATGACGATCGCGTGTATACCTATTTATGACATTAGTAAAAAAATATTGGCCGTCATAGGAACTGCCGATAGAAGTGAAAACTTAAAACTCAGAATTTGATAGCTTACCTTGGAAACTACACGAGTGTAACCGGAGGGCGTGGCCTCGCCATCATGGCATGGCAATCTAGAAATGCATCAGCATTTCCCATTGGCTGATGCGTTTCTAGATGGCCATGCCATGATGGTCTATCCACGCCCTTTCAACATTTCCCTTTGGCTGACGTATTTCTAGATGGCCAATAGCCATGGTCCCGAGTTTACCCGAAGCTTTCTTATCATATCCGAGCGTGACGAATGAAATCAATTCACAGCCCACGAAAAATCTGTCTAGGCGCGCCTAAAGAAGTTTTCACTTCAAAAGACATTAAACCACAAAATAAATTACACATGAAATAAGCTTAGTTTACATTCACACAGCGAAGTTTAAATTAGGATCGTACCTTTTATTCCAGTCTAACCTACTTAATCACTTGTTCAAGTTACATAAGCCTCCTTTACACCGCCCTCGGCCTGTGTGGGACACGCGAGGAGCCCACGCTAAATCTAATACAATGCTTGCCGGTACTGAGTACCTACTTAACGGGGAGATAGAGATCAGAATTATTACGAATGCCTGATATACTCGACTAGTAGTGAATTACTTGCTATATTAATTACTAGCAGTGCCCCACGGTGTTACCCGCGTAGTTCCCGTTATATTTTCGGTATTAAAAGTAGCCAATGTGTTCTTCCAGCCTATTATCTATCTGTATCCCAAATTTCAGCCCTAATCAATCTATAACTAGCCCTAATATTTGCTCAATCACGCAGCAAACATCCATGATTCAGCAACAAACATCCTAACATCCCTACAATGACATTTATAATATTAGTGGGATAGTGGGATTGGCATGTACCTCTGTACCTATATGTACCTATATTTTTTTTTAACGAATTTCATTATATAGGGATTTTGACGCGCGACCGAACTGAAAATAATGTGAGACTAAACCCGTAAGAAAAAAAAATGACAGCCATAGGAACTGCCGATAGAAGTGAAAACGTATAACTAAGAATTTGATAACTTACCTTGGAAACTACACAGGTTTAACCGGAGGGCGTGGCCTCGCCATCATGGCATGGCCATCTAGAAATGCGTCAGTATTTTCCATTGGCTCACGCATTTCTAGATGGTCATGCCATGATGTCGAGGCCACGGCCTTTCAGCATTTCCCATTGGCTGACGCATTTCTAGATGCCCATTCGCCAAGGTCCCGAGTTTACCCGAAGATTTCTTATCATACCCGAGCGTGACGCTAGAAATCAATTTACACCCCACGAAAAATCTGTCTAGGCGCACCTAAAGAAGTTTTCACTTCAATACATAACACAAGTGACATGTAAAACCACTTGTGACCAGTGTTGCCAATACTGGGCAAAACTTATTTTTCGCATATTGTGTTGCTTTTTTTTACTTTTATAAGCTTACACTTGAGTGCTATCACGCCTGATGTTAAGCGACGATGCGGTCTACGAGCGTGTTTATCTAGAAGAAACCGATTCACTTTCGATATGAAGACTGGATTGTCCGAAGGAATTTCGTTCGTACCTGGTGTCCCATCCACCCCTTTTTTTCTTTATTATTATAGATGCACTAGAATGTGTGATTCAAAATCATGAGGTCGTAACTTCGGATCCGGTCCGCGCCTAAGAGTTTTTTTTCAAGTGCAAATGTTAAGCTTTATCACCACTGGCTTTACCGGTGAAGGAAAATATCGTGAGGATGACCTTGACACTTCCCTTGCGAGGGAAGGTCCCAAGTCCCAGCAGTGGAAACAATAAATGGGTGTTTTTCTCGCACAACGCTTTGTAGTCCCGAACTAAACAAACTCGTGCACTTACTTGAAGGCTTTGCTCACGGCACGCAACTTACCTGAAAAAATAAAAATCAGTTAGAAATCATCACTACAAAACTACTAAAACAAGCAATACTGATATATTTTCGGGAAATTAATTAGCCCGAATTATTCCTGTACTTCCCCAGACAGACTCTACATAGAATGTTAATGAAAATTATGTTACTAAGTGCGACCACACATAAAGTTATTTATCCCAAAAATCCTACTATTCCGAGGGCCGCGGCCGGTAGCAAATTTTAGGTAGGTATTTAAGGCCAGCTGAAAGCTAGTCATATAACTCTCCTATTATTATACCCCAACTGCAGGCCTGACAGTAGCGGGTAAAACCGCAAGGCGGTGTTAATTTACTTATTTTATTATACCTTAAATTCTTTAGTAAACGTTTGTATATAGTGGCTACACGCCTAATGCTCCATGCTCCATCGTAGCAAGACGAGGGTCTACGAAGTCCGTGTGTCGTCGCGTTGACAGGTACACTGTGACGCCCACACAACTCGCCGGTCCGCCGCTCGATTCCATAAGGCCTTCCGCGCACTAGGCAGTTTAGAAATCGGCCTGACCAAAATATTGACCAGCCAGGTAGAGGAGTCATGGGAACCGCTAATTTGGCAGAAGCAACAAAAGCGGGCAAAGTAACAGCCATAACGCTCCGGGTTCCATTTCTTCGTATCAAAAGACAATTTAATGTTTTATATTGTACGGGGCTTAATCACGATATAATTCATTGTTTAATTAAAAACAATAAAAGACAATTTGCAAACAAGGACTAAATTAAAAATGTTGATTTATCCCCGACTACCTTGGATTTGATATTTGTACAGTATTTTACTAGTCCAGCCCTTTCATTAGATACCCATATTGTGGGAGTATGATGGGCAGCCATGCAATTAGGCGCTTGTAATGGCTGCCGTAGCTAGGAATTCGTGAACGTCTTATGCGCGGGCTGCCTTACGCCGTCATATGTTCAACCGGCTGCCGAAGTCTGGCTACCACAGACTGGCTGCCGCAGCCTGGCTGCTTAGTGCGCGGAAGGCCTTAAATGACTGAAGACAAACTCACAACCACTGTAATTTAAGCCCAATACTCGTTGTGGCGCTTCTTCTTTGTAGATCTATCTTATTTTGTCAACATCACGAATGCCCAAAATAAAATTATCTGTGTTCGTTGAGTATTTTTAATAACTTTTAGTGATAACAGAGGAGTCTGTCGAGCCCAGGGTCGAGCTTAAATCGTATACACAATGACGGGACGAGGAAAAATTGCAAACTTGTTATTTCACCATCCAAATTACTGTCCTGTGCTCATCACCCGGAGACATACATAGGATGATTTATTTGTCATTTCACTGAAAACATCGCCCTTCAAACCGGAACACATGATGTTTGTTTTTACATCTTAGCGGTAGAATAACTGCAAAAGTTTAGGTACTTCCCCAAGCACACTCTGCAAATAAGCCTCCCACTACAAGCCCAAATTAGCCAAGCCACTACAAGTCAATGTCTTTAACTCTTCGTGTTTTTTTCCTCAGATGAGCACATAATATCTTGCCACAGCACCGACTTCGCGTGCTTCCGGACGCAGTACCAGTACCTCCGAGACAAGGTCGTGCAGGGCTACGAGCAGCTAGACCTGCCACCGTACGCACACTACTACTTCCAGTACTCCGACACCAACACCTGCGTCAAGGTGTCAGGAGTTGAAGCTAGTAACTTGGTTGGCTTCAGGTAAAATTTGCTTTTAAAAACACCTATATTAAACATATTGTAGGGATTTTTGTAGAGATGTAGAGTCTGCCTGGTAAACTCTATGTAAATTTGTATTTATACAATAAATAATGCTGACTCATGTAAACGTAATGGAGAGGGTAACTGTTAATTGCTCAGTCTGGCGTTAGACACAGCGCAGATTGGACGTGCACCTGCTTTCGGATCTGCGGATAGTGATGACCAAGTGAGTGCGGATGGGGCAAATTTTCTCTGAATGTTAGTAAACACTACAACAGCTTTTCTAGTTATTCTACCGCCAAATAATAACGTAATAGCATTACTATGTTCCGGTTTTAAAAAGCATTTTTTTTTAGATAGTCTAGTCTAGTGCAAGGCATTGATTTTAACTATCAGATCAAATTGCTTCATGGCACTACGTTAATACGGGTTTTGCTTATCGTTAGACGCAGGTTTTGCTTATCGTTAGACGTAGGTTTTGCTTATCTAGTTATAACATTTTTTTTAGAAGCTGAGGTGGTAAACTTAATTCAACGTATAGGTTTCTGACCATTGCAGTAGATCCAGGAATCGATGCAACGCAGAGAATACTGCAGTTAAAAGTAAAATGTATTAAAGATTAGTCCGATGACGACGTTATAAATGAAGCAAAATATAAAAATAAAAGTAACAAGCCTGACTATCCATATTGTTGCAGTTTCGATGGAGTCAACAAGCTGCTGACCTTAATGGTGGCCACCCCGGTGCGGTTCCAACAGGTGTGGTCCAACCTGACCGCTCCCTGTTCTCCACCGGAGAAAGGTAACCACCGCGCAGTGCGGTCATTCCTCAGTCAGATGACATGAGCTCAACACATCAACTCAGTCAGTCGACAAAGCGCTCCCTTTGCTTTTGTTTGGTATATCCCCAATAATAAGTCAGCTGACGTAGGTTTCCCGTTGGGTGGGTGTCCCGGCCCCCATTCCGATAGGGCATCAAGCCCCAAAGTCTCCCCCGTGTGCGTAAGCCGAGGGTCGGCGCATCTGAGGCGCCTTTGAGGCTGAGGCTGAGGCTGAAATTGGTTCAGTTGTTTAGGTGAGAAAGCGTATTTCATCCCCATAGAGTTCGAAATTACAAAATTGCTAGAACAAACATTTAATTGCTTCGTGTCAAGTGTCTAGATACAAAATTTGATAACTTTAAAAATTACGATTTTTCATACATCAGTTCATCCCTTGTTTCACCCTCTTAGGGGTTGAATTTCGCAAAACCCCGTCTTAGCGAGCGCTTACGTGATAAAAGGAACCTCCATGCAAAATTTCAGACTCCTAGCATTTGTAGTTTCTGAGATTCCTTGATGAGTGACCTTTCGTTTTTTATATATAGATAAGGGGATGAACAAAAAACTAAAATTTACTTTTATTTATCTAGACGACTTAATGATTTAATTTGGTGGAGTGTCTGAATTTAATTTTAAATTGAGGTTTCATTTTTCTGAGGAAATAAATTACTTGTTAAGTTTTAAACTTTTCAGTATGGTTAACTTGTCAATTATTATTTAGTCATTCAGTCTATACTGCTTACTGCTTCAGTCCTAAGCCTGCTTTATAATTTGCTAAATTGATTAAAAATAGGTTAAATTGACTTTTTTATTTTCAGCATTCGAATCGAGAGGGCCTCATACAGGTAACAAAATGATTATGATTCTACTTTATTGTTTTTTTACTGTATTAAAAAAACTAAATTTATTTTTACTTTCCCAGGCCCGTACAGAAAATTCGCAGGGAATGGTGAGTATCTGAATTATATACTTACCTATAAATATATCTGCGGTAAAACTAAAGATTTTTTTTAAACTAGCAGACCGTATCGGCTTCGCTCGGATAATGTCACATTATTATCAAATAAGAATTTAAAATAAAAAACGAATGCCACTTTATATTAAGCTAATTACTATCTTATATCTCAATTCTCAGAAAATCGGTTCAGTAGTTTAGTAGTTCATCGTGGACAAATAACGTGACACGACAATTTTATCCTGCTAATGTTATAAATATCAATGTTTGGATGTTTGTTGCTCAATACGTCGCGTCAGGAAGTATTAACAGATCGGGTTGAAATTTGAAACACAGATTATGGTCTAGAGAGTAGCGCATAAACTACTTTTAATCACGGGATAACGGTAACTGTGCAGGTAAACCCATGTGGCGATGCTAGTATAAATATTAGACATAGTAATAACACACGAAATTTACTCGTAATTTATGTCAACATCAACAGCCCACTAAACGTTCCCACTGCTGGGACTCGGGGCCTTCTCTCGCAAGGAGAGAGTTATTAAGGCCATAATCCACCACGCTGGCCCAGTGCGGGTTGGCGGATGACACATGACTTCGAAAGATTCTAGGTACATGTCGGTTTCCTCACGATGTTTTCCTTCACCGTTTTAAGTTAGCGGCATTACGCACATGACTTCGAAAAGACAGTGGTGCGTGTGGGGTTTGAACCCGGGGTCTCCGGATCGGCAGCCGCCGTTCTCCCGACTAGACCACCGTAATTTATGTACGAGTATAATATGTAGTTTGAACGGTTTCTGGAAACGAGACTAACCTAAGTTACAGTAAAAATTATTTCCATAAAGATATCTAAAGATTTTTTTAGCGTATTCTTTACTAAAGAATCCGGTCTATTTACGATAGGGCCTTAAGCTATACGTAGTATCTGTTAAGCCATTACAGCTCGTTACACACGACAGGGTCCAACTTAGGGATTTTCTCAGGGGTAAACAAATACGGTGGGGTCTTTTTAAGGGTGTCATATTTTAAGGGGGTATTTTTGACGTCGTGAATTTGTTTTTGTTATTGCGTAAGTAGTCCACTAAATGTTCCCAATGTTGGGACTCGGGATTTTCTCTCGCGACGAGAGAGTGGAGGCCACTACGCTAGCGAAGTGTGGATTGGTGGAAGACTAGGAAATATTTAAGAAAATATTGGTTGGCGATGTTTTTCTCCACCACTAGATTCACATATTTACAGATTTAGAGAAAGTGGTGATGACGAATATCTAAAATGTTTGTCTAACTAGACTTAGAAAAGACACTCAATATTTTTGTACTACATTGGCAACCCAAAAGATGCATGTAATTCAATTAATTATATATTTTTTATGCTACTATTATTATTGATGCAAAAATTTTACATTTGGGTGTTTGTTGATCAATCATTGCGGAACGGCTGAACGGATCGCACTCAAATTTGGTCTACAGTTAGATAGTCTGGAACATCACATAGGCTACTTTTTATCACGAGAAAGATACGAGTATGGAAACTACGCGGGCAAAACCACGGGGCGCCGCTTTTTTTTTAAAAAAAAGTATAGTTTGTGTCTTCCAGACTAAAATCTAACAGTGTATCAAATTTGAGCCTGATCCGTTCTGACGTTGCAACGTGATTGAGCAACATACATCTATACCAATAATATTATAAAGAGGAAAGATTTGATTTTATTAGTCTGTTTGCTTGCATCGAATAATCCCCTATCATGGCTCCGAAACAGATTATTTAGATTGTTTGTTTTGTTAAAAGCAGACTTGGACGTATGTGCTAAGCATGGCAAGTCTGCCAAGAGTGTGTTCAAATTTATATAATACCCGTGCGAAGCCGTGGCGGGCTGCTATTTTATAACATTACTAGGATAGGATAATACATAGGATTTTTAAATTTGATAAGTATGTAACAATTGAAGAATATTGTGAGGAATTGAAGAATATTGTTCCTTTGATTCTGAATTTTGTTGCTTTGAAAGTTAATTTTACCATTTTTATTTACACTTAATATTTTTAGTTTTTCTATTACGGTCTCCCCCAGCAGTAATACTAGTGTTTTGCTTAAATCTTACACCGGTTACCACAACACGGGCCACAGTGCCTAGTGTGGGGCCAATGGTCAAGACTGGGAGAATCTTTGTAATATGTATTTAAATGTACTCTAATTTAGTCTCATGTGTTTATTTTATAAGATTCTTGTATGTGGTTATTGGTAATTAATAAATTTACTTTACTTTACTTTAATTCGTTATCAATATAGGAGTATGAGTAATTTCTAGTACCGTCCTCATGTCATTCCAGCTACCATGGTGGTGCAGTTCCCGTTCGAGCTGGTGTCCAGGAACGGATCCCACTACCTGCAGATCCAGAACGAGGATCTCGACGTCACGCTCGATATACCAGACCTCGGTTACCTTAACGGATCCAGCCTGCCGGAGAGTGAGTACTAAAATAGTCAGAACAAGAGTACTAGGTAGCGTCTGCGTCGTAATACGTTGTTACTTTTTTTGAAGTGAAAACTTCTTTTGGCGCGCCTAGACAGATTTTTCGTGGGATGTGAATGGAATTCTAGCGTCACGCTCGGGTATGATAAGAAATCTTCGGGAAAACTCGGGACCATGGCCATTGGCTATCTAGAAATGCGTCAGCCAATGGGAAATGCTGAAAGGGCGTGGCCTGGCTATCATGGCATGGCCATCTAGAAATGCGTAAGCCAATGGGAAATGCTGACGCATTTCTAGATGGCCATGCCATGATGGCCTAGCCACGCCCTCCGGTTAGACCCGTGTAGTTTCCAAAGTAAGTTATCAAATTTTGAGTTATGAGTTTTCACTTCCATCGGCAGTTCCTATGACTGCCAATTTTTTTCTATTTCAACGAAGTTTCTCACGGCAGGCTAGAAGGATATAAAGATTAGCTGCGTGATCGAACTGAAAAAAAAATTGATAAAACCGTAAGAAAAATATATAACGGAAGTAACGCGTAAGAACTGCCCGTGACTAGTGTCTCCAATTTTATTTTTCTGATGCTCTTAAATGATATCTAATATTGAGCAAAAGAAATGTGTAAATTGTGTAGTTTCTATATTATATTATACAAGGAACTTCGTTCTTGCCTGGTGTTTCATGACACCTCTTCTTATTTTACTGTAATAGGTTTTCATTTCACCGCTATCTCGCTATGGTGCGGTCTACGGTGCTTACCTAGAAG
Organism: Ectropis crepuscularia; assembly: GCA_963693475.1. NCBI lineage: Eukaryota > Metazoa > Arthropoda > Insecta > Lepidoptera > Geometridae > Ectropis > Ectropis crepuscularia. The sequence continues at coordinate 27,357,156 of OY856353.1, read as the reverse complement.
AAATCGATTCACTTTAGATTTGAAAGATTTTGTAATCAAAGACCTAGAAAACACATTTCACTGGCTAGACGTTCTTGTCACAAAAGTAGAGTCAAACCTCTTCGTTCGACTATTTGAAGCGTCAACTGTCAACAACAATGTCGCTTTTTCGAGCTACAGGTAGTCCGATAGAAAAAAAGGCCAAGGTGTTATTAGATCATGCAGAGCAGTTTATCTAAAGACAGACGGACGGACGGTATAGAGCATCTATATACAACGTGGTGGATTTACCCCCAACAATATTTTAACAGTCCATTCTAACACTGATGTAGACTTCATCCAAGACGACACCCAAGGTCTCTTTCCCCTCAGCACGGTAGGTCACGAGATAATACGAGTAAAATTTTGACGTAAAATTTCCACCAAATCACCAGCTTCAACCCTAAAGCTTGTACAGCAGACAAACGACCTTGCCACCGACGCCGCGACGTCGTACAAAAATCCGTGCGGAGATCTGGCCATTAGGGGTATGTCAAATGAAATAACAACCAAAAAATTTTTTTTTTTTTGGAAATGTTTTTTGAGCTTTCATGCCTAATTTTCACATACATGATTCAAAACTTAATGTAGATGAACTACCATAAATATTGTTGCACCTTTCTGCAACACCTTGTATATTTGATTGGATGCTACATTGCCGCATCGTTGCGGTTATTGTCATATAAATTAAGGCGTAACTATTCTGCGGTTCGAGATTAAGGCGTAGACACACTGAGGTGCTTTTTTTCAATTTATTTATTTAGTGAAATGAAAGACGTTGAACACTTTTTAATAGGGGAAAATTTATGGATTCACGTCATCGACATTCTAATGTAAATTATATAAAAAATCATATTTATGTAGGTATTTCTACTATATATCTATAGCATTTCCTGCCGTGATACCATAATGGCGTATGCGGAGATATACGCATTCCTGTATAGATGAATCTATACTAATATTATAAAGCTTGAAGAGTACATACATACGTTGAAACATCGTATATAATATATCATGGTTGATGTTCCAAATACACGAAAGAAGAGGTTTGACTCTACTTTTGTGATGAGAACGTGTCGACTGTGGAATGCGTTGTCTTGCGTTGCGTTGTTTTCCCGATCGCAAGGAAACTAAAAAAAAACTGCATCGAAATCGGTCTATCCGTTTGAGAACTACGGTGCCACAGACAGACAGACACACACACAGACACAGACAAACACACAGACACAGACAAACAGACAGACATAAATAAATAAATAAATAAATAAATATTGGTGGACAATTCACACACAACACCATCTGACCCCAAACTAAGCAAAGCTTGTGTGATGGCGGCCAGATAGCTGATATAATACTTATATAGTTTTAAATACATACTTATTATACATAAAAACACCCAGACACAGTGCAAACATTTGAATTCATCACACAAATATTTGCACTGGGTGGGGATCGAACCCACGACCCTCGGCTTCGCAGGCAGAGCTACTAACCACTAAGCCACAAGGCCAGTCAACGACGTCAAACTTACAACACCGCCCTTTTTGGTCGGTAAAAAAGAGTCGTCTATGTGAAGAGACCTTTACTACAAGCGAATAATTAATATCAGCCAGAATTGCCCAAAGTATGTAACAAAACTATTCCAGAGCCTCCCTGCTTCCTTCCGCGTCTGAGCAAATATTTGCCCGATAAATCATGAGCCATACAAACATGTGTTCGCCGCTGGTTTGACTCGGAACACTCCGCGGTACAGCTCTGTGTCTGTTTGTTGTGGTTTCCTTGTTGCCAACTTGTACCGTATTGTGCTTGATAGTAATTGTTTCCTTATTAGTTTCAGTTCTAATAGGTTTTTACTTAATGTATAGCTGTAATGTTAGGAGTTAGGGTCTATGCAGAGTTCTAACTTCTAAAATTACACCTAGCACTGTAAGTACTGCGCTCGTCACTCAGAGATTTAAGATGCCTCTAGATGCAGAGATTTAAGATCTCAATGCCCTGCAATTTCACTGCAAACATTGCCCTTCAAACCGGAACAGTTATGTTTGTACATTATTGCTTCGTAGTAGAATAACTGACCAAGGGAATAAATTCTAAACTACCTCTACCAAAAGGTTTTGAAAGGTTAGGTTCGCGTTAGCTTTAATGAAACTTTGGATTAAGCTAGTTATCTTAGAGTTCTAGGTTATCTACAGGCATATTTGCCGCATGCCGCATACCTCAGTGGGCAGTCCGTCATTTGCCCCGATTCCGGGCAAACAGTCAGGGCACGTCCTACCGATCAGTCGCCCCGGGATTGTTTGTCCAAAACATCTCGTTCCGGGTAAGGACGCGGAAAACGACTGTTATTTGAGGACAGACTACCACGAATCTTTAGCATAATTCACAAAATAATAAACACACGCTGTTATACGCCACAGTATAAAATACATAAATTTTAGTATGAAAACTAACGTGGTTATTACACATTTTAAACAAATACTATTTTATACGTGAGTTACCCGTGTATTTGTTTAAAATACATAAATATTGTTAGGTAACGGTGTCCCAAACTAAATAAAGCTTGTACGATAGCTTATAAAATAAATATAAATATTGGTGGACAGTTCATACACTGCACCATCTGACCCCAAACTAAGCAAAGCTTGTACTATGGCGGCCAAATCATCACCATCACCAGCCCACTAAATGTTCCCACTGCTGGGACTTGGGGCGTTCTCTCGCAAGGAGAGAGTTAAGGCCATAATCCACCACGCTGGCCCAGTGCGGGTTGGTGGATGCCAGATAGCTCGTATAATACTTGTATAGTGTTTAAATGCATACTTATCATACATAGCAACAGCCAGACATAGTATGTTATGTAATATAATATTTATTACCATCACTAGCAGCACTCCGCGGGTTTGCCCGCGTAGCTCCTACTCCCGTAATTTTCCCGAGGTGAAAAGTAACCTGTATTATTCCTATCTGTTGTATGTTTTTAAAATTTTAACTAGATCCCTTCATCCTTCATCTGACGTGATTGAACAACACACATCCTAAATTTCGCATTTATAATATTAGTAGTGTCTAGTAATTTACCCAGAAATTACCGTCTCGGGGCCCATAGCGAGAATCTAAACAATATTAAATGCCGTTATACCGATTTTAATAGTTACTCCCTAATTGCAAACAAGGTACCTAAAATTACTCACCCAATTACTTCTCCCGGCGTCGTCCAAAGTCCAGTTTGGTTGTCAGGAAGAAGGAAGGAAGGGAATTTGTAATACCAAACCAGACAGATTCCAGGCGATCTCGCGAATTCCCAGAACGATCCTGCGTTCTAGAAACGTCCAATCCAGTGGCCCCTTCACAAACAATATCCCAGCACTAATCCCGTAGCGATTTATTCCCGTTAATACGTATTCCCGCACAATATTAACACTTTAAACCAGATTATATAGATAAAAGTAAAACGCGTCTTTTCGTTCCAGCGAAAAACCGACAACGTCACTTGACAGCCGGCTGTCAAACCATAGATCCGCTATGATTTTTAATGTTGCCCGATTATACGGAACAAAACCCCCGACCAATTGAACTCCTGTTCAATTTTAGAAAACCAGTATTTAGTAACTAGTATTTAGTAACTAGTATTTAGCAGTATCCGGACCTCAAATAAAAACGAAATTCCCAACTTTGACCCGAAAGTGGAAATCAAACCAAAAAAAACTTTACCAAAAATGGTAATAAAATAAAATTAAATTTTAACCTTGACAAATACGTATATCTAATAAAGAGGCAGGCGTGCCAGAGAGGACACCGCGCGCTGAAGTCTGGAACCAGAAACCAGGATCTCCGCCACGCGGGGTGTGCCATCAGTACCAGATATCAATTTTAAAATACGTCCCCTACGCCAGAGTAGGGGGGCCAAATTTGCCTCTTTTAATAATACTAAGTCCCCTTCCCGAGGGGCCTCCGTCCTATCTGTCCATTTTACCCGTTGTTGCAACAGATGCAAGTACTCGGCCGACCAGCGCCTCCAGAAGTCTTGACTTATTTGCTGCAATAACTGAAAACGGGACAGGCGTCCGGGCCGCTCATCCTTCCAGGGATACTCCGGCAACGCGGTTAAGGGCTGACCGATCAAGAAGTGACCCGGCGTCAAGACTTCTAGATCGTTAGGGTCAGGCGAGATTGGACAGAGAGGACGGGAATTAAGCACTGCCTCTACGCGGCATAGTACCGTGACTAACTCTTCCCAAGTTAACACGGTCTCCCCGATGACACGGCGGAGATGGGTTTTAGCAGACTTCACCGCAGCCTCAAAAATTCCTCCCCAGTGAGGACAGGCCGGCACACTAAATTGCCAGCTGATTCCCCGCTGGGCGAGAGCCAGACTTAAACTATTATTACCAGAATTTAAAAAAATATTAACTTCGCGTAAATAATTCGCCGCCCCTCGATAATTTGTGCCATTGTCCGAACGTATTAAAGAGGGTACTCCTCTTCGCGCTACAAAGCGATCCAGCGCCGCGACAAAGGCCTCCGTAGACAGCGCAGAGACCAGCTCCAGGTGGACTGCTTTGGTGGCCAAACACACAAAGACGCACAGGTAGGCTTTAACGACCTTGGCGTTACGCAACGTCGATGACTTGACCGAGAAGGGCCCAGCGAAGTCCGTTCCGACCCCGTCGAACGGCCTCGAGGGAGAAATCCTATCCGGAGGAAGATCTCCCATCATGGGCTGCATGGTAGACGCCTTGAGCCTATAACAAGGGACACATCTAAACAGCACCTTTCGGACCGCCCTGCGAGCCGACAAGATCCAGAATTCACGCTGCAACACAGCGAGAAGCGCGCCACATCCAGCGTGCGCGTTACCGATATGCCGATCGGTGATCAGCAGGTCCACCAGAGGACCTCCTTTCGGTAGCAACAGGGGGTGCCTGCTGCCGTACGGCAGGTTGGCTTTCCGGAGCCGACCTCCTACGCGCAGAAGACCATCCTGATCTGTGAAAGGGTTCAACTTGGCGACCGCACCCTTCAAACGAGCGCGTCCGCAGCGCAGCGCCTCAAGTTCCGTCGGAAACCTCTCACCCTGCACCAGCCGAATTAGGTGCAGCAAGGAACTCCGACGCTCCTCCACAGTGGCGATCTGGTCACTCCTCCTCTGACGAGGGTGACGACAGTTGTGGATGAAGCGTTTAATCCAGCTAGTTACCCCCAACAACTTATCCAGCTTGCTGTAACGACCCGTCAACCAGTCAGGGTCTGGGGGCACTTCCGCCACAATCGCATGCACGCGGACTCCGGGCAGCTCCGCTCGCTCCGAGTCCGCGCCGAGAGCTGGCCAGGAAGCTTCTGGCTCCCGCAGCCAGTCCGGACCCCACCATAAGGGGTGATCAACTAGCTCCGGCGCGGAACAGCCGCGCGAAGCACAGTCAGCGGGGTTCAACTCACCCGGGACATGTCTCCAAACCATGTCCAGTCCAATGTTTTGGACTTGGGAAACCCGATTTCCCACAAAGGTCTCCAAGGTGTGAGGGGCTGCTCTTAACCAGGCAAGCACGACCTGACTGTCAGACCACGCATAGACATTCCGGATGTCTATCGAGGTGGACAGTTCCTGATATACATGCTTGAGCAGCCGAGCAAGTAATGTGGCTCCGCTCAATTCCAGTTTTGGAATGGTGAGTCGTGTCCTGATAGGAGCTACCTTGCTCTTCCCCAATAAGAGCGTGACATTGACGTGGCCTCCAGCGTCAACTGTACGCAAGTACACAGATGCGGCATAGCCCAGCTCGGACGCATCACAGAACCCGTGCAGGCTGATCCGGCTACAGCCTGGTGGCAGAATGCGACGGGGCAACGCCACTCTATTGACCGTTTCGAGGTCAGATATCAAACGAAGCCAAGTGTTAAGCGAGTCTCCGACCAGGGGGTCGTCCCAGGAGACCTTCAGAGTCCAAAGTCGCTGTAACAGACACTTGGCTGCGAACAGAACCGGACTGATCCAACCGTTTGGATCAAACATCCTGGCGATGGTGGACAAAACCGTCCGTTTTGTCCACGCGCGTGTGGCTTCCAGTGCCACCCGAAAGGTGAAGATGTCAGCAACCGGTTGATACTGCATGCCCAGAACCGCAATCCCGTGCGGATCGTCACCTTCCTCGAAGAGCCCCGGATCCTGCTGGTGATCGTCCGGGATACCAGCCAGGACGTTGGGGTCGTTAGAGAGCCATTTCCGAAGCTCATAGCCTCCAGATGCGAGAAGCTCTGTAAGCTCATCCCGGAGCAACAGAGCTTCCTCCACCGTCTGCGCGCCAGTGCAAACGTCGTCCACGTACAGGTCGCGCTCCAGAACTGCGGCTGCACGTGGGTACCGAGCCCGTTCTTGCTCCGCCAACTCCAGCAGTGAGCGGATCGCAATGAAGGGGCTTGATCTCAACCCATAGGTGTTGGTGTTCAACTCATACACCATCATAGGGTCCTGAGGACTTTCCCGCCAGAGGATCAACTGGAACCTCCTGTCCTCGGGGTGTATGACCGTTTGTCGGAACATCATACGGATGTCCGCTCCCAACACCACCTGATGCCTACGGAAATTCAGGATGATGTCTACAATATCCCGATGTAGCTTCGGTCCAGCGTGGAGGCACTGGTTCAGTGACACTCCTGTCGAAGTCGGAGCGGATCCATCGAACACCGTCCTGAGTTTGCCCGTCGACGCCTTCAAAACGGCGTGATGAGGCAAAAAGTAGTGGTCCATGGTCGACCAGTCGTCGCGAGCCGGAGACATGTGGCCCAGTGCCTCATACTCCCTCATGAACTCGATGTACTTTTCCCGAAGTACAGGATCTCGAGCCATGCGTCGCTCCATGGACCTGAGCCTTTTCTCGGCCAATGATCGAGACTGGCCCAGACGCGGGGGGTTATCCCGGAAAGGCAGCCTAGTCTCCAATCGCCCAGAAACCATTCTCCGAGTGTGAGCCTGATAAAAGTTCTCACACTCCACGTGCTCGGGATCCAGCCGAGACACGGTAGGCGGCTCTTCGATCTCCCAGAACCTCTGCATGATCTGAGCGAGGGCCGTTCCCGTAAAGGAAGCCTGATTCGACTGCTGCCACTCATCCACCATTCCCAAAATGGCGTTCCCGTAGATGGTGGGCAGCGCCATCAGCGAAGACTGATCCAGCAGTCTAGGCTTGCCGTTCATGATGTAACCCAGTACATCAGAACCCAACAAAAGGTCTACCGGACCCGCCATCCCGAAGCGGGGATCCGCCAACCTGAGACCCTTAGTACAGGACAAAAGATCCGGATCTATGTCCGCCTGAGGAAGCCAACCGACAACCGAATCCATGACGGTGGCCCTGACCGCAATCCTTTCCGAATAGGAATGTACGGACGAGAAGGAGAGACGGGTCTGTCCAGCCGACCGCACCTCTGTGTTCCCGACTCCCCGCAACGGAGTCGGTGACGGAAACCTAGCCAGGCCCAGGCGATGAGCAACCCGGGTTGTCAAAATGCACCCCTGGGACCCTGTGTCCAAGAGCGCTCGTATCCGGACGTAGTCGCCTCTTGGACCCCAAACCCTTAACCAGAGGGTGGGCAGCAGGACCACCGGTGGATCCTGTGCCAAGGGAACGGAGGCTAGTCAATCCCTCCGAGGCCCGTCCGAACCCGTCGGACTACAGGGCCCAGCCCAATATGGCTGCCGAGTGCAAAGGGCCATCGGAGGGGGGGCATATCCGGCCGCCCTGCCATACCGAAAGTAGGGCGGGTGGTACTCCAGCCTCGGATGTTCATGGAGGGGAGGCGTGTACGCCCTCCATTCCATCGGTCGCGGATCCAGCGGCGGAGAAGGATAACGCTGTGGAGGTGGCCCCCGTGGTGACTCCTGTATCACCCTTCCACCTCTCCAGTTCGCCCGCGTCCGCGCGGGCTGTGAGGTCGGTGACCGAGCCGCGTGTAAGACGCCCCTTGTTGGGCTGCCCGGTGCTGCCGTGGGTTGGGGTGGAGGGGGTGTGCTCCACGCTGTAGCCACTTCATTGTTGTACAATGCGTGGCTCTGCGTGGGAGCGCCCCCGCCCGTGGAGGGCCCCCTCCCTGAGGGCTGTCGACCAGCACCATTGCTCCTGACGCACAAGAGCTGATGGTGTGGTCCCCCACACCCAGGACACGGCCGTGCCGTGGGGCAGTCATTGTACAGATGACCCCCCAGGCACCCGTAGCACCGACGCAACCGCCGAACGATCCCTCGTCGTTCGGAGGTCGTCCGCGCAAGCAGGGCCGGACACTGCACCAGCGCGTGAAGCTGGCCACAGTTCGGGCACTCCTGCTCCGACGCACTCGTCACCGTCGCCGTCCGCTTCACCGCACCCTGAGTGCGGGGATTGGTAGGTCGCGGTCCTGTTCCGGCAGGGCCACGAGCTGACGCGGCGGGCTGTGCCTCCTGAGGCGCCGACTCTGCCATCCTCGCCTCCCACTCCAGGACCCGAAGTAGCTCCTCAAACGTGGGGAAGACCTTCGGGTCGCCGTGAAGGCCCCTTTCCCGCTCGAACCGGGCGCGCAACTCCAGCGGCACCTTGCCCAGCAGGATGTGGACCAGCAGGAACGACCAGTGTTCTACTGGCAGTCCCAAGCTGCGCAAGGCGTTGTACGCCACCTTCACGGGCGTGAGGATTAGCGGCCGCAACTGAGACCTCTCAGTCACCTTCGGCAGCCCCAGTATTTGTGACACGTGAGCGTCGGCGAGGAGCCGAGGATTTTGAAACCTCGTCTCCAGCAACTCCATCGCCGTGCCGAAGTTGTCGTCGTCCAGCTCCAGGTGCTGGACCAGGGAGAGTGCCTCACCCTCCAGTGACGTGCGGAGATAGGCCAGCTTCTCCGCCCTCGTCAAGTCCTTGCGTGAGTCCACGAGAGAGGCGAACATGCTCCGGAAGCCGCTCCACTCCCGCAGGTTCCCTGTAAACCTGGGCAAGTCCAGAGTGGGAAGGCGTCCCACTACACCCGAGCCCGCATCCCTGATGACGGGTCCCGAGCTCGCCCTTCCCTGACGAGACCACTCCAGCTGGCGAACCCTTTCGGAGACCTCGTCGTAGACATCCAGGATGCGCCGCATGTCCGCCTCGATCCTCTGCATCTGCTCCTCAGGTGGAGACGGCCTTGCATCCCGCAGCGATCCTGCGCTCCTCTCAGCGACCTCCAGGCGCCTGTCGAGCTGTTCTGCCCTGTTTAGCAGCGCCTCCTCCCGGTCTCTCCGGCCGACCAATCCTTGCAAGGATTCGAACCACCGGAGCTGGTTGGCCAAGTCCGAAGCCATTTTTAAATTTAAATTTAAACTTTAACCTAAGTTCGGACAATGTCACAACAAGTATCAAATACAACAATATATCCGCAACCTAAAAAAAACCGGATACCACTTAATACTAAATTTCCCGACAGTTTGGGGAGAAATTATAAACTGGGAACCCCCAAATATTCGGCTTACCCGGTATTTTTTGCCAGAAAATAAAAACAAAAAGGGAGTAATTACGGTTAACCGCGCTCTGTCTACCAAAAAATGTCTAGTAATTTACCCAGAAATTACCGTCTCGGGGCCCATAGCGAGAATCTAAACAATATTAAATGCCGTTATACCGATTTTAATAGTTACTCCCTAATTGCAAACAAGGTACCTAAAATTACTCACCCAATTACTTCTCCCGGCGTCGTCCAAAGTCCAGTTTGGTTGTCAGGAAGAAGGAAGGAAGGGAATTTGTAATACCAAACCAGACAGATTCCAGGCGATCTCGCGAATTCCCAGAACGATCCTGCGTTCTAGAAACGTCCAATCCAGTGGCCCCTTCACAAACAATATCCCAGCACTAATCCCGTAGCGATTTATTCCCGTTAATACGTATTCCCGCACAATATTAACACTTTAAACCAGATTATATAGATAAAAGTAAAACGCGTCTTTTCGTTCCAGCGAAAAACCGACAACGTCACTTGACAGCCGGCTGTCAAACCATAGATCCGCTATGATTTTTAATGTTGCCCGATTATACGGAACAAGTAGGTTAGTAGGAAATATAATTTAGGAGCCCGTCGCATTGTTAAAGTTATTAATAATTGTGAGCTTATCATGCGACTCTTTCTTTCCCTTTAATTTAATTTTATGTCTTCTACTTAACTTTGTTTAAATATGTATTTTAGGCAAAAGACCTTTAACGTAATGTATCAAAATATGTATCGAAATAAGAAATAACTTCTCAAATAAATAATCAATATCATTAAACCTCAAAACTCGCCCAACCAAATAAAACTCCGACAGATGTTGACAAAAACAATACCTTCGTTTGGATAGTTCCAGGCTGAGATTGCTCGGATTTTCCGCAATTTCGTCGGCCATTTAAATTTAATTCCAGCTACGGCGGCCATGACGGATGACCGAGACGTGCGCCGCACCTCAAATATTATTTGACTACCCACAAATTTGAAATTCGTAGCGCTGGTAACATTTTCCCTATTCAATCAAAGCACATCACTCGGTAGTTGCAGCTTGTCAAAGTTACGGCGTATCTAGTAAGTTACATAGATCTAGTTAGTTCTTTTTATATACTACTAGCGGCCCATTCCGGCTGCGCTCGGATATTGTCATTTAAAGACTATTAATCGAAATAAAAACTATCCTATCTCTCAAGTTGGACCAGACTGCTCACGGTGTGCCAATTGAATTTAAAATCCGTTAAGTAGTTTAGGAATCCATCGCGGACAAACATCGTGACAGGAGATTTATATATATTAAGAAGATATTGACGAGACGAGTGGGACATGTACCCGGGGGTCTACCGCCGAACGAAAAATGTCATAGCTTTGATGTTTCTCTCTCTTTTCTTTTCGCTTGAAATGATAGAGACAGCATTAGCAAAGCGATAGCCGATTTAGTTAGGCGATAGAAGCGCGGATGGCAAGCGACATGCATGCCCATAACAGCAGATACTCGCAGCTATTGGAACATAAAGGGCCTAAATCATTATCTAGCACAACACTGCGCTCGTCACGACATACGTTAATTTATCTTCTATACCCCGTAATAGATAAATAAATAATTAATATGGAAACATTTCCCTTTGGAAACCGGAACAGTGATGTTTGTACATTACTGCTTGGTGGTAGAATAAGTGGCAAAGGTGTGGTACTTCCCCAGGCTGACTCTGCAAAGAGCCCTACCATTGAGTTTTGACTGGCCTCGTGGCTTAGTGGGTAGTAACTCGGCTTCGCAGGCAAAGTCTCACGACCCTCGGGTCGTGGGTTCGATTCCCACCCAGTGCAAATAAGTTTTGTGATGAATTCAAATATTTGCACTATGTCTGGGTGTTTCTATGTATATATCATAAGTATATTAGAACTATACATATAAGTATTATATCAGCTATCTGGCCGCCATAGTACAAGCTTTGCTTAGTTTGGTGGCCCCAATAGTGATGGTGTTGTGTGGTATTGGTGGACAATTCATATCCACCAATATTTATGAATTATTAATACTTTTTTAAATAAAGAAGTTGAAGTATCGGTATGTTTTATTGTTGCAGGTCGTACCTACGAATGGTCGGAGTGGGCGTACGAGGTGGTCCAACATGTGGATGTTCCCGAGCACATGATGGTGCCGTACCTGCGTAGAGTCAAGACTATTTACTCAAAGCTGCCTCTGGAAAGGTTTCTTTTTTATTTGAAAACTTCTTTAACCTTTTTTGGTTAGGGAAATCTTATGGTTTCGCGTCACCAACATGGATATATGATATATCTTCTGGATGTTTGTCAATCACGTCGTAACGTATGAACGGATCGGGTTGAAATTTGGAACACAGATAGATTATGATTTGGAAGAACACATACATTTATGCTTTTTATGATATGCTTAATTTTTTATCCCGGGGAAATAACGGGAACTGGAACTACGCGAGTGAAACCGCGGGGCACTGCGAGTAATATTTGTAGTTATTTGCACGTAACGTCTATACGTTTGCTTCGAGCATGCTTATTTTAAACTAGCTGATCCGTGCGCGCGTTGCTACGCCATCTATCGAAAATTGGTCGTACCAATTAAAATTTTGAACAAATTCGGTTACCTTAGGTTCTAATGACGCAAACTTTAAGTTAGACACAAGCTGTCACGCAACGAAAGCTCTCAAAAAAGCAATATTTTTCCCCGTTTTTGTTACATTTTTCATTCATGCACCGCTCCTGTTGATAGTAGCGTAATGTTAAATAGCCTATAACCTTCCTCGATAAATGGACTATCCAACACAGAAAGAATCTTTCAATTCGGACCAGTAGTTCCCGAGATCCTAGCGTTCAAACAAACAAACAAACAAACATACAAACAAACAAACAAACTCTTCAGCTTTATAATATTAGTATAGATTTTCAAACAACCTTATGAAAAATCTTTTTGATCACATTAATTTGTCAGTCAGAATTGTTATATTATTAAAATTATATTTTGTAATAGGCGAAATTTTGTAACAGTTAAAAAACAGATAAATTAAATATTACAGGGCATAAAGATAAATCATCTTATTTCTCTGGATAACGAGCGCAGTGCAGTGCTAAGTAATGATTTGGACTCTTTATGTTACAATAGCTGCGTGACACTGTACTGTTATGGGCAGGCGTTCCATCAGACACAAGCCCTTATCGTCCCGTCACTCTACACCATAATAGAAGGTTTTTGGTAATTTGGTTTCACACTGAAAAAAATTCATAATTATGAGAACACGGCCCCTTCAGTTTAGTCTAGGTACTCTACGTAATTCTTTACAATGGCATACTCTTGTTTGCAGATTCATGGTCCTTTACCCATCACAAAAGTACCAGGAACTGGGATTCAAGTACGTGGAAGCAAATGTAGTGCAATAACCAGACACGAGAAAGAAGGAAAGAGACGGCGAAATGTTATATTTACGCATACGAGAAGAATTAAGACGCTTTGAATCCTCCAAGGAATAGTTTGTTCCCTATGTATAAACCAATCATTATTTAAATTATTCGATGAACATTTAAGAAGTGAATAATTCTTTAGTCGCGTTGAAAATTTAGTGTTAGACGCTTTAAGTGAAATCTTGTGAGTTCCCGTGACCGACACGCGTAATAGCAATATCTGTAGCTATACATGTGATGTGTTGTGCAACATGAGTGTACTTTAATACTGATGAGTATAGTGGCCGGCATACAAGTTGACACAAAATTGACGTGGAAGGGGAAAGTTCGCGCATGTACAATTCCACCAAAGAGACCTTAAAAACGTTTCTCCATGCGCAGCTAACTTTATTGGGTCAACTTGCAATGAGGATCAGTCATGTTTTTTACTAAGTATGTAGATTGATAACAAAAAGAAAACCATAGCACACTGTGAAAAAAATATCTGAATCCGACAAGAAATGACGAACATACACCGATTTTACTGTAGCAGTTCATAAAACGCCCGCGAGTATGAGCTCCGGCCGCGTGACGTCATTCGACACATTCCTGCCGCGCGCACTCACTTTACTTTAGGTTACTCCGTATACTACACGTGATTCCGTGCAGTTTTGACCTGTGATTTATCCGTTTAATAGCGTAAAAAATGTCCTATAAATATTGTATCGTGCCACAGTGCAAGAGTACAACTAGTAATACGCCAAACAAACTATTTTTTCGTGTTCCGATGGACCAAAAAACTAGAAAATAGTGGTGTAGTATTATGAAGAGAGATCATCTTCTATCAAGCAAGAGTACTCATTACTGTTGCGAGGATCATTTCGACGTAAGTATTATATATTATTGACTATTACGTATAGTACATGTAGTATATTTACGTATGTGTAATTTAATATTTGCATCGATAGAAGTAGGAAGGTGTAGGCATATAGGTTGGTACGTCTTATCATTACTGCTATAGTTTTAATTCAACAATAGTGATAGATTCCTTATAAGTTATAAGCCACGTCGGCTCAAAATATTAAAAAAAAATTTTGTCTTGTAGTCCTTGTGGGTTAATAAACACATACGTATATGCGTTTCATAGTCCAGGAGACAACCGTATTTTAACCAGCGATAACGAATACCTAAGATTAACTTACCTTTTAATATTTTACACGTATTCTGTTTTCAAATCAAACCTACTCATACAGTCAAAATTTTGCTAAAAAGATTATATTAAAATATATAAAAACATTGTAAAGTAGCTCTATATTTTTATACGGTTGTTACAGGTGGAAAATGACATGGAAAATTATATAAGATACCGATTGATGGGTGGACAACTTAGGCTAAAAAAAGGAATTCTGCCGCACAAATTTAACTGTCAAAGAAAGGAAAATACTGTTGTAGAACGGCCTGGATATAAAAAGTGACAGCAGATTGAGTACTTTGAAAGAGTACTTAATCCAGAAGTTGGTCATGAAAGCCTGGTAACACAAGAAGAGTTCGTGGCATGTGAATATATTGATATAACTGCAAATGACGCAGAGGTTATAGACCCTATTGCAGATAATAATATGACAACTGTACATCCTAATTATAAATCTATCGCAGTGCAAGTTAATATTAAGCCAAAAGTTCGTAGCAAAGGTACCAATACTGATGCCACTCAGACCCCAAAAATAAAAACGGTGAAAATAATCAAACATCGTCGGGAATCATTGCATGATAGCTTTTCTTCTTATAATAGCACCTCATCAGTTTCTGCAAACCTTAGTCATCTCAGTATAAGTACTGATGAATTTGAAATGGAACAAAAAGTAGAAACTGAGTTATATAAGAAACACATGCAAGAAGGAACTTTAATGTCTATATCTAGAGAACCTAAACTTTTTCTCGGATTACCATCGCATATGTATTTCTGTGTAGAATATTTGAGTGAAAATGTTGAGAGTCAACTGGTTGATGTATTATTAACCTTGAAAAAATTGAGATGGCGTGAACCGAATGCCATGCTGGCTGTTTACTTTGGAGTTTCGGAATCTACTACAGCTAGACATTTCAAAGAGACAGTACCTAAAGTTGCGCAATGCATGCAAAAATTGGTTTTCATTCCTCCTCGGGACGATATTCGTTCAAATCTTCCGACGCCTTTCAGGAAGCGTTATTCAAAAGTCATCAGCATCATAGACTGTTTGGAAATTCAAATTGAGAAACCTAGCTCAGCTGTACATCAAGCGCTCACGTGGTCGCAATATAAAAATGCGAATACTATAAAATATCTTATATCGATAACACCTGATGGACTTATTAGCTTATTATTTTATACTTATTATTTCACTACGCAAGACATTATGTGTGATGAGATTTTCCTTTACCGCGAAACGTGTCGACTGGCTGATGTTTGCGCGCGTAATGGCCGACTGATGTATGTATGTAAGAGTGTCAACCTGTATGTGACAGGGCTCTGGCCGACTCGATATACACAGCCTTTGTATTAGCGAGACTCTGTCCGACTTTTTTTAAACGTCCTTGTATCGGACGAATGCGATTGCGCGCTGCGCGCGGGCGGATTGTGTCGAATGACGTCATCGGTGTATCGGTAGGCAGACGACGTGTTTTTAAATCGGTCCCAGAAAATATTAAATAACTTTGGCATTTTTGAACGGATTTCAAAAATTCAAAAAGTATCGTACTCTGAACATCATGACGCATACGAAATACTACTTATAATTGGATTATCCTGTAATGTGACTGATCCTCATTGGTCAACGGCACCTATACCACGGCGACATAACTTCATTGGGTCAACTTGTTTGCCGGCACCTATACCAGGGCGACATAACTTCATTGGGTCAACTTGTTTGCCGGCACCTATATCTTTAGTCACGAGTCATACAAACGACATTTTTTAACTACCGTGTAGTGGGCACAGCACATACGAGTATGTACTGTTTCCACACACGCGCACCTGTGTGTGAAACAAGGGCGGATACAGAGGGGGGTTCATGACCAGAGCCCAGAGACTGGGTCCAGAACCAATGTGGACCACTAAGTAAAACGCACGCACACTCTTATCGCGCAGTCTTGCAAATTGACCACGGCTATGTGAGTATGTAACCCACCCCTGGTGCAAAAGCTAGATCCGTCCTTGGTGTGAAACGTGTGAGATGTTGTCCATAGTACTGCCTTGAAAGCTTTACGTAAGAGCGGAGTGAGGAAACTCCGATTGGCGGGGAAAACAAGTGTCCATTTTATACGTATTATTATTTATTGTATGATCACTAAAACACTGTTATTACAAATAACTACGCAACATGTTCCGTAATTATTCGGTGGAATGTGCAACAAATATTTCGGTGCAGTTTTCTGGACCACGTTTACGAGTAAACTAACGAATATTGATTCAATGTTGTGAGAAGTGCCAACTGCACTGGAAAAATAGTACTTAAACTTATTTAAGAACAATTTTTAACTTTTTACTAGGATTAAAAATTCCTAATTGCACATTAAAGTGAAATATCTTATGAAGTCTTTGTCTTGAACCTCCTTAAGCGTTTCATGGCGGGATTAAGGACTTAACTAATTTAGCGGCAAAAGATGAGAGTAGCGATTAAAGAGCCGCCGCGGCGGGATTGGCCGTCAGAGAGGGTAGTTTTAGAAAATGATTACATTAGGGGGGGACTTGTGGGGATTCCTTGTCATTTTTAGGCCGGTTTTTCAAATGAATATTTAAATGGTTATGAAATATAGACAAATAGACAGTCCACCTAACCTTATGTACATTATAAATCTGAAGAGTTTATGTGTTTGAACTAATTTCAGGAACTACTGGACTGATTTCAAGAGTTCTTTCACCATTGGATATGCACGTGTTCCCTGAATGCTATGAGCGCCAAGGGCTGCGAATGCTATGGGCGGACCGCCAGTGGACAGTAAAATGAGAGATGTTGAAAATGCAATTCGTAGATGTGCAACTGATCTTTTTTCTGCTCACAGCTCGAAAAAGCGACGTCGTTTCATGGCTGACGTTCGAAAGACTCGAACAATGAGGTTTGACTCTACATTTGTGTAAGAACATCTAGGCTCAGACAAATATATAACTAAATACTCAAAGCGTCTAGGCTGTGGAATGCGTTGCTCTCGATTTGAAGAGACCAAAGTTGTAACCATCAGAAGAAAAAAATGGCAGTTGTAGGAACTGCCGATAGAAGTGAAAACTCCGAATTTGATAGCTTACTTTGGAAACTACACGGGTGTAACCGGAGGGTGTGGCCTGGTCATCATGGCATGACCATCTAGAAATGCACCAGTATTTCCCATTGGCTGACGCATTTCTAGATGAACATGCCATGATGGGCAGACCACGCCCTTTTAGAATTTCCCATTGGATGACGCATTTCTAGATAGCCAATGGCTATGGTCCCGAGTTTACCCGAAGATTTCTTATCATACCCGAGCGTGACGAATGAATTCAATTCACAGCCCACGAAAAATCTGTCTAGGCGCACCTAAAGAAGTTTTCGCTTCAAAAAAACAAACAACGCATTCCCACAGCCTAGACGTTTTGGGTATTTAGCCATAGAATAGAATGTTCTTTATTTCATAGATACCACATATATATACGATATTTCTCTGAGCCTAGAACCACAATACCACAATAGCAGAGGCAGTGCCTTTCAAATTTCTTGGTAGAAAGATAGACTACAAAGGACGTACACCATCATTAGAGGTAGTTGTTGGAAACTTCATGAACGATCTCAATAAGGTAGACCAACAGCCTATCAGCAATATCAAAAAAGCATGGATATATGACAACTATCTCACATCACGTCTCACTTGGCCTTTCCTAGTATATGACATCGGTAAAACCCTCCTGGCAAAACTAGATGCTAATGTCATAAAGATATTGAAGTCATGGTTTGGATTGGCACATCCGGCTGATCCCTCTACTCTCTTTAGGGATCACAATAGTTTTGGGCTGAAACTAAAAAAACCATCCGAACTCTACAAACACCTAAGAGTTACAAAAACGCATGTTTTGGGAAAGTCGAAAGACGAATTAATTGCATCTCTCCCAAAAGACAAAAGTGCTTCGGACCTTGAATCTAGACTTCAATTCCACAAACAATTTATGGCAGGTGCGCAAGTAAATACAGCTGGGTTGGGTGCGAGTAAGAAAAGGGAAGACCGAGACATGGTAAAAACCTTTCTACAACAAGACGAAAATGATAGTTACAAAGTGCACGCTATGAATTTAGAAATGCAAAGTGAGTGGTTAACCATAGGTGAGTTTTGTATCCCATTAGCTCTGAAGTGGCGCACCTTGCTATATGACTGGTCTCCTGCCTTATTAAAATTTTATCTGAACGCTTTCCAAATGACCCTCCCTGACCAGAGTAACTTGGTAAGGTGGGGAAAAGCCTCTGAAAAATGTTGCTATACTTGTGGTGAGGCGATATGTACAGCAAGGCACATATTGGTGGGATGCAAGGTGCTCCTTAATAGGGGTCATTACTCACAGCGCCATGACAGAGTACTTGAAATCATACGTGAAGCCGTAAGCCTTTCGGTAGCTAGAGCCCAAAAGGGATTGACGATAAACAAAAGACAAATTAACTTTGTAAAAGAGGGCTCAACTTCAAACTCCAAGAACAAGCCTTACTCAATCCTGGGTTCAGCTCCTGATTGGACTATTTTAATGGACACGTATGAAAAGCACTACAAAATCCCAGAGGATGTGGGTGTTTCGTCATCCAGACCGGACATTTTCCTTTTTTCTAGGGCTACGAAACGCATAGTCCTGGTAGAACTTACCGTACCGTGGGAAACTAATATACCTAAAGACCACGTGATGAAACAAAATAAGTATTACGACCTTCAAAATGAATTAACAAAAAATGGCTATGTAGTTAATTTATACGCTGTAGAAGTAGGAGCGAGAGGTATACCAGCAAAATCTCTCTATAACCTGCTTAAAGACCTTGGATTGTCCAGAAGTGCAGTAAGTTCTATACTAGAACGAGTATCTAAAGCTGCACTAGTAGGATCATATCGGATTTGGCTGGGCAGGGAGAGAAATACGAGTAGTGAAGGTGAGTGTTGACGTACGTCAATATAAGGGGCCCCTTTTAAACCTACTACCCGAGTCACAAGTCTTGGGGTCTATTCGATATTTCTCTCTCTGCCACACGATGGACCCGGCACCCGCACGGTGAATCCATGGAATGCTAAGAAGTACGTCTCTCTCTCTTACACTTTAGAGTCAAACCTCTTTGTTTTAAGTCAAAGTTCTCAAAGTTTTTAGAACGTCAACCAACAGCCTAGACGTTCTTATCACAAATGTAGAGTCAACCCACCCTCGTTCGAGAGAGATTCTCGAACTAGAACAAGATAAAAGTTCCATTATTAGCCTGCGGTCCCCAATCCGCGTTTACGCGCACCACCACCGGATGATACGATAATTCAGCCTAAAAATACCCGGACAAAAATACAAGGGGGCGGTTAAAAAATGAGCAAGATTAATACGCGAAAATTAGGGCCGTCGGAAAAATATTGGCACAGTTGGGACGGGCAATTTGCGCTTTTTTTCAGCTGTTTTGTTATTGGAAGCGAGAATTTACAACCCTTTAGGCGATTGCCGATTGCGTTGGTTTTTACGACGGTCCGGATCAGGCCGGATAATGGGCCTGGAAACAAAGTGAAAAGTTTAGGAAACATTCGGGGGGGGGGGGTAGAGGGGGCCCCGTCTGCAGAATTATAGGTCAACAGTATGTAGTCTCGTTCTATTTTCGTTTTATAACCGAACCTAGAAAACTAAATCCATCTCATACATGTTTCAAACGTATTTCAAACTATGATTTCTGTAACAGATAAGCCTGGCTATACAACGACTATGGTTGGGTTCAAGTATAAACTCATTGAAATACTGTCTATAAAGTAAGTATACTAAAAAAAAAATTGGCAATCATAGGAACTGCCGATAGAAGTGAAAACTTACAACTTAGAATTTGATAGCTTACTTTGGGAACCACACGGGTGAAACCGGAGGGCGTGGCCTGGCCATCATGGCATGGCCATCTAGAAATGCATCAGCATTTCCCATTGGCTTACGCATTTCTAGTTGAGCATGCCATGAAGGCCAGGCCACGCCCTTTCAGCATTACCCATTGGTTAACGCATTTCTAGATGGTCAATGGCTATGGTCCCTAGCTCCCGACTTTACCCGCAGATTTCATATCATACCCGAGCGTGACGCTAGAATTCAATTCACACTCCACGAAAAATCTGTCTAGGCGCGCCAAAAGAAGTTTTCACTTTAAAAACACAGTAACACATGTTCCCAATACTTGGACTCAGGGCATTCTCTAATACAGAGAAAAGAGTACAAGACAATGTTTATCATTTGTTGTCCTTTTAGGTTTTCGTCTCATGGTCCAGGTTAATTTCAGACTTTCGTGGCCATGTTTGTCGATCGCTAACCTGCATTTGGAGTGCGTGATGGATTATGGCCTTGGCTCTCTCCTTGCAAAAGAAAGCACCCTAATCTAATAAGGAAATTTTTGTTGGCTGTTTATGCTTTATAAAACAGATTCGTAGTAAGTAACGATACGAGAGAGACGAACTTCTTAGCATTCCATGGATTCACCGTGCGGGTGCCGGGTCCATCGTGTGGCAGAGAGAGAAATCTCGAGTAGACCCCAAGACTTGTGACTCGGGCGTAGGTTTAAAAGGGGCCCGTTTGTGACGTACGTCAACACTCACCTTTACTACTCGTATATACTCAGTATATATTATGGAGATATGTAAGTAAATGGTCTACGAAACTTATTAGTCATACATAAGCGGTCCCGCTCCGCTCGAGTCTCGAGTCTCGAAGCACTTGTAAAAGTTAAATTGACTCTTTTAGAAGTTCCACCGTAACTAACGATACCAAACCACTTTAATTGTGACATTCAGTTGCGGAGCCACAGTCCACTTTTCAAAGAAAAACTCGGCAATCTCTCCACATATTTTAGTTTGTTTATTACGCTAACTGCACGAATAACTTTGTCGAGTGTTTGTGTCAACCATTTAAAATAAAACGTGCAGTGTTGGAGACACTATCGTAGTTTCGGTATTACAGATATTTGAATTTTTTAGTTGTTGATTTCGATCAGCTTTGGAAATAAAGTTGTAGGGTAGAAATAAACAAATTGCAAATTGATTTATTTGAGACAAATTACCAATTGCGGTAACTAGGGGTTAGGGGTACAGTTGACTCCGTATATTAATTAAGGGTTGTTTTGACGGTTGCCCGATACTCGTAACAAAATGTTTTTTTTAGTAAAAATTTAATTTCATTCATTCATTTGCCATTAATTGAAACAAGACCAAAATAGAATCACAGATTTTAAAATAGGTAATTGTTGAATTAGGTTGTTTGAATACAGGTGTAAAACATTTTAACTAGGAGCGCCTCGCGGTTTTGTACGCGTTTCCGTTATTTTTCTGAGGTAAAAAGTAGCTTATGTGTTCTTCCAGGTAACAATCTGTGTTCTAAATTTCAACCCGATCCGTTCAATTCAAACGTTAGACGTGATAGAGCAAAAACATTCAAACATGGACATTTATTTGAATCCTACTAATATTATAAATTATGTCAATGTTTGGATGTTTGTTGCTCAGTCACGTCCTAACGTATGAACGGATCGGGCTGAAATTTGGAACACAGATAGATTATAGTCTGGAAGAACACATAGGCTACTTTTTATCACGAAAAAAACAATGAGAACAACGGGAACTACGCGGGTAACACCGCGGGGCGCTGCTAGTATCATGCCATCTGCTGCTAGTATATAGTAGATGCCATCGTAGACCGCATCGTCGCTTAACATCAGGCGAGATGGCGGTGAAGTGTAAGCCTATAAAGGTTAAAAAAAAAAATTGTAGGATATACATTTACCTAACTGGAAACTTTTCAAGGTTAGAAAAAAATAAATATATTTTTTTTTATTCAACCGCCTTCGACCATCCATCGCTTACCATCTGACCCATCAAACGAGTTGGTGGTGAAAATAGGTGGTAAACATCGAATAAACCAATGGATGTACCCTGAGCACCTTGTAATTGGTAATAAACTGCATCTCTGTGTGTATCGTAAGAGGTTTACACACAACCAATCTACTTGACCCCTAGAATCGCTAGCGGCGACATAAGCTGTGGTACTACTTATTTTGGTTGTTGACAACGAATAGTGAGTGATAGGTAAAAACGTCCGGCATTCCGCTTCCTGCAACCGACTAGAACGGAAAGAGTGAGCTCACTCTTCCCAACAACGACATATTTCCGTGTGCCTGAAGTTTGGGGGGGGGCACATCTTACGGTTTATATCGATGGAATAAACATGCTCTATGGACTTCAAAAATATTGCATAATTTGATTGAGCCTGTGGAAATTGTATGTAATGTGCTATTTATTTGATTTAATGTCAAAAGCATAAACATTTAATCGCAATTCAAATCATTATTCGCGTTTATACCGGCAGCACCCCGCGGTTTTACCCGCCTAGTTCCCGTTCCCTTTACTTTCGCGGGATAAAAGTAGCTAGTTGTTCTTTCAGACTATAATCTACTTGTGTTCTAAATTTCAACATCGATCGATCTGCGCAGATGTTCCGACGTCATTTAGCAATAAACATCCAAACTATCGCGTTCATAATATTAATAGGATTTTTATGAGTAGAACCCTTTTCGACTAGAGAATTACCCTGCGTAACCTTGATTAATCATGAGAATAACACAACTGACATTTTCCTATTACAATTCCTGCCTAAACCAACAAAGACAATTATATTGCTTACAGAGTTACCACTAAATAGGTTCCATCAAAGCGGTAGGATACTGATTGTTATACCCCAGGGCATGGCAGATAATAGTTGAAATTCCCCCGCAAACGGGGTAATTCGGGGCAATCACATGGCAACCCAGTAATTAATCTTGCAGGGGTGTTCACCCCGAAACGGTGCTGGTAAGTTGTTAGTCTCTTTTGTGGTTAAATCTTGTTATGGGTGAGATCACGGGGTCTTTTGTCGTTAGTTATGGCGACATTTTGGGAAAGCGAATGACTATTGATTTTGTCATCACTTTGATGGTTCATTCAGTCTACTAATGCGTTTGCTGTATCCCATTGAATATTAGGCGAAAGGGACTCGAAACCTGCTAATATCATATATGCGAATGTTTGTGTATTTGTTGCTTAATCTCGTATTAAAGAATAACCAAGGACCGAGGACTGAATCAAGCTGAAACTTGACCAAAGTGTATCTGGAAGTTATGATAAGATAAGATCACCTTTTGTGCATTGTGTTTTAATTTTAATCATATTTTTCAGTAATGTTTTTTTAAGTGGAATAGTGTTTTATTATTATTATTCACATATTTATTCAATTTTCTTATTTTTTTAGTTTTTTACAATTAATATCACAAGAAACAAAAATCATAAAAAACTTAAAAACTAGAATGCCGCCTGCAGCGGGGCAGAGCCCAAGCTACCGGTGGTTAAGGCTACAAACTGAGGAATCTTTTGACTATGCGTGCCGTGTCCAGAACAACTGCCTTTTGTATCTGAGCCTTGATCCAATCGCTAGACGATTGGATCAAGGCTCAGATGGAAAGCCTCTTAAGATGTTGGTCGAGGCTTTTCGCTATTAGACCGTTTACTGACACGACTATCGGGACTATGCTCGTCGAATCAACTACCCACATGGCAGTAACCTCGTGAGCCAAGTCGAGATACTTGCTAAGTTTATCCTTTTCGGCTTTTACGAGGTTTTCGTCATGTGGTATGGTGATATCAACGAGCAAAGCCTGGTGTTGAGACCGATCAACCAGCACGATATCAGGCTTATTGGCTACAATAGTCCTGTCTGTGATGATAGATCGGTCCCAATAGAGCAACGCACGACCATTTTCAAGAACTGGCGCAGGTGTGTACTTGTAGTACGGCACTTCGGACTCGACAAGGCCGTATCGAAGAGCAAGTTCCTGATGGATGATTCTGGCTACTAGGTTGTGTCTGTGCAAGTACTCGCCGTTAGCAAGATGCGAACAACCGGAAATAACATGACGAAGAGATTCGCCTGGACGGCGGCATGCCCGACAAATGTCGACCGTTCCGTCTTTCATTATGTATTTCCGGTAATTGTTCGTCTTGATAACTTCATCCGCAATTGCACAGACAAAACCCTCGGTTTCCCCGAAGAGGTCCCCGAAGCGCAGCCAGTTCCCCGAGGCGAGCAGATTAACATCGGGTCCAGTCAGGGACCGATAAAATCGCCCGTGCAGCTCCTTGCTCTTCCATTCTTCCTTGCGATCATCAGTGCTGAGCACCGATGGTTTGCGCCAGTTCTCGTTATTATTATTATTATTATGCGCCTGTCTTGTCCCAATGTTGGGCAAAGGCCTCCCTACCCTCCTTCCACTTTTTTCACACTAAAGAGTTTACATATACTACGTATAGAGTTAGAACAAACGCTTTACACCGAAAGCACGGGGGGTCTACCGCCGAACGAAAAATGTAATCGCTTTGATGGTTCTCTCTCTTTTCTTTTCGCTTGAAATGATAGAGACAGCATTAGCAAAGTGAGAGCGGGTCTGATCGCTCTTGTCTTGTCGCTCTTGTAGAAGTGTCATACTTTTGTCGCGGCACATCACTATGTCGCCATAACTAATATACACCTTATCTGCTTACGATTGGTACAATGGAACCGTGCGGATAAACCTGATCTATTTATTTACTTATTCTTTATCTAAGACATTGAACGTCTGAACGGCTTCCGGGCCGATCTAGACGACTGTATTTACACCTATAGTGCATTCCAGTAAGGTGTGTAGAAAACCAAAACAAACCAAAAAAAAGGTGATACCATAACATAAACATTGTTTAATCTTAGTATTTTTATGAAATTGCCTTAAAATATTTTTCACAAATAGGATTCGACTTTATTGCGATCTTAAATACCATATACTTAGATTTGTATTGATCAAATAATTCTATACTATCTTATTTTAAAAGTTATAGAAAGCAATGGTAGGATGATAGAAATATGATTTTAAGTACTAGCAATTTGATATGTGGTTCTCAAACTCTCAATGTTGCATTCAAGACATTTAATACTTCTTTTCATCAAATTATTCTTATTAAGGACGCGCCTATTTTTCTAACATACCCCTCTCATGCCCATATAGTGAAAATGCCCATTTCCACATTCAAGTATGGATTAATTTTACTCTATTTATTTTTGTCATTAATTTGGAATTTTTAATTGTAATGTAATTTGATTTTAATGTAATGTATTATTTGATTTTTATTGTAATGGGATTTTAAATTGACGTCTGTTTTTTTTAATTATCGACTTGTATTGGTAATTTTGAATATCTTGAATATTATGACATGTAACTACTCCTTATCAATAAAAGAGTATGAGTATGACTAAATAACTCCGAGAAAAAGGTTTCTTGTGTCGTAACGAGTTGAGAGAAAATCGCATATCTCTAAATACGTGTTCCAAATTACGCTGTTTACTATCAAAACCTTGTATAATTTTCACTCTAAAATGCCATACATTTTGTGTTATTTTGATCGAAACTTTTGTATGTGTTTCCAGAATATTACATCATAGTGTTATGATCAATTTTGGGTAGTACGAGGACAATTCGAACGAGATTTAATTATTGTTAAAAATAAAAGGAACGTTTTCATATAAGGAAACATCTAAATTACTTTTCTAAGTCACTGGTTCTAGTGTTACATTCTTCTCCGAACTCAAATGCTTTGCCTTTCCTTTTTTTTACGTGAGGGTAATAAATGTAGGTACGTATGCCCGCTATACTCTCTTTATGAAATGAGAGGAGATATCCATCTACCCTCACTTGGGCTTCAAAAATCGCAGGGTAACTAAAACATTACAAACAACACTAACCATATCAGGTTTCTCCAAACTCAGTGCGCTATGCACACATTTATTTATTAGAGGATTCCGCGACGCCGATAACCGTTAACCGGGTAGTTTTCGGTTATTGGCATCGTGGTCATCGCGTCGTAGTTGAAATACATATATACATATGTTTTTTATTTTCCAATGCTTCCCGAACCATTCTTGCGTAGTGATGACATTCGGTAGATAGAACCTTCGGGTCGTGGATCTTGATCCACTGACCAGTTTTAGCATCAATCAAATGTTCAACAATTGCAGATTCTTGTGTCTGACGATTTTTTACAGCGCCAATGTGTTGATTGTTCCAAGTCCCAGCAGTGGGAACATTTATTTGGGTGTTATTGATATGCATACTTATATATTTAGCCATGTTATGCGACGAAAATTTAAAAGGGCAAGCAATGAAAGGTACTACAAACTATCTTGTAAAACAAAGGTTGAGAAATGCTGGTCTGTCATATTGAGAGTGACATTGGTTTGTTTACCTTTTATTCACATAGAATTGGAATGAGGTATATTTAAGTACATGTCTTAAGTGTCTTTGATTCACCGCTTTAGCACCCGTGAAAACTATAGTACCCAAACTGACAAACTTAACTTTACAGTCGGTAAAACGTTGTTTTTTTTGCGAGTGACGAACTACAATTGCTCGATATAGACTGGTCTACCGAAATCGTAGATCATTGCTATCCGGAAGGAGGGAAGAGACCTTGTCCAACAGTGTGATAATTTGGGCTAGTAATACTAATATTAATTATACATATTCCAAGAGCTGTTTTAAAGATATGTCCGTCCTTTAGCAATCTTCCAATGTTGTGCCTTTGACTATCTCCTGGTGCAGTGTGAGTTTGTAATACGCATATAATGTCAGACAAACAGATAAAATATACACGAAATACTAGTACTGGAAATATACAGTGAGATGCGTATTACCATAGATCGTGGAACCCAAGATGGGCCCTCTCAAACTTTAGGGCGCACGCAATCATGTCAACGTTGAGAAGAGTGAGCTCACTCTTTCCGTTTTAGTCGGTTGCAGGACGCTTATATCGATGCGTATTACTAGCTCACACTCGATCGTCCTCTCACTCAAACAAAAATGATCCAAAAACCACAACAATGTAAAACATTGATGTAGTCTATGACAGAGAACGATTTCTCTCTTACTCTCAAATAAGATCTCAGACTGTATTACCGAGGTTCCGATTCATCGAGGATTACCCACTCAACTAACATATTCCACAGTTTATACAGCTAGTGTTGCTAGTACGAACTGCGTGTAAATCCGCTGTGATCCGGCTGT
Source organism: Ectropis crepuscularia (assembly GCA_963693475.1). Taxonomy (NCBI): domain Eukaryota; kingdom Metazoa; phylum Arthropoda; class Insecta; order Lepidoptera; family Geometridae; genus Ectropis; species Ectropis crepuscularia. The sequence continues at coordinate 27,329,935 of OY856353.1, read as the reverse complement.
GACCGGGTCTGCTGATGGGCTGCTAGGACGAGGCACGATCCGGTAATGACGCCATTGATCTGTTGTTTACTCGGGATAAAAGGGAATTGAGGGAATCGATACCAGTATTCCGTAAATCGGCTAATGTGAAGCGACGACGCAATCTAAGATGGAAGAAACATATTATTTACTCGCAATTTGAAGGCAAATTACATTTCAATTTTATTGCAAATTTCAACCCAAAAATTCACTCTTCATAATTTTTTCTTCAATAAGTATCTTCTATCTTCTATCTATATACTATCTATCTTCAAAACTGTCGATTGATTAGAGACAAGAATACAAAATGGTCGAAAAACTTATTATATACTTAGTTAAATACTTTTTTAAGTATCAAATTTTAATTCAGTTCGTTCTTGATTCTCTTCTGTCTTTTCTTAAACAGGGAAAAACACATCAACGCAGAATACACGGGTGAAACTGCGGGGCACTGCCAGTTTTACATATAACCGATATATCATGGCAGAAGTTCACACAGAGCAAACTTATCAGCAATCCCATTTGCCCGCCTTGAGTTTACTTTCCAACTATCTCCAGTCGACGTCCTAATTTATCTTTAGAGACGGACAAACGTGTTGCTCAAATAACATATTTATTTAAATTCCTGTTCAAGATATTTTTATGTGACGTCCACTAATTATGAAAGGTTCCCCTGACGAGATGTCGCGAGCTCGTGAGATTGGGCTCAACTCCAGCCACTAATATGATGATGATATAATAAAAAAATATTGTTGATCATATTTACTATTTAGTAATTTTTTTTCTGTTCAGACGCTAATTGTATTGTCTATTTATAGCAAACCTGTCATATTAATTTGAATGGGAAATGTCATACTCTTCCATCCGGCCAATTTTCATAAAAAGGATACAAAGTTTTTGCTTCACTTATTAATAAATAGATCATTTTAATTGTTTGTGACAAGACATAAGTATTTTAAGCGCTATTTATTCCTCATTGTTTAAAAACATTTTAGAGTGAATAATGTTTATAAAATGTTTAAATACTTATAATATTTTAACTAACAAATTTGGCTCAACGACCCAAAGCGGGTTCTGGCCGCTGATACCAATAGACGCTCTGACTAGACTCATCTCTGTCTTGAGTCTTTTCCTGCCACGAGACACAGGCCTGAAGCACAGCCTGAAGCGTGTATGTCTCGTTCCACTTGGTCTTTTCAATACTTCAATGATACTTTTATTCGTCTGTGAAACTAGGATTAACAAAATTGTGTTGTTGTGTCAGAGACCAGAAAAACGTTCGCTAGTTTCCATCAATGTTTGGAATGGTTTCATCGGAACCAGGGACGTCATAACATGTTAAAAACGGAAAAAAAAACTATTCTTACCAGACCACATATCCAAAACCTTCTAAAGGCCGATTTACATCAGACGAGCGAATGGTCATTTTTATTTTTTTGTATGAACTATTGCTTTTAATATTAGTAATTATATGTTGAATAGATTGTAACTTTAATTCTATAATTCTTTAGATTTAAAAAACTGTTATTGATATTATAAATTAAGATGTTTCGAAAGTTTAATATTTGTGTAACAATTTTTAAATTTCGCATGCCTTTTAGGCTGAAATTGTGCAGCACCATACCATACTATTTTAAGAACTTATTTGTAACCACCATTTTTGGCGAATAAATTACTTTGACTTTGACTCCCCACTGTATCAAATTCATTTGGTGTAAACAAACGTAGAGCATTCTTTCGTTGTTTTGTTTGCGTTCGCAAAGATTCTATGGAATATATAATATTTATGCTAAGAACGATCTTTCGTTTACACTAAAAGATCGAGAAAGAATGCTCTTGTTGCCAGCTCTAGCTCTATGTTCGTTCAGTTTAAATCGGCCTTAAGGCAAAGGTTAGCTGTTGACTACGTGCTACTATGTGACTGTACAAGTAACGAATTTGGAGTAGCAAAGGGTCAATAATAGCTGGTCCCAAGGCGGTCTCGCAACAAGCATTCAATACCAACTTCTGTAATCGATAGGCGGAGTATTCTGATCATCCGTTGCTGAGCCAATTTCATTTGCCAACAACTTTTGCCGGAATTCAACTTCCTGGGGTGGAAACGGGACGTAACAGTTTTTTATAGAAATTAAATTAATTTTGAAGGGAAATTTATTTAAAAGATCTCAAATTAGTTAAAACTAAGTTTGTTGAATTTATTTACGTCACAAACACAAAAGTATTTTAACGATTTTATACTGGAACCCACCCTAGGAAAAACTGTATCGATAAATAGCATAGACATACACAAATCATAATTTCAAAAACGTTTGAAACATGTTTGAGTAATTCATAATGAAGGTAAGGCATTGGTAATAAGCAATGATTCGGATTCTCCTTAATCAAATACAGAAAAGAAATGACAGGGTATGGAAATAACACATTTTACATCTCTGGGTGACCAGCGCAGTGCAATGTGCAATAGATAATGATTTGGACTGTTCCTGTTGCAATAGCTGCGTGACACTGCTGTTATGGGCAAGCGTAATATAGACCATCAGGAGCACGTCTTGTTCGTCTCGACACTTTAATTTAGACAAAAAAATGGTTGTCTGTAAAGTCGGTTTACTGACGATAGTTAACGTGACAACGTCTAGTATTTGTGTTAAGCGCCATCTAAGTAAAACATTCTGAAGCTTTTTGAAAAGCTGTTCAAAGCGCCATCTCTGGGTACATCATTGTACTAGCACAAGTTCTTAACTTCATATCGTCGCTTTTCTAAAACATGGACAGACTCCTTGAACGTAATACACATTTCACTCACTAGATGGTGCGAAAAGTAATAAGGCGAGGTAACGGCGGTAACGTTACATGACGTCATGTTTTGCGGGCGTGCAGCAGGCTTCACCGAATTATAAGACGTTATCACGTCAAAAAAATGCTGACTGCGCGACATACGAGATCGTAGAAACGTTTATACGATACAAATAATACAATTATATCGATAAGATCCCATCCCTAACGGCCGCGCCCGGCCGGCCCGGCCGCATCCGGTGCCGCTCCCAACTTATCTCCAACACTTCAAATGCTCAACTCCGCCAACTCTCTTCATATTCAGATATTCCCGGCCGGAGTTCACATACTTCGCACACGTGGACTTTGTCGTCAGCAAAATGAAAGATTTTTGAAGTTACTCTCCTTTTGGTGTGTTAGGGAAAAATTATGAGTGTTTTTTTTTCCGACATTCAATAACTTAATTCTAACTATGTAAGTAACAATGATTAATAATAAATAGTTACGAACCTCTTGTAAAGGTGCGCTTATACGGGCGACTAAAATTGCTCAATTCCAGTCAATACTCGTTAACTATGACGTCACGACAACATCAAGCAATTTACGGCAACGGCAACAAGCATCAATACTGCGCAATAAAATATTGAGCGATATCGCGCAACTTCATCAACTAGGCAATACTGTCCTACACGAGGATTTCAGTATTCGCTCGCTATGGACGACATTGTTCTTGCTGCGGCGGCTTGTAGCGCCACCCGACCTCTCGCTCTCCCTGCGGAAGCAAGACGGCAAACCGCAAAACAAACAAGTGCGAATGAGATATATACAAAAATTGCTAGGAATTTCCAAGCCCATTGGATATTCGTCAATTCGTATCGGTGACATTGAGCGATATGAAATATCTGGAGCAATTAGAAGCAATATCGCCGAAATAATTGTCGAAATTTATTGAAATTGCGTTTAATTGCTTCATTAATTGCGCCAGATCGGTCCATTCGTGTAAGCGCACCTTATTGTATTGTTGACATTTTATAGATTTTGACATTTTTCTTAAAAAAGTTATTGACCTATGCCTACTGAATTTTAGATATAATTTTTAAGTATTTTGTCTGTATACCTTACCTGGTGTAAATTAGAGATCATTTATTTATTCAAGACCTATATTGTACAATTATACCTAATTTTACAGACCAATAAAGAATTGGATTTCTTTACGACGCGCGCTCACCGTCACGACAAACCGACCGACCGACCTGAAGCTAGCTAGTCAACCTGTTAGTAAACATTATTAACTTCAGGACGTCTACTCTCTTTCTATGAAAACGTAAATTCGAAATAAACTCCCGACTTTCCAACTCCGATTCTACTTCGATCCGTCGTTTTATCCGTTTAAATGTTCTATGCCTACTGTAATTAGAGTTTAAGGTCGATTTAAACTGAACGAACATAGAGCTAGAGCTGGAACAAGAGCATTCTTTCTCGATCTTTTAGTGTAAACGAAAGATCGTTCTTAGCGTTTTCCAATATTATATATTCCATAGAATCTTTGCGAACGCAAACAAAACAACGAAAGAATGCTCTACGTTTGTTTACACCAAATGAATTTGATACAGTGGGGATAGAATGAGCATTCGCTCGTCTGATGTAAATCGGCCTTTAGAATATTTAAACGTCAAACAACGTTCTATAGAACATAGAACGAAACGAAGTAGAACGAGAGTAGGAAAGTCGCGAGTTTTTTTTCGAAATATTTGTCTTTGTAGAAAGAGTAGACGTCCAGGTTCGGATCGTGTCGAACGAAGAGCGGTCACGCGCGAGTATTCCCTAACTCTATATTACTCGTTAACGTAATTTTCTGCGAAAAACATAAAATTGGCAGTCATATGTAGGTACTGCCGATAGAAGTGAAAACTTATAACTCAGAAATTGATAGCTTACCTTGGAAACTACACGGGTGTAACCGGAGGGTGTGGCCCCGCCATCTTGGCATGGCCATCTAGAAATGCGTCAGCATTTCCCAATGGCTGATGCGTTTCTAGATGGCCATGCCGTGATAGCCTGTCCACGCCCTTCAGCATTTCCTATTGGCTGACGTATTTTTAGATGGCCAATAGCCTTGGTCCCGAGTTCACCCGAAGCTTTCTTATCATACCTGAGCGTGACGAATGAATTCAATTCACAGCCCACGACAAATCTGTCTAGGCGCGCCTAAAGAAGTTTTCACTTCAAAAACCGACTTCAATTTAAATGAAATTCAGACACTTGATTTGACTAAATCGTTTATATAAATGTTAGCAAATTTTAGTTTTTGTTAATATTTCAAAAATCTTGAACATTTATTCCCAACTAGCGGAGCTATCGCGTAATATTATTATTGTTATATTTTATATTGGTCTACATTGTCCCAAAGTTGAGCAAATGCCTTTTCTTCCCTCCCTCCATTGGCATCTATCGAGACCTATAATAATTGGTCAAAATGTCAATAAGTGGGTCGTGGCGGTTAAGCTCATCTTTCCACCTCAGCATATTTATATCCAAAAAAATATATGAGTACAGCCGAATTGAGAACTCCTCCATTTTTGAAGTCGGTAAGAAATAAAGTTCACTGTTTTTATACTTCTCCGTTAAGTCACCCAATTCCAAAATTTCTTGTGAAAAAATATTCCTAAGTCCTATGAGAAGATCGTTAAAATGCTTTTTATAATAAGCTTTAGACAGTTTCATAAGAAAACTTGGCACATAATAATGTTACCTTTTCAGCTTTGTTCCTTTGAAGAGCCTTTAACTCGCGTAAGGAATTTGCTGAGAGAATTTTCGTAGGTGAAAACTTTTAAGACTCTCATTTGCGAGATTTGAGTTGTAAAAGTCTTTCTCGAAGTGAGAGAAAAAAGGAATTAAAATACAAAGATATAAAATAATAAAATATTGGTGGACAATTCACACACAACACCATCTGACCCCAAACTAAGCAAAGCTTGTATGATGGCGGCCAGATAGCTGATATAATAGTTATTAAATACATACTTATTATACATATAAACACCCAGACACAGTGCAAACATTTGAATTCATCACACAAATATTTGCACTGGGTGGGGATCGAACCCACGACCCTCGGCTTCGCAGGCAGAGTTACTACCAACTAAGCTACAAGGGCAGTCGATATAAGTTATTTGACATTTCGGTGCGACGAGCGCAGTGCAGTGCTAGCCAGTGATTTGTATTCTTCATATTCAAACAGCTTGTTGGCAACGATCTCAATACAAAGATGTGCCCTCACAAACTTCAGGGCGCACGGAATCATGTTATCGTTGGGACGAGTGAGCTCTTTCCGTTCTAGTCGGTTGCAGGAAGCGGTGGACGCCGGATATCTCGCCGCTAGCGATTCTAGATGTCAAGTAGATTGGTTGTTTGTAAACACGCAGACGCAGTTTATTACCAATTTCAATGTGCTCAGGGCACATCTATTGGTTTATTTCGATGCTTGTTGGCACTGTGGGGGTGACAAGTCCTTTAGGATAAGGCTTAAATATCTGGCTCGTCGCATTTCTCTGTGCTTAAGTATCGTACCAAAAGGCTCATAGGTAACGACATCTTGTTCGAAAAAGAATTTAAAGTGTTGAACGTCGGCGTCGCCGCAAAACCGCTAGCTTATCAGTTTGTCGTCGGATACACTTCGAAGAATGTGCAACTGATGTATATGATCTAATTTCGTCGTGCCCCTTTTTTTAGAACAAGCTGAATGCTCGAATGCTAGAAGCGACATCGTTTCGTGATTGACTTTCCAAAGGCTCGAATGAAGGGGTTTGACTCTACTTTTGTTAAAATAACGTCTAGGCTGTGGAATGCGCTGCCTGATTCGTTGTTTACCGATAATATGAATCCTGGTGGTGGTAGTGGCTGGTGAACTTCGAATCACGAGTAAATCGGTTTCTTCTATGTAAGCACGCGCCATCATAGACCGTATCGGGCCAGATCGCGGTCAAGTGTAAACCTATATTAGTTAAAAAAATCTGCATCAAAAATGGGAGTTAAAACTGGGATTGCCGTAAAAAGTGAAAACCTGGAACTTAGAACTTTCACAAAACAGTGTAACGTCCCGCTTCGCTGCTGCTCCATCGCCGCTCAGACACTATACCGCTACATTGGCAAGTCAGTGATGTGAACTGATAAGATTTTCATCAACTAAAAAAAATCAAATTTCCAAAAGAAGTTTCCAATTCAAGTAATCGAACCCACTACCTATGGCTTCGCAGGTCGACTGTACACTAAAGTACTAAGTCAGTCTCAGTACACATTGTATTCCTACTTTCAATCTTCTCTCATCAAACGTAACAATGCATATTTCCATCTTCCCCGCAGCAAATCCTCAGTTTCCCAGCATGGCAACACTGCCTCAAAATAATTCACCGGCCGAACCGAAGACGTATAAAGATAAGTAATGCTACGAAACTTGGAATCGTCCGCAGGGGATGAAGGGAATGCCGGGTCCGGCAGAACAGATGTACTTAACGAACTGAGCGATGACAACTGTTACTGATTTAACTAACTTCGTTTCAAGCCATCACGATGTTGCATGTTTATGAATTTTTTAATTGTATTTGATACTTCTTTTGCACCGTTACAGAAAAAGCCATCAGAGTACACTTTTACGTCGTAAAGCGTCACTGCTCGCTATGTTATGCGAGTATGCCACGAAGCTACTATAGCACTTGACAGAATGCTTGCATTCGGTATGTATTTGTATGTATGAATGAGACAGATAGTTCGATCTTAGCTAAGGCTTAGTTCGATTTTCTTTTCAGGCTTAGGTTAGGTTTAGGTACCCCCACCTAGCGGTTCCGCGCTAGCCCAAAAGTTGTAGAGGCACTCACCGCCAGCTACTACAGGTCCGGTCTAAAAAAATCTTGTATGTTCGGCGTATGACATAAGTTCTGCATACCCCAAAATGATTCCCAGGCCCCCCTCGCGCCAGGGTCGGAGGTCAGAAGGACCTGTTGCTTAACTGCCTACCGTGGTGTCAGCCCCGACCATCGATATAAACCAATGGATCTGCCCTGAGTACCTAGAAATTAATAATAAGCTGCGTCTGATCGTATAGTAAGTGGTTTACAAACAACTCATCTAATTGACCCTTAGAATTGCTAGCGACAAGATTTGCTGTGCTTCTACTTATTTTGGTTGTTGACAACGAATAGTGATAGGTAAAAACGTCCGGCGTCCACCGCTTCCTGCAACCGACTAGAACGGAAAGAGTGCGCTCTCCCCAACGATAACATGATTTCGTGCGCCCTGAAGTTTGGGAGGGCACATCTTTGTATTGTGATCGTTGGCCCCGACTCCGAGGCTGGCAATAACGGGGCAGTTCTGTAAAGTGACCTCGTTTATCCTGATAGCCACCCGACCTTACCTTAGTTGTCTCAACTAAGGTAAGGTGAGATAGTGGAGGTGTTCAAATGTGCTTCCTACTGAAGCGGCCGTATGTCAAACATTAACAATAACAATCTAGACCGTAAATAGATCTCATCTAGATATAGACTACAGGCCAGTGAACAAAATTTACGTAGTAAATGAACCACCAGGAGACCTATGTAGGATGATAGAAGGGTATAAAGTATAAAGTAATAAGATTCAGCACTATGCCGTCACTTGTAAGCTGTCCAACTGAGTACAGTCGAAGAGTGGGGGTCGCAACCCTCGATCATTTCTCCGTGTCGCATGATTTTTGTACGGCGTTGCAGAATAATAGATTAGAAGAGGTATTGAAACTATAAACATTATAAATTTTTAGTTTTTATAATTAGTTTGTCGAAAAAATTCGTATTTTTCCGACGATTTACAGATTAAATTTGGGTATGTGATTATGTACGGCATTGGTTCCATACAGTTTCAATACCTCTCCTGATCCATTATTTCGCAATGCCGTACAAAAATCATGCGACAAGGAGAAATTATCGAGGGTTGCAAACCCCCCCTCTTCGACTATACTCAGTTGGACAGCTTACAAGTGACGGCATAGTGCTGAATCTTATTACTTTATACCCTTCTATTATCCTACTTAGGTCTCCTGGTGGTTCATTTACTACATACATTTTTTAGTTCACGGGCCTGTAGTCTAATACTCAACCTATGGCCCGCCAGGCCTTTGTTACTGGCCCATATGAAATAACAAATTTACTGCAAACCATTTTAAATTTCGCGCCCATCAGAGAATGGAAGGACTGAATGGAATGGATTGTTAAAACTTCTTTTTTCATTGATAAATAATAAATAAATATTTTTCACAAACAGCACTACCTAGCCACAAACTAAACAAAGCTTGTACCATTGAAGTCAGATAGCTGATATAATACTTACCTACATATTTGTAAATAAATACTTATTACACATAGAAGTCCTAAAGCTTCTAACCCATAGAAACACCCAAAGTAACTACATCGTTAACTTGGAATTACGTCAATAATAGTAATTTCAACACCATGACTGAAACGTGTTTGTGGCCCCTATAAAAAACATTGAGCATGGCTGATCTAGAGGTATACCTCTACACATATAATTAAAATTCTCATTGCAAACATAACAGGGCTTGAACATCCTGATTATCTGTAGACCTTCATTGGTCTATGGATAATTCAGGTGTGCTTAGTGTAAGTAGTTGTTAGGTATGTAGCGTAGTGTAGTTCTCATTGTATTTTAGTTTTGTTAATAAAGGCTCTGCCCACAGTAAAAAAAAACATAACAGTTGTCGTAGAAGAAATAGCAGGTGGTCATTAGGATATGAGGAGATCTCCATCTATCCTCATTTGGCGTTCTAAAATCGCAAGGTTGCCGCCACGACACAACACTGACCGTACCACACCTTTGCCAGTTATTCTACCGCCAAGCAGTAATGTTTCCAGTGAAATTACAAGGCTTAGAGATATAACATCTTAGATCTCTGGGTGACGAGCGCAGTGCAGTGCTAGGTAATGATATGGACTCTTCGTGTTCCAATAGCTGCGTGCCACTGTGCTGTTATGTGGCAAGCATGTTGCTTACCATCAGGCAAATGTCATGCTCGTCTCGTCATTCTTAGTTTAAAAAAAAATAATGACCAGGTTTTTCCGAACTCACTCCGCGATGCATTTATTTATTTATATGCCCGCGAAGTTCCTTTCCTTTTCGAATACAATCCCTCATTCTCTGAGGGATACCCCAAGCATAGCTCTTTCCTAGCTATCCTTGGGGTTTCTCTGAGGGATTGTATTCGTAATGAGATAATCCGTCAGAGAACTAAACCACCGCTGGGTTCTGGAGTGGAGACCGCGAATAGGCAAACGTCTATTGTCAATCTGTACGATAATAATTATAGTTCAATCGAATTTCCAGTATAAACTAAAAATGTACATACGCTGTGTATGCTCGTTTTTTTTTTTTATTGACGTGTAAATTGTACATCGTCATAGCCCAATCCTCGGCTTTACGTTTCCTACTGCCACCAGCTGCCTTTCGTAAATCGTCACTCAATATACTCTTAGGGCGTCCTAAAAGTCAAAGTTTTTTATTTATAAACTAGCAGTGGCCCGCGGTTTTACCCGCGTAGTTCCCGTTCCCGTCGTTCCCGGTGACAGTTGGAAACGTTAACCCGAGGATTGGGCTGAGTGGCGTATTATTGGTGACGCCTATGTCCAGTATTGGACCGAGGATGATTATGATGATAATGCAAATTTAAAATTTCTTATCTGCTGTTCCAGACTATAATCTAACTGTCTGCTAATTTCAACCCGATCCGTTCATACGTTCCAACGTGATTGAGCAACAACCATCCAAACTTTGACATTTATAAAATTAGTAAGTTTTTTTCATTGTAAAGCAGCCTACTTTCTCTCAGTATTTGTGAAAAGGCTTCCTTTAAAATAAAACAACACATCAAAGAGACTATTAACACTCCGACCGGCCATAAAAGTCCGACCTTGGTGACCCAGACCTGTTGCTGGCAACAACGCCGCCGGCGGCAGATCTAGGTATCAGATTAGGATGTTTTATTATGCTAGTACACCCTCATAAAACATGCTATTCAGGGGTTGTTCTGATGGCTTGTTTTTAGGGTTCTGTAAGCAACGAGTAATAAAAAATATGTGTGTAGAGAAAGACCGCACGCCAGAAATAAAAGCTTCATTATTTATTATGTAGATTGTTGCGGATCGCATTAGTAGAAAAAATGAGAAACAAGCCAGATTTTTTTTAGATAAACTCTATACTAATCAAAACATAGCGACAGAGCAGTGAAGAGCAGATGACTGTATCTTTCTCGCTCGGGCACACTCGGGGGTCCCGAGTTTACCCGTCTAGCCTTTCGTTACGGTTCAGTCTCACTTACAGACTAAGAAAAAAATACTCTAGTCTCTTTAACTGTCCTACACACAAAGTTAACGGTCATAAACATAAATCATCTTAAATCGATGTATTTAAATCGATGAAATATCGATGATTAAATCGATTGATCGGTGATGACGATGGATGAGTACAGTGCTAGCGATTTGATTTGGTAGCTTCACGTTCAAATAACTGTTATGGCAATGTGCTGTTATGTGGCAGGCGTGTTGCTTACCATCAGGCACATGTCCCGCTCGTCCGGTAATTTTACACTTTAAGAAAATATCGTGAAAAGCTTTTAAGCCGCGGGTTACACGGCGTGGCACAGCTAGCCTATACTAATATTATAAAGCTGAAGGGTTTTTTTGTTTCGCTAATCTAAGTAACCACTGGACCGATTTCTAAAATTCTTTTACCGTTGGATACTTACGTGATTCCTGCGTAGGCTAGATAGGCTATACATATATTACGCACCACGGGCAAAGCTGGGCGTACCGCTAGTCATAAAGGCGTGATGTTTCATTTATTTCAGATAGCAGCCCCGAAATACACGAAACCAGAATATTCCATTCGTCAATTTTTACGACAATACGAAACTGAAGCTTTAACTCTATTATTTCGAGAGAATTCAAATTATTAACCGCGATCGTAAAAGACAGATGTAAATGAGAAGTTAAACCTATTACTTATGAAATCGTCTACCATCGGGCCCCGTGACGACACTGGGGGAAGTTATTGGGGATATAAAGTAAGCCCCGTACTGCGCCTCCCAGCCTGCCGTTATTCCGTAAGCTAGGAAAGACGCAATACGGAAACCTGAATCTTTGGTTTACATTAAAAGGCATAATTGGGTTTATTTTACTACTTTGTATTGTTTTATTTCTTCATTTAATGCAAAATAAATAAATTTACACATAACACAATCATTTCATTTTCTCAGAAAAATGAATACTGATTGTAATTTAAAATAATTAAACTCAAAACCTCTGAACTACCAAACAAAGATAAGATAAGATATTATTTATTATTACAAAATATACACAATTACCATTATAATACAATAATAAATGCTATATTTGTAACTCGTCAGTCTGAATACATTTTAAACTTAATATACATATCTTAGAAAGAAAGAACCATCAACATCGATCCATAAAACTAGCGGATTTATCGCGTAACATACACACAATAAAAAAACATACAACCGAATTGAGAACCTCCTCCTTTCTTTGAAGTCGGTTAAAAACTTCGAAATTCCACCTCAGCCAATGAAGAGCTACTGACTTAGTGAAATGCTTTTGAATACAGCTCATTTACCCTTAAATTATTTAAGAAAATCCGATTTTTCGGAACTGCATCCTAAAATTGTGTTGCCCTCATTAACGGGTATATTGTCCCGGGTTCTAAGGGTATATTGTAACCGCTTTTTGCCCCGAGCTTTCCTGCCTTGTCCCCGAGTTTAAAGCGGTATATTACGCCTTCTTGTCTTCCTCTCCCAGCCTGTAAAAGACTTCCGAAATAGACCGGAGCAAAACATTGACAGAGAAGCAATTTCATTTAAATTCAAAAACGCTAATACTTTAGACTTAAATGACTCGAAGAGACCACCTCTTGGCTGCTAAGGATCTAGTATTACATCATCACACATAGTATTAGCACAGTCTATTAAATAATACAGTCGTTCGACGAAGCCGTCTAGACGGGGCAATCGTGCGGGGCGTGCGGGGTGAGACGCGAGAAGCGCGCTCCTGCATTGCCTACATTACAATGTTAGTATTGCAGGAGTGCGGCTCAGGGCTAACGTCTTCCGTATGTTTTAATTTTATTTTGGTGCCACGTTTTTAAAATTGCGACAACCCTACCCGTGTCTAGACATTATCGGTGTTTCTCCCAAGATCAAAGGCGATGAACTACTGGTAGTATTTCTGGCTCATTCGCATAATATCAGATTCTCTATCTGTGGTATTAGTTTTTAGTAATAAGTTGTCAGTCAACCTCCCGCAATTAAAATCCTAGAACTTAGGGCAAGAAAGAATTTAGAAAAAAATTAGGGCTAAATATCTCTTTTGTTTCGCGTTTCTGCAGTATTATACAGTATTCCATATCTAAGTAGAGATTGTTTATTTTTTTTATAATGTGTGTTGTTTTCTTTCGAACTGAATTTCTGGACATAGAATATTGTAGAGCAGTTTTTTCTTTCTCAGATCTGTGTTTCGTACATAGTATATTGTAGAGCAGTTTTTTTTTCTCAGATCTGTGTTTCTGTACATAGAATATTGCAGGGCAGTAATGAACGAGAGCCGGTGTTTAATGGGCGCGAGGTAATGACGAGACGTCCGCGCGGCGCGCGAGTCGAACCATGAATGTGAGAGATTTGCCCAAATTGCCCATCGCACGAATTGAGGGTATTTGAATAAAAAGCTTTTTATTGCTCGCGATAAATGACAGCGCTCTGTCTGCGGCCTATTCTACTGTAATGTTCATTAAGGTCTTTTATATTCGTTCCAGCATCTTTTCAGTCTGATTTGCTGCTCTGTTTAAATAACTGTTTTGTTGTTTTACCCGCTCCCACTAAATAAATCTGAGCAATGTTACAAGAACTTACTTAACTTAATTTTCTTTCGTGGAGTTTATTAGACATATTTTTTGTTCTACACGAGTTTGAATTTTTTAAGGATCGAGTAAGACATTCGCTTCAGGCTATAAACGTAAAGTATTTGCTTTAGATCTCCAATCACTGGCAAGCGTTGCTCTGCGCTTGTTACCCGGAAATATAAGATAATTTATCTCCTTAAATGATTTTTCAGTGTTCCCAAGTGCTAAACACTTGTTTATAAATACTTATTTCTATTTTTATCTATTAGATTCATTTTATTGAAATACTTTTACACTACCTAGGTACATTTAACTATGGAAGTTCTGTCTTTAATTACAGAACATCAACAGATATTATGCATGAGATTTGGACACACTATTGAACAGAAAATGGTGATGGTAAACTGTTACATCTACACTTGAATACTTAGAGGTGAAGGCAGGATTAGAACCTATGACCAAACCACTTTAAAATGAGACGTTCGAGCCACTAAGCCACCACGCCTGCTACTCTTCATGACCCCACGGAAAACTTAAATTCCTTTCTTAAACGCAAAACTTAGCACTAAAACCGTTATCAAAATACACGACCTAAGATTTGAATTTCAATGGGGCAAAGTCTGACAAAAGATAGATAATCTTCGAGGGAAAGTTGTTCGGCAGTAGACCTAGTTGGGAACAAAACAAGTAAGCAGAGGAGATAAGCGCGCACTTACCCGCGCCTACCCGCGCGCCGCTCGGCGCGGTGGCCGCGTCGGGAACTACTCCCAACTACCGTCAGACAAACAATATCTTAGAAAAAGAAAAACATATCTGAAAAGATCTAATTGCTATATAAGCTAATTATTGCTGCTTAATACTGCACTCCCCAGCGGTTATCGGTTCTGCGAGCTATATGGCCTGCCCATTGCCACTTCAACTTTTAGAGCTAATTTTAACAGCTATGTCGGTGAACTTCGTTCTTCTGCGGATTTCCTCGTTCGGATTTTGTCACGCTATGAAATTCCGAGCATAGCTCTCTCCGTTGCCCGTTGCGCAACTTTGTGCTTGTATATCATGCCAATAGTTAGCGACCACGTCTCAGTGACATATGTCATCACTGGCAACACACACTGATTGTAAACTTTCGTCGGCTGAAGAACTAGTATCCATGGCCTAAAATAAATCTAAAAAGAAGTAAACTTTCGTCTCGCTCGTTTAACTCGTTTTCGCTGGGAAGTAAAGGTTTTTAAAGGATAATAATATGATATTGTTTTGCTGTCGCTCCCTAGCGCCCAAACAGCGAGTAGAGACAATAGGCGAGTCCGGGGACCGTTGTATGTCAGCCCCACTTGTCCCGGACTGACAGACTTACTTACATATCCATACATATCTGCATGTACGTACTTGGCTATCGAAGTACCTGGTGGGGACGACGATGTTTTGCAAAATTAACAACCAGCGGCCATCTTGACTTGGACTGGGGGTCTATAGCCTAACAAGTTCATTAGATTAAATATTTCACTTTAATTTTGGTGGCTGCCATTTTAGACTTGAAATTTGTCATAGTGTAGTATTCTACTAGTCAACCCCTTTCATTTGATACTATTTTTGAAAGAATTGTGAAAAAATATTCGGTTGCCATTTTGTGGTCTCGAAGAAGTGGCACCGTTTCATGGTTGATATTCCAAAGACACGAACGAAGAGGTTTGACTCGACTTTTGTGATAGGAACGTCTAGGCTGTGGAATGAGTTGCCTGAGTGGGTTTTCCCCGAGAGTGAATCGGTTTCTTCTATGTAAACACGCCCCATCGTAGACCGCATCGTCGCTTCACATCATGCGAGATGGTGGTCAAGTGTTAACCTGTAAAAGTTAAAAAAAGGAAACCCCGAAAATAACATCTGCTAATGGTATACTACAAGCAAACATAATCCTGTACAGGTACACTAGTGCTGTAAAGTTGCCAGATGTAGCAGCCTGCCAAAAACCAGCTGTACACCTGGTAAACACATTCCAGCTGTCAGCGGCGGCTTACCTCCAGATCTTAATACCAGATTAAGCTGAAATTCATATTTAAATAGGATATCGTTAGCGTACCCCTGGCATCGCGCCAGCCAGTGGCGGTTCAGTGCCCGACGGTATCAACAGACTGGTGGAAAAGTTTGTGTGTGTTTTTGTTCATTCAACTTTTATATGAAAAATATTTAACCAATATAGGGAACCTATTTTAACAAGAGAAAAAAGGAGATGTTTAATGAGTCTGAACCTTTTTTTATTGACTACCTGCTCGCAGTGTAACCCGCAGATTATTGGAACTATTGATTTTTTATGAAATTAAAGTAGCCTAAATTACTCTTTATGGCATCAGCATAAGTGCCAGAGGAAATCTTGTTAGAATCGGTCCCACCGTTTCAGAGATAAGCCGGAAGAAGCAGAAGATTTTTTTTTTCTAAGTACCATTTGTACTCTTAAATAGGTACGTGAAGCAAAAACTTTGTATTCAAAAACGAAAATTGCGCTGACAGAGTATGAAATTTTGCAAACCAACAGAGAAGCGCAAAATGCTAATATTTTTTTAATTATGCATAAAAACACATCAATAACTTTTTGCCTAACAGAGAGTTCTAGATGTATTTTAGTAGAAATATACATTGGTACTGCATTTCGTATTTTTTTGTTGTAATACATGCTTCATCTTCTACCTTATCGTAGCCAACCAAAAGGTGGCCTGGTGGTCACACCCAGTGTTAGCCGCATTAAAACTAATGTTCTATAGTAGAACACGAGCCTTAAACAATACAGCCTTTGTGAAACGGCGAGAGAAGTCACGGGACGCAGCTAACTGCTAAATGTGGAGTGGTTTTGACTAGTATTGCTGTATTTATGGTAGTTTTTGATTTAGTATTTGTGCGTTTTATTCAAAAATACAGAAATGCATCTCTTTTAGAACGCTGAACTGATTTCGAGTTTTATTCAAATACATTTTTAAGACTTTTGGAATATTTGTGTTTTTTTGGTTTGACCGAAAATATGCAGTGTTCTTTTTGACCAACTTTAAAATAGGAGGAGATTCTCAATTCGACTGTATTTATATTTTTACCCGACTGAGCGACGCAAAGGAGTGGTAATGTGTTTAACAGTCTATGTATGTATGTTTGTATGTTCCTTTGAAGCACTATACAGACCAAACGCCTGGGCCGATTTTTATGATTCACACGTCAATCGATTCCTCTTAATC
This sequence comes from Ectropis crepuscularia, assembly GCA_963693475.1. Taxonomy (NCBI): domain Eukaryota; kingdom Metazoa; phylum Arthropoda; class Insecta; order Lepidoptera; family Geometridae; genus Ectropis; species Ectropis crepuscularia. Next base: position 27,312,977 of record OY856353.1, on the reverse strand, counting down.
TGGCGAGTGACACTAAAGACATGACATTAGCGTAAGTCCAATATGGCGGATTCAGGACGCCATATTGTCCAAATTAAAAAAAATTAAATCACCAAAATATGTCAAGAGGGGTATCGTTGAATAGATATTTAAAAATAATGTTTAGCTTTCTCTCAATGTTTTTCGATTTGACTGACCGTTTAGGATGTATATCGATTTAAAGTTGAGTAACAACTATTCTCACATTTATAGGTTTTTAGGTAGCAGAAAACTTCGTGTAACTAACTGTACGTGTGAATGTGGATGGACATTATATACTAATGTATCTAGTAGGCATCGATATAAATCAATAGATGTTCCCTGAGCACCTTGAAATTGGTAATAAACTGCGTCTTTGTATGTATCGTAAGTGGTTTACAAACAACCAATCTACTTGACCCCTATAATCGCTAGCGGCGAGATTTGCTGTGGTTCTACTTGTTTTGGTTGTTGACACCGAATAATGATAGGTAAAAACGTCCGGCGTCCACCGCGTCCTGCAACCGACTAGAACGGAAAGAGTGAGCTCACTCTTCCCAACGTTGAGATGATTGCGTGCGCCGTGAAGTTTGGGATGGGGCCCATCTTGGGTTTTACGATCTATGCTAGTAGGTATATTGGACTACCTTTTTTTCGTACGTGCAGGAAATGTATTTACGCATACCCTACTGCCCCGCCCGGGAGACAGCCGGGTTATGTTGCACTCTATATCATGTATGGATATGGTGCCCCTATCTACTAATAAACCTCCATGGGGTTTCAACTCTGCCGCTGATAGTGGGAACACGGAACCGCTCTCGGATTGCTCCGCCTCGGTCGCCCATCTCCAACTTCAAACGATTTAGTAGGTACTCAACGTCAATCGAAAACCTATACTAACACAAAACTATACTTAAATATGAATTACATGCAGTAGAAAATCCTACTTAATATATCAGTAGAAACGAAGACATTTGGTCAATAACCAAAAGATGCATATTATTATGTTGAGCATATTAACATTCACAACATTGTTCATAATTAAAAATTTTAAAATAAAAAAATATAATTTAAAAACTCAAAAACCCGACTGCGTAAAAAGTGAACCTAACTACGTACTCGCATACCTACTAAAAAAACTGAAAAGAATAAAACAAGCATTTAGATTTCTGGTGGTCTAGAATTCTATAATACATATGTTATTGAATTAATACTATTGAAATACATAAAATATATTCTAATAAAAGAACATTACAACTGAACAGTCGGGATCCATTGAACAATTAGATTGTATGTCGAATCCATTGAACAATTGAAAATGTCGAATAATAATGGATCCCGACTCTTCAGTTGTTATGTTCTTTTATTAGAATATATTTTATATATTTCAAAAGTATTAATTCAATAACATATGTATTATAGAATTCTAGACCACCAGAAATCAAATGCTGGTTTTATTCTTTTCAGTTTTTAGTAGGTATGCGAGTACGTAGTTTGGTTCACTTTTTACGCAGTCGGGTTTTTGAGTTTTTAAATTATATTTTTTTATTAATATTTTAGTGAACATTGTACCTAACTTTACCACCAAAAATTCCCACTGCTCGGACTCGGGGCCCTCTCGCAAGGAGAGAGTCAAGTCCATAATCCACCACGCCGGTCCAGTGCGAGTTAGCGCATGACGCATGACCTAGAAAGGTTACAGGAACATGTCGGTTTCCTCACGATGTTTTCCTTCGCCATTTTTAAGTTCAGTTTTAAGCGACATTGCCCACATGAATTCGAAAGACGAAAGAATGGTATTTGAACCAGGGGTTCCGGATATGCGGTTGCCGTTCTCCCGACTATACCAGCCGTAATTAGTGAAAAGCAAAACGCACCAATACTATAAAATAGACGGAAAATTTAACTTCACAGTTAACATAGTATATCATATGTAAAGAGAGTTCGTATTTCCTTGGCTCTTCGCCAAGGTTCCGCACGGTTCACTACGTCTGCCATGAACAGGCCGCTAATCGGCTTATAGTGATTCCATTACATCCGCCACAGACGGCGCGGTGCATAATAACCCTACTGAAAAGAGAGGCCTAGATCGAAGCACGTATGCGATGGAATGAGAGGGCAATATCGTTTTAAAAAGTCTCGACTGAGGTCGTTGGAGCTAGGGTAAAGAAGAAATTATGATTTTACTGGTATTTTGCAGTGGTACACCTCTTTACAGTGTCTGCCTGGGGAAGTCGACAGCTTTGCCAATTATTCTATCGCCAAGCAGTAATTTGTTCCGCTTTGAAGGGCAATGTTTCCAGAGTACAGGACATAGAGATTAAAGCATTTTAAATATATTGGTGACGAGCGCAGTGTAGTGCTAGGTAGTGAAAGTTCTGTTTACTTTTATTTTACTTTTAGATTTTTTTGAGGTTTTCATTATTTAATGAAGTCGACTTTGTCAGTACTTTTAACAAATGAAACCTTTTGACCCATAGTCTGTTTATTTTTTTCCTGCTAAGCTATCACATAGCCTCTTACTTACCCAATATTGATTCCTTTTTTCTTATTTTCGTGGTGACACTTACCTGAAAAATTAAAAGATATGTTTAATTCAATAATTTATAATAAACATACTCCTCCCAGAACACAAGTCGCCCCAGACAACTAGATCTAGAGTGTGGGTCCAGGTCACACTAACACTATACTCGTATGTAGATAATTAATTTCTTAATATCTTAAAGGCAAAGTCAAAGAACTTTATTCATAAATGTACAATTTACACGTCAATAAATAAAAAATAAAAACAAAAGAAAGAGCATACAAATTGTACACATTTTCAAAGTTTGAAATGACTACTTTAGTGTATTAAAATAATTATTGTACAGAAAACTGTCAAGCATTATATGAGTATAATATGTTATTGCATATTATTGTGTCTTATTGCATACTTTATCTATTACATTTTGGGAAATGTGGAACACTCCAGCTGAGTCTGTGCATTCACTATTAGGAGCAGTCGCAGCCTCAAATTTTAGAGGTGGTCATCAATAATATTACAATATGTCGAGTAAAATAGACTTTACTAGTAGCACCATGCAAGTTTACCCGCGTAGTTGCCGTTCCAGCTGTTTTTCGCGATAAAAAATAGACTATGAACTTACCAAGTAAGTATTCGATATTTTCTAAATTTTCAGATTTTTCAATTTAGCGTAAAGAAATTTGGAGGGACTGCGACTGTCCACTATTGAAGCGTGCTCCATCCCAGGCCGCAGTAATGTTTTACATCAGGCAGTGAAATAGTAACCCCTCGTAATGCCATCATAACTCCACCATAACACAGTATTGCCATTTCATTGCATTCTTTATCTCTATTACCGCTTATCCGGTCCCAAAGCGTCCAAAACACGGCCAATAATTAGCTGGCAACGCTCCAGTTTCATTAAACTTGGTGTTGCCCGCGGGAAAAACTTAAACCGCACGGTTTGTCACAGACACTGGCAATGTTTGCCGTGAGTAATGAGCTTAAGTTAAATGTATTCTGGACTAATATGTTTAAGTTGGCGCCGGCGCTTGAGTGAGCTAACTTGGATAGTTTGTAGTTTACAGACGCTACGCCAAAATAGTCATTGCGGTGTTTCTTGGGAAGAAATTGATAAATGTAACAGATCTGTCTCAAATCAAAGAAGTCTCCAGTAGTGGGGTCTCTTCCTAACCAAGAAGGGAGATTTAGACCAAACTCCACGACGGCTGAGTTGCGGGTCAGCAAACTTCACTTGTCTTTAAAGAGTTAAATCTTCTCCGAAAAGCAGATTTCCTCAAGATGTACCTATTATTTCTTTGCTCCTAACAGCACAGTGTCACGCAGTTGTTGGAACATGAAGAGCATCATTACCTAGCACTGCACTAAGCTCGTCATCCCGAGATATAACATGATTATTCTGTATGCCCTGTTATCTGGCAACATTTATCTTCAAATTGGAACACAGTTATATTTGCACACTACTACTAGGCCGTAGAATAGCTGACAAAGGTGTGGTACTCTGCAAAGAGTCCTGCCATAACTGATTTTTAATTCTGTGAATATTTAGGGTTTGTAGGTTTAAGCCTTCAGATACGGAGCCAAACTTGCACTTAACCGGTTTATTTATCTCCTGTAATTCCCATAAAAAACTCCTACTTCAAAACAGTAAAAATAAATTCAAAAGTTCCACCAAATTACAAGTAAACTCGGCTCGCACCTTCGAAACAACACCAATTCATTCGAGCAGAACATTACATCTGACGGGGCCTTCATTACGAGTAAAGTGGCCCCAAAATAAATAATATTGTTTACAAAGGGCCCCCGAAAAGAAGGGGTCCGGCCCAAGGGCACTCGACATAATGTCCGGGACCCAGATGGACCCTGAAGGTAAAAATAAGGGTATGTTTGGACACGAGAGCCTGTTTGGCCGGATTTCTGCAGTTTGGAAGAGTTATGGAGACACAAAAGCGTCTTTGGCTTACGGGGAGACCGAAATTTATTATTTATTTACTTGTGAACTAAGTGGAGTTCATTATGTAGCAATACTAGCGACCAGTACTGGCTTTACTCGGGTAATGTGGTAAACAGATAGTCTGATATAAAAAAAAATATGGCTAAAAATTGGGTAAATAGGGTAAAACTAAAAAAAATATGATGACTAGAGCAAAAATATACCATTCAAATTAGTCCTTTAGGTACATTTTGGAAAAATATGGTACTTGTCAAACTATTAAAAATCGGCAAAGATACAGATCGTCAAACATCCGAAGTAGGGGGTCGTGACGTATCTCTCTACTTAGTCTGTGATATAAATAGATGCGACGCTCAGAATAAGGAGATGCGACGTCACTCAAAACTTCTAAGTTCTACATATTTGTCATTTTTGTATGTGAAACAAAACCAAAAAATATGTATACAATTTTTGAAGTGAAAACTTCTTTTGGCGCGCCTAGACAGATTTTTCGTGGGGTCTGAATTGAATTCTAGCGTCACGCAAGGGTATGATAAGAAATCTTCGGGTTTCGGGTAAACTAGGGACCATGGTCATTGGCCATCTAGAAATGCGTCAGCCAATGGGAAATGCTGAAAGGGCGTGGCCTGGCCAACATGGCATGGCCATCAAGAAATGCGTGAGCCAATGGGAATTGCTGACGCATTTCTAGACGGCCATGCCATGATGGTTAGGCCACGCCCTCCGGTTACACCCGTGTAGTTTACAAAGTAAGTTATCAAATTCTGAGTTAATACATAATACAGTATTCACTTCTATCGGCAGTTCCTATGACTGCCAATTTTTACTTTTTTTTTCAATAATCTAACTGACGGATTAATTAGTTTTGTTTTAAATAAATACCATGCCTATTGAGCTATGACCATAAGTTTTGACTTCTATCTGCAGTCCCTAATCCTGCCAATTCTTTTGTTCTTTTCTTCTAACATAAAACCTAACCGTTTCCAATAGAGGACATTATCGATACGCTCCCATCCCCCGGACAGACGGACAGACGTAACTCGAAGCCAGGCGAGCTATCCACGACGGCGGCGGCGCGACATTTGCAAGAGGGTATTAGATAAGGTAAGTTGTGTTGCCATATTTGTAGATATCTACGTATTTTCAGGGTTCCTTGGATGCGAAATGTTTTTTATCGTTGAAAAGTTTGAGGTTGGCCGCCACCATTTCAGTTATTCAATAAATTAGCGGCTCCCGCGGTTTTACTTACGTAGTTTCCGATCCCATTGTTTTCTCGAAATAAAAATAATCCTATGTATCATTCTAGACTACAAACAATGTACCAAAGTTTATCCAGATCTGACCAGTAGCGTTTGCTTTAAAAAGTAACGAACATTACGAACAGCCATGCAATTACAATAGATATTAGTAGGAATAATCTTACTCGTACTAACATTATAAATATGCGAAAGTGGTGTTTAGATGTTTGTTGCTCAATCACGTCTGAACGGATCGGGATGAAATTCGGAACACAGAACATAGTCTGGAATATCACAAACCTAACCTTTTGGCCGTAAGAGTGTCGGCCCGGCGAACAATGACCGTACAACAAAATCCGACTTCAACTTAAAGTTAAATTTAGACACTCGACCAAATTTCATAAGACTCTATCGCTATATCGTCTAAATACATTAAAACAAATTTTAGATTTTTGTTCATATTACAAAAACTGCCACACCGATTTCGGTAAAATTCATATGGGAATACTAGCAGCGCCCGCGGTGTTACCCGCGAAGTTCCCGTTGTTCCCGTTGTTTTTCGGGATAAAAAGTAGTGTATGTGTGTTCTTGTATGTGTTCTTACAGACTATAATCTATCTGTGTTCCAAATTTCAGCCCGATCCGTTCATACGTTAGGACGTGATTGAGCAACAAACATCCAAACATCCATACATTGACATTTATAATATTAGTAGGATAGTAGTAGGATGAGACCCCCCCCCCCACCTCTGAACTGTGATCTACCAAACAAAAAAATAACCATCAAAATCGATTTACAATTGCCGGCGCTATCGCATAAACAAACAACATAAATAAATAATTTGAAAAAGGAACAAGAAGACAACGGTCACTCAAAAACAAAAACCTCCACACAACTGTCTAACTAAAATACAAAAGAACAGAATCAAATCGTAATAATAAATTCCCTCTTGACCTCACCATCTGCGAAAAACCTACGTTTGTATCGGAAAAGGTCCGTTTCCTGCACAAAGGGTAACGAACCTTTGACAGCTAAAGGAAAGGGTTTGCAAAAAGAGTTTCAATAAAAATAATGGGGTATAGCTCCCGGGCTTTGTGCAATTACCTTCGAGACTGGCGACACATTACGGGCGTTTGTACCGCGCGTGGGGAAATGGGAAATAAATGTGCATGGGATTGTTTTTCGCTCTGAAAATGGACAATAGGTAATGCAAATGTTTGCTTTTAGAATCGAAACAGGTATTTTTGTAACGAAATTGAATTATTCTCAGTGTATTGAATATTTGACTTATTCTATTGGACTGGACTTAATCATGATTTCATTATAATTTAGTTACATTCCGACTCTAGTCTTTTAGTTAAGATACGGCTGGTCAAGTTGTTAGAACAGAGACTGCCGATCCGGTGCCCTGGGTTCAAATCCTACGCGAACCACTGTCGTTTTGAAGTCATGTGCGTAATGCGGCTAACTTAAAACAGTGAATGAAAATATCGTGAGGAAACCGACATGTACCTAGAATCTCTCGAGGTCATGTGTCCACCAACCCGCACTGGGCCAGCGTACTGGATTATGGCCTGGACTCTCTTCTTGCGCGAGATGGCCCCGAGTCCCAGCAGTGGGAACGTTTAGTGAGCTGCTTATTCTTCTTAGTATTTTCGTGATCACAGCACAGCCGATGTAACGCTGAGGCAACGTCGGGAAGTAATTAACTATTATTATAACTATTAATTTAGATCGCGATTCAGTCATGTGGAATGAGTTCAAATCACAAAAGTTTATGAGCTATATTTTCAGTGTTTTGCGAGAAAATTAGTTGTATTTTAAACGCTTATTATATCTTAATGTAGGGCAATATCTTCACCCTACCTGGACGTGTCTCAATGTTAAGGCTGAATCGGTCAATCTGAATTTCGTTCCGCCATCGCTGTTTGGTCTACCGCGGTCGTCTTCGATCTGGCTTCCTCTAGGTGGTTGGTAAATTTATAACAAAAAATTGGCAGTCATAGGAACTGCCGATGGAAGTGAAAACTTATAACTTAGAATTTGATAGCTTACCTTGGAAACTACACGGGTGTAACCGGACGGCGTGGCCTAGCCATCATGGCATGGCCATCTGGAAATGCGTCAGCGTTTCCCATTGGCTGACGCATTTCTAGATGGCCATGCCATGATGCGCAGGCCACGCCCTTTAAGCATTTCCTATTGGCTGACGCATTTCTAGATGGCCAATGGGCATGGTCCCGAGTTTATCCGAAGATTTCTTATCATACCCGAGCGTGACGGTAGAATTCAATTCACAGTCCACAAAAATCTGTCTAGGTGCGCCTAAAGAAGTTTTCACTTCAAAAAGCCATCCAGCTTACGCGTATTTAATGGTTTCACCTGCTTGCATTAGACTGCTGTAATGACAACATATACAATTACCCTTTTAGAATTTTAAAACCCAGTTTCACATAACAATTGTTTTGACTTCTGAAAATGGCTGTGAAAAAATTGGTTGTCAACACAGATTAGATACCCTGATTGTTTTTGGTTGTCAAGAAGTAACCAATGTAAAAATAAATAAATAGATTGGTGGATATTCCTCACACATTTAACCCCAAGATTTTGTAACGGTAGGAGTATTTCTAAAGATTCGTGTGCAATATGTATCGCCGGGTACTGTACTATGGAAGCCAGAGAGTTGATATAATACTTAAATAACTGTAAATACATATGTACACACTTATGAAACACCCAGACACAAAACCAACAACTGTTTCAGCGCACAAATATTTGTCTCGAGTGGGAATTAAATTCACGACTTTCGGCTTTGTGAACAGATATCACCTGAGCGAGATCAGTCAAAATCTAGTAAACACTTTAAACATAATGTCACAAAACATTAAGTTCATTACGGGGCTGGGAGTAAAACGTTTGGCTAACCGGCAGGTAATCGCAGTGGCCTTTAGTGGGCACAATTCACCAACAAAAACATGAATTTATAAGGGTTAGGACAGGTACGGTACCCTAATTACAGAACCCGCAGCGGCTCGGGCGACGATGGGGCCAGACAGCTTCAGGACAATCTGTGTTCAATGGCGTTTGAATATTTATGAAGAGTTGTAGTGGTTAGACCCTTGGCAGAATCCGTCTGGGATAGTACCATGCTTTTGACCGTTATTCTAATGCCTGTGGAAACATTACTGTGTTCCAGTTTAAAGGGCTATGTTTCCAAATAATCATTTTATATCTCTGGGTGACGAGTTCGGTGCTAAGCAATGATTTGGACCTTCATGTCCCAATAGCTGCGTGACTTTTTTTTCCTGAAGACTATTAAGTTTAAGAATACGGAGGTACGAGTATATAGTGTATTTAAATTCAATCGTACTTCCTACTAAAATCATAAAAGCGAAAGTTTGAAAAAAAATATGGATATACATAATATATGTTTGTTAGTCTTTCACGCCACAAACTGAGAGGATTTGAATGAAGTTAAGTACACATATCGATAATGGTCTGGATCTGGAATAACACATGGGTTATTTTATATCCCGGGAAAATAATGTAAACGCGGGTTAAGCCGCGAAGTGTATCTAAATTCAGAATAAAATAAAACAGAGTTATGAGAGGGTATTAGTTCCCGTCAGGCACCCACGCCGCCGCACGCTACGGGCCAGCATGGCCGCCCTACACGGGCGTGTATGGCCGCCCTACTTGGGCACAATTTAAATATTTACCCAGGGTAGCGCTGCCTACGCTGATTACGTACTCGAAATTTCTGATGTCGACACCCGGGACACTCCCCGCCAAACTTAACAACATCCTCGAGTTTCCAGAACAGATGACACCAAAAAAAACGCAAAATTTGTAGGCCGCCATAGCCTTACGTTTTCAAAAATTTCGTATTTTGTGTGTATTTTTAATTGAATAATGTAGCGGTGATCGAGATCCTATATTTTAATTACTTTATAATAACGAAGTTAATCTTAAAAGTTGCTTATCCTCGTTAATCTTTATTTTTTTGGCTTTAACTGGTTTGCATACCACTACGATTGTTCCCGTATCGTGATATTTAGTTAGTATTTTATATAACTGTCGAAAATTGCTAACATTAATTTATCGACAGACAAATTTCCGCACAATTTCGGCATTCGCAAGGGAATCAAAACCTACAGGGTACTTCTCGTGAACTCAGCATCTTGAAATTTAGTAGGAAGCTACGTTTTATACAAAGTTAAAGGAAAATTGTGAAAACCATTTTTTTTTTGTTATACCGCAAACATATAAAATAAATACATATATTTTTTTAATAATTTTAAATTTCAAAATATCATAACTTTTTCTTATATCTACGGGACCCTCGATACGCGAGTCCCGAGTGGCACTTGGCCGCTTTTTTTATCCCGTTAAAGTTAGTTGTTACATCAGCTAAATAGAAATAAACTTAAATTTAGAAGGACTTTATAGATGTCTCAAGCATTAGTCGAAGCGGCGCGCGGCGGCCTAAGTTGAGCATGCACTATACCGAATCGTATGTAAGGACAAAATCACGCTGTGTAATTTTGGGGAGCGGAGTGGGGTAAACCTGGCTGAGGTTTCAGCGCGCCTTTGATTCTATTGTGCGTCTAGTCTGTGTTTTTGTTTGTTAATCGTACGTCGTGACGGCAGTTGTTATTGTTTCTGATTTCATACTCTACAGCTCTACACGAACAGGGGAGCGAGTTGTTGTTCTTCAATTACACAGGATTAAATGAAATTTGTTTAATGTAGGTATAGCTGTGGTAGCGTAGTGGTAAAGACGGTAAGAAGGTAGCGTAGTAGTGAGAAAGAAAAAATTCCTAGCAAGTCGTAACTTTATACCCCGTCTACATCCTCGTCAAGTCTGCCTGGGAGACTGCACTTTTGTCAGCTATTCTACTGCCAAGCAATGATGGGTAAGCATTACTGATTTCCGGTTTTCAGGGCAATGCTTTCAGAGAAATTGCAGGCAAAGAGTTAAATCATCTTATTTCTTCGGGTGCGAGCGCAGTGCAGTACTAGGATGTGATTTACAATTTTCATTTTCAAAAAAATGCTGTGCTGTTCGTGAGTGTTTTGGTTGCCTGGAAGCGATCGCTTTTAGCGACAAGCTCGCCATTTGTTTCACTAGCTTTAAGGATATGTCATTTTGTGTATTGTTTTTTTTTGTATCGTGGACAGTAAAGAGCGAGAGAGAGAGTTATTAATAAGCGTGTTTCTTACTGTCAGACTCATGTCTTACTCGTCTCGTCATTCTGTATTATATAAAAAAAAAACATTATGTATTACATATACATATAGTGTTTTGTATTGTTTTGTGTTCTATTGTATTGTAATATGTGTCTTTGTATCCTTTACCAGCTATGTTATACCTATCGTATTAGTATCCGATCAATGATGATGAACATAGGGTAAACACGTTTAATCTAAAACATATCTTGTCATATTTATGACTGAAGTTAACAGGTATACTAATATGAGTTACAACAACAAAACTGTCCATAAACACAGGTGATTCCCCGCTATTTTACGCACAGAATTTGATTTCTCACAAAAGAACCGCGAGTGATAATCCAGGATCTACCTCATAACCCAATTTCATCCAAATCCGATGAGCCGTTCAAATTTGAAGGGGAAAGACGGAAACATACATATAAACTGTTTGTACGTTCATTTGACTAGTCTCACGTAGAGTTCCCCGAGGATTACGTTACCTGTGCGTTAATCTACGGTTTAAGCTACGTTATATCTACGTTTTACTACTCGTGCGCTATATTGTGTGTTTCTACCTTTCTACATAATGATAGCCGACTCCGTAAACGGTGCGTTGAATGTAATACATATATTCTAATTTTAAATTTCGCGCCTATTTATGCAGTCGCACGCTTTGATACAGCTGTCAAAGTTTTTTTCATGACATGAAGCGACCGTGTAATACGTTATGTTTTTCATACTAGTTTTATAATAAAATAGCGGCCCGCTCCGGCTTCGCTCGGATTTTGTCATTTAAGACCTCAGGAACCTTCATTGGCTCATGCACAACCACTTTGCTAAAGATCAAATGCATAGGTTGATTCTATAAAGGACAGACAGACAATTTAATTTTAACTTTGTATGTATATTTAGATAATTCGTAAAATCTGAGTGAACTAACCTCGTTAAATTCATCACGTTATTCTGTCATTTTTTCATCAAAGATATCCGACGTAAGTCTAGATCAAATGTGAAATAATAAATTTGAAATGTCAAAGTTGTAATTTGCGTTAATGTTTATTTATTTATTTTTTATTGATTACTAGCTTATCTCGCAGACGTTATTTAGTACATAGGTCACACACACAAAGACTGCTTGTAGCTCGAATAAGCGACATCGTTATAGTTGACGTTCCAATTACTCAAACGAGAAGTTTTAGCTCTACTTTATGAAAAAAAACATCTGGGCTGTGGAACACGTTACCTGAGTGGGGTTTTCGGAAAGATTACATAAATTAAGGAAAATCTTGGTGTCTTCAATTCGAAAATGACAATGATTTTTCTAGGTAAGCACGCTCCATCATAGACCGCATCGTAGCTTAACATCAGGCAAAATGGTGGTCAAGTAAACCTAAAAATCTTATTTTTATTTAAAAAACAACAAAGAACCTTGTATGTTAGTGTAGATCACATCTGGGTGAAATTGGCACAGGGTCGGGCCAAGATTCCTACACGACAACGTAATAAGAATGATGATGATGATTCGTGTTCGTAGGATTTTAGCGTAATTCTACAATGAAGTGTTTACGGATGAAGTTTGAGTCGTATTCTAGTGTAAAATGGCCGCCATCAATCTAGCTCAGGGGCGGCCGCAGGATTATCCCGGACTAAGAAGCTCACTTTACAACTAAGCCGGCGGTTAAAACACGGTCCCAGACACGAGGATACGCACAAAGGGAGTACTACCCCGGAAGCCATTATTAAAATATGTATATTTATAAATATTGGTGGACAATTCACACATAGAACTATCTGACTCCAAACTAAGCAAAGCTTGTACTATGGCGGCCAGATAGCTGATATTTACTAATTTATTTCAATGAAATTCAATGAAACTAGAATAGTCTGTGAAACTAGTTCTAAAAACAGTTGACAATGTCAGGGAGCATAATTTGGTCTCACTAGTTCCCACCGTGGATGGTATACAGACACTTTTTTGCTTCTGTCATGAAAGATAGTCCCTCGATAAGAAAAACAAAGCGGAGAAATTGATACATTATTTTTTACTTATCTTATCTTTTTTAGGTATAGCGAGTCGTAGTTTTCTTGGCATTCAGCGAGTATTTTCTTTGTAACAAAACATAATATTATCTAATAAACGATACCTAATCACTAATACAATTAATACATTATTAAGACTATTATGTATTAAAATCACTATTTACATTCAAAAAATTAAATTTAGTTTACATTACATTATATATAGTTTACATATTTATGATGATTATAGCTGTAAATACAATAATTATATATTGCACTCATCTTTTAGCTGTAAATACATACTTATACATTGCACTCATATTTACCCTGGCCATAAAAAGTAGCGGTGGTAGGACTTTTTGAATAGTACGAAAACGTCCACCTGCGGAAATACAACATTTTTGCCAGTTACTTCACCGCTAGGTAGTAATGTGCAAACATCACTGTGTTCCGGTTTCAAGGGTAATGTTCGCAGAGAATTTACATCGCCTAAATCATCTTGTAATAGGCGACCAGCGTAGTGTAAGATAATGATTTGGGCTATTCTGGCTATTCATGATTTAATAGCTGCGTTATATAGTGCTGATTCGGGGAGGCGTGTTGCTTGGAACATTGCCTGCTAGTCCCTTCATTCCACGAGTATAAGTTGAAAAAACCGCGTTGGCTTAGTGGTTAGAACGTGTGATTTACAATCGCGAGGTCGTAGGTTTGATTCCCGTCGGCATTTATATGAGTTTTTTTTCAAGTGGAAGTGTACAAGTTTGTCATCACCACTGGCTTTGATGGTGAAGGAGAACATTGTGAAGAAAATGTCCATAGAATCTTTCGAGTTCATACGTCATCTGCCAACTCTAACTGGGTCAGTCCGCCACGGATTGTGGCCTTGGACTCTCCTGCGGAAGAGGTTCCCGAACCTCAACAGTGGGAACATTTTTAGTGAGCAGCTTTCGAGACAAATACGAGTATAACAAATATATTAATTCATCACCAAACCTATCTACTTCTTTTCAGGCAGACTTACTACCAACTGAGCCACAAAGCAAACATCCGTTCCGTTCATACGATACGAAGTCATTGAGCAACAAACATACAAACATTGACATTTATACTCGTAACATTAGTAGGATTTTCTCTTGTTGAGTCCGTTTGTGATAGGTATGTATCATATATGCCGATTTGAACGAAAAAAGAAGTAGCACTCCGGGGCTACCGACAGAAGTGAAAACATAATTTACGTATCTACATAATTATTTATATGTACTTGTATACAAAAGTGTCGGTATCAGAAACGGTGACAGTGTAGCGAGTTCAATTGTTTTTTTCCATTTTAAAAAGTGTCAATATACAGGTAGAGCGAACAGTGTCACGAATTCAATTGTTTTTCCCATATCTAAAACATGCTCAAAAGACATAAAGAATTTTCATTTCATAAAATATTGTTTTGTTTACGTTCACATCAAAAAAACCCCAGCTAGTCGAGCTAGGTTGCATTTATTATTACTGTCTCCGCAATTTTACACCGTCATCACAAATTACAGACAAAAAAATCTCTCTAATACCTTAATTCCAGAGATTTTTTCAAGAAGCCCGCCATAAAATCAGAATACCGGTAAAAATATAAAACTGGCTGGCAATAATTACGCGGCAACCTGACGCCTCCCTCCCCCCTCCAAGGTGGAAATAATGGGAGTTTTACAACATAATGTCTTTTTTATAAATAAGAACCAAAAATATGAGCCGTTAAAGTGAAAAATTGAAGATTAAAACGTATTTTGTAATCATTTTTATTTTACAACGCGTTAATTTATGGCAGCTTTGGGGATTGAGGAGGGATATTTTTTATTTGAAAAGGTTTTATTCATGAAGGTCGAATAGCATTTGTTGTGATTCGCGCGAGACAGACAAAAGGAACATTTAATATACTTTCTAGTCGCTTACTTCGAATACCTACACTTTCTATACAAAACATCAGAAATATATTTAGATCGTAGATTTCTGTAATCTCGTAATAATTTAGATATTTATTGCAAATTGCGCACAGAACGCAAAATTTGATTAAAATCGGTTTAGTCGTTTACATGTTCATTCGTGGAGCTTACTTCTAAACGACTGAACTAACGGATTCACAATGTGTCATGAAATGTTTATATACAGGGTTTCTGGTCTTTAATCATCCTGCATCCGTTCTTGTATATTTAAACAAATAACTTTTGTTTTACAACTATTGTTAAAACTCAATACATATCCCAAAAAATAGTGTTTGATGTCCTCTCTAGCACCGGACGTCTACTCTCTTTCTACGAAAACGTAATTTCGTAATAAACTCGCGCCTTTCCTACTCCTTCGACTCTTCGTTTCGTCCGTATAAATGTTCTAAGTCTACTCTAATTAGCGTAGACTTAGAACATTAAAACGTCAAACAATGTTCGATCGGACGAAACGAAGTGGAACCGGAGTAAGAAAGTCGCGAGTTTATTTCGAAATTACGTTTTTCGTAGAAAGAGAGTAGACGTCCTGTTTAGTGTTTATTCACTTCGGCACATTTTTTGAAGTGAAAACTTCTTTAGGCGCGCTATGGACAGAATTTTCGTGGGCTGTGAAATGGATTTATGATCACGTGATCATCACGCTCGGATATGATAAGAAATTTCGGGTAAGCTCGGGATGCTAGAGCGAGAAAGATAATGTGGTCAACAAACGTGCCAGACCGAGAAAGATAATTGTTAGAGGAGGACATGGGACAATAGATACTCTCTCTCTCTCTCGCTGCTCGCTACCGGTTACCAGTGTTGACACTTTAGCGACTTTGTCGCTGAAACTGGCGAATTTTTAAAACCTTTTAGCGGATTTAGACGACGTGTTACCGACAAAGGGGAATATACTAGTGTAGTGTAGAAGGTTGGGGAAGGAAAAAGCTTATGTATTCTTCCAGACTGTTATTCCCTTAATAATTCAATCAAAACCGGCGACTTTGTTTCATAACTATTTGGCGACAAGCTCAAAATCATAGTGGCAACACTGACGGCTACCAACTCCAAAAGACTTTTCTTTGGGCGGGAAAACACGACGGGTGCTTTAAAATTTTCACAATCAAATTAATTAGTTTTGCTGTGTAAATATTTCGTTTCTTTCGTGTAAATATTTAGTTTTGTATATAGTCAATAGTATAAATAGATATGACCGTCGCTAGCGACGGGGGTGACCCCGTCGAACAGACCAGAAAAAGAAAACTATTGAAGCCAAATCCAAGTGAAAATGTTTCTTACAAACTATTTAGAAAACCCCTCTATAAGAGAAAGAGACTATTCCCAGTTTCCCAGAAAATCGTAGTGGAGACTGTGTAGTGTATGTGGAATCGACGGAACAGGAGAAAGTCGGTAACAAAAATCCTATTACACTCACCAACCTTTTTGCGGACAATGTTAGGGGCATCATAGGGGTGCACCGTGTGAATGCATACAAAGTTGGAGTAACTTTTAAAAAGCCGGCCCCGGCCAACAACTTTTTGAACATGGACACTTTTTTTACTAACCATAAATGTGTATACAATCTGGGTATACAAATAAGTACTGCCTGAGTAACCTTAGTATTTATTTCGCGCGGACTAAGTCGCGGGTAACAGCTAGGTACTTTGTATATAAATAAAATTTCAATAAATATTTACTTTAATTTCTGGCTTGTTTTACTCGTTTATTCAACTAATACGATCCATAATATTTTATTATAATACGACATACCTACCTAATACAAAAATCAGCTAATGAAGTTTTCACTTCTGCCGTGTGGTCTTAAGCACACACTTTTTTTTTTTTTTTTTTTTTATAGCATAGAGTGACGAGACGAGCAGGTTATGTGCCTGATGGTAAGAAACATGCCTGCCACATAACAGCACAGTAACACGCAGCTATTGGAACATGATAGTCCAAATTATTACCTACCACTGCACTGCGCTCGTCACCCAGAGATCTAAGATATTATGTCTCTAAGCCCTGTAATTTCTCTGGAATCATTGCCCTTCAAACCGGAACACAGTAATGTTTGCACATTACTGCTTGGCGGTAGAATATTTGGCAAAGGTGTGGTACTTCCCCAGGCGGACTCTGCTAAGAGTCCTACCACTACTCAGCGTTAAAGAGCGCGCACTCTTCGTACGAACTGTTACGAACAGTTCCATGCCTTTAGACCGGACAAATACACTTTTTTTTAAATTTTGTATGGAAAAAATAAATACGAATTCTTAATAAACTGTAGAACAAAAGTTGACGTATTCAATGTACTTAACATCCCCTTAAAAGTATGCAGGCAGTAATATTTGCACAATACTGATTGGCGGTGGAATAACTGACAAAGGAGTACTTTCCCCAGGCGGACTCTACACTACAAGCAAATCAAATTCCATCTAAATCTTATTCTGAAACTAATAGCATACCAATCAAGTATTTAAGATAGGTCCCCCACAATTTGGCAAACAATAGATCCCATTAAGGTTGTAAACCCCTTCGAATCCCTTCCTTATCCCCCCCCTGCCTCCCCTTGTCATTAGCACCACGTGATCGTTACACGTCCCAACTAATTTACCTGAATCGAATTAATTGGATTCTGGTAGGTTCTTCGTGACGTCACGTCAGCTTTTGACGGGAACCGTAGCTTCAGGGTCTAGGGAAATGTGGACGATTTTGTACCTTATGTCGAACTAGTAGCGCCTCTGTTCTGGCATTTTTGAAGTGAAAACTTCTTTAGGCGCGCCTAGACAGATATTTCGTGGGCTGTCAATTGGATTCTAGCGTCACGCTCGGGTATGATAAGAAATCTTCGGGTAAACTCGGGACCATGGCTATTGGTCATTTAGAAATGCGTCAGCCAATGGCAAATGCTGAAAGGGCGTAGCCTCGGCATCATGCCATGGCCATCTAGAAATGCATCAGCCAATAGGAAACGCTGACGCATTTCTAGATGGCCATGCCATGATGCCCAGGCCACGCCCTCCGGTGTACACGTGTAGTTTCCAAAGTAAGCTATCAAATTCCGAGTTATGTTTTCACTTCTATCGGCAGTTCCTATGACTGCCAATTTTTTCCACATGATTTTCGACTGACATGGTTCTTTGTTTGGATCTTGGTTATTACATGATGACATTTTTTGTCTGTATGGGCCAATAGCAACGCTGTCAACATTTTCGATACTCGTTTGCGAAAATAAAAGCGGCCAAATGCGTTTCGAACTCGCTCATGAAGGGCTCCGTAGCAGCAAGTAACATAATACATAAGTTCTTGTAGTGCGTTGTTTTTTTTTTTTTTAAAGCATAGAGTGACGAGACGAGCAGGTCATGTGCCTGATGGTAAGCAACATGCCTGCCACATAACAGCACAGTAACACGCAGCTATTGGAACATGATAGTCCAAATCATTACCTAGCACTGCACTGCGCTCGTCACCCAGAGATCTAAGATATTATGTCTCTAAGCCCTGTAATTTCTCTGGAATCATTGCCCTTCAAACCGGAACACAGTAATGATTGCACATTACTGCTTGGCGGTAGAATATTTGGCAAAGGTGTGGTACTTCCCCAGGCGGACTCTGCTAAGAGTCCTACCACTACAAAACTTTGATCTATGTTTTATTAATAGTTGTAACTTTGATCTATGTTTTATTAATAGTGTACCTATTTATGACGTACTAAAAAAACTAATTCTAGATCGAGTTCATACCAACTTTCGGTGGAAGTTATGCATGGTAATGTACATCACATATTTTTTTTAGTTTTATAGTTCTCTTATTTTTCTTTTAAAATGTGTGTAACTTCTAAAATCTTAATGCGGTTCACAGAATACATCTACTTACCAAATTTCAACAGTATAGTTCTTATAGTTTCGGACAAAGATGGCTGTGACATAAGGACAGACAGACAGATGTAACGAATCCACAAGGGTTCCGTTTTTACGTTTTACGGAACCCTAAAAACAGACTATAGTAGGAATAGAACAATCTTCTAAGCCAGGTGTCCCACGTAACTGTATAACAATTAAGTAGGAAAGACCCCAGTATTACTTCAATTACTTAACTGCGGGAAGACGATTCTGTCCTTTTTCTCCGCCATTAGCTGATTGGCTCCGGCTGTGCTATGTCTATCAATCACCATCTAGCGAGCCGATCAATCCAGGGCTCGAATTAAATAATTACCTGGTGAAGGGACTGAGGCTAAGAAAAGGCGACATACGACTTACTGTTGACTGCCGTAGTGGCTTAGTTGGTAGGCAGTTTACCTGTGAAGCCGTAGGTCGTGGCTTCACTTCCCACCCAGAGCAAATTTTGTGTAATGAAAATACAAATATTTGTTCTGTGTCTTGTAATCTTTCAATGTATATAAGTATGTATTTACAATTATTACATCAGGTGTCTCGTTCCTATAGTGGAAGCTTTTCTTGGTTTGAGGCTAGATGGTGTTGACAGAGAAAGTTCACCCAATATTTATTCTATTATTTATATTAGATGGATACAATCTTGGTGTCTTCGAGTCGAAAGTGAATCTATTTCTCCTAGGTAAGCTTGCTTCATAGTGTACCGTAACTTCAAGTGAGACAGCGGTCAAGTTTTTTTGTGGTGGTAGGACTCTATGTACCTACTATTTTAATAGTACATACAATCGATTTACATACAATCAAGGGCTTTCATTTGATATATTGATATACAACTCCCATATATATATGTACCCATATGGGTACATATTGTGGGAGTTGTATAAAAATATGTTATCCACCATTATCACGTTTTTAGCTGTACATACTTTAGAGTTAGGACTTTAGATAGTTTGAATCAATTAAATAAGTTGGTAAACTAACATCTGTTTAGGGTATGGGCGGAAAGAGAAAACATTGAAAACTTTCTAACTCCTCTATCGCAAAAACCGTACGCTGGGATCGAATCCGGACCTACTATTTAGATTGGGTTCTAAGTAATTATACTGTATGAGCTATTATAATCCACATTTTTATGCCTTGTTTTATTTTTTGGAGCAAATAAATATTTATATTTGAATAATAAAAATAATATACAATAACTCTTTCGTAAATTGCCACAAAATACAGAACTCAAAACTATTACAAAAGCAAAAAGTTTCTGGACTATGTATGAATGTTTATTGATCTCTTACGCAAAAACTATTGAAGGGATCTAAATGTTTGGTACAACATAATTATGTAGATAGATAATAGTCCAAAATTTAAATAACATTTGGGCCAATGTTTATCCCGGGAAAATAATGTGATCGGAAACGACGCGGGTGGAACCGCGGGGCATTACAAGCAATACTCTTATAATTCTAATTACATCCCACTATCCTACTAATATTATAAACTAGCAGCGCCCGCGGTGTTACCCGCGTAGTTCCCGTTGTTCCCGTTGTTTTCCGGGATAAAAAGTAGCCTATGTGTTCTTCCAGACTATAATCTATCTGTGTTCCAAATTTCAGCCCGATCCGTTCATACGTTAGGACGTGATTGAGAAACAAACATCCAAACATCCAAATATCCAAACATCCATACATTGACTTTTATAATATTATAGTAGGATGTCAATGTATGGATGTTTGGATATTTCGATGTTTGGATGTTTGTTGCTCAATCAAGCCCTAACGTACGAACGGATCAGGCTGAAATTTGGAACACAGATAGATTATAGCCTGGAAGAACACATAGGCTACTTTTTATCCCAAAAAACAATTGGAACAACGGGAACAGGAACTACGCGGGTAACACCGCGGGGCGCTGCTAGTATTATAAATGTCAATGTATGGATGTTTGGATGTTTGTTGCTCAATCACGTCCTAACGTATGAACGGATCGGGCTGAAATTTGGAACACAGATAGATTATAGTCTCGAAGAACACATATACTACTTTTTATCCCGGGAAAATAACGGGATCGACGGGAACGGGAACACGCGGGTAAAACCGCGGGGCACTGCTAGTACTTTTATAAAATCGTAAATAAATATGAAATATGAAACACCGCCCAGACTATAAAATATAACCCTTGATATCCCTGTGAGCATTATAATCGTTTGCAAACGACAAATAGTTTCAAATATCGAGTAAGTAGATGTAGCTAGCTACCCGGTCCACAGTCACGCACGGCCGGCACGCCACTCCGCTCATTTACATGCTAATCTACTGCTGCATGCAGCGGCGTCGGAGCGATACAAATACTACGAGTTAAATACAAATACAAAATCTGTTAACCCGACTGAAAGAAGAGTTATGTTTTTCGCGCGTATCTTGTATGTTTGTAAATTTCTTTATTCCCACGTATCTTCCAAACGGCTGGATGGATTTTGATAATTAAGATATCGTTAGATTCGTCTTAATTACTCAAGTGTCCTTAGATGGTATATAATGTTTTTTTTAAGTGTAATTTTTTTGCAGTCGGGTTTTATAAATTATAGTTATTTTAGTATGTTAAAAGTTTACTCAATTTTTAACGCACTCATGGGCTTCGAATAAAATTAGTCGTCTAGCCGAAAAAGAATGGCTCCCATGATAAATTTGTAGATATCGTAGCTTGTTTTTTAAACAAGCTTTTATTTAGTTTCTCCAGTACGTAATCAAATCTCGCAAGCTTGCCTTATAGACTACAAGCCCGTGAACAAAATTTATGGGTCAAATAAACCACCAGGAGACCTATGTAGGATGATAGAAGGGTATAAAGTAATAAGATTCAGCACTATGCCGTCTCTTGTAAGCTGTCCAACTGAGTGCAATTGAAGAAGGGGTGTTGCAATCCTCGATAATTTCTCCTTGTCGCATTATTTTTGTACGGCGTTGAATATGGCCATTACTTTTTGGTTCATTTTAATTATGAATAAAAGATTTTTTAAAATAAATCCTGTTAAGTATACATATGTATGACGACATCTAGAGACTTAATTTCTTGAAAACGATTTATTATAGTAGGTACTATAACATCCCAAGCGAGTACCCGGTTAACTAATACATAAATGTTTTAATCTGTTTGTGTCACAATAAAGAGTATCTATCAATCTATCTAAATCGGTAGCTTCCTAAATTCGTATGAAAGGCCTGTATTCCGTAACAACACAATGCAGTATCACATGTTGCGACACCTCTCATCTCACTATCGACGCCGCCGACCCACATCTGTCAACGAGCACCTCTCCATTCCACACACGACACGTCACACGTCACTCGTCTGACGTTTACCTGACAATACAGTTTTAACCAACAGTTGTCCGTTTCCGGACGTACAATACATATCCGGATTTACATACTATCGTACTTCCTGCTAGTATTATAAATGGGAAAGTTTAGATGTTTGTTAATTTAATCAAGGAACGTCTCATTGGATCGGGTTGAAATTTGAAATACTGTTAAATTATAGCCATGGTTTCATAAATCATATAAAATAGTCATATAAAAAAGGTTTGGATGTTTGTAGCTCAATCACGTCAGAACTTTGGAATACGGTTAGATTATAGTCAGAAATAGCTGTACATAGGCTATTTTTATTAGGTACAAGTAAATAAGAGAAACCGGATCTACGCAGATAAAACCGCAGATACCTAATAGTAATATGTATTAAAGAAACCCGAAAGTTTGTTAGTATGTATAGATGTTTGCGACTCTTTCACACAAAAACTACTGAAGATATCTGGATGAAATTTGTTACATAGATAGATAATACTGTGGAAAAACACATAAGCAATTTTTTATCCCGAGATAATAACGGGAGGGTGAACTGCACGAGTAAAACCGTAGGACGTTACAAGTAAGTTATAAATTTGTAAATTAAATCGGTAAATGAAGTAATTCATTTTCCGCTCGATCACACAAATTAGAAGGTACGAGGTGCTGAATGTGGGTAATTGCGGTAATTTGCTACAATTACTTCTAAGCTAAGCCATTACTAAGTGGATTCTCCATAAATGGCGGCCAGTTTAAACTTTATAATTGAGTAATAAATATTATATTATGGAGTTGAAATTTATTGCGTAATTTAAAATTTTACAATTACTTACTCAGTAGCTAAGTACGTATCCTTGTAAACGGCCATTTAATATTCTATTTCATAACATGTTTTAAATAATATCTTAGGATAGAGGTAAGGACTCTTTGTAGAGTCTGGGGAAGTTTCACACTTTTGCAAGTTATTATTCCTTCGAGAAGTAAAACAGAAAACAGTATAATAAAATGAAATCTACGCTAAAATACTAGAAATTTGTTCACATTTCATTTATAAATATCGATAGCCAAAAATCCTATTCCTACTATAAAAATACTAACAGTAAAGTCAATTATTTATTCCACTCTGAATATATGTATAAAAAATAATATAATCAACATGTGCAGAAAAAAGGGGATCCTATCGCTAACAGCAATAGCTACCAAATAATTTTTCTATTGAAGAATTTTCAAAAATCAATCAATCTTTAAATGTATGTTTGTACTTTTTTTTTTGTAACTATAATAGGTTCGCACTTGACCACCATCTCGCCTGATGTTAAGCGATGACGATGCGATCTACGATGGAGCGTGCTTACCTAGAAGAAACGAATTCACTCTCGATTTGAAGACATCAAGATTGTATCTATCTATCGGGAAAACCCACTCAGGCAACGCATTCCACAACCTAGACGTTCTTATCACAAACGTGGAGTCAAATCTCGATAGTATTTGAAATCATCTTGCTGCATCATTGGTATGTGTATAATGCAGACATGCTTAATGGAAGTATTCAAATAGACATTGTAGTGTAGTTACAATTCTGTATTGTAATTATAATTTTAACCCCCAACGCAAAAAGGACAAAGAAAAGGCGTGTTAAAGTTTGACGTATGCGTGTGTGTCTGTTTATATTGTGGCAACGTAGCCTCCAAACGGGTGAAACAATTTTGATTAATTTGTTTGAAAGTTGAATTAGTTGAGTGTTTTTAACTAAGTTTGTTGAAAATCGGACCAAGATGGCCGACACTACAAAATGGCGGATCACATATTTTTACACAAGTCCCTAAAGATAGGCACCAAAAACCAAGGCCTTTTTTTGTGGGGGAAATGCATTGACGCACCGTCCACCGTGTAGGGACACGGCAGGTGTGTCGGGCTCGACACCACTAAAACTTGGTGGCCTACCGACTAAAACCACCCCCACAGGTTTTTACGGCATAGCTCTGTGGGTCAAAGTCGCGGGGTCACTCTTCGCACTCCCTCTACGACCAAACCAAGGCCTTGACGAATAGAATACTAATACACAACGATAATTTTCAATTCCAAGATGGCAGCCACCACACAATTTAGGACGTATTTTAAATTTAATTCGTTGTAATTTTAATAAAATGACAGCCCAAAACTTTAAACTAACCAACAAATGTTTCCGGAAAAACAATGAAAACAAACTCACGCAAAAGCTTTTATACTATCAAGAGGTAGATTTACGAGTGCGGCGCGAGAGGACTGCTCTTGCGTAAACACGGTGTACCCACGCCTAGCCCTTATGACGTATTGGAGCCAATAATGGGCAACTAGAAAACGACGTTCGTACAGCCGTACACTGATGGACATGGGTAGGCAACGTTTTCTTTACTGAAAAAACAGCCAATGGGTTCTACTAGTGCGACTGGGAACTTACAAATGAGGTAGGTAAACAATCATTTAAAATCATATTTTATTACTTATTTCCTATTATAGTGATATATTATAACTCTTTGTAGAGTCCACCTGGAGAAGTATGCTGCTGTATATATGTGACATGCTGGTTAGTTTAAAGTTTTGGGCTGTCATTTTACATGGCTTGTCATTTTGTCACTGTAAAATTGTAAAAACCGTCAGTTTTTTTTTTTTTTTTTTTTTTTGTTTTTTATAGCATAGAGTGACGAGACGAGCAGGTCATGTGCCTGATGGTAAGCAACATGCCTGCCACATAACAGCACAGTAACACGCAGCTATTGGAACATGATAGCACACCCCGGACACTCGGCCTAAAATCTATACAGACGGTGCAGTTGACATACCTACACTCACACAACTACGCATATGTCGTTCGAACACATTTACGCATGTGTGCGTGTCATCTAGGGTTACTAAATTATTTTATGGAATAGCTATGACCCGTGAGTTCACCTGCCTGTGTTAAGTGGCCTATAATCTTACCTAGTTAGTGTTCGATCTTTAATGTAGGTAAATATAACTTTCATCAACAATCAGTTTGCTTATGCTGAAACCAGTCGGTTGCACCCGAACCGACTCATCCGATAGCGGTCCCGCTACCGGATGGTTCGGAATCTGCGATTCACAACGCCAATCGGATTGGCGTAGGAATGTCTTTTGGCCAGACCAAAGACAAGCTATCCCACCTAGTTTTCGAATACAGATACAAATTTGGTAGAAAAGTTAACTCATGGTAGGAATATACAAATCGTCAAATAACTGTATTTCGGGTTTATTTTGTGGTTTTGAATGACTTTTTTTACATAGAATTTGTATAATAAACGAGTAAATCGAACAATAACCTCTGGAAATTTGCATCTGCAACACAATAAATCATAGTTTACATTTTTCGTTTTACCTTCAATTTGTCAATCTGTTGATGTTGTCAAAGTCAACGGAACTATTGTTTGTTTTGTTTGGAAATAACCAAATAACAACAAAAAGTAATAGCTTCATAGTGTTTGTCCATTACAGTTATATATAACATATCTAAAAGTAACCACTAACAAAAGTATCTACACTCCACCGATCATCTGAATCAATAATCCTACATCTTCACTGCACATATGCCAGAAGTCTGTCATCAAACTGAAGACTACCTGAAGTGGATCGGTCATCTGAACCAAGACTCCTACCTACCTGTCATAGTACCTATAACTTTGGGGATTTTGTCCCACATATCTAGCTATATCTAAGTAAGTTTAATGTTTGTTAAATCACATGCCGTGCACCGGCAAGGTGCTACTTTTATATACACCTACGGGGTCTGCGTTGTCATTATAGGGATTGGGGACCAATAAGTTCTGGCAGAAGTACATTTAAGTAACCTTTCCTTCATCTATAGATAGAACTAAAGTCGAACAGATAGGTACGAAAATACTGTTTGTTATACAAGGACCAGAGGGGTTCGTGGGTCACCCCTTTTGGGCTGGCACTAAGTAATATTATAGACGCACGCACTTATCACACGGTCTTCTTACTTAGTTAGCTCCGACTATGTTTGTGACCACCACTGACCACTGGGGCCAAAGTTGTTTCCGCTCTTGCTGTTATATCGTTGTTTGACGTGATGTCTCGTATCTCCAATGTTTCTTTGTGGTTTCTTGGCTTTTTGCTCAAACAACAAACATGTTTCATATTTTCATCTCAAAAAATAAACAATATCAACAAATCAAATGTAGCAATAATCTATTTCTAGCAATTCTTTTGAGCACAAACTGCCAACTTTGAAAATTTCATAACCCAAAATTCCAAAAACTAAACACATATTACACACTAAAGTTAGTAAAAATTCGTTTACTGTCCATAATCTTACAGAAATATTGAGAAAAACAGAGAAAAATCAAGTAAATACAATAATCTGAAAATCGTATTTAGCTATCCACGACAAAAAAGCTGTCCGAATCCCATCCGATTAGAAAACAGCTGGTAGTCGGTTGCAAACGTCAAAAGTAATCGGAATTGGCGTTGAGAATCGCAAATTGCCCGAACCAGTCGGTAGAGGCCAGTTTCCGTGGATCAGCCCGACCCGAATGGTTTCAGAATCGCTACGCAGAATAGCTTAACACAGTTTATAAAAATGATTCAATCTTTGTAGAAATCCTTATGAAATCAAAAATCTCTTATTCTTAACTTAAAATTGTGAACTTATCAAAACACAGTAGAAAAACGATTCAATCCTAGTATATTATAGAAATTCTTATGAAATTAAAAATCTGTTATTCTTGTTTCGTTGAACAGATGAAAAAATTGGTACCTACATTTAAATAACACAGCAACACAGCGTCATGGTCGTATTCTCATAGAAAATTGTCGTCCGATATAACCCTTCGTTGAGAGCTTCTCGCGTCCTTGCGGGGTAGGAAGCTTGAAACTGGCGGGGGGTGGGGAGTGTCCGTTCTATCTGTATTATCTATTCTATGATGATAGTCCAAATCATTACCTAGCATTGCACTGCGCTCGTCACCCAGAGATCTAAGATATTATGTCTCTAAGCACTGTAATTTCTCTGGAATCATTGCCCTTCAAACCGGAACACAGTAATGTTTGCACATTACTGCTTGGCGGTAGAATATTTGACAAAGGTGTGGTACTTCCCCCAGGCGGACTCTGCTAAGAGTCCTACCACTACAAAAAATAATAATTTAATAATGTAACGACAGACCTCGGATTACAAACCAACCTTACCTAACCGTGGGATTATAATCTGACGGTGTTGACAATTTTACGGTAACATAATACACATGCTGATACTCGGAACTTACCTACAACAATCAAATATTTGTGTTAATCACACAAATATTTGTTCTGCGTCTGCGTGTTTCTCTGTTCAATAAGTATGTATTTACAACTATATAAGTATTATATCAGCTATCTGGCTCCCATAGTACAAGCTTTGTATAATTTTAGGTTGATTTTAAGGAGATGGTGTTGTGTGAGAAATGTCCTACCTATATTTTTATGGTTGGGATCGTACGTTAATAAACTTTTAGAGGTTATAAAATGCGAAAGTCTGGTGTAGTCAATACCCGCTGTTTAGTCCACACTCCTAACCATAGGTAGACACAACAGACTACTCTTCTATGATGCAAGGTCGTTCCTTGATCCCTACCGGCGCGGGAAAAGTCCGAGGTTCGCCCCGTCTGAGGTGCGTTTGCGCTAGGCGTTGTACGCTATGTAGTACTCTTTGAGTACGGTAAGTCAGGTTAGGCAGATACGCTAGGTTAGTAGGGCCTTTTGCGCTCTTTCTGTGCTAGCCCGACGTTCGGTAGACAGTAGAGGCTACTTGAGACACACTGCCATAGGTATCTTAAAAAAACACGACAAGCTTCTGCGGATTTTGCCTTATCGTGAATTTAGCAGATACAAAACAGAAGCGTATATGGATTGGACAATATAATACACGCATAATACGAGTATAAATAATGATACCACAGAACGCTATTGCAGCGACACTTTCCATCGATCCAGTTACATTTTTACTCTAAACTTACAGTAACTTTACATACTTTGTGTCGCGTTGTATACGAGCGGCTTTAAAAGAGTAAAATACGGGTATAGCAATACGGTGTCAAGGAATGGGTAAAAAATAGATACAATGCCGAGAGCTATCGGAGATTTGTCAGCGACGCGCGCTGAGCTATAGCCTCGGGCGAGACGGATGGAATATCAACTTACCTACGCAGACACGCGTGCCAGGATTATATTGAGATTATTTTTCATACAAATATTTGTTCTGTGTGTTGGTATCCTACTAATGTTATATAATGTTTGGATGTCTGTTGCTCAATCAGTCGGAATGTCTTAACGTATCGGGTTGACATAAGATAAGATTGTCAATTGTAACTAAATTTTCTTTTAAGGTTGTTGTTCCTTAATATTTTTTGTTTTGTTTTATTTAGTACAATAATGAGTTTATCTATCTATCTATCTATAAGATAAGATATTTTTATTGGCATAAACTGAATACATACATTACCTATTGTTATAATAATATAAGTTACATTTATAGCCTCGTCAGATTTACAAATAACAACTTCATTCATTTGTACTGTGAGTACTCCTGAAATACTCACATCAAGAGACTTATTAATCACATCAATTATTTTGAAATACATACATTAATTTTTGATCGTCATGTTATTTAATACATAAATTCCATACATTTGGAATAAGTAATCACTTTGGTTATAAAAGCTGTATAATAGGCTCTACATACGAATCCTTTTATCAGAGGAAGTTGCGAAGAAATGACGTAAAAGTGGGCGGGACCTGATAAAAAAGTGGGTGGAACCTGATAAATTTATCAGGTCCCACCCACTTTTACTCAATTCCCTGTCTCCAAAAAATGAGACCGAATAATTGCCAACAGTATGATTTAAATCGTATTTCTACGACTTTTTGGCTATGGTACGAAATACGATCGAGTAATCGAAATTGTATACAAAATATTATTTTAATTACCCGACTGAATGAAGGGTTATGGTTTCTTATATGTTTGTAAATTTCTTTACCTATCTTCCAAACGGCTGGATGACAATTAAGGTATCGTTAGATTTGTCTCAATCACTCAAGTGTCTCCTTAGATAGTACATTGTATTAAATAATGTTTTTAAAGCTGTTTTTGTTCAGTCGGGTTTTTAAAATTATAGTTATTTATTTATCTTGAAATGAATAAACACTTTTTTGTCATTAAACAATAATTAACAACATGGAGAAGACCTTGAATGAGTATAATTTTATTGTAAATACGTGTTGGTGTGTTTTGTTCCATGTGGGTTTCATTAAGGAGTATGGTAGGTAGCACGGCAGGAGGTATCTTTTTGTGTTAAGAAGACAGTGGTAAGACTTTTTGGGGAAGTGCCTTTGTCGGTTATTCTACCGCTAAGCAGTAATGTGCAAACATTACTATGTTGCGGTTTGTAGGGCAATGTTTCCAGTAAAATTACCGGGCATAGAGATAAAACATCTCATATCTCTGGGTGACGAGCGCAGTGCAGTAGGTACTAGGTTTTTTTGGATTTTGACTCTTCATGTAGGTACCAATAGCTATGTGTCACTGTGTTATTATGTGGCAGTCATGTGCTTACATGTCTTTCTCTTATTGTAACCCAATTCTGTAATAAAGGCGTAGGTATGTTTTATTTTTAATCGTTGAAATTTATTTAAGTTAGGTCTATTTTATTGTAGAAATTAAATCAAACCAGAGCGTACCGATTCTAAACTCTCCGACACGGAATCTCACATCTCGTTCTTTGTTTTATCTGTTTAGAATGACAAAGGCAAGGATTATGCGCCGTTCGGATTGCGTTTAAATCACTACCCAGTACTACTTTTATCTGCAATATAAATTCGAGATCCATCACCATCGATGAATATCGATCATCCCTGATCCAGACGGTACTTAGTTCATCTTTATATTTCCTTCATTTAATTTACATTCACAGCCCATGAAAATGCTGTGCACGCGCGCTATAAGAAGTTTTCAGTTCGAAAAACATCTCAAATGATTTCGTATGTAAATTAATTAATTATGTCTTCAACCTTTTCTCAGAAGTAAGTCCCATGGCAACACCTATGTTTTTTGTTCTGAGTAGGGCGTAACTAGGGTATGTAATATCGGAAGATTATCAATTCCGGAACTGAGTCACGATTCTAAATATCCAATATCGGAATTCCGGAACAGCTCCGAAACTGGAAAAATATTTGGATAGTACAGAAAAGTAAAATTGGTTATCTTATACCATACCATACCATACCATATATACAAGAATATATATATATAGAATCTGAATCTCGGAAACGGCTCGAACGATTTTCATGAAATTATGTATGCAGGGGGTTTCGGGGACGATAAATCGATCTAATTAGGTTTCATTTAAAAAAACGCATATTATGCGCGTTTTTAGACAATGAAAAACCGTCACATTAGACATTAGAATGCGAAGGTAAATTTCGCCGCGTGACGCGACAGCATAATTGGCTCAGACGGGAAGTCGGGCGTTCGTGGCGGTCTCGAATTAATAGCTGCGGGTACGAATCCAGACGGCTTCTCTTTTTTTTCAAGTATTATTTTTTTAAGAAAATCTTAGAGTATCTAAGTATTTTTAGTATTTATACCGAGCAAAGCTTGGTGACCCAGGTACTTATCTATTTATATACATATATACTTTTTATTTTTAAAATGAATAAAACATTCTAAAGTTCTACAACAGTGGGCGGCAAATCATTACCTAGCACTGCACTGCGCTCGTCACTTTCAAGCCAAATTAATTACTCCACTGATTGATTTATTTATTGAATCTTTAATAACTTATTGTGTGTATGTATATCTGTACATCATGGCTGTGTTTAAAAAAAAGTTAGTGGTCAAAATACCGACATTGGAGTAACGATATTAAAGTGTTTCAATTTCGAAATTGAGATTTCGAAAAAGTTTCTCCAAGATTTCGGAATTCCGGAATACATGCCCTAGTTTTGAAAGTTTTTAGTCTATTGAAACTGAAACTTACCAGTACTTAAATAAATGTATGAAATTTACCAGGTCCATGTCTTCTATCTCTTTCAATAATCTGTTAGGTTGGTACTCGTCTTGTTTTCACGAAGATAACCGTTTCCACAAAGTCGTTGCCATATGGTTGGTATTGAACAGACATGTTAACTGCTCTTGTTAGTTTGTACTGAGTGCAGACTTCTACGTAGTAATTATATTCTCTTTGCTCTGATCAACGACCGCTCCGTTGCACGGTCGGAATCGTACTGACCGATTTGTACGTGTGTAGAGTAATGCTGATTTCTATTCCCTACCGCTTCTACGTCACTTCCTTCTGATATAGGGTACGTGTGTGGTCGTTTTAAGGGTTTTCGGTGGAAAAAATATTTAACATAAATTACCAGCGTAATCTTCGTCAATGGATGTTTGATACAATAATAATTATAATGAAATTGTTAAAATGTACCCCTAAGAAAATGAATAAATGAGTGAATTATAATGCTCATATGAGTGAATTATAATAATATTTTTTCGTTAATAAAACAAACTACTATTTTATAGTAGTTTAGAACACAGCTAAATAATAGCCGAGAATAATTGATGCACAATGCGTCATCAGTATAGCTACATATACATATGTGTATACCTACTGCTATTACGCAAGCCGGTGACGGGAGCTTGCAAGATTTTTTCCATCCAAAAAGCGCCTACAGCCCACATCCCACTCCCCTGCTGAGCCGTCACTCCGTTGCTAAGCGTCCCCCAACATTAATACGTCAGTGACGCAAATCCAAAAGATTTCCCCATACCTCCAAATGCTCAGCACGGATAAATAATTTTTCACTTCAACCAAGGATTTCTGTAAATAAAACTAGCTCTTTCCAGTTCACATCCTAGCGTTGGTCCCTACACATAGGGTTACCATATCTCAGGATTTGTCCCGAGATTTCAGGTTTTTTAATCTCTTCTCAGGATTGCGGCCGGATTTTAGAAATCTCAGGATTTCTAGAATTTTCAATAAAATACAGCTTACATTTTTCAGAGAGAGAGTAGTTTTTCTCCTTAGTAAAAAGGTAAACAAACTAAAAATAATCGTCTTTTGATAATAATTGCACAATTAAAATCAATACGGAAGGGGATGCCACTACCACACGCTTATA
This sequence comes from Ectropis crepuscularia, assembly GCA_963693475.1. NCBI lineage: Eukaryota > Metazoa > Arthropoda > Insecta > Lepidoptera > Geometridae > Ectropis > Ectropis crepuscularia. The sequence goes on along the minus strand of OY856353.1, from coordinate 27,280,665 downwards.
GTGCGATGTGCAACACGTGAGCGATATCCACAGTGTATAAAAACGACAATATTACGACTTTTTTTTAAAAGCGCTATGTACGTTTAAGATACCATTTTCAAACTAAAAAATCTCAGTATTTTTTTATAGAAATCAGGCTTTTTCTCCGTACTTTTGACTTTTTCATCTGGTATCCCTACCCACACAACAGCCACACATAATTTCTCGCTAAGTGGAACACAAGTTGGACATAACTTGGATCTCCGCTAATGGGACGTGTAGTAACCTAGTAACAACTTCGTGTTTGTACAAGTTCACCAAATATTTGTACAAATTTGCCAAATGTTTGTAAAAGCGTCATGCTCTACAATACTTGGGCTATGTTTAGAGCTTGAAGTTTGGGGCCACAGATACAAGTATCTTATAGATAACGCAAACTATGACGCAAAACCGACGGTGTCATAAGTTTGACGGGTCACTGGTGTGTGTGAGTGAGTCTGTAAGTACCATCGTAACTCTCGAACGGATGAACCGAATTTGATTTTGTTTTTCTGTTTGAAAGGTGAATGAGTCGGGAGAATCATGTTACATCAAAATCGGTTCCGCTACTTATTTCAAAGTTATCAGTTCTCTTGTTAACAGCGGTAGCAATCTTAGACGCATTATGGGTATTATATTATACAATACAAAATATTATAATGTGTTACCTAGAATTTAAAAAATTGCGTGGAGATTTTTGGAAATGTTTAATTAATTGTGTTATAGGTTGATGGATTTATAATTAACAGTTCATGTGTCAACAAATATCAGTAGATCTCCAAATGCGAAGATTCACTAAGAGTTCGGAGATCAAATTATAGGATAAGAGCTCGACGACAGGTCAGTCGAGATTCCTTTTACGTTCATAATCGTCAGACAATATTCCGCTAAGAATCTTTACTTATTTTCAAACCATTCTATATTCCCACAGCTGAGAATTGGGGGCCTCTCTCACAAGGAGAGAGTCGAAACTTTTTTGTGTAAAATGTAGGGATCCTCGCGATTTTTCCATCACTTAAGGCCAGTGGTGATGACAAACTAGTGCCTTTGCCCTCAGAAAAATAATCAATGGCGCAGGCGGACTACAAACCTACAACCTATTGATAGATCAGATTATCTTGTCTCTAAACCACTTCGGCTACATTAAATAAATAAATGTTGGTGGACAATTCACACACAACACCATCTGACCACAAACTAACCAAAGCGTGTACTATGGCGGCCAGCTGATACAATACTTACATAGTTTTAAATACATACTCATTATACATATTATGTAGAAACACCCAGACACAGTACAAATATTTGAATTCATCACACAAATATTTGCACTGGGTGGGAATCGAACCCACAACCCTCGGCTTCGCAGGCAGAGTTACTACCCACTAAGCCACGAGGTCAGTAAACATTATATTAGAGTACATATTACAGATTGTGCAATCCACGAAGACGCGCCCCACTATTCCTCCTAACCGTTTATAGTATATGTGTGCAAGCTTCCGTCAATTTTTGAGTGTTATCGGTACACACTAATTACCTATGAATGCACACGCACACTACAATGACTGGTGAATGGTTCGCGACTGACGCTCGGAGCAAACGTGATTGGAGGAAAACAAAATTAATGGGGCGCGTCTTCGTGGATTGCACTATCTATACATTAGGTACAGTATCTTGCGGTGTCTATCCTAAACTTACAAATATTTGGACAGCCGTCATGCTCTAAGGTAATTGAGGTATTTATAGAACTCGGAGCTTCGTGGCATTGAGGCAAGGTTGTTCTATAATTAACTACTAATTAGTGGGATGGTACTCGAACACACGCTCCGATGGGCTTCTCTTTAAGATGATTTAAATATATCCAATTTCATTTCTATAAATACATTATATCTTCCTACGAATACATCATCATCAACCTACCCTAGTCCACAGCCAAGACATGCCTATCAGCCATATAAGTACTCTGCTTTTCCAGGCACTGCCTGCTGCCTTATGCATATCGTCTCTCTATCGTGTTTCAGGGCAACTACTAAAACTATAGTTGCGGAACTTTGTATGTATGAATGGTTATAACTTTTTCATGCTATGTTATTTATTTTAATTTAGTCATGGTTATTATTAAAGACTTTGTCCGTTAATAAAATATCATGTAATAATTACTAGCTAGATTTAGATTCAGGATGAGAATTGCTACAGAGACTGACGACGATAGTTTGGAATAACACATACCTAGGCCCTTTTTTAATACGGGAAAATTGCCGAATCGGGAAACAGGCGGGTGAAACGACGAAGCTCTGCCAGTAAGTTGTATACCTAAGTGTATTTTTATAGCGAAATCCAGCTGGTGAAGTACCACACTTTTTCCAGTTATTCTACCGCAAACAGTAATGTGCACACATTACATTACTGTTTTGTCCAGCAGTGCAGTGCTAATATTTTGGACCCTTCGTATTCAAATAGTACTGTGCTGTTATGGGCAGGCGTGTTGCTTATCGAGCGCACGTCTTTCACATCCTATCAATCTATGTATATTTGGAAAAAAGTATTATAACAACTAACTGGTTTCCATAATACTTACAGTCCTACATATAAGCTTTGCTTAATTTGAGGCTAGATAGTAGTGTGTGAAAAATTACCATGTTTTAATTTATTAAAATGAATCATGTAGATAGCAATGAAGAGAAAGAGTGGTAGAAAATTTTTGAAACTTAAAATGTCGGTTAAAATATTTAGTTTTACCTTTATGAGCTGGGTAAGGTGGCAACACTGGGCCCTCGGTCGAAGCTCGGTGAAAACGGCCGCATTCCTAGTGGAGATTAAATCGGATCGCGCTTAATGTTTCAGAAACAAAGGTTTATACGGAATATGAATGGGGATTTATAAATACGTAACTCGTACGTTTTGTAGTTCCATTCAACCATTTATACGCGAGATTAGGATGAAAAGTGGGTTTGCGATAAGAGACTTTTTTTTGTTTTGAAGTTATGGGGAAAAGAGTGAACTAATTATATTACTTTAATGTATTGTAAGTTTTAATAAATACATTCATTTATGTATTTATTATGTATGTATTGTATGTATGTATTTATTATATGGATGCTGATAAACAATAATGTGTTAACCCTCAAAAACTTGGTTTTGAGAAAATGGCGTCTTAAGATGTTAAACCAATTCTTATAAAGTTTGCTCGAAAAAATATGTTCCTACTATTAATTTCTTTGTTTAATAACACGAATAATGGATTAGAAATAGATTACTATTAAAAAAAGACATCAAGGTAGTATATTCTTCAAAAAAAATGAGGTAATTGCCTATTGCAAAATGTGGAACACATTGTAATATTCGAAACATCAAACTAAGGAACATAACACTGTTTTGCTAAATGTCAGAATCAGGACTGAATGACAATGAATGCATGTTGAAGAACATAAATGAATATTGATAAATGCATGTTATCACTTATATAGTTAAGTAAATTGTTTTAAGTAAAACACTTAAGATATTAAGTTAAACTTTTATTAATATGAAAAATACAAGAACATAATCATTTTAAACAAGTCATCCTTCAAATGTAATAACAAACAGAATTGAATATTATTAAATATATTTCTTGAAAGAAGAACAAAGATATTATTTTTCTTCTGCTTTCAAGATATATTTTTTCCTCAGAATCATCTTTTTTCAACAAAATATTATTATAGTTACCTACTTATATTATGTCAACAATATTTTTCTTAATATTTTGAAATTATAACATCACTTTCACTTAAACAACTAATATCATTTTACAAAATTCAGGTACAGGTTTAAGAGCTTTTTTGTTTCTTGAGATCTTTAGTAATTATAATGTATTTATATAAATTAACTTGTAACTTACAATTAAAAGTGTTTTCAGAACAAAGTTATAGATCAAAATGACTAACCTACTTATTTTGAACATACATAACGCGTATTCAGACTCATTGTAAAATCATTTTGCTTTAATCTTCTTTCATCATTGCTCGTTCTAATATCTACTATAACTAAGGAAATAGCAGAGCCTACCATAGTAAGTAAATAAAAAATACCTATATACCTATTTAATCTTCAAGACAATTTTCTTCTATATCAAAGTCAACAGAATTACCCAAGCCTTCAGTATCATCAATAAAATCACTTGAAGCAGCATTCCTCAAGAAACTATAAAAGCCTTTTGCATCTGTTGGAATGAGCTTTAACAATTCTTTCAGGTCTTGAATTTTTGCAGTAGATAATTCTCGACCAGTCGGATATAGGATAGGAAGGTCTATAGCGAAATTCGACTTCTGTTTCCGACCCTTTCCACCTCTTGATATATCAATCACCTGAGGTTCTTCCTCAAGTTTTGATTTCATGAAAAGTTTTAGTGGTTCATCACGGCGTAATTCTATTTCAAAAGTTGAAAGCCAGGATATCTTTTGTTTATTTTCATCACATTTTCGATTTGTAATGATATTTTGTAAAGGTGTTACAGATTTAAAATCATCTTTTTGAAGCCTAGTGACTACAAACTTGTTCTTTCGGCGACAATTCTGCATAACAGAAATATAATCCTCTGCAGTATATAAACGAATCTGTGATTTCAAAGCACATTCTACGTCTCCGAATTCCGAGTCATTCGGAAGATAAGTATGTCCGGGCTGAAGGAATCTAATAGTTATTTTTTGTAGGGTTGCATGGCTATGTAAAATATGTAAAAGCATCAGCATCATTTTGATGCTTCTATTTTGTCCGCCACATGAATCAGACCAAAGTATCAGCTGAGTTACGTCAGGTTTTAAATGCGCGCTAATAAATTTTTTTAAACAAGATCCTACCTCTTGGGTGCCACGTCCTGCTTCGTGCTCTAACCAAATATGAAAGTATCCCTTTCCGTCAGTTCCGCAATGTATGCCTAAGTTATGAAGGTTCAGTTGGCGCTTATAATAAACTATACTTGTCGGTAATCGGGGTAAACAGTGCGTCTTTTCTAGGTCAAAAGTCAGCGTTTCTATTGAATCATTGATTTTAGCAGCAGCCAAGTCCTTTTTCATTTGGTCTCTTAATTTGTAGGCATGATCCAAATGAGCTTTATGTTCAGTTTCTAATGAAGATAATTGTTCACCAGTGGCGATGGTTTTGTTTGCTTTGTATAAGTCACAACGTAAGCACGTATCTTTTTGTGGCTTTTTGAATCTAAGATTAAAGTCTTTGTAGAAAGAAAGCCTAAATCTAGAAAAACTTACGTAATTTTCATATTTTTCTTTATAAAGATCATAAATGATAGACAAGTTCAAATTTGGAGCCAAAAATGTTGCTGATGTGCTATCTCTACAGTAATGAGAAGAATACTTAGGTAAACTTTCTATAAATTGCTTTATTTGCAGCAATTGTTTTTCATCGATGGCATTTCTGCCTCCAGACTTAACACCCCTTTTATCATCAATAGGCGCCTGCTCTCTAAATTTGTTAAGGGCTACATCAATTCTTGATTGACTAATGCCAAGAGTAAGTAAAAAAGCTTTTTTACAAACTGGAGTATTACAAATTTTGTATTTTCTACTAAAAACTCGCTTGGATAGTATAGAATATGATCTGATTTTTTTAACTTCAATAACGCTACCCTGTAATATCGCGCACCTAGCTTCATAAGAACCAGAACTCCAGAATTTATCAAATTCCTTTTTTCGTTGATCTATAGATATTTTCTCTGTACACTTCAAAGGACATCTACAATCGCTACTATTAAACTCCTTCGCATAAACCTTTTTTCCTTTCGCACTAAAGTAATCCTCATTGTTATTTGCTTTCTTTTTTCTTATGCTGCTGTTCTGGTCGACAAATTTTCTCTTGCGTCCTTTTTTAGGTCTGCCATTGTATGATAATGACGGCTGTTCAAAATCATCGTCGTTGGTTTCGGGTATATAATCAGGGTCTTCAGTGTTGATACAATTATTCTCACTAGTAGCATTTATAACATTAACAATGGCTTCCACATGTTCTTCATCAATAGTTGGGCGAGGGTGACTTTCTTCAATATTAGAAATATTTTCATTCAGATTCTTATCATCAATTGCATTTTTATTATTTTCATGATTTGTATCAGCTAATATCTCAAGTGGTTCATTATTATCTTCTTCACTAACTTTGGAATTTATTTCTCTGTAAAAATCTGTCACTATTTCAGTTTGTCCCTTATTATTATTTAGTTCATCGTTTACAAACGGCAGACTTCTTTCATCAATGGACGAGAATAAAAGGTTGATTGCATCTGATGAGGTCGAGGGAATTATCTCCGTATCATTAGGCACAGGTAAAATCTCTATGTTTGAATGATCCAGTAATTCAATAACTACTGGTGAAATGCTCTCCAGTCTCCAGTGAAAAATTATCTGGGAGTTCATCATAAGTGAATGGACTATTACACCTAGTCTTTTGTAATTCGACAGAATTGTGTAAATCTTGATCAGTACTTCTATCAAACGCAGGAATAACTTCAGGTTTATTTGAGCCGGCAGGTTCATCATTTTCATTAAAAACTTCTTTAGTACTAGACTTCGCAAGATTGACCAGTAATTTTCCCCTTGATCTTGGCAGTGACATCTCTTTACAACAAAAAAGAAATACACTTTTTGATTGGGATTATCAGATCTACGAATAAGAAATAATCTTTCAATACTATATCAAGATACTTAACATTTAGACTACCTCTCATAAAATGCTAACCAACATTCAGTAATAATATGTCAAGCACTTTAAACTGTACTGTGAGCTTAGTTAAATGCCCTTTCATTGTTTAACAACAATGTGATATGCTGTATAGTACGGCACACCGTATTGTGTTGTGTTTAGCAATAATGAGTTAAGCGATTTATCGTATTTATTTGTGACCAAAAGTTACAGCAAATCAATCTGATCGGACCAAATTATATTATTTTAGCATAAAAAATAGCTTTATAGTTGACGTATACCTACACAATTATTTAATTAATGATTCCCTGTCTAATTTAAACCGGCAATATAACCTATAAACGAATTTCTCACGAAAATCTTAATATATTACAATAAATTACAGACTTACCTTGATGCCTCTAACGTGGATTGCTTACAGTTCACTAAAAAATTGAGTTTTTAAGTAATTTAGTACTTTAAATGGGAATATAATTTTAAAATGTCATTATTTAAGAAGAACTCGTCGTTTGGCGCGGCGCAAAAACGCTGACTGACATTTAGCAACACTGTGTCAAGCCTCATAACACATTTTTCGTGAAGACAAATCTCACTATTTTGAATTTCGAATATGTTAAGGAACTTAAAGGATTATTAATAAATATTGTATGTGTGATTTACGATTTATTTTATGATAAAATACATTTTTTACGTACTTTTATGTTTTAGATGACTTGAAACACTTTTGTAGAATATTAAATACTTGATGCATTATAAAAATGTATCAAAACCTTTGAATTTGACTTTTTGTGGGTTGACACATTATTGCTTATCAGCAACCATATTAGGTTAAGTTTATTTTATGAATTAGTGTTAGTATTATGTGTTTTAGTGTTACATTTAGCACATCCCTCTTTTTAACATATGTAGGTACTCTTAAAAACTATTTTCCATCATAAGGTTGTTTGGAAGAGATCGCTTTCAACGATAATTCCGCCGGTTATAACACTAATAGTATTATAAATAATTATATATTAATATTATAATATTACACTATTTTCGTAAATGGTTTTGTATGGTTTATGTTTTAGTGAATGTAATAAACAGTATCAATCTATTTTTGTGTTTATGTATCTAATCCCATGTAGAAACTGCCAATCCGGAATCTCTGGTTCAAACCCACGCGCACCACTATATTTTCAGTCATGTGCGTAATGCCGCTAACTTAAAATGAAACAGAAATAAAAAGAGTAAAATAATGTTTTAAGTAAACCGTTTTACTGTAAACAGTCATGGTAATTTTGCAGATGTAATAAAAGCTTATTTGTACCGGTGGCCAATTTGAATTTACAAAAAAAAATTTAGTAAACAGTATTCCATACTCTAAGAGTAAACATAATTGTATTGTCAACAGAACCAAAGACGAATACCAAATTTCAGATCAATCGGTTGTCAGGAGGAGGGTGAAATTTCAATTACTAAATTCGAACCAAGAAAAAACAAAATGAGTAAGCTAAATGAAAACGTTTAAAAGTAAGGAGAGGACATATTCCCAGAATCTTTCGCGTTATCTGCCAAACAGTACTGGGTGAGCTTGATGGATTCTGGCCCTGATTATCTCCTTGCAAGAGAAAGCTCGCAAGTTCCAAGTCCAGATGGGAACATTTAGTGGGCTCCTTTAGTGCAATTAATGAATTGTGAGACCTCAAAGAGAGAAATGTTTAAACAGAACCTTTTAAAGAGTGTAGTATAAACAGGGCACTCGCGAGCGTTCATTTCCCGTCCAACCCGGCTCAATATCCTGTCGCTGGTCGAGCCGCGGTGATCGATCCCCGACTGTCCGCGACCCGAGCCGACGCGGCCATTCATCACTTACTTATTGAAGAGAGGGTTACAACTTACAACTTATTTTATTATATTCTTTAGCAACTGCACGTTTCAATTAGTATACATTTAGTGGTTTTTAATTAGTATACATTTAGACACTACACAGACTCCGAAGTCCGTGACCGTGACATATTTGAGTTCTTTTTTTTTTTTATTATAAAATACCTACATTTACCTTGGATGCGGATAAGGAATGGAAAATGCTAATTATACGATTTTCGCGCCCTTTTTAGCTTTGTCCACCATCTTGTGTTGCGTGACTTTGTCAGTTTTGACAGCCCCTCGCTTCATGAGTGCTTCCTGTGGGATGGGTATCTGGCCCACGTTGTCCACGCCTGGGCTTCAGGCGGTGCCTGTCCTCCTGGTGTCTGTTTGCCAGGCGCAAGCGTAACTCGTTCAAATTCCGTACAGCTGTAGCTTGGAATAAACCACCTGAGGTAATGTTTCCGCTAGTAGCCTGGATGTTTTTAAACTAAGGGAGAATGTGTCTTCTAGACAAGCGTGCTGCATCTTCGACTTCAACAACATCGATAAGACAAGTGATAAGTTAAGCGAATGTAGCAAGTTTAAAGGAAAATTTGGGCAGGTATAGTGGTCCCACTGATTCTTCGTATTTAATGCGTGGCACTGTTATGTCGTGGACAAGCGTGATTCTGCAAATATCTGGCTCGTCCCATCACAATAATGTTAAAACAATCGACTGGCGAAACTTGCAACAAAGTGAAAACAAATCGATACTTTCTAACCGAGAGAGTCAACCCACATAATAATTATTGCCGAGTAGGAAGTAAATAATGGATAAACGTGGAACTCAGAGACCGGAAGCAAAATAAATGGATACACAATAAAACCAACAGTCACTCAATGATCGTAATAGCGACGAAAAAGTGGACTTGGGCAGGCACTTTGCTAGGATATGAGGTAATGGACAAGACGAGTTCAGTGTAGAACTCCAGGAGTGACATGAGAGAAGGAGGCCAGCCACAACGCCGGTGGACAACACCAAACAATATTAGATAGGTCGAGCACAAGACCATCTAAAATGGAGAGAGACAGAACCGGACAGTGGTTTACACACAACCAATCTTCATGACCCCTAGAATCGCATATCTCGCCGCTAGCGAGATATTATGCTGTGTGATTTTACTTATTTTGGTTCTTGACTACGAATAGTGATAGGTAAAAACGTCCGGCGTTCACCGCTTCCTGCAACAGACTAGAACGGAAAGAGTGAGGTCACTCTTCCCAACGATGACATAATTCCGTGCGCTTGAATTTTGGGACATCTAATGATTTATATCGATGTTCTAGACTATTATCCATCTTCTGGCCGAACCTACAACCCTACGATTGTAATGTCTGACGTTTGAATCATTGAGCCAATCCTTTATTGTAAGTTAAAATTAAGAGGAGCCTGGATCCCACAACACAGCTCGCCCACTGTTCCGATAAATGTTTCTTGGTAATAAAGATTTGTATTTGTAAGTTTTCGCTTCTATCGCCAGTACCTATGACTGCAAGTTTTTTTTTTTTTTGTTATTGGCACAATATACGTTATTTCATTGTTTAATTAAAACAGAGTAGTGCACGCGCTATAATGGTAAGCAACAGTAGTAACGATGATGTACAGGTAGTAATATACGGTTATCTCGCGCAGCACTCGTGTTCATTCAATGGTCTTGTAATTACATAACCTTAAGCTCTTGTACATCTCTGTGATGTGGAATTAACTATTAACGGATAATGCTACGGTGAATAGTAAGTGGGTGGGTATCGCACCGCGGAATAGATGATGGCAGTAGATAAGGAGTTACCAGATAAACGCATGTTTGGTGTAATTAATAAAATTACTACCAGCATTCCACGGTTTCATTCGAGTAGTTTCCGATCTCATTAAATTCTGATACCTTGGGATACATTGTTTCATTGTAGGCAGGATTCCCTAATTTTAAATATGATATAGCCTATGACACTCAGTAAAGATAAAGCTATCTAATGGTGAAAGGCTAGCCGCACACGCAATATTATTGACGATAAAGAACGTATTGTCAATGATATTGCGTGTGTACGGTATTGTTCAATGATATTGTTGATATCCAGAACTCCAGATTTTTACCGTCAATATCGAGGGGAGGCAGGGAGGGGTATTGTCTAAAATATTGTCGTGTGCAATATTTTAGTTGAGGAAATGATTTCGAATTATTGCAATACTCAACGCAACGACTTTTTTCTTTTTCTTTCTATCCATTATAGTGATATAATGGATAGAAAGAAAAAGAAAAAAGTTCAATCAGATTTTACCTCGAAAAATTGTCAATAATATTGCTTAATGTGCGGGGCTATATGTTGTTGATGATTTGCGACAACATTGCATTGACAATAATATTGTGTGTGCGGCTAGCCTTTCACTATTAGATATCTTTATCTTATCGTCAAAGAATTTCTAAAATCAGTTCAGTAGTTTTTGGGTGAAAGAATAACAAACAAAATAACAAAAAATTAAATCTTTCCTCATCATTATACATATCAGTTTAATTTAAGTGAATACTACAAGCGCCTCACGGTGATCCGCATAGTTCCGGTTCTCGTAATATTCTTTCTGTAAGAAATGTGAAATGCCAGGTGTTCTCTTAAAGGTGCGAAGGTATGACAAGTCTGAACAGTTGCTCACGCTATATCAAGCACAGATTCGCTCCTGTATGGAGTACTGTTCGCACCTTTGGGATGGGTCGGCTAAGTGTCAGCTGCTTTAACTTAACTTTAACCATAACTCATAGGCAACGCTTCAACGTCCTGAACATTGCCGCAAAATTGCTAGGTTATCGGTTATTCATCGTACACAATTCGAATAGTGCCACTGATCTGCATGATCTTATAAATTCTGGATAGCGTTGCCCAAGTGGGTTTGCCTAAGCGTTACATCCTTGATGTCTTCAAATCGAGAGTGAATCTGTTTCTTCTAGGTAAGCGCGCTCCAATGTAGACGCATCGTCGCTTAACGCTGATGTACTAGTTTATAGTATAAAGCAACCTGCCCATATTATTCTACTCTTGATGTCTTTTCCCGCTAAAATAGAACAGAAGCACAAGCAAAGGGTCAGGGGTCAGTCCAAAACTTCTCGCTACGTGAATAACTACTGAATGCCGAATTACTTTCGAAATTCGAAATCAGTGTTGGATTCGTTAGAGAAAAGTTTCCGGTACGAACCCCTGTTACCGATTTACCAGGGCCTATATTCTCGATCACCAATAAGTCGATAGTGGTTTTGTAGCCCTTGTTATAAAATTTGATTTTGGAAATGTTTACATCGTACTAATATTGTTTGGTTTTAACGCGAAAGTTTGGTCGATGTTTGTTGCTCAACCACGTCAGAACGGGTGAACGGACCGGGTTGAAATTTGGAAAATACATTATAACCTAGGTTAACACAGAACATAGGCTATTTTTGGTTGCGTTATAATAAAGGGAACATAAAAAAATACGTAAATAAGACCGCTGGGCGCGGCTAGTTATATAATAAGCTAGATCGCGATTAAGTCTAGTATAATTGTTTCAATATAATACTATAAAGTTTGGATGTTTGATGCTCAATCATGTAGTAGGAACTGAAGGGATCCAGCTGAAATGTATAGTACTACACAAATAGATTACAGTCTGGAATAGCTACTTTATCATGCCAAAAATGCAGAACTTCTGGATGAATATCCATTTTTATTTTAATTTGCGTGACTGATGTTTCGTGCAGATGCTAGTATCTAATATCCTTTAACTTGTAGTAATTCTACACAATCGTAGATCAAGTTATAAGTTATGGCTGGTCAGTAGGGAGAACGGCAACTGCCGATCCGGTGCCCCTAGTTCGAATCCCATGCGCACTATTGTTGTTTCGAGGTCGTGTGTTTAAAGCCGCAAATTTATAAATGGTGAAGGAAACATCGTGAATAAACCGACATGTTCCTAGAATCTCGAGGGCATGCGTCATCCAGCAACCTGCACTGGGACAGCGTGGTGGATTAAGGCCTTGACTCTTTTCTTGCGAGAGAAAGCCTCTCAGCACATCTCTCACATCTCAACATTGCCCTTTTTTCTATCGGAATGCTCGTAGCTCGAAGAAACGACATCGTTTCATGGTTGATGTTCCAAAGACGCGAACGAAGAGATTTGACTCTACTTTTGTGATAAGAACTAGTCTAGGCTGTGGAATGCGTTGCCTGAGTGGGTATTCCTTGTTGATTACAATCTTTGTGTCTTCAAATCGAGAGTGAATCGGTTTCTTCTAGGTAAACACGCGCCATCGTAGACCGCATCGTCGCTTAACATCAGGTGTGATGGTCAAGTGTAAGCCTATAAAAGTAAAAAAAAAAACATTTAGTAGGCTGCTTATGCTTACTAGATCAAGTTAATATCAAGCGTGTCTGCGTTTTGGGTATTTGATTAATAGAATACCGGGCCTGGGGTAGGTACTACGGAGTATTTTATTTCTATTGTCGGACGCTCCAGTTTCGAGTCCGATCGAGTTGGAGTTTCAATTGACATTATCTTATCTATGGCGTGTTGACAGCCGCTTTGAGTAAACAGCTGCTTGTGGATATTTGCTAATTAATTTACTTAATATACAACTTCGCAAATTTGAATTATACTACTCTAAAATCGGCCCACCACTTTCGTCCATTTAGAAATTAGAAAATGATTATTACGACTATACAGTGAAGGATCGAGCAGGAAATGTGCCTGAAGGTAAGGAACACGCCCGCCCATAACAGCACAGAGAGACACAGCTATTAGAACATGAAGAAACCAAATCATTAACTAGCACAGCATTACAATAGTCACCGCCATAAAGGTAGTTTATCTCTGACCTGTAGTTTTTCTAAAAACATTGTCCTTCAAACCGGAACACGGAGACGTTTGCACATTACTGCTTGGCGTTAGAATAACTTTAAAAAATGCGGTACTGCCACAGGCGGACTCTTCAAAGAGCTCTACCACTATTTATAGATAGAAGCGTCCAATGCAGGGTAAAAATCCTGTCACTATTAAGAGACCCAAAGAGCCAGGGGTTGCAAAACCTCTTACTTATCCGTTAAGGCGTAAAAATGAAAAGAGCCAAGAGCAACACTGTCACCGAATAAATTTACTTTCGGCTCTTCCCCCATTATAATTTAATTTAGACGTCTCGTTATAATGCCTCGAATTGGATCATTTGCATTATTTCCCAGGTTCATTTTAATATTTTGATGTGATTCCGTCAACACTGTTTATGCGGATTTTAATTTTGAGGATTCTGCCTTTCCTGTTATGTTATTTTTTTGTTTGTTTTGTGTCATCGTAATTTTTTTTTTTTTAAATAAATAGTGACGAGACGAGCAGGTCATGTGCCTGACGGTAAGCAAGATGCCTGCCACATAACAGCACAGTAACACGCAGCTATTGGAACATGAAGGTCCAAATCATTACCTAGCACTGCACTGCGCTCGTCACCCAGAGATCTAAGATGTTATATCTCTAAGCCCTGTAATTTCTCTGGAAACATTGCCCTTCAAACCGGAACACAGTAATGTTTGCACATTACTGCTTGGCGGTAGAATAATTGGCAAAGGTGTGGTACTTCCCCAGGCGGACTCTGCCAAGAGTCCTACCACTACAATTTGATACATTTTGAAACAATCAAATGTTGTTTGAGGATTTTTAGTGTCACCAAGGTACGAGTATTTGGTTTATTGAAAAAAAAATAATTGAAAAAAATATTTGAAAAAACACCAAGATAGCAGGCATCGTGAAAACCCCACTCAGGCAATGCATTCCACAGCCTAGACGTTATTATCACAGAAGTAGAGTCACTCTCAACCTCTTCAGAGCTCTTACAATAGCGACTCAATCTGATAGAACAATTATTATCAAAAAAATACAAAAAGAGCTGACGGTATGAACTGCGGCCTATAAACTACATTTGCAAAACGACCTAGACGAATGGCATACATAGTAAGAGAGAGACCGCAAAGCAATGAGATTTTTTGAAGTGAAAACTTCTTTAGGCGCGCTATAGACAGAATTTTCGTGGGCTGTGAAATGGATTCATAAATCGTCACGCTCAGATATGATAAGAATTCTTCGGGTAAACTCGGTAAAAACGGCCAGGTAGGTACCAGGGCAACAGAAACAGTAAAGAGTTTCGATTACCTACCTCCAACAGCCCAGCGTTTATCTCCAGATACCAGGACAACAGAAATATAAAAGAGTGGCGTTTGCCCCTAGGTACCAGTACCAGGGCAATAGCAAGTTTTCACTTCTATCGGCAGTTCCTATGACTGCCAATATTTTTTTTCATAGTAAAGACCTACAAAACAAGTTTGACATATACCCTATGGTGAGCAACACGCCTGCTCATAACAGAACAATGTCACGCAACTATAATAACATGAAGAGTCGAAATCGTTACCTAGCTTCACACTGCGCTCATCACTCGAAGATATAAAATGTCGAAGGAATGAGAAAGACTGAGTAGGATGATGATGATAAAATTATTATATAGATACACGAATACGTCTCGTAGTATTGCCATGTTTGTTTGTAAAATAACATTGTTTTCGTACGTGACCACAAACAGGCAGTTAATTTTACCCTGCGAAGTGTTTCGTCGAGTTTGTTGATTAGAATATTAGCAGAGAAATTACTCGAACTTTAGGTTAGAACGACCTTGTATATAGATAGCTGTTAGGATATTATATTCGTTCATGGTAGAGGTTTATGTGATGTACATAGGGTTTTTTGTGAACGTACCGGAGACACTCCGAATTCCCCAAAAATTATAATATATAGACTTTTATTTTCGAGAATTAGAGTGCTCCTAAAAAGACTTAACTAAACTTTTTTCTGATGACGCCATTTGGGAAGACGGGTCAGAACAGTTGCTGCATAACTGCAAGACCGGATGCCACACAACAATACTTTGCGTCGGAAAGCTAGTCGTGGAGGGTAGCGGGATCCGAGGCACGGTTGCCGCGACCGACCGCAGACAGTAGGGGGCCCAAGTAGTGAGCTAGCCCCTCATGAAAGGCTGCCCCGCCATCTAGCGAAAAATCCCGGGATGCGCTATCCTGCCGGTTGGCGACCGGATATCAAGGCCAGATAGACATCCTCGGGGGGGCTCGGGCGTCCCCGCAGTCTCCAGGCTAGTTTCCCATAGATGTATTCGTGTTGTGTGTTGTGGCCGTTGGTCAGCAGTATGTAGCCTCGTTCTACTTCCGTTTTCCCACCGTAATTCACCCTCAAACAACAATGGAAAAAGTTAAAAACAGAAATAGAGTTCATATGCGGCTGCACTCCTTGATTCTTAAAGTGCACCTCGAGAACATCCGAGGCCTGCACTCAAATATCACAGCAGTCTACCACCATCTGGAGACTGAGCAGCCATCACTGTTTTTTCTTACGGAGACGCAGATAGGGCGTCCGTCGGACGTGGCGTACCTAACATATCCTGGGTACACGCTGGAGCACAACTTTAAGCCACGTGCTGGAGTGTGCCTGTACGCCCGTGACGATATTTGCTGTCGGCGTCTCCGTAACCTTGAGGACACCAGATTCTCTGTTCTTTGGGCGCTGATAGACACAGGCATAGACAAAATTGTGTATGCCTGTGTCTATCGGTCGCACAGTGGGGATCTGGAGACAACTAGGCTCATGGAATATTTGAGTGAGGCGGCGGATGCGGCTCAGCAAAAGTACCCATCAGCCCAACTAGTGTTGCTGGGGGATTTTAACGGCCATCACAAAGATTGGCTGTTCCCATACCGGGACACTGACCACGCTGGACAGGAAACGAGAAAGCTAGCTTTGTCGTTAGACCTGACCCAGCTGGTCCAAGGGGCCACTCGGGTACCTGACGTTGAGTCGCATACTCCTTATTGTTTAGACCTTCTGCTGACAACTGATCCAGACCGATATTCCGTGGCGGTATCTTCGCCGTTAGGCAGCTCCGACCACTGTCTGGTGAAGTCAGTATCAATGTACCATCCGCCCGATCCAAGCCCTAGAGGCAACCGGCGGTTGTGGCGATACAAGTTAGCAGATTGGGATGAGATGCGTTCTTTTTTTGCGTCTTACCCATGGCAGTCATTGTGCTTTTCTTCTGGTGATCCTTCAACTTGCGCGGATGCTGTGACTGAAGTGATCCAAACGGCTATGGAATATTTTATACCATACTCTGACGTTCCAGTATCCAGCAAAGCTCGCCCTTGGTTTGGTCCTCAGTGTAAAAATGCTGAAGCATTTAAGCATGAGGCTTACCTAGCTTGGGTTGATGCTCGACAACGTAAGGCAAAGGACACACACCAGAAGAAGAAAGCGTTTAACAAGGCTGCTAAGGCATGCAAAAAGGTTCTACAGAGGGCTCGATTTGACCATATTAGTCGAATAGGGAACAAACTAGCTTCATACCCTACGGGCAGCAAAGCGTTTTGGTCCCTAGCTAAATCAGTCGAATCGAACTTCTGCCGCCCCTCACTACCTCCAATGCTTAAACCTGATGGGACGCTGGCTCACACCGCTATAGAGAAGGCAAACTTGTTTGCGTCTCAGTTTGCGGAATCTTCACATCTAGATGCTGGTAGTGCGATACCCCCAACTCCACCTGGCAGTCCGACTGTAATGTCTGATATACATATTCGCCAGAAGGAGGTTCGTAAAGTGCTACGCAATCTAGATGTGAATAAAGCCAGTGGCCCGGATGGAATTCCAGCCATAGTACTGAGGGTTTGTGCACCCGAGTTGTCTCCAGTACTAACACGCCTGTTTAGACTTTCTCTCCAAACTGGGCAAGTGCCGAAGTCGTGGAAGCTTGCTAACGTGCAACCTGTGCCCAAAAAAGGCAGTCGTACTGACCCTGTCAACTACAGGCCCATCTCAGTCACGTCCATACTCTGTAAGACTATGGAACGTGTCTTAAACCACAGGCTCCTGGCATACCTAGAATCGAACGACCTCCTCAGTGACCGGCAATACGGGTTTCGCCGGAACCGGTCCACCGGAGACATTCTAGCGTATGTCATCCACATCTGGAGTGAAGCTATCGAGAAACACGGGGAAGCACTTGCAGTCTCCCTGGATATCTCGAAGGCTTTCGACAGGGTTTGGCATGATGGCCTTATAAGCAAGCTTTCGGGCTATGGTTTGTTACCTGGGTTTATTGCGTGGATATCGGACTTCTTGAGGGATCGATCCATACGAGTCGTCATTGATGGCTGCTCGTCGGATCAAATGGCT
Source organism: Ectropis crepuscularia (assembly GCA_963693475.1). Lineage (NCBI taxonomy): Eukaryota > Metazoa > Arthropoda > Insecta > Lepidoptera > Geometridae > Ectropis > Ectropis crepuscularia. The sequence continues at coordinate 27,262,832 of OY856353.1, read as the reverse complement.
ATCAATGCCGGAGTTCCTCAGGGGTCGGTACTCTCTGCGACGCTCTTCCTACTACATATCAATGATCTGTTGAAGCCCGGTATCGTTGGGTACGCAGATGATAGCACCGTAGTAGAGAGTTATATATCCAGCGCAAGAGCTAGTGGACAACAAACTCAGCTACTGAGAGAAGGTATGGTCGAGCGTTTGAACTTGGCCCTTGAGGCAGTCTCTACATGGGGCGATGCCAATTTGGCCAAGTTTAACGAAGGAAAAACACAGGCATGTTTATTCTCCGCTAAAAGGAGTCCATTCGAACTGGCTCCTACTTTTCGAGGCGTATCCGTGCCGGTTACTGACCATCTCGAGCTTTTGGGCGTTTCTTTGTCATCGACGCTCAACTTTGGCACGTATATTGAGTCTAAGGCTAAATTAGCCGCCAAAAAACTGGGTGTCCTCTCAAAGGTGCGAAGATACTTCAACTCTGAGCAGTTGCTCACGTTGTACAAAGCACAGATTAGATCCTGTATGGAGTACTGTTCGCACCTTTGGGATGGATCGGCTAAGTATCAGCTGGAGACTCTGGAATCGATTGAGAGACGTGCCAAAAGGCTCATAGGCAATGACACTCTTGTGCGTAAAAGACTTCAAAGTCTCGATCATCGCCGCAAGATTGCTAGCTTATCGGTTTTTTATCGGATACACTTCGGAGAGTGTGCAACTGATCTATATGATTTAATACCACCTTGCCCCTTCTTCTATCGGAATTCGCGTATCTCAAAAAAGCGACATCGTTTCATGGTTGATGTTCCAAAAACACGAACGAAGAGATTTGACTCCACGTTTGTGATACGTCTAGGACGTCTAGGTTGTGGAATGCGTTGCCTGAGTGGGTTTTTCCCGATGGTTACAATCTGGGTGTCTTCAAATCGAGAGTGAATCGGTTTCTTCTAGGTAAGCACGTTCCATCGTAGATCGCATCGTCGGTTAACATCAGGCGAGATGGTGGTCAAGTGCGAACCTAACATAGGTAAAAAAAAAAAAAAAAACTTTGTCAAAATCGAAAAAACCGCGAAAAAAACGTGTATTTTTCAAATTTTGGCTATTATAACCCTAAACGACTAGATTTTGAAAAAACTTTCTTTTAGCGTTTATAAAGTAGACTAAATTTGCTACAATATGATACTAGAATTGTCTCTGTAAACCCAATAGTTTCTGAAATATAATCGATTTTTCGCTTTTTTCGATTTTTTACCAAGTTGCGTTCGGCGCTCGAGGTCACAAACTTGGATTAATCATTAGATCAACATCATAAACAAGTCTGCAAAAAATCAGATATAACGGATTTAACGCATACTGGTAATGTATAAAGTTACTGGACTATGACGAAAGCCAAAAGAATTGACAAAAAAGCCTTGGATGTACCTGGATGTAATCTATTGTTTTGACATTTACTAATTTATACTGTTATCACCTCTATTTTGTTTATCGTGTATTTCACTATAGTATTATATTTAATACTGGGATTTGAGTTTATATACGTGTCATTTAGTGTAGAGGGCGCCGGTGGGATACCATTCACTTCTACCCGCCATCTCAAAAGAGTTTTAGAGGGGTTGGCGCTATAAGTAGATGGAGCTAAGCCGTTGAAGAGCATTCCTTTGTGAAATTTTGTATGGGAAAGATCGAACAGTTGTCAATATAAATTCTTACATTTATTCAATTGGTTTACTTTTACTCAATTGATAATAATACAATTCGCCATTTTTGTTTCTATTTCAAATTGTAAAATAATAAAACATTCTTCATTCTATAAAATTATGTTCCATTAAATTTAATTTTTGCAGGGTTGGATAATTTTAAATTAGTAGTTTCGTTTTTTTAAGTTAAAACAAAAAAACTAAATAAATAAAAAAGCAAAAACAAAAATACATAAAGAAGCGATTCTTGATAGATGTTCTACTCAGCAGTGTTGCCTCACCAAGATTCGGTTGTAATAAATATCGGAGCGTGTAGGCGATGCCCGAAACTTGGGTAATTAATTAATACTTGCAATATTATTGTGTAAAGATTTTCTTTTGTTACGTGCTTCTTACGAGTATGAGCATTATTCTAAGGGTGTACCGTAATTAATAGGCGAGTGCTTCGGCGGAAATAATAAGCTTCGCGTTTCAAAATGAGATTATTTTATAAAGACCGGCGCTTCTACCGCCTAACGAAAAACGCTTTGACGCTTTGATGCTTTGACATTGTTGTCTCTTTTCTTCTCGAAATGAAAGAGACGGCAATCCCAAAGCGTCAAAGCGTTTTTCGTTAGGCGGTAGACCCCCAGAGGTAGAGTGTTGTTTTCTATTGATGTTCGAAGAGTGAGTACTAACACAAGTTCAGTCGTTTCACATTTTTGTGTCTGGGTGGTTTTAGTATAATTAGCCGTTATCTGTAACTATGTATGTATATGTATGTATTATAAAACACCCAGACATTCGGAACTCGGACAAACGGGTTCACCTCCGGAAGTGCCACAGTTTTGCCAGTTATTCCTACTAAGCAGTAGTGTGCAGGCAGTACTGTGTCCCGCAGTATATTTAAAAAAAAATGGGCAGTCATAGGAACTGCCGATAGAAGTGAAAACTTATAACTCAGAATTTGATAGCTCACTTTGGAAAATACGCGGGTGAAACCGGAGGGCGTGCTGACGCATTTCTGGATGGCCACACTCATGGCCACTGGGAAATACTGATGGATTTCTAGATGGCCAATGCCCAAGATCCCGAGTTTACCCGAAGATTTCTTATCATTCCCGAGCGTGACGCTAGAATTGAATTCACAGCCCACGAAATATCTGTCTGTAGCGCGCCACAAGAATATTCACTTCAAAAATATTTTCCAAAAACTGCCGAGATTCTTAACGAATAATCCGCATCTAATTCCCGACGTTAACGACCCACGTTAGTACGTATTCGTATTAAGACCAGTAGCGATACCACAAGTAGAATACACAATGAGATGCCAGTCACCCAGCCGTCTCGCATGCCTACGGATCGGATGAATAGACGCTCAGCCACAGATGCGGGATGGCCTATCTACGGATATTGGTTAGCGGCGCTTATACAACAGCTGTTCCGCATATCTGTTGGCGTACTCCGAACATATCGCTAGATCGCTACACCATAATCAATGCTTGACAGTTTTCTGTACAATAATTATTATAAGTATCACAGTAAAGTAGTCATTTCAAACTTTGAAAATGTATACAATTTGTATGCTCTTTCTTTTGTTTTCATTTTTTATTTATTGACGTGTAAATTGTACATTTATGGATAAAGTACTTTGACTTTCATATTTGTTAAATATTAGCAGCGCCCGCAGTATTACCCGCGTAGCGTAGACTTCCACATTTCCAGAATAAGCGTACCCCCAAAAAATAAGTGTCAAAAAGGCCTGGTAGCTCTTTATTAGATAATTACTAAGTTATTTCTTTATTCCAACTATAATAACACGAAAAATAAACACATGTACATAGACAATCGTTACCATAGACAGTTTTTTCGTACACTCGTGCGTTTTGCTTTTTCGTTCATTCGGAACGGAGTGACGTCAACATTTCCCGCCATTGTTTGTTTGCAGGGTTGCCATTTTTCTTTTTATTTTACTACCATTTTCTACTAGATACCAAACTGTAACTATAAGATGAAAAGTTCAGTTAGCTCTATAAGCTTCAGAACCTTCCTTACCTCGAGTACTAAGAGATGGCTATCCTACTAATATTATAAATGTCAATGTATGGATGTTTGGATATTTAGATGTTTAGATGTTTGTTGCTCAATCACGTCCTAACGTATGAACGGATCGGGCTGAAATTTGGAATACAGATAGATTATAGTCTGGAAGAACACATAGGCTTTTTATCCCGGAAAAACAACGGGAACAACGGGAACGGGAACTTCGTGGGTAACACCGCGGGGCGCTGCTAGTGAGTATTAAATTCCGGCCGTCCTTCAGAGTGAATATTTACGACAATCAAATTAGACACATTGAAATTATACCTATTGTAACCAAAACACAGGACTTCATCACGATCTATATTATTATTTAATTAGGTTAGTACCTCGATGTTTCGGCAGAAAACGTTTCGAAGTTTTACTATGTTTTCTCGTGCCCACGGCGGTTTTAACGCTGCCTTATTAGCAGGTCGGTGATACGAACCAATAAGATTTTTCACTACCAAATAGTGTTCAACGCGAGTAAAAAATAATTAATTTAAACAAATGCAATAGTTTCAGCCCTAGGTCCAACATGGCGTCAGTATTTCCCGCGCTCATTACACGGATTGAATCGAGACAATGTCTGGTTCCGCCTCCAGAACCTCTCTGCGGAGTAGGTATGTTCCATCCGCACACACCCACTGCGGATTCCTATTACACTGATTGTCACCGGTCAAACTTTGTATGTATAACTTCGAATGAAATTTAAAGAAACTACAAAATAATAATTGAATACAAATAAAGTGTTTAAAAAAATACATACAGTTCAAACAGACAAAGCAAGTCAAGTAAATAAAAAGGCTGATTTAGTGGCAAAGCTACTAAGACAAGGCTTTTAAGCTCACATGATTATTGAAAGCTAAACTGGTAAAAGAAATGAAATCTGTGAAACTAAAATTGATGAATTGATAACTTAACAACATCCAGCGTTGCTGAAAATGCTTTTAATCCTGAATAGAACCACTGATGAATAGACACCGTATGAAAACTAAAATAAATTTTCATTTCAATTAGAACCAACTAAAATCTAATAACATGGCGTCCCGCCAGTGTATTACAAACTATTGCTTTCCCATGATTGCGTTAGTAGTTAATTGCTTTCCTGCATTTATTAAGAGCCCTTTGTTTCCTAATTTGATTTTAGTTCGAATCGTATAACAAATTCAAAATGGCCGCCGTGACAATGGTAGAAATTATGTTAAATTGAATGTGACACAAAACCGCCGACCTGAAATACTTTTGTTACACAAGCCTAAAATAATATGTCAAAACCCGCGTGCCCTTCTCTTGAGGATAAAACTATTCAGTATAATTTAAATTTCAGGTACACAAAAGGAAATAATGTTTACCTTTCCTTTTCTGTTCTTACAGGTAGATAGGTAGGTAGGTTAATTTGAGACCATCGTGACTGGCCTAGTGGATTAGTCGGTAGTAAGTATGCCTGTATGCTGAGGGTCGTGGGTTCGATTTCCACCCAGTGCAAATAAATATCTGTGTGATGAATACACAAATATTTGTACTGGGGGTTTTTCTATATATAATAAGTATGTATATGTATTATTGAGGATAAATCAGCTATCTGGCTCTATCATAGTACAAGTTTGGCTTAGTTTGGGGTCAGTTGGTGTTGTGTATGAAATGTCCAACAATATTTATTTATTTAGTATGAAATTAGTGGGAAGTTTGATAATTTACAGAGCTACTCACGAGCTCAGTACATAGTATTTATATAGTATAATTAACGCCGCTGGAAATGAAACAATTTAATTACATCAATTAAATCACGTCATGTTATGAAAGTTCATAACGTGACTGTTAATTGCAATGAAGATTTGAAAGTTTCATCATGTTCTCAAAATAGTTAATAATTGAATGAGAATAAAATTGATCGAGTGAAGTAAAACAAAGCTCTATCACAACACATTTTATACAATAATAGTTATCTAAGTAACAAGACCTTGCTTTGTCCATTTATCGTTTCAATGTGACAAAAGAAAAGTGTATATCTTTTTTTTATGAACCGCTATTTTAACTAACAACTGCACATAATTCAACAAAATCACTTATTTACCTGTAGTAATAAGAAAGCAGAGTCGAAATCGGGCCCATAACATTTCGAGTTTTTTACCGATAACTTTCAATGAATATCCAGAATTTTTTCGTACGGTCACTTGTCGGTGAGCATACTACATTGTAAAAGCAAAAGATATAACACTTACTTGCAATAATACAGTCTGCCATCTCTCCCCGTGTGCACCGTCCATCCTTCCTTCAGCTCAGCCTGCAGCCTCTCTAAGGCAGCCTCATTCTCCACCGCCGACCTGCCCAGCCTTGGGCTCCCAGACCCCAGCCCAGGACTCCCGGACCCCAACCTTGGGCTCCCAGATCCCAAACCAGGACTCCCAGCCCCCAACCTTGGGCTGCCATACTTTGGACTGGCGCCCAACTTGGGACTGTTTGTGCTCGAAGTGCCATCGCTCAGACTCGGGCTCCCAGTGCGCCTGGGCCCGAAGCTGGGGCTGGGGTTGGGCCGCGGGCTCTGGGGGAGCTTGGGGCTTGCCGTGCCGCTGGGACCAGGCGACGACGACGCCTGCTGCAGCAGCATCGCTTCACGTCATCTCGACATTATGGGGATTAGTTATCTGGAAAGAAAGAAATTACTCATATTAAAGTACTGCAATTCGACTATCAACAAATTTTTGCAATGAAAACTTTTTAGCAGAGTTTTTAGTAGGACAAAATCATATGGGTTCGCCTCACTCTCCGACATGTTACCGAGAATGGCGGAGCAGTAGAGTGGGATGTGTCCGTCAGACGCTTTTTTGATGGTTGATATTTCAATAAAACTTTAAAATACATTAAACGCAATTGATTTTATAACTTTTAGTTTAACTATCTGAATTAACAAAATAAGTAAATAAAATGCCTAACTACAATACACTACACAGTGTATTTAAGTGTAGTATACAAAATGCGAAGCCGGATCCTGAAAATCAAATTGCTAAAAACGAAACTCGTTTTGGTTCGAAATGGCAGCACCGATTAATACTGGCCGCAAAAAGAACATCCACCAGAATAGCTACGAAAAAAGCACGTTCCCGCGCAAACCGTAATCTGTGGAATGAACGACAGCGATGAAATACGAATGGGTACGGTCGCCATTTTATTTTCTCGATGACATTTTGTTTGTCCCTCTTTTCACCTACCTACTCGATAAAGCGGGGATTATGTTATTCGAGATTATATTTATTCGGACCCCGTGAAACTGGGACGATAATAGAAATACATTTGGGGGATTCGGGGAATTGTGTTCTATCGACGTGGGAAGATTAAGGAGAGCGTATTTTTTTGCGAAAGAGTCAATGTTATTTTCATTGTAGATTTATGTTTTCTGACGCCCGTGGGGAAATATTTCATGGCTGTCACTTCAGAAATTGATTCGATTTTTTTCTGTCGAAACTTTTATACGAGTACTTAAGCATTAAAACATTGATTTACTTCGGTGAATTGTTTTTTTTAGGTTTAAACACTTAGTTTAATTAAACTTTACTGGGCTTTTGGATCAGTTGATAGTAAGTCTACCCGCAAAGCTGTAGTTTATGTGTTCGATTCGATTCGATTCGATTGTGTGTGTGTCTATTATGATAGTTCGGTCTCGATAAAGCAACGAACGACCATTATCAAGAACTTGTACAGGCGTGTATCTACGTATTTACGGACGGCACCTAGTACTCGAGGAGGCCGTATCGAACAGAAACTTTCTAGTAAATGATCCTGACTAGTAGAATACGAGGCTAGATTACTAGGCTACGAAGCAGTCGACGATGGCACGTCCTTACCTAGAAGAAACTGATTCACTCACGATTTGAAGGCAACAAAGTTGTAACCATCGAGAAAACCCACCTAAGATTGTTCTAAGTACTCGCCGTTAGCAAGATGTGAACAGCCGGAAATAATACGACTGAGAGATTCTCCGGATTCTTCGGTGGCATGCCCGACAAATATCGACCATCCCGTTAGATAGATAGATAGATAGATAACGCTTTATTATTCACAATAAAAAAACTTACAAAACAGAGACTTAGCCTAGAGCAAGTGAAACAAGTGGCGACCTTATCGCTAAAAGCGATCTCTTCCAGGCAACCGAAGGATGGAGAGAAACATGAAATGGAAATAGACGGGGTTAGGGTACAGTGTGACTAAAGGTATCACATAAACATACATATCAATAATCATACATGCTAATACTTAGAAAATTCCCGTTCTTAATTTTTATTCTTTTATTTTCATATTCCCGATAGTTGTTGGTCGTGACAACTTCGTCTGCAATTGGGATGACGACAGAATCAAAAATACACCATTAAAATTAGTTCATCAGGTAGATTATGAAAAAATGTGGGATATTTTTTGTTTAACCAAATTATCAAGAATTGACAGAGATATATATCATCATCATCAACTTCCGCAGGGGGGTTGTGACGTCACTCTATAGTCAAAATCGTACCATAACGTGACGTTACTCGAAACTTCTAAGCATTGTATCTTCGTCGTTTTTTGTTTGTGAAACATAAGAAAAAATACGTGTACAATATTTTTTTATAATTTATCGACGGACTAATTAATTTTTTTCAGCCGTCTCGCTTATTGCACAGGCATCCTCGGCTTCTCCAAAGAGGTCCCGGAGGCGTAGCGTATTATTATTAAAAAGTAGCATCGATCCGCGGTTTTTCCGTGTAGATCCAGTTCTCGTTACATACATACCTGCGATAAAAAGTAGCCTATGTGATCTTCTAGACCAGTCTTTCCCAAAGTGGGATATAACGCCCCTTTGTGGGCGCTGCAGGACTAAACGGGGGCGGTAAGAGACCCAGAATAAAAATGGGGCCGTTGTGTAGAGGCTTGGAGTCCGTTGTGTACTACCTACTGGGCTCAGGTCTCAAGTTAACTCTTGCGGGTTATAGTAAAAGTCTCGTTTAAATTCAATGTTTATCTTCTCTAATATAGCTCACAATAATGAATTGGTAATTTCATTTGAAGTTACAGTGGTTTTTAAGTAGGTTCGTGAAAAAAGGGGGGCGCTAAAGAATAATTTATTCTCAAAGTGGGCAGCAGACAAATAAGTTTGGGAACCCCTGTTCTAAACCATAGTCTAGTCGTGTTTCAAATTTCAACCCGATCCATTCAGGCGTTCTGGCGTGGTTGAGCAACTAACATCCAAACTCTCGCATTAATAATATTAGTAGGATACAGAAGGCTCTTTGCATTGGAGTCTAATATCTTGAAGTTCGAATCTAATTGAAAGCAGTAAGCCACCTTTATAAATGTATATTTACAAGTATCTATTCTTCTATACCTACTTCTACTATAAAGTACAATCAACAATGGTTTTACAATCCGTAGATTGTATCAAATGGCAGCCATAATATGATTTTAATTGTTAGAGCGAGACAGCAACAGTCACGTGTTAGTTCGACGACCTCCTATTGTTATTGTATTTGATTTAGCAAAGTTTAACAAAACAAGAATTTAATTATGAGAACTTGAAACAAATGCTACAAATATCGAAAGAAGTTTAGTGTACTTCACTTCGCAAAAATATATAATTAACTAATTTAAATTTGTAAAATGTGGCAGAATGTCAATGTGAAAATAAACCTTCTACCTTACTAATATTATACACTAGCAGCGCCCCGCGTAATTCCCGTTCCTGCTGTTCCCGTTTTTTTATGGATAAAAATAATAAATAAGTAATAATATCAATCTATATTCCAAATTTCAGCCCGATCCGTTCAAATGTTACGTGATTGAGCAACAAACATCCAAACATTGTCAATTATATTATTATACTTCTATACGTCGTGTTTGGATGTTTGTTGCTCAATCATGTTGGAACGTCTGAACGGATATTGGTGGGGGACACTTCACACACAACACCATCTAACCCACAAACTAAGCTAAGCTAGTACTATGGAAGCCAGATAGCTGATATAATAATTATATATTTTTAAATGTATACTAAATAACGCACAGGCTACTTTAATCACGAGAAAATAACAGGAACGGGAACGACGTGGGTTAAACCGCGGGCTAGTAACACATAAAACTATAACATGTTTTATAACATATTTGCTCGTAAAGGGTCTCTTATTGGACCAATTTCTGTATCGTAATGTATCTTATTACGCACTAGTGCTGTAATGTGTAATGTAAAACGCACGGTTTCAAAATGCTCCGTCCACAGACTAGGTAGAGAGATATGCTCCGTCTAAAACGAACGGTACCTTTTTAAATCTTAGCAAAGAGTTTTTATGTCAGAAAAGTGTGGTCAACATTTTATGAATAAAATTAACTTTGAGAGGTAAAATATAATAAAGAATTATTAAATTCGTTAATTTAATTAATTTAGACCATAAATTACTTTAATTTTTGTTTAACAAAACACAAAAAATATTAATTTACTTTATTATTAATGGCATACAGGCTGGTTCTGTGCCGTTGCTTAAAAAAAAAGGCACCGATGCGCGCGCATTGCTAATCTGTGATCCATAGTGATTACTTACTCTGTGCTGTGATCTGTGATCAAGTAAATATTATTCCGCGCGTTTTTTTTCGCTGTATTGTTTTTATTTGAAAATGTCGTCAGAGTTTTGTTTATTTCCTCGCAAATATGTTATAAAACGTCGTATGACATACGTGCGCTTTGATAATTACAGCCTCTGCTAATTATAGCTCTCGCCTTCGGCTCGAGCTAACAATAAAGCCTCGGCTGTAATTATCAACTTACCGCACTTATATCATAACTAGCTGTTACCCGCGACTTCGTCCGCGCGAAATAAATACTAAGGTAACTCAGGCAGTACCTATTTTTATACCCAGACACATTTACGGTTACATCAAAATCGGTTCAGTTGTTTAGGTGTGAAAGCGTAAGACACATTCGTCCCCCATTTCAACTCCAATTTCATCCCCATACAGTTCGAAATTACAAAATTGCTAGAATAAACATTTATTGGCTTCGTGCCAAGTGCCTATACAAAGAGTTTCATAGTTTTATCTTCAACGATTGGGAGCTTCCATGTTGACATTCATCTCCCAATTTCACCCCCGTACAGTTCGAAATTACAAAATTTGCTAGAAAAAACATTTGTATACTTCGTGTCAAGTGTCTATATACAGAGTTGCATTGTTTTATCTTCAACGATTGGGTACTTTCATATTAACATTCATCCCATTTCATTCATTTCAACCCCAATTTCACCCCTGTACAGTTTGAAATTACAAAACTGATAGAACAATTATTCGTTTGCTTCATGTCAAGTGTCTATATTCAGAGTTTCATGCTTTTATCTTCAACGGTTGGAAACTTTCATATTAACATTCATCCCCCATTTCAACCCCAATTTCACTCCTGTACAGTTCGAAATTACGAAATTAATAGAACAAACATTTGTTTGCTTCGTATCAAGTGTCTATATACCGAGTTTCATGGTTTTATCTTCAATGGTTGGGAACTTCCATATTGACAATAATCCCCCATTTCAACCCCAATTTCACCTCCGTACAGCTCGAAATTACAAAATCGATAGAACAAACATTTAATTGCTTCGTGTCAAGTGTCTATATACCGAGTTTCATGGTTTTATCTTTAACGGTTAAGATCTTCCATGTTGACATTCATCCCCCATTTCTACCCCAATTTCACCCCCGTACAGTTCGAAGTTACAAAATTGATATAACAAAAATTTGTTTGCTTCCTGTCAAGTGTCTATATTCAGAGTTTCATGCTTTTATCTTCAACGGTTGGAAACTTTCATATTAACATTCATCCCCCATTTCAACCCCAATTTCACCCCTGTACAGTTCGAAATTATGAAATTAATAGAACAAACATTCATTTGCTTCGTATCAAGTGTCTATATACCGAGTTTCATGGTTTTATCTTCAACGGTTGGGAACTTCCATATTGACAATCATCCCCCATTTCAACCCCAATTTCACCTCCGTACAGCTCGAAATTACAAAATTGATAGAACAAACATTTCATTGCTTCGTGTCAAGTGTCTAGATACAAAATTTTATGACTTTGAAAATCACGAATTTGCATACAACCGTTCATCCCTTGTTTCACCCTCTTAGGGGTTGAATTTCGCAAAACCCCGTCTTAGCGAGTGCCTACGTGCTAAAAGGGACTTCCATGCAAAATTTCAGATTCCTAGCATTTGTAGTTTCTGAGATTCCTTGATGAGTGACCTTTCGCTTTTATATATATAGATGTACTATTATAACACATTTGCTCGTAAAGGGTCTCCTATTGCACCGATTTCTGTATCGTACTGTATTTAATTACGTACTTGTGCGGTAATGTATAATGTAAAACGCACGGTTTCAAAATGCTCCGTCCACAGACTAGGTAGAGAGATATGCTCCGTCTAAAACGAACGTTACCTTTTTAAATCTTAGTAAAGAGTTTTTATGTCAGAAAAGTGTGGTCAACATTTTATGAATAAAATTAACTTTGAGAGGTAAAATATAATAAAGAATTATTTAATTCTTTAATTTAATTAATTTTGACCATAAATTACAACAATTTTTCTGTAACAAAACACAAAAATATTAATTTACTTTATTACTAATAGCATACCGGCTGGTTCTGTGCCGTTGCTTAAAAAAAAAGGCGCAGATGCGCGCGCATTGTTAATCTGTGATCAAGTAAATATTATTCCGCGGCTTTTTTTTCGGTGTGTTGTTTTTATTTGAAAATGTCGTCAGAGTTTTGTTTATTTCCTCGCAAATATGTTATAAAACGTCATATAACATACGTGCGCTTTGATAATTACAGCCTCTGCTAATTATAGCTCTCGCCTTCGGCTCGAGCTAGCAATAAAGCCTCGGCTGTAATTATCAACTTAGCGCACTTATATCATAATGTACTATTAACGTTATTCTTGTTCGTAATTCAAATCACAAAAGTTCAAAAATCGTAACTTTTACGAAGAAAACAAACAGAGATTAATTCAAAACAAACGAATCACTAATCCCCGATTAAGATCTCGATTCAAATCGGGCGAGTGTTGTTCGATTAATGAAGTGACGATTATAAACGAGCCAATCAAGGAAGGCCTTGATCGCAGCCTTGATTAATGCTTCGCTACAAGAAGCGAGTTATTGCCGATTTCCCTGCGAACTGGGGAAATATACAATGTGTCCGGTCAGAGGTGTCGGAGCCAGCAATGGCATCAAATACGATACATTTTATCGAGAAATTGCCTCTCATAAGTAGTTTTTTCCCTACCATAATAAAATGGCAGCCATTTTGTTTTTTTTGGAATCAAAGCACTAGTGATTGTACTAATTTCGCCATAACTACCTATGTAGAGGGCCTAAGAACACAAAATAAGTCTCATTCGACAGCTAGATATGTATTAAATAAGGATAAAAAGAAAAAAATAAATAAATAACAGTAAAAGAACAACAAAAAAATTGGTGAAAAAAATGTTTATTTTTTTTTGCGTTTTTTTCTTAGATTACTAGCTTTTTAAAAAAATCTAAGCTGTTAACTAGCTACTATTTTATTTTTAAACAAAAGTATAGGATATTTGCTAAAAAATTACATTTATATCTTAATCCTACGTAAAGTAGTTTAGAAGCTATGATAGCTTGAACACGACCCTTAAAAGCGCGTCTATTCCGATAGTATAGCACGAGACTTCCGATTTCGAGGAATTTCAAGGACGAGTCTTTGACAATGCCATTCTTAGTAGGACCAGGTAAAAAAACCTGTGTTACCTAAGTGTGAGTGAGACAAAATACCGGTTGTATATGGATTAGGGGGCCCAATCAGGTCAGTCGTCCCTCGCTCCGCGTTGCGATTACACTTTCTTGCGCCTACATACTGTGCCTTGTTATCGTTGAACCTTTTAGTGAAGTTTTTGTTTTGTTATTGGACTTTTTGTTTTGTTATTGGACTCTTGAATTTTGTTATTTTAGTTGAAATGGAAGACGGCCAATATTCAAGCCGAGACGTCGCCGACATCCATTTCGTCTATGGATTGTGCAACGGTAACGCTAACAGAGCTGTTACAGAGTATGCAAGAAGATTTCCAAATAGACCAACGCCGAATGCCCGCACATTCATACGAATACATCTACGTCTCGCTGAAAATGGAATTAGAAAACCCGCCGACGAACGATTTCGTTTCATATCACCGCGTGAGGAAGAAGAGATATTACAATTAAGCTGTCACAGAAGACCCTAAACTGAGTGTCCGGCGTATATCAATTAGGCTTGGTTTATCCAAATGGGCAGTGTGGCGTGTTTTGAAAAGGGAAGGATTGCATCCGTACCATTTTAGGCGGGTGCAAGAGATAAATGAACCTGATTTTGCGAGAAGGTCTGTTTTTTGCTCGTGGTTACAAAGAAGATTGAGAACGCACCCAAATTTTTTGAAAAAAATTATGTGGACCGATGAAGCTACATTCACACGATCTGGATACACAAATCATCGCAATGAGCATCTTTGGCTCCAGGATAATCCTCATGCTGTGAGACCAAGCTCTTTTCAACACCAATTCTCGGTAAACGTGTGGGCAGGAATGATCGATGACATTTTGATTGGCCCACTCATTTTGCCAGCCACAATGAATGGCCCTAGATTTCTGGAGTTCTTGGAAACTGACTACCTGGATGCAATAATGGAAATACCTCTGACCTATAGGTCAGGGATGATACTCCAACTAGACGGAGCTCCGGCGCACTTCGCTACAAATGTACGCAATCATTTAAACGAGCGTTATTCACCGTGGATTGGACGCGGTGGAACAACTGCTTGGCCACCGCGTTCACCAGACTTGACCCCACTTGATTTTTTCCTGTGGGGTACGATGAAGCAGAAAGTGTATGTCGACGTACCAAATACACGCGAGGAGCTGATTCAAAAAGTTATCCAAGTCGGAAATGAATTAAGGGGAGACAAACAAATGATCCGACGCTCTACACAACATGTGTCAGTCAGAGCAACAGCATGTCTGCAACACCACGGAGGACATTTCGAACAATGGCTGTAACATTTGTTTTTTATTTGCTAAAATAAATGTCATAACAAATTATTCAGCATTTTATTTAATTTTTTGAATAACTTCCGGATTACACACGCTATAATAACGGGTCATAGTTAAACTATCATAGCTTCTAAACTACTTTATTTAGGACTAAGATGTAAATGTATTTTTTTAGCAAATATCCTATACTTTCTTTTAAAAATAAAATAATAGCTAGTTAACCGCTTAGTTTTTTTGAAAAAGTTAATAATCTAAGAAAAAAACGCAAAAAAAATTTTTTTTTTTTTTCACCAATTTTTTTGTTGTTCTTTTACTGTTATTTATTTATGTTTTTCTTTTTCTCCTTATTTACTACATATCTAGCTGTCGAATGAGACTTATTTTGTGTTCTTAGGCCCTCTACATAGGTAGCTATGGCGAAATTAGTACAATCACTAGTGCTTTGATTCCAAAAAAAACAAAATGGCTGCCATTTTATTATGGTAGGGAAAAAACTACTTATGAGAGGCAATTTCTCGATAAAATGTATCGTATTTGATGCCATTGCTGGCTCCGACACCTCTGACCGGACACATTGTATAGCTTAAGTTTAATAGCATTACAGCACAATTTTTAAAAGTGAAAATGTATATTTGTGCACTACACAATTTTTTTCTGGCCTGTGTTGAATGAAGCTCAGCGTCACGATCGGAAATGAAATAAATGTTCGGGTGAACTCGGGATCACCGAGTGCCCGGATCAGCTGCTGCCATCTGTCTGCTGGCACTGTCTTTTTGAAATGAAAACTTCTTTTGCCGCACCAACAGATGATTTTTTTTTCAGATTTTTCGTGGGCTGTGAATGGTATTCTAGCGTCACGCTCGGGAATGATAATAAATTTTCGGGTGAACTCGGGACCATGGCCATTGGCAATCTAGAAACGCGTCAGCATTTCCCATTGGCTAATGATCATGCTCATGGCCAAGCCAAAGTGAGCTATCAAATTCTGAGTTATTTATTAGTTTTCACTTCTTTCGGCGACTCCTATGGCTGTCATTTTTTTATTTGTTTGTTCACTACACTATAGGTCTCAAAAAAGCCCCGTTTAGACATTTGAAAAAGACACCCTTGAAAATAGATTGAAAGTAAATTGAGGAAATAATAATTAAATACACAAGGTGTTTTTTTTAATACCCACGTACTAAGTTTTATTATACCCCTTTTGTGAAAACCGGGGTACAATCTTATGCATTTTCTGTCTTTCGGGGCGAGTACTACTGTTAGTTGAACTCGAACTGTAAAACTATCATAAACCGATATTTTATTACTATGTACCATATTAACGTTTCGTAAACTGATATTTGTTTTAAGAGATTTCTGTTTTTTTTTTTAGGGACGGGACATGAGGAGTGCAAATCTTTACCTAGTACTGCACTGCTGTCGTCACCCAGAGATATACATAATATACGATGTTTCATCTCTATGGCCTGTAATTTCACTTGAAACATTGCCCTTCAAACCGGATGTATGAACACAGTAAATTTACCAGCTATAAATAGTTAATTTATCAATCTAATTTAATCAACATTTTCATGTATAGACAAAACGTAATTACAAATACACGTGTAAAATAGATCCGAAATCAAATTTAGAACATGCTTACTCGATGTCCAACCCTTGTTTCAATTCTCAGTAAATGCGTCCTTTAATACGAAATTAAGATAAAGCTACCTACACACTCACTTTTAATTAGAGCAATGTAGGGCCATAAAGGGCAGCTCACACGGTCCACCATCGACAAAATAGGAAAGAGTAGAGAAATTACAGAGAAACGATTCTCGTGTGACCTCATATAGTGATAATTAATTTAATAATTAAAATTATTTTTCTCTGAAAAACGAAACAACTGACTTAAATTGAAAAATTAAACTCACACAGTTCACTAGTTTCAATAGAATTAATAATTAACTAATGTACATCGACGTACCTATTTTTTTTTGTTAATATTAAAAAAACCGCTCCACTGATTTCGACAAAATGAATTAATTATGAGAATAATAATCTAATACTTTATTACACAACAAATTCTTCTATAATCCTACTAATAATATTATAAATATCAATGTATGGATGTTTAGATATTTGGATGTTTGTTGCTCAATCACGTCCTAACGTATGAACGGATCGAACTGGAAGAACACAGTATAGGCTACTTTTAATCCCGGAAAAAACAACAGGAACAACGGGAACGAGAACTACGCGGGTAACACCGCGGGGCGCTGCTAGTCAACTATATACCTTAATGCTAATACAATATCTTATAATGAACAAAGAAACTTGCAGAGTAATGGGAATGGGAATGAAAAAAAATTTTTTAACAGTAATTTTTTTTGGAGGTTTTCTATTCTTTCTCTTTTATTTATGTTTGTTACCTCATACATTTCCGTTAAGTATGTGAACCATCATATTTTCTGTTTAGTATTATATGTAAAAAAATTCAATCACTTCAAATTATTAATTAAAATGTATCATTACTGTTCTGTGAACATCTCTGGGCAAGTCCTTGAGCTTAAGTCGTAATATTTTGTGTCTTTGAGAGTAATCTCTCTGTAGCAGCTTCTAATCGTAACCAGTACTGAGCTATTAAAAGTTGAACCGTTCCCGGGCCGCGTGTAATGTCACCGATAATTCTGTAAAGCCGAGTAAAGGTGGGCCCGCACTGGGCGACGCGACGCGACGCGACGCGCCGCGGCCAAATCGTCACAGATCACAATATAGACTCCGCGCCACCACTCGTGACCGTTGACGAAAGGAGCCACTGTCGTATTCCACAATGACAGATGAAACCTATGATAATATAGTGGCTTAGTTCAATAATGTCGCCAAAGTACTTCAGTGATGGCACGGAGTCTACTACTAGCACAGATAAGTAAATCTTGAAGCTGCCGTCATTTTCGAGATATTATTAAATGTCAGTGTCAGTGAATCAGTGACAAACATTACTGTTACGAACTGTGTTGCCAAACGATACGAGATAATACGATTTAAATCGTATTTATAAGATCTTTTTGGCTCATGTACGATGTACGATTGCAAAGTACGCAACCTACGAAATCGTACGAAATCGTACGCAAAATATACGATCTTTTGAATGGAATTTTGGTAGCTAGAGCCCAAAAGGGATTGACGATGAACAAACGACAAATTAACTTTGTAAAAGAGGGCTCAACTTCAAACTCCAAGAATAAGCCTTACTCAATCCTGGGTTCAGCACCTGATTGGACAATTTTAATGGACACGTATGAAAAGCACTACAAAATCCCAGAGGATGTGGGTGTTTCGTCATCCAGACCGGACATTTTCCTTTTTTCTAGGGCTACGAAACGCATAGTCCTGGTAGAACTTACCGTACCGTGGGAAACTAATATACCTAAAGACCACGTGATGAAACAAAATAAGTATTACGACCTACAAAATGAATTAACAAAAAATGGCTATGTAGTTAATTTATACGCTGTAGAAGTAGGAGCGAGAGGTATACCAGCAAAATCTCTCTATAACCTGCTTAAAGACCTTGGATTGTCCAGAAGTGCAGTAAGTTCTATACTAGAACGAGTATCTAAAGCTGCACTAGTAGGATCATATCGGATTTGGCTGGGCAGGGAGAGAAATACGAGTAGTGAAGGTGAGTGTTGACGTACGTCAATGTAAGGGGCCCCTTTTAAACCTACAGCCCGAGTCACAAGTCTTGGGGTCTATTCGAGATTTCTCTCTCTGCCACACGATGGACCCGGCACCCGCACGGTGAATCCATGGAATGCTAAGAAGTACGTCTCAAATTAACAATCACCATACATTATTTTTTGAAGTGAAAACTTCTTCAGGCGCGCCTCGACAAGTTTTTCGTGGGGGGGGGGGGGGGTAAATTGATTTCTAACGTTACGCTCGGGTATGATAAGAAATCTTCGGGTAAACTCGGGACCTTGGCGATTGGGCATCTAGAAATCCGTCAGCCAATGGGAAATGCTAACGCATTTCTAGACGCAATGCCAAGATGGCGAGGCAACGCCCTCCAGTTACATCCGTGTAGTTTCCAAGGTAAGCTATCAAATTCTGAGTTATAAGTTTTCACTTCTATCGGCAGTTCCTATGACTGCCATTTTTTTTAGTGTGAAAAGTAAAACAAGATGGTCGAACAACAAAAGAGTTAATCGAACTGAACTTCTTAAATGTAGATTGCTTTATGAATGCATACCGGAATATCTCTACGTAGTTCCTTTATAACTATATATTTATAATGTTAACACAGTCGATATATAGTGAAATTGTGGTATTATCTTGTCAATTTGGCTATGCAACCAGTTGAAGTTGTTTTTGATCAAGTTTCGGAATAAACCTAATAGTTTTCTAATCTGAAAAAGTTTGATATAACTATATCTTAATGTCATAATGTTTCATCCTATATAAAGTGAGGCATATGTATAATGCGACAGGATGAGCAGAACATGGATGGTAAGCCATAACAACCTAGCGCCACGCAGCGTTTGAACATGGTTTGGACTCTTAAATCATTACCTAACACTGCAAAGCGCTCAACACCCATAGATAGTTTAGTAGTACAAATACAAAAAATCTTTATTGCTGTTTGTAGGTAAGATAAGATAATACAAAACATTTTAAAAGTTGCCCCATACAAACTGGCCTCTGCGAGAGGCATGCAATATGTCTGGCAAGACAATTTGTTAGTCTTAATTTTTAAATAAAAAATAAAATAAACAATTTAAATAATAGTCAGCTGATTAAAGTCTTCTTCTTCCTCATCTTCTATTAATTTCTGGTTTTTATTTATGTCATCTGATTCTTCATCTTCGATTCATTTCTGGCTTCTATTTGGTTGTGATATATATTTGTGTGAGATAAATGTTTGGTGAGCACAATTTCGCCAACGTCTTGTGTTTCATCAGGATATTGTCTTGTGTTTTTGAGTTTGATCAATATGTCCATCCAGGGTCTAAGGTCTTGCATTAGTAGATCTTGCAGTTCATCCATGTGAGGAATATCAAAGAATGTATAAAGTGCAATAAATGTATATAATCAAAAAATCAAAAATGTCGTTAATTATAATATTCATGTAAATACTCAAAGAATGTCAAAATGTAATACAGTACAAACTAATTCATCATGATACAATATATCATTATTTGGTCTTATGTCAGTTGAATGTCAAATTTCATAATGGAATAATAATATCTATTGAGATATTAATGGAATAAGGTTTAAAGATTGTAAAAGTTTCATGTTAAACAATGTCTAAAATATTAGTATTCCAATTAATTTCCTTATCATTTAAAAATTCAGTTACAGTATAATAGCATTTGTGTATAAGCATTTTTTTTAGTTTACTTTTGAACATTGTTATGTTAAGTTCTTTTATGGCATTTGGCAGCTTATTATATATTATCTATATTAGCTTATTATATTTATTATATATTAGTAGTGGTAGGACTCTTTGCAGAGTCCCCCTGGGGAACTACCATCTTTGCTAGTTATTCTACGGCCAAGCAGTAATGTGCAACAATCACTGTGTTCCGTTTCGAAGGTCACAAAATGTCAAAGCCCACTTGGTCAGTTTTGTTAAATGTTTTATATGGCAGCATAGAATGAATGAGGAACGTAAAATTACTTATCTGTGCTAGTAGTATATTGTGATCTGTGACTATTTGGCCGCGGCGCGTCGCGTCGCGTCGCGTCGCCCAGTGCGGGCGCACCTTTAAGGTTGCGACCGGTCGCTGCGGCCGGTCGCACCACTCCTCGTCACGCGGCCGGCCTAGTTTACTACTGATTCTACATTTTAAACCCAACACAATCTAATTTCAGAACGCCGAAAATCCCCTGGCATTTCGTTTTTTTAAATTCTGTTAGGTTTGCACTTTATCGCCATCTCCCCCTGCTGGTAAACGAAGATGCGGTCTACAATGAAGCGTGCTGACATACACATATATATGTGTGGGAATTAATCACCAGTCAACCGATATTCACGAAAGTTGGTATTTATGTGAAATTTGGTCCAAATTGAGAGTTTTTATTTCAATTAATGTTCTTTATATGACAACATCCGAGCGAAGCCAGGACGGGCCGCTCGTAATTTATTTTAGTGGAGTGCTAAATGGTAATATTTTATTGAAATCCTACTAATATTATAAATATAAATGTATGGATGTTTGGATGTTTGTTGCTCAATCACGTCCTAATGTATGAACGGATCGGGCTGAAATTTGGAACACATATAGATTATAGTCTGGAAGAACACATATACTACTTTTTATCCCGGAAAACAACGGGAACAACGCGGGTAACACCGCGGGGTGCTGCTAGTTACGCATAAATTATACCTTTAATTAATAAAAACACATTACACGTATAGACTACAGGCCCGTGTACAAAATTGAAGGATCAGTGGTTCAACCACTAGGAGACCCATTTAGAAAGATAGAAGGGTATAAAATAATAAGATTCAGCACTATGCCGTCATTTGTAAGCTGTCCAACTGAATGCAGGTGAAGATAGAGGGTTGCAACTTGCACCCTTGATCTTTTCTCCTTGTCGCATAATTTTTATACAGCGTTGCAGAATAACGGATTAGAAGAATGGACCTAGAATCTTTCGAGGACATATGTCATCCACCAACCTGCACTAGGCCAGCGTGGTGAATTATGCCCTTGACTCTGTCCTTGCGAGAGAAAGCCCAAAGAGTTCCAGCAGTGGCCATTTAGTGGGCTGCTTATGCAACACAAACACCAAGGGATAAAAGTAAACGCTTCAATCAGACTTCATACTCGGCCCAGTTATAACTGCCAAGGTACCGGCTTTCCTTCAGCCTATTTACTTTGAATTATTAACAACTTGCTAAAGGTTAAATGGCTCTAAATACCACGATCCAGTTAGCTGGTAAATATACCAGCTGCTCAATTATTCACGGCCTGAATTATCGAATATCACGGGCTTTGCTTCTGGGTCCTTTTTATAGCGTAACCACAAACATTCTACTTTATTTTCCCACGGTTGGGACTAGGGGCCTTCTCACACAATGAGATAATCAAAGCTATAAGACCAGGCGTGGTCCCAGCCTCGAATTTTGGAAGGGGTCACCAGTACACAACCTCAGGTTTTGGTTTGGGGGGGGGTGGGGTCAGTAGAATTACGATAAATCGAATAAAAAGACTTTACTATTAACGCCCCACGATTTTACACGCGTAGATGCCGCTCCAGTTGTTTTCCCGCGTTAAAAAATAATCTTATGTACTAGTAGACAGTATAGATATTTTGATTTTTTGTAGATTTTTAATTTAACTTATACGATTTTGGGGGGGGGGGTCATGTCCCCTGTGACCGAATCATCATTTGGACCGCCCATGTATAAGACGAGACTGAGAGTGAGTAAGAGGCTATAAAGTCAAGCATAGCCATAGCAGAGGCTTTAGGGCATGAGTGAATCGCTTTCTACTAGGTGAGCTCGCTCCATCCTAGACAGCATCATCGTATAACACAGGGACTGTCATAGGGGCTGCCGATAGGAGTGAAAACTTACAACTCAGAATATTACTATTAAACAGCACCAATTAATTGTCTCATGTCACAAATACATATACACAAAGAAACGAGTAAGCCAATGCGTAGAGAATGGCATGGAAAGAGTTGGAGGAGATCTTTACCCAAACTGAGGACCTCAGTCTTAGATTTCAGACGATTCCGCTGCTCCAGCGCCGCTCCGACATTACATTACATGTTGGTGACGCGATTTCATAAAACTTCCCCGTACCAAAGAGAGCTCAAAGCGAAAATAAAAGTCATCACTTCAAAAAAACCTCAAGTAAACCCGCGGGGCACAATAAGTAACCAAAGATAAAGAAACTATTCCCATCGAAGCAAACAATGTTTTCATAACTCGCGCCGAGGATATGATGAAATGGTATTGAACTAGAGGAACGCGGAAACTCCCCTCTGCCAAAGAGTAGACCATACCAGAGACTCAACTTTACAACGTCAAGTACGGTAAATACTTTTTTAGATAGTACTGATTGCCGAGATGTGCAGGACATGAGACTGATGGTAAGCAAGATGTATGTCCATTACTGCACAGTGTCACGCAAGTTTTCTTAACATGAAGAATCCAAATAATTGTCTAGCACTGCATTGCGCTAGTCATCCAGAGATTTAAGATGATTTATATCTATGCTCTGTAATTTCTCAAACATGCCTTTAAACCGGCACAAAGTGATGTTTTCACATTACTGTTGGGCGGTAGAATAATTTGAGATGTGGTGAGACTAGCCAGAGATGTGGTCCTTCCCCAGACGGACTCTGCAAAGTCTACTGCGTATACGGTACGCTTTCAAGTACGTTTGGAGTATGCTTCAAGTGAATACAAAATATGGCAATATCGTGGCAATATCCAATCTATAATACAGCCACGACGAAACAAACGAGCAGAAACTCCATTACATTGTCAGGGCCTTAATCTACCACGCTGGCCCAGTGCGGGTGGATGACACATAACCCCGAAAGATTCTAGGTACATGTCGGTTTCCTCACGATGTTTTCCTTCGCCATTTTTAAGTTAGCGGCATTACGCACATGACTTCGACATGACAGTGGTGCGCGTGGAATTTGAACCCGGGACTCCGGATTGGCAGTGGCCGTTCTCCCGACTAGACCAGCCGTGGCTTACTTTCATCACCCTACATTGTCTTAAAATAAAGTTTACAATTATACCCATTATGAAGTCTCAGCCCAGCAGAGGGATAGTGTAGCATAAATAACCCACTTTATGTTCCCAATACTGGGACTCGGGGCCTATCTCATAATTAGAGAGTCAAGGCCATAATCCACGCTGGCCCAGTGCGGTTTGGTGGAGGATAACGCATGGCCTCGAAACGTTTTGTAAGCATGCCGGTTTTCCTGAGTTTTTAAGTTAGCGGCATTACGCACATGACTTCAACAAGACATTGGTGGGCATCGAATTCGAACCAGGGCCTCCGGATCGGCAGTTGCCATTCTCCCGACTAGACCAGCCGTACCTTTTCCCGTCGTGGGCCAGTGTACCATTACATGTTCCAATGGCACTATGAGGGACAATTTGTGTTACGGTACAGTAACTAGGGTGGTATTTTCTTGGCGATACAACCTCGCTACGGGGCATTTCATGTCTTCAAACTAGGACGGCCGATGGCCTAGTAACATTTGTACAACTGGATTTGCCTCAACATTGTCATAGGTCTAAAAGGTAAAACGTAGAAACAGAAATTCTAGACTAGTCCTATTATTACTACTATCCTACTAATATAATAATGTTTGGATGTTTGTTGTGTAATCACGTCGTAACGTATTAACGGATTGGCTGTTATTTGGAAAACAGTTATAGTCTGCAAGAACACATAGGCTACTTTTTATCCCGATAAAACAACGGGAACTATGCGGGTAATACCGCGGAGCTCTGATAGTTTTATTTTTTATCTAGTACTTCGAGTTTCGTGAAGACAAAACGCTACGGAACGCTAGTTTTGTCTACACGAAGCTAGAAGTACTAGCATGCTAGCTTACTAGCTTGCTATACTAGCTTGAAAAACCAGCCTCGTGTAGCTTGGGCTAACTCTCCCCAAAAGTTAGGTCTAGGAAGTTAGAGGGATACGCTGTTAGCGTACTAGAAACCCAGCCGCATTGCGATCTGTGTGGCGTGTTGTTTTGGAAATGTACAAATTAATAAGCTAAATTTATATTTTTAGCTTGTTCAAATCCAGTTTAAGTATACCTCTATTTATAAAAATATCTTACATCGTTGTTTTGCCGCGATTAACTCATAAACTAATCAACTGATCTTAATGAAATTTTTGCACACCGTGTGTAGTTTGATCCAACTTTAGAGATGGGAACTTTTATAGCTCAAGTTAAAGTCTCAATACTTTTTTATAGGAAATAATTTTTATATTAGGTGACATCCGGGAGAAGCTGGACCGCTAATAAAAAATAAAAAATAATAAATAAGTAACATTATTTTATAAGTAACATTATAATAATCAGTACATTTATTTTAATGACAAAATGAATCATTTTAAGTACCTACCTTTGACAAAAATAAGCTGAGAACCACATCTTTTACACATCTCACACCAATAAAATTGAAACAAAGAAGCTCGTCTTTATAACGCTCCTTTTTTCAACAAAATAATATAATTATGCGTGTAGATAGGCATGCCCAACAACTATATCTCTGCGGATTTTTTCATCACATCTCTCCCATTCGCTTTTCCTCTATCATTATTTCAGTAGCTTTTCACCAAATATTGTCTGACATTTATTATTTACAGTTACAAACCAGACTATACTTTTTCTACGTAATATAAGGTTTACATACTAAAAAGCGACACTGTTTTATGATTCATCAAGTATCCATAGTCTCGATCCATGGTGCCATTTTCGTTATCCGTAGTAGACTGCTTTGCCTTGCCTGCTTGATATTTCTCGATGGATACAATTTTGGTGTCTGAAAGTCGATAGAATCGATATCTACTAACGTTAAGCTTACTTTATCACATACCATATCTTCGTAATCCTGTAGAACGGTGGTCAAACGTAAACCAATAATTGATGAAAAACTTGGGGATTTTTGCAAAGATACCAAACAAATTTTATGAAACCAACGCCGAAACCGCACAAGAATCGGATGTTTCTTTATTTGATCTCGTGGCTCCGTGGTTAGCGAGTCTGTTCTCTAAGCTGTAGGTCGTGTATACAATACTACCTAAGACAAATATTACTGTGATAAATGTATGTATGTATGCTCTGTGTATGGGTTTCCTAAGCATATTGCATAATACGTAATGTATTTTAAATTCATTATTCTTTGGGGTTGATGATTTTGCGTATAGAAGAATCGATGACTATTTTTTGCATCTAATTTAATAAAAACATATTGTATTTATTTTAGAAGATTTACTTCAAAAGATTTGAATCACGTATTTTTTCCACAACTAATTTCTTAATTTTTTTCGAGGGTAATTTCCAACGGATAAAAGTTACAGTATAGGGTGAATCTATTTACCTCACATGTTATAGTTTGACTCTGTTATGATATGAATTAACTTTAGAGGAATGAATACATTATCTCAGCGATTCACTACTTCTGAGTTATGATGAGAGGTTGAGAGGTCCCTGAGCATCGTGTAAGCCGATGTACCAGGTACTATCTTACTACTATCATTCCTCAAGATCGCTTCCCATTACCTGTAAGCACTTTCTGTTTGTAGGGCTATGTTGATGAGTTGTCTTCGGTGAAGTTGAGTCATTTGGCTGAGTGGTAAGTTGAAGGTAAATTCAGTTTATATTATTACTAGCATCTGCACGCAACTTTGTCAGCGTAGAATTTAGAACGACTATTACTACCTTACGAACTCTATATTTTTGGATTTTTGGGAATAAGATACATATATAATATACTATTATGATCGGGAAAACACATACTTACGTATCATAATATGTGGAGGTGTTTTCCCGACTATATTATATCTACGTTCTAAACTTCAGAATATTACGAACAAAATTTAGAATATAACGATAGAAGTTATTTTTAGTCGGTTGTTTGGTTGATGTTTGAAAGATGGCTTCGTTGGAGCATGCTGGTTTCCTCGCGACGTTTTTCTCCACTGTTACAACTCATAGTTAAGTTGTCTTAACTATGAGTTAATAAAAGTTTGTAGATCTGCACTTGAAAAATACTCAGGCACAGATTTGATGATCTTACGACCTCTAACGTGAAACCGAACGTCCTAAGCCACCACCACGCCCTATAGGTTGGACAAGGATTTAGGACCTTAATCCACTGCGCTGGTTAAGAGCTAATCTAGTCCGGGTAGGCGGATTGCAAATGTTACTAATATTATAAATACAAAGTTTGGATGCACGTATGCTTGTTGATCTGCTCATTCACGTCGGAGCGGTTGAAATGATCGGATTGAAATTTGGAACATAGTTTTGTTTAAAATAACAAATAAGTAGGATTTTTATTGTGCGAAATGTACGAGAACAAAAACGACGCAGATTAAACAGCGAGGCATTGTTATACGCTTATAAATTTTAAAATAAAGTGTTCAATTATTCGACAAAGAATTTACACAATAAACACAAAAAGTAGGTCATAACATGTTCTGCCACATTGAGTGCGTGTCACACGTATATCTCTAGAGCATATTTTCCGATTATTGACCAAAACGCAAACTCAATCCGGTATAAATGGACCTACGTTTGCGCTGAATTCCAGGTTGTATTGAGGCCAACTTATACTGGAAAACACGATTTTGGTAACTGACCATCGGGGTTATTAGCGCTGAGTGCCCGCGTTTTGTTTAATTCATGTAATGGCGTGAAAGCCTCTCACCGGCCATTTAATTAGTATTGGCGGCGCCACGTGTGGGGCATGTAATCATTTATGGCAGGGTTTTACTGTTTTGACCTTTTCACCGACAGCTTTCATTTTTAACCGCCTTCAAAGAAGGAGGAAGTTCTAAATTGGGTTGTATTTTTTGTATGTAGATATGTTAAGCGGTAGCTCTGCCAATTGTGAATCGATTTTGATGGTTATTTTATTATAGTACATAAGTCATCATCATCATCAGCCGCAAGACGTCCACTGCTGAACATATCGCTCATTTGCGACAAGGTCGACATTTCTCAAAAAACAGCATTTTACAGGAGAGCAGTTTTAAAGTTTCGATTTATAATTATATCATAATCGTATATTATTTTCGTTACTTACTGAGACAAAAATCTAGCGTAGATATCATAGATTAATGTTACATTTTGACATTTTCTGCATAAAGCATACAACGCACACTGTGCTATTTTTTTTTAATCAAGGAAACACTTATGTCGTTTTTGTTGATACATTTGTAAATATTTTTGTAGTAATTTGATTTATGACGTTATACTTTAGTACAATATCGACACAACACAAATAAGTCCCAATGGATTTGTTCTAATATTTTTTTCATTAAAGACACATTTAATACTAAACACGTTATTCTTGATAAGATTTTAGAATCATTTGTACTTGACTTACCGGCAAGAGCGTTGTTATGCTGAAAATGTCGTCCTTCTCGAGCAGAAGCACAGTCTTTGAGCCGAACTGTCACTTCGCAACTAAAACAAAGTCGTTGTTGTTCCGAACGACCAAAACGAAAGAGACAATGCTATAACGGCACAACTGTGAGTTTTTGCTCTCACTCATCTATTATGGAGGTTAGAGATATGACGTTTTTACAGCATATGGAATGAAATATTTCCAACAAAACTACATTAATAACTCAAAACGAGAAATTTAGAGATATGTCAACCTTGTCGCAAATGAGCGATATGCCTCCCCCCTAGATTTCCATAATTATTTCATTTTATTTTTATTATTTCATTTAAATGTACATAAGTAGATCCATATAAATTAGTTTTGGGTTTTGATATAACAACAAAAATCTAAAGTTCTCTATCTATCTAAGAATAAACTATGTATTTAGGTATCTTTCAAATTTCAACTAGATCTGCTCAGCCCTTCTCACGTGATTGAGCAGCAAACATCCAAACTTTTGCATTTATAATATTAGTAGGATCAACATGACATTTTATTTTTTATTTATTTATAGCATAGAGTGTCGAGACGAGCAGGTCATGTGCCTGATGGTAAGCAACATGCCTGCCACATAACAGCACAGTAACACGCAGCTATTGGAACATGATAGTCCAAATCATTACCTACCACTGCACTGCGCTCGTCACCCAGAGATCTAAGATATTATGTCTCTAAGCCATGTAATTTCTCTGGAATCATTGCCCTTCAAACCGGAACACAGTAATGTTTGCACATTACTGCTTGGCGGTAGAATATTTCGCAAAGGTGTGGTACTTCCCCAGGCGGACTCTGCTAAGTGTCCTACCACTACTTAACATTAGCTCCGTACATATGAAATTGGTGTTCTGTCTTACTTTGATCTCAAATAGAGGAAAAACAAATGAATTACGGTTTTCAAAACACAAAAGCATGAGTAAATAACTGTATAAATTTGAAATTGGAATTCCTAACCAAAGAGGAGATATTTGAGATCAAAGTGGCCAGTACGACAAAAACCCAATTTCATAATTATGTAAGGACCTAATAGATTGCCAGGATATTTTATCTTGATTTAAGTAGAAACATAAACGCTACTCTATCTTGTGACTATCGCAGAACAAAATGTAGGAAGCATTTAGCTCTCCGTTTATAAACAGCAGTCGGTAAAGATCTAGATAAGTTGGTCATTGCCCAGTGATATAACAAGCTCTACGTCCTCAATGAGACGCGTATAGAAAGCTCGTCTGGGTAAAAACGAAAGTGCTCTCGCGGTTAACGCCGACGGTTACTTTAATATACTGTAATGGGCTAGACCAGGGGTTCCCAAACTGTGCGCCGCTACGCGACACCCTGGTGCGACGTGGAAAGTAAAGTAGACTCTGTTAGTTGTCAAAGCCATTGTTCGTTATGGAATACTCTGTCAGTGACCTTCAGACGTGTCAGATCGTCGTTTCGTTCAGGGTTCTAGATTCCAATTTTTTGATTAAAACTAAATATACCTAGTCAAAGATTTTATTGTTAACTGTTACATCAATTATGCCATACAAGTCAAAACATGGCATTAGGTTTCAACAGTGCAGTTCAGTGAAAACATACAATACTTAATTTATTAAAAACTAAACATAATTTTGAAGTTTTAATTTTTATGCATTCCTAACTTAATATTGTAGGTACATACAGTCGAATGTATGTATTCTAAATTGCTAGCTAGGGTAGAACGTCATAACGGATATTAAACCAGTCGAAGATTCAGAATCCGTGGGCTAGAGCGATCGGTTGTTGACATCGAACTTGTTTTATTACAACAATGTTATTTTTCTACATTTTTTTTTTTGTTGAATTACTGACAACCTGGCTTTTATCATATTGTATTTATCATGTCTGGGAGGGTGCTGTTAGGCCTTTACTGGTTTTATCATACCTCCGAAGAGGTGATGCGACCCAGCGAGGAGGGCCCGCAAAGGTGCCGGCGGTGTCAGGGTCATTGGTCGAATACGACAAGCGACTCCGACCCAAGGCCATGCCGAAGAAACCTGTAGGGTTTTAGTTGGTAGGTGCCCCCCATTTAGTGGTGTCGAGTCCAACACACGCGGGTGTATGTGGGGTGTACTAAAAGTGACCGCACGGCGGACGGTGCGTAATACATTTCCACCACAAAAAGGCTTTATCATAGCCGGGGTGCGAGACTCGGTAACCTCCATGCGATGTACCCTGGGTATCAGTCAACAACTACCCTCGGTGGGATGTTGTGGACTAATCGCTCCCGGCCGTGGTGGTAAAATTTATAAGCACTCCTCGATCGAGCAGTGTGTTAAAAGTTCTGAAGTGAAATGGAACTGTAAAGACTTAGGAATGTTATCTTGATTTTTATCTGGCCAAGTAACAGTTCTAAATCTTTCCAGAACGCCGCTCGTCGTATAGACTGCATGTCTTTGGACCTGAGGGGAGCGCTCTCCTAGGCTTTGCTCACAAGCCAACGGCTATGCGACCAGGACGGAGTCTGAAAATACCTGTGTGCACTATGCTTTTATAGGTTGGCGTTTCGCTTTTCATTAGACGCATGTCTTGCTCATCTCATCCCTCTAAGTAAAAATAATTAGTACAGATGGTCGACTTAACTTAAAGTTCAGACACTTCCTTTTTTAAAAGGGCAGAGTCTTAATTAACAAAACTAAAATACAATAAAAACTATACTACCTCTACACTACATATCTAACTATGTACTTACACTAAGCCAAGGGTCGTGTCATGTGGCCCATGGCTCCCAAAACGTTGCCGACCCCTGCACTAAGGACATCTGATTTATCCATAGACCAATGGAGATCTACAGTTAACCACGATGTTCATGCCCACCAATAGTAGGCGCGAAGCGTGCGGAAGCGTACCCAGCATGCTGGCGGCATTACCACGCTGAATGGCAATGCTTATGCATTAGGTCAAATAAATGGCAGACTTTTGGTCACACGTCGAGCAAGCGCTGAGAAAGGCACACGCTTTCTTATTATTTCAAGTAAGTATATCGTTCATTACATACATTAACAAAAATTTCTAGTTTTATGTAAACCAGTCACGAAGTAAGCAATCACCGCATCTCAATGCTCTAAGCAATAAGGCCGCCATTTGTGGTGCTAGTTCGTAAGTGTTTTACTGTAATATTTCTGTTTTGTGTCACAATAAAGAGTTATCTATCTATCTCAATTAGCTAACAGATTACTTGAGAAACTTGATCAACGTTAACTTAATGAATAAATAATTAAAAAGAAACGAGATACGAATTCGTAAGTTTATAACATGTCGTCAATATAAAGAGAATTAATGATATTGAAAATCAACCTACAACATATTACATCATCATCATCAGCCCACTAAACGTTCCCACTGCTGGGACTCGGGGCCTTCTCTCCCAAGGAGAGAGTTAAGGCCATAATCCACCACGCTGGCCCAGTGCGGGTTGGCGGATGACACATGACACTTCGAAAGATTCTAGGTACATGTCGGTTTCCTCACGATGTTTTCCTTCACCGTTTTAAGTTTGCGGCATTACGCACATGACTTCGAAAAGACAGTGGTGCGTGTGGGGTTTGAACCCGGGGTCTCCGGATCGGCAGCCGCCGTTCTCCCGACTAGACCACCGTAACTTATGACTACAACATATTGATATCACCTAATGATGTGTTTTCAGTGTCTTTTTTTAATATAGTATATAGAGTGACAAGACGAGCAGGCCATAATACATATATGGCTTAATGGAAAAAATTGTAAATAGGCAGCTGACACTGTTCCTTAATAGACATTGTATCATATCTACAAAACAGCACGGTTTTGTTGAGAAAAGATCCACTATCACCAACTTGCTAGAGTGTGTCCATACTTGGAGTAAAGAAGTGGACGGACGAAATCCAGTGGACATTATTTACTTAGATTTTCAGCGAGCTTTTGATAGAGTCCCTCATCAGCGTCTCCTGATGAAATTAGACCATTATGGTATACGTGGGAGGCTGCTCAAATGGATAGAGCATTACTTGACTGGCAGAACTTTTCAAGTTCGAGTCGGAAATTCCCTGTCACAGCACAGGAACGTGTTCAGTGGTGTGCCTCAAGGATCGGTGACTGCTCCTCAACTCTTTGGGATCTACATAACTGATTTAATTGAAACAATTGAAAGTCAATCTGCCTTCTTCGCTGATGATAGTAAATTTTTTGCAAACCCATTGGTTAGTTCTGGACGGCTCCAAAAAGATCTAGATCAAGTGCAAGTATGGACCATGGATTGGGTTGTCAGTTTGAATGTTGGAAAGTGTGGGGTCTTACATCTCGGCAAGAATAACCCACTAATAACCTATTATCTCAATGGTGTTGCTTTATCCTCAGTGAATCAGCAAAAAGACCTTGGTGTTATAATTACATCAAATTTAAAATGGGAAGAACATATTTCTGCAATAGTTAAGAAAGCAAACTCTTTTCTTTATGTCATTCGTGGATCCTTTCAATCTATAACTGTAGAGATGTTTCTTAAAATATATAAAACTTATGTGAGGCCGCTACTAGAATATGGTTATCAAGTCTGGAGCCCCTACTTCAAAAAAGATATTGATTTGCTTGAAAGTGTGCAAAGAAAAGCGACAAAATGGCCATATGCCCTTCGACGTAAATCCTACACGGACAGATTAAAAGCCCTACACCTCACTACATTGGAAGAGAGACGGTTACGAGGAGACTTGATCGAAACATTTAAAATACTGAATGGATTTTATAACCTCCCTCAGATAAAGAACCTGTACAGATTAAAGGAGCATAAGAGAGACAGTCGGCGTCATAAGTCCCAGTTGTCCCACGCACCATCACTGACAAACACTGCACATCACATCCTCAGCAACAGAGTGGTTTACAACTGGAACAGGTTGCCTGAGGATGTTATTTCAGCAAAGTCATTGAACTCTTTCAAGAACAGATTGGACAAATGGATAGTTAAAGACAAAATCATTTTAACAGACAATTACCTATAATTTGTTATTTCAACACTGAGATATAGGCATATCAGCTAATGCTGCTCGCCTATTATTCAATAAATAAATAAATAAATATGCCTGATGGTAAGCAACATAACAGCAGAGTCAGACGCAGCTATTACAACACGAAAAGTCCAAACCATTACCTAGTCACCCAGAGATATTAGGTGTTTTATCTCTTAG
This sequence comes from Ectropis crepuscularia, assembly GCA_963693475.1. NCBI lineage: Eukaryota > Metazoa > Arthropoda > Insecta > Lepidoptera > Geometridae > Ectropis > Ectropis crepuscularia. The sequence continues at coordinate 27,229,710 of OY856353.1, read as the reverse complement.
CCCAGTAATTTCTCGGGAAACATTTCCCTTCAAACCGGAACACCGTAATGTTTGCACACTACTGCTTGGCGGCAGAATAACCGGCAAAGATGTGGTACATCCCCAGGCGGACTCTGCAAAGTTGAGAGACCATTACTTTAGAAAGAATTGATTTCTTATAGGTTAGAGTGCTCCATCATGAACCGCATAGATGGCGGTCAAGTGTGAACCTATTATAGATAAAAAAATATCAGATTTTTTTTAAGTGTTTCCTCCCTTGAAAAAAGCGTTTGATCACAACTCATCTGATCAGCGCTGACCCACTTCTCATGCCTGTGATCACAGAGAGGGTATAAAATGGGAAGCACAAAAGAAAATAACATACAACATTATAGAACAATGATCGATTGAGAAACTATTATCTAAGTTATTACTCCGGTACCTATAGGTAAATATTTTTATTGACAAAATATTTTTCAACTATATATATATATATAGGTTATAGATAGGTTTACACTTAACCACCATGTCGCCTGACGTTAAGCGACGATGCGGTCTACGATGGAACGTGCTTACCTAGAAGCAAACCGATTCACTGTCAATTTGATGATGATTTTGAACAGCCAAACCAAGATTTTAACCATTCGTGAAAAAACCACTCAGGCACCGTATTCCACACATATAACACAAAACACACACATGTATCACAAAAGTAGAGTCAAACCGCGAACGAAGATTTTGACTTTTGAGTCTTAGAGACGTCAGTCATGAAACAATTATTAGAGTACCTACGCAAGAAGAGAAGGACACCCTTAACAGTCAAGGCTACGGGGGAGGCACGGGGTCCTGTACCCTAATAATTCATGGCGCTCAAGGACTAACGTACGAGCCAGTAATCGCCATTAAGATAAAAAAGCAGAAGCTACACTAGAGTGTCCCTCACGCAGTCCCTATATCTCGGCACAATGAGAACTTTATCCAATACACCGACGACATCAAGGACGATGCGATATGTCGTTTTGTATTGCGAACGGTGGCAGCGTCACCGAGTGTCACCAGGGATTGCAACTTCCAGATGGTCATTAAACATGCAAACATAACGCGGCGGTGATGGAGGAGATGGGTCGGGAGGAAGCTTTTTACAAAATTATACATAAATAGTGTAGAGATAGGGGCTAATATCGTATTTTATAAGTCTTCCTGCATGCCAAATGCGATGAACATTGTAAGATTAATAAAAAAAATTGCCATGGAGTCCGTGAAGGTTAATAGGAAAATAATATATTGTTTGGGTAAACGGATAACTCACGTGTAATAAGGTCGGTCAATCCGACTGGAGTTTCGGCCGCATCCGGCGGCCTTTTTCAAGGAGAGTGTACGCGCACGATGGCTGCCCGTTTGGCACTCAACGTTTGGCGTTTCGGACGCGGCCGAAACTCGAGTCGGATTGACCGACCTTATTACACGTGAGTTACCCGTTTACCTAATCAATATGTGTAACAACCACGTCAATTTTAATACAAATTGTCTCAATTATAAAACTCCAATTATACTCAAATTTACAATAATAAATAACTTCATTCATTTCTATATAATGTCAATATTCAGAATGTCAATTTTATCAATCAAATATTAAATGAAAGTATAATATACTTTGACAATTAAAAAATTCTGATGTTCAATTTAAAAATATTAGGCCTTGGAATACTTGCTACCAATCGCTTGTATTTGAATTCCTGTCATTTATTCTATATTATACTAGCGGCCCGTTCCGACTTCACTCGGATATTGTCATATAAAAACTATTAATCGAAATAAAAAACTATCCTATCTTTCAAATTGGATCAAAACTGCACTCGGTGTGCAAATTTGATAAAAAACGGATAATTAGTTTAGGAGTCCATCGCGGACAAACAACTTGACACATATTTTAAATATACTAAGAAGATTATATCGATTAGTAGCACAACTACATACAGATTGCAAGGGCACAACTCGCTTGGTTGGCATCCATTGCAGTCGTCTCTACTTTTAAACTGCAACTGCTATTTTCCAATCGAAAAGCAGTTCAAATGCAGGCCATCTGTATCCTTGTATCCTATCCATATAGGCCCTGGAGAACAATCCAGAACGAGGCGGAGGCCGGACAAGTGCGCGTCGGGTCAATCGCGCGGTAATTGGGTTCAGAGTTTCACGACCTTGTACCGTCGCTCATTGCCTTCGTTTCATTATCAAACGTTTATTTTTAACCAAGACTTTATGTTTTATAAATTCTTAGATTTTAAGGTAGATTAGCTTTACGGTAAGTTTGGTGCCGTGGCGAGAATGACCGACTCACATAATTTAATGTGAGGTCGTGGATTCGATTATCAACTGCACTTTTTTAAGGCCAGATAGATGAACAAGTTTGTCATCATTGACTTTGACAGTGAAGGAAAATATCGTGGGGAAGCCGGCAAGTTCCAAGCCTTCAGCACTTTAGCATAGCATAAGCAGCCCACTGTATGCATCGATATAAATCAATAGATGTGCACTGAGCACCTTGAAATTGGTAATAAACTGCGTCTCTGTGTGTATCGTAAGTGGTTTACAAACAACCAATCTACTTGACCCCTATAATCGCTAGCGGCGAGATTTGCCTGGGTTCTACTTATTTTGGTTGTTGACAACGAATAATGATAGGTAAAAACGTCCGACGTCCACCGCGTCCTGCAACCGACTAGAACGGAAAGAGTGAGCTCACTCTTCCCAACGTTGACATGATTGCGTGCGCCCTGAAGTTTGGGAAGGCCCATCTTGTGTTCTACGATCTATGACTTTATGTACTCTACAGCTGGGATTTGGGGCTTTCTGTCACAAGGCGAGAGTCAAGACCATAATTCACAGTACCGGCAGAATAGGATGTGATTTCAAATTTTCAAAAGAACAATTCAAAAGAATGTGATTCTTGGAGCATACCGGTTTCCTCACGATGTTTTCCAATATCAAAATTAGTAGTAATGTCAAACTGGTGTAAGGAAATGTCAAATGTGAGAACGAGAGAGAACGGAAAACGTTCCCGTCACTTCGAAAACTTGGGGTCTAAACTAGTTTTAACTTTCGACGCAAAAACGATGGCGTGTTGTTTATTTGACGTCTCGGAGTCTGTGGCATCGTAGGGATGAAACGATTTGATAACAATAAGGATTTTTGTTGTTTAAAAAATGCATTAGTCGGGAGTGATCTTAGTTATGCTTCATCGAAATCGGTTCAGCCGTTTCAAAGTTATTAGCTCTTGTGTTCGTTGCGGTCGAAATATTTGACGCATACTGGATATTTCATTTATTTGCAAACATACGTGTCACATAGGGATTCTCAAAAAGACATCATTTTGGTGGGACTTTACCTGCTAGGTGATCTTTAGATCATGATCATTTAGAGATTAAGGGATTTTGTTCTGCTACTCACCAGCCAGGTCTGTAGCTCTGTGTTAAGGAGTATAATAGGCAGTGGCACGTTTTCAGCTTGCCTCAATGACCTATCCGAAAATTGGTGCCTGGTCTCGGGATAGTTTTTTGAATTTTAATTGCATGTTTAGAACGATGGTTCTTCCTAGGTGTAGCATTATGTATGTCTACTTTTGAAGTGAAAACTTCTTTAGGCGCGCCTAGACAAATTTTTCGTGGGGTGTAAATTGGATTCTACCGTCACGCTCGGGTATGATAAGAAATCTTCGGGTAAGCTCGGGACCTTGGCGATTGGGCATCTAGAAATGCGTCAGCCAATGGGAAATGCTGAAAGGGCGTGGCCTCGCCATCATGGCATGGCCATCTAGAAATGCGTGAGCCAATGGGAAATGCTGACGCATTTCTAAATGGCCATGCCATGATGGCGAGGCCACGCCCTCCGGTTACACCCGTGTAGTTTCCAAGGTAAGCTATCAAATTCTGAGTTATAAGTTTTCACTTCTAGCGGCAGTTCCTATGACTGCCAATTTTTTTTCTTAAGTTAATAAAGTCCTTGCTTCAAAATCACCAAATTGCAGACAAATAAAATAAAAAGCGTCGCGTCAAGTAATATCAGACACGCTATAAAGAAGACCGTATCAGTCAGGTTGATGCGCCCATAAAGCTGTTTTACGCGAAGACCCAGTAAAAGCAGAACATGCAAAACATGTCGGCTATTCATTGGCGCCGTAAAATGTTTTATTCCCTTTTTATAATGATACAACGCCCTTGGGCGCCACTTTACACCTGGCCTGGTTCCACTTGACACGGAGGAAAGTTTTCGCGAGGAAAGTTCGAGGACAAGGTTTATTACTCAGTTTTTCCTTTTATTCTGACATTTTGGGAGAGTGAACTCTGTGTTGAGTTAGCACGGTTGTAAGCTACATTAGCATTATTAATTTACGGGATATTGATATGGTGACTTATAGGTTCACACTTGACCGTCATCACGCCTGTTGTTGATGCGACGACGATGCGGTCTACGTTGGAGCATGCTTACCTATAAAAAACCTATTCACTCTCGATTTAAGACACCATGGGAAAAAAGCACTCAGACAAAGACAACCACAACCTAGACGTTCTTATCACAAATTTAAAGTAAAATCTCTTTGTTCTAGTCTTTGGAACGTCAACCATGAAACGATGTCGCTTTTTCGAGCTAAGAGCAGTGCGATAGAAAAAAGGGCAAGGTGGAATCAGATCAAGTTATATCAAAATTCAAATTCGTAAAATCGTATTATGAAATTGAAAGATATGCAGAAGCAGCTGTTCCCACAGCTGTGACTTGTGCCCTTCTCTCCCAAGAAGCGAGTCACGACCATAATCCACGCTGGTTAAGAACGCGTGGATGACACTAAGATAAGACAAAAGAAACACAAAAGCTTCCAGCTTCCTCGCACTGTTTCCCTTCACCGTTCAAACCACTGGTGATGACAAGTTTTTACATCTGCATTTGAAGGTGAAGGATACATAAAGGTGCATGTGGGCTTCCGACCTACGACGTAACGATTGTGAAATCGGTTGTTCCAGCCACAACGACTTTGTTACTACGATTTTCTCCGAAAAATCTAAAACTAACTTCAATTCAAAGTTAAGTTCAGACCCTCGTCCAAATTTCACAAGAATCTATCACTACGTTTAAATGTAAGTAATTTTAGTGTTTTCTTCAAATTTCAAAAACCGTTGCACCGGTTTCGTTAAAATTGATATGGAACCGCTTCTGAATTATGCTCTAACAAACAAAAAAAATAAGGCGGCGCTATCGTGTATTCAAAAAAATTTCAGATTAATCGGTTGACAGGAAGAGGGTGAAATTTGAATTACCAAATTTGACCCAAGAATAAATAATAAATAAAACAAACGGGGTGAGCTAAATAAAACCGTTTAAAAAACAACTGAATTAAGAACCTCCTCCTTATTCCGTTAAAGAGCCAGTTTCAGTTTAAACAAATTTATATGTTAAAAAATAACGTGAGAGTAGGATACACCCCTGCCGGAGCCCTTACCATAAACTCCCTTAACTTAACATTCACGACTCGCGTCTGAGGATAATTTGAACGGAAAGCAGGAAAATTGAAAATCGTTAAGCGCATTTATTCTACGTGCCTTACATGTAGCTACATAGAATAATAACTGCAAAATTATATTTGCAACTAGCTGTAGCCGCGGTTTCACGCGCTTTTTAAGGGTTTTCCTTTTTTTTCGTGGAATCCTAATTATTTTCCTCAAGTACTTAAGTGTAGCCAAGTTATGTATTAGAACATCAGCTATCTAGTAGTGAAAGCCCCATCATAATCGGTCCAGTCGTTTTGGAGATCAGTCGAAATAAACAGGCAGACAGCGAGACAAAATATGTGTGATATTTTATTTTTTTACATTATCTGTGTACGTGTTTTTGTGTTTGTATGATGTGAATAAAAAGCGGGGTCATTTTTATATTACAAACTAGCAGCGCCCCGCGGTGCTACCCGCGAAGTTCCCGTTGTTCCCGTTTGTTTTTCCGGGATAAAAAGTAGCCTATGTCTTCTTCCAGACTATAAAATATCTGTATTCCAAATTTCAGCCCGATCCGTTCATACGTTAGGACGTGATTGAGCAACAAACATCCAAACACCCATACATTGACATTTATAATATTAGTAGGACTGACAGACAATTCAATTTCATTTATTTGTATGAATATATATAGACTAGCCATGGCCCGAACCCACACGTAGGTAACGTATAAACTATTGAATTTCTAGCTTTTGTATTTCTAAAATATAATTAGCTTAATAACTTTTTATAACACCAGCTATCTATAATAGCCAGTGAAAGTATCCTTAAAATCGGTCCAGTCGTTTCAGAGATTAACCGGAACAAACACACATACAAAATTATAAAAATTGTTGAAGTGAAAACTTCTTTAGGCGCGCCTAGACAGATTTTTCGTGAGCTGTGAATTGAATTCATTCGTCACGCTCGGGTATGATAAGAAAGCTTCGGATAAACTCAGGACCATGGCTATTGGCCATCTAGAAATACGTCAGCCAATGGGAAATGCTGAAAGGGCGTGGACAGGCCATCATGGCATGGCCATCTAGAAACGCATCAGCCAATGGGAAATGCTGACGCATTTCTAGATGGCCATGCCAAGATGGCGAGGGCACGCCCTCCGGTTACACCCGTGTAGTTTCCAAGGTAAGTTATCAAACTCTGAGTTAAAGTTTTCACTTCTATCGGCAGTTCCTATGAGTGCCAATTTTTTTATTTTATTTATGAGTAAGTTAATGGTTGTGCCGTATATGGTATTGGCCTATTTTATATGGGTCGGAGTTGTGCGAGTATCAAAATACAATTATTTCAGAGACGTCCGTTTATTACTACTGCACCTTAATACTAAAGCTAATACAGTGGGCAGTGATCTCATTATTCATTGAAACGCTGTTAATTTTATATTACAAACAGATACTTTAACTTTATTTTGCATAGTTCTTCCGACCGCTTGGTGGACGCGACGCGGGACCAGAATAATGGCGTTTATTTGGCCCAAAGTTACACGCTTTACCATTCAGCGTGGTAACGCCGCCAGCACGCTGGGCAGGCTTCCGTCTGATAGTGGGGTCGATCGTCTTAATTATTATCATTAGACCTTTTTTGGTCAATGTATAATTGGATAGATACTTGAATGAACTTGGCTGACCACCCTGCCGTATGTCTATCTAGATACTCGTAATTCAGGTGTAAGTAATTTTGCTAGGTATGTAATTCTCGGTGTAATTTAGTTTAGATAATAAAGGCTCAGCCCGTTAAAAATATATACACATCGATGTACATAATAGCATCGAGGAAGAACCGACAGGGAACTGCTAACAATGTCAATGCCAAATCTATTCCCAGCATGACCCCTGCCCCCTCTCACGAACCCGCGAGGCTAGTATCACTCACACCGCTAAACAACTTATAGTCACAGTTATTACAACGGAAAAAAACCAGTAGACATTGATTAACTTTGTTTTTAAAGTTTCCCGATTTGAACACATAATGTAAACACTTAACAGGAGTTAACCACGATCAAAACTATCATTTAATTACCTCGACGTTTCGGCAGCGTAAGACTTGTATGACGACGGCACGAGAAGACTTGTATGACGACGGCACGAGAAGACTTGTATGACGACGGCACGAGAAGACTTGTATGACGACGGCACGAGAAGACTTGTATGACGACGGCACGAGAAGACTTGTATGACGACTATTGACGAGAAGACGGATCTTCGCGTGACCACGGCGGTTTAAACGCTTCCGAAACTTCGAGGTAATAAAATGATAGTTTTGAATGTGATTAAGTCATGTAAAGTGTTTACATTATGATTAACTTTGCCACGACTAGAGCGACGAAATACTTGGCTTACTTAGTTGTTTTGCGGTGTGACTAGTGTAGGTACTAGAGAACACCAACAACAATATTGTACTATTTTCATCTTCCATATTCTGTACATTTCTTCTTTGAGTTCTGTGTTTTGTATGTTTGTTATTATACCAGTTAATATATTGACCAATTGCAGAGCAAAGGCTCTTCTCTCAACAAAAATTACAATAAAATAATATATCATAGAAATAAACATTTAACCCAAGATCATTCGCTAGGTAGGTAAATGGTCGAGGTAGCCGCGCCTCTATGGCTAACAAAATTGCTAACGTCATCGTTATCGCTGTCTCATTCATTTTGAGGCGAAATGAACGAGACCACAATAGCAGTAACATTAGTCGTGATAGGCGGTAGACCCCGTATCATCCTACGCATAGCTAATGTAGCATGAGTCAGACAACTTAGCATAAATAAACATTATTGTTTCCACTTGGTATTGTAAGTTTGTCGTGGAGTCTCTACCTGAGGACCTTTTGTCGTCGATATCTATATTTTGTAAATTGAGATTACTTGCAACTTGCGAGAAGGCCGTGAGTCCCAGCTGTGGGAACTTTACGTGGACTGTTTATGCTACTAAGGTTTTATACCTTCTTCATGTTGACGACGTTGTAAACCAATATTAATTTATCTATGACACCTAGCTTTTTTTACGTGGATTAAATCCATTTACGTACGCCACCCATCTGTCTGGGGGATAAGTTTGGGTTATGTCAGTCAGACTCGACATGAGACGGATAAAGTGCTCCTTACCGACTATACCTGCATTAGGTTCCTTTGACGCTTATGGCGAGAACGCGGGACCACTGTCGCTTTCTTCCGCGAATCCGCCGCGGCTTGCCCGTCTATGGGCTCTACTTTAGGGCACACCCTCATCATCGACACACCTAAACCTAATATACACCGTGACCACCATAGAGACCAACCAGTAAGTGATTGTCAGATGCCCCCGCTGGACACTTTGGCCGCCGCAACGGGGGGTCTACTGAACGAAAACTGTCTTAGTTTTGATGTTTCTCTCTCTTTTCTTTTGAAATGATAGAGATGGCAATAACAAAGCCAAAGACGATTTAGTTAGGTGGTAGAAGGCCGGGTCAGGTCCTTGGTCCCACCGCCTATCACAAACAGACTGTATACCAGCAACGAACGGGCACGACGCAACACCAGCACTCCTCCCATCATATTCACCATCTAACGGTAGCGAGCCCGTCTAGGCCGCGGCGGCCTTCTACGGCTTTTAATCTATGTATGAACTGTTATATGTAAAAAAGTGTTGTTTATGATCCACAAACCCACCATAAAAACCCACAATAATGCGAGACGACAAAAAATAATTGTCCGTAGATTTCTAATAATATTATACATGTATTTTTTCTTAAATTTCACAAACAAAAAATGACGAAGATAAAGGCCGACTTACATCAGACGAGCGAATGCTCATTCTATCACCACTGTATCAAATTCATTTGGTGTAAACAAACGTAGAGCATTCTTTCGTTGTTTTGTTTGCGTTCGCAAAGATTCTATGGAATATATAATATGGAAAACGCTAAGAACAATCTTTCGTTTACACTAAAAGATCGAGAAAGAATGCTCTTGTTTCAGCTCTAGCTCTATGTTCGTTCAGTTTAAATCGGCCTTTAGAAGATCATCATTAGAAAATTTGAAGTGTCAAATGACGTTACGGTACGATTTCTACGATAGCACTACGTCACAACCCTCTCCGCCTCCGAAAGTTGACTCCGATGACCTACATAATACATATATATCTTTGTCAATTTTTGATAATCGGATAAAACAAAAAATACGTGTCCCATATTTTTCCATAACCTGACAAACTAATAATAATAAGAATGGTAAATTTTTTACTCTGTCGTCATCCCAATTCGGTTATCCAAACTTTTGATTATCCGAAATGGTCTCAATCCCCATTGGTTTTTTATATTTTTTTTTTAATAAAGGGTGACGAGACGAGCAGTACATGTCATCATCATCATCATCATCAGCCGTAAGACGTCCACTGCTGGACATAGGCCTCCCCCCTAGATTTCCACAACGAACGGTCCTGCGCAACCTGCAACCAGCGGTTTCCAGCGACCTTCGTGAGGTCATCTGTCCATCTAGTGGGAGGCCGTCCAACACTGCGTCTTCCGGTTCGTGGTCGCCACTCGAGAACCTTTCTTCCCCATCGGTTGTCAGTTCTGCGAGCGATGTGGCCTGCCCATTGCCACTTCAGCTTAGCTACTCTTCGAGCTACGTCGGCTACTTTAGTTCTTTTGCGAATATCCTCATTACGGATTCTGTCGCGCAAAGAGACTCCGAGCATAGCTCGCTCCATAGCTCGCTGTGTGACTTTGAGCTTTGTTATGAGGCCCACAGTTAAGGACCACGTCTCAGTTCCATAAGTCATCACTGGCAACACGCGCTGATTGAAGACTTTCGTCTTCAAGCATTGGGGTATTTTGGACTCCAAAATGTGCCGTAGTTTCCCGAACGCTGCCCATCCGAGTTGGATCCTTCGCTGGACCTCTTTGTCGAAGTTGGATCTACCCAATCGGATCTTTTGACCCAGGTAGACGTATTCGTCAACAACTTCGAGTGTGGTATTCCCAACAATAACCGGTACAGGTGAGACATGAACATTTGACATGACCTTCGTCTTGTCCATATTCATCCTCAAACCTACCTGTTGGGATACTCTACTGAGGTCCCTGAGCATAGCACCGAGGTCCTCCATCGACTCCGCCACAATGACTATATCGTCGGCAAACCGAAGGTGAGTGATGCATTCGCCGTTGATATTGATGCCATGTCCGTTCCAGTCCAGTAGCTTGAAAACATCTTCCAGCGCGGCAGTGAACAGTTTCGGAGATATGACATCTCCCTGTCTCACGCCTTTCTGTAGCCGGATATGTTTTGTGCACTGGTCCTGTAATCGGACAGACATTGTGGCTTTGCTGTAAATGCACCTCAACACTTCGATATAGCGATAGTCCATGCGGCATCGCTGGAGAGACTGAAGCACTGCCCAGGTCTCGATGGAATCGAAGGCTTTCTCATAGTCCACATACGCTATACATAGTGGCCGATTATACTCCTCGGTTTTCTGTATAATCTGCCGAAGCGTATGTATGTGGTCTACAGTACTATAGCCTTTTCGGAAACCGGCTTGTTCGGGTGGCTGGAAGTCGTCAAACCTGCGTGCGAGACGATTCGTGATTACCCTCGAAAACAACTTATAAACGTGGCTCAGAAGTGAGATGGGTCTGTAGTTCTTCAACAAGGTGTTGTCACCTTTTTTGAAGAAGAGCACCACCACACTTCTGCTCCACGCTTCTGGCGTATTACCGTCAAGTATGACGGAGTCGAACAGCTTCTGGAGGACTTTAAGTACCGGTTTTCCACGCGCTCTCAGAAGCTCAGTCGTAATTCCGTCGTCGCCAGGTGCCTTGTTGTTCTTAAGTTGTTTGAGGGCCATCCTAATCTCATACAGGCTGACTTCCGGGATGTCTTCGGTAAAGTGTCGGGTCAGCTTGGCTCTTGGGTCTTTTGCCATGCTAACGACAGGTCGTGTTTGCGTAGAGGTGTATAACTGTTCATAGAACCTCTCAATCTCCTCCGAAATCTCGGCCCTCGACGAGACGACGTTACCACTGTCGGTCTTCAATTTGGTCAATTGACTTTGCCCAAAAGACAGATTTCTTGCGAACACTTTCGAGCCTTTATTCCGCTTGATCGCTTCTTCAATACACGAAGTATTGAAGCAGCGTATGTCGCGTCGCACACAAGTAGAAATCTGTCTATTGAGCCGTCTGTATACCGTCATGTCGACCGAAGACTGCAGTCGCATATCTCGCCTAACCGCCATGAGATTCAGAGTATGATCGGAGAGCTTTTGGGTTCTATTCTGGCGTCGGCTCTTATAAAATTCCCTGCCAACTGCTTGAACAGTTTCCACCAGCCTGTCGTTTATTTCATCCGCCGTTACGCATTCATCTAAGGCTTCGAAGCGATTTTGAAGTTCGAGTTGAAAGTTGTCGGGATCTTCGATTTGAGCATAATTTGGTCGGAGCGTGGACTTCATTAGACGTGATCTTTCGAACTTAATGTTTAGATTCAGCGTGCCTCTTACAATACGGTGATCGCTGCCGGTTTTAACCCTACTGATCACAGAGACATCGCTGAATATTTGCCGTTTAGTCGTCATAATGAAGTCGATCTCATTTTTTGTGGAACCATCTGGGCTAATCCAGGTCCATTTTCGTTGTGCCTGTTTCTTGAAAAAGGAGTTCATCATAAAGAGGCTCTCCCTTTCCAAGAAATCAGCTAGACGTTGCCCTCTTGGGTTCCGCTGCCCATATCCGAATTGTCCCACTCTCAACTCATCACCGCTACGTTTGCCTAGTTTCGCGTTGAAGTCTCCCATCACAACTGTGAAATGTGTTGGCGAGACATGTATGGCTTTGGAGATGTCCTCATACATGGTCTCAACCTCTTCGTCGGGATGTGTCGAGGTCGGTGCGTATACCTGTATGACCTTCAATGAATACCGGTCAGTTATTTTAAGTACAAGCAGTACATGTGCCCGATGGTAAGCAACATGCCTGCCACATGACAGCACAGTGACACGCAGCCATTGGAATATGAAGAGTCCAAATCAATACCTAGCACTGCACTGCGCTCGCTACCCAGAGATCTAAGTTGTAATATCTCTAACTCTGTAATTTCTCTGGAAACATTGCCCGTTCAAACCGGAACACAGTAATGTTTGCACATAACTGCTTGGCGGTAGTATAACTGGCAAAGGTGTGGTCCTTCCCCAGGCGAATTGGTTCAGACAATCGAGGTTCCACGGTACCTTAGTGTGGGTATCGATGGCTGTAGGTGTGGGTATTGGACACGCGTGGTGACGTAACCGCCTCATCTTTGCTGTGCCTCGTTACGTATATTCGGAATATGGCGTTCTACATTTTGCCGTAAATAATCCCACAGCCGCCGAGCTGTGATCAAAACAATGGCTTGACGAATACTTTAATTATTTCGTACCAGCTGTGCTTCGCGTGAGTTTACACTCACGACTTACCAAAAGTAATAAAAATCCTACTAATATTATAAATATCCATGTTTGGATGTTTGTTGCTCAATCACGTCGTAACGTCTGAACAGAACGGGCTGATATTTGGAACAGATTATAGTCTGGAAGAACACATCGGCTACGTTATATCCCGGAAAAATAACAGGAACGGGAACTACGCGAGTAAAACCGCGGGGCGCTGCTAGTATATTTTGAAGTATATACATTTTTAGACGCATTGCGCACTGCTTTTTATTTTTTTATTGTATAGCATAGTGACGAGACGTCCAGGACATGTGCCTGATGGTAAGCAACATGCCTGCCACATAACAGCACAGTAACATGCAGCTATTGGAACACGAAGAGTCCAAATCATTACCTAACACTGCACTACGCTCGTCACCCATTGCCCTTCAAACCGGAACTTAATGACGTATTCACATTACTGCTTGGCTAGGGATAAAATATCTTATATTTCTGGGTGACGAGTGCAGTGGTAGGTTATGATTTGATCTCTTCATGCTCCAATAGCTGCGTGTCACTGTGATGTTATGGGCAGGTATGTTGCTTGTGTGTCCTGCTCGTCTCGTCGATCTATATGAAAAAAAAAATTGAAAATGTAACATCGAACTAAACCACAGTCTAAATTACAATTCAATTATCTCCCGACGTTAAATAAATAATGGGTAATTAAACAATAACTAAGATTATATTAAATCCCGTGTAATGTTGTCAAAGTGAGTTCAAATCGCGAAAGTGAATAGACACCTATAGACAAGCAGGAAAGTGTAAAAGTCATTGTAACGAGAAGTGAGGTGTTACTAAGTGTTCGGATTCCTTTGTGAACTAAAAATCGAGGAAAAAAGCCAGTTTAATTGACCTCCTTGCCCTCTTTATAAAGGAACTTTATCTAACTTCTGCTCTTCTGTTTGATCCTTTGAATTGAAGGAAACGTTTGGTGGAATGGAAGTGTTTTAAGAGAGAACACTGAAACGTTGTTATTTAATTTTATAAATACAGTGTAACTTTTACATAACGAGGTTTTATATAATTCGCATTATCGCTTAACACATCAGGAGAGATGACGGTCAAGTGTACACTTAAAAAAAAAAAAAAAAACTGGGGCAATATTTGTTTTTTAAATGTAAACATTTGTTCAATGTCTGTTTCTATCATAATTAGACATATTATACCTGTATCATAATTAGGTATGTATTTAGTATTTACAATTATAATGACACTAGCGGCCCGTTCCGGCTTCGCTCGGACATAACCTAGACACTGTCTGCAGCGCCATCTGCCGGGCTTATTTGTGAATTTAAACCATCTTCGAATACACACACAAAAAAACACATTCAAATCGGTCCCGTCGTTTAGGAGTTCACTGTCAAATGATTAAATTACTAAAATGGTTATAAAAAACAGGGGTTGGTGATAAAAGGGTAAAAATGTAGGGTTGTATGTATTTTTAACGCCACATTATAAAAAAATAAAAACAATTTTTTTATACCAAAAATTTAAAAAAAATGTTTGGGGTGAACAACCCCTAACACTTAGGGGTATGAAAAATAGCTAGTAGCCGATTCTCAGACCTACTGAATATGCATATAAAATTTGGTAAAAATCAGTAAAGCTGTTTCGGAGGAGTAAGGAAACAAACACTGTGACACGAGAATTTTATATATAAGAAGAAGAAGATTGTATATTAGTATGTCTGGCTCCCACAATACAAGCTTTCTTTAGTTTTGTGCTAGTTATTGTTGTATGACGAATGTACACCATTTTTTTTATGTAGGATGGCGTTGCAATGGCAACCTAGCCACTTACCTCACATTACAGTACCGGATTTAACTCTTTACCGGATTTAACTCTTGAAAGACAAGTGAATTCTGCCAAGCCAAAACTTGGCCAACGGTGTGGGCTAACCCTCCCTTCCTCCTTGGCTAGGGGGGAGGCGTTTCCCAGCAGTAGGCCTCCATGGGTTGATACAGAATTTCTTACCATCGCGTGCCCGTATTAATAGTCGCGTCACTCAATCTCATTAAAACGAGATGAAAAGCTAACATACTCACGATAAATGCTTTAATTATTTTTGAGTTTCCGATGTTCCCGGAAATTTATAGAACAGGAAGGAACCTGGCATCAAAGCGTTCGCTATAATATATTAAAGGCATAATTTAAAACGATAAACTACTTATAATTTCTGTTTTATCTCGATATTTCAAAGATATGTTATTACATAATTATTTATTTTTACTTTCAACATTTATGTTTACCTTCAAGATTGTTATCCTAACCTTTGTGTTAATCCAAACTATAATCTAACTCCATTCCAAATTTCAGCCCTATCCATTCAGACGTTGCAACGTGATTGAGCAACAAAACCAAACATTGACATTTGTAATATTATAGTACTATAGTAGTATATTACTGTTCCGGTTTCAAGGGCAGTGCATGTTTCCAGTGAAATTACAGGGCTTAGCGATATAACATCTTAGATCTCTGGGTGACGAGCGCAGTGCAGTGCTAGGTAATGATTTGGACTCTTCGTGTTCCAATAGCTGCGTGTCACTGTGCTGTTATGTGGCAGGCATGTTGTTTACCATCAGGCAATTGTCCTGCTCGTCTCGTCACTCTTTATTTAAAAAAAAAAGTATTATAATAGGAACATAACAATTTAAAACGTTTAGGTTGAATTTCTCAACCTGTCCTTGCACCCCGGTAGCCCGGTACTAAGCCGCGAGCACACTGGATCTAACCAGATTTTAATAACCGACTCTACAATGGCCTTCATCGCTATTCCTCTAGCGTTCCCTTATCCGCGTACGGAATATTCCAGTACGCAGCAGACTACTTACCACGTCACATTACTGTTAGCAAGCGGCGACACTATCGCATTGTCATGTTACTGGAGAGATATACTAGATAGGTAGATCTAAATAAATAAATAAATATTGGTGACAATTCACACACAACACCATCTGACCCCAAACTAAGCAAAGCTTGTAATATGGCGACCAAATAGCTGATATAATACTTATATAGTTTTAAATACATACTTATTAAATATAGAAACACCCAGACACAGATCTCTTTAGATCCATAAACTCTTTATTGCACTTAAATTACAAAGAAAAATTGCCAAAATACAGAAAATAAACCTTAGAATAAAGTAGCGATTGGGGACCTTATCGCTGAGAGCGATTTCTTCCAGATTGGAGAGCTGTGGTGTATAGGGAGTGTAGTTCGAGTTTTTCGTCACAGGGCTCAAGTGGTGGTATGAACGACACGACTGTTCGGTCTTCATTACGTCGACGGTATTGTGTGCGCTAAGCTTAGAACGGGAAGTTTTACGTGATAGGTTACCTGACTACAACTTTAATATGATGTTATGATCGTTTCATGGTTGGTGTTCTGAAGACTCGAACGAAGAGGGTTGACTCTACTGTTGTGATAAGAACGTCTAGGTTGTGGAATACGTTGCCTGAGTGCGTTTTTCTTGATGGTTACAACCTTTTTGTCTACAAGTCGAGATTGAAACGGTAAACACACTCCATCGTAAACCGCATCGTTGCTTTACATCAGGTACAATAGCGATCACGTGCAAACCTATATTTTAAAAAAATATATAATAATAATTAATGGTCAATTGTCGCCAATAAGCCTGATTTCATGCTGGTAGACCGGTCTCAGCGCCGGGCTGTGATCGTCGATATCACCGTACCATATGACGAGAACCTCGTGAAAGCCGAGAAGGACAAGCTCAGCATGTACCTTGACTTGGCTCACGAGGTTACCGCCATGTGGGATGTTGATTCGACGATCATAGTCCCAGTAGTCGTGTCGGCAAACGGCCCTTAAGCGAAGTCTAGATAAACATCTTAAGTTTCGCTAGACGGTTGGATGTTGGGTCAGATGCACGCGGCGGTCATCCTCGACACAGCGCGCATCGTCAGGAGGTTCCTGACTCTGCAGCCCTAACCACAGGGAGCTTGGGCCCTGACCCGCTGCTGGCGGCGATCTAGGTTTAGGTTTTATGTTATTTTAAAATTGTAAAAGCTTGTCTGCTGTGGCCCTAAGTGTGGCCTTAGGGCTTTAATTTGTAATAAGTATAATTGTACAAAATTTGTAATATCTTCAGTTACGAATTAATCAAGTAATTAATCATACTCAGTACATTATGCAAATTGGAAACAACAAGCGTTTAATCCGGGATCCCTTCGATCTAAAATATAAATTCGAATCGTCCAATAAAACAGAATCACAATGGAATCGCACGAGCCAGAGTTGAGTGACCGGCCGGATTAAGGGCGGCCGCAAACACGGCACACAATGCGCCCCGAATACGGGCCCGTCAGGGCTGCCACCTTTACCTATATCGAACAAATACGAATATTAAAAAAACAATGATTATCAGCTACCTTTTTAGGGTTCTGTAGCCAAAAGGTAAAAACGGGACCCTATTACAGAAACTTCGTCCGTACGTCCGTCCGTCCGTCCGTCCGTCCGTCCGTCTGTCACCAGCCTGTATCTCAAGAACGGTGATAGCTAGACAGTTGAAATTTTCACAGATGATGTATTTCTATTGCCGTTATAACAACAAATACTAAAATAAATATTTAAGGGTGCTCCCATACAACAAACTTGAGTTTTTTACCGTTTCTTGATCGATACTAATATCGGTGACAGGAAAACGATTTAAATATTTACAGAATATTTAGTTTTATGTTCTCTTTAAATAGAATAAATTAAAATAAATAATTAAGGGGACTCCCATGCAATAAAAGAGGTTTTCGCCGTTTATTTGCTAATGGCACGGAAACCTTCGTGCGCGAGTTGCACTCGCACTTGGCCGGTTTTCTTTTTTGACTTTTAAAGGTTTTTACTTGGCCTTCATTTCGCCTTATGTTAAGCAACGATGCGGTCTACACTGAAACGTGCTTACCTAAAAGGTACCGATCTACTCTCGATTTGAAAACACCAATTTTGTAACCATCGGGTAAAAACCAATCAGGCAACGCATTCCACAGCCTAGACGTTCTTGTTACAAAAGTGGAGTCAAACCTCTACTATCTAGTTTTTGGAACGTCAACCATGTCGCTTTTCCGAGCTACGAGCAGTCCGATATAAAAATGGGCTCTCTCTCACACTCTCCGAAGTGTACCCGATAAAAAACCGAAAAGCTAGCTGGCTCGTGAAAGGCTGTTTTTCCACCAGAGACGTGCATACAGTTAAGATGCGAGGATGCGAATGCTAAGACATGAACGAAGAGGTTGGACTCTACTTTTGTGATAAGAATGTCTAGAGTCTAGACTATGGAATGCGTAGCCTGAATAGCTTTTTCCAGATGGTTACAATATTGTGTGTCTTCAAATCAAGAGTTAATCGATTTCTTCTAGATGAAAACGCTTGAATACGCTCGTATGAACGGATTGGGTTAAAATTTTTGACATTTATATTATAGTCTAGAAGTACACAGGCAGGTCTGGAAGGACAGGCACAGGCTACTTTTATCCCGAAAAAATAAAGGGAACGGGAATTACACGGGTTAAACCGCGGGGCACTGCTATTTTTAACCGACTTTAAAAAAAAAGTAGGTTTCTCAATTCGACCGTATATTTTTTTTAGTATAATATTATAATATTAGTAGGATTAAAAGTCGTTTAGCAACCCTAGGGTGCCGCGTTCGACCGGCCCGGGCCGGCCGCCGGATTATCCGTCCTATTGACAGGTGGAATTTCATTACCCACGCACTTATTTGCCTGCGAGAATTGCCCGCTCCCAGATACCGACCTACTCGGGTTTTCTTTTCTACGGTCCTTGGATATAACGCTTTATTTAAGACATTTTTAAGACAGTTCTGCGAAGAAAATAAAATTAGGTCGAGGGAAATGTTTATTTGCACATCAGACATAGATCCAGCGTTGTATTATTTTTAAGTATTATACTTAATCTCAAACATAATAATAATAAAAAAAAAAAAATCTTTAGTACACCTACAAAACAAAAATACAATTTTAAACTTAAACTAAGACTAAACAATAAAATAACAAAAACAAATATACGGTCGAATTGAGAAACCTACTTTTTTTTTAAAGTCGGTTAAAAAGGAATATAAGTACTAAGTAATTGAATTTCGAATTTAATCTTGTTTAATTTGATAACAGTATTGTGCAGTTCATAATCAAGTTTAATACGATTTTTTTTCTCCTGTAAGATATGATAAAATGAGCAATAAGTGTCATTTTTCTTCAAAAACTTCTACTTTTCTTTTAACTATAATAGGTTCGCACTTGACCTCCATCTCGCCTGATGTTAAGCGATGATGCAATCTACGATGGAACGTGGTTACCTAGAAGAAACCGATTCACTCTCGATTTGAAGACACCAAGATTGTAACTATCAGGAAAAACTCAGGCAACGCATTCCACTACCGTTTTTATCACAAACGTGGAGTCAAATCTCTTTGTTCGTGTTTTTGGAAGATCAACCATGAAACGATGTCGCTTTTTTGAGATACGAGAAGTCCGATTATGTAGCCCGTTCACATCTCGGTAAAACTACCCTAAACCACACAGTTGCTTTATGATTTCCTCATTTTAAATCAATCACCTATAATAACAGCTATTCTATGGCAGAGTCAACAACTTCAAGATTAAGATCGAAATGTAACTAATTTGATGCGCAATTAAACACGAAATGGAATAAGCTCATTAAATCGCATGTAGAAACAACTGTTATTCAAAACACGTAACAATGAAGGAATTTTATTCGCGAAATACACAAAAGCAATTTACCCACTCCATTTTGCGTAATCCTGCTTTCGAAAATGAGTTGAGACTCAATTATTTCTTTAATTAAGATTAACACACGAGTAAACTGTCGCTGGGAGGAGCAAGGAGGTTTTAAACGGGCTGGAAGGTGTAAGGTTAATCCAATTTAGGGCGGATCCATCACGAAAAAAAAAAAAATGGTTGTCTGTAAAGTAGGTTTACTGACGATAGTTGAACGTGACAACGTCTTAAGAAATCAGTACGCTGATAGCGCGAGTAGTGATACCGCTCGACTCGGCGGGTGGCGCCCTCAGCGCTCAGCTTCGTCCGCATGGCACGGACGACGAACTAACGGTAACGGCGGAACGTTACAGTTTTGCGGGCGTGCAGCCGGCTTCATCGAATTATAAGACGTTATCACGTCAAAATGTATTAAAGGTCTATTAATTAAATTATCCATCTCACTAATATTACAAAAGTGGAGGTTTGTTAGCAAACAAACATCCGTTTGGATGTTTGTTTGCTAAATCACGTCGTTACAATTGATATTTAGATGAGATTTGGAACTCAAATAGATTATTATTGGCTAGGCTACCTTGCTTGCTTGGCATCTAGATAAAAATCGATTTCGTTACAGACTATTCTGTCTGCGTTACAGAAGCATAAATGTAACCTTAAGATTTACTAGACCTAGACGACTGTAAATATGTTGTCTACCCTATCTTTATCCTTGTCTGCAAGTGTCGAGAGAGGAACCATCTTCAAGTGAAAGCCGCTTCGAAATGATTTTATTTTAAAAAGGCGCTAATGTCAATAAAGTTCCTGTAAAATCGTGACATTGTTATGTCAATCTCATATATTTAGGTTCCTAACTCACTTATGGAATAGTAACCTGAAGCCATTTGGCAGGTTACCTTGCAACTTAATGTTTTTTTTTTTTTTGTAATTTATACAAAACTAGCTGCATCCCACGCTTTTGCCTGCGTAGTTCCCGTTCTCTTAATTGTCGTGATGAAAATATATGTTATTCCAGACCTCTAGACCAGGGGTGGGCAAGCTTTTGGGAGCCATGGGCCTCCTGGTGAAAAAACAATTGGCAGTCATAGGAACTGCCGATAGAAGTGAAAACTTATAACTCATAATTTGATAGCTTACCTTGGAAACTACACGGGTGTAACCGGAGGACGTGGCCTCGCCATCTTGACATGGCCATCTAGAAATGCGTCAGCATTTCCCATTGCCTGATGCGTTTCTAGATGGCCATGCCATGATGGCCTGTCCACGCCCTTTCAGCATTTCCCATTGGCTGACGTATTTCTAGATGGCCAATAGCCATGGTCCCAAGTTTACCCGAAGCTTTCTTATCATACCCGAGCGTGATGAATGAATTCAGTTCACAGCCCACGAAAAATCTGTCTAGGCGGGCCTAAAGAAGTTTTCACTTCAAAAAAGTAGTAGATATGAGCGGGCCGCACATCAACGCGCATTGCCGACCTTGCTCTAGACTATCCAAATCTGTGTTTCAAATTTAAACCCGATACGTTCAGGCATTCCGACCTGAACGATATGAATCTTGGGGATATCTGTGTACCTTGTGCCGATGACGCTTGGTACTAGTCTGACTAACCATCCGATGCGATTGTGTAATTCCTGAGCGCATCCTCGTTTGTTTTTTCTTCATCTACTAGCTACTCTGTTCTACTGTTCTAGCTCTGCTAGATTTCAGTAATGCCTTCAACGCCGTTGACTTCGATATCTTGCTGGCAACACTGCGCTCTCTTAATATATCTCCATCAGTGATTGATTGGTTTCACAGTTACCTGTTTGGCCGTAGGCAACGTATTCGCCTGGACGATGTGTTTTCGACCTGGTGTAATGCAAATGCTGGTGTGCCTCAAGGCGGCGTGCTATCACCTCTTCTCTTTGCTATCTTTATTAATTCTATATCTCAAAGCCTCAGTTCTTCCTACCACCTTTATGCAGACGATCTCCAAATTTATTCACATGCGCAACTTTCAGATCTAGACATAGCCATAGCCACGGTAAATGCAGACCTCCACGAAATTGTCCGTTGGAGTAATTCGTTTGGTATGAATGTTAATCCAAAGAAGACACAAGTTATAATAATCGGTAGCTCGTATATGATTTCTAGGATTGATTGGAGCTCAATTCCTGCGGTCGTATTTGACGGGACCACAATCCCTTACAGTGAATCAGTCAAAAATCTTGGTGTCATTTTTGATCGTACTTTGAGTTGGGAACCTCACTTGGAGTCGATCAGTTGCAAGTTATTTGCATCTGGTGGATCTCTAAGACGAATCCGTAACTTCTTACCCACTGCCACTAAGGTTGCACTTGCAGAATCTCTTCTTCTCCCGATCCTTGACTACGCTGACGCCTGCTACCTCGATCTCACAGAGAATCAGCTAAATAAACTTGAGCGTCTTCAAAACTACTGTTTAAGATTTATATTTGGATTGCGCAAATATGATCATGTGTCTCAATTTCGTTTACAGCTCAAGTGGCTCCCTATTCGCTTTCGTCGGAATGCTCACATCCTTTCACTGCTTTACAGTGTTCTATTTAACCCTGCTACGCCACGATATCTGAAAGAATGCTTTACATTCTGGAGTAGTGCACACTCACGTCATCTTAGATCTACCTATAATTTGTCCCTGCAAATGCCCTCTGCACGTTGCGAAACTTTGTACGGAAAATCCTTTGCATTCCAAGCAGTTGAGTTGTGGAATGCCTTGCCCGTAGAAATTAGACAAGCTCCGTCACTTTCCATATTTAAGGTGGAAGTAAAAAAACATTATTTGTCAAAGGCCCGCTGAAGTCTAATTGAAGCTGATATTTATGAAATAGTATTTTGGATTCATTGCATATATATATTAGTATATTTATGTAATAAGATTATTTATGTATTAGCATGTATTATTATTAGAATGTATGTCTATTTTATTTTATTCAATAATTAGTATCCTATTTTAATTATGTAGTAAGGTATCAAATTACTCTTTATTTGATTACTCCCGTCTTTTTATTTTAAATTTTTTTTTTCCATCCCACGGTTGCCTGGAAGAGATCGCTTTTAGCGATAAGGTCGCCATTTGCTACTATGTTTTAAGATTGTTTTTTTTAAGTTGTTTGTTTTATTAAGTGCAATAAAGAGTTTATCTATCTATCTATCTATCATCTAGAGATTTAACATCCAAATTTGGTTTTTATTGCTGTTAGGATTTCCATGTAGTTTATTAGAAAATTGTAGGTACGAATTCCATGTTTCAAACTTCGTTGGTGACGAGTATTTAATTTAATTCCGAGCTCGTGTGAGCTTACAATCCGGATCTGGGGGGTGAGAGGCTCCCGCGACACGTCTGCACCTGGCATCTTAAGGCTAAGAACTCATGGAGCGATTATCACCCGCGCCCGCCGCGGTTGCGGAGCTACGGTTTTATTTCAAAACTCACGACACCGCTAATTTTCGCGGTTTCGCAGCCACCGCGGGTGAAATTATCGCCCGCGAACGTGGCGGGCGAAGGTTAACGATTACTTGAGGTCCAACCAACGCCAGCAGAGCGCGCGGGCGCCACCCGCTGAGTTGCAGGCGTAAAACGCGTCGTGAGTTGTGCTTTCAATTTTTACACATCTATACTAATATTATAAAGCTGAAGAGTTTGTTTGTTTGTATGTTTGTTTGAACGCAAGGATCTCTGGAACTACTGGTCCGAATTGAAAGATTCTTTCTTTTTAGGATAGTCCATTTATCGAGGAAGGCTATAGGTTATTTAACATTACGCTACCTACTATCAACAGAAGCCGAGAATGAATGAAAAATTTAACGAAAACGGGAAAAAAATATTGCTTTTAGAGAACTTTCGTTGCGTGACAGCATTTGTCATATTATTTTGTTAAAGGTTGCGTCATTAGAACCTAAAGTAACCGAATTTGTTCAAAATTTGAATTGGTACGACCAATTTTCGATAGATGGCGTAGCAACGCGCGCGCATTCAGCTAGTAATACCTATCTGCATTCTACAAATGCTGCGGGCCCGCAACCGCGGCGGGGCGGCTGAAAATCGCTCCATGAGTTCTTGGCCTAAGACTCGCATACACTCAACATTCCTTCCATTACTTCCTGTTACAAGACAAATGACTTTCGTTATACGAATACTAGAATACAATCTGGGTAGTTTCAAATTAAGACACGACGTCTTGTCTGTTTGTTTAAGCTAATTTCGGAGACCGTCTATCAGTGGTCCAAATCATAGAGAGCAGCGCCACTGGCGGATGTAAAAGAAACTATATATGAAAGTATTTCAGAAACAAAACAAATATTTCAATCAGTTTCTTATTTTTAGCCCCCGACGCTAATTCGACGGGGTGAAATAAATTTGACGTATCTCTCTCTCTCTGTGTGTTCTTTCTGTGGCAGTAGTAGCTCGGACGGACGGGAAGAACGGATGAACCAATTTTTGTCATTATTAGTCAGCATGTTTGATGAAAATCGGTTGACAATGAGCACCACCACAAAATTGAGGTTTATGATATCTTTTCAAAAGTCCCGTAATATGGGTTATATGGGTATCAAATGAAACGGTATCTTACTACTTACTAGTAGAATATTAACTATGTCCTGACAAATTTCAAATACAAGGTAGCCGCTGCCACAAAATGGCAAATTACCACTTGATATAATTTATACTATGTCGGTTTCTATGGCATCGCAGTTTCTAAACGAAATGACCAATTTTTAGGAATTTTTGTTTGTTTAAAAGCTGATATGATTGAGAAATTGAGATGGTTTCTAGCTATCATTTTTATCAGAGGTATCTTACAATTATCAATTTTGTCTTTATTAAATGTACCTCAAAAACTCAGAATATAATACAGGGGTGCCTCTTCTTGTTTTAGGGCAATGGTGTTTTCTGTGACCCTGTATATCCTTTGTAATTTGAAGGTGACCCAAAGAGTGGCACTCAGATGTCTGTAACGGCAGTCGTGTCACGTAAGTACAGAAACATCACGCATTTCTCTCGAAGGGCTTTGAAGGCCAATGCCACATTATTACAAAATTGTACAGTCCGCGAGGTATAAGCTGAGCTTTGCATTAGTGTGAGTGATCACATGCATACGCATCTATTACCAAAAGTACAGTCAGACAACAAACTCTTAAACAACAAGCTGACATTAACTATCCAGGATCAATATGGTCATTACGAAAAGAAGAATCTCTTTTAGGATTCAAATGGTCAAGGACAGAGAATAACAGAAAAATTTTAATGGAAAAGCATGAGATCCGTCACCTACGTATAACTTATTTACTTAAAATTTCCGAATACCGTATTCAGGGCAGGCCTATCGTTTATACCGATGAAACATATATTGACACCACTCACACTTCATCAAAATCATATTCAGATGGCAGCACTTCTGGTTTGAAGAAACACCTTATTAAGAGAACATGGTCACAGCGTCCTGCGTCTGACTGTACTTTTGGTGATCACTCACACTAATGCAAAGCTCAGCTTATACCTCGCGGACTGTACTGGACTTTTTTTCATACTTAAATATATTAACCTAACGTCGTCTGTAAAGGGCTTTTGGAGAAAAATAATTATTTTAAATAAAGGTCAAGAGAGTCTATCGCCCAACTAAAACTGTTTTAGCTTTGATATTGCTCTCTCTTTTCTTTTCGCTTGAAATTATAGAGACAGCAATATGAAAGCCAATGTAGATTTAGTTAGGCGATAGACGCGCAGGTTATACAGATATTTCGGCGTGCCCTACACTGGAGAGTGGAGAGTAAAGTCTAGATTTTATTAATTTGGGACGTGTTAACTTGCAGGTTATTTCAGGGCTGCGGAGCTAAGATGAAGGTACGGAGCCTAAATTACTGAGGTACGCTCTGTGCTTACTGAACAATGCTCGTTCTGGGTTAGAACTAACGTATAGAAGTACACATACGCTACACTATGTATAATAAGTATGTATTTAAAACTATTTATGTGTTATATCAGCTGTCTGGCCGCCATCACACAAGCTTTGCTTAGTTTGGGGTCAGATGGTGTTGTGTGTGAATTGTCCGCCAATATTTATTTATTTATTTACTATACTCTTTAAAAATATAATACCCGGTTTACATTATTCCAGTCCAGCGATCGAATCCAGAATCCACTGGAAAGCATTGCCACTGGATTGATGCTTTCCAGTACCGGTTTCCATAAAACACTTATAATGGCGGCTAAATAAAAAATATAATAGTAGATTGAACCCAAAATATATAGCTCTATTTTAGCTCTAAGGCAATCCTTTAAGACAATCCCGATAATAGTTGCTTCCGGAAAATGCAATATAAGAAATTAGAGAAAGAAACCGTCGCCCACGCCCAGCGGAGGGATTAGCGAGGGGAGCGGCCCACCTCGGCTGCGCTCTTAATATATGAGGACCACAGACTTTAACGCATGTACCAGGCGACGCTTATCGGGACTTGCGAAGGAGAATCGACCAAGAAAAAATGTTCTTCTTAATCCTAGCAATATTAATAAACAAAGCCCCGCGGTGTAATTGACTGTAGTCTGAGTTGCACTGAGACTAAAATCTGAGTTTTATTTTCTGAGAGACAATCACATTTTCAAATTTATATTTAACAGTCAATTAATATTAATAATAACAGAAATTAATATTTATACCATTGGTCTACTACCCGGTGAAATGGTGGACAGATACTTTATTTTAAGGAATTTATTTTTTGAGATGATAAGTTAGTGCTATTGTAGTATAGTCATAATAGTTAGTATAGCAAGCTAGCTATGTGCTATTTATTTATTTATTATCAGACTATAATTTGTGTTCCAAATTCAACCCGATCCGTTCAGCCGATCTGGCGTGATCGAGGAACAATCAACAGACTTTCACAATTATAATATTAGGAGGACGATACAATTTTATTCATTTTATTTTGCCCATCCCTCGCACTCTCACTGCGCTCAATGCTCTCTTGAAGGCCAATCCACAATGTGATATATTTGATAACACATTACCCCGTTTAATGTATATTTGTTTATCTCTCTCACGTTCCTATTTATTTATAACATTTCAACTTATTTTTCCTACTTTTTAACGACGTATTTTATTATAGTTATTTATCACATTTGTAATATGATATTAATTATAGTAGTTATCGATTTGCTGTTTTAATAAATAAACAAACTCACGTTTGCGGACAGTAGCGGCACGCCGCTCGTTTGGTAGATGGTATTCGGGTAACGTCGTCTACCGCCGTACATCAGCGGTCGAAGTAAGGGTACATTTATTGGATTTTGCGGGAATCACGGTTGGGAATGAAACTGTCCGATGGAATTAATGGCGTAAGTGTGACGTTAATGTGATACATTCCTATTGTTATGTGATTTGGAGCCTGTGGCAAAGTACGAATGAATATAAATAACGTGAACGCCAGCGAAATAAATTAAAAAAGGACTGTTCTCTAAGGATCTGTCCATGTCTTTCGGAATAATAAATGCTTACGCTTTTATGTTATTCTGAACTGATTCTGACTGAAGAGATCACACTAAATTTCGATAGGTACTTACTTGAGGCAAGCTGGAAACTTGTCATATATACCTCTCTATTGTAACCTGACTGGTGAAGAAAGACCCATCAAAATTATCTGTCTTTTTGAAAGTCTTATTTTTATATCAGACTAGCAGTGCCCCGCGGTGTTCTCAGTTCCCGTACCCGTTGTTCCCGTTATTTTTTCGGGATAAAACGTAGCCTATGTGTTCTTCCAGCCTATTATCTATCTGTATTCCAAATATCAGCCCGATCCGTTCAGACGTTAGGACGTGATTGAGCAACAAACATTCAAATATCCAAACATCCATACAATGACATTTATAATATTAATGGGAAGTGGGATTATTGTTATGTACAATGGGATTATTCTTATTGTACAAGAGCGATCAGACCAGTGGCAGTGCTTTCGGTGTAAAGAGTTTGTTCTAACTCTATACGTAGTTAGAACATGTAAACTCTTTGAGTGCACACGAATTTCTTCTGTCACCATTTTGTGTGGTGACGTTTGTTAGCAGCGATAACATACCTGGAACCAAAAGAAAATAATTTTAAAACGATATCATCACTGACATGGTAGAATTAAAGTAAGTATAATTGGAACGAAGTTCCTTGTAGGAGACAGGAGTTTTGCTGTGAAAAAATGTGAAACTAAAACCGTAAGAAAAAGATGTAACGGGAATGTCTGTCCGTGACCAGTGGTTGCCAACTTTATTTTTCAGATAGTAGTAAAATTAAGCGTATTTCTTTCGCAAATTGTGTTGCGTTGTATTTATTATTCGAAGGAACTTTGTTCCGACCTGATGTCCCATGACACTACCTCTATATTATAGAGGTAGTATTATCATGGGACATCAGGTCATGTGACTCGATAATATAGAGGTAGTGTCATGGGACATCAGGTCGGAACAAAGTTCCTTCGAATAATAAATACAACGCCTTAGTCTATGTTTTTTTGCTTTTTTGGTGAAAAAAACGCTGTATAGGTAGAATCCATAAGACGAGAGTGTTGTTGACTAGTTACATGTTTAAAATATGGAAAGTAATAGATAATAGTATGCCATTACAGCATATGACAGCACACACGTATCTAGTACCGCGCGAATATGATTTAATCGGGGGGTCTACCGCCTAACGAAAAACGCTTTGACGCTTTGACATTGCCGTCTCTTTCATTTCAAGCGAGAAGAAAAGAGACAGCAATGTCAAAGCGTTTTTCGTTAGGCGGTAGAGCCCCAGGAACAAATACAGCATAAAATAAAGCAATAGTATAAATTCCAGCTTGTAAAATTTCTTTCACTTTCGTTCCAAGATGGGTAAATTCTAGGATCTTTTAAAAATGTCAGAACGAGCCTTTTATTTTTTGAGACCTATAACATAATCATCAATCTATATTATTTATTTCGTTTTAATCGACTTCAATAAAGGAGGAGGTTCTCAATTCGGTTGTATGTTTTTAGGGTTCCGTACCCATAGGGTAAAAACGGAACCCTATTACTGCGACTTGGCTGTCCGTCCGTCTGTGATCAAGTTGTATCTCAAGAACGGTGATAGCTAGCAGTTGAAATTTTCACTGATGATGTATTTCTATTGCCGCTATACAACAAATACTAAAAGTAAAATAAAAACATTATTTAAGGGTATATAATAGGTACCAGTCGGCACTAACGTGAAGTCTTTAATCTTGTTCGTTCGAGAGCCAGAGCCTTTTCCATTTTTCAGGAAATATAATAATAACTCTTGAAGAATGCTAGTGATGTTTATGAAAATTCCGGCACAAATATGCACAAATTTACTGTATCTGTAAAAAAAAACCATGACTGTGCGTCCAACCGTTTTCGATATTTATAGCAATCGCCAAAACGTTCGCCCAGAAAAAAACGACATATTTCTGAAATTTTAAGAGGCACAAATTTGGCTTTCACGGCACATTTATACCCGTATCATCCCGTATATAAGCTATCTGTTCGCATATTTTATGTCTAGCTAAACCCATAATTTAATTTTTTTTTTTACTGGGCGAACGTTCGTCCAGCAGTATCACTATTTCTTAAATAAATCTAAACTTCTGGAGGCACAAATTTAAAATTTCGGGCACATTTACACGAGATAGGGCACTAATTATCTGCATCATTCAATTCTTGAAAGGCGGTACTTTTTTGCTGGGCGAACGCACACAAAATGTGTTCTAACTTCTAACTCTGTTGTATAGTTTCCATTGTTGTTGGGTGTTTAACGTGTGTGAATTTGGAACTGAATGAAAAGTTGACTCATATATCAAATAAATTCTCGGTCACATTGCTACGTGAGTATGCACTGTATCCTAACGGAGGCTCTGTGCCACCACTGCAGTTTTCTGACGAAATCGTTGAACCATGTTACTTTATACAACGGCTTTCGTTTATCATTGTAAAAACGACAGTGACTCCAGTCATTGACGGTCATTGGTGCGTGGCACAACGTATTTTATAGGACTTTTTGTGGCGAAATTGTCGAACCACGTTACTTTATATTCCAGCTTTTGTTTTTCATTGTAAAAACGACAGTGGCTCCGGTCATTAACGGTCATGGGTGTGTGGTACACAATTGCAATCTGTTTTGGCGAAATTGTCGAACCACGTTACTTTATACTTCAGCTTTTATTTGTCATGGTAAAAACGACAGTGGCTCCAGTAGTTAACGGTCATGGGTGCGTGGTACAGGTATTTTGTTATTCAATGCGGGCGAGACAACAAAACGTCTCGCGATTTCCGTTCGTATGGTTTCACTTATAACTTGCATGTGGCAATCAATTCTCCACCAATTTGCTGTTTCCTTATTTATATTGTAAATAATTATTATTATTGTTGTGAACTACATTTATTTAGTGTAACAAGGTTGCACAAACAATTATATTGAAGACTATCGTTATTTTTTGACGTGATAACGTCTTATAATTCGATGAAGCCGGCTGCACGCCCGCAAAACTGTAACGTTCCGCCGTTACCGTTAGTTCGTCTTCCGTGCCATGCGGACGAAGCTGAGCGCTGAGGGCGCCACCCGCCGAGTCGAGCGGTATCACTACTCGCGCTATCAGCGTACTGATTTCTTAAGACGTTGTCACGTTCTATCGTCAGTAAACCGACTTTACAGACAACCATTTTTTTTTTCATATTAAATTAAAATAAAATTTGCTAACAATAATTAATTGACTTACAACTCTGCCAAACCCACAGACTAAGTAGAGAGATGCCAAACCGCACAGCAATATGTAGGCAGCACTACACTTACGGGGTGCTTGGCGATAAACCGATATTAATACTAAGTATATTAAACTGGCAAAGGTTCGACTCTTTGCGGAGTCAACATGGGGAAGTATCAAACAAAAGTGATAATGTATGTATATTTTGCATTTTGATAAGGCCATCAGTTGTATAATTGTTATCTCCAGTATAAGTCTATTTCCAGCGCCGTTTAAATCAAAATTAATTATAGAGATTAAATGTCAAGGCTCCAACTTTGTCAGATACTTCACATTGATAAAGTAGAAGTTTAACATCTTTCTCTAACTTAATTACTTAGTTAAATAATTACTTACTTTATCACAGTCTCAAAAATTTGCAGACATTTTGAAGTCATCCATTTGATGGATGATTAAGAAAATTGGTCTATTAGGTTTCAGATAAAGACGTCTGTTCTCTGCGACTGTTCACGTCAAAATGAACAAAAATTAGACAATAATTACTGAAGTCGAGTGCTCGGCGCGAGCACCTCGAGTGCCATTACGAGCGCCGCTTCTATAATCGCTGCTTTTGTGGCGACGCCATTGGCGCGGAAAATGGCGGCGGCTAACCCGAGCGTCTCAAGAAAAAGGCTTTCACCTTCTCAGTTCTTGAAAATTAGATTACATCTCAGAGAACAGGATCTACAAAATTCCGTTCTAGCAATAAAATCTATTTCCATCCATACGAAGCACAAAGCGCTTTCACTACACTATACAATTCCTCTACGAACGCGTCACAACCGCGCGCATTTCAAAAAAAGAACGTGACCTGATTACTGACGGAAACTGTCATAGACTACTTCACGTCACAGGTGATTTGACCACGTTCAATTTTCAACCCTATCACAATAAAGTTGAAGTTCAAATTCAGAAGTTGTGAAACTTTCCCGCCCATAACAATCTCTAGTCTATGGTATATTGTGCGGGCGTTCCTTCACACTTCTCGCACAGTATAAATAACAGTTTGTAGGTAACTTCTGTGAAATGGAAAGAGTCAGGTCGACGTCATTATTTCCAGTCCAATTGAATTGTGTCTTCAATTGTAGGCTTCGAGCGAGTCCTTTAGCCAGATGGGCCTTTCCGAGTGTCGTTTGGTTTGACTTTGAACAGCTAATGAAATGAGTCGTTGTTAGTCGGCAATTCTTTTGAGCAGTTTTAGAGTAAAAAAGGTTAAGTAGGTACATAAGTAGGTCCTTTAAAAAAGTGTCCTAAATGTCGTCTTGTGTACGTTTTGCTAAGTTTTACAGCTAAGTTCGTCTGAGTGGGTACTTGATTACGAAACAAATAATAAATATGGATTTATCGGCTTTTAACCGGATTTAGAAAATCTGTATTTGCGGTAACAAGGTAACATCACACATTTTCTCCTTTTTTTTTTGTTTGCCGTCGTGAGAACACGGATAATTAGTAATTACACATTGGCTTTAACATTCCTCAACGTTACTGGAAAAATAGGGTAGATAGGGTTTCAGCAAATAACACGAGTATTTTGGTAAGATTGTGAAAACAATCGTTGGCTATTACGACTTATGCACACTTATTGGTCGATCCCATCGCCCAATACATTTATTTCTCTGATTGGTTGACGACTTGACTTGACGTTCAACTAACTTGACGTTAACGAGTACTTACTTGTTTTTTGTCTAATGCAAAATCCATGTTTGTAATTTAGCAAATACCTAGGTATGTATTTTCAAAGATGTAAAGTTCGTGTAGATGGCATTGTCATTCCTTAGCCTTTTAAACTCTATATATATAACAAATCCCTCAAACCTAAAATGTAAAATTATGAACCAATCACATTGAAAGTTTGCCTGTAAACCAAAATCAAGCCAATCACAGTCATTTCTTCTATTTGTCGGTTAGTTCAATAATTAGGTATTATGATTAGGTGTAGGCACTTACTTATAAAATGTGTAAAATAATGTTATAAGTATTTAAGTTAAGGCTGGTCTAGTCGGGAGAACGGCGCCTGCCGATCCGGAGACCCCGGGTTCAAACCCCACACGCACCACTGTCTTTTCGAAGTCATGTGCGTAATGCCGCTAACTTAAAACGGTGAAGGAAAACATCGTGAGGAAACCGACATGTACCTAGAATCTTTCGAAGTCATGTGTCATCCACCAACCCGCACTGGGGCAGCGTGGTGGATTATGGCCTCAACTCTCTCCTTGTGAGAGAAGGCCCCGAGTCCCAGCAGTGGGAACATTTAGTGGACTGTTGATGATGAAGTATAACAAGTAACCAACATGACAAATTTAAAAAAAATATACATCAGAGTATACATTTATACATCTCATTTTTATGCATATTATGTATTTATTTATCTCAGTTAAAGATATCCAATGTTACTAATTATTGTTTGTAGAGTATCCCAACAGGTAGATTTGTCGAGGAATATGGACAAGACGAAGGTCATGTCAAATGTTCATGTCTCACCTGTACCGATTATTGTTGGGAATATCACACTCGAAGTTGTTGACTAATACGTCTACCTGGGTCAAAAGATCCAATTAGGTAGATCCAACTTCGACAAAGAGGTCCAGCGAAGGATCCAACTTGGATGGGCCGCGTTCGGGAAACTTCGGCACATCTTTGAGTCCAAAATACCACAATGCCCTTTTACCAGTGCGTGTTGCCAGTGATGACTTATGGAACTGAGACGTGGTCCTTAACTGTGGGCCTCACAACAAAGCTCAAAGTCACACAGCGATCTACTTAGAGAGCTATGCTCGCTCGGAGTCTCTTTGCGCGACAGAATCCGTAATGAGGATATTCGCAAAAGAACGAAAGTGGCCGACATAGCTCAAAGAGTAAGCAAGCTGAAGTGGCAATGGGCAGGCCACATCTCTCGCAGAACTGACAACCGATGGGGAAGAAAGGTTCTCGAGTGGCGACCACGAACCGGAAGACGCAGTGTTGGACGGCCTCCCACTAGATGGACAGACGACTTCACAAAGGTCGCTGGAAACAGGATTGTTCGTTGTGGAAATCTAGGAGGGAGGCCTATGTTCAGCAGTGGACGTCTTGCGGCTGATGATGATGAATGAATGACCCACTCACGTCTTTGCAAAAACCCAACCTGTTTGATGATGATGATGATCCAATATCTGCTTATCAGTGTTTTCGCGATATTCCTAGGATTTTTGCGAATATACGGTTTATCGAATCATCCTACGACATATTTATAAAAGTTCTGACAGGGCAGTGATATACCTACGCGTAACATGAAGACTCGCTAAGTGAAAATCCGTCTGGAGGAAAAAGCGCTAAGTCGGAAGTAACTCAATACTACTTCGACGTAACGATAATGGCCTATAATAATGTACTACATGTAATACTAAATCAATTATATTCGCCTTGCGCAATACTGAGCTGTTGTACACAGCTGCTGTTATTTTGAACTATTTTTTACTAAGTACTTAGTTACGTAGAGTTAATTAGTATTAAATACTAATGTGGTTCTAGACTATTTAACAGTTTATTTCCAACTAGCTGAACCCGCTACTTCGTTCGCGTACGTTGATCTTGCGACCTTATTAGTGCATTCGTGTAATTACGTAAAAATATTTGGATGGGTGGCCATTACACAAACAGAGTGATTTGTTTTTCCACACAAAAATATATTTATTTAAGTTTAGCAACTTCATATTTTATATTTTAAGCAACATCAAACACACTCGTAGTAAGGTTGTGGAGTATCGAACATAGCCGCAGTGTTAAGTTTGTAGGATTTTTATAGGATACATTACAAAGAGTCTGATCTGAGAGCGACACATGGTAGGGCCAGTGCGGTGGCTAATTCAGCTGAGTGTCTCAAACGGCGGAAATATGCAACCCTCGGTAGTGGTTTTATATTTAATCCTTTTGGGGTTGAAAGTTGAGACATCGTGCGTGTGAAGGCCGGGAGCTGACTTCATCTTCAAAAGTCTTTCCGAGAGCTTCGCCGACGCAACGCATGACCAAAATGCTAGCGTTTATTTGGCCCAACACATATACATCGCTATTCAGCGTGGTACTGCCGCCAGCATGCTGGGCACGCTTCCGACTGGTAGTGGGCTTGACCATCTTGTCATCCAGTTTTTGTTAATATTCAAAAAACCACCTCCCTGTTTTCCATTTAATATAATTATGTACATGGTAAAAACGGGACCCTATTACTGAAACTTCGCTGTTCGTCCGTTCGTCTGTCACCAGACTGTATCTGAAAAACGGTGATAGCTAGAGAGTTGTAATTTTCACAGATGATGTATTCATATTTTCGCTAGTTGTAGCGACAATATGAATAAATAAATAATAAATAAATAAATATTGGTGGACAATTCACACACAACACCATCTGACCCCAAACTAAACAAAGCTTGTATGATGGCGGTCACATAGCTGATGTAATACTTATATAGTTTTAAATACATACTTATTATACATAGAAATACCCAGACACAGTGCAAACAATTGAATTCATCACACAAATATTTGCACTGGGTGGGAATCGAACCCACTACCCTCGGCTTCGCAGGCAGAGCTACTACCAACTAAGCCACGAGGCCAGTCAATAACTCACTATAATAATAGGCTCACGAGCGAGAATACATCATCTGTGAAAATTACAACAACAAATAAATACTACATTACACATTTTCTAATAAATATCAGATTGTGTTTCGTACCATGAGCTGCCATTTTGTAAAAAAACATAAGACAGGTTCTGTCATATTATTACCTGACGATAGACGAAGGATGACGGATTTGAGTACTGTGTGTGTACCAGGAAAGAGCTCGAATCCGACTCCCATAAGTCGGAACTTCCGATTGCTATTAGACCTTCGGTTCCGACTTCGGCTCCGAAACTTTTAAAACGAAGGTTACAATCGGAGGTAAGGTGTACAAATATTGCAGATAATCCTTTATTGTGGTGAATAGTAAATTAAAATACAAAATCCCAACTTCCTAAATCAATTGCTCGTCAATTTTTATCGTGTCCACTTGTTTGGAAAAAAAAAAATATACCCAATAAAAATGTATCTCCTGCCGCCACTTCTAATCCTGCCTATGCCTCTGACTTCGGTTCCGATTCCGATAAATCAAATTTTAAAACTCCGACTCCGCCTTCAAATCCGATAAAATGACCTCCGTTACATCCCAGCAGGTCTACTACGAAAACAAACTCCGAATGATCGCATCCGATCGATAGCTGAATCGGATTATAGCCTACCACGAAAAACATTCGGATCGATACATTTCGGGTCGGAAGTTATAGACTTAGGTCGGATGAGGGTCGGATCGAACGAAACGGCCGATCTGATCAACCGACCGATTGTCTTTCGTGGTCGGAAACTTCATAAGTTCGGCCGATATATCGTTTATCGGACTTCGTAGTAGACCTGCTGTTGTTTACATTGTCACAGAATACTTAGAAGTTAGTATGTGCCGAACTTATTAATTCCGTTATTATTTAATTTCTATGTTATTTCCGAACCACACGACCAATAATGCTAAAATTTTGATGAGACTATATTAGAAATGTGTTCTTTCTAACAAAATAAGAATTAACGAAATTGAACAACGCAAACATGAGTTACAACCAAAAATACATTCTGACTTTAACTCCTTTCTGCACGAAAACCGTGCAAAACTTGGGGATTAAAAGTAGACAGCTACCATCTACTTAGTATGATCTTAAACCATGTCAAGTTTCATTTGAATTGAATCAGTAGTTTCGGCGTGATGTGAGTTCCCTATACAGACAGACAGACAGACATACATGAAAGAAAAAAAATGCAGTTTCGCCATCAGTATCGACTATGGAGTGACCCCAAATTTTTTTTTTCAAAATATCTTCAATGTACAGAATTCGACCCGCTACAGTTTTATTATAAGTATAGATATAGATAGATATACCATCTTATCAGGATCATTTTATTTTCTCTGAAAAAAGAAAACAAAAAACGACTTTTTTAAACTAAACTCAGACACTCGTCATTTTTTTGTAAAACCAACTAAACACGCTACATTTTGCGCAGAAAATTATATTATTTCAAGCTACGACCAAATCAATAGAAAAAAGAATCGACACAAATTACAAATGGACGACGCAAAGTTAATAGTTGATGAAGTACCACAGCGAGTACCATCGAAAAGCGCAGCTAGTATTAAACAAGCGAAGAAGCAGATACCGAGTACTTATCTGCGCGATATTACGCTCCCCTGACTCGAGTCGACAGCTCAGTTAATTAATGAACTAATAAACTGACTATTAACAATGGCGGAGGACACGTAATCTTATTTATTTCTGCATAGGAATTTTGAGGATATGCTTTTTGGTGTTAATTTTCAGTGTAGGTGTTGAAACGTTTTTATTTTTAAATAGCAGTGTCCCGTAACTTTACTAGCGTAGTTCCCGGGATAAAAAGTAGCCTATGTGCTTGTCCAAACCATCATCTGACTGTGTTCCGAATTTCAAACCGATCCGGTCAGTACTTTTTGTGTTAAATAGTGAGTGGCAAATATCGATCTGTCCATCCTCACAAACTTTCGTATTTATATTTTGGACTAGGTATGTTGTACGAGTATATTATAGTAACTATACTTTTAGGTTTTTTTATTAAGAAGTTTTTGTTTTACTTAAGCGCAATAAAGTTTATCTTTCAACCACGTTTCCTGTTCTCCTAATCAGATAACAATCACAACTCAGTTACGACGAATAAAGACATTACCATAATCCGTGCGTGACACGTAGCACTTACAAAACATTACGGAAACATTAGTCTTTAATAAGATTCCCACAAAAACTCGAGTCACCCAAACATCTGTCGACGGTTACGGCCAATATCAAGGCTGTAGACGTAATAAATCTCTACCTTAAAAATAAAGAAAAAAAATGCGCGGGAAAAAGAAAATAAAAATGCGCGGGAAAAGAAAAACTGTCATGGCGTCGCGTCCCCTCAAGTCGATTTGTTATTTTCCCTTTCAAGCAAAAGAACGTGTTGAAATTGTGTGTTGAAGATGGATAAAATGCGTGAATATCGAGAACTGAATATATTGGCAATATTTCAGAAGCGTTGCCCGCGGCTAAACCTTTTTATCGGCGGCTAAATTCGATACAAATTGAAAGTTTCACATTTGACCCGTGTTTCGGGGAACTTCGGAAACTAATCACGAAGTTCACAAAATGTCTATTCAATCAGGT
The DNA here is from genome assembly GCA_963693475.1 of Ectropis crepuscularia. NCBI lineage: Eukaryota > Metazoa > Arthropoda > Insecta > Lepidoptera > Geometridae > Ectropis > Ectropis crepuscularia. The sequence goes on along the minus strand of OY856353.1, from coordinate 27,191,962 downwards.
TCACGTAAACTCAAATACGGATTTCGTGAACTTGTGTGATTTGGCGAAGAAACAGACAACAATAATATGTTTGTACGACTGTACGCATTTTTATTTCTTCAAACTCTTAATTTATTTAGTAGCATGCCACGGCTTCTCCTTCGTAGTTGTCGATGCAGTTATTTTTTAGGGCTCAAAAGAAACCCAGTTGTGTGTTAATTTTAGACTATTATATGTCCCGGAGACGTAAGATATTTCTCAGCCCAGTAATTTCTCTGCAAACATCTTCAAATCGGAACACAGAACACAACAATGTTTGCACATAGAACTTATAACTCAGAATTAACCGTAATTTAATTAATTATAACCGTCACGCTCGGGTATGATAAGAAATCTTCGGGTTAACTCGGGACCTTGGCGATGCCCTAGAAATGCGTCAGCCAATGGGAAATGCTGAAAGAGCGTGGCCTCGCCATCATGGCATGGCCATCTAGAAATGCGTGAGCCAATGGGAAATGGTGAAGCATTTCTAGATGGCCATGCCATGATGGCGAGGCCACACCCTCCGGTTACACCCGTGTAGTTTCCAAGGTAAGCTACCAAATTCTGAGTTATAAGTTTGCTTGGAGTGCTTGGAGGCATCGATATAAATCGTGTGTCGAGTGTCTGGGGGTTTTTAACTATCTATAATAGTAAGTATTTATAACTATACACATACGTTGTATATCAGCTATTTTGCTCCCAAGCTAAGCCAAGCTTTTTGAAGTGAAAACTTCTTTAGGCGCGCCTAGACAATTTTTTCGTGGGGTGTAAATTGAATTCTACCGTCACGCTCGGGTATGATAAGAAATCTTCGGGTAAACTCGGGACCTTGGCGATTGGGAATCTAGAAATGCGTCAGCCAATGGGAAATGCTGAAAGAGCGTGGCCTCGCCATCATGGCATGGCTGTCTAGAAATCCGTGAGCCAATGGGAAATGGTGACGCATTTCTAGATGGCCATGCCATGATGGCGAGGCCACACCCTCCGGTTACAAACCCGTGTAGTTTCCAAGGTAAGAAGCTATCAAATTCTGAGTTATAAGTCTATCGGCAGTTCCTATGACTGGCAATTTTTTCTCTTTACAAGCTTTGCTTATTGTTAGATGGTGTTTTATGTGAAAAGTCCACCAATATTTATTGAAATTAAAACATATTTTGGCACACCACAAACAGATTTTCCCTGGGTTGTGAATTGAGAAAATCTTCGGGTAAACTCGAATGATCTAGATGACCATGGTCATGGCCACGCCCTCCAGTTTCAGCCGCGTAGTTTGCAAAGTGAGCTATCAAATTCTGAGTTGTTACTTTTCACTTCTATCGGCAGTCCCTATGCCTGCCAATTCTTTTTATATTTATTTATTTATTTATTGGAGCGGAAACGGACGAAAACATAAAAAGTTCTTGAACTCTTAGCTACGAGTACCACAGATTTATAGCCCACGGAACTAGATCCAATCAAAGAAAGTGCGCGCGTATAATCTCTCTTCGAGCGAGTGCGATTCACGGCTCGAACACATAAACAAGTTCGTCTGTCAGTCGGTAGCAGAGATAAGCGCCATTAGCGTCGGGAAGCGGGATTAGGAAATGTAAGATGGAATGTAGAGTTGTATCGAAACAAGCTCGCGGACTTACTCATTTCACTATCTATTTCAGTTGGAGATATACGAATGCTGTCTTATTATATGTATATGTTCTTCCTTGCTCTTTTTTTTCATATTATACTTCACAGTCTTGAACATCGCCGCAAAATTGCTAGCTTATCGAGTTTTTATCGGATACAGTTCGGAGAGTGTGCAACTGGTCTGGATGATATAATACCATCTTGCCCTTTTTTCGAAAAAGCGTTTCATGGTTTATGTTTCAAAGACACGAACGAAGAGGTTTGACTCTACTTTTGTGATAAGTCTAGGCTAGGGAATGCGTTGTCTGAGTGGGTTTTTCTCGATGGTTACAATCTTGGTGTCTTCAAATCGCGAGTGAATGGAATTCTTTTAGGTAAACCACGCTCCATCGTAGACCGCATCTTCGCCTAACATTAGGCGAGATGGCGGTCAGGTGTAAACCTATAAAAATAAAAAATTGTCGGTATTGTGGCGGAGCGGGACGTGCGCATTAGACGCTTTTTAGTATGGATGAAATCTTGTGAATTCGCGTCACCGACTCAAGTAATAGGAGTATATCTGTAGTAGCTCTCCAAGTGTATTATTATGCAACATTAGAGCTGTTTAATACAAAAAAATTGGCAGTCAGAGGAACAGCCCATAGAAGTGAAAACTTATAACTCAGAATTTGATAGCTTACTTTGGAAAATACGCGAGTGAAACCAGAGGGCGCTACTAGTCGGGAATAAATTTTCAGAGCACTGTCATCTAAAAAGTCTTCTGGTATCTCAACTAGATGGCCATGGTTCATCCGAAGATTTCTTTAATTTACGAGGGTGACGCTTGAGCTGATTCCTCAATTCACAACTCACAAAAAATCTATGTGTGGTGCGCAAAACTAAGTTTTCCCTTAAAAATAAAGGATCCCTGATATCACTGATGTTTTTCTATAATAATAGATTTATTCGTAGCTGCAGTTTTTCGCCACAAGAACTCAGTTGTTGCCGCGATTTTTAGGTACATATTTTAAATATTGGTGGCCAATTTTGGTGGACAATTCACACACAACACCATCTGACCCCAAACTAAGCAAAGCTTGTATGATGGAGGCCAGATAGCTGATATAATACTTATATAGTTTTAAATACATACTTATTATACATAGGAACACCCAAACACAGTGCAAACATTTGAATTCATCACACAAATATTTGCACTGGGTGGGAATCGAACCCACGACCCTCGGCTTCGCAGGCAGAGCTACTACCCACTAGCCACGAGGCCAGACAGTTACTAACATAGCATTAGACTCATCTCTCTAAAGATTTAAAAGTCAGTAGTAAAATAAACTAAATTTCATGTAAAAATCACAAAGCTGGTAATTAAATGGCCGGGTATCGCCCTGAAAACTTATTTTCAGTCTAGACACCTAACGTTAAAGCGTTAAACTAAGCTAGAGCGATAAGCCGGTCTATGTAACACAATATTCGTTTTAAAGACTTTTTTATGACAGAATATTTAAATAAATATGGCTGGATTAAATTATCTAAATAAATAAATATTTTCTCACACAACATCTCTAGGACTAAACTAAGCAAAGCTTGTACAATGGAAGCCAGATAGCTGACATAATACTTGTATTTTAGTAAATACATACTAATTATACACTATGCTATAGTTTCGGGACCAGTGCGCCTGATGGCACGCAACTGCACTACAGTACCACGTAGCTATTTGAATATGAAGAGCCCTAATCACTGCCTACCACTAATCTGATTCAAATGCAGAGTAGGGGTGACTGGCCTGCACTGACACTGACGTCTCGCTAGGGGTGTATTGTGCACTTCCTATCGTTCTACAGAAACCAGTCGAGCTCCTTATTATAATAAAATTATGAAAAAATTATATTGTAAAAATAATAAATATTATAAAAACTAATCATCATCATATTTTTTAATATTAGTTTTTATAATATTATACAAAACTAATATTTAAAAAAAATCTAGCACTCAGGCACGGTTGCAGCCTCAACTTTGGGAAGTCACCAATAATAATACAATTTAGCAAGTAAAAAAGACTTTACTAGTAGCGCCCTACGATTTTACCCGCGTAGTGGCCGTTCTAGTTGTTAAAAATAGCTTATGTACTTTTTTACTACCACTATTCGATATTTTGTAAATTTTTAGATTTATCAATTTAACGTATACGATTTTATGTGATCCCCTTCCCAGTTTTGGCTAAAACTGGCACTACTACTGCTATGGGCAGGCCTATTGCTTACCATCACGTCTTTCTTTTCTTTACGTCCGTCTTCTAAATGTTTAAACATCCAGTGTCATTTGACAGTGAATACTTCACCGAGTCAAGCGATACTCACGAAAGTTAACATTTACGTGTCATTTGATCCAACTTGAGAGATAGGATACTTTTTATTTATGTTATTTAATTAATTTTACAAAAAATGTTTTGCGTATCATAGGTTATGAAATGTCATAAAGTACTTTTCATCCTCTTGTTGCACTTAAATTTTCATAATTATTGCTTTTTCACACGTGGAATACACTAGTAAGTTTATTGGACATTTACGTTGCTTATAAAGTAATAGAGAGCTAATAAGCACGGTAGATATCCCGTAATCAATGATACCAGTGTAATAACAACCGTGATAGCTGAAAAATTATAAATATAATTCACTTGGTGAGAGTCCAGTAAAATACACGAAATTTAACAGTATTTAAATTCAGACGGAACATTGGGTTTCAAATGCACAATAAGAACTTTACGAACAAAGTTTTATTAAATTTTCCAGTAGATTCAGCGGAGTTGTGGCCTACAACGTTTATTACAATAAGCCTTCCTACTTAGCTTTATTATACATAGAGGATACTTTGCAGAAACTTTTGCCAAGACCAAAGAAACAACAACAGTGATGTTGTCAACTTCATATATTATTTTCAGAGAAAAACAAAATTGTTTAGTGCCTGAAACATTACATTCTGGTCCCATTTTTAACAGATGTTTTAAACTTAAGTATAGTAGTCAAATCAGTCGTAATATATCAAACATGGCGACCCCTACACAACTTCGTTTTCGACATTTTATCAATGTTAATAAAAATATCAAAGTTAAGCTATTTACAACTGGCTGGGTCTACATGTGACATTAATGTTTAATGTTGCTCTAAAGAAGTACAATATTTCAATCAATTATTTCACATATTTTTCACCCATTTTTGACGCTGGCGAAATTGCAGTGATACAATCGAATGGAAGTCATAAGAAAATACAAAACTCATCTGTCATTTCAAAATAGCGCGGGAAACGTTTTAGTTGTTACATAATATCACTTGTCGATGACTATACCTACCTACTGCAATACCCAAAAAAAAAATTGGCAGTCATACGAACTGCCGATAGAAGTGAAAACTTATAACTCAGAATTTGATAGCTTACCTTGGAAACTACACGGGTGTAACCGGAGGGCGTGGCCTCGCCATCTTGGCATGGCCATCTAGAAATGCGTCAAAATTTCCCATTGGCCGATGCGTTTCTAGATGGCCATGCCATGATGGCCTGGCCACGCCCTTTCAGGATTTCCCATTGGCTGATCATACCCGAGCGTGACGGTAGAATTAAATTCAGAGCGTGGGCTTTCATTCAAGCAAAAATCTGTCTAGGCGCGCCTAAAGAAGTTTTCACTTCAAAAACTTAAGTGGTGAGAAAAAAATGTCTATCATTCTGAAAATACCTCATTAGTCGTTTAGTACCTAACTCCCCTGTGTATACACTTCTCTTAAATCTATAGACAACGTGAGCCATTTTTAATTAAAAGTTTAAATTGTTTGCGAACAAGATGAGGTGGATAACGCCAATTAACTTTTTTATATGAGTTGATAATGTTCAGCGGAAAAAAATAATTTTATGGTGGTCTGGGTAGAGCAAGCGTTTTTAAAGGAAGTTTGAGTGAGGTTCATTAAATTAGTTCAGGCTTATTATACCTAACTAAATAGACATATTTTAAAATTACAAAGTTAATATTCTCTTTATTGCTCGTGCTCAGAAGTATAACTTCAAATATACCTGAAGGTAATTACAATGTTTACTAAAATTTTGACCTGCTTACAACAGGGTGTAAAGGTTTTTCGTGACGGTGTGCGGTCGCTACGTAAAAATATACTCTAACCAGCTTTCCCTAACGTGCCCAATGAAGTATAATTTTAAGTAATTTTTAGTTGTAACTGGACAGACTGAAAAAAAAATTTGGTAGGTAACATGGAAATCTATGGTAGGTACACTTGATTTTTACCGCTAAAAGTAAGTACTTAGAGTTAAGTCATTTGAATTTCCCAACATAAAACTGTATTTACAAAGGACGACGGCGCGGCGGTTCAGAGCCGTTCTTTAGCGTCGGAATTAAACTGGCACGAAGTTTGAACGCGGAATCAAGTCGGTTTCCGCGCGCCTGCAATTTCTACTCAAATTTATAATTGAACGAGAGACTGGCGACACTGGGATTGAGGTCTCTGTGTACTGCCGTATGTAACATGGAATTGCCGATAGAAGTGAAAACTTCAAATCTTTAATTTGTTTTTTTTCACTGTGATTTGTTGTGATTATTTGTTGCAGAAGTAAAGTATTAGAAAATAAACAATATAACATTTTCAATCGCAGATACACATACATACGAATACAAATACAGCTCGTACAAAGTGTTCGGTGACGACGAAGTGTCTTCCATGATTTTTAATAACTTAAAAAGTGTTCAACGCGCCTAAATAACAAAGCTTCAATTCAAAAAGAATTTTCAAAAAAAAAAAAAAAGAAGAAAAGAAAAATTCGACGGTGAGTTCGCTGACGAGCTCACGTCTGGTGTAGCTAGATCCAAGGAGATAAAATATAAATAGCTTTCGCAGGTTTTTCAAGTGAAAGTTTATTTTGTCAACTTGAGCAGTTTTTGGTGAGGGGAAATCTTCTGCGCTCGCATAACCGACATGCGTATTAGCAGTATATCGGTAGCGATACAGGTGATATGTTGTATTGTGCAACATTAGTGCAGTTTAATACTAAAATTCTAAGTTGTAACACGTGCAATGCAGTGTTGCATGAAAACTTATAACTCACAATTTGATAGCTGCATAGCTCACTTTGGAAACTACGCGGGTGAAACCGGAGGGCGTAGCCATGACCATGGCCATATCAATGGGAAATGCTGACGCATTTCTATTGATGGCCAATGGTAATGATCCCGAGTTCACTCGGGGATTTCTTTCATTTGCGAGCGTGATGCTTGAGCTTAATTCACAGCCCACAAAAAAGATGTGTGTGGTGCGCTAAAATAAGTTTTCACTTCAAAAATGCTCCAATTTTTAGTACCGCTAAGTACACTACGACCTCAAGACACCATAGCTACTGAACGACTCAAAAGGATCTCGTAAAACGAAATTTAAACTTGACAGAAAACTTGGACAAATAGCGTCTCGCAAGCAAGTTCTTCGAATTTGCCAATCGCTATAAGAAATTGCAGCAAATTCTTGCAGCTCCCATTGACTACGAGTGGAAAATGAAAGCTTGTTATATTAAGTGTAGAATTTCCGGAGAGCGCTCCTAGCCAGACAGCCATTAGATATAATGGACTTTATGTTAATTGAAATAGAAATTAATTTTACGTAGCAAGTTAATGAAGGGTTTCCTGTGGAGCGCTCTCCCCTAACTTTTTTATGAGCGTTTGAAACTTACCTAAAGGTCTAAGTTACTTCATGTTTAACGTAGTAGGGACCTTTTATAAGGGAAATGTATTTATTTTATTTCATTAAGTAATTTTTTTACATAGTATAGAGTAGCGACGACCAGCCGAACATTGCCCTTTAAACCGGAACACACTGATGTTTGCACTTTACTGCTTCACGGTAGATTAACTGGCAAAGGTGTAGTACTTCCCCAGGCATACTCTGAAAATATTCCTAACACCACAAAAATAATAATTTTTTGACATTTTAAAGCGTAATTTATTTACAAATTTATATTAGGCATAGAGTGACGGGACGACCCAGACATACATAGGCCTGATGGTAAGCAACATGTCTGCGCATAAAAACACAGTTTCAGGCAGCTATTTCTATACGAACAATCCAAATCACTGCCTGGCATTTACTGCGCTCGTCACTTTATCTTTAGAATACTTACCTCAAAAGTTCGTTTTAAATTTACGCCAAGCTCACGCAAGTCAAAGTCCTTGTGACTTTGACTTGTTAGCGAACAATCGAATCGGTATGGAAATCTATAACGTTTGTGACGTTAAGATAACTCAGACTATATATACTCAAGGTATTCTTATACTATACTCAAACTTAAGAATAGTTTCCTCAAAGTAAGATATCTTCATTGAAAAGGTACCCAGAATTTTGTCGAACGATTTTCAACACACTTTCAATTCACGAAAGTTTATAAAATCTTGAGCCAAAGCACTACGTGAAAATTAAGACTAAGTGAAGTTTCATAAAATGGCGGTAAATCTATTTCCAGGAAGAAATAAGGTTCATTTTCATACGACAGTTACTCACGATGAACAAAGCACTTTTCAAATGAAACAGTATGTAAACAAATCTGAAGCTGATCCAGATTCGGTCGGAGCCAGTGTTGTGAAAAATTGATAGTGCGGTGGCAGGGTATCGATTACCTACCGTCTATTTCGAGATCCCTCCGTTATGGCCGATGTTGTGTCGGAATTATCGCCACTTCATACAGAAGAGATGCCCGATTATAGAATGTTTCATAGACAAAGACGATTTTTTTATGAATTTAATAAACTATTTTAAGCCAAGTTTTATTTTAAATAGGCAAGATGAACAATAAGGGTACATATGAATTTTAGGTTTAGATAATACTAATAATACATTATTAATAGTACATTGATAACACAACATTATCTAGAGCCAAACTAAACAAAGCTTATACTATATTATAGCTGTATCAGTTGATACAATCGTGAATGTACAGTACTTATGGCACATAGAAACAACCAGACTAGAATAGATATCTGAAAGATATAAAAAGGTTGCAGACTGGTTGTGCTTATGAGGTGTTTTTATCGGTTTACTCTTGACCGCCATATAGTCGTGTGTTGAGGCTGAACGTGCTCAGAGAGCTGTCCTCAAAGTCATGTTGGGTAAACCACGGCGCTACCCTACCGGTGATTTGTACAAGGAAGCCTCAGTGCTGTCAGTCCGGCAGCTATTTGTATTACGAGCTTTTGCCAAGGCTCACCACCTATCAATATCAATACCTCAGGATTCTAATAAACGCAGGCGACCACGTGATTTGTGGCTTCCTAGAGTCAATTCTTCCTTTGCTTCGCGGTTACCTCGTTACGTGCACATATTTACGTACAACTCAGTCTGTAGGCATGTGGATATTGCTGGGTCTCCGCATGTCGAACCTTACACTTACATTCGTAAATGGTTAACTAGGTACGTTATCATACAAGCAAACGGAGGATTTGGTAGCTTATAACGAATTGACTTTCAGAGAGACATTTCCCTCAATGGTAATCTCTCCTTAATTTCTATTGGAGCTTTCATCGGTCATCGTGATTCCAAACTCTTGCAATCATATGCATATATATATCCATACTCTGCCACATATCTAAACACCTACATCCCATTCACCTATGATACTAACTCATTCACTACAACTCACTCATACACTCACACACACACATACTCTTACACACCCTCACCCACTTTCCGACACATCTACATACATACATAGAAAGCATGTCAATACACGCAGGCTAAATGAATTATCACTCAATTCTTTCTGTTAAAAAGCTTTGCAGCTTGGCGGAGAGATTTGATTTGGTACCTTAGCTTAATTTAAATAATCTATAATTTTTATCCGTAGAAATAGTAATGAAATAGGTTTTTTTAGAACAGATGTCGACAGTACTGGTACCATTGTTCACGGCTCTCTGCCCAACTGTAAATATAGCCGACTATTACATTTTATGCGTTATTATGCGTTATTGACATGAAATTACATCTAGATTGAAAGGTCGATTGTTCGACTGTTCGTTTGTTACTGTTTTATAAGTGTGTTCTTACAGCACTGCATTATAACTATGTGTACAAAGCGCGAAAAGAAATTGTAAATCGTCGTAGGGCGCCCAAAATACAGGCTTTGCCTAGTTTGGGGCCCGTTGTACATCATACTATCTGTAAACACGTTATGCTATGCAATTTGTTAATACTACTGTACTTTTTTGGAAACAATAAATATTTATCTTATCTATCTTATCTTATCTTAAACGACAAGAAAATTTTCAATGTAGCGTAAACCAATTCATTCTAGCCTAGCAAAAACCAATTCATTCTAGACTTGGAGACACCCAGATTCATCCACCAGTGAACGTATTACACAGTTTAACGAAACTTTGGAACAACAATCATGAAACGATGTCACTTTTTCGAGCTACGACCAATGCAATACACTAGCTTTGCGCCTTGATTTTGCGTTTGCAAAATCAAACTATCTCATAAACAATACTTGGATAGGACGTTATAAAACATTTTGAAGGTTAACATTTTCGGGGAAAGGAAATGTGATGTAGATACAAACATGAACTAAAAAGTTCAGAAATTGTCATGTTTATACAAAAAAGTTACTATCGTCACAAATCCGAGACTTTATTTTTAACATCGAGATATAAATCTCACACTTATAAAATCTCCACCTGTCACATTTCTCGGAAGACAAGGGGTTACGAATGTCTCCACATGACTCGTCACATCAAAATGGAGTCGTTTCCAAATCCGGTTCACATGGCCGACGCGTTTTATAAATAAACACAAATCTGGAATAATGAAACATACATAAAAATTCCTTATTTCACTTCCTGTGAACAACGTAACATGAGGGGTTACCTTCTATGTCTGTCTTGGTATTAGGCCGAATTCGACTTTAAAGCTGCAAAGATAAGGTATAAATTTTAGATTTGATGCGTTAATTAATAGGTTTTTTTCACAGCCTCATAGCTCGTGTTCTAAATTCAAAGAGGCGAATGAGATTCCGCGAGTTTTGATAGGATATGATGTATGCAAGCGGTTTTAGGAAGTCAAGCCATAAAACATTACGTTCTACAGCGGCAGCGTAATTAGATGAAGATAGGTAGCGTTTTATTTATTTAAAACAAAACTCTACTCGCAGGATGCAACTGTGTTGTTTCCTATTTTGCGACACCCTATCAGGGTCTTTGTACATAGTTTAAGATTTTAGTCATAAGGTCTATATGTACACTGTGCAAATAATAAATAAATAAATAAATAAAAGACAAAGTGCAAGAATCAAGACGTACGTCTGATGGTAAGCAATACAAAAATTAATCTTACAAGTACCTACTTTAAGCCATAAATTCAAATAACCTGCGATTTTCACTATAAATAAGTTATTTTTTTACCGCCATTGTGCCTGTCATTGTTACGCGACAATGCGGTCTATGATGGAGCGCACTTATAAAAGAGAATATCCATCGGAAAATGCCCATTCAGGCAATGCAGTGAAGCGTTTTTAGACGAGTTTGTCATAACCACTCGCTTTAAATTGTAAAGGAAAACTAAAAAAAAAATGTGTGTGCTTAAGAGCACGGCAGAAGTGAAAACTGTAATAGAAAATACTTAACTATTAAAGATTAAAGAAACATAATTTTAAAAAACTATTTATAAATTGAAATTGAATATACCTAGTAACAAAGAGTTTAATGGGTACCGTCTAAGCCTAGGAAGCACAGCAACACAAGAGTAACATGTGGCTGAATGACTTAGTATCCATGGCTAATAATAATTAAAAGCAAATTTTTACGCGGGTTGCAAATAGCGTTTGACTCGTTAATTTAGTATTTGCATAATTATTTATTTTATAGGTATTTCGATTTCGCTAAAATGCATAAATATGTGTTATAGTGTATGTGTAAGTACTGTGATGAAAATATGTACTTAGGTATTATTTTGTGTGTTTACATAGTGTAAGTGCTGTGATAAAACAATAATATATTACAACCAACACTTTTTTGTAATGGATGCGAAATGCAAATGGTGACAGTGACAGGTTCAATTAATGTGGTAAGTACCTACCTAGAAGTTAATGTCGCGATAAAAAAAGACTTAATTAAATGATATACAAAACACAGGGACACAACAGCGAAGAGCAGTTGACTATATTGTCTTTCTCACTCTAGCATCCCGAGTTCACCCGAAAATGTCTTATCATACCCGAGCGTAACGCTAGAATTCAATTTATAGCCCACGAAAAATCTGTCTAGGCGCGCCAAAAGAAGTTTTCACTTCAAAAAAACTAAAATTCCAGGAACATAAAACCCGCACTTGGTTAGCATGGTGGTGACCTTCCTTTCGTAGACTTAATTCACCTCCTTGAACTATTATAGGTTTACAGTACGATGGAGCGAGCTTAATACCTAGAAGAAACCGATTGAAGACACCAAGATTGTAACCATCGGGAAAACCCACTCAGCTAGCTATACCCTTGTGTCTACGCGTCTCTCACTCGCTGCGCGCAGCAATCCAATTGGCCACAACTACACTCAGGTACTACATAGATGTCAATTTAATATCCTCAGTATAAAATATCTGGTCTAGAATGAAGTCACCAATAATTTCAAGTTTGTGTTTGGCCTTAAACTCCCTTGACGGTCTCCTTGCGAGGGCAGGTCTTAGAGTCCCAACACTGGAAACACAAAGTGGGCTGATTGTGCTAATACACACTCAATTTACTACGTGTTGTTGAAATAATGTTGTTGAATTACTGTGTTCCGGTTTAAAGGGCAATGGTTCCAGAGAAATTACCGGGCTTAGAGAAATAACACATTAGATCTATGGGTAACGAGCGCAGGGCGTTGCTACGTAATTATTTGGACTCTTCATGTTCCAATAGCTGCGTGTCACTGTGCTGTTATGTGGCAGGCATTTTGCTTACCATCAGACACATGGCCTGCTCGCCTTGTCCACTATAAAAAAGTGTTCTGCTGATGCTATTATACACTCAATTTACTACGTGTTGTTAAAATACTGTTTCTAATCCATTGAGGCGAGTTAGTACTAGATCCCGAGCACAGGTGATAATAGCCAATGTAGAGCGAGGCAGATTAATGTTTCCTCCTTGTGAGGACTTGTTTATTTTGGCTTGGCTCTGAACTACGCTCCAAATAGACTGGCTGTCGACTCCGAACCATCCCTCCGTACTCGCGATCGAAACGTGAAACTATTCTACTTTGTATGATAACTTTCGGGTGTTAGAAAATATAAACGATTGTGGCGGCGTTCGATGATGGATGTAAGAGATGGTTGGTTCAGTTCGTTTTGTTTCTACATCGTTTGGGTGTGTTCCGAACAGTTGTCCATACGAGTATTCTGTGAGGTTGATGGGTATAGGAAATCGGTAAGACAGAGTTAAAAGAAAATTATTGGATTTATATGACTGACCTTGTGGGTTAGTTGGTAGTAAGTCTGCTAGCGGAGGTCGTGGATTCGATTCTAACTCGGTGTAAATATTTGTGTGATGAATACATATATTTGTTCTGTGTCTGGGTGTTTTATGTATCTTTAATAAAAAAGCTTTTATTTTCCAATACCCTTAAATAACAGTGTCTAAATAAGTTAGTACATATAAATTCTTATCCTTATAATTTAACTTAATTTTTCTTAAAATCTAGGTTATTGTTTTAATAGGGTATGAGCCCCGCTTCGGGTGAAGGCCTCCTCTGCTTCCAATTTTCCCTGTCACTTGCTATATTGTGCCAATCGTCTCCTGCTGTATCTTTTAAGTCATCAGTCCATTTTTTTTTGGTCTGCCTAATTTTCTTTTTCCCTTGGGCCCTTTCCACTCTGTAGTTTTTGCTGTCCACCTGCCATCCCTATATCGTGCTACGTGGCCAGCCCATTGTCATTTTAGATCTAAAGCTTATGTGAGGAAGAAATCTTATTTATGTATCATAAGTATTTAGAATTATATCAGCTATCTGCCTAGTTTGGGGCTAATTAGTGGTGTGTGCGGAAAATCAACCGATATTTATTTTGTTTATTTTTCTTACTAATCCTATGATTGTTGTTTAAACACGTCGGAAGAGCTAAAAGGGTCGCGGTGAAATTCGGAACTTGGGCAGTTTGTACAAGGCAACACAAAGAGGTCGGACAATATATTTAAGGGCGCGGGCGTATAAATAAATATTAAAGTGAACAACTTTTTCCACATGATGAAATTAGAAAACAAATTTAACTTTGTATAAAAATTGTGTTGTTTAAGTAAATACGTTTTACAACATTTTTACACATGCACCTGGCCGCCATCTTGTTTGATGTCAGGTGACGATGCTCTCTACGATAGAGTGTGCTTACCTATGAGCCTACGAGTAGATGTAACATTCATACTTGACCTAAAAAACAAGATTGTATCCATCGCGGAAAACCCCACTCAGGCAACGCATCCCACTAGACATTCTTATAACGAAATTGGAGTGAAACCTGTTCGTTCGAATCTTTGTAACGTCAACCACGAAACGATGTCACTTTTTCGATCTACGAACAGTCCGATAAAAAGGGTAACGCGGTATTATATTAGATCATCGAGGTCACAGATTATCCACTAGCATCTGGCTATCATCCGGCCAAAACATAGCCTAACGAAAAATGCTTTGACGCTTTGGCATTGCCGTCTCTTTCATTTCAAGCGAGAAGAAAAGAGACAGCAATGTCAAAGCATCAAAGCGTCAAAGCGTTTTTCGTTAGGCGGTAGAAGCGCGGGTAACATTTTGCTAACGATTCTTGTAAATAGTTTCTCCCCTACAAAATTAAACATTAGCGCCACCTTCGGCGGAACTGAGAACTATTTTAGACAGGTATATTTGTATCCTGGTTCATTGGTTGCTGTAAGTACGTATAGTATTGCCAGATATTGTTCATAGTAATTTTTCGTTTAATTACGTTTTTTTTTTTAATATAGAGTGACGAGACGATCAGTACATGTGCCTGATGGTAAGCAACATGCCTGCCACATAACAGTACTGTGACATGCAGCTATTGGAACATAAAAGAGTCCAAGTCATTACCTAACACTGCACTGCGCTCGTCACCCAGAGATCTAAGTTGTTCTATCTCTAAGCCCCATAATTTCTCTGGAAACATTGCCCTCCAAACCGGAACATAGTAATGTTTACACATTACTGCTTGGCGGTAGAATAACTGGCAAAGGTGTGGTCCTTCCCCAGGCGGACTCTGCCAAGAGTCCTATAACTACAATTTAGTTAAATTTCTCTAATAAAACGAAACATTGGCGCTCCCTTTGGCGAAATGGAGAACTATCTTTGATACGTATATTTAATGTTTGCATCTTAAAAACGCTTCATTGGCTGCCGTACAGGCTTTTTGAAGTGAAAACTTCTTTAGGCGCGCCTAGACAGATTTTTCGTGGGCTGTGAATTGAATTCATTCGTCACGCTCGGGTATGATAAGAAAGCTTCGGGTAAACTCGGGACCATGGCTATTGGCCATCTAGAAATACGTCAGCCAATGGGAAATGCTGAAAGGGCGTGGACAGGTCATCATGGCATGGCCATCTAGAAACGCATCAGCCAATGGGAAATGCTGACGCATTTCTAGATGGCCATGCCAAGATGGCGAAGCCACGCCCTCCGGTTACACCCGTGTAGTTTCCAAGGTAAGCTATAAAATTCTGAGTTTTAAGTTTTCACTTCTATCGGCGGTTCCTATGACTGCCAATTTTTTTTTTTATTATTTAAATTAGCCACTCCGTAGACACCGGGGTCCGCGATCTTTGTCATTTCAATTTATTTTTTTTACTTATGTCTTGGATTAGGAGATGCCATACAGGGTTGCTAGATATAACATCCCTTTCCGCTCAAAACACCTTATTGCAATCAAATAAAGCTATACGACAGTTTGATATTCCGCAGCGCACCCCGCTCTCTCATGCCTGGATAAACAGAATAATCCACCTCCACAAATATGAAGAGGAAATATATTTTGCCAAAAAATACTGGATACGTAAGGGATGCCCGAGACGTGACGGGAAATACAAGGAAACCCCGGACTTTAGTTTAGAACACGGGGAGTGTGACCCGAAAGTTTCTTGACGGCCATCTTGACTGTTTTGAGGGTTCCGGACTAAAAATTTAAATATTATAAAAATAGTGGACTGGAGTAAAAAATTTTTGGCTTTTTTGTAGAGCTAGGGAAAATCGTATGGATTCGTGTTACAGTCATGATAATGTTAATTGTATATCTGCTTACATATCTGAATAGGGGTATATAAAAATCCAGTATCATGTTTGTCCCCAGTGCACTCTTCACCAATTTTACATGTAATTTAGTCCAACTTGAGAGATAGCTTTATTTTATTGTTTAATTTCAACTGAAATAAACGTTTTTTTTAATAATGATAACATAATATAATAAAGTGGCCAAGTGCGAGTTGGACTCGCCCATGAAGGGTTCCGTTGCAGCAAGTAACATAATATACATAGTACACATACTTCTTGTAGTTCGTTGTAACTTTGATCGAAGTTTTAATAATAGTGCATTTATGACGTACTAAAAAAAACTACTCATCAGATCGAGTTCAAACTAATTTTCGTTGGTAGTTTTCATGGTAATGTACATCATATATTTTTTTTAGATTTTTCATTCTCTTACTTTAGAAGTTAGAGGGGGGGGGACACACATTTTACCACTTTGGAAGCGTCTCTCGCGCAAATTATACAGTGTAGACAAAAATTATATTAGAAACCTCAACATCATTTTTGAAAACCTATCGATAGACACCCCACACGTGTAGGTTTGATGAAAAAAAAATTTTTGAGTTTCAGTTCTCAGTATGGGGGGCACCCATAATTTTTGTTTTTTTTTTAAACTTTTATAAAAATCTTAATGCGGTTCACAGAATACATCTACTTACCAAGTTTCAACAGTGTAGTTCTCATAGTTTCGGCAAAAAGTGGCTGTGACATACGGACGGACAGACAGACAGACAGACAGACAGACAGACAGACATACAGACATGACGAATCTATAAGGGTTCCGTTTTTACGTTTTACGGAACCCTAAAAATAAAACCTTATGTACTCAAACGCAGTATAAATCACATTACACACACATAAAAATAATCTCAAATTTACTAAAACCATGTTCGTAAAAAGTGTTAAAACCCACCCACACACACATAATGCAAAACACATACATGCGAAATATCGTACATGTTGTAATCAATTTAAAAACAAACAAAACTACAAAAACCTAACAAAATGGCCAAAAAACCAGAACCCGTGAAGATACAATCTAGAAGTTTTCTAGGTCATAGTGGTAGGTATCTTCTACGTGAGTCATGTTAGACCACGTCGCTTACTATCGGGCGAGACAGAGTGAATCTAAAGCCCCCTATACACAGTGGAGGCCAACGCGAGCGCCGACAAAACGGCACGAGACAAAACGTAGGATCCACACACTGGCCGAGCGCAGGCAAAAGCGAGGTAGGCCAATAGGAGAATAGGACGCTACTCGCCGAGCGCCTTTGTTTTGTGCACAAAAACCGACACCGGTCACGAGAGACGAGTCGAGGCAAAACAGCCCTATACACACTGGCCACTTGCCGTCACTCGGCCAGCGAGGCGAGCCACGCGAGTGATCACAAAACGACCCTCCACACACTGGCGTTGGCCTCCACTGGGCCAGTATGTATAGGTGGCTTAACGCGGACCTATGTGCGATAAAAAAAATAAGTTATATGTGTATGAACACAAGAAGTTAATACTTACTTCTTTCTTTATTCCTCGTGCTAAATCTTTTTTGAAGTGAAAACGTCTTTAGGCGCGCCTAGACAGATATTTCGTGGGCTGTGAATTGGATTCTAGCGTCACACTCGGGTATGATAAGAAGTCTTCGGGTAAACTCGGGACCATGGCTATGGGCCATTTAGAAATGCGTCAGCCAATGGGAAATGCTGAAAGGGCGTGGCATGGCAATCTAGAAATGCATGAGCCAATGGGAAATGCTGACGCATTTCTAGATGGCCATGCCATGATGACCAGGCCACGCCCTCCGGTTACACCCGTGTAGTTTCCAAAGTAAGCTATGAAATTCTGAGTTATAAGTTTTCACTTCTATCGGCAGTTCCTATGACTGCCAATTTTTTTTTTAATGTATAGTGTGACGAGACGAGCAGGACATGTGCCTGATGGTAAGCAACATGCCTGCCACATAACAGTACAGTGACGTGCAGCTATCGGAACATGAAGAGTCCAAATCATTACCTGCAGCACTGCACTGCGCTCGTCACCCAGAGATATAAGACGTTTTATCTATATGCTCTGTAATTTCTCTGGAAACATTGCCCTTCAAACCGGAATGTACGCTTAGCGGTAGATTAACTGGCAAAGGTGTGGTCCTTCCCCAGGCGGACTCCGCAAAGAGTCCTACCACTACTTACTAAATCGAACTTCAACCATACACTAGACAATATTTTCGATCAAAGAAGTATTAATAAGTAATAGTAATATGTTTATTAAAATGACGAAACGAAGTGTTACGAAAAAACGACACCCTGAAGTTAGCTAGCTTCAGGTGTCGTTTTTTCGTGACGTATGCGCGCGCATCGATACAATTTACATTCATGTGCCACAAATACACACATGTGCCTTCCCAAACTTCAGGGCGCACGCAATCATGTCATCGTTGGGAAGAGTGAGCTCACTCTTTCGGTTCTAGTCGGTTACAGGAAGTGGTGGACGCCGGACGTTTTTACCTATCACTATTCATTGTCAGCAACCAAAATAAATAGAACTACAGCAAATCTCGCCGCTAGCGATTGTAGGGGTCAAGTAGATTGGTTGTTTGTAAACCACTTAAGATACACACATAGACGCAGTTTATTACCAATTTAAAGGTGCTCAGGGCACATAGTTTAAGGCCTGTTCACACCGGAGCGGTATTCGCTGCCGCCTGCGGTAGAGAAAAGCGAATGGGTAAGCGGTAATATTACTGTTCACACCAAAAAATACCGCCAACCCAGGGGGTACGTACAAAATACCGGGCGGATCCCGCGCAGTATTTACCGCTACCCGCAGCGGTAGCGAATAACGCTCCGGTGTGAACAGGCCTTTAATATCGATGCATTCATCATTGTACCCTAACGCACCAAAAGACCTAAGTAAGTATTAACATCAACAGCCCACTAAACGTTCCCACTGCTGGGACTCGGGGCTTTCTCTCGCAAGGAGAGAGTTAAGGCCATAATCCACCACGCTGGCCCAGTGCGGGTTGGTGGATGACACATGACTTCGAAAGATTCTAGGTACATGTCGGTTTCCTCACGATGTTTTCCGTCACCGTTTTAAGTTAGCGGCATTACGCACATGACTTCGAAAAGACAGTGGTGCGTGTGGGGTTTGAACCCGGGGTCTCCGGATCGCAGTCGCCGTTCTCCCGACTAGACCAGCCGTAACTTAAGTAAGTATTAAGGTATTGTTGTATTAGCTATCTGGCTCCCATAGCACAAGCTTTTTACTTAGTTCGGGGTTAGTGTTGTGCGTAAAATGTCCACCGATATTTAACACCATATTATGCAACACAGAGTATGTTACTTTTAAATAAATACCAAGTTAATAAAAGCGTGTTAAAAAAGGCTCTGAAGCATCTGTTCTGTTACTTAGCTCTAAGCTCAGAAAATATGTCTAGCTTATTTTTGTAAACGTATTGTCTGTCACGTTATAAAAGAACTTAGTATTTTTAGTGGAATAATTTATTACTGCCCGAGGGGTTCTGGAACGATAAGCTTAAGTCCCACATTTACTCAATGTGACACAATTTTTAGATAACAATACATTTATTTCTCCACTTTGTGAAATAAAGTCTTAGATAAAAGGCTAGTTGCACCCTGCGGTGTAACTTGCGTCTTGCATAAAATTAGTCTTTTTTTTTCTAAATAAAAGTAGCTTAAGTTACACCTTGCTCCTTGTACTATGAGCTAGCTGCCAGTGAAAATCCCCTTAAAATCGGTCCAGCCGTATCAGAAATTAGCCGAAACAAAAAAAATGAACAATGAAATATTTTTAAATCTTTTTTTTTCTTCTTGTACGAGTAAATTATACGGTACAACTTTTCATATGGATTTAACGAAAAGCTGTTAATTTAGTATTACAATCAAACACTTCAATTTTTTTTATAAATATATGTATAACAGTGTGTTTTTAAAATGCGTGCAATATTAGATTCTGGTTACACAGGTTTTTTTTTCGAATGGTCAACTCATGACTTTGCAGAGTCCGCCTAAGGAAGAACCACACCTTTGCCAATTATTCTACTACCAAATAGTAATCTGCAAACATCATCGTGTTCCGGGTTGAAGGGCAATGTTTCGAGATAATTTACAGGGCTTAGAGATAAATCATCGTCTGTCTCTAAGTCTGTCTCTATGTCTCTAAGTAACGCAGATTCCAATAGCTGTGATATTATTGGCGTTGGGCAGGCGTATTGCTTAAAACCATCTAATCAGGAAAATATCCCGTCACAAACATGAATAAATATAAAAATGTTGATGGAAGCTATGAATAAACTACATATAGGTACTTATAATTCAACAACTTCACCCTTTTTTCATCTTGATAAAAAAAACCCAACATTGATTACATTTTACTATTCTTCGCAGACGAAGTCGCGTGTAACAGCTAGTATGAGAAAACATTATGAATTACAGTGATTTTCCAAAGGGACATTTCCTTCCTACAAAGATAAGCAATAAAATCATCAATGTACTCTACTAATGTTAGTTTCAGCTGTAGTTGTTTTACTTGGCACCGACTTCAGAATTGTTAAATACTTATTTAATAATGTCTGTTCAAATTAATCTAAATACGTTCTACTTTGTGGTAAAGAGATTTATTTTTTACTTTTTAGTTTACTGTTTGAAGTCGGTTCTTTTTTTTGTTAAAATTATTTTATTTTACGATTTTAAGTGATGGTTAGATAAATAATTCTTGAATTAGGTGAGAAGATAAAGAAAAAACTTGACTAGTAGAATAATATTCACTATGATAATGTGTTCAAATCCAGGATGGTCGGTGTACTCAGACCTGTAAAATGGTCCTCAGTACCCATGTGGGTGCCAAGTTCTCATCAATATTTAAGAGTACATGAATCAAGCACAAACACTAGCTACTGTAAACCGTTAAACAGCTCACATAACTGTCCTTTGTCTTCATCGTCAGACCCCTAATAACAGTCACATCCCACCTAGGTATGTGTAAAGTGCTCATCGATACAGCTTTATCAAGCCTATACACAAGGTAACTGCTGTAGATCGTTGAGGAGTAGCCTCGACTGTCTTTCGGCTCCTTCATCGGATCGACTCCAGACCTTCATTCAATTGTAGTGCTTTAAAATACTTAATTGAAACATTTTCAAACGCACTAGTCTACCCTTGCAGTTTTTAAAGGTCTAACGATTAACTAATTAGTTACAACGTGATTGAGCAACAAACATCCAAACACAGACATTTATAATGATGATGAAAGACAGTCCCAAGACATCTAGACGTAAAGTGCTCATCAATACATATTAATCAAGCCCAAACACAAGATAACTGCTGTAAATCTTTGAGGAGTTCCCTCGACAGTATTTTGGCTCCATCATCAGATCGCTTCCAAATCTTCGTAGTGCCAAACCAAAATAAATTGTAGTGCTTGTAAATACTTATTGGAAAAATTAACAATCACGCTTGTCACCCCTACAATTTTTGCAAGTTCTCTTCAATTTCTGCAGGATTCCATCATCAGATCCTGGTTTCCTTATCATGGTACCACCCTTGGAATGTCTCCTATCCAACAAAAAAATAATCATCCAAATCGGTTCATAAACAACGAAGTTATCCGCGAACAAACATAAAAAAAAAAAAAAAAATAATAAAAAAAAAAAATACGGTCGAATTGAGAAACCTACTTTTTTTTTAAAGTCGGTTAAAAAAAATGTCATTGTTCATTACAATTGTAATAAATACATTATATTTTAATGGTTGATACTTATTTGTACGATACTCTTTATCGTACAATAAAATTTAAATTTAAACTTTAAAAATGTATACTGTTTGTATGATCTTTTTTTGGTTTTTTAAAATTGACGTGTAAATTGTACATTTATGAATAAAGAACTTTGACTTTGACTTTGTTGGCGTCAAATCTTCTTTGTCCCTAGAATCACTTATTTCGGTTTTTCACTTGTATTAAATTTTCCTGTTTTTACCCTAAGGTTTCTTTAACTTTGAGTTTATAAATTTATTTAGCCATAAAATAACAATATGACATGATGGCAATATGGAGAGTTGACCGGTTGAGCTAAGGAGTGACATCTGTGTATATGAAAATGTGTACAAATGCATTCAATTATGGTATCGCTAAATTAGCATCAGGGTAAATTTTTAAAGAAAATAAATAGAAGTACTATTCAGAATTCATGAAAAAAAGAATTGGCAGTCATAGGAGCTGCCGATAGAAGTGAAAACTTATAACTCAGAATTTGATAGCTTACCTTGGAAACTATAAAGGTGTGACCGGAGGTCGTGGCCTCGCCATCTTGGCATGGCCATCTAGAAATGTGTCAGTTTCCATGCGTTTCTAGATGGCCATGCCATGATGGCCTGTCCACGCCTTTGCAGCATTTCCCATTGGCTGACGTATTTCTAGATGGCCAATAGCCATGGTCCCGAGTTTACCCGAAGCTTTCTTATCATACCCGAGCGTGACGAATGAATTCAATTCACAGCCCACTAAAAATCTGTCTAGGCGCTCCTAAAGAAGTTTTCACTTCAAAAACTAGCTACCTACACGTTTTCTCAAAATAGTAGGTAATTATTTAATGTTAAATTTACTACATTATTTTGCACTACCTATGCAAGTAGTTGAAATTTTCTATTTGTAACTATTTTAGTCCACAATAATTTTAAATTATTTATTTCGGGATACTTCAATTCGTTTATGATTATTGATTAATTCATAGCATTTTTAAATGTTCTGCCATTTGAGGTAACATTCCTTACCTCTATCCTCCATACGTGACAAAAAAATTGCGCTCAAAGGATTTAAAAAAAAGTACACCAAGGAGGTTCCGAGTTTGAGTTTTTAACAAATTAAAAAAAGGTATGATGAATTTGGGACCAAGGAGGTAGAAATAAACAGGTTTAATTACTAGGTAAATTTACTTCACTCTCTAGAGGGTAAAAACGACTTTTGCGCCCAGCAGGTCTACTACGAAAACAAACTCCGAATGATCGGATCCGACCGACAGCTGAATCGGATCTGTAGCCTACCACGAGAAACACTCGGATCGATACATCTCGGTCGGAAGTTATAGACTTAGGTCGGATGAGGGTCGGATCGAACGAAACGGCCGATTCGATCAACCGACCGATTGTCTATCGAGGTAGGAAACGTGAAACGTCAATAAGTTCGGCCGATATATCGTTTATCGGACTTCGTAGTAGACCTGCTGATACCGAAGAGCAAAAGTACTCGTTCCGAGGTGGTGGGATGAAAAAATAATTAAATGATTGATGATTCAATTAATTTTTGTTTTCGTTCTATTGAATGTGAGTATTTACCTATATTTTATTTACTACTAGCAGCGCCTCGGCTGTTTTACCCGCGTAGTTCTCGTTTCCATTACTTTCCCGTGATAAAAAGTAGCCTATGTGCTATTCCAGGCTATACGTAATCTGAGTTCAGAATTTCAACCCGAGACGTTTTAACGTGATTAGATAACAAACATTGATCCTTTGAAATTTAGAAATGCGTCAGCCAATGGGAAATGATGAAAGGACGTGGCCTCGCCATCATGGCATGGCCATCTAGAAATGCGTGAGCCAATGGGAAATGCTCACGCATTTCTAGATACCCATGCCATGATGGCGAGGCCATGCCCTCTGGTTACACCCGTGTAGTTTCCAAGGTAAGCTATCAAATTCTGAGTTATAAGTTTTCACTTCTATCGGAAGTTTCTATGACTGCCAATTTTTTTTTCTTCACGATGGTTTCCTTGACTTGTATATTTGCACTTGAAAAAATACAGAGGTGTAGGCTCGCTTGTGAACGTTGTGCCAGAGGCTCTCCTTGTGACACTAAGTTTACGTCAGAGTTGAAATATAATAAGACAACAAAGATCAAACAAAGATGAACATTCGTAGATAGGACGAAAATCTCACGCCATAAAAATGGTACCAGTAAACAATAAAAATTGCTACAAAATAAAGACTTCGGTTGCGTAATGTTGCAAATTATAAAACTTCCGTCACGCTTTGAATATTACCATAAATTGTAACGCATTTTTATATTTTCCCACTCATTTCCATTGTCAACTGACCCGTGACTTTACGTTCTTTGGTTCTTTGTCGCATTTTTTTTTCTTCGACTATTGTCTATGTTTCGTAATGGCGCCATAATGTTATGCCACAAGACGCGGGAAACACTTTCTTTTACGGTGTAATCGTAAAATGAGGTTAGTGACTACATAAAACATTTCTTTTAAGATATAATAAAAATCGGAAAAGAAATAAAAACCATTATGCTGGTTAGCGCTATGGTTTATTTTTCGATATAAACATGCATTTACAGTACTGGCCATTTTAGTAGACATTTAAAAATGTTGTTTTTGCTCAATTTTGCGCTGTTGTATTTGTACATATATTATCTTCTTTTATATAAAAATTTATTGCTTTTCGTTAGTTTGGCTGATTTTGGGTTTGAATTAATATTAGTGGGAGTTCATGGAAGGTTTAAAAGGTAAAACGAACTTTGCCGGGGCAGCTAATAAGTAATAAATAATTTAGATTTTTTATATTATAAGTATGTATTGTTAATATTACTTAAGGTTTAAGATTCAATCGATTAATTCATAATTTAATTAAGTACATACATATCTCACATGAATCACGGGACGGAACAAAATATAGCCTATGTTTATTAAGGTAAGATACGTCCTAAGAGTATGTACGTATTTAATCTCATTTCAATCCGTCTAGACTTTACAGAAATAGGTACCTATGTGCGAAAAAACACACAAACTTTCGGCTTTAATAATATTCTGTCGATTATTCTCATTTTCAATAAAATAGTCAATCGTGTGCTAAATAAAAAACTACCTTTAAAAATTACCTTTTCCAAATTGAGAAAAGGTCGCAGGTGGACTAGCAAAACATAATTTTCCAATAAACATCGATAAAGAAAACGGTAAATCTACAACACTGGTAGATAGCAATATCTCGAACGTCGATCCGGAGTGATGGATCACACGAGCGGCTGAATGTGTCCGATCGACCGTCCGCATGTGCCGACCAGAGCCAATTGATTGCGTGCCTGAAAAAAGCCTGTCAGCTTTAAAAATGGAATAACGTTCAGCTGTTTCCCGCTATTTTAAACCGTTAGATTATTGTATCACAATTTGTGGGCAACTTTGTAACACTGGCTGGTGGGAATTGATTTCATGAAAAATATTGGTACATATAGAATGTATAGCTTTTGTAGGTAGAGAACTCTACAGTTGAGGATAGATTTGGTACATTATATTTATTTGCATGAATATGGAGAGACATGTTAATGTGGCTTATGTAGAAATTTTTCGATGGATAAAGGACTATTGTATTACAAAACTGCCTTATTCTCAATTTTGTTTCTTTTTTGTCATATACGTCACACGAACGACACTTTATACCGATCTGATATTTCTAAATATTGTTACAACTTTTTGGCTCATGTAAGCTTTGAGCAGGCTTGTAAACCGTGGTGGTCTAGAGGCGAAATGTACCGGTTTTACAATCGTGAGGACGTAGGTTCGAAGTCCGGCTGCAACTCTGAGTTTTATTTCCAATAGATTTGAATGTTCGTGATCACGACTGATATATATATAAGGAAAACATAACCATGTAGCGTGTACATACTTTCCCATAGGTACTCATTTAGTGATAAGCTGTTATTTGGAATTCAGACAGTTCAATTTTATTGGAACGAAGTTCCTTACGGCAGGCTTGGAGGAGACAGGGATATTGCTGCGAGACTGAAAAAAAAATGTGAGAAGAAAAAATGTAACGATAGTGACGCGTAAAAACTGCTCGTGCCCAGTGTTGCCAACTTTGTTTTTCAGACGTCAGTCGCACCATATAAAAAAAATATATAAAAAAAAACATTTTTGAAGTGAAAACTTCTTTAGGCGCGCCTAGACAGATTTTTCGTGGGATGTGAATTGAATTCTCGCGTCACGCTCGGGTATGATAAAAAATCTTCGGGTAAACTCACGGGAAATGTTGACGCATGTCTAGATTGTCTAGATGGCCATGCCATGATGCCCAGGCCACGCCCTCCGGTTACACCCGTGTAGTTTCCAAAGTGAGCTATCAAATTCTGAGTTATAAGTTTTCACTTCTATCGGCAGTTCTTACGACTGCCAATTTTTTTTTTGTAATTTCTGTTCCTTCTATACCTATTATCTGCGTAGCGATTCTGAACCCGGTCGGATCTCAGACAAACTATTCTTATTAGGTCGGATTGTTCTCGACACGGAATCAAACCACTCGGTCGTAAGTAGTGGTGGGACTCTTAGCAGAGTTTGCCTGGGGAAGTACCACACCTTTGTCAGTTATTCTACCACCAAGCAGTAATGTGCAGCAAACATTACTGTGTTCCGGTTTGAAGGGCAATGTTTCCAGAGAAATTACAGGGCTTAGAGATATAACATCGTAGATCTCTGGGTGACGAGCGCAGTGCAGTGCTAGGTAATTATTTGGACTCTTCATGTTCCAATAGCTGCGTGTCACTGTGCTGTTATGTGGCAGGCATGTTGCTTGCCATCAGGCACATGTCCTGTTCGTCTCGTCACTCTTTATTTAAAAAAATAACCGTTTAAAATGACAGAGACAATGTTTGTCATTCCGAACTTCGTTCTTACCAGAATAACCGTTTAAAATGACAGAGACAATGTTTGTCATTCCGAACTTCGTTCTTACCAGCGCTTCTACCGCCTAACTAAATCGGCTATCGCTTTGTTAATGCTGTCTCTATCATTTCAAGCGAAAAGAAAGGGAGAGCACTGTCAAAACTCAAAACTAAGACATTTTTGGTTAGGCGGACAACACCACAGCTATTTTGCTTGTATAGATTAGTGGCGTTTGTCGAAGTAACGACGCCTCAGTTAAAGTCACCTAGCAGTATAGATCACTGCTCGGTTCATTTACGACCCATCAAAATGAAGCCACTATCGACGGTGGCTGATGACGAGTGCGCAATCAGTTGTTTTATCAGGAACAGCTGGAATATCACGTTTAGAGGGTTTATTTTGGGGCATTCTGGCTGGTCTCGTGGCTTAGTTGGTAGTAGCTCTGCCTGCGAAGCCGAAGGTCTTGAGTTCGATTCCCACCCAGTGCAAATATTTGTGTGATGAATTCAAATGTTTGCACTGTGTCTGGGTGTTTTCTATGTATAATAACTATGTATTTAAAATTATATAAGTAATATCAGCTATCTGGCCGCCATCATACAACCTTTGCTTAGTTTGGGGTCAGATGGTGTTGTGTGTGAATTGTCCACCAATATTTATTTATTTATTCTTGTCTACGAATACTTGAAGCTTTTAATACAAGCAGCGCTCTGTCGTTTTACCCACGTAGTTTCGGTTCTCGATATTTTTACGCGATAAAAAGTACCCTATGTACTATTTCAGACTACAGCCAGTGCACCCTCACACGCTCAAGGTCGCGCGGTTTTAGCCTACCGCTAGACCGTTCCTTCCAGGAAACAAGTGACAGTCGGTTGTCGGACGCACGGCTGAGGGCTCGCGCAAAACGTTTCCCGCGCATATAACAATAACAAACTAATAATAACAATATTAGATGTGTTGTAAACCCTCCGCGCTAGACACGGACAGAATTACGGGTTAGAAAGAGCGCAAATGTTTATTTGAAAATCGCGACAGGTATTGCGAGCTGAATTGAACTTTCTTGTGTCCCAGCAAGAGTCGCTATTTATATAATTGTTTTTGGTAAGTGTGGCTTCTGTACTAATATTTATTCTGTGCTACAGCCGTTCCGAAGTGACGTAAAATAATGGGACAGGGAAACCACGCGATACTACTAGTATGATATTTAAAACCACCGAATACAGAACAAACAACTGAATAAGTAGAACAATTGTAGAGCCATCAAAAAAGCTTTTTATCTATACATAAATCCGCTATCAATGTAAAATTGCCTTTCTTCAATTTTATTATGATAATGGCAATAATCGCGACCACCGCACAGCCCAATATTTAATAGTCCATCAAAACGGTAGATTTTATCGTCGCGACGTGGAACCGCGGCCATTTGGCTCGAAGGACGATGTCGATTTATAGCGGGGTTTTCGGTTTAGGACGATTGACATGGCGCAATGATGGTACTGGAATTTAGGTAATATTGAAGACCACACCGCAGCAATAAGGCCGCATTACTCCGTGCCATCTTTATGAGGTTCTACCAAGGTTTTACAATAATATCTACAGTTATATCCGTATGAGATCCAACATGGAAACATGACAAACCCATTTTTAACCGACTTCCAAAAAGGAGGAGGTTGTCAATTCGACCACCATATTTTTTTTCATGTATTATGTTACCTGATTTCTCGAGATGCCTGAACCGATTTCAAAATTTCTTTTTGTGTTCGGATGGGTATGCTCCCCGAATGGTCCCTTATAAATTTTATCAAAATCGGATGAGTTGTTTGTGAAATATAAACAAAAAATAAAATTTGCCTACAATTTTGTCTGGATGACATGGTTGTAGATTTCACAAACGTTATGAAACTCGATTATGTCAACACGAAATTGTGTAAATTCATTGTTGAAAACTTGTTTCGCACTAAAATAAACTTTAGTTATACAAAAATTAAACTGACTTCAAAACCACAAATAGGCACTCAAAAGCGAAAAATAAGTTATATAATTATGTGCTTACAGGTATTAAAACTTATAGGTATAAGTTTTTAGTTTGGGGCTGGATAGTGTTGTGTGCGAAATGTCCACAATATTCGAAGAAAAAAACACAAAGTTAGCCCGACAATAACGTCTACCCCGAAATGATGTCGCTTTTTCACTTGGAGATCCCAACGGGGGGATGGTATGGCATTCCAGAATAGATAAAATACAAGTTGTTGACGATGAGTAGAACAATCCCTTTCAGGATCTACAACTGAAGAGTTGTACGTACATTACATTTTTAGGGTTCCGTAAAACGTAATATCCTAACGTATCCTATAACGTAATATCATAATACCCTTATAGATTCGTCACGTCTGTCTGTCTGTCCGTCTGTATGTCACAGCCACTTTTTGCCGAAACTATGATAACTACACTGTTGAAACTTGGTAAGTAGATGTATTCTGTGAACCACATTAAGATTTGAACAAAAAAAAAAAAAAATTTGGGTCGCCCCCCATACTGAAACTCAAATATATTTTTTTATCAATCCTACACGTGTTGGTTGTCTATCGATAGGTCTTCAAAATTGATGTTGAGGTTTCTAAATTCATTTTCGTCTACACTGAATAATTTGCGCGAGAGACCCTTCCAAAGTGGTGAAATGTGTGTCCCCCCCCCCTCTAACTTCTAAAGTAAGAGAATGAAAAATCTGAAAAAAATATATGATATACATTACCATGTAAACTACCAACGAAAATTGGTTTGAACTCGATCTGATGAGTATTCTTCGATCAAAGTTACAACGAACTACAAGAACTATGTGTACTATGTATATTATGTTACTTGCTGCAACGGAACCCTTCATGGGCGACTCCAACTCGCACTTGGCCACTTTATTTTATCATCGCATTGTTCGCGCAGTTAACAATACTTACTACGAGTTACTCACATATAGAACACCTAAAATCTAGACCAAATTAGCCGTGTATATAGCCATACATTTAGTATCGTAGACATATGAGTAGTGTACATCATGTACACTATGTATTCTACGTAGGTACTCTAGTGAAGATTAGCGTTTCAACCCAACCAATCGTGCTCTTGCATTAATGGCTTCGACCTCAATATACCTAAACAGACGGCAACTATCCCGTCCAGACCAATTACCAACTGCAGTCGCTCTAAAAAGCTAAAGACAAACTGTACCCAACCGGTTATTTATAGGGGCCAGAAACACGTTTCAGCGTGGGTGTCGTGGGTCGGAAACAAAATATTGCTTAGATATAGTAATACATTCAATCCAAATATACAATACATTTGATGTAAATATTTACGGTAAATATTTTTATGTCTATGAGTCTGTAGTCTGTAATTTTGTTCTGGTTAATATTTTGCGCAAGTATTTTCACCGATTTAGAAAAAAACAAAATTATTCTTAATTATAATCTGACTACTTAATATTATAAATCTTAAAGTTTCGATGTTTGGATATTTGTTGCTTAGTTACATCGGAACGGCTGAACGAAATTGGAACACGGTTAGAAAATATAACCTAAAATAGCATACAGGCTTCGGATATCGCATGAAAATAACGGGAACGGGAACTTCGCAGGTTAACTGCGGCGCTGCTAGAAATTCTTATAAATCGATTCACAAATATACAAACGTAGTAGCACAAAATGGACTACAACAAGTGGCCGGCGAGCAAAACTCGACCAGCGGGCCGCAGGTTGAGCACAGCTGATCTAGACTGTACTCGTGCCAACGTACCACCGTCAGTAAAACCGACCAAACCATAAAACTTAAAATCCGCTACAGTTAGTCGCCAGTTTTACACGGATAAACGATAGTTGCGCTTCTGACGTTAGTTTGTAGTAAATTTGTGTGTTTTAGAGTTTAGATGCAATAAAGGGAGGGTGAAAATTGGCGTTTAGTTGCTTTGGTTTGCCATTTCGCTGTTACGACTTCATAGTTATACATCATAGTTTTATTATCGTGTACAAAATCATGATCGCATTAAAGCTAGATACTAAGATTTACGTCATAACTATTGTCATTAAATCACCGTAGTATAAAAGCCTAATATACGTTCACCGTAGTACCTATTTAGGCATATGTCTTTGACAGCGAAGAAGTTGGAGGGCGTCCATTATATTTTATGTAAGTATACGGCTGTATGTGGAAGCCGTAATGGCGTAGTAGATAGAACATCCGATCTGACAGTAGCAAGGTCGTAGGTTCGATTCCCGCCTACACCTCTGAGAATTTTTCTACTATTCTTTGCAGATGTAAGTGGTTATAATCACCATTGGCTTTTTACGCTGAATGTATATATCATGTGAAAACCAACATATTCCAAGACATCTTTCGAGGACATTCGTCATCCGCAAAGCTGCACTTGACCACTTTATATTAGAATGAAGAGACGAGAATGACAAGAGCCTGATAGTAAACGTCACGTCCGCTTAAAACAACACATCAGTAGCTCTTTCCCCTCTGGAAACATTACCCTTCAATCTGAAACAAAGGGGCCGTTCAAGTATTAGATACATAAGCAGATTTATTGCAATGATTGACCTCCCATGTAATCAAATAAATAATGATTGCGTATTCGCGGAATAAATATAAAATATTGGCGGACAATTCACACACAACACCATCAGCTGACTAAGCAAAGCTTGTATGATGGCGGCCAGATAGCTGATATAATACTTATATAGTTTTAAATGCATACTTATTATACACTAGCGGCCCGTTCCGGCTTCGCTCGGATTTCGTCATAATATAAGGACTATTAATCGAAAAAAAAGCTATCCTATCTCTCAAGTTGGACCAGACTGCTTACGGTGTGCCAATTGAATTTAAAATCGGTTAAGTAGTTTAGGAATCCATCGCGGACAAACATCGTGACAGGAGATTTATATATATTAAGAAGATAGAAACACCCAGACACAGTGCAAACATTTGAATTCATCACACAAATATTTGCACTGGGTGGGGATCGAACCCACGACCCTCGGCTTCGCAGGCAGAGCCACTACCAACTAAGCCACGAGGCCAGTCAAAATAGTTCGGTAAGTTGGCAGTAAAATACACCTACTATCGGTAGCTCATTGCCCTCTGGAAACATTACCCTTCAATCTGAAACAAAGTAATACACGTTCGCGGAATAATTGGTAAGTTGGCGGTAAAATAGCTGCACCTACTGTCGGTGTTGTTCAAAAGGTTACGCAAACCGGAAATAAAAAGGCGGTTTCAGTGCAATTTAGTGCAATTATCTAGATTACGATTCATGTTCGATGTTTATCTGTTACTGAACACTCGGCTTCGATGTAACGGATTTATACTTAGGTATTTGGAATGTAGCGATATCTTCCGCATGCCGTAACTACAAAAAAATATTATCTCCAAAAAAACAAAACCATCTTCAATTTAAAATTAAATTCCGACACTCCACCAAATTTCACAAGAAGCTATCAAGATAAATTAAATTGTAGTTTTTTTTTTCAGCGCCCTGCGGTGTTACCCGCGTAGTTCCCGTTCCCGTTGTTTTTCCGGGATAAAAAGTAGCCTATGTGCCAGACTATAATCTAATCTGTGTTTCAAATTTCAACTCGATCCGTTCATACGTTAGGACGTGATTGAGCAACAAACATCGATACATTGACATTTATAATATTAGTAGGATTCTTATCACGAAAGTGGCCTGAAACCTCTACCTGCAAGTATTTGGAACATCAACCACGAAACGGTGTCGCTTTCGGGGCTTAAGTTCGGTTAAGTTGAACTGACTGGATACCACATGTTAAAACATTAATTAATTAAAATCGTGTAACAAGCACGTTAGTTTGCACGCCACAAAAATCCAATTAAATGTTATTTTTAATCAATGATTTATTACGCTTGACCGCACTCTCTCTCTCTCTCGCCTGTTGGTCTATGAATCTACGATGGAGAGTGGTTTACTTAAACGAAACCTATTTTACTCTCGACTTGAAGATACTAAGATTATTTATGGAAAACCCACTCAGGCAACGCATTGCGTAAGTAGAGTCAAACCTTTTCATTTAAATCTTGGGAACATCAACTATGAAGTGGTGTCGTTTTTTTTAACTCCGATAGAATTGCGAAATAGCTAGTTATGATTAATTGAGTTACATCAGTAAAACACCGACCGAAATGTATACGATAAAATCCGAAAAAAACGAGCAACTTTGCGATGCTGGAGACTATATACTCTTCTGGTGAATACAATTTTTGGAAATACAATTTGAAATAGGGAATTATGGTTTGTACGGAAGTATCGTCATTTTTAAAGTTAGACGATTAAAACTTTTTGAACTTATGTTTGTATTGGCACGTTGAAAGATGAGAATAATTTACGGCAACACACCGTCACGAAAAACCGACACCCTGAAGTTAGCTAGTCAACATTTTAGCAGACATCGCAACTAACTTCAGTTAGTTTAATACTTTTTGCGTTGAAGATTTATCTATTCTATGGTTGAAGTTAGACTTCTTAGCGCGAGGCAAAGAGAGAAGAAGTATTCACTTCTTGCCTGCGTATATAAGTAGACACATAAATAATAGTAGGTAAATTATGATAAAAGTGCGGTACGTTGAAAATACTAGCCAAGGCGATATTGCTAGCCCGAGCATTAGGCGAGGGCTACAAGAAAGCAGAGGCTGTAATTATCACAGCGCATGTATGTCATACGATGCTTTATAACATATTTGCGAGGAAGTAAAAATCATGAAGGAAAATCATGCCCCTGTGATCTCCAAGGAGGGGGGGCCTCCTTCGGACCGCGCTTGGTTACACCTCAGTGCGAAGCTAGTAACACATAAACTCACTGTCACAACAGAAGCACGCCTGACCCATAGATGTCGAAAGTAAAAAAAAAACGAAATCTATGGCCTGACCGGCCACCTGACAGCCGACAACTGACGAAGGCGTGTGACACACGACAGCCGAACTCTCCCGAAGTCAACCGAGCGAGACGCGATAACTCACGAACTCCGTTTCGCTTGTTTTGGAGCAGCCAAAACTTCAGCAGATTCTCTACCAAAACTGGTGCCGACGATTTTTTGACGTGACAACGTCTTATAATTCGATGAAGCCGGCTGCACGCCCGCAAAACATGATGTCATGTAACGTTACCGCCGTTACCTCGCCGTCGGCGTTACCTCGCCGACGGCGTTACCTCGCTCTAAGGCGTAGTTGAAGTTGTCACGTTCAACTAACGTCAGTAACCCGACTTTACAGACAACCATTTTTTGCCTAAACCGAATCTTCGGTCCTTCACTAATATTTAATGTGATCTCAGAAATCGTCCGTCTCAGGGGGAATTAATAAGGTTCAACATTCTGTTAACGCGTTTAGTTCCAGAATGCCAATAAATATTTAACGTAATCGAAACAGATTGTACTGTCTTCGGCCTACAACGATTTACGTGGTGTATTACAATTGAATAAAGTAATCATATTATAACCGAATGTTTAGAAAATTAATTCATAATAATCTTTTTAGGTACATACCTAAATTAGCGCAAATTGAATGTTCAATAAAGATCACAAGCTATTTAGTTTGTACCTATTTTAGCGAGAATTAAATGAACATGAAATTTGGCGCTTTTCATTTCAAAAATTGTTCGTTTGTGCTTATAGGTTTATACTTCAGCCAAGATGGCGATCAAGTGTAAAACTATAAAAAAAATGTATTCGTCGGTGCGTGGAAAGAATAGCAGTCTTCATTACTTCCTCCATAAACCTAAACTCCAGGGACAAATAAAATCATATTTATATTCCAGGAAAAAAATAAGGCTTCTTAAAGAACCTCTTTTGAATCTCGATCAGACAACCAGCCCGGCTATTTATTAGATTTCTTCCGTAGGGACGCCGCCATTGGCCGCCCTTATTTGGATGATTGTAGCAAGCTTCGTTGGTTTTCCCTCCTTAAAAAGATTGCGGGAAATCGTAGTTACGATTCTACTTCACAGTAACCGAGCCTATACCGACGAGCTTACTCGCCACGGGTTTACTCGCACGTCGATCACCGACTTTACGGTATGGCTATATCATATGAACATCCTACTAATATTATAAATGCGAAAGTTTTGAGGTTTGTTGCTCAATCGCGTCGGAATCAATGAACGGATCTGGTTGAAATTTAGAACACAGTATAGGTTACAGTCAGTCTGAAATAACACATGGTCTATTTTTTATCCCGGAAAAATAACGGGAACGGTAACTATGCGGGCAAAACCATGGGGCGCTGTTAGTTACATTATAGTTCTAAATAAATGGGCCGTTCGTCATTGCAACATAACTAGGGATGTAAGCATAGGAATCGGTACTCGATACGATAAATCGATTCAACTTTGTGTGAGTATTTGTGATTGAATCATTCAATCATTTCCTTCGGATGGTGAGCTAAAATAGCCAGTAGAGTCACCTGTTGGTTTAATTAATTCAATTTCAACTATAGTTCTGTTACTGTCCGATTTACCGAAGTAGAAATAATATGATCTGACCGCATCACCGCACGTTTGCAACACTGGGTAACCGAGACTGGACAGATCGATGTTATAAGCTTCTCGGTGTATCAACAATATCTACTTAATTCTACTAGTAAAAAGATATAAATTTGGTACTAGCAACTCCCCGCGGTGTTACACGCGAAGTTCCCGTTCCCGTTGTTTTTCCGGTATAAAAATGCCTAATGGATAAAGTAGCCTATGTGTTCTTCCAGACTATAATCTATCTGTGTTCCAAATTTCAGCCCGATCCGTTCATACGTTAGGACGTGATTGAGCAGGATGAGGAAGACTTCATAACTGGTTATTTATTATTCAAATAGTTATTTTAGACCGATACAGTTGTTAAAACATATTAGGCCCATTTGTCATCGCGACATAACTAGTGATGTAACATCACATACGACTCGGTCCACGGTACAATAGATATTTTCTTCGGATGATGAGCCAAAATCATCACCAGCAAATATAATTATGTATTTCAATTTCAACTAAGTATAGTTCTGTTTCTGTGATTTACCGAAGTAGAAGTAATATGATCTGACCGCATCACCGCACGTTTGCAACACTGGCTAACCCAGACTGGATAGATCGATGTTGTAGGCTTCTCGGTAACCTATACCTACCTATATATTATATATCTAATCCTACCAATGTTATAAATGTGAAAGTTTGGGCGTTTGTAAATAAAACGACTGAACGTAAAGGTTTGAAACTTGGAACACCTTAGATAACGAATAAGTAAGATCAGGGGTTTCCGCATGATGCCTTTGTACCAAGTACCAATCGTATGCAGATGAGGTGTATTGTTAGCTATGGCGACATAGTGATGTACCGCGACAAAAGTATGAATGACACTTCCACAAGAGTGACAAGACAAGAGCGATCAGACCCCCGGGGGAGTCTACCGCCGAACGAAAAATGTCATAGCTTTGATGTTACTCTCTCTTTTCTTTTCGCTTGAAATGATAGAGATAGCAATAGTAACGCTAAAGCCGATTTAGTTAGGCGGTAGAAGGCCCGTGCTTTCGGTGTAAAGCGTTTGTTCTAACTCTATACGTTTGGTACGTAAACTCTTTGTGGAACACAGATTATAGTCAGGAATTCTACGAAGACTATTTTTCATCGCAAAAAATTTGAGGACGGGATAACACGGGCAACACTGCTGTGACGGGAGTGCTGATAGGTCTAAATTTTTGGATTTATTTTGCTGCCCGACTTACACTTCGCATTCTTCTGGGTCCGTGCTTTATTTGAATAAATATGAAAACAAGTACAATTAAGATTACACATGAGGAAAATTATAAGTTTACTAATTTATCCCATTTCCCAATTAATTTAAACATATATATATACATAAATCACGTACATGCTAATTTGCTACTCGTATGAGCAGTCCATCACCCGTGAATATGCGTAATTCGCCAATCAGCACTTGACCAGCTTGATGGATTATGGCCTGAACTCCTTGAGAAAGAAGGCCCCGCGTCCCTACAGTGGTTTTTTTATAGCATATAGTAACAAGACGATGCTAAGCAATATGCCTGCCCACAACAGCACAGTGACACGGAGCTATTGGAACATTAAGAGTCCATAGCATTACCTAGCACCGCATTGCGCTTGTCACCCGGAGGTATAAGGTGTTTTATCTCTTAGCCCAGTAATTTCTCTGGCAACATTGCCCTTCAAACCGGAACACAGTAACGTTGGCACATTATTAGTTGGTATTTTATCTCTTCGCCTAGTAATTTCTCTGGAAACATTGCCTTTCAAACCGCAACACAAAAATAATGCTTATGCTTTATGAATATTATCAGTGTAAACAGAAATACCTTCCTATTAACCTGTGTAGGAGCGATCTAGGTTATGTGATAGGCGAGCAAGCGGAAGTCGAGTAGTGGCCGGCCGCTAGTCATTCTCGAGATTGATTAGAGTGTGTTTGGGCACATGATTGGTTATGCATCAGTGGATGTTGCTTCAGGACCCCGAAATTACATACTCTGAACCACATACCTTGTCATGAAGTTAATATGAATAATTTCTTTTGCAGCACCTATTATAATAATTCCTTTAAACGAGCAATTATTGTATACGAGTAGGTATATTAAAAAGAATTTGAATCTCGGAAACGGCTGGAACGATTTTCATGAAATTATGTATGCAGGGGGTTTCGGGGACGATAAAGCGATCTAGCTAGATTTTATTTTTTTAAAACGTAATTTTATGCGCGTTTGTGGACAATGAAAAACTGTTACATTGACATTAGAATGCGATGGTAAATTTCGCAACGTTGCGCGACAGTATAATAGCTCGGGCGGTAAGTTGGCCGGTCACGAGTGAGTACATTCGGGTGCGAACCCAGACCTCATTTTTTTTTTTGAGAAAATATATTACTAGGTGCCTTTTATCTGTAGGTATCTAAGTACACTCA
The DNA here is from genome assembly GCA_963693475.1 of Ectropis crepuscularia. NCBI lineage: Eukaryota > Metazoa > Arthropoda > Insecta > Lepidoptera > Geometridae > Ectropis > Ectropis crepuscularia. The sequence goes on along the minus strand of OY856353.1, from coordinate 27,154,373 downwards.
GTGTTTAAACCGAGCAAAGCCCGGTCACCAAAGTACTAGTTATTAGTTAATACTTATTTTGGTGCAGCACATACCCGCAGATTTTCCGTGGGCTGTCAATTGAGTTCAATCGTCACGTTCGTAAATGATAAGAAATCTTCGGGTAAACTCGGATGATCTGGATGGCCATGCTCATGGCCACGCCCTCCGGTTTCACCCGCGTAGATTTCAAAATGAGCTATTAAATTGTGAGTTATTAGTTTTCACTTCTATCGGCAGTCCCTATGACTGCCATTTTTTTTTAAGTGAAAACTTCTTTTTGCGCGCCTAGACAGATTTTTCGTGGGCTGTGAATTGAATTCTAGCGTCACGCTCGGGTATGATAAAAATCGTCGGGTAAACTCGGGACCATGGTCATGACCATCTAGAAATGCGTCAGCCAATGGGAAATGCTGAAAGGGTGTGGCCTGGCCATCATGACATGGCCATCTAGAAATGCGTAAGCCAATGGGAAATGCTGACGCATTTCTAGATGGCCATGCCATGATCCCGAGGCCACGCCCTCCGGTTACACCCGTGTAGTTTCCAAAGTAACTTATCAAATTCTGAGTTATAAGTTTTCACTTCTATCGGCAGTTCCTACGACTGCCAATATTTTTTATAGTTGTATTTAAAGTGTTATGACAGATATGACTGCCTTTTTAAACCACGGATTAACAAAGGCTAATTTCTGTCTTTCTATCCATGTGTGTCAGATCTACGGAACAAAGGCTAGGGAAGTGAGCGGCGCGCGGCAATCGTGCGTGTGCAGTAATTACGAGGTGCGGCGAATGGCGGTCAGGCGTAAACCTGTGATTATAAGAATCTAGCTATTACTAGCTCACGGTTTTATCTGCGTAGCTTTCGTTTTCCATTATTTTCTCGCGTTAAGACGTAGCTTATGTGCCTATCCAAGCTATAAATAATCTGTGTTCCAAATTTCAACCCGATTTGTTCAGTCATACCAACGTGATTCAGCAATAAACATCCGAACTTTGACATCTTACTAATATTATAAATGTCAATCTCCCTAACATTGACATTAGACATTGTTTGTTGCTCAATCACGTCGTAACATCTGAATGAATCGAGCTGAAAAACCAATGCCTGATTTGGGCTGATTTTTTTTTGGCTTACATCGACTGTAACTTTTTATTCTCGTTCAAAATGATGTACAGTCCGCGAGGTATAAGCTGAGCTTTGCATTAGTGTGAGTGATCACATGCATACGCATCTATTACCAAAAGTACAGTCAGACAACAAACTCTTAAACAACAAGCTGACATTAACTATCCAGGATCAATATGGTCATTGCGAAAAGAAGTATCTCTAGTAGGATTCAAATGGTCAAGAACAGAGAATAACAGAATTTTTTTTATGGAATAGCATGAGATCCGTCACCTACGTATAACTTATTTACTTAAAATTTACGAATACCGTATTCAGGGCAGGCCTATCGTTTATACCAATATACAATTGATACTGCATAATAAACAACGATTTATTGAATATAAAATTGACACCTTATTAAGAGAACATGGTCACAGCGTCCTGCGTCTGACTGTACTTTTGGTGATCACTCACACTAATGCAAAGCTCAGCTTATACCTCGCGGACTGTAACTAACGCAATGTATTAAGACAACTATACCACTAAGCTCAAAAAGTGCTCTTGTCCGTACAAATTCGGCTTTGTCTTTTGGAACATTATTAAGATTATAGTCTGGAAGGGCACATAATAGGATACTTTTTATCCTGCGAAAATAACGGTAACTATGCAGCTGAAACCGCGCGGCGCTGCTAGTTTATAATATTGATATATCTGTTATTCAAAAAGAACTCCTCGTTGACAAAATAACATCAATGCTGACCGCAGGGCGTAGTAGTTCCTAGTAGTAGTAGTAATACAGAGAGTCTGTCTTTGGTACACCGTTTCTTTTGTCTCGGTTGGTCATTTTAAGATAAGGAACAAAAGACAAAGAAGTTTCCGAACTGTACGAATTTGAACTCAATGTAGAAGAACAATTACCCTATTCATTGGGTAAAAAAACATATGGCCACATAGATATTGACTGGCCTAGTTAATGACTTAGTTTTTATAATATAGTATAGAGCATGGACGTATAAAAAAAGTCGGACGTATTAGTATCGCTAAAACAAAAACAGTGTCCATCGAGTCGGCCACATAATATGCACGTGTGCGCTGTCACATACAGGCTAACGCGCACACGTCAGTGGGTCATTATACGCGGTACTTGTGTATATGTGTGCGTGTCAACCTATCAGTGACAACCTGACAACGCACACGTGCAAATGTTGCCGTCTCTAGTGACACAGTTTTTGTTATAGCGAGACTACGTCCGACTTTTTTATACGTCCATGGTATAGACTTATAGAGTGACAAAACTAGCAGGACATGTGCCTGACGGTAAGCAAACTTGCTTGCCAATAACAGCACAGTGACACGCAGCTATAGGGACTTGATAAGTTCAAATCATTACCGCTTACCGCACCGCACTACGCTCGTCACCCGGAGATATAAAAGTGTTTTTTTAATCTCTTTGCCCAGCAATTTCTCAGGAAACATTGACCTTGAAACCGGAATACAGTAATGTTTAGTTGGTAGGTTGGTACAGCACAGAGCCATGAAGCTACCTCTGTTTGAACATGAACGATGCAAATTACTGCTTAGAACTGGTACTGGCTGGTAGAGATCGCTCGATCTGATGAGACCGCCAATGAAATTGTTAAGGTATTATTCTTTTGTATTATTTGTTTTTTTTTTGTGTTTTGTGGCATGTTTAAAGAGTAATTGTATTTGTATAGAATATAGAACAGCACTTTGCTCGTCTGTAGAGATATAATATTAAACTCCTTGTTCTGTAATTGCTCAGGAAACATTGCCCTTCAAATCGCAACACAGTATTGTTTCCACATAACTACTTTGCAGTATAAATAACTGGGATACTTCCACGTGCGGCGTCTCCAAAGAGACTTTAAAAATATTTCCGCATCGTCGTGATATTGACACAGTGGCAACATTATAACAAAAGGCGTATGAACTAGTTTAAGCATGAATTGCGTTCCAAACAGAAAAGATTGAAAACTGGGACATCTCTACTTTTATTTACCTCTGTGAAGCGCAATTTTCGCTTTCATTCTGTATTCGCATTGTTTGATAAATTTGTTTCTTTCTACGTTCATTAACAGATGAACTGGCAACACTAATTAATTGTTCCAGCGGCGTTTCATGAAAAGGCGTTTTACAATAACTTTGTTGAATAAAAAACCTGTTGAAACACATTTTTAATCAATAAACGGGTAAATACCTTAATACTCCGTCCGTAAAAGGACGTCAAACGTCATCATCAGGACGTCTACTCTGTTTCTACGAAATCGAAATTTCGAAAAAAAACTCGTGACTTTCCTTCTCTCGTTCTACTTCGTTTCGTCCGATACAAGATTATTTGACGTTTAAATGTTCTAAGCATACTCTAATTAGAGTAGGCTTAGAATATTTAACCGGACAAAACGACGGATCGAAGTTTGTAGAATCGGAGTTGGAAAATCGTGAGTTTATTTCGAAATTACGTTTTCGTATAATTAGACTAGACGTCCTGCGCTTCTACCGCCTAACTAAATCGGCTATCGCTTTGCTAATGCTGTCTCTATCATTTCAAGCGAAAAGAAAAGAGAGAGAAACATCAAAGCGATGACATTTTTCGTTCGGCGGTAGACCCGCTGGACGTCTAGTCTAATTATACGAAAACGTAATTTCGAAAAAAAAAACTCGCGACTTTCCTGCTCTATTTCTACTTCGTTTCGTCCGATACAACATTGTTTGACGTTTAAATGTTCTAAGCATACTCTAAAGGCCGATTTACATCAGACGAGCGAATGCTCATTCTATCCCCACTGTATCAAATTCATTTGGTGTAAACAAACGTAGAGCATTCTTTCGTTGTTTTGTTTGCGTTCGCAAAGATTCTATGGAATTTATAATATGGAAAACGCTAAAACCGATCTTTCGTTTACACTAAAAGATTGAGAAAGAATTCTCTTGTTCCAGCTCTAGAGCTCTATGTTCGTTCAGTTTAAATCGGCCTATAGAGTAGGCTTAGAACATTTAAACGGACAAAACGACGGATCGAAGTAGAATCGGAGTTGGAAAGTCACGAGTTTATTTCGAAATTACGTTTTCGTAGAAAGAGAGTAGACGTCCTGGTAGGAACCAAGTTTCTTCGGATAATACTTACCTACAGAGACAAAACAATTTGCAAAAAAAAAGCTTTCTTTTATTCTTGATGGTACGATCATCTGAAAAATAAAGATGGCGACTCTAGTCACGGGCAGCTTTTAGGTGTCACTTCCGTTATATATTTTTCTTACGGTTTTAGTCTCACATTTTTGAAGTGAAAACTTCTTTAGGGGCACACCATGGACATATAAAAAAAATTGGCAGTCAAAGGAACTGCCGATAGAAGTGAAAACTTATTACTCAGAATTTGATAGCTTACTTTGGAAACTACACGGGCGTAACCGGAGGGTGTGGCCTGGCCGTCATGGCATGACCATCTAGAAATGCGTCAGCATTTCCCATTGGCTGACGTATTTCTAGATGGCCATGCCATGATGGCTAGGCCACGCCCTTTCAGCATTTCCCATTGGCTGACGCATTTCTAGATGGCCAATGGCTATGGTCCCGAGTTTACCCGAAGATTTCTTATCATAACCGAGCGTGACGCTAGACAAATCAATTCACAGCCCACGAAAAATCTGTCAAGGCGCGCCAAAAGAAGTTTTCACTTCAAAAACTTTTTTAATACTTCCATGGCCCACACACAAATTTTTCGTGGGCTTGCTTGTGGGGTGAATTGAGCTCAAGCGTCACGCTCGTAAATGAAAGAACTCTTCGGGGTGAACTCGGGACCATGGCGATGAACATGACCAATGCTAATGCATTTCTAGATCTCATCCGCCTAGGTAGTTCTCAAAGTCACTTTTCAAATGCCGAGTTATAAGTTTTTTCACTTTTATCGGCAGTCCCTATCATAGTCATAGGAATTGCTTGTTACTCAATTGTTTTTTAGTTCGGTCGCGTAGCAAAATCTCTCTCTTCGTAAGGTACTTGATTCCGAAAATACCAATCAATCAATTTCTTAAGCAGTTGTAATAGATGCGGTTGTAATAGATAAATTCCTTTCATAGTAAATCGTCAGTCGAGTAAATAAACCGTTCCGAATCGTGCGGACCACGCTAATCCGGGCTATTCATTTATCTTGCATTACGTGTATTATAGACGGTGATACATACATATATATATGTTACATATAATATGTACCAAAATATTTTTGAAGTGAAAACTTCTTTAGGCGCGCCTAGACAGATTTTTCGTGGGCTGTGAATTGAATTCATTCGTCACGCTCGGGTATGATAAGAAATCTTCGGGTAAACTCGGGACCATAGCCATTGAAGTGCGTCAACCAATGGGAAATGCTAAAAGGGCGTGGCCTGCCCATCATGGCATGGCCTTCTAGAAATGCGTCAACCAATGGGAAATGCTGACGCATTTCTAGATGGTCATGCCATGATGCCATAGGCCACACCCTCCGCTTTCAGCCGCGTAGTTTCCAAAGTAAGCTATCAAATTCTGATCTACCTATAAGTTTTCACTTCTATCTGCAGTTCCTGTGACTGCCAATTGCTTTTTTTTACACTTTTTGTTTGTCTGTATGTCTCTCTGTTTGTTTTTGTCTCTATATTTGTTTTGACTAATCTTCGAAACGGCTGGACCGATTATGACGTGACTTTTACTAACATATAGCTGATGTTTTAATACATAACATAGGCTAGGTGGCTTGGCTTACCTTGAGGAAAATAAACAGGGTTCCGCGAAATAAACGAAAACCCCTTAAAACGCGCGTAAAACCAACGGGCACAGCTAGTAATAGACAAATACTTTTCATAATAAATAACGGTTTAGTTACTTGACTCTATCTAACGATAGAGTCGAGTAACTAAACCGTTCCGAATCGTACGGACCGCGTTAATCCGGGCTATTCATTAATCTTGCATTACGTGTAGGCGCCGGAACTTCCGGTGAGTTTAGTAATCAATTAAAAACGTGACGGCGGGAACGGAAAGAGTAAAAAAAATAATATTCCCATCACTCAGCGACCGTAAAACACCTAACTTTATTTGTAAATAAAGTGGACGCGAACATTGGAAAATACATAGGTAGTTACAGTCGCGTATTAAATAAAAAGTTTGTTATTTTATATACCTATGGGCTCTTTGAAGAAGGGATTCCTTTATGATGGGTAGTACCTACCTAAGTAATATTATCTTGTATCGAATTCCATACTACGATTTTTGAAACTGAGTTTCGTATAGAAAAGGATCAAACTGAATAAATAGTAAATACCTAATAGGTACCTATTAAACGGGTATAGCTATTGTCTAATCTAATGTAAAGATAGTAGGTATGTACATACCTACCTAGGTAAGTTTTCCTCATTAGATCTTGCTCCTTTTCGGATTTTTCCCCTTTTTTGTAGGACCTTTTCCAGAGGTTATCTGAGGAAGTAGGTACCACACCTTTGCCTGCCAGTTCAACAGACAGACAGACAGACAGAAACTCTTTTTTATGCACACTAGTAAATTACAAACACTTAAACAATAAAACCAACCTACTACAACTAAGCAGTAATATGCATAATGCTTAACAATCAATGTGTTCCGGTTTGAATGGCAATGTTTCAAGAGAAATTACAAATTACATTACTACCAAATTAAATTACATTATACCTAGGTAATTAAAATTACAGAGCAAAAAGAGAATCATCTTATGGGTACCGATTTCTGGGTGACGAGCGCAGTACAGTACCTAGGTAGTACCTATGTTGCCACTACTTATAGCAGCGCGTACCTAGTTCCCATTATTTTCTCGGGATAAAAAGTATGTGCTATTCCAGGCTATGTTCTGTGTTTCAAATTTCAACCTGATCTGTTCAGCCGGTTCGACGTGATTGAGCAACAAACATCCTTCCAAACGTCTTTTGTGTTAATTTTATTAGTTAGATGTACCTACTAACTACTGTTGTGGTATTGAATTTGCAGACAGGATAAGTCTGGAACACATTTCGTACATTATCACATGCACCAACGATCATTCGGCGCAAGAGCGCAACAAGACAATGCGCTCAACAAGTAACAAAAGAAATCGGAAATACAAGCACACTTTCATTGGCCCTGTCTCGAGCAATCACTAGAAATTAGTCCCCAAACCTTATAGGGCAAGAGAAACGATATGTCAACGCGTGGAATGAATTAAACATTACTATTTATTACGTTTATAATCATTTATCGTGGCCTAATGGCGAACATTAAAAATTTTACACGTAGAAATGACGCCTGCCAGCCGCTATGGTATTGTGGCTTACATCTATGGTACGCAAACACGCACAAGGAATAGCGATTGCAAAAGTCCAGTTACTTTGGTACTGAGTACTGACCGTCAGAGAACGACTACAAACTCAATACATCGTACTTTAGAAACCAAACCGGAACACTAATCCTATTCCAAAATAGAACGATACCTTTTTAAGAAAACCACTGTACGTACCTCATAAAGCATCTGTCTTCATAATCGAGTTTAATAAATCCATTCACAATATACGGAACGAAAACAAAAGCCACTTGAGAGCACTTTGCGAACACAAAAATAATACGAACTGTAACTTGGGTTATTTACGATTCGTAGTAAAACACACACATCCTTTTTTTTGGGGAAACTGTAAAAAAACTTGCACAATATTTGAACAGATGGGATATTTATTTTCGTAGACGCGCGAGCAGTGACGGTATCTGTTGCGACACTACCTCGTTCGGAGGAGGAAATCTCGGCACTGACGAGTAGCTGGAAGAATCAGGGTTCCCAGCTAATACTAACCATATTCCCCATCGCAAACAAAATATTTTTTGTTGTTTTACTTCCACTTACATTTTCAGTGTCCAACATATTATTATTATGTGCCCTTGAAGTTTCCGATAGGCTAAAGTTAACATAAAGCGTTTTAACTAATAAGTTTTTAAGAAATCCCAAACTTTTTCTTTGTACCTAGTGTTTGTTTTATAGGTAGGTACCTACTAGCGGACCTAACATACTTTTCCTGTAGGTACACACATCTTAAATACAAAAAAATGTATATTATACAGTTATACACTACTCTCGAATCCTTTTGAACACATAAAAAAATTCATCAAAATCGGTCCAGCCGCTTAGGATGAGTTTAATTACAAATACACGTGCATAATAGAAAGAAACAGAGCATTTATATTTATATTTTTAATGGGGGCAAAAAACAGTTTAAACTAAAAATAATTACTTAAATTACTTAGTCTTTAAACTGAAACATGAAGAACACCATTATATTTATTGTAGCTACGACAGACTCAGATTAAGCCTACATTTCACCTCTTAAATAACAAAATAATAAATTTACCTTGATTCGGTTAAAATCTATTACTATGGCAACACTGATCACAGTTTGTTTGGTGTATGTCGGCTCCGCCTTCCCTTTCTAATGAGTCAAGTTTGTAACAGCGCCATCTGCCCCAAACAGGATACACTACTTTGTAAAATGTAGCTGGTACGATACGTCCTAAAATATTTCGTAGGTATGTCCTTACACATTCCATAATTTCCAACTTCCTAAGCCGTATCCGTATGGTGTGCTACGGTGCTCACCGTTCACGTTGTGTATGGTGAATGAGCAAGGGACATTTTTAAGGAAAAGGTTTCTATACTTTTTTTTAATACTAATATGGGATTACACTTGACCGCCATCTCGTCTGATGTTGAGGGACGATGCGGTCTACGATGGAGCGTGCTTCCCTAGAAAAACATTCACTCTCGATTTGAAGACATCAATATAGCCATGTACTTACTAAAAGTAACGTCTGGTCTAGTCGAGAGAACGGCGACTGCCGATCCGGACACTCCGGGTTCAAAACCACGCGAACCACTGTCTTTTCGAAGTCATGTGCGTAATACCGCTAACTTAAAACGATGAAGGAAAACATCGTAAGGAAACCGACATGTACCTAGAATCTTTCGAAGTCATGTGACATCCACCAACCCGCACTGGGCCAACGTGGTAGATTATGGCCCTGAGTCTCTCCTTGCGAGAGAAGGGCCCGAGTCCCAGCAGTGGGAACATTTAGTGGGCTGCTTATTCTAGCCGGAAATGATACATTGTAGAAGTTGATTTACTCATTTACCTGCATTTTGGAGTTTAGAAAACCAGGGTCTATAGGGGATTACTAAATATCTACCCCCACTACCCCTATAGACCCTGGTTTCCTAAACTCCAAAATGCAGGTAAATAAACTTCTACAATGTACCGTTTCCGGCTAAATTACTCTAATACTTTATGTAAGTACCTATACCTATACCTTCCTTGGCCAATTTAGGATTAGGAGTCACTCTTTTATGTCTTTTTTAATTGTCCTATGCTGCAATCTTTATTACAGCTGGTCTAACAGTCGGGAGAACGGTAACTGCTGATTTGGAACCTCTGGTTTGAATTCCACGCGCATCACTCTCGTCAAGTCAAGAAAAGATCGTGAAGAAACCAAAATGTTTCAGTAATCTTTCGAGGTCATGCGATATCCGTTAACTCGAACACAGCCTGTTAGCCAGCGTGGTGGATAAGGGCATGGGTCTGCTTTTGTGAGGTCCTAAGGTCCCAGCAGTGGGAATATTTAGGTTTAGGGGCCTGCTTATGCCGTCCTCAGTATGCGATAGCAGGACGTCTACTCTCTTTCTACGAAAATGTAATTTCGAAATACACTCGACTTTTCGTCTACTTCGATCCGTCATTGTGTCCATTTAAATGTTCTAAGCCTACTCTAATTAGAGTATGCTTAGAACATTTAAACGTCAAACAATGTTGTATCGGACAAAACGAAGTAGAACAGTCGCGAGTTTTTTTTCGAAATTACGTTTTCGTAGAAATAGAGTAGACGTCCAGTTCAGTAAATTCGATTCAGTCATCCTTCGGGAATGAGCACTTTTCAGTAGAAAATATTGCACGTGCTAAGTAGACACGCGGTAAGTATTGGGTTTTTAGTACAAAATAAAACCATCCATTTTACTTGCCGTTTTCAATTAAAGTTACGGCTGGTCTAGTCGGGAGAACAGCGACTTCCGATCCGGAGCCCCGGGTTCAAAGCCCACACGCATCACTGTTTTTTAGCTAACGCTAACTTAGAAGAAAAAACATCGTGAGGAAACCGACATGTATTTAGAATCTTTCGAGGTCATGTGTCATTCACTAACCTTCACTGGGCCGGCGTGGTGGATTATGGCCGTGACCCTCTCCTTGCGAAAGAAGGCCCCGAGTCCCAGCAGTGTGGAACATTATTTAGTGGGTTGTGTTTATGCTCAGTTTTATTCGATTATTTGGTTTCCTTTTTAGTGTTCCGTACCCAAAAACGGGTACGGTAAACGTAAAAGGTAAAAACGGTACGGGAAGGGTAAAAATGGAAACCTATTAGAGACTTGGGTATATCAAGAACGGTGATAGCTAGACAGTTGAAATTTTCACAGATGATGTATTTCTATTGCCGCTATAACAACAAATTCTCAAAATAAAATAAAAATGGGCTCCCATACAACAAACTTGATTTTTTTACCGTTTCTTGCTCGATTAGTCCGTCTCAAGCCAACTAGATGGCGCCACTAGTAAAAATAAAACGCGATATCGAATTCGTCATCAGAATCATGAAGCAAACATCAAAATTTAAAAAAACTTCTGCCTGTCTACGGAAATTGCTATGTATAAGGAATTCCGGATAAAGCCAAAGAGGTTTTCGCCGTCTATTTGCTAATGGTACGGAACCCTTCGTGCGGGATTTCCACTCGCACTTGGCTGGTTTTATTTATAAACATACAAACGGGAACAACAAATCTTTCCATAACTTTATCGTGTTTATCTGTGATGCTGTGTAAAAGTAAATGGAAAATTATTTTTGATAGAATGCAATTATTTTTGCCTTGTTTGAAAAACTTTTGTTTAAGGTGCGTCCCCCAGCAAAACGAGTTTTTTGTCCAGTTTTCAGAGCTATCTACTAATTAGCCAAAACATATATCAACTGGTAAAAAATACATTAAATTTCTACAACTTCTTGGCTTCAAAATGGTAGTTTTATTTTTTTGATAATGGACTTATTGTTTAAATAATCGCCTCACAACGAAACCATGAAAAATAATAATAATTGTAGTTATCATGCATCTCCTCGGAAAACCTCCATTATTTTGATTTTGTACTTACACCAACGGATAGACGATTCTATTACGAACATTTTGGTAGTTTTATTTTTTTCAAAAGACCAAAATCTGATTTTATAGAGTTTATTCTAAAAATTGAGCGTAAAACAGCGGCAAATCCTACTGCTTCTCTCTTGCTCTTTCTTGCGGTGTACGATAAGGTAAGAAATACTCAAGGTCATTTGCTCGGAGTACGCCCTTAGTATAAGGTAAAGGAAAGTCATAACATGATTTCTTTTTGTAAACCACTTGAATCCATATTTATCATTTGGTCTGGGAAACTGTGGAACTCTGCCCGAGTATGTGTATCCCCGATGGATAACTAGATTATTCAGTAAGTTAAATAAGGGTGGTACATCCTACGCTGCAGTACCTATTGCTAAACATCGGGCAATTTACAGTTCAACATCATCATAATCAGCCCTCGTGCTTTCGCAATAAACTCGCGACTTTCCTACTCCGGTTCTACTTCGATCCGTCGTTTAAATGTTCTAAGCCTACTCTAATTAGAACATTAAAATGTCAAACAATGTTCGATCGGACGAAACAAAGTAGAACCGGAGTAGGAAAGTCGCGAGTTTATTTCGAAATTACGTTTTTCGTAGAAAGAGAGTAGACGTCTTGGCTTGCTAATGCGCTGAGCTGTCGCATCGTAATAAGCTGAATTACCTCATCCCTCATCCCGCTTAAGGCCGATTTAAACTGAACGAACATAGAGCTGGAACAAGAGCATTCTTTCTCGATCTTTTAGTGTAAACGAAAGATCGTTGTTAGCGTTTTCCATATTAAATATTCCATAGAATCTTTGCGAACGCAAACAAAACAACGAAAGAATGTTCTACGTTTGTTTACACCAAATTAATTTGATATAGTGGGGATAGAATGAGCATTCGCTCGTCTGATGTAAATCGGCCTTTAGAGAAACCCCGAGCAATAGCTCTTTTCATATCTAGCTTACCGATTTAAAAAAAATAAAAAATTACTAATTTTTTTAATTTCACTGTTAGTGTTCACGTTTGAGCACCGTAGATCTCTACAGGTAATCCGTACTGATTGTACACTTTTGTCTTATGATATCGTATGAATGGGTTACGAGAAAACTACGAAGTTTCCCCAATTCGAGACCAATCGCTAACCTATATTGTATATCAAAAGAATCAACAATCAAAATGAGTAAAATGCAGTTATACCTCCGAATTTTTATTCAGGAAATAAATTCAACAGTTGATTTAAAGCTAAACTAACCCAACGTCACTTTACACGATAATTCTGTTTCAGTCTGTTCCGCTACCACTTTCACGACATCACTACCTGATAGCACATTCTTCGCCTGGTACCCGGCTTTCAGCCATGACTCTAGGACTTCCGTACTTGGCAGCATTGTCCTTAACATATTCCTGATATAAATGTACGCTTGAGGAGAATACTTATAAATACTTAAAGAGAAATTCTTCAAATCTTCCGTCTGTCTCATTGGCATCGCCAGAACTAACCCCGTTGTATCCTCTTTGATCTTATCTTGCAGTGATAACAAAATTCTACATTTCTTTTTACGTTTCTGGTTTAATATTTTCTGTTTCACTTCGGTCATTTCTGTGACTCGTTGCAGGAATCGGTTTTGTTTGTTGTGTACTCTCATGTTGAATTTTAGTCTGTCTCGGAGGCTGACACACTGTCGCTGCATTCTTTGCACCTCGGTGAAGAGTTTGAGGAGTTCTACGTTGTCTGCGGGGGTTCGTTGGCTGTGATGCTGGTATGTGTGTTCCGGTTCGTCTTCTTCTGATTCTAAGTATTCTTCCTCTTCATTGTCTAGTTCTTCATCTATGTATTCAACCTGGAACGATACAAAAAAACCTTAAGAAAATTTTATGGTTTTTCAAAGAGCACATGTTTTTGTTTGCTATTAATTTATTACATAATTGAAATGGGTTAAGTTCGGATATGTAAAGTTTTTGGCGTGGTCTCTCTGAATCAACACTACCTCATACTATCGCTACCTACATGCGGACAATATTAGATTTTGGTGGCTTTTGGGAAAAAGTACTTAAGATTATAATATGAACTATACCAGCCACTAGCTAGCTAGTTAGCTAGCTTCTTGTTTTTTGAGGGGGAAAATGCATTAGTGCATCGTCCGCTGTGCAGGGACACGGCGGGATATATCGGGCTAGACACTACTTAAGAGTGATGCCTCTACCGTCTAACCCTCTTCCGCCTCGTCTCGTCGGTTGAGTCAGAGGGCATTGCCTCCTCTCTACCGCCTGACACGACCTCTAAGGCGCCGCCTCACGCGACGCGACCCAGCAGTTTTGTATGGAAGCGTGCGGGCGTCCGCGTAACGCAGTTTTGGCTTAGGCTAAGACCACGAAACTAGCGTTGGATGAGCGACAGCGGGGCGACGCAATGGCGTCGTATACACGAAACGGGGGGGCGAAAGCGGCGAGCTATGCACGCTCGGTTTAGAAGAGGGGGCGCGGGTATAAACTACCTACATAGTACATAGTTTATTTTCGTCACTCGCGCGTGTGCATACTCAGATACTCACCTCTAGTACGTGTCGCGGCAGTTTCTGCGAAGGCACCGCCTTGTCCACCAGCACCATCTCGTCTCTCTCGTCGCACATGAAGCAGTCCACGGAGAAGTGTTGCATGCACATGTACGAGTAGTCGGTGGGCGTCCAGCTGTTGCGACCCGTGAGGTCCGTCCAGATCTGACGGAGGGAAGGCTCCTCGGGGAACCTGGAACATAACATTATCATACTCTGAACTCTTGAAGTCGTATCGTTACGAGCTGGATTCTATGACAAATTGGCTGCTTTAGGGATAGCCTTGATTTAGCCACATGTTTTCGTTTTTGAAGCAAAAACTTTTTTTGGTGCTTCACAGTTTTTCGTGGGCTATGAATTGAATTTTAGCATCACGCTCGGGAATGATAAGTAATCTTCGGGTAAACTCGGGACCAAGGCCATCTAGAAATGCATCAGCATTTTTATGGCCTAGCACTATCCGGCTGCAGAGGCTAGGGAGAGCGGCACGCCGATATACCGGCACTTCTCTTCTCTTGCAACCCCATGACACGTTGTCAAACGAGCACGCAAGCCGCGGCGGGCATGGGAACCGCGCATCGTACTACCACAGTCTATTAAATCATACAGTCGTTCAACGAAGCCGGTCTATACGCAGCAATCGTGCGGGCGTGCGGGGTGCGACGCGGGAAGCGCGCTCCCGCCATTGCCAACATTACAATGTTAGTATTTCGTGAGCGCGGTTCAGTTTTCGATTTTATCTACTCATGTCTAGACATTGTCGGCGTTTCTTCTAAGGTCTAAGGAGATTTTATAATGTGGTAGTACTGGCACTGCTCTTCCGTCGCGATCTCTCCTCTACTGGCTCAATGCCCAAGAGTCACAACCCATTTCAATTGCACCAAAACTCGCCGCGCAACATCCTCCTAGCTACACGCCGTCAGTTCGGAGCCAACACCCCTAGCGAGAGACTCCACCTCCCTACCATTATGACTTTGGACTGTCACTCATCCAGGTGGAACTATCAGCCGAGTAACCAAAGTCATTTCTGTCCCCATGCATATTCTATTGCAGAGCGGAGCTAGGTAGTCATTTGGGGTTTTCACTTTCCAATAGTTGTGTGAGTGTGCTGTTATAGGTTAAGACCCCTGTCTTAGCACCAGGCACATATCCTGCGCATCATTATAATTAAGAAACACATTAAAAAGTTAAGAAACTGCAACTGCACAGTTTTCTGTGATATTTCAACTTCTACTGGCCTCGTGGCTTAGTGGGTAGTAGCTCTGCCTGCGAAGCCGAGGGTTGTGGGTTCGATTCCCACCTAGTGCAAACATTTGTGTGATGAATTCAAATGTTTGCACTGTGTCTGGGTATTTCTATGTATAATAAGTATGTATTTAAAACTATATAAGTATTATATCAGCTATCTGGCCGCCATAGTACAAGCTATGCTTAGTTTGGGGTCAGATGGTGTTGTGTGTGAATTGTCCACCAATATTTATTATTATTATTATTTATTATTTTTTACCTAAAAAACATCTCAGGTTCCAGGTTTTTAGAATCTTCACAGCCGAGGACTGCACATGTTTTAGTGATCTCTGTGTCATCTGTGTTCTGTTTCAGTTCTGGGGCTACCATTGCTGAAAAAATACAAAATTGGCTTTCATTAGCAAATAAGTAACTAGTTACACCCTTATACATAATCTTATATATTTTACATAAAAATCATCTTCGAAATGTATGGTCACTTTTGAATGACTGCACCAAATTGGATGATTATCTGTTTTATGTATTTGTTATTGTCGGGTTGTTTGTATGGACAAAAATTTTGATTAAAAATATGGTGGTATGAAATTCACAGGTTAGCTAGTAGTTTATGAACTTAAATAATATAAATTCATAATTATTTTAATCTTTTAGGTATATTTTGAACCAAATTTGGTTAAAATGTTGAGTTACATCTCAGTTCATGAATTTCACAGAGGGTATACTCACCTTACCTGATAAGCCTTCATATAGCAGGTGTAGTGCATATAAAATAAACTGGACCCTGTACATTTTTCTCTATTTTAACTTACTGACATCTTTGACACATGACTTTGCTTAGTTGTCTAATCACATATCTCAGGAAAAGATGATACTGATCTCTCTGCATCGCACTTGATATGCAGTAATACTTCATATAGAAACCAGTTTGCCTAATTCGAAATATATTTCATTTCAGATATTCTAAACACATGTCAAATTTGTTAGGTATTGTCTCCAGATACATATAGCTAGCTGTCTGAGAATCTATTTGATACATTGATGTAAGTTGAATGCTACATATTTTCACTAAATTAAAAACGGGACTAAATTGAATGATCTATTGTAAAACCTAAATCATTCCATGATCAACCATAAAGATTTTGTGTATAAATAAAATGTTAGTTCAGTCATTTATTTACACAGGGTACCAGTAAGCATAGATTTACATAGTTGATAGTTGTTGTTAATTTACTGTACTTATATACATACCAATGGGCGTAGATTTAGCTTTACTATCGCTGTGTTCCATTGTAATATCCTTATTTTTGTATATTTGGCTAGAATTCATGACTTCTATTACAACTTTGGAAGTTAACTAATGCCTGAAACAAAATGCAATTTTATGGCGTATAAAATAACTAACACAATCAGAAATCTCGGCAGTGGCTGTAGAGAGTAGGAAGACACAGTAAAACTCATTTTACCTTCCATAAAAAAACTAAATAAAAAGATCGGTGGAATGGCCGGGACGCTTGAAGTATTTGTAAATAGGTTATCTATTAATTTTAAAGTAAATATTCTATTCAAATAAAAACTCTCGAAAGTCTTATCGTTGAAGACATTATTTTTGTTGGAACTATTCCTAATATTTCAATAAGTACAGACATAAAAATATTGGAAATAGCGTAATACGCTGACCCATTGACTTGAAACTTGAAAACAAATGAGTGAGTGAAGGATAATGTAATTCATTCATTACCAACGTCATTGAAATTACATTGTGTTCATTCATTTAGCAACCGGAAGCAAAGTGTTGTCCAATAACCACATCAGTTGAATCATAAAACCTCAGCAAAAAACCAACACTGTCGCACGGAATAACTGGCATAGTACATAGTAGGATATTACGCAGTGTGCTAATAAAACTATGTATCTTTTGCTTATGATAGATTTGCGAAAAAGTGAGTAATGTTAATTTCTATTCATAAAAATGGAAAAACAAAAAAATGAAAATACATTTTATAACACATTTGCTCGTAAAGGGTCTCCTATTGCACCAATTTCTGTATTGTAATGTATCTCATTACGTACTTGTGCGGTAATGTATAATGTACAACGCACGGTTTCACAATGCTCCGTCTAAAACGAATGGTTTTAAATCTTAGTAAAGAGTTTTTATGTCAGATAAGTGGACAACATTTTATGAATATAATTAACTTTGAGATGTAAAATATGATAAATAAGTATGTATTTAATTCGTTAATTTAATTAATTTTGACCATACGTTTCAACAATTTATCTGTAACAAAACACAAAAATATTAATTTACTTTATTACCGCTAAGCAGTAATATGCAAACATTACTGTGTTCCGGTTTGAAGGGCAATGTTTCCAGAGAAATTACAGGGCATAGAGATATAACAACTTAGATCTCTGGGTGACGAGCGCAGTGCAGTGCTAGTTAACTAGGTAGGTGGACTCTTCTTGTTCCAATAGCTGCGTGTCACTGTGCTGTTATGTGGCAGGCATGTTGCTTACCATCAGGCACACGTCCTGCTCGTCTCATCACTCTTCATTTAAAAAAAAAAAACTAATGGCATGCTGGCTGGTTCTGTGCCGTTGCTTAAAAAAAATTGGCAGTCATAGGAACCGCCGATAGAAGTGAAAACTTATAATTCAGAATTTGATAGCTTACTTTGGAAACTACACGGGTGTGACCGGAGGGTGTGGCCTGTTCATCATGGGCATGGCCATCTAGAAATGCGTCAGCATTTTCCATTGGCTGACGCATTTCTAGATGGCCAATAGCCGTGATCCTGAGTTTACTCGAAGATTTCTTATCATACCCGAGCGTGACGGTAGAATTCAATTTACAGCCCACGAAAAATCTGTCTAGGCGCGCCTAAAGAAGTTTTCACTTCAAAAAGTCGCTGATGCGCGTGCATTGCTAATCTGTGAACAAGTAAAAATAATTCCGCGCGCTTTTTTTTTCGCTGCATTGTTTTTATTTGAAAATGTCGTCAGAGTTTTAATTATTTCCTCGCAAATGTGTTATAAAACGTCGTATGACATACATGCACTTTGATAATTACAGCCTCTGCTAATTATAGCTAGCAATATCACCTCAGCTGGAATTGTCAACTTAGCGCACTTATATCATAATGCACTATTAAAATTCATGTTTTGAAGTGAAAACTTCTTTAGGCGCGCCTAGACAAATTTTTCGTGGGGTGTAAATTGGATTTTACCGTCACGCTCGGGTATGACAAGAAATCTTCGGGTAAACTCGGGACCTTGGCGATTGGGCATCTAGAAATGAGTCAACCAATGGGAAATGCTGAAAGGGCGTGGCCTCGCCTTCATGGCATGACCATCTAGAAATACGTGAGCCAATGGGAAATCTCACCCATTTTTAGATGGCCATGCCATGATGGCGAGGCCACGCCCTCCTGTTACACTCGTGTAGTTTCCAAGGTAAGCTATCAAATTCTGAGTTATAAGTTCACTTCTATCGGCAGTTGCTATGACTGCCAATTTTTTTTAACTCATGGATCATCCATAAAGCACCTACGTCTCACTGATTTCGTGTCACAGTTGGTCACACTCACATTTATATGAGACTCCCTAGTGTGAAGTGTCACATATTTTTTACATAGAATATAAACATTAGCAAATTAAAATAGTAGCAATATTAGTTATTGATATAAAATTTGTAGTGTGGTTTTCAATATATTTAGTAGTAATAGGGTACCGGACAGTAGTCACAAAAAAATCTGAAATTAAGTTAGTTAGTACATTTATGAAGTGAAATAACCATTTAATTAAAATTTACACGAAGGAATACTGATTTATAATTTTAATTCAATTAATAAAGTTTAATATTTCTAATATTTTTCATCTGTTGGCCGCCGTAAACGAAACACCAATCACAGCGCGTGACGTCAACTGTGTCTAAATAACAGTATTTTGTATAGAGTATTTGCGAATTTTACGATTCTTTGCCGTTTTTAAAGTATTTAAAACTATTACAATTGAGGAACAGTAATTAAAACAACACGTTTTAACTATGGAAGCAGGTTATTTGAAAGCTGACTGCCGAAATCTCCCAAGAGTGGATATGTTCATGGTTGGAAATTTCTTTGCCACAAATTCTGACTTCTGTGCTGCTGAATTTAGAAATGTTAAAACATCTATGTAAGTATTCATGCAAAATGTCCAAGGAATAGAAAGTTTCATATAAACTTTAATCCCTTGTTTCACCTGTTATTTGTTTCCAGTATAAAATAAATGTCAGTCTAACCTAACATATTTATTGTACTCGTAGTTATATTATGTATGTACTTTCTATTACTTCAAGATTTAAAACTTATTGTTTTTACATCTTTTCAGATCGGCGAGAAAGTCTTACGGTGATGACGCGATAGGATACGTACAACTTCGGCGTGATTCTGACATGTGTACTATTAAATGTAAGGTGTGTCCAGAACACAAAGTTCATTCAAAATTGTACGCAGTGACTATGATAGTTGACGAAAAACAAGGTAAAATTGTAAGCGTACAGTGTCATGATTGTGCTGCATCAACTGGGGGCTGCAAACATGCTGTAGCTTTTCTGATGTGGGTCCACAGGAGAAGTGAGGAACCGTCCAGTACTGAAGTGCAGTGTTACTGGAAAAAATCGAAACTGGCTCAAGTTGGCACTAGTCTCAAGTTTATAAATTCGAAGGATCTGTCAAATGAAAGAAATCCATGCTCTACACAGGCTACTCTGCAAAAAAACATGCTGGAACAATTTCTTGAAGCAGCGGCAAATCGAGGTGTTACAAACTGTGAATTATTGAAGTATAAAATAAACAGAATGGAAGATTACGAGAAATTGTCACTTCACTATTTAGTTTTAGAATATGGTGGTGATGGTGATTATGACTTATTTTTAAATAAGATTTCACAGTATTTTATCGAAGAAAATATTAAAAGAATTGAACAAAATACTCGGGCACAATACAAAAACAAGTTGTGGTATGAACTGAGATATGGGCGTGTTACAGCTTCAAGAGCTTACGAAGTAAGCAAATGTCATACCACAGATGGGTCTTTAATCGCAATGATAATGGGAGCCAAAATTCCTGACACAAAAGCCATGATGAGAGGAAGGAATTTAGAAAACAAAGTGAAAATAGCAGTGGAAAAGAGATTAGGTAAGAAAGTGAAGGAATGTGGCTTATTTATTTCCTGTCAATACCCATTCATTGCTGGTTCACCAGATGGTATTTATGATGATAAATTTTGTATTGAAATAAAATGTCCTACCAGTGAAAAAACATACAAAAGTTATTTAAAAGATAATAAAGTGGCAAAAAAATACATGGTACAAATGCAAATCCAAATGTTTGTGACAAATTTGAAAAATTGTTACTTTTGTGTTGCTGATCCTAACTTCGAAATCACCAACCACGTGGAAATGTTGTTAGTTCATTATGATGAAGCTTTAGTTAAGCACTATATATCAAGCATATGCCAATTTTGGAAAAATAATGTATATCCTATTCTGTATGAAAGTAGAAAATAAAATTTGATTTTCATGATCAGCTATGTTTTATTTGCTAAAATTTACAGTAAATACAATATTAAAATAGTTATTGTGGGTTATCCCTACGAGATAGACACATACCATGAGCTTTTTTGTAGACCTTTTTAGGTGTACAATACTGCAGTACATTATTTTTATCTATCTCACAGGGTTCAGCCAGGGTTTGCAATTTAAGCGCAAAAATTGTGTTTATTAATGACATTGTTTAGATTTTTTTTTAATTATCAGTGTCTCTCTACTGTACTATGCATGTATTCTACACAAAAACCTTCCTCTTAAATCACTCGTATCTATTAAAAAAGCCCGCATCAAAATCTGTTAGGTAGTTGTAAAGATCTAAACATACACAGGGACAGAGAGACACGGGAAGTTAATTTGTTTTCTACTATGTAGTGATACAAACATATATATTCAATTAAATTGACAATAGATTTTATTTATAACTAGCTGGTACTCGCGACTTCGTTCGCGTGAAATAAATACTATGGTAACTCAGGCAGTACCTATTGTTATACCCAGACACATTTATGTTTACTTAAAACAGCATATAATAAAACAATTTCATACAATTTTATCAAAATCGGTTCAGTTGTTTAGGTGTGAAAGCGTAAGAGACATTCGTCCCTCTTTTCAACTCCAATTTCATACCCATACAGCTCGAAATTACAAAATTGCTAGAACCAATATTCGTTTGCTTCGTGTCAAGTGTCTATATACAGAGTTTCATGGTTTTATCTGCAACGGTTGGGAACTTCCATATTGACATTCATCCCCCATTTCACCCCCGTACAGTTCGAAATTACAAAATTGATAGAACAAACATTTAATTGCTTCGTGTCTAGTGATATATAGATACAAAATTTGATAACTTTGAAAATCACGAATTTTCATCCCTTGTTTAACCCTCTTAGGGGTTGAATTTCACAAAACCCCGTCTTAGCGAGCGCCTATGTGCTAAAAGGGACCTCCATGCAAAATTTCAGATTTGTAGTTTCTGAGATTCCTTGATGAGTGACCTTTCGCTTTTATATATATATAGATGTAAAAATCACGTGATTAAAATAGTAATTAGGTGTAATAAATATTGGTGGACAATTCACACACAACACCATCTGACCCCAAACTAAGCAAAGCTTGTATGATGGCGGCCAGAGAGCTGATATAATACTTATATAGTTTTAAATACATACTTATTATACATAGAAACACCCAGACACAGTGCAAACATTTGAATTAATCACACAAATATTTGCACTGGGTGGGAATCGAACCCACGACCCTCGGCTTCGCAGGCAGAGCTACTACCAACTAAGCCACGAGGCCAGTCAGTATGAGAAATCATTACAAAAATTGTATGCAAATCTAAGTGGTTTCCTAAGTATTAAAAAACCTTTTATTTAAGATGACACAAGCGAGAAATACAAAGTGAAAAGAAGTACAAAATATGTTATCAATTGAGTAAAAGTAAATCAATTAAATAAATGTAAGAATTTATATGAACAGATACTGTTCGATCTTTCTCATATAAAATTTCAAAAAGGAATGCCCGTCAACCCCTTAGCTCCATCTACTATCTACTTATAGCCACAACCCCTTCAAAACTCTTTTGAGATGGTGGGTAGAAATGGATAGTTTCACACTGGCGCCCTCTGTACTAAATTTTATCAGTCATACCCATTTCTTTAAATAATCAGCTACTTGTTCTTTTATATGACACATATTTAGACTCAAATCCCAGAATTAAATATAATACTATAAGTGAAATATACTACAAACATTACAGGTGACAACAATATGTTTCAGTTTCAAAGAAGCCACTGAACAAAAATAGCTATTTAAATCAGTATGTTAACATTAACTT
Source organism: Ectropis crepuscularia (assembly GCA_963693475.1). Taxonomy (NCBI): domain Eukaryota; kingdom Metazoa; phylum Arthropoda; class Insecta; order Lepidoptera; family Geometridae; genus Ectropis; species Ectropis crepuscularia. The sequence continues at coordinate 27,131,801 of OY856353.1, read as the reverse complement.
AGTTATAGACATTAAATAGTAAAGTACTAACTAATAGTGTTTAACATAATCTGGTGCCTGTTATTGGGATGTATATAATTTAAAAGACAATGCTACTTTGTAAGTTGATAAGAGCACATGCTATTATCATGCAATAATCTAGCATACTTATCAACTTCGAATTCACAACAGAATGTGGTTTCAACATAGAAAATTCCCGGATTCTACGAATGACCCTTTCAATGTGAATCCTTAAACTTGCAATCTGTTTTGTTTTTATGGCTTCTTGCTTGGATAACTTTTGACCTTGACCTAGACTTGGGGGTCTCAGTAAATGACATTTATTTTCAATTAGCATTTGTTCTATGTGTTTGAAACCACGGTCAGCTAAAACCCAGCTTTCAGGTTTTAATTGTTGTAGAAACCCACACTTTTCTACAAGTAATGTGTCACTTATCCGTCCTCCATACCCTGATGATATATAATTTATTAAGCCGTTAGGTGTACTTGATACTAAATATTTAATTGTATTTGCTTTCTTATATTCAGACCATGTTAGAGCTTGATGTAGTGGCTTTGAGGGTTTCGCTATTTCAATTTCAAAACAGTCTATTAAACAGCTTACTTTATTGTAGCGATGTCTAAATGCTATTGGAAGACATTTTTTAATATTTTTTTTATCTAGGTCTACAATAAATGGTTTGAGAATGCTAGAGATTATTGGGATATTCTTCCGAAATATTTTGCCAGCATATGATTCAGATGTTCCAAATTGATCTGCAAGTTCTGAGAATGTTGTATTCAACCTAATTTTTTTTAAGCATAGTAATATATGCTCTGTAGGTATCATGGTATTTGTATGTATCAAATCAACCAAAAAATAACAATCATTAGGTATGCCGATATATAAACGAGGTTTGGTTTTAATTCTTTTACACATGTCATTTATGGCTTGCTTTGCCTCGCTTTCTTTTTCCATTTTAGATTATTCTTCATTTAAGCTACTGCTATCCGATGGTAATTTAAACTCTAATGACTGGACTGAAGGTGATGATGGCTGATATGATGATGATGATGGGTTGTTCTGTGATATGTCACTATCAGAACGATCAATTAGTTTTCTAATAACACTAGGACCACTAGGCATAGCTGGCTTTGAATGTTGTTCTACTTTGAAGGGAGATGTTAAAACACTTGTGGTCAATGTTTTAAATGGTGACACTGCTATATCTTGAGATTTATGTTTGGTTTGGGTATACTTGCTTCTGAAATATTTACTTTTTACAAAAGCTTGTACACCTTTATCTTGATAGTTTGATTGATGTTCTACTGCTACAACTTCCGTTTGTAAATCTGAAAGAAATGGACAGTTCATTATTTTTCATCAGTAAAAATAGGTATACCGACCTACCCAAGTTCAATATTGAATTAATACTTACTAATAGGCAAAGTGGTGTTTTCATTTTCGTTACTACTGCTCAATTTACTATCTTCTAGGGCTTCTTGTATTAGGGCCAATCTTTGCCTTTTCATAGCAGCGGGTCGAGGCATACTAGTTGATGGGAAACTTCTTTTTCTATTAGTTTGACATTGAAATATTGATGGAAGACATCCTGGTTTCATCATAATTTTATTTACATAACCCATAATTCGGTATCTCATGTAATTTTCCATGTCATTCGGTAGCTAAAACAAAAAATCCAAAGTAAGTACTTACATAATTAATAGCATCTAATATTCCACCGCCTTTAAATATGAAGTGTTCGCAGTGTTATGTACCTATTTACCGTAATGTAAATTTGTGTACTTACATCAAAGTGATCCTCGCAGAAGTAAATCGGTGAAGTTACAGACATTCCATCGAAATTTCGTCTTGCTAGTTTCAACCATTTTTTTCGTATATCTGCTTTTCGTGGCACATCAATGAATAATTTAGCTGGTGTGGTTTTACTGTTATTACTACACTGAGGAACTACACACGTACGATATCTTATGTGATCCATTATAACATTAAAGAAAGAAAACAAAAACAACACTTTCCACTGAATAACTGTGTTTATTTACAGTTTGAAACACGTATGACGTCACACGCTCTGAGATCACGTGACATACCGTTTACGCGGCAATTTAAAACAATTATTTTTTACACACTATTTTAAGTACTTAAAAAGTTATATTTGTTTAAAATAAAAAAATGTAGGGCTATATTTAGCCATTAAGATTAATTTTAAGCACTTTTTGAAAAGTTGTCCGATACCCTATTCAAGGACGGTCTGCTATCAATTTATAAGTTGAGAGTCATAGGAACTAGGAATAGAAGTGAAAACTTATTAATCAGAATTTGATAGCTCACTTTGGAAACTACTCGGGTGAAACCGGAGCGCATGGCATCACTACTTAGTCTGTGCATGGCATCTAGAAATGCGCAGCATTTCTCCGATCTCCGATCCGATTGAGTTTGTTCGATCGGACTATATTCTAACGTCTACAAGTACTTTGAAATTTTAAAAACTATAACCAATAACCATAGATAAATTAATTTTTGGAGTCCGCGTATCTCTCTACTTAGTCTGTGGCACTGAGATGTGACTTGTTTTGGTCCTTGGTTGGTGTTTTTCTATTGTCATTTTCGGAATACGTAATTTTGGACGAGAGCTTTGTTGCTAATAACAAATTGATGAAATTTCATTTAAAAAATGGTTGACCCAATATTCGATTATCAATTTAGGCTAATTTTAATTGGTGATAGTACAGTGGGCAAAAGTTCTCTGTTGAAATACTTCACAGACGGGAAGTTCGCTGAGGTAATTTGGACTATTTGTTTTCATCGTAATCATGATAATTTTGTTGCATTTAATAAACTGCGCAATAATTTTTAGCTCTCGGATCCTACAGTCGGCGTAGACTTCTTTGCCAGAATAATAGAAGTGCAAGATGGCACGAGAATCAAGTTACAATTATGGGACACAGCAGGGCAGGAGAGATTTAGATCAATTACGAAGTCCTACTACAGGAATTCAGTGGGAGCATTATTAGTGTACGACGTGTGTAACAGGTCTAGTTTCGAGCACATACCGCTGTGGATGATGGAGGCGAAAAGGAGTATAGAGCCTCACAGACCTGTCTTTGCTCTTGTTGGATGCAAGGTAGACCTAGTTGGTACAGACAGCAAGAATGGAGCGAGAAGAGAAGTCTCGTGCGAGGAGGCGAGGATGTTTGCAGAGGAAAATGGTAAATAGATCCAGTTACTTGTTTTATCACGTTGCTATAATAAATTAAAATGGTGATTGCCATGACTAGTGTGGGAATGGCTGCCAACTCTGCTCTACGTAGTATTTTTTAATATGCAGGTTAAATCACCACCTAGTTCTGCACTCCTAGACATAATTATTTGGTGGTTTATTTCATTGTCTTGAGACGTACTTCTTAGCATTCCATGGATTCACCGTGCGGGTGCAGGGTCCATCGTGTGGCAGAGAGAGAAATATCGAATAGACCCCAAGACTTGTGACTCGGGTAGTAGGTTTAAAAGGGGCCCCTTATATTGACGTACGTCAACACTCACCTTCACTACTCGTATTTCTCTCCCTGCCCAGCCAAATCCGATATGATCCTACTAGTGCAGCTTTAGATACTCGTTCTAGTATAGAACTTACTGCACTTCTGGACAATCCAAGGTCTTTAAGCAGGTTATAGAGAGATTTTGCTGGTATACCTCTCGCTCCTACTTCTACAGCGTATAAATTAACTACATAGCCATTTTTTGTTAATTCATTTTGAAGGTCGTAATACTTATTTTGTTTCATCGCGTGGTCTTTAGGTATATTAGTTTCCCACGGTACGGTAAGTTCTACCAGGACTATGCGTTTCGTAGCCCTAGAAAAAAGGAAAATGTCCGGTCTGGATGACGAAACACCCACATCCTCTGGGATTTTGTAGTGCTTTTCATACGTGTCCATTAAAATAGTCCAATCAGGAGCTGAACCCAGGATTGAGTAAGGCTTGTTCTTGGAGTTTGAAGTTGAGCCCTCTTTTACAAAGTTAATTTGTCTTTTGTTTATCGTCAATCCCTTTTGGGCTCTAGCTACCGAAAGGCTTACGGCTTCACGTATGATTTCAAGTACTCTGTCATGGCGCTGTGAGTAATGACCCCTATTAAGGAGCACCTTGCATCCCACCAATATGTGCCTTGCTGTACATATCGCCTCACCACAAGTATAGCAACATTTTTCAGAGGCTTTTCCCCACCTTACCAAGTTACTCTGGTCAGGGAGGGTCATTTGGAAAGCGTTCAGATAAAATTTTAATAAGGCAGGAGACCAGTCATATAGCAAGGTGCGCCACTTCAGAGCTAATGGGATACAAAACTCACCTATGGTTAACCACTCACTTTGCATTTCTAAATTCATAGCGTGCACTTTGTAACTATCATTTTCGTCTTGTTGTAGAAAGGTTTTTACCATGTCTCGGTCTTCCCTTTTCTTACTCGCACCCAACCCAGCTGTATTTACTTGCGCACCTGCCATAAATTGTTTGTGGAATTGAAGTCTAGATTCAAGGTCCGAAGCACTTTTGTCTTTTGGGAGAGATGCAATTAATTCGTCTTTCGACTTTCCCAAAACATGCGTTTTTGTAACTCTTAGGTGTTTGTAGAGTTCGGATGGTTTTTTTAGTTTCAGCCCAAAACTATTGTGATCCCTAAAGAGAGTAGAGGGATCAGCCGGATGTGCCAATCCAAACCATGACTTCAATATCTTTATGACATTAGCATCTAGTTTTGCCAGGAGGGTTTTACCGATGTCATATACTAGGAAAGGCCAAGTGAGACGTGATGTGAGATAGTTGTCATATATCCATGCTTTTTTGATATTGCTGATAGGCTGTTGGTCTACCTTATTGAGGTTGTTCATGAAGTTTCCAACAACTACCTCTAATGATGGTGTACGTCCTTTGTAATCTATCTTTCTACCAAGAAATTTGAAAGGCACTGCCTCTGCTATTGTGGCAACTCTTTGGCCACTTATGGAGAGTCCCGGATCGTACGAAGTATATTTGGTATCTCGTCTACCCAGACATAAACAATGACATTTACTTGGTTTTGTCCTCATTCCCTCCGTCCATGTACAGAACTCATCAACATCATTCAACAATTCTTGACACTGTTTGGGATTTCGTGTAAGTATTGCAAGGTCGTCCGCAAAGGCTAAAATTGACTCAGTGTACTTATTGTTGATTTTAAACCGGTAGCCCCATTTCTTCTCACGGGATATTAATTTATCTACTAGAATATTTATAACTATATTAAATACTATTGGTGATAAGCAGCACCCTTGGAATAGTCCCACATTATATTTAAGTGGTTTTGAGTATTCCTTGTTTACTGCTATAACGAATTTTAAGTGATTATAATATGAATTAATTATGTCAATAATTACAGCAGGAAAGTTATACCATTTTAGGGCAAATAACATAAGTTCATGCTGAACGGAACCAAATGCGTTCTCTAGGTCTATCCAGCAGACTGTTATTTGTCTCTCATGTGTTCTGGCATCTTTCAAACTTTCCGCTAGTAACGTATTGTGTTCCAGGCATCCAGAAATACCAGGCAAGAAGCCTTTCTGGTGGTTGGGCCTGAAATACCTATTGCTAGCCATAAATGTGGTCATTTTTGAATTTTAAGTAGTAATTTAAATTTGAAGTTTAAATTGGAAAAGTAAGATTTTACATTATTACACGGTGGCAGAATGATAAGCTCAGCTGTAGGAAAGTACAAAGAAACATTAATTCTTTATTGCACTGAACAAGTAAACAAAGTTACAAAAATATACAAAAAGATTCCTATTTCTATAAACTAGTAGGTACCGACATATTACTGTGTTATCTAGTTTCAATGATCCGTTATCCTAATATTGGCAGACTTGACCTCATTGAGATAGTAAAATCTGGGTCTTGTTTAATTATGCCGGCTATTCTTGTGCCCTTGTTACATAGCTAATATACAAAATAGCCACTAATGTGTTGATTTATGTGCTTAAATGATTGTTTTGTTCAATGCATCTAATTACTCCAATTTGTCAAGTCATTTAGTATGGGGGCAAATTAAGACCAGTTCAAAACCGGGGTTTAGAATTTTTTGGCAACTTTTTATAGTGTACAATAAAATATTTTAGTAAATCAGAATAGTTAAAGTGAAAATGCATGTATTGATAACTTTTTATTACCTACTTTATCTAGTATTGGTTACAATAATAAAACAAAGTTATTTGTACTATAATTTTACCTAAAAACGGTTTAACAAATAAAATCTAACAAAGAACACATATATTTAAGTATAAGTCAACCTTGACCGATTAAGCCCTCTTGCCTTGGAATTTTAAATGTGATGTGTTGTAATGCTATGATGCTAATATTTGGCAAAAGCAACTCAATTTATGTTCTCACTGCGGGGATTCAGGGTCTTTTCACAAGGAGAGAGCATCCCTCTCCTTAATCCATAGCCATAATTCATCACTCTAACAACAGCAATCTAAGGCCAAGTGCAGATTGATCGACATGAGTCGAAAGATGTCTTACTTGGAACATGGAGATTAATGTAATATCTTTATTCACCACATAAATAAGTCAATTTAAAGGCATGTTCACACCGGAGCGGTATTCGCTACCGCTGTGGGTAGCAATAAATACCGGTATTTTGTACGTACTGCCTGGGTAGGCGGTATTTTTTGGTGTGAACAGTAATATTACCGCTTACCCACGCGGTATTCGCTACCACAGGCTGCGGCATTTACCGCTACGGTGTGAACAGGCCTTAAAGATAATGATAGCCTTGATTTCTAGGGTATTGATTACATTTTTACAAGTATATATTTAATCTAATTTTTATAATTTACATCCCAGTTTGTCTTACAACATCGGCCTCCTCCAAGTTTTTCCATTCCTGTTGTTACCCGCCTTCATCGTCCATGTGGTTCCCGCTGTCTTCTTCGCATCATCCTCCCATCTGCGTATTTGTCTCCCTCTTTTCTCCTCGAGGATAAAGGTGTGCCAATAAGTCAATTTACACAAAACAAATTAACACTCACATTATTTCCTCACAATGTTTTCCTTCACCATTATAGCCAGAGTAATGACAAACTTCTACATCTACATTTGACGTAAAAAATTTACATTTCGATATATTTATACATTTAAATATTTACAAGGAATATCGCTACAAATCAGTAAAAATCGCGATAATCTTAACAGAGCCAAACACGAAGTAGACTTCGATAAAAACCCTTTTCAATACTCGAAAAATATTTTCAGAGAACAAAATGGGAAGCTTATCTTGACTAATGAGCAAATTTACGATCACTTTAAAAGCACATACGAAGTGCCTAAACGCGGGAGCTCGTACGTAGTACCAAACATCCAAAGACCTAATGATCCTCTGACAAACTTTCAAAGCACTCCACCTAGTGAAGAGGAAGTAAACTATCAAATTAAGAAGAAAACTACTAAATCAGCTCCAGGCCCTGATGGCATTCCCTACATAGTGTATAAAAAGTGTCCATCAGTTCGTAAACATATCTTAAATATATTCAGTAAGATCTGGTCAGGAAAGCAAATCCCAAAATCATTTGGAAGAGCAATTTTTGTCCTCATTCCTAAAATGCAAGAAGTAACTCATCCAAAAGACACTAGACCGATAGCCCTAACCAATACAATTTCTAAAATTTTTTTCAGTATATTGCAAACAAAAATGACCACATTTATGGCTAGCAATAGGTATTTCAGGCCCAACCACCAGAAAGGCTTCTTGCCTGGTATTTCTGGATGCCTGGAACACAATACATTACTAGCGGAAAGTTTGAAAGATGCCAGAACACATGAGAGACAAATAACAGTCTGCTGGATAGACCTAGAGAACGCATTTGGTTCCGTGCAGCATGAACTTATGTTATTTGCCCTAAAATGGTATAACTTTCCTGCTGTAATTATTGACATAATTAATTCATATTATAATCACTTAAAATTTGTTATAGCAGTAAACAAGGAATACTCAAAACCACTTAAATATAATGTGGGACTATTCCAAGGGTGCTGCTTATCACCAATAGTATTTAATATAGTTATAAATATTTTAGTAGATAAATTAATATCCCGTGAGAAGAAATGGGGCTACCGGTTTAAAATCAATAATAAGTACACTGAGTCAATTTTAGCCTTTGCGGACGACCTTGCAATACTTACACGAAATCCCAAACAGTGTCAAGAATTGTTGAATGATGTTGATGAGTTCTGTACATGGACAGACGGAATGAGGGCAAAACCAAGTAAATGTCATTGTTTATGTCTGGGTAGACGAGATACCAAATATACTTCTTACGATCCGGGACTCTCCATAAGTGGCCAAAGAGTTGCCACAATTGCAGAGGCTGTGCCTTTTAAATTTCTTGGTAGAAAGATAGACTACAAAGGACGTACACCATCATTAGAGGTAGTTGTTGGAAATTTCATGAACGACCTCAATAAGGTAGACCAACAGCCTATCAGCAATATCAAAAAAGCATGGATATATGACAACTATCTCACATCACGTCTCACTTGGCCTTTCCTAGTATATGACATCGGTAAAACCCTCCTCGCAAAACTAGATGCTAATGTCATAAAGATATTGAAGTCATGGTTTGGATTGGCACATCCGGCTGATCCCTCTACTCTCTTTAGGGATCACAATAGTTTTGGCCTGAAACTAAAAAAACCATCCGAACTCTACAAACACCTAAGAGTTACAAAAACGTATGTTTTGGGAAAGTCGAAAGACGAATTAATCGCATCTCTCCCAAAAGACAAAAGCGCTTCGGACCTTGAATCTAGACTTCAATTCCATAAACAATTTATGGCAGGTGCACAAGTAAATACAGCTGGGTTGGGTGCGAGAAAGAAAAGGGAAGACCGAGACATGGTAAAAACCTTTCTACAACAAGACGAAAATGACAGTTATAAAGTGCACGCTATGAATTTAGAAATGCAAAGTGAGTGGTTAACCATAGGTGAGTTTTGTATCCCATTAGCTCTAAAGTGGCGCACCTTGCTATATGACTGGTCTCCTGCCTTATTAAAATTTTATCTAAATGCTTTTCAAATGACCCTTCCTGACCAGAGTAACTTGGTAAGGTGGGGAAAAGCCTCTGAAAAATGTTGCTATACTTGTGGTGAGGCGATATGTACAGCAAGGCACATATTGGTGGGATGCAAGGTGCTCCTTAATAGGGGTCATTACTCACAGCGCCATGACAGAGTACTTGAAATCATACGTGAAGCCGTAAGCCTTTCGGTAGCTAGAGCCCAAAAGGGATGGACGACAAACAAAAGACAAATTAACTTTGTAAAAGAGGGTTCAACTTCAAACTCCAAGAGCAAGCCTTACTCAATCCTGGGTTTAGCACCTGATTGGACTATTTTAATGGATACGTATGAAAAGCACTATAAAATCCCAGAGGATGTGGGTGTTTCGTCATCCAGACCGGACATTTTCCTTTTTTCTAGGGCTACGAAACGCATAGTCCTGGTAGAACTTACCGTACCGTGGGAAACTAATATACCTAAAGACCACGCGATGAAACAAAATAAGTATTACGACCTTCAAAATGAATTAACAAAAAATGGCTATGTAGTTAATTTATATGCTGTAGAAGTAGGAGCGAGAGGTATACCAGCAAAATCTCTCTATAACCTGCTTAAAGACCTTGGATTGTCCAGAAGTGCAGTAAGTTCTATACTAGAACGAGTATCTAAAGCTGCACTAGCAGGATCATATCGGATTTGGCTGGGCAGGGAGAGAAATACGAGTAGTGAAGGTGAGTGTTGACGTACGTCAATATAAGGGGCCCCTTTTAAACCTACAGCCCGAGTCACAAGTCTTGGGGTCTATTCGAGATTTCTCTCTCTGCCACACGATGGACCCGGCACCCGCACGGTGAATCCATGGAATGCTAAGAAGTTCGTCTCTCAAATAACTCTTACTTTAGAAAAGTACTCTGTGCTGCAGGTGGAATTTGAACCTTTGACCTCACGATTGTGATATCAATGATTGCCAAATGACCTAGGGTTGCTGAGGATTCCTCTTCCGCTTCCTCATAATGCGGAAGTTCCGCAATATTTTGGGTTCCGCAACCGTTACCGCATCCTCATAAATTAAAATAAAAAAATCCTCTTCCGCTATCGCTTCCTCAAAATTTAAGAGGAATTTATGAGGAATTTCACTACGCATGCGCGTCGCGTATCCATGGCAAGTTTTCATGGAATCCCTAAATAAAATTGTATCATTCACTCATCTTTTTTTTGTGTGCATGTGTTGTGTTTGTTACTGAACTCGTTCTTAACTGCTTGATCGATTTTGATGATTCTTCATTCTGTATGTTTTGAGAATAGTTTAGATTCATAGTTTGGTCCACTGGAAAAAGCCTGTTCAATTAATGTTTGTGTACATATGTACCTAGTTATGTACAGGCAGGACAGTGGCTTTTGGGTTGGGTCCGCTAGTATTTATAATTTCTTATCTTCCTCTTCCGCTTCCTCATCCGCATCCTCTTCCTCAAAAAAATATCCTCTTCCTCATCCGCATCCTCTAAATTTGCGCGTGACAATTCCTCTTCCTCCTCCTCTTCCTCATAATCACTTCCTCAACAACCCTAATAATGACCTAAAAGACTTGGAAGAAACTTACAATTTTATAAAATGTCTAAAGAATATATTAGAAATAAAATGTTACTATAAATTACACGATTTTTGTAACGACAAATTTTAGGACTTGCAAATGGAACGTTCCAAAGCCACTTTTGCCATGCCCTTACAGGGCCATATGTAATAACCACAATTTTGTTTTACCATCACATGCATGTACTGTACATATGACGCAATAAACATTTGAGTATCAATTATTTTCCCCACTTAGCCACTGTGAGTTATTCACAATGCAAATATTGAATCCCAAAAATTCTAAATGTAATTTAAACTGTTTCAGGGTTACATCACGTAGAGACCTCAGCTAAAACGGGCCAAAACGTGGAAGAGGCTTTCGTACTCGTCGCTCAAGAAGTGTACAACCGCATCCAGACCGGTGAGTACAAGGTGGAAGATGGCTGGGATGGAATAAAAACCGGCTTCAACCGTCCCAACGGCATGGACTTCAATCTGCTTGAAGCGGAGACTGTTCAGTCGACATGCTGCTAAGTTTATAGACAAATTGTGAGGATTGTACAGCAATTGGTTTGTTTTTCATTTTTTTTTTTAGCTTGTTATGTTAGATGAAGCAAATTGACTCACTAAAAGACTGGATATCCATAGATTTAAAACGAGACAGATCAAAAGAGGGTTTCCTTCCTGTTCTGCCTATTGCTGAGTTAGGGAGGCTAGCCTTTTATCAACCTTATTTGCTCTACAATGGGACAGATCAGTTTAAAAGAATTCTAGAAAATGCTTATCACATTTTGCGTAAAACTGCAGAGATAATTAACCAAAATAATAACAGATTATTTGAACAGAATCTGCAAAATATTGACTGAAGTAACAGGAATATAATATTGCATCAATTTTTTGTTGCTTTTTTTATAAAACAGGTGGTGTCTGAAAGCTTTAAGAAATACTAATTATATTTTTTATTGATCCACCTAGTAAGAAAAGCTCTGCATTGTGACGGCACCAAAGAGAAAAAGCAAAAATGAATTTTACGGCTAACTTAATGACACTTACATGGAACATGTAAACTGATAGAGTCTAATACTACCCATCGTTATGATCTCTTAAGGGCTTCAGCTAAGAATCATAAGAAAATCAGTTTTTCCATGCAAAATTTAACTTATGTAACAAAATGTGAACAGCAAATGTTTATTCATACTTCCAGGCTTGCCATATAGGGCAGTTAATAAACTCCTTAGGGCATTATATGGGTGTTCCACATAACCTTGTATAAATTAATTTAATAATCTAAATATGTAACAGTATGAGAATAAAACCACTTGTTATACAATTACCTCATCGATTTACGGTAAAATATGCCCAGGCAGTAAACTCAAAGAACAGGCTGAAAATAGAGCACATCGAAATTAATGAAGATTACTGTTAATCTTCTTATTAATTAAAAAAATCTCTTACTTGGTGCCTGAAAATGTGGTGCTAAAGTCACACATATTTCCTGTGCTGTGTTTTTAGTCTTAATGACGATTCTGTTGTAATATTAATATGTATATTGTTGTCCGATTGAAAAACAAAATGAATATTTGCATCTGGTAATTTTCTTGACATGGATGCTCTAACGCTCCGAAAATCGCACCACAAACATTAATGTAATTCGTGTTAACGCGATGAATGTGGCCGGGTACATCGTGTCATCGCGTAGTATTCGGGCGAAGACGATGTAGTAAATGTCTTCGCCCGCCTTAATGTAGACAAGAACATCGCCTATGCCCGAACACGAAGTTTTTGTCGCGCCAACACGATACGAATCTTCGCCCGCTAATGTAGCCGAAGCATAATAGTTTTTGGCATTCATTTCGACAACAGACGAAAAGTCGTCATTGGTGATCTAAATGAAGTTTAACACATCAGCTTTAGCCTAGGATATATTACAGCAGAACTTACAGTAAATAAAACAGTAATGATTGTATATAATAAATAATATTTGAAACAATATATGATTTAGTTACAATGTGTAAGGGTTATTTTTATTATTTTTAAGGTTTAGGCGGTGTAGATATATACACGTTAATTATGTGAACTGTCCCAAAAATTGTAAAGTGAAATTGTTATTTTTTTTTTGTTTATTTTAAATATCTGTGCACATTAAAAATGTATTAAAAAATAATTAAAGCAGCTACAGTAATATAAATAATACTATAGTCGTACAAGTTTTGCACAACAATTAAAGCCATTTTGTGCCTATCCAAAAAAAAAACATTTTACGAATACATGTTTTGGGCAATTGAGTTAACAACCAGGTTTTTAACACATGAATGACGTTTTTTTAAGTTGATCCAAAAAATATTATTAGATGTTAATTGTACTGATTCTGAGGGGATATCCCTACAAATGTTTGCTTTGTATTTTTTTTTTCTACAATTCGCATCACATTGGTCTCTTACCACGATTAACTTTGCTTCTTCTTAAATAAACTTTTATTCTTTTCACTTTGAGAAACTAAGAAATTATGTCCCCTTAACATTCTCTTGCACAGATCAAACATGGTTTTTCCAAATTCTGGATAGTGAGGCTTGTTTAATGCCATTTTTGTTATGTTGCTCAATTCAAATACATAGGTATAATAAACCAAAGAAATGTAATATTTTTTGTTGTGTGTAAAAACTATTCCAAAAGAGAAGAGTTTTATAAATGCTTTTGGTACTGTTGTAGGGTTAGAAATTAAATGAGTATGGAAAATTACAGGAGGTTATACTTGTTGTAGAATTCAGGTTCATATGAATTAAAGTAAGCATACATTCTTCATTCGGGATTCATTCTTAAAAAATATTTCAAAAAATTATATTTTTTTTCTAAATAATGAATCCCGCTAACATGGAAGTGTTGAGTGTGTGAGTGTGAAACTTGTTGAGGCCCAACTGCCATAGTTCCTTCTACAAAAAACGAGCAACTAACTTCAGTGTGGCGGTGTGCGCCTGCATCGTAAAGAGTAAAAACGCTCTGATAAGACAGTTGTATACTTACATAATTTTGTAAATACATACATCTGGCTTTAGAGTTCAATTTACTAAAATACTAAATCATTGCTACTCTCCAATATAGTTGGAGTGTACTCGTAACAATGATTTCTCATTGTGATTTAATTTTACTTTTAATAAAAGTACCAACTGCCATTTGTAAAACTTCTCTATTGCCATAGGTTCTACAGGGTTACACGTAACACCTCTACTACGCCGGAAGATCCGGTATTGTAATTGTGATGTTTGCTGTGGTTATATGGTGGAGCGAGTTCCCGATATTTCCATGCAGTTTCATGCACACCGTTCACGGAAAAACTAATCCCGTGTTTACCCGTCAACATAGCGATGGACTGTTTCGTAATATCAGGGATTAGTTCCACCATACAAAAATATCTTGAAGTTATTCGAGTATAAGAAAGTCATTCGAATATAGCTCGTCCCCTTTCGAATTAGTAAAGGTGTTGTGAATAACCCCGGTTTTGTAAATATCATTCAAGAGAAGAATGCACTTTAAATAAGTTATTGCGTAATTATAACTGCAGATTGACCTCCGATCTATTCATGCATCACTGTATCTAGTGACAAATATTTTATTGATATTGTTTATTGATCTTGTAATTATAAATATACTTATTTATGTAATCACACGTCGATATATTTTCAGGAATTCAAGTTATTGTAGAATTTAATCAGTAACCAATACAAATACTTCATCAGATTAGACTCCGCAGAAATTGTGTGCTAAATCGAAAGGCGTGTGTTAGGTATATTTGAACAGATAAAAAAGTCTTTATAGTGGTGCAATAAAATCCGAAATACAAATAGTGAAATATAATGTTTTTTCCGGTAAATATTTTAGCGGGAAAAAACATCCGCTGTTTCATGGATTTTGTTGTTACTTCAACAAAACTTATATGCTTATATACTTATATACTTTGTTGTGACTTTTTGTATATTAATAAGCTTACGATTGATCTAAGTCACTTAACGGTGACTACCATTGTAAAAATGTTTAAAATGGCGCCACGACTCCTTTTCGGATTAGTACACTTAGTCTGCTTAACCATAAATGCTAAATACTGAAATATCCGAAATGTTGTTTCCAATTAAACTCCACTTATTAAATAAACTTTTCACCAGCTATGCTTATAATATTTGGGTTTGGATATACATATATTTTTCCCACACGCGTTAAGTTATATATTATTTATTTTTGTTTTTCTCAACAAAAAAAAATGTTTATGGTAAATTTTACTAACGAGTAACTAACGTAGAATTAAGATTAACGTAGCATGTAACGATTAGTACCTGCAATCAACATTTTGTAATGTAAAAAATAAGAATTATTACGTCTACTATCGTGACGTTACTCCTTTTGGCGGTATATAAAAAATATTGCTGTAAAATTCAAGGACTTCAACAATTACGGGCTGATAGGGGAGAGATTTGCCCATCATTGAGACTGCCGAGGTTATAAAAACAAGCGAGCATTACAGTAGACGCATATGATGTGTCACATCTGACATGTTATTTTTCTCGAACTACTGATTACAAGTGATTTGTAATATTGACATTATCATCATTAACTGCCTCCCTGAGCATATTAGCATCCAATCTTCCTCGGTCAAGTGCTAATTTAAAGTTGGACGTCTCGCGCTTCTTTTACCATTCTTTGGCCGCCAGTTCGTCACTACATTACTCCGCATGTCCTCCCCGTATCAGTTATAATCTACAATAAAAACGAAAGCCATTGATTAAAACTAACTAAGCTGTCAACTGATTGACTTGACTGGTGGAGCATACTCTATATTATTTGCCAAAACGAGTAACGTCTCAAACAAAACAAAAAATAAAACATAACTAAACGTTATGTTATTACTGTTGTCTGATTTGAGCCATTGCAAAATTATGTTTTTTAATTAATTGTCAGATTACTTGCGTGGCATATAGTCCAGTTCAATTTAAGTTTAAATCGCATTCGGCGGTCTTTTTCGTGAGTGATCCGTGAATTAGTTAAAAGACAGTAAAATTATAATTGTTAAATGTATTATCTAAGTCATTTCGGCTATTTCTAAGAATTCGGTGCGATGTTTTGCCGTCCAGCACGCCTGATTACTTATCATTTAATTTCCCCTCTACAATGAATAAAAATAGGTTAGAACAATAACACAGTCCCATAATTTTTGTAAAGACTCATAAATAAACATAAAATGTTCATAAAAAAACTGCGCCTTCATTTAAATTAGAAAAAAATAGTGTTTCGCTGGTAAAGGTAAATCTGGGTTGGACTATGTATTGTTTTGAAAACCTGTAAAAATTTAAAGGGAGCATTATTCCGGATAGCTATATATATTTTATGAAAATAAATTCAAATGACAGGTATAAAAGTACGGCATAAAACAATAATCTGGACGTAGGGACGAGTCAATCAGTGTTGAAAATATGTATGGAGGTGTTTTCATAATACTGTCAAAAATTGTTCATAGGTATAGGTGCCGGCAAACAAGTTGACCCAATGAAGTTAGCTGCACGTGGCTGCACAGAAACGTTTCTAAGGTATCTTTGGTGGAAGTGTACATGCGCGGACTTTCCCCTTCCACGTCAATTTTAGTTAACTTGTTTGCCGGCCACTATAGCAGCGTTGATGTGTCATTTTGAAAAGCAAGTATACGTCAATAATTAGACAATCTGTTAATCTGAAATCGCCTGATAAAATCATAGCAAACTTAAAACGTAATATTGCGTTATAGAAATACATCGTGCACCCTGCTATTCGCTAGTGGAACAATTTTGTATGTGACGATCCAACGCAATCGTCCCAAGTCTTAAATACATTTTTTAGCTTCCGGAATCTAATTATCATTTTAAATGGCATAGGTGATTTCGTATAAAGCAGGCTATGTGCTAGATTTTTTTAATTAAATACGATTAAAATATGACTACAGAATTCTGTCTTCAAATACATTAATTTCGTCTTTACCATTACTCAAGAAAATGTTTAGAACAGCTAACTTTCTCAATTCTAGAATTGGCCCCGTAGTATAAGTTCTGAATAACCCTGTATAAACAAAAAAGTCAAGCTTTGAAATGAGACGTTTTTAGGGTGTAAATAGATAGATCTATCTATTAGTTTTCAATTACGCAAAATGTAGCGGTATTCTTTATTTTGTAAAATTTCTCTAACACAAAACAAGGCCCCACCTGTACTAAATTTCAGAATGTGGGGCGTTTTCAAGATGCAAAAAGACCTGTCAAACACAGTTCCCAATTTCACCATAGGTGGCGCAAATATTTTATTTTTTTAGAGAAATTTCACAAAACCGAACAGTGGTGCCACATTTGGCAAAATGTATAACAAGTAAATTTGCATCTGGAAAACGCCTCATTATCTTTGACAGGTCTATTTGTATCTTGAAAACGCCCAATTTTATTCTTGGCTTTAGTTACGTCAATGGCAATGAATTGATCCGTTGTTCACCAATTTATGACTTTATGTATAGGTAGATATACAATACAAAGTTTTGAAAACTCCTCTTTATACATTTTGTACAAAGATACAATGTAGTAATGTACAATGCAGCTTTCATATGTCGAGGAATACCAAATTAGTATAGTATACTTAAATTTGATTTAATGACTTAATATATTCTGTGAACAGATATTACTTGATGCGATCAATCGATACTATGTAATACATAACATTATTTAATAGTTGGAAGGATACACAGACAGACAGTTTAAATTGTAATGTAGCTCATTAACGTTTAGCTGTTATAATAATGCTTTATATTATGAAGTAAAGTTTTGTTAAATTATGAGTATGTTTTTTATTTTCAAACCCCCAGGTTACGAAGTAACTATTTTCTGATCTGTGCCCCAGGTGATTACTACGAATTAATTAGTGCATTTAAGTAGTAATATATTTTATTTTAGAATCATTCATTGTCTGTTCAGGGTAGCGATTCTGAAACCATTCGGTTGCATCGACACGGAATCTCATCTCTCGGTCTTTGTCTTATCTGTTTAGCATGACAAAGACCGAGAGATGAGATTCCGTGTCGGATGCAACCGAATGGTTTCAGAATCGCTACCCAGGGTAGCAATTCTAAATTCATTCGGTTGCATCTGACACGGAATCTCATCTCTCGGTCTTTGTCTTATCTATATAGCATGACTGAGACAGGGATTGTTATTCCGAACCATTTAGAATCGCTACCCTGGGTAGCGATTCTGAAACCATTCGGTTGCATCCGACACGGAATCTCATCTCTCGGTCTTTGTCATGCTAAACAGATAAGACAAAGACCGAGAGATGAGATTCCGTGTCGATGCAACCGAATGGTTTCAGAATCGCTACCCTGAGGTCGGGAAGTGGAAGGGGTTTATAATGATAAACCGTTTTAAGGGTAAAAACGGTTTATCTCGGTTTCCGGTATAACTACTAATCCTATGGAAAAAAGCTGTACGACAAAGTTATAGGTTATAAAAAGATCAACAATTTTGCATTGACACTTTTTTCATATAACCTCAAAATTTATGAGAAAAATTCAAATGACTAAGTATTTGTTTTTAATTTTTTTCCGCATATAAAAAAACTAGAATTACTCACAATATTTGGCAAAAAGTTGCATTTTTATATGTGTTAAATAATACACTATTTTTTTTATTTTAAAATATTTTTTTTCCACCCTAAATATTGGTGGACAATTCACACAACACCATCTGACCACAAACTAAGCTAATCTTGTAATATGGCGGCCAAATAGCTGATATAATACTTATAAATATAGTTGTAAATACACACTTATTATACACTATGTATTATATCTTAAACCACAGGCTCCTGACGTACCTAGAATCGAACGACCTCCTCAGTGACCAGCAATACGGGTTTCGCCGAAACCGGTCCACCGGGGATATTCTACCGTACGTCACTCACATCTGGAGTGAAGCTATTGAGAAACACGGGGATGCTTCCCCGTGTTTCTCAATAGCTTCACTTGCAGTCTCCCTGGATATCTCAAAGGCTTTTGACAGGGTTTGGCATGATGCCCTTATAAGCAAGCTTTCTAGTTATGGTTTGTCTCCTGGGTTCATTGCGTGGATATCGGACTTCTTGAGGGATCAATCCATACGAGTCGTCATTGATGGCTGCTCGTCGGATCAAATGGCTATCAATGCCGGAGTCCCTCAAGGGTCGGTACTCTCTGCGACGCTCTTCCTGCTACATATTAACGATCTGTTGAAGCCCGGTATCTATGGGTACGCAGACGATAGCACCGTCGTAGAGAGTTATATGTCTAGCGCGAGAGCCACTGGGCCGCAAACTCTGGTACAGAGAGAGAGTCTGATCGAACGTTTGAGCTTGACCCTTGAGGCAGTGTCTAAATGGGGCGATGTCAATCTGGTCAAGTTCAACGAGACTAAGACAGGCGTATCTATTCTCCGCTAAAAGGAGTCCATTCCAACTGACTCCAACTTTTAGAGGTGTATCCGTGCCGGTTTCTGACCGTCGTGAGCTTTTGGGCGTTACTTTGACCTCTACGCTCAACTTTGGCTCGTATATCGAGTCCAAGGCCAAACTTGCTGCCAAAAAACTAGGTGTCCTCTCAAAGGTGCGAAGGTACTTCAAGTCTGAACAGTTGCTTACATTATATCAAGCACAGATTCGCTCCTGTATGGAGTACTGTTCGCACCTTTGGGATGGATCGGCTAAGTATCAGCTGGAGGCTCTGGAATCGATCGAAAGACGTGCCAAAAGGCTCATAGGCAACGACACTCTTGTGCGATAAAGACTTCAAAGTCTTGAACATCGCCGAAAAATTGCTAGCCTATCGGTTTTTTATCGGATACACTTCGGAGAGTGTGCGACTGATTTGTATGATCTGATACCACCTTGTCCTTTTTTCTATCGGAATGCTCGTAGCTCGAAAAAGCGACATCGTTTCATGGTTGATGTTCCAAAGACACGAACGAAGAGATTTGACTCTACTTTTGTGATAAGAACGTTTAGGCTGTGGAATACGTTGCCTGGTGGGTTTTCCCTGATGGTTACAATCTTTGTGTCTTCAAATCGAGAGTGAATCGGTTATTTCTAGGTAAACACGTTCCATCGTAGACCGCATCGTCGCTTAACATCAGGCGAGATGGCGGTCAAGTGTAAACAGAAGTTAAAAAAAAAAAAAAAAAAACAGAAACACCCAGACACAGTGCAAACATCTGAATTCATCATACACATTTTTACACTGGGTGGGAATCGAACCCACGACCCTCGGCTTCGCAGGCAGATAGGTATACTACCCACTAAGCCACGAGGCCAGTCAAAGTAAATTGACTTAATTTTGAAAATGTACCCCAATTTTGAATCGAAAAATCTCACGTCAAAATATCAGCTTTTTCAATAAAGTTGGTAAGTTTGGGTACATCATTGTACTAGCACAAGTTCTTAACTTCATATCGTCGCTTTTCTAAAACATGGACAGACTCCTTGAACGTAATACACATTTCACTCACTAGATGGTGCGAAAAGTAATAAGGCGAGGTAACGGCGGTAACGTTACATGATGTCATGTTTTGCGGGCGTGCAGCCGGCTTCATCGAATTATAAGACGTTATCACGTCAAAAATGGCAATGCAAAAATTGTATATATTTTTATTTTGTCGTACAACTTATTTCCATAGGATTTGTAGTTTTGCCAAAAGTTGAGAAAAACGTTTTTACCCTTGAAACGGTCCGCTCCCTTCCACTTCTCGACCTCAAATCGCCCGTAAATTATTTTTCCTTTCACTGTTATCATATTATCTTCCTTTTACAATGGGTTTCATCATACTCAGGGCCGTCTTAAGTCGATTCTGCGCCGGGGTGCGGGACTCAGCCTGCGCCCTAGGTTTTGCTACGTGCCAATGTTTTCCAGTGCCCAGGGCCGGATTTAGAGGTGTGGAGGCCCCGGGGCAGAACACCCCCCCCCCCCCTAGGTTAAGATTTCTCAAGCAAACGCCCGGACTACAACTGGTTTATGGAAAAAAAATTTGTACACCTAATTGTAGTGAGTTAGAGATCATTTCTCTTAAAGCGCGAGCGCCTGGACGGCTATGCCAAAGGACGCAACAGACGTACAGATGCTGCGCCGCACGCCCATTTCAAATGAACTTACACTCTTTTGATTTAAAGATCATTTTGCTAAGTGCGGGCGACCGCGCGGCGACGTGTCAAACGTACATGTATGTACGTTTGGATTACACTCTCTTTGGATTAGAGATTTTGCTGCGCGCGTGTTGTATTAAATAAAAAAAATATTTGTGTAGTGTAGTAATGCGGTATGACAAGCGCCGAAAGCGTAATAAAAGTAAAAAAAATATATTGCCGATAACTTTTTTTTTTGCTTGCGCATACATATTTGTCGTAAGTGACAATTAAGTACATGAAACTGTGCAATAGCGTTAAGTTCAATGAAATATCCAAAAATTCAGCGCTCGACAGGCGCCCCCGGGCGCTCCGCGCCCGGGTGCACCGCACCCCTTGCACCCCCTGGTAAAGACGGCCCTGATCATACTATTACTTATTTTAAGTACCTACCTCCGTCCTAAGCGTTCCCATTTTCAAACTTCGTTTTATTACGATCCAATCAATATCTAGGTAGCGATTTGTAACGGCCCAGTAGGGCCTCGTTTACAGAAAGCTAAGCAAAACCTTTCAAAATTGTCAGTTTTATATATTAGAATTTTTGGGCTTGCTTTATTTGTTTGACGAGGGACGTCACAGAGACTTCAAAATTGACAACATGGAAAAAATTGAATTTTCTATAATATAAAAATTAAGAAAAATTACAAATATGTGGGGAAAGACCAAATGACAGAAAAAAAGGGTAAAAAAAACCTTAAATGTAAGTTTTATTGTTGTACATACAAATACAAATGTAATATGGCATTTATGTTGTAGCGTATTTTGACTCTGAAATTTTGAATCAATTCCAGACATGTTTGTGTCTCGGGAGACACAACAACGGACAGACGGGTGATCCTGAAGTTTGGATCGGATCGGAGAATTGAATCGAATTTGATCGGTCTATGTATTTCGAAAGATAATCGGTGAGTTAATATTTCATGAAAAAAAAACATTTTCTGAAGAGAGGATTATAAAACTTTTAGTTCTTCAGCTCTAATGGAATGAGAGTTTTGGTCTGCAAACAGGAAGTCAGTCCTTGAGATAAGCAGGTCAATGCTCGTCGAATACCTGTTACTTATACAGAATAAGAATTTGACACCGAGACTTTTCTTCCGGACTTATAGGGCAAAATCCTGATTTTATTACTGTCTGAATGATCATAGATTTAGACTATAATCTCTAAAGAATACGCGATGCGATAGAATAACTATTATAACATTCTAAACAAATTAACGTAGATTTAGACCACATATTATAATCTCTAAAGAATACGCGATGAAACAAAATAAGTATTATAACTAGAGATGCGCCGAGTAACACTTTTGCCGAGTAACGAGTACCGAGTATTACTCGGTTCCATTTTTTTTCAACCGAGTACTCGGCCGAGTAACTCTGTTCAATCAAATTCCCATTTCGCGCGCGTGAACAAGTACAAACAGGTTACTATTACTACTCATTCATTAGCATAATTTTGATTTTATTGATTGAGATTATCAAAGCTTTCCTAAATTAGTAAAAAATACTTTTTGATTAACTGTTGGCTTAATTATATCTACCTAAATGGGATACTGCCTTTTCGCCGAAAAGTGATTGGCCGATTATCACTGGCCAACCAACGGTTCGTCTATGTTTCACTTTGACAACTAACGATTGTCAACTTTTTGTATGGCAACGTTTCATTTAGCAGAATTATTGTTAAACAGATTTTTATAATGACTCAATACGTTCAAGGCACTTATCATTTGTCAAATCTTCCACTACGCCAAACAACTTTTAGACAAATAACGTTTCGTCTGTGTATCAGTTCACTTTTGTACATTTAGGTATATTATACTAGAAAATAAATAATTTTTACATGTAATATTATAACCACAGAAATCTCCAACATATGTACACATTTGCAAAATTTCAAAGTTCGAAATGAAGTTAAGGTGAAATAGAAAGGAATCGGTTTGGTTAGGTTGGAACAAGGCACAAGCCAAGCGAGCGAAGCGAGCATTCCGCGGCAGCGGCCGGCGAAGTGCCAGAACCAAATCGCTTTTGTTTCAGTATACAGAGCACAAACATGAGAAAAATAATTATGAAAAAAATACTCCAATAATACCATCAACCTGTATAATATTTGTTCCAAATGAAAATGGCATCCCTGTAAATAAATTTCGGCGAAAAGGCAGAGAACCCTACCTAAATATATTGCTATTCTTAAACCGAGTATACTCGGCATTCAAACCGAGTACCGAGGCCGAGTACGAGTATCAAAAAACCCGCCGAGTATGCCGAGTACCGAGTATCAACCGAGTACTCGGCCCATCTCTAATTATAACCTTCTAAACAAATTAACAAAAAAACGGCTATGTAGTTAATTTCTACATAGAAAGTTGCTGTAGAAGTAGGAGCGAGAGGTATACCAGCAAAATCTCGCTATAACCGGCTGAAAGATCTTGGCATGTCCAGAAATGCA
Organism: Ectropis crepuscularia; assembly: GCA_963693475.1. NCBI lineage: Eukaryota > Metazoa > Arthropoda > Insecta > Lepidoptera > Geometridae > Ectropis > Ectropis crepuscularia. The sequence goes on along the minus strand of OY856353.1, from coordinate 27,108,496 downwards.
GTACGTTCTATGCTAGAACGAGTATCTAAAGCTGTACTGATGGGTTTTTGTCAGATTTGGCTGAGCAGGGAGAGGTCTGCGAGTAGTGAAGGTGAGTGTGGAAGTGCTTCACAAAGGGATCCCTTAAACCTACGCCCGAGTCACAAGTCTTGGGGTCTACTCGAGTTTTCTATTTTTCTCTCTCTGTTACACGATGGACGCCTGGCTCCCGCACGGTGAATGCATGGAGTGCTAAGAAGTACATCTCTCTTCTCGCGGCTAGGAGTGTGAAATAGTGATGAAGCGTGGGCATCCTCGTGGAGGCCGTCTAATGCGGTTTAAGAAAAGTAATAATATACAAAACTAAAATTCACATACATGCTATTCGTTTGTAGTAGAAAGAAGTTCGATATTTAATGGGGCGTTTTCCAGATGAAGATAGACTTTGTCAAAGACCCAATTTCACCATAAGTGGCGCCAATGTTTCATTTTGTTAGAGAAATTTCACAAAAACAAACAGTGGTGCCACACTTGGCAAAATTTAGAACTACTTTTGACAAGTCTATCTTCATCTGGAAAACGCCCCATTCTATATGCAGGCACGCTAGTTGAAATTAATTAATTTGTATTTATGGTAAACGGTGATTTTCATTTTCAAATTCCTATTAATCTCAAACCTCTTGTTTTGTGAATTTGATCTATAATACTAAAATAACTATACTCCGTATACTCTCTTTGTAGATAGAATTATCGCCTTCTTTTCAGATTCATATAAGAAGTTACTTGTAGGCTACTCATTTCAAAATATCTTTATTAAATATAAAGGTTTTACAAAATGTGTACAAATGCCAGTGTAAATATATCCTAGCAGTACAAGATAATGTGAGATTAAATATTGTTTTTTGAGTACAGTAGCTCACTTAAAAACTTAGAAATATGTTAATTACAATTTGATCGTGCATAATAAATATTAATACATTTACTATGTAAGATATCTATTAAGTTACGTTAGCTTTAGTTCGATACAAACGTATTTAAAAAACTGAATGTTGGTTATTACCAGAAATCGCAAATAAAAATAATTGCGGGTATGTGCCATAAACAAGGCGCCCGGCCCGTCGATAGGCCGTGCGCGCGGCATAATGCAGGTAGAAAACAACAAGAACTCGCCGTCAGCGTCAGCGGAACACGATGACGCACACACGCGCGATGCGGCCTATTCACAACGCTCTAAGAACAAGTGATGTGGTAATTTGTATCGGTTGTAACTATCGATAAACAATAAATTGTTTTTTTTCGTTTTGCAAATGTTGTTAATTAAATTATTTGTATTATTAGGTAGATTATGTAAATAAAATTTTTCTGATAGATTATAAATGTAGACGTCAATTTTAGGCAAACCTATTTTTAAATGTAATTTGTGCAGGTTGGTACGAAATGGGGTACTAAACGCGTATTTGAGGGCTTTGTTTTGAATTGTTTGAAGTTTTTGTATGTTAGACCGACATGTGCTGCTCCATACAGGACAAGCATACGTGATGCATGGTGGGCGGACCAGAGTACTGTATATCCGTAATTTGGTGGCACTGCTAAGACATGAGTGTTTGTTCAATAACGGACTTAGCGCTCTAAGTCCGTTTAGGGCTTTGACACCTTTCAGGTGAAGTTTTAAAGAATTTTCAGTCCAGTTGAGTTTGTTATCTAGCGTGATACCAAGGTACTTTACAGAGCGACTCCAGGGAATAGAATAGTCATACATTTTCAAAGTTCTTTTAGGGAAACTACGTTTTCTTGTGTACATGATGGCTTCTGTTTTAGTTTCGTTGATTTTTAATTTCCAATCATTAAAAAAAGTAACGAAACCATCTATCGCATATTGGAGTCTACTAATTATTAAATCTGTATCAGAAGATGTATAAGATGCTGTGTCATCAGCAAAGCATGCTAAATTAGTTCTCGGCTGGATGGGGATGTCGTTTAGATACAGTGAAAAAAGAGGTGGACCCACAATCGATCCCTATGGAACACCTGCTGGGATAGGCTTTGACTGTGAGGAGAAACCATTTATAAATACGGAAAAGTTGCGATTATTTAAATAAGATTTTATGATTTTGATCAGGGGTAACGGAAGGCCTAACACAACAAGCTTGTGTAAGAGTGCTTCATGCCAAACCGTGTCGAACGCTTTCTCAATGTCTAAAAGAAACATTCCAGTAGAGTGTTTAAGATTGAGATTGACTGACACAGCTTCGGCCACTCTCGCTAGCTGATGGACCGTAGAGTGTCCCTCCCGGAAACCAAATTGCTCTTTGATTATAAGGTGACCAGACACACGCTGTAAGCGCTTGTAGATCATCTTTTCAAAGAGTTTGCCAAGACAAGGTAATAAGCTAATCGGTCTATATGGAGTTGGGTTTCCAGGGTCTTTGCCGGGTTTATGAATTGCTATTACTTTAGCACGTTTCCATGGAGCTGGGAAGTAGTTAAGCAATAGGCAAGCGTTAAAGATTTTAGTTAGCAAAACAATTACTCTTTGCGGTAAATTTCTAATTAATACATTGTTTATGTCGTCTGGGCCTGGCGCCTTACGCAGTTTGAGACAAGACATGCATTTTTTAATTTCAAGCGGCCTGACTAATGACATTTTATGCTCATCACTGGTACTAGAATCTTGTTCTAATCGAGATAGGGAGAGTTTTACCTCGGACATTCGATCACTTGGCCAGCTGTGAGTCAGTAGCATATTGTTTAAGAATGCATCTGCTAATGTATTACACTGATCTTGCTCGTTTGAAGTAAATAAGCCGTTTGCTTGCTTAAGAGGTGGAATGCTATTCTTGTTAGCACGCAAACTTTTCACCAGCCGCCAGATATCATTACTAGGGTTGTCTACCTTGTTAAGGTTATTATTCCAGTTGTTGTCATTATGTGATCTTAATGCCTGGCTAATTAAATATTTCAGAGCATTAATTTGACTAATTAAGAATTTACGTTTGAAAAGGTTGGTTTCTTTAGCAGCTAATCTACGTAAACGGTTTTTATGTTTTATGATTCGTTTAATTCGTCGGGGAATAGCAAAGGAATTCCATGGCTTTAAGGTGGTTATTGGTACTGATGCGTCTCTGCTTTCAATTATTAAGTTTTGGAGATCAGTGACAGCACTATCGATTTCGTGTGGTGTTACATATGTTTTTGAGGATACAGTAATATTTTTGTTGAGAAAGTCACGATAATTAGTCCAATCGGCCTTAGTGTAATTATGTTTTTGAATAGAAATGCGATTTAAATTGTAACTTAATTTAACTAAAACGGGGAAGTGGTTGGAAGACAATGTAGGCTACTGCTGCAACTACTAACTGTAGGTATTTATCTAACTGCTTTTTAGTAAATTATAAGATCTGCCCCAGGACAGGGTATCCTTGATAGAGACCGCCGCGTGGCCCACATGTCGGGAAGTGGGTACATTTGCTTCTTCTCCCCAGAAGAAGCAACAACGGCCGGGAAAAAACCCGAAACTATAACCACAGCGTGTGAGACTGTGGCAAAGGAGTCTTCAACTCCGGGGCCATCCGCCTCTGCTCCCCAGCGAAGGGAGAGCGAGGAGGAAGCAGTCTCACCGCTGCAAATTGAGGGGTGCTCCAGTGACGAAGATGACGTCCTGCGCAGTCCCTAGCCCCCTCAATTTTATCCAAACCAACCTCCAGCACAAGCAAATAGCGGCGGCCACGCTACGCAGAGTGCTGGAGACAAATAACAAGACCGTCGCTATGATCCAGGAACCCTGGATCAGAAATAACAGAATCTGCGGTCTAAATAACATCGGCGGTAAGTTAATGGTCGACACTACTGTTGATAACCCAAGAACCTGCATTTTTATGCCTAAATCTATAAATACCACCTTGCTTAACCAATTCTGTTCTAGAGACCTAACCGCAGTGAAACTCATTACGGAAAAACAAACTGTCCTAGTCCTAGCATCAGTATACCTGCCGGGCGAGGGAGATATTCCTTCAAGAGAACTGGCGGAACTGGTGCAGCACTGCGAGGCACATATAACTGCGAGCTGATTTTATCGGCGGACTGCAACGCTCATATATCATTCTCTGTGGGGAAGTAAGAATACCAACAAGAGAGGTGAGTCTTTAGCCCAATACTTATTTCAAACTAATCTAAACATTATGAACAGAGGTACGGAACCTACATTTGTAAGTTCCAGGTACCAAACTATCATAGACATTACCTTGGCAACCAACGCGGTGGCCAGTCAAATCGAGGGATGGCACGTATCAGACGAGCCATCATTCGCAGATCACCGCCGCGTTTGTTTCCAACTACAATAAAAATCAACAAGCCCTGTCCCATATCGTAACCCCCGTAAGACTGATATAACAAGGTACACAAAACTACTAAACCAAGCACTAGGTGACATACATTTAACTGACACAACACTTAGTACAGACAATATCGAATCAAACGTACAGCTTCTCACTGCAACTTTCATAAACAGCTATGAATTGGCATGTCCTGCTGTTAAACCAAATGACGTAGGAAATAGATCTTGGTGGGGGCCAGAACTTGAAAGACTACGTCAAGGACTTCGAACACTCTATAACCGGGCAAAAAATACCAGGACTAATGAGGACTGGGATAAATACAAACAAGCACAAAAACACTACAAGAGACGAATCAGATTCAGAAGAACAGAATCCTGGCACAACTTCTGTAGTAGCATAAACTCAACAAACCAAGCCGGAAGAATAAAGAAAATCCTAGCTAAAGGGGAGCCAAATCTTCTGGGATCCCTAAAACAGGAAGACGGCACTTATACAAACACAGACAATGAAACCAATGCAGTACTCCTGGAAACCCACTTCCCTGGATGTCAAATCATAGGAGATCAGGAGTGGCCAGAAGAACACTGCAGCACACCAACTGCCCCAGAGTGGGAAGTGGCAAACAAGATAGTAACTGCAGACAGAATAGAATGGGCACTGAAAAGTTTCAAACCCTTCAAATCTGCAGGTCTGAATGGCATATTCCCAGCATTACTACAATGGGAAACAAAGCAAGCTATAAAGCACTTACTACCAATATATAGAGCCTGTATAGCCTTTAAATATATACCAAAAAAGTGGAGAGAGGCGAAGGTAGTATTCTTACCGAAACCTGGTAAGGAGGACTACACACACGCTAAATCGTTTCGGTCCATCAATCTAACGTCATTCCTTTTAAAAACACTAGAAAGATTAGTGGACCGTGGACCGATACCTAAGGGACGGCGCACTAAAGCACAAACAACTGCATCCTCAGCAGCACGCTTACAGGAAAGGCAGATCAACAGAGTCGGCACTACACATGGTAGTACATAAGATAGAATCGGCTACCGCAAACAAGCTTTCAACACTTGCCGCCTTTATAGATATAGAAGGTGCTTTTGATAAAACCATGCACAACAGCATAAACCACGCCCTCCGAAGACACAAAGTGGAACCAGTGATTAGGAACTGGATTACCGAACTGGTCAGCAAGAGGGCGGTTCAAATAGTGATGAATACTACTACAAGAGCAAAAGTAGTCAAGGGATGCCCCCAGGGGGGTGTCCTATCGCCACTATTATGGAACATAGTAGTGGACAGCTTTCTTAAGGCACTCAACGAGAAAGGGTTCACTACTATTGGTTATGCAGATGACATTACAATACTGATAAGCGGGAGCGAGGAAAACATGTTATGTAAAGTTATTTCACATTAAAGTCGTTCAGCGCTTCAGATTGTAGAAAAATGGTGTGACGAACATCAACTGTCAGTAAATCCAATAAAAACAGAACTTATTCTTTTCACCTACAAAAGGAAGTTACCAGAACTACAACTACCAAAACTATTTAACACCAAACTCTCCCTATCATCTGAAGTGAAATATCTGGGCGTCACTCTTGACAACAAATTAAACTGGGCGAGCCATATTGATACAAAAATAAAGAGGGCCTGCATGACTTTTTGGCAATGCCGGAGACTTGTTGGAAAGAAATGGGGTCTCAATCCAAAAATCACACTGTGGTTATACACATCAGTTATCAGGCCCTCTCTGACCTACGGATCGGTTGTGTGGTGGCCCAGAACACAACTGACCACAGCAAAAGATAAACTCCAGAGTCTACAACGCTTAGCGAGTGTAACAGCCACTGGATGTATGAAAACCACACCATCAGCTGCATTAGAGTATCTCTTAAACCTGAGACCTCTACATTTAGTCATACAGGAGGAGACCACGGCAGCCGCCCTAAGACTAAGAGCAAACGGACTGTGGAAACAGAACATTGAAACAAGACACTCAAAAGTTCTACAACGGGTCATGGAAGACATACCGCTTCTTGAGGCACCTATGGATAGAACAATATGCCAACATGTCTTTGATCGTAGATACAATATCCAACTCAATGCAGAATCGAAAGATAGCTCTGGCAGCAGAGAAGTTAGGATATATACTGATGGCTCCAAAACCGCATGCGGTACAGGAGCTGGTGTCTTCTCAAATGACTTAAACATAAGGATATCAAACACCTTAAGCAACTTAAACACAATATTTCAAGCCGAATGTATCGGCATTACCAGGGCAGCACAGGCAGTCGCAGCCAGAGATGTTGGAGACTTAAACATCAAAATTGTCTCCGACAGCGCCTCCGTGCTTCAAGCCCTTAAAAACAATACTATAACCTCTGTCCTAATACTGGAATGCCATAATGCACTCCAATCCATAACGGGTGCGAATAAAGTAACCCTCCAATGGATTAAAGGACACAGCGACTCACTAGGTAATGACGCAGCAGATGAGCTGGCCAAAAGGGGAGTAAAGACAAAGGTGCAAGGACCGGAACCACTCATGCCTATACCCCAGGCTCAAATAAAAACATGGGTGCGTAGAAATTCCGAAGAAGCCCATTTAAATGAATGGAATAACAATGAAGGATGCAGGCAAACAACAAATGCTATTCCGGAAACATCTAAAAAACTTGCCCGCAACCTCATCAGACTAAACAGGGACAAAATTCGTAAAGTTATAGGTATAATAACTGGTCACTGTCCCCTAAATAAGCACTTATATACCATAGGTGTAACAGACAGTCCTCTATGCAGAGGATGCATGGAGGAAGAAGAAACGCCACAGCATGTACTTGTGGAGTGCAGCAGTGTGGCAGATCAACGGGCAGAATTTCTCCAATCTCCATCGTCTGTTCCGGATGCCTGTCGCAACCTTAACAGGATGCTTGCCTTCTGGGACAGCCTGGGCTGGTTGGAGTAAAGGGAAGTATGAGTCACGTACAATGGCCCAATAAAGAGGCTAGGTGCGGAAAAGGCCCCGCTAAACTAACTAACTAACTAACTAAGATCTGCCTCGATTCTTCATTTCTTAGGAACATATAGGTAAACAGGTTTTCTCGTAGAACCTCGGGTAATGCGGATACAACGTGGGTCAACAACGTGGGACCTATAGGTTCCACTAGACGACACGTTTACTTTGGCCAATTTAACAATCTATCAATCTAATCTATTTTAAACAATCTATTTATCCTCGCTAATTATCTTCGGAATTATATCACGGAATCTTATCTCTCGGTCTACCCAGGGTAGCGATTCTAAATGCGATTCCGTATAGTTTGGAATCGGAATGACAATCCCTGTTTCTGTCATACTAAACAAAGAGACGAGATTCCGTGTCAGATGCAACCGAATGGATTTACGAGTAGAATCGCTACCCTGCTCCGGAACAGCGTTATTCCATTAATATTACTTATAAACGCGAAAGTTTGTACGAATAGATGTTTGTTACTCATTCACGCAAAAACTACTGAAGGGATTTGGTAAAAATATAATGGTCTGGAATAACACATAGGCTATTTTTGTTCCAGGGAAAATAACGGCATCGGGAACTACGCTGATGAAACCGCGGGGCTCTGCTAGTATGTTTGTAACGCACATCGTTTCTGGGTAGCGATTCTAAATCCATTCAGTTGCATCCGACACGGAATCTGATCTCTCGGTCTTTGTCTTATCTGTTTAGCATGACAGAGACAAGGATTGTCATTCCGATTCCGAACCATTCGGAATCGCATTTAGAATCGCTACCCTGACCAGCTTTATGATGCCTAATGCCTATATTTGGGATATTTCAGTAGTTTGAACTTCGCCAATTCGGGTGTTTTTCCTTATTGCTATGGTAGTTACCTACATATTAAACTAGTATAAATAAACTGTGATGGTGAAGTTAGGATCTATACGGTTCTTAATGATATCCGAGGCCCTAACAAGCTAACGTGTAAGTTCACAATGCTCTTAGCATCGACACCTTATGTCGATGTTGTATAAGTAATGGTTTTAACAATGACTTCAAAGGAAGGACGTGGCTTACTGAACATTTTTTTGGCATTTTAATGGCCAGCAAAAACTCGTTCACTCCCTCCCGCGCACTGACCCCTGTGAACTAAGAATGTTGGCCCTAAAAATGTAATTTTAGGTCTAACGCGGTTGTGCTATTTTGTCGCACCTTTGGCCAGGGTAGCGATTCTAAATGCAACTCGAATGGTTCAAAATCAAAATGACACATATAACGCACATCGTTTCTGGGTAGCGATTCTAAATCCATTCGGTTGCATCCGACACGGAATCTCATCTCTCAGTCTTTGTCTTATCTGTTTAGCATGACAGAGACAGGGATTGACATTCCGATTCCGAACCATTCGGAATCGCATTTAGAATTGCTACCCAGGGTAGCGATTCTGAAACCATTCGGTTGCATCCGACACGGAATATCATCTCTCGGTCTTTGTCTTATCTGTTTAGCATGACAAAGACCGAAAGATGAGATTCCGTGTCGGATGCAACCGAATGGTTTCAGAATCGCTACCCAGGTCCTTATATATTAGTCTCATATTAGTCTATGGGTTTTAGTAAATCATTGACTCATATGTTCAAGGACAACAACACACTGTCGCAATGTGGTAAAGATAAATAGATAAATAAAACCAGCTTAACTGAGTAGTATTAGGCTTTGTTACAGTTTTAAAAGTCGCGGTCCCAAAATTTTAAATCGACTGATACATTTGCAAAGGAATTTTCTTAATTACAGAAATTACCTATATTATATAGTCAAAATAAAAATTTGGCAGTCATAGGAACTACCGATAGAAGTGAAAACTTATAACTCAAAATTTGATAGCTTACCTTGGAAACTACGCGGGTGTAACCGGAGGGCGGGGCTTGGGCATCATGGCATGGTCATCTAGAAATGCGTCAGCATTTCCCATTGGCTGATGCATTTCTAGATGGCCATGCCATGATGGCCGGCTCACGCCCTTACAGCATTTCCCATTGGCTGACGCATTTATAGATGGGCAATAGCCATGGTCCCGAGTTTACCCGAAGATTTTTTATCATACCCGAGCGTGACGATAGAATTCATTTCACAGCCCACGAAAAATCTGTCTTGGCGCGCCTAAAGAAGTTTTCACTTCAAAAATGATAACAGTGTGAAATAAGTCCAGCAGCATTGGTTCAGCGTAGCGATTCTGAAACCATTCGGATCGGGCTGATCCACGAAAACTGGCCTCTTCCGACTGGTTCGGGCAATTTGCGATTCTCAACGCCAATTCCGATTACTTTTGACGTTTGCAACCGACTACCAGCTGTTTTCTAATCGGATGGGATTCGGACAGCTTTTTTGTCGTGGATAGCTAAATACGATTTTCAGATTATTGTATTTACTTGATTTTTCTCTGTTTTTCTCAATATTTCTGTAAGATTATGGACAGTAAACGACTTTTTATAAACTTTAGTGTGTAATGTGTTTAGTTTTTGGAATTTTGGGTTTTGAAATTTTCAAAGTTGGCAGTTTGTGCTCTAAAGAATTGCTAGAAATAGATTATTGCCACATTTGATTTGTTGATATTGTTTATTTTTTGAGATGAAAATATGAAACATGTTTGTTGTTTGAGCAAAAAGCCAAGAAACCACAAAGAAACATTGGAGATACGAGACATCACGTCAAACAACGATATAACAGCAAGAGCGGAAACAACTTTGGCCCCAGTGGTCAGTGGTGGTCACAAACATAGTCGGAGCTAACTAAGTAAGAAGACCGTGTGATAAGTGCGTGCGTCTATAATATTACTTAGTGCCAGCCCAAAAGGGGTGACCCACGAACCCCTCTGGTCCTTGTATAATAACAAACAGTATTTTCGTACCTATTTATTCGACTTTAGTTCTATCTATAGATGAAGGAAAGGTTACTTAAACGTACTTCTGCCAGAACTTATTGGTCCCCAATCCCTATAATGACAACGCAGACCCCGTAGGTGTATATAAAAGTAGCACCTTGCCGGTGTACGGCATGTGATTTAACAAACATTAAATTTACTTAGACATAGCTAGATATGTGGGACAAAATCCCCAAAGTTATAGGTACTATGACAATTGTCCTCTAAACAAGCACTTATTCAATATAGGTGTGACAGAAAGCCCTCTATGCAGGGTAAAGGATGCATGGAGGAAGAAGTAATGCCACAGAATGTGGTTGTGGAGTGCAGGAGCGTGGCGGACAGAATTCTTCCACTCTCCAGCAGCAGTCCCGGAGGCCTTCAACAACAATTCAGATGTATGAGCAACGTCCAATGGCCTAATTAAGAAGCTAAGCGTGGAAAAGACCCCGTCTAACTAACTATAGCAATATATTACTGTGTTGTTTTACAGATATATTTTGGAAATAAAATAACATGTAGACCACAAATTATCCATTATTTTGTCCTACTCAATATGTAATGTAGGAACATAACATATTTCCTACATTAAATATTATTATATACTTATTTATAAAGCTGTGGTGGCATAGTGAGAGAATGTCAGACACAATTGTTTTATCATAGATTCTAATACCGCCTGTTGTACCGGATTATCTATTTCTGCAAGTTTAAAACTTTGCTGCTGTAATTTGATTAAAGTTTCCTGGCTATTAACAAAAGGACCAGTAATTTCTTCATTATTATTATACAAGGTGATTATTATAACTAAAAGATCAAATGAAAAAACATTTATTTCCGTAAGTATTTTAATAATCATTGAAGAATTTATTAATGCTTTATATTCTACATCATTTAGCAATAAAGTTGAAACAAAGAGATAGTGATTTCTTCATTATTACCATACAAGGTGATTGTTATAACTAAAAGATCATTTATTTCAGTAAGTATTTTAATAATAATTGAAGAATTTATTGATGCTTTAAATTCTGCATCATTTAGCAATAAAGTTGAAAAAAGAGATAGTGTACTAGACTAAAATAAGCAGTGCTTTTTTACCATTGAGGACAACTGTTAGTAAGAGACCAAACAAAAATTTGTAAAAAATTATTTAATAATAAAAGCCTTGAAAAATTGTGTGGTTTTCCACACAAAAACATAATTCAGAGGCAATAAAACATTTAGACTTTTTATTCATACCACATTTAATTTTTCTAATTATAGACATAATACAATCCTAACTAACTGCATAATAATACCTAATTGGTATTTTGTAATTTCTAAAGCTATTAAAATTACAACAATCCCAAGTTTTTACTAACTACAAGGATTTTTCAAATCAAATCAAATCAAATCATTTATTTCCTTGTGGGCCTAGGTTATACAGATTTTAATTAGGGTTAGTAACATTCTCCAGGTCCTGCTTGGTTAGCGTACAAGTCATAATTCAAAGTTACAATTACCAGGTACATCATAGATACATTGTTACAACTATAAGAATGTTTTCAAAGAAATATTAAGTCATTCTAACAATATCAAAATGCATTAACAAATAAATATAAATTCAAATACAAACATACATCAAATTAGGTAATTTAATGAGTGTCAAAGCAATATAAATATAATAAAAAATGTCGTCATGAGTTCAGTGAAACATACATGTCATTTATTTACAAGGAGATACTAATATTTCAGATGAATTTACTATTTACATAATATGCATTTATATACATTACTAAAAGCTGCAGTGTTTCTTCTACATAATTGATAGGATATTTAAATACCTAAATAGAGCAAAAACTGATTTAACTTATATCACAATTGATGTTAATATGTACGTACGTATTATTTTCTTACGAAATGAAATTGGACTTAAGATTAGCTTACTGATTAAATGTGTTACTACCTTATAGTACTTAAGCTAATGTTTTTACACTATAAGATGAGTTCAACAACAAAACGAAAACAGGCTGACTTCTTGTATCTGGCTTTTTTTTTTTTAAATAAAGAGTGACGAGACGAGCAGGACATGTGCCTGATGGTAAGCAACATGCCAGCCACATAACAGCACAGTGACACGCAGCTATTGGAACATGGAGAGCCCAAATCATTACCTAGCACTGCACTGCGCTCGTCACCCAGATATCTAACTTGTTATATCTCTAAGCCCTGTAATTTCTCTGGAAACATTGCTCTTCAAACCGGAACACAGTAATGTTTGCACATTACTGCTTGGCAGTAGAATAATTGGCAAAGGTGTGGTACTTCCCCAGGCGAACTCTGCTAAGAGTCCTACCACTACAAAATTATACTATTTACTACTTACGCTTATGGTATTATAATTTCTTTTGTTCATCTCTTCTTGACAATTTTATGAATTTTCCATAAGCTTTGTTTAGTAGTTTCGAGTATAGCATCCTGTGTAGCTTCAAATGCCGAGTTGAGGTAAGCGGTACGCGTGACATCACTAAGTCTATAGTTATTCTGAACGATTCCCACCCAGTGCAAATATTTTGTGTGATGAATTCAAATGTTTGCACTGTGTCTGGGTGTTCCTGTGTATAATAAGTATGTATTTAAAACTATATAAGTATTATATCAGCTTTCTGGCCACCATCGTACAAGCTTTGCTTAGTTTGGGGTCAGATGGTGGTGACTGTGAATTGTCCACCAATATTTATTTACTTATTTAGACCATTGAGAACAACATTTAATAAGAGACCAAACAGAATATTGTAAAAATGAATTAAACATAATAGCTCTCCGTACAAAAGTCAGTCAATAAAACATTATTTTTTTTGTACATACCACAATGTTTTATTTTCCTAATTAATTAATACATAATACAATCATAGCTAATTCAGTTTACTTTTAAACTTCTAAACATATTAAAATTATAATGATCGCAACTCTTTAGTGACTAAGGGCTACCTGCTAACACAAAACTGTGATGCGAAGTGAGTGATGTCCATGGATTTTTAATTACAAAGAGAAAGACAAACTTCTTAGCATTCCGTGGATTCACCGTGTGGGTGCCGGGGGTCCATCGTGTGGCAGAGAGCGAAATCCCAAGTAGATCCCGAGACTTGTGACACCGGTGTAGGTTTAAGGGGCCCTTTTCTGATGTACATCAACACTCACCTTCACTACTCATATTTCTCTATCTGCCCAGCCAATTCTGATATGAACCTACTGCTTTAGATACTCATTCTAGTATAGAACTTACTGCACTTCTGGACAAGCTAAGTTCTTTCAGCAGGTCATACAGATATTTTGCTGGTATACCTCTCGCTCCTACTTCTACAACATATAAATTAACTACATAGCCGTTTTTAATGTAAGTAATTAATTATTTATGTAATTATATACATTAATATACAGTCTAAAAAGTTACCATGGTTTGTCACAAAATTAACAATTATTGAAGGGATATATTAAAATACCTAAATAGAGAGAAAACTAATTTAACTTATATCACAATTGATGTGTGTGTACTGTACCTATTATACTTATATTATCTTTTTCTCACAAAATGAAATTGGATTATAGGTAAATCAGTACTAAAGCGAATATTTTTACTGAAAATCTGCTTTATTTTCAAGGTGAGTCAACGAAAAAACGAAAACTCTCTGGCTTCTTGTATGGAGTAAGTATAACATTATTATAACTCTCTTCTTGACCATTTTATGAGATCCATGTGCTTTGCGAGTTGAGGTTGGCACGACATATAATAAGTCGTTTTAAACAATGCATCACATTTGCTGGCTTCTTGTATTAAACTATAACTTATCTTCTTGACAATTTTATGAGTCTTCTATATATGATTTGCTTGTCCAACTTCAACTTTTTCATATGGCTTCCATTCGGTAATTTCACCGGAATTTCGCCAGTGTCTAGCGTTTCTCCGTTAAGATAGTCTTCTGAACTTTTATTCACTTAGAGGTAGGAATCTTGCTTCAGATGATCGGTCCACTTCAGGTAGTCTTCAGTTCAGACTTCTGGCATATGTTCAGTGAAGATGCAGGATTATTGATTCAGATGATCGGTGGAGTGTAGATACTTTTGTTAGTGGTTACTTTTAGATATGTTATATATAACTGTAATGGACAAACACAACTATGAAACCATTACTTTTTGTTGTTATTTTCAAACCATGAACACTTAACTAGTATACAGATTCATTTTTCTTCCAAACAAAACAAAAACAAACAATGGTTCCGTTGACTTTGACAACATCAACAGATTGACAATTGAAGGTAAAACGAAGAATGTAAACTATGATTTATTGTGTTGCAGATGCAAATTTCCAGAGGTTATTGTTCGATTTACTCGTTTATTATGCAAATTCTATGTAAAAAAGTCATTCAAAACCACAAAATAAACCCGAAATAGAGTTATTTGACGATTTGTATATTCCTACCATGAGTTAACTTTTCTACCAAATTTGTATCTGTATTCGAAAAGTAGATGGGACAGCTTGTCTTTGGTCTGGCCAAAAGACATACCTACGCCAACTACGCCAATCCGATTGGCGTGTGATTGGCGTTGAGAATCGCAGATTCCGAACCATTCGGTAGCGGGACCGCTACAAAATGAGTCGGGTGCAACCGACTGGTTTCAGAATCGCTACGCAGAAAGCTGGTTAAAAAAATAGAATTGATATTTTGACATTGCGTTTACACTTTGTCGTTTGACGTTGACTGTTGACAATTTTCCAAAATTGGGTGTTTTGTTTTGGTAGACTTGTGTTTTGCAGTAGACCTGTGTCAATCGATTATTTCTTGAGACCCGGGTCGATCACGACCCACTCGTATGGTGATCGGGTTATAAAGATTCGATCTTTCGATCATTTGGGTCGCGGTTCCTTTGTTCAACCTACAAGCTGTGTCGCCGTGTCGCGCACGACCCCAAGGCGGAATGAGATCGACTGATCGACAATCGACATATGAGAACAAGTCACACAAGAAGGAGATAGAAAATAATATTTTCGTTGTTACGTCGATGTGATTGAATTAATGCACGATTCAATCGCTTTTATGAGCGAGCAAATAGGTAAATCAGATTAACATAAAGTTCAATTTGGTTTGTCTTGTCTAAACTGATAATAAACAGGTCGCGACTGAGTGGCTGCCGGTTCTCGAGTCGTGATCTCTGTCGCGCGCGACCCGCGACCCGTGACCCAAAGGCAGAGTGAGACCGACACAGGAAGGAGATAGAAAACATTTTCGTTGATACGTCAATGTCATCGAATAAATGCACGATTCAATCGATTCCTCAAACAAGCAATTAGTTAGGTTATGGTAATTGCAATAAAGTTCAATTTGGTTTGTCTTGTACATGATCATCGGGTTCCAAAAGATCGGGTGTTTTAGAAATCCGTGATTCGATCACACGTGTACAGGTTGCGATCGAATCAAAAGGATTCGATCGATCACGATCGACACAGGTCTATTTTGCAGGAATCAGGAATCTTTAAAATAACTCATGTTAAAGAACTCATCTGTATTTAAATTAAACAACATTATATTGTTGTTCTATAGTTACATAGTGACTCCAGTCTATATAGCATAATGTCATCTAGTCGCTCAAAAACTTCAATCCTAGATAAGCCCCTCAGCAAAGGAAAAGGCGAAGTCTCCCTTGCATTTTACGCCCTCCTATTCTCTGAAATTGTCCAATATTGTCAAAATAAGTCACAATCAATACATGAATTACAGAACAAGTAAGTTTTATAACTTTATCGAGTAATTAATCCATACCATTACATGGAATGAGTCTGTTTTCAAGTGAATAATAACTCTTAAGTATACTACACTAGCTGCCACAGTTTAGACAGATGCGATTATATTAAAAGTTATCTTTTCTAGATATAAGTTCTAAAGCACTAGAAGTCATTGGCACCCGACCCACAGTCTCACTGTTTTGAGAGCCTTTTGATCACTGTTATTGTAAACATGTTGTTTTTGTGTCAAAATAATCTTTATTATTTATACCTTCACATTTTAGTATACTTTTAAAGTTTTAACCAGGGCCCAGGCCGCATGGTGGCCCGGGCACCATTTGTTGTACAAGCCTGGGTAGCGATTCTGAATCCATTGTTATTCCGATTCCGAACCATGCAGATTGCATTTAGATTCAATACCCTGATCTATAGAGTATCATGTTCCATGTATTCCAGGCTATCAGACATCGGCCAGGATGTGGGCACACAACTGCTGGATTTATATTTCGTGAGAGAGAGAAATAGCAAGAGGGAAATAAAACTACTCAACATGCTGCTGTTTGTAAAGTCTACATTATGGAAGGTAAGAAACATGGCATACTCTATCCAAAGATACACTAATATTTATGTATACAATATGGTGGAGCGAGTCCATGATATTTTTATTCTCTATATTCTTAGGTACACTGTCTGAACTGTCTGTCCAATGAGATAGATTCTAAACCTAAAATATCATATGATTACAATCTTATGTATTGTAATCTGATGGTGAACGCAATTTTACAATTAACTTGATATATATATACTTGATATATAACTGGTATGATTATAATCTTATACATTGTATTGTAATCTGATGCTGAAGCGGTTTTTGTTTGAATTAACTAATCAGGAACTACTGGAACAATTTCAAAAATTCTTTCACCATTGGATATGTATGTGTCCCTAGTGCTTACAATACAATACAATACAAAACACTTTGTCACCACAAACAGTTGACAATAAGTAACATAAAATAACAGAACATAATGGGCACAAAAGGCGATCTTATCACTAAAAGCGATCTCTTCCAGATAACCTTTGATTAGCTATGTATAGGCTATATATTTATTGTGTACCATGTTTTGTATTGTATGTATTGTTTGGCAAAGCCGAGACGGACCGCTAGCACAGAGCAGTCTATTAAATCATACAGTCGTTCGACGAAGCCGTCTAGACGGGGCAATCGTGCGGGACGTGCGGAGTGAGACGCGGGAAGCGCGCTCCTGTATTGCCTACATTACAATGTTAGTATTGCAGAAACGCGGCTCAGGGCTGACGTCTTCCGTATGTTTTATAAAATAATTTTAACAAAAAAAAGAACCGACTTCAAACAGTAAACTAAAAAGTAAAAAATAAATCTCTTTACCACAAAGTAGAACGTATTTTGATTAATTTGAACAGACATGATTAAATAAGTATTTAACAATTCTGAAGTCGGTGCCAAGTAAATGTTGCAACAACCTTCCTGTCTATCATACATATGTCCCCAACAACTTGTCTATGTTCCAAATGGTAGTTCGATTTACTACTCTACTAATGTTAGCTTCAGCTGTAGTTGTTTTACTTGGCACCGACTTCAGAATTGTTAAATACTTATTTAATCATGTCTGTTCAAATTAATCAAAATACGTTCTACTTTGTGGTAAAGAGATTTATTTTTTACTTTTTAGTTTACTGTTTGAAGTCGGTTCTTTTTTTTGTTAAAATTATTTTATTTTACGATTTTAAGTGATGGTTAGATGAATAATTCTTGAATTAGGTGAGAAGATAAAGAAAAAACTTGACTAGTAGAATAATATTCACTATGATAAAGTGTTCAAATGCAGAATGGTCGGTGTACCCAGATCTGTAAAAAGGTCCTCAGTACCCATGTGGGTGCCAAGTTCTCATCAATATTTAAGAGTACATGAATCAAGCACAAACACTAGCTACTGTAAACCGTTAAACAGTTCACATAACTGTCCTTTGTCTTCATCGTCAGACCCCTAATAACAGTCACATCCCACCTAGGTATGTGTAAAGTGCTCATCGATACAGCTTTATCAAGCCTTTACACAAGGTAGCTGCTGTAGATCGTTGAGGAGTAGCCTCGACTGTCTTTCGACTCCTTCATCGGATCGACTCCAGAACTTCATTCAATTGTAGTGCTTTAAAATACTTAATTGAAACATTTTCAAACGCACTAGTCTACCCTTGCAGTTTTTAAAGGTCTAACGATTAATTTATTAGTTACAACGTGATTGAGCAACAAACATCCAAACATAGACATTATAATGATGATGAAAGACAGTCCCAAGACATCTAGACGTACAGTGCTCATCAATACATATTAATCAAGCCCAAACACTAGATAACTGCTGTAAATCTTTGAGGAGTTCCCTCGACAGTATTTTGGCTCCATCATCAGATCCCTTCCAAATCTTCGTAGTGCCAAACTAAAATAAATTGTAGTGCTTGTAAATACTTAATGGAAAAATTAACAATCGCGCTTGTCGCCCCTACAATTTTTGCAAGTTCTCTTCAATCTCTGCAGGATTCCATCATCAGATCCTGGTTTCCTTATCATGGTACCACCCTTGGAATGTCTCCTATCGAACAAAAAAATAATCATCCAAATCGGTTCATAAACAACGAAGTTATCCCCGAACACACATAAAAAAAAAAAAAAAAAAAAAAAAAAAACGGTCGAATTGAGAAACCTACTTTTTTTTAAAGTCGGTTAAAAAACAAACAAATTCTTACAAATTTTTGTTTGCGACAACCCTACCCGTGTCTAGACATTATCGGCGTTTCTCCCAAGATCAAAAGCAATGACTACTGGTAGTATTTCTTTATACTGTGCCGCTAGTATGTAAATGATGTATGTGTATTTAGTGAAAAGCTGATATTTTCAATAGTCTTATAAGCACATCAGCCGGTAGCATCAGTCTCATGCTCAATGATGTATGTTGCAGGTGCTGTTTGGAAAAGAGGCAGACAAGCTGGAACATGCTAATGATGATGAGAGGACTTACTACATCATTGAGAAAGATGCTTTGGTGAGTTGGACTGAAATGAAACCCTGATTCATAGAATGGTGTAGTAATTTGTATTGTACTCAACCTAGTGCAGATTGTTCCGGTATTTTGGTTTTTAGGGTTCCATACCCAAAGGGTAAAAACGGAACCCTATTACTGGAACTTGGCTGTCCGTACGTCAGTCTGTCACCAGACTGTATCTTAAGAACGGTGATAGCTAGACAGTTAAAATTTTCACAGATAATGTATTTCTATTGCTATAACCACAAATACTAATAAAGTGGCCAAGTGCGAGTTGGACTCACCCATGAAGGGTTCCGTTGTAGCAAGTAACATAATATACATAGTACACATAGTTCGTTGTAACTTTGATCGAAGTTTCAATAATAGTGTATTTATGACGTACTAAAAAAAAAGTACTCATTAGATCGAGCTCAAACTAATTTTCGTTGGTAGTTTACATGGTAATGTACATCATATATTTTTTTTAGATTTTTCATTCTCCTACTTTAGAAGTTAGAGGGGGGGGGGGACACATTTTACCACTTTGGAAGTGTCTCTCGCGCAAATTATTCAGTGTAGAGGAAAATGATTTTAGAAACCTTAACATCATTTTTGAAGACCTATCGATAGACACCCCACACGTGTAGGTTTGATGAAAAAAAAAATTTTGAGTTTCAGTTCTCAGTATGGGGGGCAACCCTAATTTTTATTTTTTTTATTTTTTTTTGTTCAAATCCTAATGCGGTTTACAGAATACATATACTCACCAAGTTTCAATAGTGTAGTTCTCATAGTTTCGGCAAAAAGTGGCTGTGACATACGGACGGACAGACAGACAGACAGACAGACAGACATGACGAATCTATAAGGGTTCCGTTTTTACGTTTTACGGAACCCTAAAAATTAAATAAAAATAATATTTAAGGGGGGCTCCCATACAACAAACTTGATTTTTTACCATTTCTTGCTCGATTAGTCCGTCTCAAGTAAACTAGATAACGCCACTAGTAAAAATAAAACGCGATACCGAATTCATCGTCAGAATCATGAGGCAAAAATCAAAATTTTGAAATTTTTTTGCCTGACTGCGTAAATTGCGATGTTTAAGGAATTCCGGATAAAGCCAAAGAGGTTTTCGCCGTTTATTTGCTAATGGTACGGAATTCGTGGAACTCGCACTTCGTGCGGGAGTCCCTCTCGCCCTTGGCCAGTTTTATTACTGTTGGTGGATCACCCAGTTCGGCTAACTAGCAGTGGTAGGACTCTTAGCAGAGTCCGCCTGGAGAAGTACCACACCTATTCCAGTTATTCTACCGGCAAGTCGTAATGGGCAAACATTACTGTGTTCTCGTTTGAAGGGCAATGTTTCCAGAGAAGTTACAGGGCTTAGAAATATAATATCTTAGATCTCTGGGTGATGAGCGCAGTGCAGTTCTAGGTAATAATGATTTGGACTCTTCGTGTTCCAATATCTGTGTCACTGTGCTGTTATGTGGCAGGCATGTTGCTTACCATGAGGCACATGTCCTGCTCGTCTCGTCACTCTTTACTATAAAAAAAACTAGTTCTCTTGTAACCACTGTTTTCAATGATTGATCTTTTTTTTGTATATTTTATTGAAGTGAAAACTTCTTTAGGCGCGCCTAGACAGATATTTCGTGGGCTGTAAATTGAATTCATTCGTCACACTCGGGTATGAAAAGAAAACTTCAGATAAACTCGGGACCATGGATATTGGCCATCTAGAAATACGTCAGCCAATGGGAAATGCTGAAAGGGCGTGGGCAGGCCATCATGGCATGGCCATCTAGAAACGCATCAGCCAATGGGAAATGCTGACGCATTTCTAGATAGCCATGCCAAGATGGCGAGGCCACACCCTCGGTTACACCCGTGTAGTTTCCAAGGTAAGCTATCAAATTCTGAGTTATAAGTTTTCACTTCTATCGGCAGTTCCTATGATTGCCAATTTTTTAATGTTTAGTCAGACCTAACACCTAACTCGCGAATCCCAAGATACAAGCTTAAGCTTAATTTGGGGCCCATCGGAAAACTTTTTTTTTTTATGGCATAGAGTGACGAGACGAGCAGGTCATGTGCCTGATGGTAAGCAACATGCCTGCCACATAACAGCACAGTAACACGCAGCTATTGGAACATGATAGTCCAAATCATTACCTAGCACTGCACTGCGCTCGTCACCCAGAGACACACCCCGCGGACACTCGGCCTAAAATCTATACAGACGGTGCAGTTGACATACCTACACTCACACAACTACGCATATGTCGTTCGAACACATTTACGCATGTGTGCGTGTCATCTAGGGTTACTAAATTATTTTATGGAATAGCTGTGACCCGTGAGTTCACCTGCCTCACTGCCTGTGTTAAGTGGCCTATAATCTTACCTAGTTAGTGTTCGATCGTTAATGTAGGTAAATATAACTTTCATCAACATCATGGGCTTATGTCCTTTGTTTCACAATAAATGGAGCTATCACGTAACAAACATATAAACGAATTGAGATCCGTCTCCTTTTTTGAAGTTGGTTAAAAATGAAACTAAATCGTAGTAGTAGGTACCGGTAGTACTAGAACCGGTAAAGTTTATAAGTCAATGTCAAAGCCGTTAATTACTGAATAAGAACCGATAAAGTTTATAAGTCAATGTCAAAGCCGTTAATTACTGAATAAGTTTTAGTTTAAAAATATCGTTATTTTTTTTTTGGAACTATCCATTCCAATAGTCAATGTACTCGTATCCTCTTACTGGTTTTAATGAACGGTTGTTGCGAAATCTTAAATAAGCATACTACTTACTAGATGAAATCCTATATTCATTGTTCACTATTGACCGACATAATATATACATGGACGCACATAAAAGTACAGATAGTCTAATATAGAACCTGTTTCTTTTTTTTTGAGTCGGTTGAATGCTAAGAAATAATCACTTATCAATAAATCTGAATAGTAGCAATCTTAGTAAAAAAATCCACTAAATTGGCAACACTAGTGACCTACTCCGCGCCATCACTCGTTACCATACGTTATTGGCGCCACTGACATATTTCACAACGATTAACGAAAGCCGCAGTTTAAAAACAACGAGTTTAATAATTTCGTCACAGGACTTCAGTGTTGGCGCGTACTTCTAACCAGAATAGCTTAACACAGTTTAAGTGGGCCTGTCAACTACAGGCCCATCTCGGTCACGTCCATACTCTGCAAGACTATGGAACGTGTCTTAAACCACAGGCTCCTGACGTACCTAGAATCGAACGACCTCCTCAGTGACCAGCAATACGGGTTTCGCCGAAACCGGTCCACCGGGGATATTCTAGCGTACGTCACTCACATCTGGAGTGAAGCTATTGAGAAACACGGGGAAGCACTTGCAGTCTCCCTGGATATCTCAAAGGCTTTTGACAGGGTTTGGCATGATGCCCTTATTAGCAAGCTTTCTAGTTATGGTTTGTCTCCTGGGTTCATTGCGTGGATTTCGGACTTCTTGAGGGATCGATCCATACGAGTCGTCATTGATGGCTGCTCGTCGGATCAAATGGCTATCAATGCCGGAGTCCCTCAAGGGTCGGTACTCTCTGCGACGCTCTTCCTGCTACATATTAACGATCTGTTGAAGCCCGGTATCTATGGGTACGCAGATGATAGCACCGTCGTAGAGAGTTACATGTCTAGCGCGAGAGCCACTGGGCCGCAAACTCTGGTACAGAGAGAGAGTCTGATCGAACGTTTGAGCTTGACCCTTGAGGCGGTGTCTAAATGGGGCGATGCCAATCTGGTCAAGTTTAACGAGACTAAGACACAGGCGTGTCTGTTCTCCGCTAAAAGGAGTCCATTCCAACTGACTCCAACTTTTAGAGGTGTATCCGTGCCGGTTTCTGACCATCTTGAGCTTTTGGGCGTTACTTTGACCTCTACGCTCAACTTTGGCTCGTATATCGAGTCCAAGGCCAAACTTGCTGCCAAAAAACTAGGTGTCCTCTCAAAGGTGCGAAGGTACTTCAAGTCTGAACAGTTGCTTACATTATATCAAGCACAGATTCGCTCCTGTATGGAGTACTGTTCGCACCTTTGGGATGGATCGGCTAAGTATCAGCTGGAGGCTCTGGAATCGATCGAAAGACGTGCCAAAAGGCTCATAGGCAACGACACTCTTGTGCGAAAAAGACTTCAAAGTCTTGAACATCGCCGAAAAATTGCTAGCCTATCGGTATTTTATCGGATACACTTCGGAGAGTGTGCGACTGATTTGCATGATCTGATACCACCTTGTCCTTTTTTCTATCGGAATGCTCGTAGCTCGAAAAAGCGACATCGTTTCATGGTTGATGTTCCAAAGACACGAAAGATAAACCGCTTTCCTTTCCGACTAACACGTACACGCTCAACATCAGCTCTGTAAATAAAAATCAATACAAGCGGATTTTTTGGAGCTACGAGCAGCCCAGTGATATCAGTGAACCAGCTACAGTTCAGCGAGCCCGGAGCCGTGTTGACAGCCCCCAGGTCGTCAGGGATAAAGAGGAATCACCAAAAATACCGTACGAACAGCCGAAAATAAAGGTTAGTTTAGTTTCAACATCACAAGATCGCAAAGTTGTATTTGGACAAAAGTCACGTCCGTCCTCTTCGGTATAGAAAACCTCCGCCGACACGTTCTTATCGCTGCACGACCGACCGGCGCCGGCGACTCGACACACGTCATCAGCGACACCTCCCCCCGCCAAGTAAAACATCATTGGGAGAACATCATCATCATCGCCAACCCCGGCGGAAGAACTGACTGCTAGTGACTGGACACCTACTGGACAGCCCGAACACCATCTAAAACGAGCGTGTACGCAAGAACACTGACAAACTTTAACTTGGAGAAGAAGAAGAAGACGAAGAAGAAAGGGATCATACGCGAGTAGTATAAGTTGTTATAATAGTAGTATAATTTAAATTTACCCAATTCCGTTAAATCAAATTCTGTCATACAAAATGTCCGACATAAACAAGAAAGCCGGCCCCTCCACCTCTGCCTCCTCCGCCTCTGCCCCCGTCATTGCACCAAAACGACCAAGGGTCCTTTCAGTAAGATCTGTAGCGTCAAACCTACATAAGCGAATTTAAAAAAAAAATGTTAAAGCCGGCGGGTCAGAAGTGGTGCAACCGACGCGGCAACACGGGGAGAGCCCCAGCGAGCCCATAGAGATTCCCGAAGTAGATTCTAGCCGTGTTCCGTCTCTCGGCAATGTGCCGTCGCCGCCACAGTCACAAACAGCTAGTGAGATCTCGGCCCCGGTGACCTCGGTCCCCGAGACGACCTCAGGACAAGTGGCGGCGGTGGACAGAATCGAGAACTGGGAGCAGTGCGGGATATCACCGCCTAAAGAGCTGAGGACCGATGACGAGACGGACAGCGTATCCGAGTTGTCGTTCCCGACCTCCGCCCGCAGCACAAGGGTCAGCATGCTGATCGGAGATTGCTCAAAGCGGACGGGGGTCGAGATGGACAGCGCCACAAAAGTGGCAAACGATGCGCTGCTCCGAGGCAAGGACGCTCTCGAGTCGTCTCATAACGTGAGGCGCGATATAAGGCAAACGGCGATCGAAAGCCTACAAGCGCTTTACGAGATCGTCCTTTCCCTTTCGGAGTCCAGACATCGTCACATCGCCTCGCTCGAGAAAGAAAGGGCTCGGCACGCCATGGAGCTGCTCTCCGTAGAAAGGGCTCACACAAAAGCAACACAAAAAATGTATCTTGACCTTACAAAGGAGGTAGCTCTGGCCAGAGAACAACTAGCGGAACTACAAAAAGAGACTAAAGCCGTCAGAGACTGGCAGAGCTTCGAGTCGAGAGAGCCCCACCAGCACATAAAAGCAACAGTGGAAGCGGTGAGGGACATTGGCGGTTACCTTAAGTCTTTACCGAGTGAAAATACCACGGTCAACCTAACGCCGCTGCGGAACGATTTTCTCGGGATAAAAACTGGGATTGAAATCCTTCAGAGGCAGGTCGACGAATTCCGGAGACACTCCAATACAACAAGTGAAAAAACCGTCGAAGTCCTTCACCTAAACACAGACATGCTGGAAAAGCTCGCCTCGACTCCTCCACCTCCTAGTCCCCCAAACTATTCGGATAGTCTCGCCAAAATAGAAAAACTACTCACTGAAAAAATAATGTCGAAGGAAACGCTACCCCCATCTTCCGCCCCAATTAAAATAAACATCGACGAGCACGTGCTGCCTATCACAGAACGGCTAGAAGCTGTGTCGTCAGAACTCCGGACGATGCGGCAGGAAAAATTAATTCTTCCCCCACCAGCCCTAAGCATCGAGGCTGAAATGTGCCAAGCGGAGACGGGCAAGCCACCTAAGCCCAACTACGCAAAAATAGCGGCTAAGCCAATAGTGCCAAAACCGAACCACACTCTCATCGTAACAACGGCGAATTCCACATCTCCCACGACTACCGAAAATCTAATAGAGAGGATAGCGGTAGCACTGGACACGAAGAAGACTGGGGCAAGGGTTGACCGAGTGCGCAAAGGTCGAAACAGGAAAGTCATCCTGAGTTGCAGCACAGAGGAAGACCTTGGTCTGGTTAGAAATCGCGTGCAGCAGGACAAATCTCTAAAGGTGGAGACCGCGAAAGCGGGTAATCCACTAATCATAATCCGAGACGTCCTGTCTTACCACAAAGACAACGAGATCGTGGAAAACCTTTTGGCGCAGAATAAACATCTGCTACAGGGGGTTGATTTGCAAGAGAGCACGATTAGAGTGCGGTACAGGAAGAAAGCGCGTAACCAGCATGAGTGCCATCCGGTGATCGAGGTCTCACCTCGCATTCACAGAGCGTTTTTGGACGCCGAAAAGGTCTACATTGGGCTCCAGAGGAGACCAGTGGCAGACCACTCGCCTTTGGTGCAGTGCACCAAGTGCTTAGGTTTCGGTCACACAAAAGCGATCTGCCGGGAAAGGGATGAATCCTGCAGTCATTGCGGAAAAGCCCACTCCTGGACCCAATGCAAGGCAAGAAAGGAAGACCTGCCACCCAAATGCAAAAACTGCGTAATTGCTCATCCAAACAGCCCCAACAGGGAACTCGCTCACAACGCCTTTAGTAGCGAGTGCCCTGAAAGAGTAAAATGGGATGGGATAGCGCGGTCCCGAATATCTTATTGCTAAGGGCACTCATGAGGAACGTGGCTCAGTCTCCCGAAGAGTAGGCGAACCAGGTTTGCGTTTCATCCAAGCAAATCTGCAGCGCTCCCAGAATGCAACGACAGAACTTCTGAAGGTCGCGAAAGAAAGGGGAGTTTCAGTTGCCCTTGTTCAAGAACCATATGTGGGAAACAAAGGCATGATGAAACAATATCCTGGAACTCGCATTATTCAGTGCAGTTTAAATAGGCAAAAACCAGTTAAGGCAGCCATAATAATCTTCGGCGACATGTTGGAGGTAATCCATGACCCCCAAATTGTTACCGAAACGGAAGCAGCTGTCCTATTGGTCGGTACAGGCCTAAAACTGGGAGTGATTTCTGTCTACTTAGAAGGAGACCAAAAAGTCGACCCCTACCTCAGCAGGATCAAAGTATTCAGCGAAAAACTAGCTACAAAAGACCTTATTGTTGCTGGTGACGTGAATGCATGGTCCCACTGGTGGGGAAGCACATCTCAAAATGAGAGAGGAGAAACTGTAAGCTCTTTCTTCAATGAAATGGACTTGTACATTCTCAACTCCGGCGATACACCAACCTTCGAGATCGTCAGGGAAGGCAAACTCTGCACAAGCGTAGTAGATGTAACAACGTGCAGCGAGTCTCTTCTGGGAAAAATCGAGGGATGGGAGGTTGACAAAAGTATTACAACATCGGACCACAACGCAATCACCTTCACTTTGCGTCTAGTTAAGGCTCTCGAACAACAGAAGCCAATAACAACACGCAAATATAACACCAAGAAGGCAAAGTGGCCAAACTTTATGTCACAGCTAAAATCTTCCCTTAAAGAAAGAAACATCTCGCCGGAGTCAGTCGAGAAATGTGAAAGTCCACTAGAACTTGAGTCGATGATTACGAGCTACACAACTAGTATACATGAAGCTTGCGAATACACCATTCCACTGGTAAGCTCGCCGAAAGGTAATCCAACACCTCCATGGTATACTAAAACGCTCGAAAATCTGAAGAAAGAAGTTCTCAGAAGAAAGAGAAGGATTAGGAATGCCGCCCCTGACAGAGTTGAACTTGTAGTCGAACAGTACCAAATTGCTCGGCAAGACTACAAGGAAAAAAATTGGCAGTCATGGGAACTGCCGATAGAAGTGAAAACTTGTGACTTGTGACTCAAATGTTCTCACTTTTAGTTGAATTGTCTAATTTATTTATCACCTTGTCAGAAGACAGATTATTTGTTAAACCATCGTAGGTCTATGTACATTCGCATAATTTCAACACCGCCAGCTAAATCGATGGTTGCGCCATCTAGTTTTATATCAACGTAATTATACAGAATATTGCAACTCTACTGTTTGTGTTGCCCTGGTACTGGTACCTAGGGGCAAACGCAACTCTTTTATATTTCTGTTGTCCTGGTATCTGGAGATAAACGCTGGGCTGTTGGAGGTAGGTAATCGAAACTCTGTATTGTTTCTGTTACCCTGGTACCTACCTGGCCGTTTTTACCGAGTTTACCCGAAGATTTCATATCCGATCCGATCCGATCCGATCCGATCCATTATCATATCCAAGCGTGACGATTGATGAATCCATTTCACAGCCCACGAAACTTCTGTCTATAGCGCGCCTAAAGAAGTTTTCACTTCAAAAGTCAAACAAGCTCAGACGGAAAGCTGGAAGGAGTTCTGCACGAATCAGGAGAAAGAAAGTATGTGGGACAAGATCTACAGAGTGATGAGAAAAACTTCGACAAGACAGGAAGAAATTCTTCTAAGAGACACCGAAGGTAACACTCTATCCCCGCAACTATCAGCAGAACTACTTGCCAAAACTTTCTATCCCGACGACTCTGAGAGCACCGACCAACCGTGTCATACAGAGCTACGGGAGCAAACGATGGAAACGCCTATGGACTTACCGGAAAATGACCCACCATTCACATCAGCGGAACTGGAATCAGTATTGAGAAATCTGAATCCGAAAAAAGCCCCCGGTACAGACGGGCTAACCGCTGATATTTGCGCAGCAGCCATACGTTGCGAATGGGAGGTTTTCTTGGCGATAGCAAACAAATGCTTGTCGCTGAAACACTTCCCCAAGCAATGGAAAGAGGCGCACGTGGTCATATTACGCAAACCCGGTAAGACAGATTACACACAACCAAAATCGTACCGCCCCATAGGTCTTCTGTCCGTTCCCGGAAAAATCGTCGAAAAGCTTCTGGCAAACCGACTCCAATGGTATCTCCTCCCAACCATCAGTAGGAAACAGTACGGTTTTATGCCCCAAAGAGGCACTGAGGACGCCCTCTATGACCTGGTAGAGCACATCAAGAAAGGAGTAGAAAGTAAAGACACCGTACTCCTAATCTCCCTGGATATAGAGGGTGCTTTCGACAATGCATGGTGGCCCGCCCTCAAAAATCAATTAGCGAAGAAGAGGTGCCCAACAAACCTCTACGACATGGTAAACTCTTACCGCGACCAGCGACCGTAAAATCAAGGTCAATTATGCAAGAGCAGTCTATGAGAAGGAAACAACCAAGGGATGCGTCCAAGGATCCATCTGTGGACCAACCTTTTGGAATGTGATCCTAGACTCGTTACTGCGAATGCTGGAAGCCGAGAGAGTATACTGTCAAGCATTCGCGGACGACGTCGTTCTCGTATTTACAGGCAGCCCGACCATTATCGAACAACAAGCGGGCAGGGCGCTGAGCATGACAGTGGAATGGGGTAAAATCAACAAACTCAACTTTGCAGCGCATAAAACCAACGCAATGCTTTTCACAAAAAAGTTGAAGTATGAACCTCCAAACATAGTCATGTCTGGCGTCCAGCTCGAGCTAGTCGAGGAAGTCAAACTGCTGGGCCTACTGATCGACCGACGGCTCAACTTTAAAGCACATGTGACCGCTCAATGTAAAAAAGTGGCGAACATTTATAGACAGCTAGCATGTGCAGCGAAGGTGACCTGGGGATTAAATGGCGAAATAACGAGAACTATCTACGTCGCGGTGGTGGAACCTATCATCATGTATGCCTCAAGTGTATGGGCGCAAGCGACAGACCTCGAGGAAAACAAGTCTCACTTGAACGCGATCCAAAGAGGTTTTGCCCAGAAAATCTGTAAGTCGTACCGTACTGTTTCTTTGAAATCAGCACTTGCGCTTTCCGGTCTGCTCCCCCTAGATCTGAGGATACAGGAAGCAGCGAATTTGTACAGAGTAAAAAAAAACCTCTCCCAAGACTACCTCCCACCAGAAGTGGAACTCGAACGGAACGTGAACTGCCTGGACCAACCCCATCCGTCCACGCAGGTATCCGTAAAGTACGAGCTCCTAGAAGACACCTCCAATCTTCCAGAAGGGCCTCAAATCTATACTGATGGCAGTAAGATTAAAGGTAAAGTTGGAGCGGCTCTAACATGGTGGGAGAATGGCAGAGAGGTGAAGAACTCGACATTCAAGCTCCACTCCGAATGCACAGTCTTTCAATCGGAACTTTATGCTCTTTACCGGGCAACTCAAATGGCGTTAGAGAGTAAGGACCCAGAAGTCAATGTCCTGAGTGACTCCCGATCTTCACTCGAACTGCTATGTAACCCAAAAACGAGTCACCCCGTGGTAAAGTGCATAAAGGAAAACATTGGAAGGATAAATGCTGAGGGGAAATCTCTTCGTCTTTTCTGGGTGAGAGCGCATGTTGGCACCGTCGGCAACGAAAGAGCCGACGAACTGGCCAAATCGGCTGCGCTCACCTTGTCGCCCAGTGACTATGAGGGGATCCCCTTGTCCTACGTCAAACGGAAAATCCGCGAAGAATCGGTCAAGAAATGGCAGGATCGATATGAGACCTCGGACACCGGAAAAGTCACCCAGATGTTCCTCCCCGATATAGCAAACGCATATCGGGTGATGAGGACCACGAAACTGACTCCCTTCCAGGTACAAGCGTTGACGGGACACGGAGGAATAGCAGAATACCTGTACAAATTTAAGCTCAAGAGCAGTCCTGCATGCGAGTGTGACCCCGACCAACCCGAAACGGTCTGGCACGTGCTTGTCGATTGTCCCCGATTCATGGCCGCAAGACATGAGCTCGAATCTATGATCGACAGAAGGCTGGTTGTCTCGGATCTCCACAACATCTTAGCCGATGCAGATGACAGAACACGGCTCCTGTCCTTCATGGAGAGCTCATTCCGCATAGCGGCCAAGAGAAACTCTACTAATTCAAATACGCGCCCCCTTTCACCACCACACCCTACCCCGCTGTCCGTGGACGCCACGTGGAATGCGGTTCCCGCCCAACATAACTCCTCGAAGAGCATCTCCGTCAAACAACTACTGGAGAACGCAGACCGAGGAGAGGCGGGGATCCGTATCCGCGGAGTGGCTCTCTTCATGGACAGCAACAAAGAAAGATTCGGAGTAAGCTTTTGCTTCGCCTGGGAACGGGAACGAGCCCGTTTGTCGCCTGGATTGTCTTGCCTGCTTAATGGGAGTACCGCAAAAGTAACAATGAAGCGGAAAACCTACGACGCTATGCCGGTGTGTGAGGTAGACGGCCACCGATTTCGGTTGGTGCGATCGAAAAACAAAACGATTGCACTAATAGAGTACTCGGAAGGCCGGACGCCTTTCACACAGGCAAGTGCGCTGCTCGCACATCTGAGCAGAAACGCGGGTGAGACACCCCGGGTGATAAGCGTGGATGCGATGGCAATCGAATATTCTAGAGCGAGAGTCGCAGACCGGCTGGGTTGCATTGAAGCTCTAAACATCATGAGGTTGTCGTTTACGAAGATAGGGGAGAAAATCTGAGCTTCCTCAGAGCCCCTTCGCACGACCAAACAAATGCAACTGACAGCTGGGGACATCCAGTTCCTAGTTCGACTGTCCAAACCGGCTCCGAAAGAGCACAGCAGAGGGCAGCCGCGGAAAAGGCCGCAGCCAATCAAAGCGGCAGCCGAGGAACGAATGCGGCTTTCGTGACTGCCTTCAACGCAGCGGCAAGGAGCATACTCCGAATCTCATCCCATTCACCACACCCCTTAACGACAAAGACCCCCAAAGCAGCTTCACAGCAACAAATAAGCCGAACGA
The DNA here is from genome assembly GCA_963693475.1 of Ectropis crepuscularia. Taxonomy (NCBI): domain Eukaryota; kingdom Metazoa; phylum Arthropoda; class Insecta; order Lepidoptera; family Geometridae; genus Ectropis; species Ectropis crepuscularia. The sequence goes on along the minus strand of OY856353.1, from coordinate 27,077,137 downwards.
GAGCCGATATGGGTCAGGTTGAACCGCCCCGCTATGTCACGGCTTCGGAGCCGCGGAGCCATGCACGTAACGCCTTCATCGAATTCATAGCCACACTGAGAGCGACAAGACAAGTCAACCTTAAGACCTGCGAAAACATCATGCAGTCCTATAGGCTAGGAAGTCAAAGCCTCTTAAAGGCGAAACTCGAGGAGGCCGAAGCAGCTATTTACAATAATGTCACTTCCCGGGTCATCAAGGGAACCATGACAGGACAGTATATGGCAGCTTACAGTGCAGAAAATGGCTTCGTGACACTGAACGAGATAGAGACAGAGCGCGCGGGAGTGCCTGTTTATGCGACACCACAAAACGACCCAATTGTAGTTACTGCCCGATGCACCAAGATTATGCTGGACGACAAGATCCTAGAGATGGCCAAGACCATCGAAAGGAACTCAAACGTCAATGCTGGTTGGGAAAACTGGGAGGTACCGAGAATACAGTGGGTCAACGGAGTTCCAGGATGTGGAAAGACAACATGGGTGATTAGACACTTTGATGTGGACAAGGACGCCATCATTACCACAACAACTGAGGCAGCAAAAGATCTAAGAGAAAAGCTATCGCACCGTATCGGAAACCTGGTTAAAACCAGAGTGCGAACCATGGCTTCTGCTCTGGTAAATGGTTTCGGAAGAGAAAGTTTCAGTCGCCTCATGGTAGACGAAGCTCTCATGAACCATTTTGGAGCCATTGTGATGGCTTCAAGGCTGTCTGGTGCTGGTGAAATTGTCCTCATCGGAGACGTCAATCAGTTGCCTTACATCGACAGGGAAAATCTCTTCGAAATGAGGTATCACCGCCCGAACCTGGTAACAAAGATCAGCCAGGAGTTGCTCTGCACACATCGAAACCCAATGGACGTCGCATATGCGCTGAGGGAAATATACTCCGGTATGTACTCCTCAGCGCCCCGTATAAAGTCCCTAGAACAGAGAAGATATAAGGGAGCGCAAATACCCAACACCCTACCAAACACCCTCTTTTTAGTTCACACTCAAGAGGAGAAAGAGACCCTGACAAACCAGGGTTATGGGTCAGGCACCGGGTCACGCATCCTTACCATCCATGAAGCTCAAGGACTAACATACGAGTCGGTAATCGCAATCAAAACCAAGGCAAATATGAAGCTGCACGAGAGCGTGCCCCATGCGGTTGTTGCAATCTCACGGCACACGGGGACCTTCATTTACTACGCTGACGACACCGACGACGCCATCGGTCGGTTCGTGCGGCGAGCGTTGGCTGCATCACCGAAGACCATCCGAGAGTTCAACCTACAGATGGCCATCAGGGACAGAAATGCAGCCGTAGTGGAGGCTCTGGGCCGGGAGGAGGCGGCTTAGGCAAATGGCAAGGCAAAGACTCAATGTGGAGTCGATTACTAGTGGAGATGGGCCGAGTACTCGGTTAAAGTGTTACTCGGCGCATCTCTAATTACTAGCGGTAGGATCCCAACCGATAGTGATCGGCTCTACAGACGAGCTCTAGAATTAAGTTTGAAATGTGCCCAACTCCCCCCTTTTTTCCTTTTCTTCTCCTACTCCAAGAAATCTGTAAAAAAAAATTGTATTGACAAAGATCACGGACCCCGGAGTCTGTGGAGTAGATATTTAAATTAAAAAAAAAAAAAAAAAAAGACACGAACGAAGAGATTTGACTCTACTTTTGTGATAAGAACGTCTAGGCTGTGGAATACGTTGCCTGAGTGGGTTTTCCCTGATGGTTACAATCTTTGTGTCTTCAAATCGAGAGTGAATCGGTTATTTCTAGGTAAACACGTTCCATCGTAGACCGCATCGTCGCTTAACATCAGGCGAGATGGCGGTCAAGTGTAAACCTATAGAAGTTAAAAAAAAAAAAAGGTGTGTGCTTAAGACCACACGGCAGAAGTGAAAACTTCATTAGCTGATTTTTGTATTAGATAGGTATGTCGTATTATAATAAAATATTATGGATCGTATTAGTTGAATAAACGAGTAAAACAAGCCAGAAATTAAAGTAAATATTTATTGAAATTTTATTTATATACAAAGTAGCTGTTACCCGCGACTTAGTCCGCGCGAAATAAATACTAAGGTTACTCAGGCAGTACTTATTTGTATACCCAGATTGTATACACATTTATGGTTAGTAAAAAAAGTGTCCATGTTCAAAAAGTTGTTGGCCGGGGCCGGCTTTTTAAAAGTTACTCCAACTTTGTATGCATTCACACGGTGCACCCCTATGATGCCCCTAACATTGTCCGCAAAAAGGTTGGTGAGTGTAATAGGATTTTTGTTACCGACTTTCTCCTGTTTCGTCGATTCCACATACACTACACAGTCTCCACTACGATTTTCTGGGAATAGTCTCTTTTATAAAGGGGTTTTCTAAATAGTTTGTAAGAAACATTTTCACTTGGATTTGGCTTCAATAGTTTTCTTTTTCTGGTCTGTTCGACGGGGTCACCCCCGTCGCTAGCGACGCTCATATTTATTTATACTATTGACTATTATGTATACAAAACTAAATATTTACACGAAAGAAACGAAACATTTATACAGAAAAACTAATTAATTTGATTGTGAAAATTTTAAAGCACCCGTCGTGTTTTCCCGCCGAAAGAAAAGTCTTTTGGAGTTGGTAGCCGTCAGTGTTGCCACTATGATTTTGAGCTTGTCACCAAATAGTTATGAAACAAAGTCGCCGGTTTAAGGGAATAAGTCTGGAAGAATACGTAAGCTATTTTTATCCCGGAAATATAGCTGCTAGTAAGAATATAAAATGGCACTGGTCTAAGTACCTACAATGTTAAGCAATTTAAATTAAAAGGAAAAAAGGGGAAAGGAATAACTTAAGGCAATAATTAACATTATTATCATGTAAGATTCAAACGAAAATACAAATGATTGAATAAAATGTTAATAATATAATTGGGAAAGTTCTTGCTATAATGTGCGTATATTCATCTGTATGTATAGAGTATAGACATTGGAAGGTAGACTTCCATGTTGTTTATGTTTGAGAGAATGAGTTAATTTCCTTATAAATATGATCTGACTCCCAATGACCATGTGTTTTTTCTTCTCCAACCTTCTTCACTACACTAATATATTCCCCTTTGTCGGTAACACGTCGTCTAAATCCGATAAAAGGTTTTAAAAATTCGCCAGTTTCAGCGACAAAGTCGCTAAAGTGTCAACACTGGTTGCCGGTAGCGAGCAGCGAGAGAGAGAGAGAGAGAGTATCTATTGTCCCATGTCCTCCTCTAACAGTTATCTTTCTCGGTCTGGCACGTTTGTTGACCACATTATCTTTCTCGCTCTAGCATCCCGAGTTTACCCGAAATTTCTTATCATATCCGAGCGTGATGATCACGTGATCATGAATCCATTTCACAGCACACGAAAATTCTGTCCATAGCGCGCCTAAAGAAGTTTTCACTTCAAAAAATGATTCAATCTTTGTAGAAATTCTTATGAAATCAAAAATCTCTTATTCTTGTTTCGTATAATAGACGAAAAATTTGGTACCATTTTGTTAAATAATACAGCATCATGGTCGTATTCTCATAGAAAATTATCGTCCGATATAACCCTTCGTTGAGTGCTTCTCGCGTTCTTGCGGGGTAGGAAGCTTGAAACTGGCGGGGGGTGGGGAGTGTCCGTATTGTATCCTATTGTATGCTATCTGTATTATCTATTCTATGCCAGAGATCTAAGATATTATGTCTCTAAGCCCTGTAATTTCTCTGGAATCATTGCCCTTCAAGCCGGAACACAGTAATGTTTGCACATTACTGCTTGGCGGTAGAATATTTGTATTTATAAAACCTATTGTACTTATGCATAAACTTGGTAAATAAAGTATTTGTAATAATAATAAAGGTCTAGATGTCTGTCGCCGATGCTAAAAGCTAAGATAAAAGCTAAAAATAGTGTGGTTTGGCAGTAAAATCTTTAAAAAAAATGTTACTTTATACTTGAACGCTCCCTAACGCGCACGTTTTACTCCACCGCTAGATCAGGGTAGCGATTCTAAATGCAATCCGAATGGCTCAAAATCGGAATGACAATCCCTGTCTCTGTCATGCTAAACAGATAAGACAAAGACCGTGAGATGAGATTCCGTGTCGGATGCAACCGAATGGATTTATGTAGAATCGCTACCCAGGACCAATGAAATTATTTTTGAGTTTAAACTCAGGAATTGAGTTTAAACTCAGAATTTGGTAGCTTACCTTGGAAACTACACGGGTGTAACCGGAGGGCGTGGCCTCGCCACCTTGGCATGGCCATCTAGAAATGCGTCAGCATTTCCCATTGGTTGATGCGTTTCTAGATGGCCATGCTATGATGGCCTGTTCATGCCCTTTCAGCATTTCCCATTGGCTGACGTATTTCTAGATGGCCAATAGCCATGGTCCCGAGTTTACCCGAAGCTTTCTTATCATACCCGAGCGTGACGAATGAATTCAATTCACAGCCCACTGAAAATCTGTCTAGGCGCGCCTAAAGAAGTTTTCACTTCAAAAATACAGTCTAAGGCAGTTGTCCCACCGCCGACGAGAAAACGAGTAACTATAGACTATTTTCTCGCTCAAGAAACGCACAATAGATATACATTCCGTGTAAATATAAAAGAGATGCATCAAACATTTGATCGCTGGCTGTTCACACTGCCGAAAGCACTCGCTTTATTAGTTTGAGCGACAAGAGCTATGAAAGATAACACTCGCTAAGCGATTAGAACACGCATTTCTCTACATCTCTGCGGATCTGAAAGATGCGATCAATCGCTCGCCTCACTCGCTTATCCGAGCTACACAACTATCGGAAGAACGCATTCGCTCCCCGCGCCAACTCTCAACTCTACTCGTTCATCGTTGCCGGTGAGACAGCTGCCTAATTAAGAAACCCTCTTTGGGAGTCTATAACAAATCTATTTTTGAAGTGAAAACTTCTTTAGGCGCGCTATAGACAGAATTTTCGTGGGCTGTGAAATGGATTCATCAATCGTCACGCTCGGATATGATAATGGATCGGATCGGATATGAAATCTTCGGGTAAACTCGGTAAAAACGACTAGGTACCAGGGCAACAGAAACAGTAAAGAGTTTCGATTACCTACCTCCAACAGCCCAGCGTTTATCTCCAGATACCAGGGCAACAGAAATCAAATCAAATTCTGAGTTATAAGTTTTCATTTCTATCGGCAGTTCCTATGACTGCCAATTTTTTTTTTGTCTTATTAGTAAATCTGTTCCCAGGTGAACAAATTCATCAGCGTACCCAAAGACAAAGGCTCTTTGAACTGCGCCGTGTTCAACGCTGGCATCATCGAGGCTGTGCTCACCAAGAGTGGATTCGTAAGTCTTCTACACACAAATATAAGATTACTAGCAACGGCCCGCGGTTTTACCCGCGTAATTCCCGTTCCCGTAATAAAAAGTAGTCCTATGTGTTCTCTAGACTACCTACAATCGAAATTTCAGTGGGTTCCCAATGAGTCGCTCTGTGACTCGATGGGATTTTTTTCCCCAACTAGTCACACTGTTACTCATTGGAGCTTTCTCTACTAGTTAATATTCCCATCGAGTCACACTGTTACACTAGTGTGATTCGTTGGGATTAAAAATTTCCAACGAGTCATTGTGAGTCACAATTGGAAATTTTTAATCGGGATCCGTTACTACGTGTTTGAGTAACAAACATCCATACATTGACATTTATAATAAAAGGTCTAGAAGGGCCCTGCGGTGAACATGAAGAGTCCAAATCATTACCTAGCACTGCACTGCTCTCGTCTACGCTGGCGTTATAATAATGCGTCTACGTCGAGTTACGGTTGGTTTAGTTGGGAGAATTGATTTCTGTCGATCAGGTTCAAATCCCACGCGCACAACTGTCTTTTCGAAGCTATTTGCGTAACGCCGCTAACTTTAAACGGTGAAGGTAAACATCGTGAGGAAACCCACATGTGTCTAGAATATTTCGAGGTCATGTGTCATCCGCCAACCCGCACTTGACTAGCGTGATGTATTATGGCCTTGACTCTCTCCTTGCGAGAGAAAAGACCCCGAGTCCCAACTGTGGGAATTTTTAGTGGACTACTTATGCAGTCCACTCGTCACGCAGATACATATATTAGCTGTTTTAACTCCATGCTAATTTCACTGGAATCATTGCCCTTCAAATCAGAACACAGTGATGTTTGCACATTACAATTTGACGGTAAAATGACAGGCAAATATGTAGTACTTATTACGTAGTTGTGTGTAGCAAGCGAAATCAATGGAGAGACGTGCCAAAAGGCTCATAAGTAATAACACTCTTGTGCGAAAAAGACTGCACAGTCTTGAACATGTCGAAAAATTGCTAGCTTATCGGTTTTTTTATCGGACCTAGCCATTTTCTCTATCGGACTTCTCGTAGCTCGAAGAAGCGGCATCGTTTCCTGGTTGATGTTCCAAAGACACGAACAAAGAGGTTTTGTGATAAGAACGTCTAGTCTGTGGAACGAGTTGGCAGAGCGGGTTTTCTCGATAGATATAATCTTGGTGTCTTCAAATCGAGAGTGAATCGGTTTCTTCTAGGTAAGCACGCTCCATCATAGACCGCATCGTCGTTGAACAAAGCAATGGAACTAGTGCGATTGAACCCTTTTCTCTATCGGACTTCTCGTAGCTCGAAGAAGCGGCATCGTTTCCTGGTTGATGTTCCAAAGACACGAACAAAGAGGTTTTGTGATAAGAACGTCTAGTCTGTGGAACGAGTTGGCAGAGCGGGTTTTCTCGATAGATATAATCTTGGTGTCTTCAAATCGAGAGTGAATCGGTTTCTTCTAGGTAAGCACGCTCCATCATAGACCGCATCGTCGTTGAACAAAGCAATGGAACTAGTGCGATTGAACCCTTTTCTCTATCGGACTTCTCGTAGCTCGAAGAAGCGGCATCGTTTCATGGTTGATGTTCTAAAGACACGAACGAAGAGGTTTGAGTCTTAACGCTCCTTCGTAGACCGCATCGTCGCCTAACATCAGGCGGGATGGCGGTCAAGTGTAAACTGCTAAAAAGTGAAGTCAAAATGTATTTAAATAAAGTGTACCTAATTGATTTTGTTTCTCCTTTTCCAGCCTGCAAAAGTGACTGCTCATTGGCACAAGGGCACCACGTACATGGTCAAGTTTGAAGATTCAGTCATTTCTCGGGATAAGTCTTTGGATGATCGATAAATAATAAATTGTATACTTACATCTCCATACCATAAATTAAAACCATGCATAATGCTTTCATAGAAATCTCAAAGTTCACATGATTTTTGATTTACCACCTGCTACCACCAACTTTAACAGGATAAAACGTAACCTATGTGTTAATCATTTATTTATTTATAATCATTTGCTCCACATATTTAATTTCATCCAAATCCATTCAGCCATTACAGAGATAATATGTGGTATCATCATCATATTTAATTCTATGCTGGACAATGCTCTAATTAAATTGTTTTTCAAGTTCAATGCTGTCTTTTGTATTATAAAGTTTGCAGATGATTACCTACTGTTTATTAGTACATTCTATTTTGTAAATAATTTATTTCTATAAGCTACATAAAGAAACAAATCCATGTATCTCAGAAATAAATATAATTACATATAACATACCACAGTTTTACTTTTATAGAATTCAGAATACCTATCTTGATTCTATTCTTATTTCATAGAGGATGGATGTACAAGGTCGACCATCTGATACGTCTTGGGACCGAGGCATCCAGACGTGGGGGCCTCTGTCACCTCTTACTAGTTGCTGTCTTAGACCCAGCGCACACAGCAGAAGCGCGGCGGAGCACAATTGAAGACAACAATTGAATATAAGCTTTAACTACCTTGGCATACAGTTAAGAACTGTATACCAAGAATAAATTAGCACTCGGCGCTCGACGCGCTTTCAAGCTACTACAAGAGCATGAGCGCGACTGTCTTCTATTTCTGTAAGCTCAACAATAATAATCAAATTCCATTTCATAAACCTTTACGAACAAGAGCGAGCTATCTCTACAAAGTATCAACAAGCACTAAATGACTGTGCCGCCGCATGTCGTGTCGTGGACGCCTGAACCCGCCCGCGCGTTTCAGGAAATGCGCTCCCAGCGGTGTGCGCTGGGTCTTAGTTGAGGTTTTAGTCTGTAAAGCGACCACTCGTGTCGAGTCGTGACATAATCTGACCATCACTAAATAGGTGGTAGGGTGTGTAAATGCTTTTCCTTCACATAAAAAAGCCTATACCTTGAAGGTATCAATTTGTTTATAAGGCTCATTCGCATAATATCAGATTCTCAAAATATCAGATTCTCGAAATATCAGATTCTCGAAATAGCAGATTCTCAAAACAATTGAAATCGGACATTCAACGTGAAAAATGATTGTGGCGACTGTCGACTTTAAAAGACTGGATTGCTAAGGGACTTTGCCACGATTTAAGCGCTCAGCTGCCGTTGCATTTATTTTGTAAGTAGGTAAACGTGGATTATATTTTAAAAGGCTTAAAAAAAGGAGGAGGTTCTCATGACTGGCCTTGTGGCTTAGTGGGTAGTAACTCTGCCTCCGAAGCCGAGAGTCATAGGTCGATTCCCACCCAGTGCAAATGTTTGTGTGATAAATACAAATTCTGTGTCTCGGTGTTTCTATGTAGGTATACTAAGTTTGTCTGTAGAATATCAGCTATCGGGCCACCATAGCAAAAGCTTTGCTTAGTTTAGGGTCAGATGGTGTTGTGTGTGAATTGTCCACCCATATATATTTATTTAATTTGGCAGTACGTTTTTGAAGTAAAAACTTCTTTTGGCGCATCATACACAGATTTTTCGTGGGCTGTAAATGACATCAATATGCAACGTTACAATTGATAGAACGGCGTCGGTATTACTTTTAAAGTACCTACCTACCTACCATCACCGTAAATAGTAATTGACTATTACATCGTCACGCTCAGAAATAAAAGTAGGTAATGTTCAGGGTGAACTCGGGACCACCTAGTGTGTTAGAGTGAGAAAGAAACAGTCAACTACTGATGCTGCTTTCTGGCTGCTATTACTGATTTTTTTACATAATCATTTTTAATCTTATCTTCTTAATATATATAAATCTCCTGTCACGATGTTTGTCCGCGATGGATTCCTAAACTACTTAACCGATTTTAAATTAAATTGGCACACCGTGAGCAGTCTGGTCCAACTTGAGAGATAGGATAGTTTTTATTTCGATTAATAGTCTTTAAATTACAATATCCGAGCGCAGCCGGAATGGGCCGCTAGTTATAATATAATTTAATCATATTATTTTTAATTTAAAAGTTTTTACTTATTTTAGTTTTCACTTCTGCCGTGCGGTCTTAAGCACACATATTTTTTATGTATGTTACGCGATAGCTCCGCAAATTGTGAATCAATTTTCGTGGTTCTGTTTTTGTTTGCTCAGAGGAATTCACGAGTTCAAAAAAAATATTTTTTATTGAATAGAGTGACGAGACGAGCAAGACAAGTGCCTGATGGTAAGTAACATGCCTGTAACATAACAGCGCGATGACGCGCAGCTATTGGAACACGAAGAGCCGGTTTTCACGGCGCGGCTGCCAACCGCGCCTGCGCGCGGGCGCGGCAGATTTTCATATAAAATTGAATTCAAAACACACGACGCGGTTTACGGCCGCGGCGGCTGCGGCAGCCGCGCGGCGCCCGCGTGGCTGCGCGCGATTCTTGCGCAGTAGCTTTTCGGAGCAGAAACCGCGAAAACCTGCGGTCTCGTGAGTATTGAAACAAAACCGTCGCGCGGCGCGGCGCCGCACCAGCGCGGGCGCGGTTTGAAACCGCGTCGTGAAAACCGGCTCTAAGAGTCCAAATAATTACCTAGCACTGTACTGCGGTCGTCACCCAGAGATATAAAATGTTTTATCTCTATGCACTGCACTGTAACTTTACTGGAAACATTGCCCTTCAAACCGGAACACAGTAATGTTTGCAGATTTGCACATTACTGCTTGGCGGTAGAATAACTGTCAAAGTATTCTACCGCCGTATTTTACTTTTGTAACTCACTTTTCCAGTTATTATACCGCCAAGCAGTAATGTGCAAACATTACTGTGTTCCGGTTTGAAGGGTAATGTTTCCAGAGAAATTACAGGGCTTAGAGATATAACATCTCTGGGTGACGAGCGCAGTGCAGTGCTAAGTAATGATTTGGACTCTTCATGTTCCAATAGCTTCGTGTCACTGTGCTGTTATGTGGCAGGCATGTTGCTTACCATGAGGCACACGTCATGTTCGTCTCGTCGCTCTTTATTAAAAAAAAAGAAGGTGTGGTACTTCCCCAGACGGACTCTGCAAAGAGTCACTACTAAAAATATGGGACCATCCATATAAATTTTATCGACATCAGTGTGGGGTTTTTGAAATATGAACTAACATTGGTTTATTCGGTTTAATTAATGATCAGATCACTTACATAGTTTTTAATGTTGTCTAGTGTCTCATTTAATTTTAAATTGTAGATATGTATGTTTTTTTTGAATAAAATATATTTGTTTAAATTACTCTGTAAGCAAATCTAGAAATAAAAATTATAAAATAATTTAAGGTTTTTTTTCTTGATTGTACTTCTGCTATATTGAGAATCTGCTATTTCGAGAATCTGATATTTCGAGAATCTGATATTTTGAGAATCTGATATTATGCGAATGAGCCGTTTATAATGATAGAAAATGACCGTCTTTGGGGTCTACCACATAAGGAACAGTCTTAGCTTTAATATTGCTCTTTTCTTTTCCCTTGAAATAATAGCAACTGCAATAGCTAAACCAAAGCCGATTTAGTAAGGCTGTAGAAAGACAGGTAATCAGTGTTGCTCTGAATGTCAAGACTCTGTAAATTACTTTGACTAGATATGTTATCAAACTCCCACATTTGAGTTTTACTTGAATTTAAACAATCTATCCTTTGGCTTAATTTGGCCTGAAGTAATCTTACGCAGCCACTCTTGACGTTTGGTCCAAATAACATACCCATACAGGGACATAGGGATTACAATAGCACCTATTGCAAAACTGATGGTTTTGGGATTAAATGTAAAGTGATCCAGTTGAGATGCTTTCATGGACAGGAATCTTTGTATGGCTTCATCAAACTGGAAAGATAGTATTTGTTGAATTTTTTATATTGATAGAGGTTACTCATGCAGTTCAGATCAGCCGAATCCAGCTTAAGACACAGACCATTAGCTGACCATATTTTTTGAAGTGAAAACTTCTTTTGGCGCATCACTGATTGATTTTATGTGGGCTGTGAATTGAATTTTAACATCACGCTCTGGAATAAGAAATATTCGGGTAAACTCGGGACTATGGCCATGCTCATGGCCACACCTTCTAGTTTCACCTGTGTAGTTTTCAATGTAAGCTATCAAGATCCGAGTTGATAAGTTTTCACTTCTATTGCAAGTTCCTATGACTGCCAATTTTTTTGTCCACGATTTACCAATTTACCAACCTGTAGTATAAGAATATGTAATACATACAGATCCTATACATTGTATATATATAGCAAAATCTGCTCTGAGTTACTACAGAAACAAAAGTTTGACAGGCAGTGAACAATATTTGAGTTCAACTGGAACCAGTGTAAAAAAACTTGAAAGATTCACATCATACTTACTACATAACCAGATTCCTTGCTCATGGCGCATGGATCTGACCTCTGTTTTAAAAACTGTTGTCTGAACTTGGCACGCCGCTCTATTTGAGCATTTATTATTTTGCATTCGAGATCAGTAAACCCAAAATCAGTAGACATATTGAAATTTTATTAAGAGTTTATGAATAAATAAACCATAAGAAAATCTTTACTGAAATGAACTGTTTTTGAAAACAAATAGAATGTGATACTTTGGCTTTTTGATTTCATGACAATATAAAAAAGTTGAAACCTTTTTTTGGAATCTTACTGGCCAGTAACAATGTAGTCTCTTGAGTCAAGGACAGACACAGAGAAAAGTGTAAATAATAACTTTAATAATTTAAATTTTATTCATTTACAATTTGTAACTAACACCTACAAAGACAATGTACACAGTTTGTTTATGCAAACTTGAAAAGCCTGTCTTTGTATAGGATTTCTCCCTTCCTGATTTTTTCTTCGCGCTTTGTTCTGTTGTTCCAGATGAGGTAGCCGTAGGATGCCATAGGTACCACCAAAGCGAAGAAACCGAATAAACTTGTCCTTTTGTTAGCTTGGAAGAACTCGAACTGAGTTACTTTCATTGACATGAATCTTTGAAGGGCCGGGTCGAACTGAAACAATGATAATAAGGGGTTAGCTCAGCGTTGATTCCCATATGAATGGAATACAAAAAGTAAGTATATGTATTTGTTTAGGAGAGATACTTTAAAATTACGTAATGTACTCACAACATAACCAGACTCGCCTTTCCAAGGGTTAGTCTTTTGTTTGAGGAATTCCTTTCGCATCTCAGTTCGCCTTGCGGCTTGCTGTTTGATGAGGTTTAATTCGGCATCAGAAATGCCATAATTATTAACCGGATTGGCCATTTTAGGCCAAATATAGTTATAACTTTGTGATTAAAACCTCCGATTGTAAGACTTCAGACTTGGTTAGAATTTAAATGTCAAAATAAAAATAAATGACAAATAAACAGACATTGACGTATCACCTGGATGATGCTCAGTTTGTGGTCGATTGTACTTTTTTTAAAATGATAAATCGATTCAAGTACCGTCATCTTCAATCTCTAGTGATTGCTAAGTAACCATAGACAATCAATCCATCACACGAAGGGAACGAAAGAACGTTTTCCGGCCACCATCTTTTTGGTTTCTCTTGTTGTCGTTGTCGGTTCGGCGAGTTTTGTAAAAAGCCGCAACCATGGGTCGTATGCACGCACCTGGGTAATTTTATTAGTTAATTAAAAGTGCAATATGTGTTCTATCGATTGTGTATTCATTCATTGGTTTTGGACATCATTTTTGTGACAGGAACATAACCTTCCCGCAACTCGCTTACCACATGGCCTGAAGTCTAAGCATGGATTTTATGTTTTCAGTAAGGGTATTTCCCAGTCGGCACTGCCGTACCGCCGCAGTGTCCCCACATGGTTAAAACTGACGGGTGATGATGTCAAGGAACAGATTTTCAAACTCGGCAAGAAGGGTCTTACTCCCTCTCAAATTGGTAAGTTCTTCATCACGTCACTACTTACAGTTTGTTGTCCCTATATTTATTGTTTCTTTTAGTGCTGGTTTGTAAGATTTACTTGTTCAATGTCAATGAGCTCTGAAAACCTAGATGAGTAAAACATCTAAGGACATTCGAATGAACTTTACAGGCATGTTGGACAAAATTCCCACGTAGTATGGTATTCCCACAGGTTATTTTTTTATCAGATGTAAACGTTGTGGTTACCAATTCCATGGGGCAGTTTTCTATGGACACATGAAATATTATTATCTGACCTATTTTATAATAGCGAAAAACCTAAACTTTACATGCTTGTAACCTGGCTTATAAACCTCATCACAATGTTTTACTACAATACTTTACCGAATAACCAACTTTAGGAACATCTCAATTGGTAACCATAAACACTCATTCCCCATTTTTACTAATAAATGGGTTGCTCTCTCCCGATCATCAAACTCAATATTACCTGAAGTCAACTGATCATCTGTAGCAAGACTTTCTTCTACAAATAAAGTTCAGAGGAATATGTCAATGATCAAATGCTGGACACTGAAATTGTTTTTTTTTTAATAACTAGTGACGAGACGAGCTGGACATGTGCCTGATGGTAAGCAACATGCCTGCCACATAACAGCACAGTGACATGCAGCTATTGGAACATGAATAGTCCAAATCATTACCTAGCAGCCTAGCACTGCACTGCGCTTGTCACCCAGAGATCTAAGATATTGTATCTCCAAGCCCAGAAATTAACATTTTTGAGTGGAGCCCATAAAAAGAGCAGAAGTTGAAATGGCTTGCTCACATGTGTTATGGTTTGATGGATCTGATCTGACCTTTGGTGTTCATTATATTACTGTGAGACAAGTTATTTTGGCCAGTGCCCAAAGTCGAAAAGACTAGATTGTGTTACAGTCACCAATCAATTTTATTCCTGCCTCACTGGTGCTTGCTCGCTTGCTAGTCTACTAGCAGTAGTTATAGGTTTCTTAGCAGTAAACTATGTACAGTTTTTTTACAGTTCATTACAAACATATTTATGCTTTATATAACAGAAAGAAACAGCAAATTACTTCAAAATTTTATAGAAAATAGTAATATATGTGGGATTATAATTTGTCTCACTTTCAAACAAATATTTTTAAAAAGTCGCTAAAATAAAACACTTATCTTGTAGAATAAAATAATGAAAATTTGTGGGAAAAAATAGTTTCAATGCAATGTAACTTAAAAATTTTGTAATACTTGAGTTCTCTTTCAAAATAAATATAATTAAATGTCACTAGAATTAGGACTTGGTACATTTTTGTTGTTTGCATTAAAATAATGTTTTCTATGATTTTCATCTTCAAAGTTAATGGCTATTATTGTGGTTTAGCCTCAATGTCTTCAACAATATTTTGTCATAGACTATGAAGTATATTATTTCTAACTTTTGTTATTTGTTTTTTAATGATTTTGGAGTTCATATATTAAAACTAGTGGTACGCCCTAGCTTTGCCTGTAGTAAAAATGTAGCCTGTAGCACTCAGGCATCCTGTACATATCCAACAGTAGAAGAATTTTTGAAATCTGTCCAGCAGTTCCAGAGCTTAGCGCTTTCAAACATTCAAGTTCTTCAGCTGTATGATATACAATCACTCAACAACAATTCTTACTGGACACCTGTAAAACAATCTAATATCTGTCTGAATAATGTCTGAACAGGGGACTGGATAAGGTCAATTGCTGATCAATAAAAACAATAATCCTAATTAATTTAGTAGAAACCAGTCAGACCATACTGTCTTTCAAAAGTCATAACCATCATATTCAATCACATTGATATTAATTAGTGAATGATGGACTAGCAACATAAGTTAGAAGCTGTGATGGCTTACTGGTGAGATTGTCTTGATTTCACAGTCATGAGCTTGTAAGTTCAAAATCTAGCATCATCTATCATGAGGATTTTCCAAGTTTTTCATCACCACTCTTTAATAGTGAAGGAAAATAATGTAAGGGAACTTACATGTTGCAGAAAAGAAATGGTCATCCCTAAACTGATACTGGGATAGCTAGATGAGTTATGCCCTGGACTCTCCTTGTGGAAAAAAGAACAAAAAGTGGCCTCCTTATGTTATGTAAGCAGGTTAAACTGATATAAATAATATCTATATCACACTATAGTATAGAGAAAAACTACTTTATTAAACTGATCATACTGTGTTGAAAATGATGTTATCCAGTTAGTGTTCAGACTTCAATGACTGATAAATTAAAATCGTCAGTTAACATAAAAAGTCCACTGCTGAACATAGGATGTTACTCCAATCAGATTACTAAGATTAAACTTAACTGTTTGTAGAAAGTTCTAAATTAAGACATGTAAACTTTCTTTTTCCAGGTGTCATGCTCAGGGATTCTTACGGAGTAGCACAAGTCAGATTTGTCACTGGCAAGAAGATCCTCCGTATCATGAAAGCCATGGGGCTGGCCCCCGATCTACCTGAGGACCTCTACTACCTGATCAAGAAGGCCGTCGCGATGAGGAAGCATCTGGAACGCAACAGGAAAGACAAGGACAGCAAATTCAGGCTGATTCTCGTCGAGTCCAGAATCCACAGGCTCGCACGCTACTACAAGACAAAGAGTGTCCTTGCTCCCAACTGGAAGTATGAATCGAGCACGGCATCTGCTCTCGTGGCTTAAGTTTTAATAAATAATCTAAAATATATGCTTGCTTTTCATTTTTGTTTAATGTTAAGTTCCAATAGGAATACGTGATCGACCTTTGGCCTCAAAATTCGCTTTCCAGCAGTCTAGTTGGTGGCTAAATTAATATGAACATTTTTTTTCTTTCCTATATTTATACAGGTTATTATTAACTAGCTACATAATATTTGCAGTCATGGATATATTAAGCACATGAAGTGTGCTAAACTACAATACATTCAGTTTGATATCCATATCATGGAATAGATGAAAATTTGTACAAATGAGACAAGTTCTGTCTGCTCATTTATCAATTATCTTGGATTAGCTTCTCTTGAGATACAAGCAGCCCATTGTGGCTTAGCTCAGATATTGTTTGTACATCGAAATAAAAACCATCCTATCTTTCAAGTTGGATCAAACTATACATGTGCAAATTTATTAAAATCAGTTGAGTAGAAGAGTCTAATCGCGGACAAAACGTGACGCGTAATTTATATACAACTAGCGGCCCGCTCCGGCTTCGCTCGAATAATAACCTAGATATCAACTGCAGCGCCATCTGCCGTAGCCTATGTTACTCGGGAATAATGTAGCTTTCCAAAGGTGAAAGAATTTTTGAAATCGGTCCAGTAGTTTCGGAGCCTATTCATTACAAACAAACAAACAAACAAATATTTCCTCTTTATAATATTAGTATAGATTTGAGGTGCGTAGTAAGCAGAACAAGGCGTTACAAGTTTTGGCATGGATTCACAGTTTCCACTTTTATTTGCCAACTCCATAGGGTTTGAATTGAATTTGAAACAACACTAACATTACCTACACAGTTACATACATAATTTCAGGTCCAGAAAGCATTTTGTTCGAAACTACTAGGATAGATTATAAAAAAATACTTTTTTGATACAATTTTATGGGATAATATTTTGCAGCTATATATATAGGTATATAGCAGTATGTAGGTATACTAAGTGTGTGTAAAAGTATGTTATTATTCTTAGGTTAATTAGGGCTGTATGCTTTCTGCGCTAGCACTAGGTCAAACATTGTAGTCAATACAGGCCATCTGACGGTTGCCATACTTAATAATAAAAGCTGTACATGCGAGCATCAAATAAATAGTCATAAAATACAGTCATCATTCAAAATTCAGTTTTATTTGAAAAAGTTATAAGTTTATATGATTTAAAATCCTTAAAATATATCACAAGAGACACTAATACTAGGGGCATTTTATTCCTAAAATAAATACATATTTACAGTAAGGTGTCTAAGTTTCATGTCCCACTAAAAAAATTGCTCCAAAATGAATAAAACATTTCTAATTAAAGTTCTGTCAATTATTATGTACTAGGAAAAATAATAATACATTACTATTTAGGAAATTACTTTAGAGGGAATTGAAACTTTACATCTCAGTTAACAGTTCTCAAAATATATACTCCTATTAGTAAAGAAAGATAACATTCGTAACAATCTTTTTACATAATTCTTTGAAAAAAAAAATCACTTTACCATGCACTAATTCACGCTATCAAACAAATCACTTGGATGTTTCTTTTAAATATGTACAATTTAATGTACATGTAATAGTTTTTGTTGTTATGTTGTTGGATATTTAAAAGAGCAATGTAATTAAAAATAATTGGTTACAAGTAAAGGGCACTTGACAAAAGTTCATGACAAATTTATTTGGAATTTGGTTCTTATTTGCAGCTATTAGGTACAAGTCTAAATTGCATAACTCTTTTTCAATTTGTCCATGAGTTACTCTTGTGTGGTTTTATTCTGACCATATCATAAGCATGAGTATCCCAATTTAAAATGCACTACAATTAAAACTACTAATTTAAGCCTCACAATTTTCATGACTTGAAAAATGAACCCATTCATAATGATGTTATAAAACGATTTTCATAGTCAACATCTATTTAAAACACTTATTTTGTAACTAAATTCTCAGACATAAGGGTTCCAGTTGCTCCCATCTTCTGGATGAAGAATGTTTGTAATTAATAGCACTATATCCACAATCCACCAGATTCCAAGACCTCCCAGGGTTAGTAGCTTTCCAACTGCTGTCCCGGTCTGTCCCAGGCAAAACCGATCCATTCCTAGGAAGCCCAGTAATATGCTGTAGATCAGAGTGGTCGTAAAAAAGTGTCCAGAATATCGCACACAAGGAAAACCGTCTCTTAGAAAGTGTTTAGGCCCAAAACATTCAATCCCTTCTAACGCTTTACACTGAACTTTGGTCTTCTCCACGTCTTCGTACCTAACACCGCCAAATTTCAAACAGCCGTGATCAACAGCTATTTTTGCCGAGCTGTTGCCTTTATGGTCGATCGGCTCATCGCATTCAAGGAATTCCAAAGGCAGAAAGCTGCACTTCACGAGAGGTCCTAATGGATTGAATGTTCCTGACGCTTCGTTCTCAGATAAACTTGTAGGTGTGATCGCCAAAACACCTATCACAACTACGATATAATGCGTTGGCCACATTTTAGCATTAGAACAATCTCAATATCTTATTTACAAAAATCTTCTCCATAAAAATCTGAAATCAACTTCACAATGTGAACTTCACTTACATATACGAGAAGACGAGAACCGAGAACCACACGAAAACAGGGATAGGGATGCAAAATTGCAAATGCTAACGAAAAATCAATGTATCGTTCATAAACATCGATGTTGAAACCCCAAACATCGACGATACATGAATACATCGTCCACGAGCAATATTTTATGAACGATGTTTTGTCGCAGTGCCATCCTGCCATCTATGGAGAATAGTAGCTCAACCCTCCATAGCGCCATCTTACTGTCTCTGTTACCAGTGCGGATTTTTAATATTGGTGTCTCGCGTGTAAAATGAAGCAGTTGCCTGGCTCGCTAGCATCGACGGCCATCATTGTTTTCGTTTGTTGTTTATCGCCCATTACATAATAAGTATAAATAATAAAGTGAAGTTAAAGTAAATTTTTACTTTTTTGTATATAGGTATAGTAATATGTATTAACCTATTGGTGTAATAACCAGACAACAAAAAAGTAAAAATTTACTTTAACTTCACTTTATTATTTATACTTATTATGTAATGGGCGATAAACATACAATAATTAGGGAGGCGTAATCACCTCCCTAATTTATTGTATGTTTTGTCAATTTCAACAAATTATCAATTTACATTACTTAAACTTATAACCCTCCTGATTTTTAACTCCAATGATTTTAAGTTGTTTTTATAAAACATGATTTATACGATAATTTAGTTTCATACGAATATAGAGTTGGAAATCTGATAAGAAAATGCATATTTATTCGTAATTGATAAATATATCTACCAAAACTATGACAACATCAAAAATAAAAACGATAATAAATCGTTCATAAACATCGATGTTTTAGTTTTGATGACATCGATGTTCTAATATCGATTTATTTATGAGCGATGTTGCATCCCTACACGAAAACCAAACGAAAACTACTTCTGACTTCTAGTTAATGATGACAGATTGACACTGACTGAGTTAACTGTTTAAAGTAAAACGCTCTTGTTCATGATGTTGAAATTCTAAATGACATGGAGTCGCGTCAAACAAAAAAAAACAAATGATTTAATCTCTCAAGGCTGTGCTATTGTTAGTGTCAAATTTATTATTCTTTTATTTTTGTCAAATGTCAAATGTTACTACCAAAAAAAGTCATCGTCCACTTCCAATATAATGTAATCCGATTTTTATATAGAAACAAGTTAAAAACCAGTGAAAATATGGAAGTTTTTAACAAGTTTTACTCTTCCGTGAGCAACACGGTGTCTCAGCTTTCTGGTGTACTACCCGGAAACCCTGTAACAAGAGAATTTGAGGCGACACAATTCGTCGCCAGTGCGGGACCAGGTAAAACTGTAATTCACGATATATAAGCTTATGAAATACCTTTTATAAACATATAAACCGCTGGACGCTGGACCCTAAGTTACTTTAGTAGCCTAAGTTATAAGCGCATTCATACCGTAGCGTACAAAAAAAGTTAAGCACAAAATACGCAATCAACTTAGTCACTAAACTTTTTGACTTTTTTAGGTCTATTATGGAAGATATACAAAGGATACAAGAAGTCTACTAAGCAAGAAGCCTCAATATTCGTATTTGAGAAGAAACAATTGGATCGCTGGTCTAAAGCAGATCGCGATATAATGCTTGAAACGCTTAAGCGTGGGATAGTCCAACTCACTAAACTGCGCCACCCTCAGATACTCACCGTACAGCACAGTCTCGAAGAGAGTCGTGAGAGCTTAGCATTTGCCACAGAACCTGTCTTTGCAAGCTTGGCAAACATTCTAGGAAACACTGAAAACATGCCACAGCCAATACCAAACCATTTAGTCAATTATAAACTCTATGAACTTGAAATAAAGTATGGCTTGATGCAAGTAGCCGAAGGTTTAGCTTTCTTGCACAATGATGTAAAACTTTTGCATCATAATATTTGTCCTGAGTCTATAATAGTGAATCAGCAAGGTGCTTGGAAGATATTTGGGTTTGACTTTTGTATTGCGAATCAGAGTGCAGCCGGTGTTGCTCCGTTTTGGCCATTCAATGAGTACTGCCAGGCCATGCCACCATTAACCCAGCCAGCGTTAGACTTCCTGGCTCCCGAGTATGTCCTCTCCGCATCACACTCTCCTGCCAGTGACATATATGCGCTCGGCATGGTTATATACACATTACACAGCACAGGTCACCAAGCTTTAGGTAATATAGGCAATGATTACATGAAATTCAAAAGGTTTGCAAATGAGATCAGAAATCTGCCACCGTCTCGGTTGTCATGTGTGGCAGATGGACTGAAGGAGTATGTGAAACTAATGCTGAATGTTACTCCGGAGCTGAGACCTGACCCTCATCAATTTTTAAAGGTAATATGAACATTTATGTTTCTATCTATCTCTAGTTAAGGATGTGATTTGATTTAGAGCATTATTTGTTCTACCCAAATATTTGTGCCGTGTCTGGGTGTTTCTATGGTAATTATGATTAATACTTATAAATAAATATACCTACTAATTTAATAATTAACTCACAGACATACCTGTGACAGTTGTATGGTTTATTATAATATAAGCTTTGATTAACTTGGGAAAAATTTGTGTTATATGGGAATGTCCAACAATATTTATTCCAGTTATTTACTTACGTATGTTAAAAATAAATTTTACTTTTATGATATTTAATTTAGGACTGAACTGTGTACCAGATCATCATTACCTAGGTAGTAATCATATTTAGGTTTTATGTCTCTAGTTGTGCACTAAATTTTTTTTTTTTAAATTTTAGATTAAATGTGATTCTATTGGTCATTAACCCTTGGTGTACGAGGTGACTAAAAAGCCCTTTGCATACGAGGTGGGGTATGACATACCCCACCTACGAAAGATGTCATAAAACAAGAATGTTTCAATTATTTGAGTGTTTCATTTATGAAATAATATTTATACATTGTAATCAACAGGTTTAAGTAACAAATCGAAGTAATTCTTTATTTCTATAAATTTTATCAATAAAATAATAGAAACATAACTTTTTCGAGTTTTAAGAATAAAATATATCTGACTTTGTCAGTTGAGACATTCTCTCTATAAATTGATATTTGTATCAATGAATGTTATTATAGAACACTAAACAAATAATAAAAGACAAAAAAATCGTCAACTATGCTACCTATTTTTATAAAAATGCGCCAAACTTGGTGGAGTGGATGACGCCTATGCGCACTTAACACACAAGTTACTAGCACACAACAGTCACCGGACCAAAATTATGGTGACAATCGACGTGGCAATACCGTATCTCAAACTACTCGGAAAACATACTCCTCTAAACGGTCTCATAGTTTTCAAGTAATTTCGAATTTTTCAGGACTGGGGTATGTCAAACCCCACCTAGTACAACGAGGGTAAACTAGATTTGTTTACATTTACAGATACCATACTTTGAAGATGTTGGAGTCAAAACATTAAACTATCTGGACTCTCTCTTCCAATGGGACAACCTGCAAAAATCCCAGTTCTACAAGGGCTTGCCACAGATAATTCAAAAGATGCCACACCGCATCTGTATATACCGAATCCTCCCCTGTCTCACTAAAGAGTTTGTAAACCCACCGATGGTTCCTTTTGTATTACCAAATGTATTATTAATAGCAGAAAATTCTTCAAAAGAAGAATACATTCAATATATCTTACCTGTGTTAAAACCTGTCATGATGATACAAGATCCAATACAAATATTGTTAATATTTATGCAAAAAATGGAATTACTGTTAAAATTAACGCCAGGTGATGAGGTTAAGACCGATATACTGCCGATGTTGTACCGAGCATTAGAGTCGGATGCTCAACAGATCCAAGAGTTATGCTTATCCGTGTTACCAACTTTTGCATCTCTAATAGATTACCCGGCTATGAAGAATGCATTGTTGCCTCGTATAAAGAAACTCTGTATGAGTACAAATTACATATCGGTGAGAGTGAATTGTTTACTCTGCCTCGGCAAGTTGTTGGAGCATTTGGATAAATGGCTGGTCTTAGATGAAATTATACCATTCCTACCACAAATACCTTCTAGAGAGCCAGCTGTTTTGATGGGAATATTAGGTAAGTTTTGCCATTACAAAATAAATTATTCTAATTCTAATTAGTGCCATATTTTTTATTTTTTTTTGTGATGGAATGAGAAAGATATGTGCCTCTGGGCCTTATAGTAAGTAACACAACTGCAACTGCCTTTGATAGTACTGTGCTACAGAACTATTGTAATACAAGTAAATATGAAAATAGTAAATCACTGTATTTGTTTTATATTTCAACACCTGGTCAAGTTAGATTGATAGAAAACTCTTTATTGTGGTACAACAAATAAAAACATTACAGTGAAAAGTTTTAAGAACTAGCACTACAAGTGGCCTTAGCACTTGGCACAAGTTAGCTGATGAACAACTGAAAAAAATATAAATTCTGACCATTCTAAGTTTAATGGTCTTCATTTGTAATTTTCATCACATAATTTGCTACACAATTTAAAATACATTTTAAATATATATTTTTTTAATTTTATCAATAGTTAATAGGCTCGATCCTGGGTTGCATTGTTGCTAAACATCAAGTTATATGGTAGTCAAGTACAAAAAATGAATAATTTGTAAGCAGTAAAGCTAGCAATTTGACACAAGACCACGACCGGAGACTGCGACAGGCACTTGACATTATGGAATTGTATGGGCGCCAGTTCGCGCCGAGACCGCGACAGGAGACCGAGAGAAGTGTCGCCCACTCACTCATGTCGAACTGGCGCCCATACAATTCTATAATGTCAAGTGCCTGTCGCGGTCTCAGTGCGAACCTGCACCTTTTTTGGCAAATGCATGTAACATGTTCCTAACAATATTTCCAGGAATTTACAAACTGACTATGAGTCATCAAAAGCTGGGTATCACCAAGGAGGTGATGGCCACCAAGGTGCTCCCGTTCCTCATCCCCCTGTGCGTGGAGAACGGGCTCACTCTGAACCAGTTCAACGCCCTCATCACCCTCGTCAAGCAGATGATAGCCAAGGTGGAGACAGAGCATCGGGCGAAACTGGAACAACTGAATTCTATACAGAATGAATCTAAGTGAGTTAACTTTCATTTAATAATTTTGATTGTTTTTATTATGGACTGGTGATAAATGTAATTATTGTAACTTATAACTTGAATGCTAGTATTAAACAACGCTAAAGTTGTAAAATACAAAACCTGCACTTTTTTTTATAGTATTGAGTGACGAGAAGAGCAGGACATGTGCCTGATGGTAAGCAACATACCTGCCACATAACAGCACAGTGACACACAGCTATTGGAACACGAAGAGTCCAAATCATTACCTAGCACTGTACTGCGCTTGTCACCCAGAGACCTAAGATATTTATATCTTTAATTTCTCCTGTAATTTCTCTGGAAACATTGCCCTTCAAACCGGAACACACTAATGCTTGCACATTACTGCTTGGCGGTAGAATAACTGGCAAAGGTGTGGTACTTCCCCAGGCAGACTCTGCCAAGAGTCCTACCACTACTAAACACCACATAGCTACAGATATACGTGGTACTTCCCCAGGCGGACTCTGCCAAGAGTCCTACCACTACTAAACACCACGTAGCTACAGATATACGTGGTACTTCCCCAGGCGGACTCAGCCAAGAGTCCTACCACTACTAAACACCACGTAGCTACAGATATACTGCTATTACACGTGTCGGTGACGCACACTCACCAGATTTCCCCCATACAGAAAACGTCAAATGGACACGTCCCGCTTCGCCTAGAATAAACTATAGTTAGGGAGAACAGTAAACTGAGAAAAGAATAGATGATCACACAAACTAAGTGAAGTTACATCATTATTAAATGAGTAATTTTATTCAAGATAAAATTAACAGGTATTGTTTTAATCTATCTCAGTTTTCCGTTAAAATTGTACCAATTACGAGTTATTTACCGTGTTTATATGCCGTGTAGAAGTAGGAGCGAAAAGTGTACCAGCAAAATCTCTCTATAACCTGCTGAAAGACCTTGGCTTGTCCAGAAGTGCAGTAAGTTCTATACTAGAACGAGTATCTAAAGCTGCACTAGTAGGTTCTTATCGGATTTGGCTGGGTGAGTGAAGTCAGTGAGTTGGTGGGAGAGAAACACGAGTAGTGAAGGTGAGTGTTGATGTACGTCAGAAAGAAGCCCCTTAAACCTACACCTGTGTCACAAGTCTCGAGATCTACTCGGGATTTCTCTCTCTGCCACACGATGGACCCGGCCCGCACTCGCTCGGTGAATCTTTGGAATGCTGAGAAGTTCGTGTCTGTGGAGCAAGTCCCCGATATTTCGATGCAGTTACATGCATTATGTTCACAAGTAAACTGAGGAAGTTGTAGAGATTGATGACTTGACTAACAGCGCCCCGCGGTGTTACCCGCGAACTTCCCGTTGTTTTTCCGGGATAAAAAGTAGCGTATGTGTTCTTCCAGACTATAATATATCTGTGTTCCAAATTTCAGCCCGATTCGTTCATACGTTAGGACGTGATTGAGCAACAAACATCCAAACATCCATACATTGACATTTATAATATTAGTAGGAAGTAGGATAACTCAGGACCGTTGAGCGTGTCAGAGCTAGAAAGATAGTCAGCTGCAGCTGTCTGTCTGCTGTCACTATCTTTTTTTCAAATTTATTTTTGCTCATGGATACTAGTCCTTCAGCCGCATCTGTCACTGTCGTCTCACTGTGTTTCCTATATTCAACTCATATGTAATTTATTTTTATTAAAATTATTCAATAGTTTTGAATAATTGTTTCTTATTTTAGTTGTCACTTCTGCCGTCGTTGTTTCTGATTCCTTTTTGTTTGTTAAGTTTTTTGTTCCCAGTTTTTTAGGTCTAATTATTGGTGTAACTGTCCCAGGGTGATGGAGCACGCGCTCCCGCCGTCAGACTCGCTGGTGGGGGCGCCGCCCCCTCCGTCCGACATCGACAAGATGTTCTCAGGGCTGGGGCTCGACCCCTTCTCGTTCAGCAAGGCCCCCGACCGGCCCGGCCCGGTCGCGCCAGCTGACACCGGACCGCTTACGATGGAAGATAAACAACGGTAATGACTAATCACAAATTAATGTTTAGTGTTAATTTTGTGATATGTAGAATATCGAAAATCACATTTTTATAAATTAAACTACTTAGTAAATTTATTATAAATGATTTTAAATGCTATATTTTTATTCTGTTACCACGTGACTGCAAACACCAATATGGCTTATTACGTCACTAACCGCAAAATAAGATGTCGAAGACTGACTTGACTGTTTACTTCTCTGCATTTTTATTATAGTTTGCAGTCTTAGCGACGACGATTTCGATTGTTTGTATTCAAGTAAAAATTTGAAAACATAAACTGTTACTGGACATAAAATCATGAATCGCGACCAATGTTTTACAAGTAGTGACGTCATGTTTCAAAATTACTTTATTATTGTATATTTATATGCAGTTATACAACTCATCAAAATACTAATATTTAAAATAAATATTTGTTTTATGGCAATCGTATCAAAAAAAGAAGATCTTCAAAATAAAAGCAATAGGGTACAATCCTCAAAAAAAAAACTAAGTAGCCCGTTAGCATAGAATAGATGATACAGATAGAACGGACACTCCCCACCCCCCGCCAATTTCAAGCTTCCTCCCCCTCGCGGACGCGAGGCGGATTCAACGAAGGGTTATATCGGACGATAATTTTCTATGAGAATACGACCATGATGCTGTATTATTTAACAAAATGGTACCAAATTTTTCGTCTATTATACGAAACAAGAATAAGAGATTTTTCATTTCATAAGAATTTCTACAAAGATTGAATCATTTTTATAAACTGTGTTAAGTTATTCTGGTTAGAAGTACGCGCCAACACTGAAGTCCTGTGACGAAATTATTAAACTCGTTGTTTTTAAACTGCGGCTTTCGTTAATCGTTGTCAGAATAAAGTTTTCTCTTTGGGTAAGTGTACTTAACTAAAAATTAATTCGTCCATGGTACCTTTATTATCTCCTATTTTGTTTTAAATCTTCTCCCTTCTGATTGTTGATGAAAGTTATATTTAGGTACCTACATTAAAGATCGAACACTAACTAGGTAAGATTATAGGCCACTTAACACAGGCAGGTGAACTCACGGGTCATAGCTATTCCATAAAATAATTTAGTAACCCTAGATGACACGCACACATGCGTAAATGTGTTCGAACGACATAAGCGTAGTTGTGTGAGTGTAGGTATGTCAACTGCACCGTCTGTATAGATTTTAGGCCGAGTGTCCGGGGTGTGCCGTTAGTTAGATTGCCAAAAAATATAGCATACGTGTTTTTTATTTTGTTTCACAAACAAAAAATGACGAAGATACAGCGCTTCGAAGTTTCGTGTGACGTCACTCGTGAGTAACGTCACTTGTGAGTACGATTTTTACTCACGAGTGACGTCGCGATCCCCCACTCTCGAAGTTTGATGATCTAAATCTTTGACAATTTTTAATATTATGAAAAAACAAAAAATACGTGTCCATTATTTTTTCATGATCTAGCTGACGGACTAATTAGGATGGTGTATTTTTGACCCGTTCCGATACCCTATTCCGAAAAATTGTTAACATCCCTATTGAAGCTGCATAAGCAGCCTACTAAACGTTTAGCCCACTTTTAAAACCACTATATTTTTAATATGGGTACTATATTTGTCAAAAATACTAATAATAGTCCTCTTAAAAGTCTATAGAAGCCTAGACCATTCATGAGATAAATAAATAAGAATCTCAATTTCCGTCGGTCATGCTATAACTTGAGGAATACTGTAATGATTTCATACTTTTTTTGTACACATATATTTTTCGTGACGAAGATGACGATGCTTAAAAGTTTTGAATGACGATAAAATAAAATCGTACACTTCAGTGTACGATTTTGACGAAGACAACCCCCTCTTCGCAAGTTTGATGATCTATATCTTTGTCGACTATTAATAATAATTGAAGTGAAAACTTCTTTAGGCGCGCCTAGACAAATTTTTCGTGGGGTGTAAATTGAATTCTACCGTCACGCTCAGGTATGATAAGAAATCTTCGGGTAAACTCGGGACCTTGGCGATTGGGCATCTAGAAATGCGTCAGCCAATGGGAAATTCTGAAAGGGCGTGGCCTCGCCATCATGGCATGGCCATCTAGAAATGCGTGAGCCAATGGGAAATGCTGACGCATTTCTAGATGGCCATGCCATGATGCCCAGGCCACGCCCTCCGGTGACACACGTGTAGTTTCCAAAGTCAGCTATCAAATTCTGAGTTATAAGTTTTCACTTCTATCGGCAGTTCCTATGACTGCCAATTTTTTGATATTACAAAAAGTAAGTGTCCCATATTTTTTTCATAATCTACCTGATAGACTAATAGGGTATATTCTTGACCCAGTCATCATCCCGATTTTACCTGATCTAATGTTCCTAATCCTAATATTCAAGGATTTGAGACTTCTTTTGAAGTGAAAACTTCTTTTGACGGATCACAGACAGATTTTTCGTGGGCTGTGAATTGAATTCTATCGTCACGTTCGGGAATGATAAGAAATTTTCGGGTGAACTCGGGACCATGGCCATTGACCATCTAGAAATGCGTCAGCATTTCCAATTGGCTATATAGAAACGCTGATGCATTTCAAGATGGACATGGTCATGGCCGCGCCCTCCGGTTTCACCCGCGTAGTTTCCAAAGCGAAATATCAAATTCTGAGTTATAATTTTTCACTTCTATCGGCAGTTCCTATGACTGCCAATTTTTTTTATAAACTGAGATATAGCAGTTGGCTTCGGAACCTCGGCACTATCTACCGAACTTTGGGCTAGCAAATAAGGCGCATGGCCCTACAAACTTACCATACACACTATTTATTTCCAAGAAAAAAATATTTAAATAACGCAACAGTGGCAAGCTAAACACTGAATGAAGTTACATGATTTTACGTCTTACTAAAGTGTTGACGTACGTCAAAAAGGGGCCCTACGCCTGAGTCACAAGTCTTGGTTTCTACTCGGGATTTGTCTCTCTGCCATACGATGGACCCGGCACCGTGATTCCATATAATGCCAAGAAGTTAGTCTCTCTTATTTTCGTTTTTACATTTCAGGATCGCGCAGCAGCAAGAATCAGCACGAAAGTTCAGTCAACAGCCGGCCCCTACAGCCTTACCGGCGCCCCCGAAATCCACCGCCAAACCCGTCGACCTCACCTCCTCCTTACTGCAGTCCAATCTCTCACAGCTCGGCCACAAACTCTCCACACCCATGACGACTCCCATGTCTAACATGACGAGTCCCATGCCTAACATGACGACTCCCATTTCCAACATGTCGAGTCCCATGCCAAGTTCCATGCACATGCCACATTCCAATTCCATGCCACATCAGAACACGTCCAATTTAAATTCCATTCCAAATTCCATGTCACAGCAGATAGGTTTGAATCAGTATAATTCGGGAATTAATCAGATGGGTTCATACAACCAGCCGAAACCTTTTGAGAGTCAACTAGCGTTACCTTGGACGGGGAATTCCAATGCAGGAGGTACAACTTTCCCAGGCAATGCAAATACAGGGAACTATAATAATAAATGGGCAAATAATTCCAATTCGAATGCCAAACAGGACTGGTCGGCGTTCGAGTCTCTATTGCCGAACCAACCCAATAACAATGTCAAGAAACCGAATGAAAATGAAATGATGGATCTGTTAAGTTAATGTGAGTTATATTGTTTTTGGTTTCACTGTGTGATATGAACTTAAGTTGTAAAATTTCTCAAGACTATTGACTGGGGTTTACGAGTGGAGGTATAAATTGTCTGATGTAATTTTATTGTATTGTATGTATGCATAAACCACATGCTATATGTAACAGTATGTATGTATTATACAATGGATCACCAACTTTCTGATTGGGTTGTATTGCTTTCTGCCGTGTGGACTGTTTCCTAATATGAAGCTGGCAAGTCTCTGAAATAGTCTACGCACACTGGAGAATTTACTTAGCTCTTGCTACGTAATTTGCAGGAATAGTTTAATATTTTTGCTCGTAGTTTCATGGTTGACGATACAAAAACTCGAACAAAGCGGTTTAACTCCATTTTCGTTAATAATAACGACAAAACTGTGGAATGCGTTGCCCGAGTGGATTTTTCCTGATGGTTACAATCTTTGCGTTTTCAAGTGAATAGTGAATCTGTTTCTCCTATGTATGTATAATACGCTCTGTCGTAGATCCCGTCGTCATTTAATATCAGGCTAGGTGGGGGTCAAGTGCAAACCTAACATTGTAAAAAAAGACGTGGTAATTTATTTATGTACGTTAATGAAGCATTTAACAGTTCGGCCGTTTTGGAATGAACTCTCAAAGGGTACAAGTTCGCGCTGAGACCGCGACAGGCACTTGACACTATGGTATTGTATAGGCGCCAGTTCGCGCCGAGACCGCGACAGGAGACCGACACACACGTGTCGCGGTCTCGGCACGAATTGGCGCCCGTACAATTCAATAATGTTATGTGTTATGTGCCTATCGCGGTCTCCTGTCGCGGTCTCAGCGCGAACTTGTACCTTAATGCTGGCATGCTCTGAGTCGTAACAAGATTTTTTTTATGGTTGTCATAAAATCTGTAAAAATGGATATCCACTTTCAAAAAAGTTTCACCTTTATAATAATAAAGTTGACACTTCGTTAATTTAAGAAAGGTGAAGATTAATTAAATTGATAAATGAAGTTAATTTCTACTTACTATTTTTACATTTCCTTGGTGTATCAAAGGTCCAAGATTCATTGATGAGGGGAGTCCTCTCTATTACTATTGTGATAAAGTTGTAATTTCTTTCTTTTTTCAAAGGTGATATTCAATCGATGAAATTCCATGTTTTTAACTGTACTAATAAAGTTGTACTTTATTTGATTGAATTTAACCAAGGTTTTTGAATGGACCAATGAAATTTCGGCTCTGTAATGTTTTAAACGTGAACATTCTTTGGAACATTTTGTATTACACATTAGATAATTGCTCTTAAGTCTAAAGCGATCATTTTAACTTTAACTGGCTCGAAAAAGGAGGCGTCGCTATTTTCGGTTGTAAATATTATTTGTAGCAATTTAGTACAGGGTACTGATTTTCAATGCAATCCGAACGATTCAAATTAGGAATGACAATCCCTGTATCTGTCATTCTTTTTTTTATGTGGGGGAAATATTTTTACGTATGCTTACCATGTAGGGACATGGTGGGGTATGTCGGACTCGACACCATGGGATACGACATGGTGCCCCTACCGGCTAAAACCCCACAGATTTCCCCTGCATGGCCAGGGGTCAGGGTCGCGGGGTCACTTTTCGCACTCCTACAACGACCCTGACCCAGTCTCTGTCATTCTAAACCAGGGGTCGGCAACGTTTCGGAAGCCATGGGCCACATTGTGGAACAACTAGAACAAAGCGGGCCGCACTTGTGAAAGTTTGTAATTAATTTGCACCCCCTTCCTGCTGAGGTGTCACTAATAGAATGCGCGCACAAAAACTGTTTGTGAAATATACCTCTAGAATATTTGAGTGCCGATTTTTTTATCTTATTTAAAATCGTCGCGCGCCGCGAGTTGGCGACCCCTGTTCTAAACGGATAAGACAAAGACCTTTCGTTGAAAGATTTAATTCCATGTCTAGATGAATCCGATAGCGTTGTGAGTCAGGGTACAGAAGTAACTTTATTTCTAAAATAATGTATCTACTACCTCTTGCGCACAGATCGGAGAGTTTGTACAAAAACTGTCGAACGGTACACGAACCAAGTTTTAGGGTACAATACTACATTCCTGCAACAAAATGAGGGTACACAGAGTTTAAAACGGTATTTTTGTTACGAAAACTTATTTATTCTTAGAATAGAAATTATACAATTTGAAATATTAATTTAATTTTGCTTATGATTATAAAATAATTATTTTTTAGCTTACACGAATATTGTTTTGAAATGAGAGCTATTTAAAAAAAACTTAAATTAGATAAGATTAAACCTTAAAAACCGCAAGTGTCAAGTAAGTAAATTAAAGAAACATAATTTTATTTGTAAGATATTTTTTTGTTTGTGACACACTTAGCCATGTATTTTGAAACCGACAATCGAGTGAACGCCATTTTTAGAAATAGAAAAATTTACGTGCCTGTTACATTTTAATTAATAGGTGAAGAAAGGCTCAGGATGGTAATATGTGGGAATTGGGGGAAACTTTTGCGGTGGAAAAATTGGGGTTACATGAAAAGAAATGGAGCAGTCGTATTCAGTAATAATTCAATAAGTTTGGCCGCATTCGAAGACCTTTATCAGGGGAAGCGCGCGCGCGACAGCGGTTTCTACCGCCAACTAAAATGTTCACGACTGCAGTGTTGCCAGATGCCAGACCAGGTTTTCTCGTACAAGGCTGCCTAAAATGTCGTATTTACGCGAAAAAAATCTCGTACACGGTGTATTTTTTTAAATATAGTCATTCCCTTACTTCCATTCATCAGCTTGAACTAGAAGGTACTATTCCATGAGTTTAGTGTTAAAATATATAGCATAATCATACATACTACGCTACGGTCCAAAAAGTAAATTATTTTGTATTACCTTCGTGTACACGAGGCATTTACACGAAAAAATTGACAAAAATATAATTAAATTTGATTTAAAATTTTGGTATTTGTACACAAGCAATTTTGTACCGAAGCATACGAGATGAATGTTTGCCCGTACCTCGTACGCCGACCCATAAACCTCGTACACGTATGAGATTTCTCGTACGTCTGGCAACGCTGCACGACTGAGATGTTTTCCTTCTCTTTCTATTTGTGCTTGAACCGAAAGGTTTGATTCCATGTAGATATCAATCCGGTTTCATTGTGAATCAGGGTACAGTTAGGCGGTCGCAAGCCGGGTCTCGTTTGACACACGTTAATAAATATTCCGTCAATTAATTAAAATAAAACTTATTTTTTTAAAAAGCTCTCATTTGCTTATATCTTAAGCTTATCTCTTTAAGTCAATGATTGCTTGCGAATTATATTAATGTACTGAACGTACTCTTCACCTGTATTAAAAAAATGATAATTTTTGAAAATAAGCAATAGTACACTTATCTATTTTATTTACCGATTTAATAATGATCTCTATACAATAAATAATGTAAAAATATATTTGTTAATTTTTTTTAATCCACTAAGATTTTTTATTTGTTTCTTCGAACCGGAATACTATATTCCTAATTTAAATAATGGCTAAAGTTTTCTCCTTTGGTTTTATGCTTGCTGGATTACCTGCCTTTTTTACTATTTTGGGTACGACAGATTGCTCTGGCTCGAAGGACCAATAATGCATGTACATACATTATTGTTCACTGTACTCTGTACTGTACAGCCAGTGCTCTGAGCTATAAATATATTCTGTTTATCCAGGGGATATTTATTGGTCATTGCTTAAAACTCAACCGTAAATGCGAATTACAAAACGGATCTACGAAAAACCTAAATTGTCACAAAAAATTATAAGAGGCTAAGAACATTCTTGCTAAACTAAGGGCTTCTCTAGAGTACTTATTTAATTCTATAAGACTGTTTAGTAACATCAGTCCCATAAAATCGTCAAATTATAATAAAAATAAGGTACAAAACATGTAAATACTATTGTCGTTTTCCAAAAGACTGATGAAAATGAAAAATAATGAAAAGACATGAAAAAGACGTAAGCAGGAACAATCTATAAGACACCAGTTCTCAAGAAACAGCTTTATAGCTCAACTAAATTGGCTTTGGCTTTGCTATTGCTGTATCTATAATTTCAAACGCAAATAAAAGAGAGAGCAATATCAAGCTAAGACAGTTTCAGCTAGGCCGTAGACCGAATCATGATGAAGATAGCAATGATAGCATTGGAAGTTGTCTTGGTAGCGTGACTTGAAGGAACTGTTAAAGATGGTACTATAATACCTAGCATTGAAACTAGATTTGCTTGGTATATGGTTAACACAAATGACAACGAGAAATTCATTGTCATCAATGAGATAGAGATAGGTGTGAAATATGATGATTAATGATAATATTTGAGATGGGATGCTGTAGGATATGGTATTAAGTGATGGAAAGACGATATTTTCGTTATATTTTTTAGTCCTACCACAAGTTTAGGTTATGTGGCTCTTGTCGCAATGTCAAGCAGCCACAAAGATTAATCACACTACAATGAAAGTAACTTTGGCACAAAACATACAATACTATCTTCGTCTCCGAAACGACGACGCGAAGAAGACGCAAGCAGTCTGCAAGACGCCAGCTGTCAAGAAGCAGCTTTTGTACTCGTAGTTGTGGATGAGAGACCAGATCATGATGAAGGTAGCGACGATGGCGTTGGAAGCCGTCATGGTGGCCGTCGTATCGAAATCGTTGAGGCAACTGTTAAAGATGTTATTACAGCCTGGACTTGATTGATCCATGGTTCAGGCAGTTGGCAACGAAAAATCTATTGTCATCAATGAGATAGAGATAGATGTGGAATATGATGATTGATAATAATATTTGAGGTGGGATGTAGATGTGGAAGTGATGGAGACGCTGACATGACGATATTTTCGTTACATTTTTAGTCCTACCACAAATTTAGGTTATGTGGCTCTTGTTGCAACGTCAAGCAGCCACAAAGATGAATCACACTAACGAAAGTAACTTTGGCACAAAACATATTACAATACTATCTTCGTCTCCGAAACGATGACGCAAAAAAGACGCAAGCAGTGACAATCTGCAAGACGCCAGCTGTCAAGAAGCAACTTTTATATTCGTAGTTGTGGATGAGAGACCAGATCATGATGAAGGTAGCGACGATAGCGTTGGAAGTCGTCATGGTGGCCGTCGTATCGAACTCGTTGAGGGTGCTGTTGTAGATAGGCTGTTGTAGGATGTGGGAGGCCGCGGTGGCGAAGCTTGCGAACATGCACCAGACGACCAGGAGACTCTTATTACCCGTCAACGTTATACCTGTGAAGAAAATATAATTTTGTGAATACGGAACGTTGTGTTTGTAACTTTGATACAGAACATATTTCAGTAATCCCACTAATACTATAAAAGCGAAAGTTTGTGAAGATGGATCTCAGACCAACTATGGTAAACCCTAAAAGATGGATGGATGTTTGTTGCTCTCTGACGCGAAAACTACTAAACTGAAGGAAGTGTGAAGTTTGATACTTAGATAATAATAGTGTGGAATAACGCATTCATAATTTTTTAGTCCGGGAATTACGCGGGTGAAACTGCGGAGAGCTGCCAGTAATGTATTTTTTAAATAATTTTACAACATACTTTTTATGTTGATGTATTGTTTTACACGGTTTATGACAAAGACCGACTGGTTTGATTCCGTGTCGAGATTAAACCGACTGGGTTCAGAATAGCTATGCAGAAAAAAATGTTGGTCTGCTCGGTATAAAATATGTCGATAGTTTCCTGCCACTTGAATCTTTACTGCTTTCGATTAGATAATACTTAATTATTTTCCTCAAACGTATTAAAATTTTCCAAAAATTCTTACCGTAGAAGCCAATAGCTCCCGTGAAACAGAAGGCGCCGCAGAGCCTTTCCTTCTCATTGATAGACTTCGGTAACACAACGCACAGCATTATGAAGCATAACGCTGAACCGTGCGCAACTGCGATTACTGAAGCTACCTGAAATTTAAAAAAATATTTATAAGCCAATTGTAAAGTCACTTTAGGAATCAAAACAGTCGTAAGGGGTCTATGAACACCCAGTCAGAACGTCATACACGGCTGTACCCATGATCGCCGCAAAAAAATTCAGTGACGTAAGTACATCTACACATACCTAATATGTATTAACTATTAACCAATATGAAACTATACATGTAGGTATAGGATGCTGATAAATGCTATGTCAAATTCAGTTTTCAGTTAAATATACATAAGTACTAAATTTTGCTTTGTCATAATCAGTAGATCCACTATACCTATAGGTACTTAAGGTTCTACTGATTAATAGTCATACATGGATATACTTAGCTACATCTTCCATGTACTTTCTTTTCTAGCAGACGGTGCAAGTCTTTTTTAAAACAACTTCGTTTTAAAACATTTTGGCCTACCCCAGGGGAGTGTTTTGTGAACTAAAATCGTTTTCTTGTATAATTCGCGCGCATTTACACTAAGCTAAATTTTGGAAGCAAACAGTATATATAAACAATAAAGTATTAATTTTTATTGTGAAAATATCATACACGACGTAATCATGATCTTAATTTTATTATCTTCCGACAGTCTTGACAACGGCTGTGGTCACGAGAAGACTTCTTATTACATAACTTCTTATTTGTTGTTGTTTTGAGAACAATGCGGTCGTTACTAGGCTGTGAGACAATGCGATTGGTCATTGTCTCTGAGTAATGAGCGCAGTTTAGGATTTACATCATACAATTTTATAACTAAGTCTTATCATTGGACTTTTCAACCCCAAGAAACTTGTGTTACGTATTATACTTACGGACCAAATGTTTAAAGTTGGATTCTGTTCCCACACTAGTGGAGGAAAGACC
This sequence comes from Ectropis crepuscularia, assembly GCA_963693475.1. Classification (NCBI taxonomy): domain Eukaryota; kingdom Metazoa; phylum Arthropoda; class Insecta; order Lepidoptera; family Geometridae; genus Ectropis; species Ectropis crepuscularia. The sequence goes on along the minus strand of OY856353.1, from coordinate 27,040,933 downwards.
ACTCCCAGCACCAAAATAGAGAACGTTGTTGTCAGATGCAGTAACGCATACAAATAGAAGTTCATGTCTCTTAGCATGCTCGATATTGTTATAAAGTTCTTTTTCATTGTTGCTGTTCTTCTAGCAGTACCGGGAGTAATTTCTGAAGCGAAAACTATACTTTGAGGAGCGTTCACTGTGGTTTCTCTGTACAATGGCTGCGGATTTTGACCTTCACGATCTATACTCTCAAGCTCTTGATATCCACTGATTCTGTTGTAATTCGTCACATCAAGAGTTCCAAAATCAGACGAAAATCTGTTTGAGGGAGATCCGAAATCGGAAGAAAATCGATTGGAACCACTGCTATCGAACATAGTTCCAAAATCGTTTGAGAATCTCCGATCAGTCGTGGCAGTGGTCATTTTGTCTCTAAACTCGACAGATGGATCTACAATTTCTTTTGCGTTCTTTCTCGATTTGAAGACAACAACATCCGTGATATCTTCATCGTTGACTGCATTAGGATTTATATCAACTTTAACTGATACTGTTGGTGGTTCATCAGAATGTGCATGATTGTCATTAGCATTATTCTGGTTAGAGAATATAACTTCGTCTTCGTCTTCTACAGCATCTTTTAGCATATTATACGTATGTTTAATGACCTTTTCAATGTAAATTGGTCTCGAATACGATGCTAATAAGACGCAGTTTTGCATTATAACAGCTCCGTATATCATAACGACTACATCTCCCGTGTTAACGGTACACAAGTACCCGACCAAGATGGGGATGATACAGTTTCCAACCGACGGGGCCATCCGTACGATCCTCTGAGCCATGGTGAGTTTGTCTCTGAAGTAATGCGTGATTATGATCTCTGTTTGTTGGCCTGTCAAGGCGCAGCCAGTGCCTGAAAACAATTATTTTAATCATCAAAACGTGTTTACAGGTTTACACAGACATTTGTAGCAATTGAAGGGTTGTGATCAACTTATAACTTTGAACATAGACTTATAGCATGGAAGATATTATGCTGTAGGGTCAACCCTGAAATCGCATACAAAAAAATCAGATGTACCATACAAATTTTGTCGAGCCAAATAATTTTTTTTTTCTATCCCAGGAACATTTTTTGTATTTTATAGGTACTCGTAGCTATCGAATCCCATAAATATAGGTAGGTACAGTCCGCGAGGTATAAGCTGAGCTTTGCATTAGTGTGAGTGATCACCAAAAGTACAGTCAGACGCAGGACGCTGTGACCATGTTCTCTTAATAAGGTGTCAATTTTATATTCAATAAATCGTTGTTTATTATGCAGTATCAATTGTATATTGGTATAAACGATAGGCCTGCCCTGAATACGGTATTCGGAAATTTTAAGTAAATAAGTTAAACGTAGGTGACGGATCTCATGCTTTTCCATTAAAATTTTTCTGTTATTCTCTGTCCTTGACCATTTGAATCCTAAAAGAGATACTTCTTTTCGCAATGACCATATTGATCCTGGATAGTTAATGTCAGCTTGTTGTTTAAGAGTTTGTTGTCTGACTGTACTTTTGGTAATAGATGCGTATGCATGTGATCACTCACACTAATGCAAAGCTCAGCTTATACCTCGCGGACTGTACCTATTACCTATCTTACTTTCGAAATTCAAAATGTAAGACTGGGACGTAGATCTTCGCAACTACCCTTCCGGACCCACGGCACAACCAGTTGAGCCTAGTGGTTGTGCCTTGGGTCCGGAACGGCCACTACCTACTCCTTTCCAAAGTGGCGTTACTGTCGTGTCCGTCTGATTCCAGATATGTATCATGGATCATTCTATCTACAATCGTAGTTTACGATTTTCATTAAAAGACTACAGTGGTGGCATACTTTGGGTAGTGGTAGTAGGTACTCTTAGCAGAGTCCGCCTGGGGAAGTACCACACCTTTGCCAGTTATTCTACCGCCAAGCAGCAATGTGAAAACATTACTGTGTTCCGGTTTGAAGGGTAATGTTTCCAGAGAAATTACAGGGCTTAGAGATATAACAACTTAGATCTCTGGGTGACGAGCGCAGTGCGGTGCTAGGTAATGATTTGGACTCTTCATGTTCCAATAGCTGCGTGTCACTGTGCTGTTATGTGGCAGGTATGTTGCTTATCATCAGGCACATGTCCTGCTCGTCTCGTCACTCTTTATTTAAAAAAAAAACTTATTTACACATCGATCGTAATGATTCGTAGGGACATACGACATACCCCACTTGAAAGATCGACAATAACAGTAATTTATTAGCTACTTTATTGTGTTGACAAACCAAGTAGGTATGTATGTAGGTACTTAGATAATAACTGACATTACAGCGGTAAATCACGTTGTTACTACTAAGTAAACTATTGCTACTACTAGTAAACTAACTGTGGACTTATTATACGCCCATGATTGCACTTACATTTTATTAAAAAAACACAAATACCTTAACTTTTAACAATTTTAGTAGTGGTAGGACTCTTAGCAGAGTCCGCCTGGGGAAGTACCACACCTTTATCAGTTATTCTACCGCCAAGCAGTAATGTGCAAACATTACTGTGTTCCGGTTTGAAGGGCAATGTTTCCAGAGACATTACAGGGCTTAGAGATATAACAACTCAGATCTCTGGGTGACGAGCGCAGTGCAGTGCTAGGTAATGATTTGGACTCTTCGTGTTCGAATAGCTGCGTGTCACTGTGCTGTTATGTGGCAGGCATGTTGCTTACCATCAGGCACATGTCCTGATCGTCTCGCCACTCTTTATTGAAAAAAAAAAAAAAACTTAAAATACCAATCGGGGACCAGGGTAGCGATTCTGAAACCATTCGGTTGCATCCGACACGGAATCTCATCTCTCGGTCTTTGTCTTATCTGTTTAGCATGACAAAGACCGAGAAATGAGATTCCGTGTCGGATGCAACCGAATGGTTTCAGAATCGCTACCCTGCGTAAACTGCACGTATTGGTATGTGATACCTACACCTATAGTTACCATAAAATGATAATGACTAAATTAGCATGATAAACCTTCACAGATATCTGGGTGATGAGCGAAGTGCGGTGCTATTGAAGCGCTTTCGTCACTAATTGGGCGATTTCAAAACGCCATTATACCATTTTACATAAACACACGGGTAACTCACAGTTGATATAGTCAGTCCATTCCGACTCAAGTCACAGAATAAATATTAGTACAAGTACAGAAGCCTCACTTACCGAAAACAATTATATACTCGTAAATAGCGACTCTTGCTAGGACACAACAAAGTTCAATTCAGCTCGCAATACCTGTCGCGATTTTCAAATAAATATTTGCGCTCTTTCTAACGCGTAACTCTGTCCCTGTCTAGCGCGGAGGGTTGTCGACATATCTAATAACAATATGCGCGGGAAACGTGTTGCGCGAGCGCTCAGCCGTGCGTCCGACAACCGACTGGCACTTGTTCCCTGGGAGGAACGGTCTAGCTGTAGGCTAAAACCGCGCGACCTTGAGCAAGTGATGATGCACTGCTCAAGTTTCGATCGCGTCTGGCGATCGTTTTCAAGGCACTAATTTTGCACTGTTTTTGTTTTTAGTAAAATTGGCGCGAAAGTTTCGATTTGTTTCAAAAGTTTGAAAATTTCTTTAAAAGGCACAAAGGCAGATAGGTAACATAATATACCCAACTAATTTTATAAAATGCTTGGTTGTTTGTTGCTCAACCGCGTCGTAACGTACCTACCTATGAACGGGTCGGGCTGAAATTTGGAACACAGTTAGATTAGATTCTGGAAGTTATAGGCTACTTTTTATCCCGGGAAAATAACGGAAACGGGAACTATTTACGCGAGTAAAACTGCGGGACGCTGCTAGTTTGCTTAAATACTGAACAGGACATCATATCATTGAATCACACTGATGAAAACATTGTTATTGTTTGTGACTCAGAATGAATAGATTGAAATTCAATCGTCTCGCCATATGACGTCAGTGAAAGTTTTTGATGTGAAATTAGGAAGATTTATACTATTTTTTTATGTTTTGATGATTTGATACAGTATTTTGTTTCGTTAGGTTGGATGTAGATTGAATGGGACGTATAAAAGTGTCTCTCTAAGTTATTTAACTTGCCCAGTATACCTACCTACCAAAATATACCTAGGTAATACTTAGTTATACAACAAAGTAAAAAATAAATAAGTAAGCTAGGTACGTCGAAAGGTTTAGTGTATTCTATAATCTATAATACTACCTAGCACTGTACTGCGATTATCATCCAGATATATATATACCTAAGATCATTTATCTCATGCCGTATAATGTATGTTGAAACATTGCTCTTCAAACAGGAATACAGCAATATTTGAACGCTACCGCTCAATGGTAGCCTTTTAACTGGTAAAGGTGTGATACTTCCCCAGGAGGACACTGCAAAGAGTCCTACCACTACAAAGTACCTACCTACATACATACAGTAACATCTACCTAAAGTTCTTATAAAACTCATATTTCTGTACCATAAACGAATTCTTTATAGGATCAAATACGACTTTCAAACTTATAGAAATCCAAATCGGTCCAACAGTCTTCAAATACTTACAACTAACGCCCATTAAACATCTTGTAAACAGTAATTCTTTTTTGATGTCGTAAATTAAAACGCGCAACAATAAAGTAACCAAAGAGCAAAACAAACTTACCCGCGCATATTCCTGAGAATATATTGATGATATGGTCATTACTATCAGCTGCAGTCGAGTAGCTAGACAGTAGAACCCCCGCCACGGTCAAGCACAGCCCAGCTAGGGCCATGAACCGCGGCATGTGGAACATCTTCACTAGAGCCCTGCACCACGACTCCAACAACAGTCGCATTACCACTATTATCACTGGCACTAAAGCTATATCTATATCCCATATCCTCAGTTTTGGATTTTCCTTCACATCGTATTCGTCTTCGCGGATCGCTTTCAAAATGATGAGTCCGTATAAAGAGAGCAAGGCAGGCACAGTTATGTTGTACACCACAGCGGTGGCCACTATCAGCCAACCATAACCACCATCCGGGGGACTCGGGCCGATCTCAGGCTGTGAAGCGACTACCCGGTCCAAATGAAGGTCTTCCACTCTACTCTCGCTCCTCTCATTCTCTCGTCTCCGGTTTTCCTGGTCAGCCATGATTTTTTACACGATAAACAATAACTTCATGGTCGGAGCGGTGAGTATTCGATGAGTTATCTTTATGAAATGGGTGTGTTATCTTATCACTTATCAATTCTTGTAATCTCTTGTTCTATATTTTTGAAATCACCGCCAAATGAGTTGTCACATTCGTTTAAAAATTGAGTCCATTTTAATTTTTTATGTTGTTTTAAAAGTGCTGTTTGTGGTTTTATTTCTTTGTAATCATTATATATTTATCTTTTAATTGAAATAAATTATCAGAGTAACAGGTAATCGTAAAAAATTTCAACATAGTCAAAATAGATTTGGTTTTAGCGAACGCGACCTGACGTGTTTCTGAACGCATTTATTTTCTTTTCATTGAATGCTACCTAGCTAAATAGCAATGTTTAGCACCTGGTTCAAAAGACAGAGAGAAACGTAGAAGGTTTCATTAGCTAAAAAGAGACAAACTGTTTTTAATTACCTTAACAACAGTCTTTTCAATTTATTCACCTAGTACCAATATGAAATCCGTTTGGTCGAAATTCTTGAGACGCTCTAATTAGATTTTATTCGTTTTTATCAATAATACAAAAGAATTTTGTTTCTATTTTACATGTACATTGGAACAGATGTTAAGAAAATATCGGTTATGTGAAGAAAATGCCGATCTCCAGTGTGAAAAATAGTTTTTCACCGTGTGCAGACTTCCGTGAAGAGGGAAGCATTTTAATTGCCCTTCGTTTGATATGATTACTAGTGTATACATGAATTTCTGTAGGTTCAGAAGGGAATTAGCGAATGGCTAAGCCAGTGGGCGGCTTAGTGGAGGTTTTTAATAATGGAGACTGAATCTGTGCGGTCTGAGTTGAGCGGACGATCGCGTCGGAGCTCTCGACATAGATCTCACACTCATCGGAGCACCCGGTAAGTCCTGTTCCTACTCAATTTTCTCCTTAATACTAACAATAGAAGTGTGTTCTTTATAAACATGCAATCAAGCTTTATAAACATGGCAATCACGTTGTATAAATTAGGGTCATTACGACAATAAAATTTTAATGATGCCCTGTTCCGTTAAAATCTACGGATATATCGTAATAAGCCGGATTATTAAAGTTCTTTCAGAGTTGTATGAACATTTATAACTATCTAAGTAGGTACTTCATGTGTAGCTTAGCAGTAGTATGGTCAGTCAATTTATTTATTGACCACATCTCATCTACTTATCCAATTTCTTGACATTTATTTTTGTTTCCAGGAGCACAAAATCAATAAGAAAAGACTGCGATAACACAATGGCACCATTCCAAACTAGCGTAAACATTAATCCAGAAATTGGGCGAGATGGCCAGGAAGTCATCGAAGTACAAATACTACCTCAGGATGAAAACTGGGGAGAAAATACCACTGCTGTAACTGGTAACACCTCCGAGGGCTCACAGTCCATGGAGGATGTGAGCAACTGGCCTATGGAGTCAGATAGTGGGATAAGTTTCATGTGTTCAAGATATTTTGGAACAACTGTAGCTTTAGGGCTGTCTTTTGTATCCTTTGTCAGTCCATTAGCAATGGTAGTATTACCAAAAATTGGATTCTTTCCAGGACTATCAGATAACATAGCAATACAGCCAAGTCAAAGAATGCAGTTATTAGCATGTACAGCAGAATGTAAAGGAATCCTGTTGTCCCTAGCTTTCAAACTAGTCTTACTTGCCATTGCAGTTTGGGCTATATTTTTAAGGCCTAGAAATGCAATCCTGCCTCGAATATTTGTATTTAGAGCTGTGACATTAGTCATACTTGCCGTGTGCACATTTTCGTACTGGCTCTTCTACATAGTGCAAATAAGCGAGGCAACTAAAGCTTTAGCTGTAGGCGATGAAGCCATAGATTATAACTCCTTAGTTTCTTATGTATCAAGTTTCTCAGATACACTACTTTTTATACACTATACAGCTGTAATATTGATGGAGATTCGGCATTTAGAGCCGACGTATTATATCAAGATTGTGAGAAGCCCGGATGGGGAGAGCCGGTGTTATGCCATCGGACAGCTCAGTATACAAAGAGCAGCAGTTTGGGTTCTACAGAAATATTATACAGATTTCCCAATATACAATCCTTACTTGGAGAAGATACCCATATCAAAGACACAGAGGAAAGGACAGTCTAGTATAAAGTTCTACGAAGTTGATGGCTCTACAAATGTTCCTCCGGGACAGGCGAGGTTAGTAATTGTCTAATTGGACTGGTCCATATGCATTGTACTGGTTTTTCTTTGTACTTAGTTAATGTTCTATCTGAGTTTTTGTATTGCTTTCGAATATAATTACCTTATTATCAACTCACATGCATATATTAGTGAGTACGAGAGAATAGGAGTTTTCTGTTACTACTAGTAGTAGTTAAACGAAAACTTATTTTCCAATGCATATAACATTCAATATTGTTATGTGCATTTTATTGTTACATAGAAAAACCATAGTCCATAAAATTTCAATGTCAAAATAATGCTGCCCTTATGTTGTTATTATTGAGAATTCAATGGCTGAAGTTTAGTTTTTCTTTTATGTACATAAAATAAAAACAAAAAAAAGTTTATACTTACTTTATTACTCATCAATTTACTCTGATTTTTTGACGTGATAACGTCTTATAATTCGATGAAGCCGGCTGCACGCCCGCAAAACATGACGTCATGTGCCGTTACCGCCGTTACCTCGCCGCATGACGTCATCAGTACCATTCCATCAGTATTTTCTTAAGACATTGTCACGTTCAACTATCGTCAGTAAACCGACTTTACAGACAACCATTTTTTAAATTAACTATTTAATTACATTTAGCTTTAAAATTGTTATAAACAGGATCTGCGTTTGGTATTAAAAACTATGAACTACTGCGGCCCGTTCTGGCTTTGCTTCGATAAAAAACTATAATTTACTGTATAGTGATAAGAACGTCTAGGCTGTGGAATACGTTGCCTGAGTGGATATTCCCCGATGATTACAATACAATCTTTGTGTCTTCAAATCGAGAGTGACTCGGTTTTTTTCAGGTAAACACGCTCCATCGTAGACCGCATCGTCGCTTAACATCAAGCGAGATGGCGGCCAAGTGTAAACCTATATAAATTAAAAGCATTGTGCTATTTATATGTTTATTGTTCATCCGTCAGGTCAGCGCCGGGCTCGTGCACCGGCAGCGGCGGGCGGCGGCGCGACTCGGCGTCGGCGCACAACGAGCGCTACTACGAGGAGGCGGAGCGCGAGCGGCGCGTGCGCAAGCGCCGCGCGCGCCTGCTCACCGCCGCCGAGGACGCGTTCGCGCACGTGCGGCGCGTGCGCGTCGCCTCGGGAAACGGTCAGTACACCAGCTTTGGTATTGTAAACTCTATGTCAGGGGTCAAACGGCGGACCGAGGTCCTCATCCGGACCGCCGACCCATTATGTGCGGACTAAAAAAATATACAGGGTTACTGGTAATCAGCCTGCATCCGTTTAAGAGCATGTTCTGTATATTTAAACAAACAACTTTTGTTCTACAACTTTCGTTAAAACTCAATAGATAACCCAAAAAAAAATTGTGTTTGTTACCCTTTTTTTGTACTGTTTAGCGACTTTTTAGTGTTTATTCACTTCGGCACATAATTTTTTGTGCGTTGTTACGAAGAGTTCGATGCTTTTAGACCGTGCAAATACACTTTTGATTTATTTTGTAAAAGAAAAAAAACACAAATTTAAAAAAACTGTAGAACGTACGTGTACGTGGTGACGTATTGTATGTACCTAACATCGGGTGCCGGGTCCATCGTGTGGCAGAGAGAGAAATCCCGAGTAGATTTTTAGTAGTGGTAGGACTCTTAGCAGAGTCCGCCTGGGGAAGTACCACACCTTTGCCAAATATTCTACCGCCAAGCAGTAATGTGCAAACATTACTGTGTTCCGGTTTGAAGGGCAATGATTCCAGAGAAATTACAGGGCTTAGAGACATAATATCTTAGATCTCTGGGTGACGAGCGCAGTGCAGTGCTAGGTAATGATTTAGACTATCATGTTCCAATAGCTGCGTGTTACTGTGCTGTTATGTGGCAGGCATGTTGCTTATCATCAGGCACATGACCTGCTCGTCTCGTCACTCTATGCTATAAAAAAAAAAAAAAAGATCCCGAAACTTGTGACACTGATATGAACCTACTAGTGTAGCTTTAGATACTCGTTCTACGAGGGTCAAACTGAAAGTTCTTAGAACTGGCCACTTATAAACAATATAATAAAAAAATAATTCTATAATTTGAAAATAGAACTCTTTGCCAATATTACTGAGTATATACTTCATTCATTTGTCATTTGTTTTACGATTTGGCGACAAATTGAAAATTGTCTGTGTCACGTCAACATGAATTTAACACGAGAAAATTTTCGTGCAATGATTTTTTATGACTTTCGATGTCATTTAAGTCAACAAGAAAATTATGATAGACTACGATTGGCCTTTCACGATGAAGCCCCATCTCGTGCGACTATTTACAACTGGTTTAATGAGTTTAAACGTGGTCGCACTAATCTCACTGATGATTTACGTGAGGGACGGCCTTCTACGGCGACGACTGAAGATAACATCTGTGTTGTGCGGCGTATGATAGAGACTGACAAAAGAGTGACCTATCAGCAGATTCGGACAAGCTTAGGCATCGGTATGAGTCAAGTGCACAAAATCCTACACGAACATTTAGCGGTCAGGAAGCTTTGCGCCCGGTGGATACCTCATAATTTGACTGAGGCTCAAAAACTCCATCGTGTGGATTGGTGCCGTAAAATGATTGAAAGATTTAACGGAGGTGACTCAAATGCTGTGTTCGACATACTAACAGGTGACGAAAGCTGGATTTACTGTTATGATCCTGAAACCAAAAGACAATCTGCTCAGTGGGTGTTTCCTTTCGAGGAGTTGCCAACTAAAGTGAAGAGAGATCGAAGTGCGGGGAAAAAAATGGTGGCCTCGTTCTTTGGAAGGATAGGTCATTTCGCAACAATTGTGTTAGAGGATCAAAAAACAGTTTCTGCAGAATGGTACACTACCAATTGTTTGCCACTTGTCTTGGAAAAAGTTCGAGAGAAACGACCTCGCAGTAGGATCCTCCTTCACCACGACAGCGCCTCATCGCACACCGCCAAGCGAACGATCGACTATTTGGCGACATCAAACGTTGAATTACTGGGTCACCCGCCGTATAGACCCGACCTCGCGCCTTGTGATTTTTATTTATTTTCAAAAATTAAAGAAAAACTTAAAGGAAAGCGGTTTATGAATGCTGAAGAAGCGGTGGCTGCGTATCGCGATGCCATTGAAGAGACCCCTAAGGACGAGTGGGCAATGTGCTTTTCCCAGTGGTTCCATCGCATGCAGCGGTGTATTGACGTGAATGGACAATATTTTGAAAAGATATAATAAAACTAATAACTGGCTAATGTAATCAGTTTTTGATTTTCTAAGAACTTTCAGTTTGACCCTCGTAGTATAATAGAACTTACTGCACTTCAATACCTACCTAATAATAGCTTTGTAATTTACGTAATTACCTTTATCAAATATTTTTTGAAGTGAAAACTTCTTTTGGCGCGCCTAGACAGATTTTTCGTGGGATGTGAATTGAATTCTAGCGTCACGCTCGGGTATGATAATAAATCTTCGGGTAAACTCGGGACCATGGCTATTGGCCATCTAGAAATGCATCACCCAATGGGAAATGCTGAAAGGGCGTGGCCTGGTCATCATGGTATAGCCATCTAGAAATGCGTGAGCCAATGGGAAATGCTGATGCATTTCTAGATGGCCATGCCGTTTTCAGTTTCCAAAGTAAGCTATAAAATTTATCATTTTTTTTAAATAAAGTGGCGAGTCGAGCAGAGCTCGTGCCTGATGGTAAGCAACATTCCTGCCACATAACAGCACAGTGACACGCAGCTATTCGAACATGAAGAATCCAAATCATTACCTAGCACTGCACTGCGGTCGTCACCCAGAGATAAAAGATGATGTTTTATCTTTATGGCCTGTAATTACACTGGAAACGTTGCCCTACAAACCAGAACACAGCAATGTTTACACATTACTGTTTGTCGAGTATAGGTTATATATGTACCTGTTTATCTAGCTTTAAAGTAATGTATCTGTCGTAGGCGGCGCGCTGGGCCCCCGCGAGGCGGCGCAGGCCGTGTTCCCGTCGCTGGCGCGGGCGCTGCAGAAGTACCTCCGAGCCACGCGGCAGCAGCCGCGACACTCCGCCGACTCGGTAACGTATTAAACTGCTACCCTACTCGTATTTCAGCAGGCGTCTTTATCTACAGAGCATCAGGTTTCCCAGCTCGCGGGAGCTACATTTAATGTGTGAGCAACATTTGCTTCCTATTCAGAGTAAGGAAATTAAATAAAATTCACGTAAAATACTGAACATTTATTTGCGAAAAAAGTCCCAATTGACTATCATATTAACAACGTAAGTTGTAAATTTTCAAAATCTTATAAATTCAAAATTCACAAACTATGATGCATGTCTTCTATTAATTGCTGTCACACACTATAGTAAACTAGTATATTTGCGTGTTTTCTCGCCACAGTTGACTAGGGCGCGCCGCGGGTACCTGTTTACAATCTTGGTGTCTTCAAATCGAGAGTGAATCGCGCAATGAATGCTTCTTTTGTAGAACGTTACGTGTACTTGTACACACATTACGTTACGTATGTTATCACATAAGTTTGTTCCATCGATCCAAAACCATCCTATCAGGCAACGTAAAGGCGACGGTTCCGCTGGGACCGCGACAAGAGAATAAGACTTGAGACAGCGACAGGCACTTGACATTATAGCTTTGTATGGGCGCCAATTCGCGCCGGAGAGACCGCGACAAGTGTTGTTGCGGTCTCGGCGTCTTAACTTTTTGCTCAAGTCGAGATACCCCCCGCAGGTGTTGGCGCACCTGGCGCGCTGCCTGGCGCAGGACGCGTCCCCGCGCGCCTTCCTCGAGCCCTTCCTGGTGGGCGGGCCCGTGCTGGCGGCCGACGCGGAGGAGCGCGCGGTGCAGCGCTGGGCGCTGGTCTGCGACGAGCTGCTGGCCAGACCGCTCGCGCACCGCCGGCACTTCCAGCTGAGACAGGGTGAGTGTCGTACCACCACAACACTGCCAGCTGCTGGCCAGACCGCTCGCGCACCGCCGGCACTTCCAGCTGAGACAGGGTGAGTGTCACACCACCACAACACTGCCAGCTGCTGGCCAGACCGCTCGCGCACCGCCGGCACTTCCAGCTGAGACAGGGTGAGTGTCACACCACCACAACACTGCCAGCTGCTGGCCAGACCGCTCGCGTACCGCCGACACTTCCAGCTGAGACAGGGTGAGTGTCACACCACCACAACACTGCCAGCTGCTGGCCAGACCGCTCGCGCACCGCCGACACTTCCAGCTGAGACAGGGTGAGTGTCGTACCACCACAACACTGCCAGCTGCTGGCCAGACCGCTCGCGCACCGACGACACTTCCAGCTGAGACAGGGTGAGTGTCACACCACCACAACACTGCCAGCTGCTGGCCAGACCGCTCGCGCACCGCCGACACTTCCAGCTGCGCCAGGGTGAGTGTCACACCACCACAACACTGCCAGCTGCGACAGGGTGAGTCTCGTACCACCGCAACACTGCCAGCTGCGACAGGGTGAGTGTCGTACCACCACAACACTGCCAGCTGCGACAGGGTGAGTGTCGTACCACCACAACACTGCCAGCTGCGCCAGGGTGAGTGTCACACCACCACAACACTGCCAGCTGCTGGCCAGACCGCTCGCGCACCGCCGGCACTTCCAGCTGAGACAGGGTGAGTGTCACACCACCACAACACTGCCAGCTGCTGGCCAGACCGCTCGCGCACCGCCGGCACTTCCAGCTGAGACAGGGTGAGTGTCACACCACCACAACACTGCCAGCTGCTGGCCAGACCGCTCGCGCACCGCCGGCACTTCCAGCTGAGACAGGGTGAGTGTCGTACCACCACAACACTGCCAGCTGCGACAGGGTGAGTGTCGTACCACCACAACACTGCCAGCTGCGCCAGGGTGAGTGTCACACCACCACAACACTGCCAGCTGCTGGCCAGACCGCTCGCGCACCGACGACACTTCCAGCTGAGACAGGGTGAGTGTCGTACCACCACAACACTGCCAGCTGCGACAGGGTGAGTGTCGTACCACCACAACACTTCCAGCTGAGACAGGGTGAGTGTCACACCACCACAACACTGCCAGCTGCTGGCCAGACCGCTCGCGCAACGACGACACTTCCAGCTGAGACAGGGTGAGTGTCACACCACCACAACACTGCCAGCTGCTGGCCAGACCGCTCGCGCACCGCCGGCACTTCCAGCTGAGACAGGGTGAGTGTCGTACCACCACAACACTGCCAGCTGCTGGCCAGACCGCTCGCGCACCGACGACACTTCCAGCTGAGACAGGGTGAGTGTCGTACCACCACAACACTGCCAGCTGCGACAGGGTGAGTGTCGTACCACCACAACACTGCCAGCTGCGCCAGGGTGAGTGTCACACCACCACAACACTGCCAGCTGCTGGCCAGACCGCTCGCGCACCGCCGGCACTTCCAGCTGAGACAGGGTGAGTGTCACACCACCACAACACTGCCAGCTGCTGGCCAGACCGCTCGCGCACCGCCGGCACTTCCAGCTGAGACAGGGTGAGTGTCACACCACCACAACACTGCCAGCTGCTGGCCAGACCGCTCGCGCACCGCCGGCACTTCCAGCTGAGACAGGGTGAGTGTCGTACCACCACAACACTGCCAGCTGCGACAGGGTGAGTGTCGTACCACCACAACACTGCCAGCTGCGCCAGGGTGAGTGTCACACCACCACAACACTGCCAGCTGCTGGCCAGACCGCTCGCGCACCGACGACACTTCCAGCTGAGACAGGGTGAGTGTCACACCACCACAACACTGCCAGCTGCGACAGGGTGAGTCTCGTACCACCGCAACACTGCCAGCTGCGACAGGGTGAGTGTCGTACCACCACAACACTGCCAGCTGCGACAGGGTGAGTGTCGTACCACCACAACACTGCCAGCTGCGCCAGGGTGAGTGTCACACCACCACAACACTGCCAGCTGCTGGCCAGACCGCTCGCGCACCGCCGGCACTTCCAGCTGAGACAGGGTGAGTGTCACACCACCACAACACTGCCAGCTGCTGGCCAGACCGCTCGCGCACCGCCGGCACTTCCAGCTGAGACAGGGTGAGTGTCACACCACCACAACACTGCCAGCTGCTGGCCAGACCGCTCGCGCACCGCCGGCACTTCCAGCTGAGACAGGGTGAGTGTCGTACCACCACAACACTGCCAGCTGCGACAGGGTGAGTGTCGTACCACCACAACACTGCCAGCTGCGCCAGGGTGAGTGTCACACCACCACAACACTGCCAGCTGCTGGCCAGACCGCTCGCGCACCGACGACACTTCCAGCTGAGACAGGGTGAGTGTCACACCACCACAACACTGCCAGCTGCGACAGGGTGAGTCTCGTACCACCGCAACACTGCCAGCTGCGACAGGGTGAGTGTCGTACCACCACAACACTGCCAGCTGCGCCAGGGTGAGTGTCGTACCACCACAACACTGCCAGCTGCGCCAGGGTGAGTGTCACACCACCACAACACTGCCAGCTGCTGGCCAGACCGCTCGCGCACCGACGACACTTCCAGCTGAGACAGGGTGAGTGTCACACCACCACAACACTGCCAGCTGCGACAGGGTGAGTCTCGTACCACCGCAACACTGCCAGCTGCGACAGGGTGAGTGTCGTACCACCACAACACTGCCAGCTGCGCCAGGGTGAGTGTCGTACCACCACAACACTGCCAGCTGCGCCAGGGTGAGTGTCGTACCACCACAACACTGCCAGCTGCGCCAGGGTGAGTGTCGTACCACCACAACACTGCCAGCTGCGCCAGGGTGAGTGTCGTACCACCACAACACTGCCAGCTGCGCCAGGGTGAGTGTCGTACCACCACAACACTTCCTGATGAGCTAAGCCACAAGGCCAGTCAATTTATTTATTGTTACGGGATAACAATTTATCCATTTTGTTTTAGAAACTATTTTTCAAATGATTTGGTAAAGCAAATGAAGGGTGAGTTCTGAAAGATTACCAGAATTTTTTAGCTAAGTGTTCATTTTGGATATTGGGCACAAATCATCGTCACTAACTTAGATTGTGGACAATACTCAGGAAATTTTGTATCAGTATTTAAGGTCATGTTCTGTGTGACCGCGTCTGCATACTTAAGTGTGTTACTGGTGACTGGTGTATTTGTTAAAGTAATGTTCCATCCCTCAGGCGACATTTCCCTGATCTGCTCCATCAAGCAGCTGCCTAAGATCAGCCTCAGCGAGGAGGTGGTGGACCCCAAGAGCAACAGGTTCGTGCTGCGGCTCAACTCGGAGACCTCCGTCTGACACGACGAGGACAGCCGCGACGGAGACACCTTGAGGCTGGTATGACATACGGACTGGTTTTAATACTCTCCAAAGCTAGGCTATTCCTGAATGGCGGGAGTCGATACTAGTTTATACTCACGGACATTGCAAATTATCCTCTTTCTCAGTGTTTTGGACGGTTATTACTGTTAATCTAACTCAAAGACCTCAGTCTGACATGACGAGGACAGCCGAGATGGTGACGCCTTGAGACTGGTATGACATACGCACTGGTTTTAGTACTCTCCACAACTAAACGGCGGGCAAGTGAAAACCTATTGTTGATTAAAATAATAATTGCCTGTTTGGATTGTCGATAGAAGTGAAAACTTATAAATTTTTACAGTTTGTTTTCTGTACATATACGCAGTATACAAAAAGCGTTCGGTAACGATGATGCGAGTTCCATGTTATTCGCAAAAAAGTTTTCACTTTAAAATCCGTAATCTCACTAAACATACTTACGCACGGATTTATACACGTGCAGCGGATTTACACGACCTAATATTGCCTTCCCTCTTTCCACTACAGGACAAGTCGTAAGTCGGCCCACTACCACCCATACACTGTGGATATTCTCAAAATCCGTACAAAACGGTTTGAATCCACTTTTCTCATACGTACAGCTTTAGAGTGGAATAAGTTGCCGGCCTCCTTGTTCCCTGAGAGATACAATCTAGAACTTTTCAAGGTTAGAGTGAATAGGTACTTTCTAGGTCAACGTGCGTCATCTTCGACCACACTGTCGCTCACCATCAGGCGAGTTGGTGGTCAAACGCGGACCTATACGTGATAAAAAAAAACGTACCCAATTGTACATTAGTACTACACCACTCTAGATATATGGTAAACTAGCTGAATCGTGCGCGCGTTGCTACGCCATCTATCGAAAATTGGTTTTACCAATTCAAATTTTGAACAAATTCGGTTACCTTAGGTTCTAATGACGCAACCTTTGAAAGATAGACACATGCTGTCACGCAACGAAAGCTCTCAAAAAGCTATTTTTTCCCCGTTTTTGTTAAATTTATCATTCATGCTCCGCTCCTGTTGATAGTATCGTAATGATAAATAGCCTATAGCCTTCCTCGATAAATGGACTATCCTACAGAGAAAGAATGTTCCAATTCGGACCAGTAGTTCCCGAGATCCTTGCGTTCAAACAAACAAACATACAAACAAAGATAAAAAAAATCTTATAATATTAGTATAGATAACAAACAAAATAGGCGATATCTCTTTCTAATGTAAATTTGATGACAGATATACATAGGTTTGGCACTAACTCTGTAAATGTAAATACATTTTTGTATGATCATACTTGTATATGTCAAATATGCAAAAGTGTTAAATTTTGCCATTGCTTGTTTGTGTACTGTACTGTTTTAAAGAAAAATATACCTTACTCACAATTATTATGGTATTCGCATACAGACGACTCGCGCTCTTGATTCGCCAAAGTAAAAGAGTGTAAATGTGAAATTTTTGATAAGTTTATTGAATCTCATAAGAAACTCATGTACTGAGACAGTAAAAATAATTTTGAGACTTGATTTTTATTGTTTAATTGGGCCTTTGCAAGCTTGAAGGGTTATAGCTAATTATTAACTTAATAAGCATATATGGAGGGCTACCTGAACACCTTTTCCTAGCATGTAGGAGAGTGTTCAATGAAACAACTTTTACCATGAGACCGACAAACCTAGAAAGTATAGACAAAAAAAAATGCCAGTCATAGGTACACCCGATTGAAGAGAAAACTTTTAACTTATTAAATAGTACTAATAATGCACAATATGTTACCTGTATTACTGTAGATATACTCACAAGATTTCTTATGCTTGTATAATTCTTATCGAGGCCAATTGCATTTTTGCATGGACAGGATATTGATTTCGGAGCTGCTTTCATGGCAAATGTTCTTTCGTACAAGTAGCGTGCGTAAATATTAAGGATATTTTAGTATTGTTGGACATACAATAGGTATAGTATAAGTACTTTAATGAAATATATTTAGGTGTAATTTATTATCTCATTTTTAGTATTACAACAGTTGAAGCTATAGGTGAAATTAGCCAGTGCAATTCTAAAATTAACAAAATATCATAGAATAAGCTATGTTTTGGAAGCCATTGTTTTTTGGTAAGACTAGACTGCATTTAATAATATTTAAATTGTATTTTAGATTATAATTTTACATTTTTTGTACATTTATTGTGTCATATTCCATACCTGTGACTTATAGTATAAATAAAACAATTTAGGATAGTAAACTTACTTAGGTATTGTGGGCTCTTTTGTATGACAAATTTATACTTATAATGAAATTGTAAAACGTTATGTATTGTCAAATTCTGTGCATTAAAGATATTTTGAGAATTTTTTGTGAGGACCTCTATAAATTTCATATTGAATCCATTTTTTTTTATTATTAATCAATGTGAAAGTAAAATAACTAAATCATACAATTATTTTAAATGTCTTCATGAATCTGTTGAATCCAATGAAATAAGTCAAGGAGTTCAAATGATGTAGGTGTAAAATAGGCGCCATCTGCATCACTATAATATTTGTAGAATAATATCAAACGTTATTGAAAATCTAGACTTATTTTTTTATTTTTGTTTAATATATAGTTGTAATATATATAGGGTTGCGTAGATTATCTGTACATGTACCGATATTGACTCGTTCTATTCAATGTGGACATTTGGAACCTCTCCTAAAATGCCGAAAATAAAAAAAGTTATTGTTACACGTTTTAAATTAATTAATGGGTTATTTATGTACGGTTGAGTAAATAGTTTATGACTGTGACAATAAAAGGCCGCGAAATGCGGTTAAAACTGAAATTGTTAAGTTTCCACCGCATTTCACGTTTTTTTATATGTGGTGTGCGCTTCCAATCACTTCTGCCGCGAGTAACCCGTTTATTAATAAAAAATGCGTAATAAATGTTCGTAGTGATAATGAAAGCGCACCTTTATCGGCAAAGTACATGTAGTATGCGTAACCCTGTCAATAGAATCTCAAGACGCAGCTGTATTCCATAAGAGAACCATATCATAGATAAGTTGTACGTTAGTGATATTTATTGAACGCACAGGCTGAAGCTGTGTATTTAAAATAATTATATTTTGGCAATGAACTGTTTTGAGACGAGCAGTGTCTCGATACTTCAAAAAAAACATAGTACTTATAATAGTGCATAAGAAAGGATAAGTGGTTGTGCTTTATATGTATTTACAAAATTAAATATGTCGTTATATTGACCAAAGATCGCTTGGAATCTACACCTTATTGTCGCATGTTAAGGTACAAAATTGTCAATGGTTCAGCGTTATGTGACTGGTGTGCCTAGTGGTAAGAGCAATACGGGGCCGTTGCAAGTGAGAGGTATTAGGAGGTAAATTTACATTTTTTTAATAAAATAATATTGAAACAACATAGCCTATGGGTTAATCCAAGTAATGTACTTAATAAACGTATATTATTTCAACTGTCATAGAGATACGTGAGAACAAATATATACAAACAGACAAACGCATTTGTAATATTAGTAGGTATACAAACAAACGCAAGTTCGGAGTAATTAAATTAGTCTCCGACAAAACCCCTACCTAAAGTGCCTATCAGACTGGCTGCGTTCCCGCGCTGTATGGCCAGGGTTTTTTTAGGTCAGATAGAGACCTGAGGGTCTACCGTCTAACTAAAAATGTCTTAACTTTGATATTGTTCTCTCTTTTCTTTCCGGTTGAAATTATAGAGACAGCAATAGCACAGTCAATGCCGATTTAGTTTTGGTAGGACTCTTGGCAGAGTCCGCCTGGGGAAGGACCACACCTTTGCCAATTATTCTACCGCCAAGCAGTAATGTGTAAACATTACTGTGTTCCGGTTTGAAGGGCAATGTTTCCAGAGAAATTACAGGGCTTAGAGATATAACAACTTAGATCTCTGGGTGACGAGCGCAGTGCAGTGCTAGGTAATGATTTGGACTCTTCATGTTCCAATAGCTGCGTGTCACTGTGCTGTTATGTGGCAGGCATGTTGCTTACCATCAGGCACATGTCCTGCTCGTCCCGTCACTCTTTATTTAAAAAAAAAGTTAGGGCGAAGCGTTTTATTATTATCACAGGCGCGGGCCCGCCGGTGGGTTGCTTCTTCCAGTTGATTTTAAATCAAAATTCTAATACATTTGAGTCTATTTTTGTTTAACCTTGGACGTGGAGGTTCACTGAGTTTGATTAAAGACTATGACAGTGTTCTGAAATCTTGACATACCTTCCCCTTGTTCCAAGCGGCCCTGTGTATGCTACGGATGCTCAAACCTATGCCTTTGTAAATGCTTGTGCCTGCGTAGTCGTTAAGTGTGTGAATAAATCTTTATATCAAATTAGTGTAATATGATTAAAATACTAAATTAAATGTTGTTTTAAATACAGCGGTGGATTGGGGCCCTGGCTGTCTATTGCCTGAACAAATTAGGTGTTTGCGATATTCAAATATACCTCTCAAAGTTCTTCATTTCTTCGTAGGTGGAGCCAATGTTTCATTTTCACAAAATCAAAAATAAAATGTTGTGTGAGTGTATGTTACTTTTGAATGTCTTGTGGTATTGATGAGTAGTAAACCTATGACGTATGAAAAACTGCCAGAAGTTCACTCCTCGAAGGAGTGCTTCCGTTTCGTCGTAGCTAAGAGTTGTAATCCAGTTTATTTAAAGACTAGCTGAACGTGCGCGCGTTGCTACGCCATCTATCGAAAATTGGTTGTACCAATTCAAATTTTGAACAAATTCTGTTACTTTAGGTTCTAATGACGCAACCTTTAAAATATGACATATGCTGTCACGCAACGAAACCTCTCAAAAAGCAATATTTTTTCCCGTTTTTGTTACATTTTTCATTCATGCTCGGCTCCTGTTGATAGTAGCGTAATGTTAAATAGCCTATAGCCTTCCTCGATAAATGGACTATCCTACACAGAAATAATCTTTCAATTCGAACCAGTAGTTCCAGAGATCCTTGCGTGCAAACAAACTCTTCAGCTTTATAATATTAGTATAGATTGTTTACGTTCATGGTAGGTTTTAGAGTAAAATAAATGTAATGATGAAATGAAACATTGGCGCAACACTTGAAGAAATAAAAAATAAAAATAAAAATCGCACCGTTTGGCGAAATATAGCACTATCTTTGACAGGTATATTTATATCCTTCAAGCGGATCATAGACCGCCACTAATATTTTTCCGCCCTAAATCGGAGCCTAGAAGCCTTAGGCTAAATCCACAACTGCTTAAATTGGACATAATGTCGCACTGATTCAACGACGATGGGGGTATAAAAAGGTCGTTTTAAGGTGAAACTTCGTATTTAATTTGAATTAATAGTCAATATGGCGAAATTCCATTTGTCCATTTTGACAGATAGATTTTTGATTTTCATTGACAAATGTTTCACCTAAACCAGTTTCGTTATACCCCACCCCAATTCATAAGTAAAATACTCAGTAAAATGTGAAGCACAAATACTTTATAATGAAATGCACAATTATTGTAATCATTGTGAAACAACTTGTACACTTTTTGTATTTTTTTTAAATATATAAAGTGAATTTTGTAAAAAATGTTTTATTTCATGAAGTAAAATTTGTTTCTATCCATTATTGTCTATGATCCCGCTATACAACGACCATCACCAAGCTGGTTATTGGATGAAAAGTATTTTATATTCAATTTAATATGTCAATAAATACAACGTGGTGGATTTACCCCCAACAATATTTTAACAGTCCATTCTAACACTAATGTACACTTCATCACCCAAGGTCGCTTTCCCCTCAGCACGGTAGATCACGAGATAATTCGAGTCAAAGTTTGACGTAAAATTCCCACCAAATCACCAGCTTCAACCCTAAAGCATGTACAGCAGACAAACGACCTTGCCGCCGACGCCGTGACATCGTACAAAAATCCGTGCGGAGATCTGGCCATTAGGGGTATGTCAAATGAAATAAAAACCGAAAAAAAAACTTTTTTTATAGAAAAAAAAATTTGAGCTTTCATGCCTAATTTTCACATACATGATTCAAAACTTAATGGAGATGAACTACCATAAATATTGTTGCACCTTTCTGCAACACCTTGTATATTGCAAATGGGTTGTCAGTCCAGAATATAATTAAAACATTCCACTCAACATAAAACCACGCTGGCCCAGAGCGGGTTGGTGGATGGCACACGATCTTGCAATATTGTAGGTAGATGTCGGTTTCCTTATGATGTTTTCCTTCGCGGTTAGCGTCATTATCCACATGACTTCGAAAAGATAGTGGTGCGAGTGGGATTTGAACCCGAGGCTCCGGATCGGCACATTGACAGTCGCCGTTTTTCCGACTAGAGGACTAGACCGGTTGTAACTTACTAGATCTACGTACATTCTGCTTGTATTTCGATTTAGCTTCTCTTATGCATACTAATTGTTGTGTGATAAACGGCTTTACGCTATCCCCGTAATGGTAACATGCATTATGGTAATTAGATAGCGCGATACGAACGACAGATGGCTCAGTGGAGCGTGATAACGATAATGATTAAGTTTCAACACTATATTTTATATTATAATTGTTTTATTAACTTAGAACATTTACATACTTAAAACTAAATAACATTTAAGCGATCACACGTTATAGGAAATTTATTATATCACAATTGGGATGATGACTGGCTCAAAAATATATCAATCTTTGGCGAAAATGTTGGATTTCGTTTATGAATAGGTAGGCGAGATGACTACAAAAAAGTATAATTAAGTAGTCTGTCAGGTAGATTATGGAAAAATATGGAACAAGTTTTTTTGTTTTATCAAATTATTAAATAACAAAAAGATATATCAATTAGATTTTTAGAGTGAGTTGTGACGACACTAAACTTTATCGTGAAAATCGGACCATGAAGTGACGTCACTCGAAACTCCTAAGCACACGGCACAGTATCTTCGTCATTTTTGTTTATGAAACAAAAGAAAAAAATGGTGTACAATATTTTTACAACAGTAAAGTACAATCTAACTGACGAACTGATTAGTTTTTTTAGTCATCTCGCCTATTCAAAAACTAATTTCAACATTCCCACCAAAGAAGTACGAATCCTCGTCTCCTCTTACGTTGCAAATTCAGCATTTACGGAACATAACGCAGCGGGTCACAGCTCACAGCGCCACGCAACTATTTGACTACTTTATCACTTCAAAATCAAGTTTACAGCAACAATACTACGGTGATTACTGATTTAAAAAAAAATTATAGGTTTACACCTTTGGGATGGATCGGCTAAGTGTCAGCTGGAGACTCTGGAATCGATTGAAAGACGTGCCAAAAGGCTCATAGGCCATGATACTCTTGTGCGTAAAAGACTTCAAAGTCTTGATCATCGCCGCAAGATTGCTAGCTTATCGGTTTTTTATCGGATACACTACATACGGAGAGTGTGCAACTGATCTGCATGATCTAATACCACCTTGCCCTTTCTTCTATCGGAATTCTCGTATCTCAAAAAAGCGACATCGTTTCATGGTTGATGTTCCAAAAACACGAACAAAGAGGTTTGACTCCACGTTTGTGATAAGAACGTCTAGGTTGTGGAATGCGTTGCCTGAGTGGGTTTTTCCCGATGGTTACAATCTGGGTGTCTTCAAATCGAGAGTGAATCGGTTTCTTCTAGGTAAGCACGTTCCATCGTAGATCGCATCGTCGCTTAACATCAGGCGAGATGGTGGTCAAGTGCGAACCTATTAAAGATAAAAAAAAAAAAGAGCACCATCTTGCCTGATGTTAGCGACGATGCGGTCTATGACTGAGCGTGCTTACCTAGTAAAAAATCGATTCACTCGCAATTTGAAGACACCAAGATTGATTCTCATTTTTCTCGCGTTGACGAATGCTGTCAGCAGCAAATCTCTATGGTTCAGTTGTTGTGTACGGTGACTGCCATAGGCAACACACTATAGGCGGTGGAATGGGCGTACATCTGCCTCGGAAGACTGCCTCTCGACTTCATTCCCGGTACGCACTTACATAAATAGCTAGACGGCAATGCACGCTAACATGACGCACACCGCCATAGCCGCTATCGCCAGGCCTATGGTCTTCTTGTTGAGAGGACACGTGGAGAATTTCAGTTTTATCTCGAAGATTCGCGCGTTGAAAAATGGCTGCAACAAATCTTCTATGGTTCAGTTGTTGTGTATTGTGGCCGCCATAGGGAGCACACTGTATGCGGTGGAAGGAGCGTACATTTGCCTCAGGAAACCGCCTCTCGACTTCATCCGCGGCACGCAAACAAACAGCCAGACAGCAATGCAGGCTAACATGACGCACAGCGCGATGGCCGCGATCGCCACGCCGATGGTTTGCTTGTTGGGAGGACAGGTGAAGAATTTTGGTTTTAGCTCGAAAACACGCGCGTTGAGGAATGGTTTGGGAGTGGCGCATCTGAAAGAGAACCAGTAATGATCATTCGCTCTTATGCATAAGCAGACTACCTACTTTATGTTTCTTCTGATAAGACTTGGTACCTTCTCTGACAAGAGAGTCAATGTCATAATATACCACGCAGTAGTGCGCGTTGGCTGATGACATAAACAAAAATTTTTTTTAGTGGTAAGACTCTGCAGAGTTCGCATGGGAAATTACCAGTTATTTTACCATCATGCAATAATGTACCGTTGATTGGACGAATGTGTTCCGGTTTGAGGGGCAATGTTTCAAGAGAAATGACAGGGCATAAAGATAAATCAACATATAGTATTCTGGGTGACGAGCGCAATCCAGTGCTCGGTAGTGGTTTGGACTGTTCATGTTCCAATGCGTGACACTGCTGTTACGGGAAGGCATGTTGCTTACCAACAGGCACATTGTGATCGTCTCGTCAACTCTTTAATATAAAAAAGCATGTCCTCGAAAGAATTTTCGCGTTTTTTGGAACACACAAGTCTTCTAACATATATGTACCTAGTCTTCAGATAGTCACATAGCTGCGAGTAAAGCCTAGTAAACACGTATGTAAGCCGAATGAATTAACACCTATATAACACACTGAGCACACAAGATTTCAGAGTCAAGGTGAACTATAAGACAGAAGAGTTCAATATTTACGTATTTTTCACACTATAATTTTACCTCAACGAAGCCTTCCTTATTGACACACCAAAAGAGTTAAGGATAAACTTTTAAACGAGTGCGACAGTTTAGCGGCCTTCTCGCTAAAAACTTTTTATTGCAGGCATCCTTAGGATGGAAAATAATTAGTGTGCTGGTATTGTTTTTATGACTCATTCGCCAACCCATACTTAGCCAGCTTGGTGGATTGTGCCTTGTGACAAAGGCCCAGTCCTAGCAGTGGGGACATAATTACGCCATGATAGGGGGTGTCACATATCTTCGAAATAAGTATTAGAAAATTTAGGTAAACTACGACATTTTCCTTAACCGTTAAAGCTACTCATAACGACAAACGTAACTATACACTTGGATAAACCCTCACGCAAAGTTCCATCCTACGATCCCTGGTTTGAAAATTCATTCTGGTCCCCGTGCCATCAAGTACTCACCTGAAGTGGTCATAGTCTTTCTCTGGGATCTGCAGTTGCTTCACCCACAACAAGCCGCAGTCACACCTCCACGGGTTCCCTTGCAGATCCAAATGGGCCAACTGCCCAAAAGGTTGGGCCAGACCTTTGTCCAACGAAACCAATCTTGATCCTGACAACGACAAACTTTCAAGGCCAAAATCGTCCGCATCGTCCAAAACTTCTCTCCCGAACGCGTACTTGCAAAATACAGTCAGATTTTGATTCCTCTCTAACTCGAGATGAAGCAATGAGTGTAGAGAAGAAAACGCAAATCCCGGAACTTCTTTGATTGCTATGTTGTTGAGTTTCAACGTTTTCAAGCCAATTGCGTCGCTGAAGTCTTCGCCTTCGATTTCTTCAATAGGATTATCAGATAAGTCCAGATATTCTAAGGTAAACGGCAGTTCAAAAACATCGCTTATGTTGTTATTCCTAATTATCAATGTTCTTATGTCGTAAGCGTCAACAAAGAAATTATCAGGTACATTGTTTAGACGCACTCCGCTGATGCTCAAGACTTTTATCTTTCGCGTGAGTCCAAACCCACTTCGATCAAATAAATTAACATCGTGCAGACTCGGACCTATTTCATTGTTGTCTAAAACAACATCTTGTAAGTTGGACAAGTGATGGAAAGTTAATTTGGAAAACGTTGTGAATCTGTTATTCGCTAAATTTAAGTACTCCAATTCTTTCATGCTTCTAAAGACTTCTTTGTCTATAAATTCTAGTAAATTATAGCTTAAGTCCAGTCTTCTTAAACGAGGTAGTTCAAATGCATTTGCAGTGATTTCCGTGATAAGATTGCCGCTTAAGATTAATTCGATCATTGTGTTCGATCGTAATATACTCGATGAATGAATGGTCGATAAGTTGCTCGATGACAAATCCAACGAATGAATCGAATTGGGAAGCGTTAAATTGTATTCTAGCACATCACTATAGGAGCAATCCACTGCTTCTCCTTGAAAGTCCACATTGTTTTTGTTTTCGTATCTACAAACACACATCTCACATATCTCATCACTATTTACATTTAAAATTAGAACGGCAACAATAAATAAGACGAACATTTTGAACGCGTCTGTCTTGGATTATGTACAACGAAATATGAGTCTTATCTCTATCGCCGGTGTGTAGATAATGTTATCAATTTATTTATTGGTCATTTCACTTTCCGTGTTAATCACAGGTAATCGACATGTTTACAAAACTTGTTTTAATAACTCGAGTCATTAAGGACTCGCGCATGACTGCAAACCTTTGTTCGCATATATCTATGATCTAATGTGGGACTATCTAACTACAAGTTGTATCTATAGTGTAGATATTGTAATACGTCCGTTCTTGATAGTTACGAGTATAATATATGCACTATAGCAGCAGTGCTCAACCTGTTTTTGAACCAATGAAATTGCACTTTTATGTGCAAGGGAATAAAGTTGAAATTTAATTGATCGTACAAAAGTATAGATTATTTTAATGGACTTCTGAATTTACCTACGACTTTTTTCATCCATTATGGCATTAGCTTATACATCTACGATTTAATGTACAAACTAAATAACATTTAACCTATAGTATAGGTATACTAGTTACAACCTTAGCGGGTAGCAAAAAAATCATCAGTTAAAATCTCAAAGTTTCATATCCTATCCGTGTACAGTTACCTGTTAGAGATCGCCATAAGGGATAAGGGGGCCAATTAATAACGTTTCAGCAATAGTTTTGAGTTCATTATACCTAACTTATATCCTGTTTGTAGTGGCCTAAATTAAGCGTTTGTATTGTATACGAATACATCCAGAAAATAACAACAACAAGAGGGGTCGATGGTCTGCGACGGTAGAGTATAATATATATAGCCTAGACAGATATACGATACGTTATCGGTGACCAACTTTTCTATGTAAATATGGATGGAAATGAAAGTGCTTTTATCAGATTGTTTGTTTATTGACTCACAACATTTTGATGTACGTCGATACAAACTTATGCAGTTGTATACTTAAAAGTTAGATCTAATGGTAGAAAATTAGAAACGGCCGCGCGTGGTTTGGCTGTTCCCCTTGGTAGTGGGTTCGTCATGAGCCTGAAAAGGAAAACAAAGACTTAGTCTACCACAGATAAACCCTAACATTATTTAATTAATAGCAGTGCCTCACGGTTTAACCCGAGCAGTTCGCGATCACGTTATTTTCTCTGGATAAAACATTGACAGTCATACGAACTGCCGATAGAAGTGAAAACTTATAACTCAGAATTTGATAGCTTACCTTGGAAACTACACGGGTGTAACCGGAGGGCGTGGCCTCGCCATCATGGCATGGTCATATAGAAATGAGTCAGCATTTCCCATTGGCTCACGCATTTCTAGATGGCCATGCCATGATGGCGAGGCCACGCCCTTTCAGCATTTCTCATTGGCTGACGCATTTCTAGATGCCCGATCGCCAAGGTCCCGAGTTTACCCGAAGATTTCTTATCAAACCCGAGCGTGACGGTAGAATTCAATTTACACCCCACGAAAAATTTGTCTAGGCGCGCCTAAAGAAGTTTTCACTTAAAAAAATATGATACTGCTCCAGCCTCTCCTATGTAATTGAGGAACGAATATCCAAATTTTCGCATTTATAATACCTAGTAGGATAGTAGGAATTGCAGTCAGGGCCGCGTTGGAATGCGGAAGTCATGCCCCTACCAACATTGCGCGTTGGTGGAAGACCCTAAGGTTTTAATAGGCCGTTACTTCTGTGACGGAGAGTTCTATATAACCCATGGCTTCCCCCCGGGTTTTAGTGGTATTTTTACGTATAACTAACTCAACTAGCCTTTTCGTAAGTCTGGTGGAAATATTAGTAAGGTATGGTTAGAAATAATTAGGTGTGCAGTTTCTCATGTGGGTCTGTAGGTGTTACCAAAACTCAGCTGGTCATTTGATTGGTGGCTTAATATTTTTCGTGTTGGTGACTGGGTAGGTACAAATAATCGTAGATCTGTTGCTTATCACATCGGGCACATGTTCTGCTCGTCCCATCGCTAATATAAAAAAAAATACTAGTGGCGCCAGAAATAACTTAAGATAACTCGGTAGTGAGACGTCACTTGCATGGTCCACGAAGCACGCGTCTATCGAAGCGCTGAAAATAAAACATAATCGTCCCTCGACGTTAGCGTAACGATGCAATTACGTAGTTTGAAAAGTACGAAAATGCCGGAAAAGTGTTGCTTTCGTGTTTCAGGCGACAAGGCACGTATGCTAGTGCCTCAGATAGATAGACCCCCTAGAATCGCTACCGGCGAGATATGCTGTGGTTCTACTTATTTTGGATAATACAACGAATAGTGATAGGTAAAAACGTCCGGCGGCCACCGCTTCCTGCAACCGACTAGTGAGCTCACTCTTTCCAACGATGACATAATTCCGTGCGCCCTGAAGTTTGGGAGGACACATTTTTGTATTGAGATCGTTGGATGTGTCCCCCCCTACGGTGTAGAGCCCGGCGGTGGATGTAGGGCGGCTCACCTTGACGAGGATGGCGGTCCGCCACACGTCCCCCCCACGGTGTAGAGCCCGGCGGTGGATGTAGGGCGGCTCACCTTGACGAGGATGGCGGTCCGCCACACGTCCCCCCCTACGGTGTAGAGCCCGGCGGTGGATGTAGGGCGGCTCACCTTGACGAGGATGGCGGTCCGCCACACGTCCCCCCCACGGTGTAGAGCCCGGCGGTGGATGTAGGGCGGCTCACCTTGACGAGGATGGCGGTGCGCGGCCCGGTGCGCCACACGTCCCCCCCACGGTGTAGAGCCCGGCGGTGGATGTAGACCGGCTCACCTTGACGAGGATGGCGGTGCGCGGCCCGGTGCGCCACACGTCCCCCCCACGGTGTAGAGCCCGGCGGTGGATGTAGACCGGCTCACCTTGACGAGGATGGCGGTGCGCGGCCCGGTGCGCCACACGTCCCCCCCACGGTGTAGAGCCCGGCGGTGGATGTAGACCGGCTCACCTTGACGAGGATGGCGGTGCGCGGCCCGGTGCGCCACACGTCCCCCCCACGGTGTAGAGCCCGGCGGTGGATGTAGACCGGCTCACCTTGACGAGGATGGCGGTGCGCGGCCCGGTCCGCCACACGTCCCCCCCACGGTGTAGAGCCCGGCGGTGGATGTAGACCGGCTCACCTTGACGAGGATGGCGGTGCGCGGCCCGGTCCGCCACACGTCCCCCCCACGGTGTAGAGCCCGGCGGTGGATGTAGACCGGCTCACCTTGACGAGGATGGCGGTGCGCGGCCCGGTCCGCCACACGTCCCCCCCACGGTGTAGAGCCCGGCGGTGGATGTAGACCGGCTCACCTTGACGAGGATGGCGGTGCGCGGCCCGGTGCGCCACACGTCCCCCCCACGGTGTAGAGCCCGGCGGTGGATGTAGACCGGCTCACCTTGACGAGGATGGCGGTGCGCGGCCCGGTCCGCCACACGTCCTCCCCACGGTGTAGAGCCCGGCGGTGGATGTAGACCGGCTCACCTTGACGAGGATGGCGGTGCGCGGCCCGGTCCGCCACACGTCCCCCCCACGGTGTAGAGCCCGGCGGTGGATGTAGACCGGCTCACCTTGACGAGGATGGCGGTGCGCGGCCCGGTCCGCCACACGTCCCCCCCACGGTGTAGAGCCCGGCGGTGGATGTAGACCGGCTCACCTTGACGAGGATGGCGGTGCGCGGCCCGGTCCGCCACACGTCCCCCCCACGGTGTAGAGCCCGGCGGTGGATGTAGACCGGCTCACCTTGACGAGGATGGCGGTGCGCGGCCCGGTGCGCCACACGTCCCCCCCACGGTGTAGAGCCCGGCGGTGGATGTAGACCGGCTCACCTTGACGAGGATGGCGGTGCGCGGCCCGGTGCGCCACACGTCCCCCCCACGGTGTAGAGCCCGGCGGTGGATGTAGACCGGCTCACCTTGACGAGGATGGCGGTGCGCGGCCCGGTGCGCCACACGTCCCCCGCGTCGTCCACGAAGGCCGCGTCCACGGCCACGGTGTAGAGCCCGGCGGCGGGCACGGCCACCAGCTGCTGCGCCGAGAAGAAGTCGCGGACCGGCGTCACCGTCTGCACGGCCGTCAGGACCGGCGGCACGTTCGTCAGCTCCACCGTCTGAACAATACAAACATACATACAGTTACTGAGGGACTATACTTGACAATAACAAAAAATTGGCAGTAATAAGAACTGCCATGCCGATAGAAGTGAAAACTTATAACTCAAAATTTGATCGCTTACCTTGGAAACTACACGGGTGTAACCAGAGGGCGTGGCCTCGCCATCTTGGCATCGCCATCTAGAAATGCGTCAGCATTTCCCATTGGCTGATGTGTTTCTAGATGGCCAATAGCCATGGTCCCGAGTTTACCCGAAGCTTTCTTATCATACCCGAGCGTGACGAATGAATTCAATTTACAGCCCACGAAAAATCTGTCAAGGCGCGCCTAAAGAAGTTTTCACTTCAAAAAGTCTGTATGCCAATCGCCAACCATAATATGTCGGTGACTTGTAAAACTAAAAAAATGTGGTGTCATGGGTTACCAGGTGGAAACAAAGTTCTTTTGGATAATATAGGTAGGTACAACACAATTTGCTAAAAAATATTGCTGAATCTGATTTTATACGAAACTAGCGACCCGTCCCTGCTTCGCACGGACGGAATGCTGATACTAAATATACTAATAAAAATGGTTATTGAGGGATATTCGTAAGAGATAGACATATAATATTGCAAACTATTATATTACACGTATTTTACAAATAAACCTTTCTCTTGAATCAGACTTTGATACGGGTTTAAATGGATAGCCATTTAAAAACCCGTATCAAAATCTGTTTGGTGGTTTTAAAGATCTAACCATAATTATATAGGGACGGATAGACGCGGGAAGTGACTATGTTTTATACTATGTAGTGATGATATGGTACGATCGATCATCTGAAAAACAAAGTTGGCAACACTGGTCACGGGCAGTTTTTACGCGTCACTTACGTTCTATATTTTTCTTACGGATTTAGTCTCATATTTACAGTTCGGTCGCGCAGCATAACCCCTATCTCCTCCAAGCTTGCCGTAAGAAACATCGTTCCAAAAATATAGTAAAGTAAATGGTGTTGGTGGTTTAGTGGATGAAACGTCCGATTACACAAACCTGAAGACAATAAGTAGATTCGAATCCCACCTTTTGTGATAGGCTAGACTACGGAATGCGTTGCCTGAGTGGGGTTTTCCCGACAGTTACAATTTTGGTGTCTTGTGAGTTTGTAAGCATGTTTTCTATACAAACAGAGGTACTTAAAAACAACGTTAGAACACGCATTCACGCGCTTTTGGGTAGTAATGTGTTACTTACTCTTACTCTTTTATTGATAACGAGTAGTTACATGTCATATTAAAGATATTCAAATTAATACAAGTATATGTCAATAGGAAATACAAGTTACTTATAAATATGTCAATTTAAAATTCCACAACAATACTTAAAATCATTCAATAAAAATCAAATTACCTACACTAAATTAAATTCGTACAATACAAACCAAATCACGTTAAATGCAATTAATCATACATTTAAAATCAAATTATATTAAACTAAAATCACACAGTGAAAATCAAATTACAACAACCTAAAATCATACAATAAGAATCAAATTATACGATACGAGCCATACGATAAACACAATTACATTAAATAAAAATCAAATAATATTACAATTACAATTCTAAAACTAGTCGATCCTGCGATAGTAAGTAGGTATATTATTTTATATTATCTGGGTATCAGTTCACCAATGCTGTAAAAACTTTCCTCCACGAGCCACTTTTTCATTCGTATTTTGAAAGATGCCCGAGACGGGGCATCTTTTATGTCGTCTGGAGTGCGGTTGTAAACCTCCGTTGCCAGTATGTGCACCTGTCTGGACTCCTTCGTGAGGCGACGCGCGGGCGCGCACAGCACGCGCGCGTGTCGCGCGGTGCGCAGGCGCGGGTACTCGTCCAGCGCTTCTACCGCCTAACGAAAAATGCTTTGACGCTTTGATGCTTTGCCATTGCTGTCTCTTTTCTTCTCGCTTGAAATGAAAGAGACGGCAATGCCAAAGCATCAAAGCATCAAAGCGTTTTTCGTTAGGCGGTAGACCCCCAGGTGGTCCCAGGCGTACAGCGCCGCCTGCAGGATCGCCATGCACGGCACGGTCAATATGTGCATCTCACGGAACAGCGGCAGTGCTGATTGGTCTTGCCGCACTCTCGCTATGGCTCGCAATGCTCTTTTTTGAATCCTGAAAGCGCGCTCCCAATCCGCAGAGCACCCCCAGAACTCTATGCCATATTGTAAGAGAGAGTGCACGGAAGCAAAATAACAATTGCGCACCATGCTCCGCGGTAAAATGGCTGACAAGCGCCATAGAGCGAAACACGCACGCCCAATTTTTTGACACAGTGTGTCAACATGAGTGGTCCACGTAAGGGCGCTGTCAATTTGGAAGCCCAAAAAAGCCATGACTTTCATATGCTTCATTGCCTCGTTTTGCACTCTCACATTCAGTGGGTCGCTCTCATGCCCCGATAAATCGAATCTGGTCAAGAACGTCTTCTGCACATTCAAGATCATTCCGTTGATGTTAAACCATCTATGCAAGCCGTTCGATACCTCGTTCAATTTATTTTCAAGCTCCGCAGAAGTCCGCGCAGTGACTATCGCTGCCACATCATCGGCAAACATCAGTACGTGTCCGTCGCTGATGCTGTCAGGCAAGTCGTTGAGGAGAAGGGAGAACATAATATTAGAGAGCGACGATCCCTGTGCTACTCCAATCACAGTTGTGAGCGGCTGCGATTTTATAGAGCCTCCCTCACCCACAACCACCTGGCTACGATCAGCCATAAATTCCCTAAGAAGGCGGAGTGCGTTACCGTCAACACCATAGTGTTTCAACTTAGCGGCGAGTGTTTCGTGATCAGCCACGTCGAACGCCTTGGAGAGATCGCAAAAAACCACTGCAACTTGCTCGCGGTTGGCACGCGCCGAGAGTCGTGGTAGACCTGCCACTGCGATAGGCAAATTGTCTGTCAGATAAGATTGCACAATCTGACAAGTACTTCGTTAGTCGCGAGCTCAAACCGTGCTCAAATACTTTTGCAACAGCCGTATTTGCCATAGTACCTCTAGTTATCACTAACACCATTTATTGAGTAAGATAGAAACCAATTCAGGAATTAAAATAGATGTTACTCTGTAGCGAATATTCGACAAGTTCTGTTATATACCTTGTCGTTGGTCCGTGGATGCGGCGTCGCGGTCACTGTGATCTGCACACCCTTCACCTCACGCACCTTCTCGTGCTTCCTGCGGGGACACATTCAGATTGAGTGACATTGTGTAGATCTATAGAGCTATACTTGACGGAAATTCTGTCAATGTACGCCTATCCATGTTCCCCATCATCATTCTATTCGTCTATACAGCTTCTATTCGTCCACTGCTAGACATAGGCCTCTCCCATGATACGCCATTTATAGTATATATCCATGTTTATTGATCTAAATTTCAAATGGCAAATTGCGGGAACACATCGCGAGAAATCGCTCGCTACGTTGTGGACCGCGCGCTCTTTGCGTCTGTTCTGTTATACGCGGAAAGTAGTGGGGTAGTAAGCGTTATCATGCGAGGGTGGGAGAGAGGGCTGACCGTCATAGGTACCTAGTATCTAGCGAGGGAGGGAGAAGGTTGACTGTTGTTTGTATCTGGTCGTCTCTTGCACGGCTATGGTCCTACGACTTGCTATCTAGTAAGAGTTAGAGACGGCTGACCAGATAACGTATTTTCTTTCCCGTGTAAAGTAGGAGAGCAAAACACGATTAGTAACACGCACGGGTTTGTTAAGCTTTCAAAACTCGTGTCCAATACAGTTTGCATTGGACACGGGTTTGGATAGAGAATTAGCTGAACGAACCCGTGCGCGTTCAAGGTAGTACTGCCTCCTACTGTACACGGGAAAGGGAATACGCAACCTGGTACGTTGTTTGTATCTAGTGAGGGGGGGGAGACTCACCGTCGCTGGTAAGGCGGGGGCAGCACGACTCCCTCCAGCTTGACGGCGAGGCGGTGGTCTACGGGCAGCGGCGGCGGCTGGTCGGGCGCCCACACGGACAGGCGGCAGGCGGCCCCGCAGCCCCGCGCCAGGCACACGCAGCGCGGCCACACGGCGCCCGCCGCGCACGCGCGCACCGCCGCCACCACCGCCTCCGCGTGCTGACAACACACAACACACTTTTAATAGGGTATCGCACTGGCTCAAAAATAACACATTTTAATTAGTCCGTCAGCTATCAGTTAGTCAAAAAATAATGGGATACGTATTTTTTGTTTTATCTAACTTTAAAAAACCGACAAAGATATAGATCATCAAACTTCCAGAGCACGGGGTCGTAACGTCACTTGTAGGTTAAAATCGTGCCCACGAGTGGCGTCACGCGAAACTTCTAAACGCTGTATCTTCGTCATTTACCTATGCAATATTTTTTCGCAATCTCGCTGACGGACTAATTAGGGTTTTTTTTAGGTACAATCCTATTTATTTCATTGTACGAAAAAGACTTCCAAGTCTTCAAAATCGATATTGCACAGTTTTCGTTTGAATTGAGTACGACCAAAGTAATGCGTTACGTATTACAGCGTTTTTTGAAATTAAATCCGAATGGAATGGAATGGATTCGAAGGGGATTTTTTATTGCTTGGACAGATTTGCCTGATTCTTTTTTGGCCATATGTAATACAGCATTTTACAAAATTCAAACCCTTAGAGAATAAAATAGGCTCTCGGCCGGGAGGAGGCGGCTTAGGCAAATGGCAATAAGGCAAAGAATCGATGTCGAGTCGATTACTAGCGGAATCCCAACCGGTAGTGATCGGCTCAACAGACGAGCACTAACTAGTATTAGGTTTAAAATGTTCCCAACTCCCCCCTTATTTTCCTCTTCTTCTGATTATCCAAGAAATATGTAAAAATAAATAAGATTTTAAATGACAAAAGTCACGGACCCCGGAGTCTGTGGAGTAGCAATTTTGAATAAAAAAAAAATAAAAAGAGAATAAAGTAGGAGATACAGTTTTAATAAGGTTTGGCCTGCGTTTTTGTGTAAAATACGTGTGAAAATGTGCGTAAATGTGAATATGTCCTAAAGGACATTATGGTCACCCGCGCCTGTGGAGCGTCCCGTTCTCCCGTCTCACCCCTCTCTCCTGCGGGGAGGGCTCCCCGGACGCGATGCGCGTCCGCCGCGTGCCACGCCGACGGATGAGTCGCCTCTCGCTCGCCGCTAATAGCACACATATCCGCGTATCTCCGCGTGCCGTGAAGCCCTCCCGCGTGGGGTTCTTTATAATGTTCGAACCTAATACCTAACCTAAAGCTGAGTGCTAATTAAACTGTTCATTCAAGTCTAGTGCATTTGTTTAATTTATGTGGGAATCAAGCCCCTGCAGATCCCATAACATATATTTTTGATGGCGTAGGTATCCAGCATTGTACTAGGGCACCATAACTGACCCGATGCGTGATCCCGGGCCCCGTGGCGGGGTTGTCGAACAGCTTGTCCGCGATGCGCGCGACCGCCTCGCTGGGAGCCAGCGCGATCCTCTCCTCCAGCGTGCGCGGCGTCAGCTCCGGGCCGCCCGCCCGCTCCTGCTGCGGGCACGTCACCCGCTCCAGGAACCGCGCCAGCTGGCAGTACGTGTGCTGGGCGCTGGCGGCTGCTCAGGGTTATTACTAGTGCATCATCACTCGCTCAAGGTCGCGTGGTTTTAGCCTACAGCTAGACCGTCCCTCCCAGGGAACAAGTGCCAGTCGGTTGTCGGACGCACAACTGAGCGCTCGCGCAACACGTTTCCCGCGCATATTGTTATTAGATATGTCGACAACCCTCCGCGCTAGACAGGGACAGAGTTACGCGTTAGAAAGAGTGCAAATGTTTATTTGAAAATCGCGACAGGTATTGCGAGCTGAATTGAACTTTGTTGTGTCCCAGCAAGAGTCGCCATTTATATAATTGTTTTCGGTAAGTGAGGCTTCTGTACTAATATTTATTCTGTGGTATTACTGTACTAGTGGCACCAATACGTGTTGTTCGGAATAAACGGTCATTTCTAGTTTGATTTTTCGTCTAACATAAAATCGTGAATTTATTGCATTTGATTCAAGCTTGTAATAATCGATGATAAAATTTAGTGGTCACTAAAGAAAGTTGTAGGACAACGCTAATTGGGTCAATGGTTTGATAGATGACAGAAAAAAAATTGGTTGGTTGGATTATCAAAAAAGTAATAATATACGTTTTTAAATTATTATTTCTTATAGTACAATGACATTAACGTATTTACTCTTAAGACCTAACAGCTCTGGTCTCAGTGTCGACTCAGCGGTAATCACCAACATTACACACTTGCACCATAATGTACTATTTCAACACACTCGCTCATAAAGTGGCTCTAACTTCACCGCAATTAGGCATATAATGACACCTGTAATCGAACCGTGACTTTTTCATTTCTATTATTCACATACATTTTTTCACAGCTCGTTTTCACTGTTGAAATTACAGTTATTTTTAATTAAAATGTCTACAGGTACAAGTTATGAAGAAAATGTTTTTTTTTTATAATTTTCCTCCCAATTGTGCTGAAAAACGTCGTATGATACACATATGTATTGATGATCATCGTCCTCGACTTTCTTAAGAACCTCGCCTACAGGCTCGGGTCTCAATGTCGCCTCAGCAGTAATCACCGACATTCCACAGTTTATTAAGTTTGATTTAGTAAAGGATACATGTAGAAGTGTCTGAGCGTGGCGTCTGGCGCGTGGAAGGCGGTGCGCGCGATGTCCGCGTAGCGCGCGCCCGCCGCGGCCAGCGCGCGCGCCGCGCCGCGCAGCGCCGCCGCCGCCGCGCCGCTCT
Organism: Ectropis crepuscularia; assembly: GCA_963693475.1. Classification (NCBI taxonomy): domain Eukaryota; kingdom Metazoa; phylum Arthropoda; class Insecta; order Lepidoptera; family Geometridae; genus Ectropis; species Ectropis crepuscularia. The sequence goes on along the minus strand of OY856353.1, from coordinate 27,003,611 downwards.
CCAGCCCCGGGTCGCGCGCCGCCTGCCGAGCGCACAACACAGCTTGACACAGCTCCCTCTATGTCATTTATGCATATATCAAATAGCAGTACCTCTACCCGCGTAGTTCTCGTTACCGTTATTTTCCTGGGATAAAGTGTAGTCTACATGTTCTTCCAGACTATATCTAAATTATTCAAAATTTCAGATTGGTCTGTTCAAACATTCCGATGTAAGTAATTGAGCAACAAATATACAAACTTTGAATCTCTCTCTCCCTTAACCTCCGTTCGCCTCGTTCGATCACACTTTTCGTAACGCTCTCGAGGTGCATTCACCAGTAACATACTTACTCTTCAAGTTAAGCGTGCGTAAAGAAGGTTTACTTCAAAAACGCACAGCCAGCGCGTGGGGTGCAGGATATGTGGTGTGTGGGTACCTGCGCGTGCGCGTGCGCGATGGCGGGCGGCGGCTGCGAGCAGAGCGCGCGCGCCGCCGCCGCCGCGCGCGCCAGCCCCGCCAGCGCGGCGGCGCGCGCGCGCATCCAGCCGTGCGCGAGCGGCGTGCAGGCCCCGCACCCCGCGCACCCCGCCGCGCACCAGCCGCCGCCCGAGCCCGCCCACCCGCTCGCCACCTCCCAGCCCGAGCTCGCCTCCTCCAGACCAGTGATGCCTACGCAACAATACAATACTAATCAGATCATACAGCACACAAATCAGAAGGCAAAAATAGTTATGCTTTGAGTACCTTCCTGCTGTAGACTAGAATATCTGTAAAAAATGTGGTATTTTTTCAGGTGGCATTGCAAAGAGTCGTATCACTCGTACCTTCCTGCTGCAGGCGCGCGTCGGCGGCGGCGGCGCGGTGCAGCGCGGTCAGCCAGCGCTGCGCGGCCTCGCTCGCCGCCTGCTCCGTCAGCGGGCCCAGGATCGCGTGCGCCAGCTGGTGGTGCCCGTACCTGCAACACACGGACACGTCCAGACGAGGGAAGCAAGCTCCCCAACTGCGAACACGACGATGTTAGCAGTTTGGGAGCGTGGTTCAGGGCCAAAGACAATAAACCACTTGACTGATTGCTCAGTTCGGCACGATGGGAACCCGTTGACGTCTTTCTTTGCATCCAGCGCTGTCCTTTGAAATGTAGAGCGAGATAGCTTTGAAACGAGATAGAGTTGTACTCTATCTCGTTTTGTCCGATCATTCGTGGAAAGTAGTGCACGTCACACGGATGTTCGCTAATCACAAGCGCGGTATTGTACCTCGTCCTGCGCCCCCGCTAGTGAGTTGTGATAGTAGGCGGATTTCGTACCATCGGCGATCAACAGGGCATCTAATCTGTGTTCAGGGTTGACGTTTGACGCATGTTTTAATTTTATTTTACTCAATGTTGGGTATAAAATGACGTAACAACATGTTTTAGCTAACTTGTAGCAAAGGTAATGGTAATTATTAAAATTAGATGTTGCAACACTTTTTGCAGTTTAACCTTCTGTTTCAAAAGGGCGTTGGCGACAAACGCACGCGAGGGTCGCATTTTCATTCTGTTTGAAAAGGGTTTTTGCGAGGATCGCACGTACGCGAGAATCGCATTATCATTCAGTTTGATAAAAGCGTCTGCGAGGACCGCACGCACGAATTGATATTGTTTTACACTCGCGGTCGCGGTTTCACTTGTGTTTGTGAAAAGGATCGCAGTGCATCGGAAGGAGGCCGACTACATGGCGAAGACAGCTGACAAGTATCGTACTATTATATATTTATCATAAACCTTAGAGACACGGGGAACAAGGGTTAGTTCGTGGGAAGGTTTAGGTATACACTTTATATGTATATACGCGGGACTCCGTTACACAAAGTACCGTGTCATTTTCTTTAGATTTTAAGATAACGTCCCAATCGTTTTTTATATTGGGTGGTAGCAGAGATTTTTTTAGTATTTAGTGTTTTTACGTCGAGCTAACCATTACAGACCAGATCGTGGCGGAGACCCAGGCTGGTCACATAATTTAACCTACACTCAGTATTATTATTATAATATAATATTACCGAATCTAGTTTACCCCATACCTGCCTACCCCCATATCGGCCCTATAAAAACGATGGCTCACTGAGCCTCGGTCATTCTCTGCGTGGCATTCGGACGTGCTGGTTCTCATTGAGACACTATGTGTCTTAGTTTTACTTGTAATCGAAGTAGCATAATTGTTTTGGATAATCGTGCTCGGTTTAGTAATATATTTCCGTAGATTTGTGTGATCACTATTTTTTTAAAAAGTTAACTAACTTAGGTTCGATATCAATAATTTTAATAAATCCAGCAAACAAGAGGAAAGACGATACAAATCAAAAGCGACAGAAGAATAGTTACCTTAGCGCCGCTCTCGCGACCCGGTACCGCGCCCACCCGTCCGCCTCCTCGATAGTCTCCAGCAGTTCCTCCTGCCAGGCGCCGTCGGGCCGGCAGCGGAGCGCCCGCAGCGCGCGCTCCTGAAGCAGTACTGTGCAGAGAAGCACCAGCGCCGTGCCGTCGTCCGCCGGCCGGGCGATGCAGTCCTCGCTGTAAACAACACTACACTTCATTCATCTGCTCAGACCTCGCTGCGGACAACACTACACTTCACTCAACTGGGCGTAAGCTTCCAAGACTTATCCGCAGGGGCCGGTGATGATGATTTTCTCTCGATGATATTTTTGTCACTTGAGTCTTGTTGGGATTCTTTGGGGCATTCTATATATGTGAGATTGCTATGCGTCGGACGTGACTATCGTCAGATTCTCAGCTATGCGGTCTTTTGCTGTAACTACGAAACTAACCTTTTTTTGCGATTGTTTGTACGATATTTCCGATGATTTCTCCTTATCTTTGAGATCAGGGGCTGTCAGCACTGCTCCGGGCTCGCTGAACTGTTGCTAGTTCACTGAAACGACTGGGCTGTGCGTAGCTTTTTTTATTAGCTTTTTTTTATTATTTTTAATAGCTTTTTTTGCCGCTTTGATGTGAGGCGAATACGTGTTTCAGTCTATAAAGATGGTATCATCTACTACTAGGGCGCAGGTCTCAGATAAATAAGCTATGTTAAAACTAGCGTCGCACCGCGCGGCGTGTGCTGTGTGCGGTACTGACCGGCGCATGGTGCCCGCGAGCGCGCGCGGCGCGGCGGCGGGCGCGGCTAGCGCGGCGAGCGCGGCCAGCAGTGCGGCGTGTGCTGTGTGCGGTACTGACCGGCGCATGGTGCCCGCGAGCGCGCGCGGCGCGGCGGCGGGCGCGGCTAGCGCGGCGAGCGCGGCCAGCAGTGCGGCGTGTGCTGTGTGCGGTACTGACCGGCGCATGGTGCCCGCGAGCGCGCGCGGCGCGGCGGCGGGCGCGGCTAGCGCGGCGAGCGCGGCCAGCAGTGCGGCGTGTGCTGTGTGCGGTACTGACCGGCGCATGGTGCCCGCGAGCGCGCGCGGCGCGGCGGCGGGCGCGGCTAGCGCGGCGAGCGCGGCCAGCAGTGCGGCGTGTGCTGTGTGCGGTACTGACCGGCGCATGGTGCCCGCGAGCGCGCGCGGCGCGGCGGCGGGCGCGGCTAGCGCGGCGAGCGCGGCCAGCAGTGCGGCGTGTGCTGTGTGCGGTACTGACCGGCGCATGGTGCCCGCGAGCGCGCGCGGCGCGGCGGCGGGCGCGGCTAGCGCGGCGAGCGCGGCCAGCAGTGCGGCGTGTGCTGTGTGCGGTACTGACCGGCGCATGGTGCCCGCGAGCGCGCGCGGCGCGGCGGCGGGCGCGGCTAGCGCGGCGAGCGCGGCCAGCAGTGCGGCGTGTGCTGTGTGCGGTACTGACCGGCGCATGGTGCCCGCGAGCGCGCGCGGCGCGGCGGCGGGCGCGGCTAGCGCGGCGAGCGCGGCCAGCAGTGCGGCGTGTGCTGTGTGCGGTACTGACCGGCGCATGGTGCCCGCGAGCGCGCGCGGCGCGGCGGCGGGCGCGGCTAGCGCGGCGAGCGCGGCCAGCAGTGCGGCGCCGCGCGGCGTGTGTTCCCTCCAGCGCACCCTCAGCAGCTGTAGCTGCAGCGCACGCGCGGTGCGTCCGGTGTACGGCGAGCCCGGCGCGCCGCACAGCCTCACCTGACACACACATCATCAACGACTTCAAATCGTCTCTTGACGACTATGTAAGATTTATGACAGTAGTCGTGTGCACGATATATGAGGGTAGTCGTGTGCACGATTTATGAGGGTAGTCGTATGCACGATTAATGAGGGTAGTCGTATGCACGATTTATGAGGGTAGTCGTATGAACGATTTATGAGGGTAGTCGTATGCACGATTTATGAGGGTAGTCGTGTGCACGATTTATGAGGGTAGTCGTATGCACAATTTATGAGGGTAGTCGTATGCACGATTTATGAGGGTAGTCGTGTGCACGATTTATGAGGGTAGTCGTATGCACGATTTATGAGGGTAGTCGTGTGCACGATTTATGAGGGTAGTCGTGTGCACGATTTATGAGGGTAGTCGTATGCACGATTTATGAGGGTAGTCGTATGCACGATTTATGAGGGTAGTCGTGTGCACGATTTATGAGGGTAGTCTAATGTACAATTGATGAGGGTAATCGCGATGATGATTATGAGATGATGATTTATTCTGATCCGACACATCACACTCATCGTCATCTAGGGTATTTACCTAGTTACGAATTATGTAGGTAGTCGTGATATTTGTTATTTCAGACAAATTACTCCTAAGTCAGACTTATAGTTCAGTTTTGAGCAATATGAGTGTTATTATTTACGGAATGAGTGTATTTTAGAGACTACTATATTCATCGCTATTGTTTTACAATATCAAAATTTTAATAGCGTTATCTACTATTGTTACTGAATTCAACCTGCTGACAAACAATTATTGAAAGTCTGATGAAAAAAATAACTCGGAAATTACTAGTACCACTGACATTTATTTACACATACATCCATTGACAAGTACAAGCGACCGCCCTCGCGGTAGGGAAACGTTTACAACTTAATTCTAGTTAAAGAAGATAGCTACTAAAAGGGTTTTTATTTCAAAAAACGTGGCGAACGTATCTGATTTTCTCAAAGGGGTCACTCACCAGGCAGTGTAGAGCCATCTTCAGCGGCGGCAGGGTGTTAGTGCCGTCATCCACTCCCGTGGCGATCACCAACGATTCCAGCGCCATCATCAGATCTGAACCGTCTACCGGGAGATTCTCTTCGTAGCTACAAGGAAAAATCAAATTATTATGCGTTAACTATACGACAAGAGATAACCGTATCTACGTGTTACCAGTCTAGATTTGATGTTTGAAAAATGAAAACACGTCGATTTGAACAAATATTGGGTTTCCAAAGATTGACTGACAAGTGACAAGTTGATTAGGTAAACGGGTAACTCACGTGTAATGAGGTCGGTCAATCCGACTCGAGTTTCGGCCGCGTCCGGCGGCCTTTTTCAAGGAGAGTGTACGCGCTCGATGGCTTCCCGTTTGGCACTGCGAGCTGCCGCACGGCGCGCACGCAAGGTCAGCGGCTGTGCCAAACGGGAAGCCATCGAGCGCGTACACTCTCCTTGAAAAAGGCCGCCGGACGCGGCCGAAACTCGAGTCGGATTGACCGACCTCATTACACGTGAGTTACCCGTTTACCTAATCAATATGTGTAACAACCACGTTAATTTTAATACTAAAAGTGACAAGTTGACCGTAGGATCCAGATATTACTACTCACTAAATATCAATTCCCGTATACCCATCTTCACCAGTCCAGTACCAGTCATTGCTGGGACCAAGAGACACTACAAGGATCAGGCAATGTTTTGTCGGCGTGCATTGGATCTCACACTCGAGCTACATCTGTTGTGAACCTCCAGATTCCCAGCTAAATGTAAACACATAATTTTCTTACTAAACCTAACCTAAACCTTTGACTTAGGTAAAAAAAATATATCAGTAAGTAGGCAGTACTTGTATGTGGACGGTTTCTTTAAAAACGAAAATCGATGAGCCATATTATTTTTTTAAAGTGTGACGAGACGAGCATGACATTTGCCTGATGGTAAACAACATGCCTGCCACATAACAGCACAGTGACACGCAGCTAATGGAACATAAAGAGCCGGTTCACACGGCGCAGCTGCCAACCGCTCCCGCGCGCGGGCGCGGCGCCGCGCCGCGCGACGGTTTTGTTTCAATACTCACGAGACCGCAGGTTTTCGAGGTTTCTGCTCCGGAAAGCTACTGCGCAAGAATCGCGCGCAGCCACGCGGGCGCCGCGCGGCTGCAGCAGCCGCCGCGGCCGTAAACCGCGTCGTGTGTATTGAATTCAATTTTATATGGAAATCTGCCGCGCCCGCGCGCGGGCGCGGTTGGCAGCCGCGCCGTGTGAACCCTCTCGAAGAGTCCAAATCATTACCTAGCACTGCACTGCGCTCGTCACCCAGATATCTAAGATGTTATACCTCTAAGCCCTGTAATTTCTCTGGTTTATTACATTGATGATGATGTCGGTGGTCGCCAACGACTGTCGACCTCTGTAATACCAAAGGTAATTGCAATTCGTTGCTTCCGAATGAAGAACCTAAACACAAGCGGTTCGTAGAGGTAGAGGGCTCTTTTTTGCCGAGTCCGCCTGAGAAAATTTCAGTTTTATACCAGTTATTTTACTGCCAAGCACTAAGCCTTTGATGGTCTTTCGAACCCCTATCTTTGTCATAAAATTGGTAAACAAGGCAACTGTATAGATTTGTTAAATGCCTACCTTTCAAATAGAACTCGAGAGTAAAAATTAGTGACCACCTGATTAAAGCCGGGTCACACAGAGGCGATCCGATAGCGATAGCGATCCGATACCGAGTATGATCGCGCCCGTTTGCTGTGTGTCAGGTTGCATACAAATTCGAACATTACAAAAAATCCCGTCTCGGATCGCTATCGCTATCGGATCGCCTTTGTGTGACCCGGCCTTTAGTGAGGCTGTTATTTCGTATGGTAGGTATGCTATAAGGTAGCATAACTGGGCCCATTCTCTTTTCTTGTTGTATCTGTCTGTTAAACCTTGACTTTGAAAATGCTCAAATCTACACATGTGCTGACAATACTGCGATTGTATGTCAGGGTAACTTCGGGCCCGAAGTTTACGTATTGGCAGATAGGGGAATGAAATAGGTAGCTTCTTGTCTTCAAGACGAAGAAAAACAAAAACAAAGCCGCTAGTCTCGTCGATGAGTATCAATGAGACAATTCTAAAAGTGTTAATAAAGATCTTTGAGCTTAGCTAGTTAAAAGTAAACAGTGATGGAGCGAGTGGGGTATCCGTCACGTCGACACTTAAAAGGCAAAAATTACCAAGCGACGCTTTGACAATTTTCCAGTAGTGTAATTTTAAGTTGCGTATCTTGAGAAAAAAAGCCATAAAAAATAGTCCAGTAGTCATAACCACTGGATTATTTTCGAAGTGAAAACTTCTTTAGGCGCGCCTAGACAATTTTTTTGTGGGGTGTAAATTGATTTCTAGCGTCACGCTCGGGTATGATAAGAAATCTTCGGGTAAACTCGGGACCTTGGCGATTGGGCATCTAGAAATGCGTCAGCCAATGGGAAATGCTGAAAGGGGGTGGCCTCGCCATCATGGCATGGCCATCTAGAAATGCGTGAGCCAATAGGAAATGCTGACGCATTTCTAGATCGCCATGCCAAGATGGCGAGGCCACGCCCTCCGGTTACACCCGTGTAATTTCCAAGGTAAGCTATCAAATTCTGAGTTATAAGTTTTCACTTCTATCGGCAGTTCCTATGACTGGCATTTTTTTTATTTTTACACGGCCACTCCCCCAGGATATGAACGTAGACTCACCAGTGCACCACGATGGAGGTGAGGACGTGCGCCGCTGTGGCCGCCCGCCGCAGCTCGGAGCTGAGCGCCGCCTCGCCGCAGTACTGGCGCAGCGCGCTCGTGCCGGAGCTAGCCGCCGCGCACACGGCCGGACATTCAACTAGAATCTAGAAAGACATACATTACAATAATTTAGACATAAAATAAACGTAGCTAAGCGCAAAACACGAGAATGGCTCGACCTATTCGGTTATTTTCTTTTGTAAGCTCTGGAAAGAACAGCGAAAGGAAAACTGCATTTTTTATGTCTACGTGTCTGTCTGTATGGGGACTATGTATCACGCCGAAACTACAGATTCAATACAAATGAAACTCGGTATGACTTGGGTTCATCATCCGGGGTAGGTAAATGGATAATTATGATCCTCAAATCTGGCATGGTTTTCTTGCAAGACCCGGGTAAAAGTTAAAATGTGTGTTCGGTTGTATCGCATTATTGCGTTATCCAATTTCATTTATATTTTTTATTAGAAAGAAAGAATTTAAACATTGTTCCGTTAATATTTCAACACCATCGGTCCCGGAGTTCAGATATAATAGACACTAAACAACAACAACAACGCACTCGACACATACTGTCTGCTTAATATTCCGTGATACGTGATTCAGATAACGTGACCGTACTGTATCGCGATTGAGAACGAATTAAAATTATAAAATTTAACAAATTACATATATTTTCATCAAAAAACAAACAACACTGTGTTTATATCAATCTTAATAAAATAAAATCTTAATAATAAAAACACTTTTATACTACATTTTTGACTTTAACGTTGTTAAACTTCGGTAATCGAAGAAGACTGTATTATCTATCATCAGACCGTTTATTTAAAGTGTGCTAGAGTGGCGGACTGGTATCGCGCTCTTCGCAAGCAAAAATGTAGATGTGTAATAGTATCTTTTTTTTCTTATAAATATAAAGTGACGAGAGGAGCAGGACATGTGCCTGATGGTAAGCAACATGCCTGCCACATGACACGCAGCTATTGGAACATGAAGAGTCCAAATCATTACCTAGCACTGCATTGCGCTAATCACCCAGAGATCTAAGACGTTATATCTCTAAGCCTTGTAATTTCTCTGGAAACATTGCCCTTCAAACCGGAACTCAGTAATGTGCAAACATTACTGTGTTAATTGGCGGTAGTATAACTGGCAAAGGTGTGGACTTGTAGACACAGCATGGCGTAATAGTGGTACCTGTAAGACTTGCAGACACAGCATGGCGTAATAGTGGTACCTGTAAGACTTGCAGACACAGCACGGCGTAATAGTGTTACCTGTAAGACTTGCAGACACAGCATGGCGTGCCGGTCGGTGGGCGCGAGCCGGTGCACGCGCACCAGGCCGTCGATGCTGCGCGCCGGCCACAGCGCCGCGTGCCGCGCCAGCGAGCGCAGCCCGCACAGCGCCCAGCCGCGCACCGCCGACCGCGCCTCGTTCGTCGCTATGTCCAGCAACAACTCCACCTACGAACACAAACACGCTCCATCGTAAACAGCATTGTCGTAGCATCAGGCGAAATGGCAGTCATGTGTAAACCTATAAAAGTCAATATAAAATTGGCAGTCAGGACTTCCGATAGAAGTGAACACTTATATCTTGTAAATGGAGGGCTCACTTAACGTAGTTCTATGCTAAAACCGCAGATGATGCTGTAATAAAAGAAACATAAATGTTTTCGGAAAGCGTTAGGACGATGACGAAAGATCAATGATTGAGCAATGATTTTTCTTCACCCAAAAAGTACTCAAGTCTCCTCCTAAAAAGTCAAAAGATATATATTCGGTGTATCGGAGAAGTTAATAAAACCAGCAATTATATCTCTAGCATCGGATCTCGCCACTCTATTTTAAAAGTATCTTCGGACATAAGACTTCGGAAGTATCTCGTGCATGTTACTTTGCCACAGTGCATTTTCGATTACAGTACGGCGCCGAACTACGAGGGTCAAACTGAAAGTTCTTAGAAAATCAAAAACTGATTACATTAGCCAGTTATTAGTTTTATTATATCTTTTCAAAATATTGTCCATTCACGTCAATACACCGCTGCATGCGATGGAACCACTGGGAAAAGCACTTTGCCCACTCGTCCTTAGGGGTCTCTTCAATGGCATTGCGATACGCAGCCACCGCTTCTTCAGCATTCATAAACCGCTTTCCTTTAAGTTTTTCTTTAATTTTTGAAAATAAATAAAAATCACAAGGCGCGAAGTCGGGGCTATACGGCGGGTGACCCAGTAATTCAACATTTGATGTCGCCAAATAGTCGATCGTTCGCTTGGCGGTGTGCGATGAGGCGTTGTCGTGGTGAAGGAGGATCTTACTGCGAGGTCGTTTCTCTCGAACTTTTTCCAAGACAAGTGGCAAACAATTGGTAGTGTACCATTCTGCAGAAACTGTTTTTTGATCCTCTAACACAATTGTTGCGAAATGACCTATCCTTCCAAAGAACGAGGCCACCATTTTTTTCCCCGCACTTCGATCTCTCTTCACTTTAGTTGGCAACTCCTCGAAAGGAAACACCCACTGAGCAGATTGTCTTTTGGTTTCAGGATCATAATAGTAAATCCAGCTTTCGTCACCTGTTAGTATGTCGAACACAGCATTTGAGTCACCTCCGTTAAATCTTTCAATCATTTTACGGCACCAATCCACACGATGGAGTTTTTGAGCCTCAGTCAAATTATGAGGTATCCACCGGGCGCAAAGCTTCCTGACCGCTAAATGTTCGTGTAGGATTTTGTGCACTTGACTCATACCGATGCCTAAGCTTCTCCGTCCGAATCTGCTGATAGGTCACTCTTTTGTCAGTCTCTATCATACGCCGCACAACACAGATGTTATCTTCAGTCGTCGCCGTAGAAGGCCGTCCCTCACGTAAATCATCAGTGAGATTAGTGCGACCACGTTTAAACTCATTAAACCAGTTGTAAACAGTCGGACGAGATGGGGCTTCATCGTGAAAGGCCAATCGTAGTCTATCATAACTTTCTTGTTGACTTAAATGACATCGAAAGTCATAAAAAATCATTGCACGAAAATTTTCTCGTGTTAAATTCATGTTGACGTGACACAGACAATTTTCAATTTGCCGCCAAATCGTAAAACAAATGACAAATGAATGAAGTATATACTCAGTAATATTGGCAAAGAGTTCTATTTTCAAATTATAGAATTATTTTTTTATTATATTGTTTATAAGTGGCCAGTTCTAAGAACTTACAGTTTGACCCTCGTATATGTGCACGCTGCCTACTGGGGGGCGGGCATTTCACGCCCAAAAACGTGTTGTACGCATACTTAAGTTATCTGCAGGTCTACTACGAAAACAACCTCCGAATAATCGGATCCGACCGACAGCTGTCCGAATAATCGCTAAGGTAATTAAATGCTTTTGGAGTAAGGTTTACGCCACATAAACTGTCAAATTTATGTCGGTCGGAACTCGGAATGAACGAAACGCCCGTTCCGATCAACCGACTCATTGTGTTTCGTGGTAAGAAACACGTGCAACTTATTAATTCCCTACCAGATTTAAAAAAAGGATCGTTTTCCATTGCGGAAGGACGACCTCGGAGCGTTTAAAAAAGATTGGACGATGGAAGCTCACGACCGCATTAAGTGAAGAAAATTGGGGAAGACCTTTGCTCACCAGTGGGACAACTGAGGCTTAAAAGAAAAATTGGCAGTTATAGGAACTGCCGACAGAAGTGAAAACTATTAACTCAGAATTTGATACCTCACTTTGGAAACCACGCGGGTGAAACCGGAGGGCGCTGCTAGTATGGAATAAATCTTCAAAGCACTTTCAGTCTAAATAAGTCTTCTAAGTATGGCCACCTAGATTAGTCGTCTAACTTTGGGCATCTATAAATGCAGGGCCGAGCCGCCCCTGTGTGCGAAGTGTGCGGCGCACACAGGCGCCAAGACAATAGGGGCGCCAGCGCCGCCACCGATTTTTTTTTACACTTACGCAACACCATGTTCTTTGTAGTAGAGTATCGTCGATTAGTAAGTAGGTAGGATAGCCGCAACATTTGCCTAGTTAAATAACAATTCATAAATTGCTAAGTTGCTATAGTTTATTGTGAGAGTCTCCAAAGATAATGTTTACGTTTTGGGTTTTGGTTTACATTCATTACGGTCTCGGCTTTAAAATGAAAATAATTGCCGCGCCGTGAGTTTTGAGATTATAAACGCAACTCGATACAATGTGTGCGATGCAAGTTGACTGTGTCACAGGGATTCCCTGATTTTAATGAACGAGTGAGCCAAAATAATGGAGCAATCATTATTCGAAAGTGTGTGCAAGGTGCAAGTTCGTTTAAAAAATGTTTGTGTTTCAAACTCCTACTGAATCCGCTTAGTAGTTCCAATGTTGCGGTAAATATTTGTTCCCTGAAGAATTTTGCACTTTTTTGTGTTAAAAAGTAGTTCATGTTAAAATCCAGACTAAAAAATATCTGTGTTACAAATTTCAACCAAATCTGTTAATGGCTATTAACATTCCGATGTTATAGTTAATTAAACTTTGCACTTTTTTGTGATAAAAAGTAGTTAAGCAATTTGTTCTATACTAACACGTCATATTAACACAACGAATTGCTTTGATATTTGAAACACAGGTGTTTTATAGTGTGAAATATTACATAGAATAAGTAATTAATTCTATGTAATATTTATTATTATTTCGGAAAAATGAATAGTTTCATAAGAAACTCATATTATGTATGGTATTGGATCGGTTCAACGGATTAAGTTTAGATTTAGCAGGATTAGCAGCCCGCTAAATGTTCCCACTTGCAGGGACTCGGGGCCTTTTACTCGCAAGGAGAAAGTCTACCACCTTGGCTCAGTGCGGGTTGGTGGATGACACATGAATTCGAAAGATTCCAGGTACATGTCGGTTTCCTCGCGATGTTTTTCTTCACCGTTTTTAATTTAGCGGCATCTCGCACATGTCTTACACAGTGGTGCGCGTGGGATTTGAACCCGGGGATCCGGGAAGTCGCCGTTCTCCCATGTAGTAGAGTAGCTGTTGCTTATTTAAAGTAGAAATTTGGATAAAACAGTCAATTTCTAAACATACCTCAGATTCTATGCGGACAGCTGGTTTATAATTGTTTCCTAAGGAACTATGCATTTTTTAAATTATTAGTAAGCTTAAGTATATGCTACCCCAGACTATAAAATATATGTTTTAAATTTGAAATCGATCCGTTCAGTCGTTTCGACGCTTATGAGCAACGAACATTCAAGCATTGACATCCTACTAATATCATAAATTTCAATGAATGGATGTTTGTTGCTCGATCACGTCGTAATGTATTGAACAGATAGGGCTGATATTTGGAACACTTCTAGTCTGGAAGAACACAACATACACTAAATAGCTGGCAAAATGTTTGTAGCTCAATCACGTCGGAACGTCCGAACGGATTGGATTGAAATTTGGAACACAGTTGTAATATAGTCTGGAATAGCACATGCAACTGCATCGATATGGGCCTATCCGTTTGAGAGCTACGATGCCACAAACAAACGAACACCGACACGATATACAGACAGACAGCCATTAACATCATACCTATAACACCTCTCTTTTTGCGTTGGAGGTTAAAAAGGGGCGCCATAAAGTTTTGGCACACAGGCGCTGGTAGGAGTCGGCGCGGCCCTGTATAAATGCTAACGTATTTCTAGATGGCCATGGTCCCAAGTTCACCCAACAATTTCTTATCATTCCCGAGCGTGACCCAAGAATTCAATTCCCACGAAAAATCTTATCTCTATGGTGTGCCAATAGAAGTTATCACTTCAAAAAATCGTTATTATCACTTGATACTGCATAACTTAGGCTACTCACGAAGAAGTTTTGACGTGGGAAGGTGTTCGCGTAAACAAGTATCGCAACAGTCCTGACAGTGCCATATTCTATATATAGGTTACACGCGCGCCCTAAATTACATAGTGTTGAGCTAGCATAAGTTAACTTTAGAATACGATTGGTTATAATGATCATTAAATGAACGGAGCTGAACGAGTCAACATGTTTTATCCCTTCACCTTCACCATCAAACATTACAAAAGTAATAGTTATACGGACCTGGTCAGGCACGTGCACGACGGTGTCTGCTGCGATGTGCGTGAGCGCCGTGATGGCCGCGCGCACCAGGCTGGCAGACGGGTACTTGAGTAGCAGCGAGCGTAGTAGGTTGAGGACCCCGTGCGCGCGCACCGCTGGAACCGACATCAGACATGTGTCAGTCATACAACACTGGACACTAGGGGCCATCCATAAACTAACATAAAACATAAACATAGCCGCGCGCACAAGGCTGGTCGACGAGTACTTGAGGAGCAGCGAGCGGAGTAGGTTGAGGACCCCGTGCGCGCACACCGCTGGAACCGACACCAGACATGAGTCAGTCATATACATAGAGAACTTATATGAGAGTCATTATTTGGCTATAATTGTTGCATTTCCGAACGAAGTGAACCACCAGAGGACCAAGGTTACCGACATAGCTCAACGCATTTACAAATTGAAGTGGCAATGGGCCAGACATATCTGTCGCAGAACCGGTAACCGTTGGAGTAAACCAGACTGATCCTGCCTATGCCTCCGACTTCGGTTCCCACTACGATTCCGACTCCGATAAATCAAATTTAAAAACTCCGACTCCGCCTTCGGTTCCGGTAAAATTACCTCCGTTACATCCCTGGAGTAGACCAGTTCTGCAGTGGAGACCGCGAGTCGGCAAACATAGTGTATGTCACCCTGAGACCCGATAGGGTGATGATATATGGAAGACAACAGGCAGTGTATGGAGATGTAACACTGAGGATAGGGCTTTGTTGAGAACCATGGGAGAAGCCTATGTCTAGCAATGGACTAGGATAGGCTGATGATGATGTTAAATTTCAAGAACTCTGACTCTGACTCGCTCTGATTGGTTCTGGCGCGCGTGACGCGAACTTGGACCAACCAATCAACCCTAGAATATAGTAAAGACAAGGAAAGGTGAGTCAAGACAGCGAGTCCGAAAGAAATGCAGCTAGCAGCCGGTTAACAGCACAGCCAGCTTAACTAGACCTCTATGATTTTGGGAATCACATGAAACGAAAACAAAACGATTATATTAATTTTACATATGAGTGAAAGGTGAAATCGAGTTTAAACTTATAATAGTTAAAATAAAAACATTAGTATCATCAATTAATGATGCAAATGTATGAGTTTATATTCACCAGTAACTGTTAACGAACTTAACGTTGGCATGTTCTATAAAATACATATTGCAAAGACATGTGTCACTCCAACATGCACTTGATTCTTGGTGGTGGATTATATCCTGGACTTTCTATGTGTGAAGGAAGGCCCTGAGGCCAGCAGTGAGTACCCGGTGGGAATTAGGCTACTTTTGCATGTCAAATAAAATTAATTTTTACAAGGCAAACTTTTGTTGGGAATCCAGTGTTGTTCGATATGCACAGTTTACTTAGCATTAGCTATTATACTACTTTTTTAAAACTGATTTAGAAGTATAGGAGAAGATAATGCATTACCTCCTCCATGCACGGTTTTGAGTGCCCGAACCAGCTTGGCCCGGCGGTCTGCTGCCGTGCTCTCATCCTCCACCATGTCTGATAGCTTATTACACATCGATACAGCAAATGCACTGAAAAAAATAACACTATTATAAGCAATAAACAACACTTAAAGATAAGATACTACTTCAATTTAAATCTTTTACAAAATTATAAACTAACTGAACAGCATAAATGGAAATTTTGTGTCATAATGTTTGTTATGTATTTCTTTGAATTGGTTCGATCAGCTTTATAAATTATTTTGTATTAATAAAAATAGTACATATTATTCTGATATCTGCCAAATGTAGGTTTGATAATAATTTGGGAATGGTAATACCATTTTTCATCCTCCTGTGAAAAAAAAATATGATGGGTATCTTAATTTTTTTCACAAATTTATTATTTTGGTGTGAATACTTTACAAATACTATGTAGTTCTACTGCCAGTCATTTCTTAGACATCTTATTAAGACATTCACACACAACACCATCTGACCCCAAACTAAGCAATGCTTGTAATATGGTGGCCAGATAGCTGATATAATACTTATATAGTTTTAAATACATACTTATTATACATAGAAACACCCATACACAGTGCAAACGTTTAAGTTCATCACACAAATATTTGCACTGGGTGGGAATCGAACCCAGTTTATGTTGTTTGATGGGTGCCTGTTATTTCAAAATAATATCATTACTTTATACTATTCAAACTTTTCTGTACCATATATGTAGCAAAATTTTAACTCATCAACAACATCAAACAATACTAGTCTAGATGGCTACCACCCAAAGACTTTACATATATATACTACGCATAGAATTAGAACAAACGCTTTACACCAAAAGCAAGGGTCTGATCGCTCTTGTGAAAGTGTTATACTTTTGTCGTGGCACATCACTGTCGCCATAGCTAACATACACCTCATCTGCTTACAACTCATACAAAGAAAGGGTGCAGAAAAACCGGATCTATTTACTTATTATTTTTCTAAGCTACCTCGACGCCGAGGTATATGTCAAGATATGGATTCAAACAATATGGGCCTGATTATGATTTGTGTTCTTCCTCTCTTTGAGCGCATGTTAAGGAGCCAGTATTGAAGCTTTCCTTTTTGCTGGGGTAAGGCTCCTGTCTCCTGCCTGTTGTACTTACTTGGAATGTGCAGCAAATTTGGTAGTGGCATAGATAGCAGCATCCACTTCTACATTATCGTGACTGTCCAGTCCTCGTCTAATGGCATGATGGACGTTTTGCCGCTCAGGTATGATTCCCGCCACGGCACCCAGTGTCTTCAGCGCCAGCGCTCTAGCCACCGGGTCATTCGAATGAAGCACACTAAACACTCTTCTCAAGAACTCGTCAACGTTGAGAATCTTGTCCAAATGCTTCTCACTCTGTTGACAGACGCGTAGCACCCAAAGCCGCAAGAAATTGTTGCCCATACGAAATACATCAGCAAGTTTCAGAAATGACGAGTTGATGAGAATAGGGAACGGATATTTTTCGAACAGACGCGGAAAGCGGACTATCGCCTCGCACTGCTCGCCCACTTTTCCCGATCGTAAACCTGAAAATAAAAAAGTTGTGAAGTAGAAATTGTTTTGTTTGGACAACTTGTGAGGTTATGTTGATATTTATTTACTTACCTTTATCCAATTCTGTAAGAGCTGAGTTAGCATCTTGCTCAGGTTCCCCAGAATTGTCGTTAAATGTGTTCATTCGCACCCCGATCATATTGTTTTCGTAGTTAGCAATTTTGACTATATTTTGATATCAAAGAACAACAAAACAAAAGTATTTTTTTTAATTCATTCATCGGCAGTGTTGCCGCTTAGGCAAAAAAATTGTCACCACTCATCAGACTATTATTAAAATGCCAAAAAAAATTGTAGAAAAACATGATTGAAAAAGTCACTAGAAGTCACTAAATTTCTTGATCGATCTTTGTAAACATATTTTTTTTTTATCTCATATTTTTTACGCGCGTCACGCTAGAATTCAATTTGCAGCCCACGTCACAGTCTGTCTGTGGCGCACCAAAAGAAGTTTTCACTTCAAAAAACGCACTAGATCTAGAAAGAGCCAAAGTCACTTAAACGGCAGCACTGTTCATCGGTTAGGTACAGTGTTGCCAAATTTATTTTTCAGAAAATCGTCACATATGTTTAATAAGATACTATATTGCCAAGAATTCAAGAAAAATAATAGTATGCAATGGAATTTCAATATCAATATCGTAAATCAATTAAAAAGCGGTATGTCATTGTAACTTTCAAGTAATCATAATTTTCAATCAATATTTATCGTCAATGAATACCATAATATTACGTCGAATGGCATTGTTTTTTAAAGTGAAACTTTCATATCATCGCCTCAAACTTTTTCCTTCATCTATTTACAAATTTAATTTGTTTTATCTCATTAGTGTAGTTGGCGAGATGCCGTTCTGACTGATTATAAATAAATAAATTAATCGCGTAACGGTCTGCCGCGGAATAGGAGTAAAGTGAAAGGTGCTCGATTGAGTAGTCGAGGCCTAGATGGCGGTGTTAGTCGTTAAGTTACTTAACTTGCATAACATAAGACGATTTTTTTTCAAAATAAGTTAAATGTCAACAATGCTAAAAAAGCTTCACTTTTACCGTTGTTTCATAAAACTTAAAACCACACACTCATTTTTTGGTGTATTGAGGGACAAGACGAGCAAGGAGCAAGACATGTTCCTGATGGTAAGTAACACGCTTCTCACTCTCCCACCGCTTGTCGCTCTGAGAGCGACAAGACAAGTCAACCTCAAGACCTGCGAAAACATCATGCAGTTTTATAGGCTGGGATGTGAAAGCTTATTAAAGGCGAAACTCGAGGAGGCCGAAGCAGACATTTACAACAATGTTACTTCCCGGGTTGTCAAGGGAACCATGACAGGACAGTATATGGCAGCTTACAGTGCAGAAAATGGCTTCGTGACACTGAACAAGAAAGAGACAGAGCGCGCGGGAATGCCTGTGTATGCGACACTACCAAATGACCCTATTGTAGTTACCGCCCGATGCACCAAAATTATGTTGGACGACCTAGAGATGGCCAAAATTATTATCGAAGGGAACTCAAGTGTCACAGCGGGTTGGGAAAATTGGGAGGTACCAAGAATACAATGGGTCAATGGTGTTCCGGGATGTGGAAAGACAACATGGGTTATTAGACACTTCGACGTGGACAAAGACGCTATCATCACCACAACAACTAAAGCAGCAAAAGATCTAAGAAAAAAGCTATCGCACCGCATTGGAAACATGGTCAAAACCAGTGTGCGAACTATGGCTTCTGCTTTGATAAATGGATTCGGAAAAGAGAGTGAAGCCCTCATAAACCCTTTCGGAGTCATTGTAATGGTCTCACGCCTGTCTGGTGCTGGCGAAATTGTCCTCATCGGAGACGTCAATCAATTGCCTTATATCGATAGGGAAAATCTCTTCGAAATGAGGTATCACCGCCCGAACCTGGTAACAAAGATCAGCCAGGAGTTGCTCTGCACACATCGGAACCCAATGAACGTCGCATATGCACCGAGGGAAGTATACTCCGTTATGTACTCCTCGGCGCCTCGTATAAAGTCCCTAGAGCAGAGAAGGTATAAGGGAGCGCAAATACCCAACACCCAACCAAACACCCTCTTTTTAGTTCATACTCAAGAGGAGAAGGAGACCCTGACAAACTAAGGTTATGGTTCAGGCACCGGGTCACGCATCCATACCATCCATGAAGCTCAAGGACTAACATACGAGTCGGTAATCACGATAAAAACTAAGGCAAACATGAAGCTGCACGAGAGCGTGCCCCACGCGGTCGTCGCAATCTCACGGCACACGGGGACCATACTACGCTGACGACACCGACGACGCCATCGGTCGGTTCGTGCGACGAGCGTTGTCTGCAACACCGAAGACCATCCAAGAGTTCGATATGCAGATGGCCATTAAGGAAAGAAATGCAGTCGTGGTGGAGGCGCTGAACCGGGAGGAGGCGACTCAGAAAATAAAATAGTCCTAGAATTAGCAAGAAAATGTTCCCTCAATCAATCAATCAATCCCACTAAACGTTCCCACTGCTTGGACTCGGGGCCTTCTTTCGCAAGGAGAGAGTTAAAGCCATAATCCACCACGCTGGCCCAGTGCGGGTTGGTGGATGACACATGACTTTGAAAGATTCTAGGTACATGTCGGTTTCCTCACGATGTTGTCCTTCACCGTTTTAAGTTAGCGGCATTCCGCACATGACTTCGAAAAGACAGTGGTGCGTGTGGGGTTTGAACTCGGGGTCTCCAGATCGGCAGTCGCCGTTCTCCCGACTAGACCAGCTGTAACTTGATGTTAAATGTTCCCTACTCTCCCCATATTTCCTTATCTTCTCCAATCCAAGATTCATGTAATAAAAAGAAAACAAATGACAAAGGTCACGGACCCCGGAGTCTGTGGAGCTGTAAATTTCAAATAAAAACAAAAAAGAAAAAAAAACTTGGCAGTCATAGGAACTGCCGATAGAAGTGAAAACTTATGTATAACTCGGAATTCGATAGCTTACTTTGGAAACTACACGCGTGTAACCGGAGGGCGTGGCCTAGCCAACATGGGACGACCATATAGAAATCCGTCAGCATTTCCCATTGGCTCACCCATTTCTGGATGGCCATGCCATGATGTCCAGGCCACGCCCTTTCAGCATTTCCCATTGGCTGACGCATTTCTAGGTGGCCAATGGTCAAGGTCCCGAGGTTGCCCGAAGATTTCTTATCATACCCGAGCGTGACGCTAGAATTCAATTCACACCCCACGAAAAATCTGTCTAGGAGCGCCTAAAGAAGTTTTCACTTCAAAAAAAAAGTAACACGCTTGCCCATAGCAACATAGTGACACGCAGCTATAGAACACGAAGAGTAACCTAGCACTGCACTGCGTTCGTCGCCCCGAGATTTAAGATGATAATATCTTAGTGCCCTGTAATTTCACTGGCATATCATATGTTGAAATAACAACTTTTACTTGTTTTTACCTTTTGTCATTCATAAATTCATATCAGTCATAAAAATATTAATGAAAAAAAAAAGTTCTAAAGATATCAGATGATTTCCTTGGATACGCCAACATTGCTAGATCTAGTTACATAATATCTAAACTAGCAGTACTACTTTGAGACGTTAGCGTGTGACAAGACATTCATAGACTTTTGAAATATAGCTAGTTTTTTTTTATAATTTCGTCTTTAAGAGTATGTAGTAGCATTCGCCAGAATGCAGAATGTGTCTAACGTAACGCCACCTATTCAATAACTCAAACAACATGACGATGTTTGTTAGTTTAATAAGTTGATAATAGATGTCTCTGCCTGTTTTATTTCACTTTCATTTCACCAAGAATTTTCTAGTTTCAGTTTCAACTTTTGTCTCTTTCATTATGACCGACATAGTTACGGTTTTACTTGCGTGTAACTTACAACTTTTTTTTATTACGAGCTAGCATACTATTCAAGAACTGATCGAGAGGTAGAGGCGCAGTTAGAATAAATAACAAAATCTACATAATATAATAACAATGAAGGTAGGTAACCAGTGTTAGGTATTATAGTCAATAAGTAATATACCTAGTAGGTCCTTAGTTTTTGTTAATACTGTGCTAATAGCGTAGCGCGATTTTATCCACGAAGTTCCCGAGTCCGATATTTTCCAGCGAACAAAAGTAGCCTATAAGAGATTCTAGGCTATATTCTAACTGTTATTCTAATTTCAACTCGAACAGTTGCGGCGTTCCGACGTGATTGAGCAACAAACATCCAAACTTTTACATCCTACTATCCTATTCTACTAATATTGTAAATGTCAATGTATCGATGTTTGGATATTTGGATGTTTGTTGCTCAACCACGACGTAACGTATGAACGGATCAGGTTGTTTATAACACAGTTAGATTATAGTCTGGAAGAATGTATGGGCTATTTTTTATCCCGGGAGAATAACAGGAATAGGGGTACGCGGGTAAAACCGCGGGGCGTCCAATAACGTCAACTTTCAATACGTGATTGGGCAACACACATCTCACATATAGGTAAACACAAACTTTCACCTTTATAATAAGTATTAGTACCTACGATTTGTTAATTTTTGTTTGTTTTTCAATCAAAGCCGAAAATGACGAGAAGCATAGAGCATAGGTAGCCTACACTTACCTTACCTACACTAAATTTAATTACTACAGTAGGAAATTCGGTAAAGTGTAGGGTGTAGGTACCTAATAGCATTTAGTAAACTAGCATAGGTACTAAACTCAGAAGCGAGTGGATTCTTGCTTCTAATAGCACGTGTAATAAGTCCTGTAACTAAAAGAAATCGATTCGCCATTGGTATAATATACCTAGGTTTCAAGACACATTGATCCATTGATTGACACTACCTATGACAAAAATTAAGATAAATGCTTCGTTCGAAAATTCAAACTCGAACTGACGTCACATTTTCAAGCTTCAGGATTTCCGATAGAAGGTACTTAGGTACTTATAACGTAAATAAATATGGTTTTATATTTTGTGTGATAAACTATGTCTTCTATTCTAATTCCTCATCAATATTCCGTGTAGATATTCTAATTCGTCGTCAGTATTCCGATAGCTACCGATAGCAGGCTCCGAGCGCTGTAATTACCTTTGACAGGCGAGCCCGGAGTTAGGTAAATGTATCTGAACAGTTAGCAGGAAACATGACGCCCGCTCGTTACCCAAACTATCGGATTCTGTTTACACTATCCTCGTCACAGAACAATTACGTACCTGGAGAAGACTTCTAGGTAAGATAGTAAGACCAGTCTTGAAGAGGTGTCTAGACTCTTGGAAATGTGAGTCTAGAGGTCTCTCAGGCATGTCTTAGGTATATTGTTCGCATTCTTTTTGTTCTTCAATCTGTACCAGTAATCTTTTATGTAGTGGTAGGGACTCTTGGCAGAGTCCGCCTGGGGAAGTACCACACCTTTGCCAGTTATTCTACTGCCAAGCAGTAATGCGCAAACATTACTGTGTTCCGGTTTGAAGGGCAATGTTTCCAGATAAATTACTGGGCTTAGAGATATAGCATCTTAGATCTCTGGGTGACGAGCGCAGTGCAGAGCTAGGTAATGATTTGGACTCTTCATGTTCCAATAGCTGAGTGTCATTGTGCTGTTATGTGGCAGGCATGTTGCTTACCATCAGGCTCATGACCTGCTCGTCTCGTCACTGTTTACTAAAAAAAAAAAAACTGTACCAACGAGGTTTAGAGAGCCGTATTCGGGAAAATGAGAAAATTGCGTGTCAGTAAACATTAGATACTGATCTAGAAACCTCCTGCAAGTTGTCAGATCCTACTTTTGTACTTAGTGGTAGGAACTCTGGAGAATACGCCTGGGAAAGTGCCACGCATTTGCCAGCTATACACACGCCAACCAATTAAGGGCAAACATCACTATGTTCCGGTTTTGAAGGGCAATGTTTTTAGTAATATTACATGGAATAGCAACATTCCATTAAATTTCTGGGTGATGACCGCAGTGCTGTGTTAGGTAATGATCTTCTTAATATTCCAATAGCTGTGTGTCACTGTGCTCTTATGGGCAGGTGTCTCGCATACTATCAGGTAGGTACATGTCCTGGTCGTCCAATCACTTTAAACTATAAAAATATAGTTGGCAGATCCACACCGGGCCGTAGGGCACCTTCGGGAACACCAGGACAATCTTTTATTTTCCCAGCGGAATCCCAAGCCTACCGTCGAAGGTGGCCTTACCTACGCTGTTCCACAGACTATTAAATAAGGTTCGCACTTGACCACCATCTCGCCTGGTGTTAAGCGGCGCGGCGATGCGATCCACGATGGAGCGTGCTTACCTAGAAGAAACTGATTCACACTAGATTATTGACCAGTGTATGGCTCGTAATTAGAATATTTAGGCTGTGGAATGCGTTGCTTGAGCGGGAGTTTCCCGACAGTACTTATAACCATCTTGATGATTTCTAGTCCAGAGTGATTCGTTTTGTCCTAGGTATGCATGCTCCATCGCAGACTGCATGGTAGTAAACCCGGATAGCGGTGCGAAACCCAAATGAGTAGGGACGGTGAACTACGAATTCATCATAGGTGATTATGGTAAAAATTTAAAAAAACCACCCTCAATAAACATCTCGCAAGATAGCGGTATATACATAGGTACAGATGTCAAAAGTTTAAATTATTATATAGCAATGTACCTACTGAGTTCATATCCCGAACAAATAAAAATATTTTATTTGATCAGCATGTATGGAATGCTACGCACCTACACTTTATTTATTATGAAAGAGATTGTACAAGATAAGTTAGTCAAACAAAGCAAATCCCCATGAATGATCATTAGGCATGAAACTAATCCCAGCCTTCCGGATTGAACAAAGCCTTGTTTTGACATCATTTTTTCACAACAAAAGCTCCCATTTTCTTTTGTGAAACGCAAGTAATATACTCCGGACGTACCGAGGTATTACTGACCACAGAGTATTAACCTACTTTATCATAAAGGCCGTATTCTTCGAAATTTTGTAGGAAAAACCAAATTCCACTTCCATGGGTTATAAAACAACATCCTTTAATATCATACGCTAAGGTTTAAAATGGTACAGAAAGGATTTTATTCTCAGCAAAAAAATATGTCATCTTGGATCAGCTTCTGTTCGGCCGAGTTTTCATTCATATCAATAATAGTTTAGAGAATTATCGATATTTAAGTCCTTCTTGCATAGGATTAGTGACTAATGGCGACAAGATACAGCCCTGAATCATTCGAGGCGACAATTTACTCTGACTTTTGCATGGGGATTTTTTGTGTTGGTTTTGTACAAATTGGGGATAGATTTTAGGGTAAGTAAGGTTTGATGAGGGTAGATATAGATCTGTAGATTGATATATTTCTCAGGTCTGATTTTATCTGGTTCGTCATAGCATCACGTTCTTACCTAGGTACTTATATATCTACATACTTCATAATTGTCTAAATAAACTTCTACATGAAAACTACCTAACGTTGCTGTTACATTTTTATAAATTGCTAGCTGTATCCCGTGGCCCGTGGTGTTAACCTGCTACTTAACAATCTAACTTTAACGCGGTAAAAAGTAGCCTGACATTATTTTCTGGAATTCTAGAAGGTAGGTATTGAAGATTTTGTATTACTTTATAGTTCAGTTTACTGTACCGGGATGCCAAAATATACAATCATTTAAATATTTATGCATCTACTGAATAATAACACTGGTCGAGTAGTCACGTAAACAATGTTGAAAACATCTCTCCGCTATTTTGTCGAGAAGACCACCCACAATTCTACAATCTTATGGCCCCATATGAAAAGCATTTCTTTCCAATTTTCAATCCTCAAGGGTTTGTTGTAATTCCAATTTTGGATCGCATGTAGATTTAGATGCCTCCTGTCTGGTTACTTTTTGGGTCAAAAATATTTTTGATTTTAAATTTTATCACTGTTATTCTTATTATTGGTTTAATAGTGTTTTTGTTTTGCATGTGTACGTAACCATAAATATAGGACTATAGGTAGTGGGTCCATTTTTCACTATTAACTTGAAGACATCCAGATTTCATACATCAGAAAATACCGACTCCGGCAGCGAATTCTATCAGGCAACGTATTCCAAAGTTTAGAATATGAAAGTGGAGTAAAACCTCTTCGGTTGTCTTTGGAACAGCCACCGCGAAAAACCTCTTTCTATAGCTACGGGCTTTCTGGATTTTTGTCATTATTGTACTTAATTGAAGATGTTAAATAATTTATATTATACCTACTGTGTTTTGCAAATTTTAAATCGTAAGAAGATTGATTAAGACAAAACTAACGAGATTACCAATTGTCAAGATCCATCCAGTCGAAGATACGTGGGAATAGAGAAATTTACAAAATAGGTAGTCATAGGAACTGCCGATAGAAGTGAAAACATATTTATGACTCAGAATTTGATAGCTTACTTTGGAAACTAAGCAGGTGTGCTGACGCATTTCTAGATGGCCAATGGCCATGGTCCCGAGTTTACCCGAAGATTTCTGCCATTCCCGAGCGTGACGCTAGAATTAAATTAACACAGCCCACGAAAAATCTGTCTGAGGTGCGCCAACAGAAGTTTTCACTTAAAAAACGATACAGATAAGATCTCGTGGACTTAGTATCTGTTAATATTATCACTTTAAATCTTCTCAGAAGCGTCAACGCGAAACACTTCGCCTGGCTAGTTTTAAACACCTTTTAACAACCACAACGGTGACAAAAACATCAATGAGAAACCTTCTTTGTGTCATCACGCATGTGGTGTCTGTGGCCCAACTGTGGGATCAGTGGGCCAGCAGTGGGATGGCACTCGGCGAGACGGTGGTGCGTTCCGTCGCATTGTGATGTCGTTGAACGATCGATATCTCGGAATAATCCCCTATTTTGATGTGGTTGTAGTGACACCATGAGTTTGGTTTTTACTAGATACAACAAAGATGTTTAATCTAATTTTTTTTAAGTTATACATCTTTTCGCGCGCTTGAGAAAAATGATGAGAGACTGACAATGATGACAGCCAAGTTCGACACATTGAAGTTCTACACAAGGAAGTTGGCTTACGACTGACAATTTTATTGTCTCTTCATCGTGAATTTTTACGATGCGCAAATAATTTTAGATGTCCACCTACATAGCTGTCGACCTCAAGTGGCCTTTTTTATGAGGGGGAAATGCATTGACGCACCGTTCAGCGTGTAGGGATACGGCAGGTGTGTCGGTGTCGAGTGCGCTACTGAGCTAACTGACTAAAACCTCCATAGGTTTCTCCGGCATGGGTGTGGGTCAGAGTCGCGGGGTCACTCCTCGCACTCCCTCCAACGACCCGGACCCATGGTCTCTACTGCCCAGTTAACTTTGGGCTAGAGTAGAAGGTTGGAAGGACGCGTTAGTTGCGCCTGTCGCGTTAATAATATACTTATTCAAATAAAACAAGCATCAAAAACTTCATGTGTGTGTAATCGTACATCAATACACACACACACTTTATAAAGCATTAGGACGAGCAAGACATGCGTCTGATGGTAACACGTCTCCCTATTGCAGCACAGTGCAACGCAACTATTATAGTTGAACACTGAAAATCCAAATAACTGCCGAGCACTGCACTGCTCTTGTCACTCGACCATGATTTATCTCTTTGCGCCGTAATTTCTCTGTAAACGTTGTCATTTAAACTGGATTACCACGCTAAATGGCAAAGCCTATACGTTAAAAATAATCTTGTATGATTTTTTTCTCCATGTCAGGTTAGGTACCTACCGTTTTATAAGTTGGCTATAGTGATTTAAACCACTGCCTTTCAGGACGTAATGCAGTGATAGGATCGCCCGCAAATAAATCTATGAGATTATTAATCTTTTCTTTACAATTTCTCTGGAAATTTTGCTTTATAAGCCTGAGCAGTGAGCACACTATTTGCACATTACTGCTTGACGATGGAATAACTGGCAACGGTGTGATACTGCCCCATACATACGGTAAAACGAGTCCTAGTCACTACAAATAAAAACTTTTGAAGTAGGTACCTATCGTGCATCGTGCCTAGTACCTACGTGTTTATAATTTAGTCCCAAAGACTTGTAACGGATGGTCTCCCGTCCACAGTTGAACGGCGTCAATTTTAACACCAACGGCTGCGAAACAATTTATTATTTGTGTATTATTCCTGTAAGTAAATATCGTCTATATCAGGATGAACTCATTGTCCCGCTCGCTTTGTGCGGGACAATAATCCCAGTAATGTTTTTATCCCGTTTTTGTAGTCTGTCTGCATCGGATTATATAGTGCCACCAACTTATATGTTTAGTTGAAAAAAATTGGAACTAATGTTGTCTAATCAGTTCAATGTTATTTTATTTTCATTATTTATTATTTCCAAAACTGGATATTTTACTTAAAAATAAACCAATTCATTAGAATTGTTCTGAGTTTATCTGAAACAAGGTAGTTAAATATAAAATATGCGAAACCACATTTTTTTTCTTTAAATTCTGCATATTTTGCGCTTTCAAATTTAAAAGGACAGATTATATAATCTACGAGGATCAATGACGTATTGTAAAACCTACTATCTCTCTAAGTCTGAGTAGACCTTTCTTATCAAACACTTACCTAGGTACATATGACTTGGATGTGCTTGAAAGTTGGTTAAGAGTCTCTTTTTGGAAATCGAGGCGTTGTGATTGTTTGTGGTTGTACAGAATTAAAATTTTCAAAAAAAAACTTTAGTTCTTCAGTATCTATAGTAGGTACAGTAAAGTCATACTGTAAACCGATTAATCGCCAATCACAGTAAAGCGCCGCTCACAACTGCACGGATAAGTTGGCGGCACGACGGATGATGGCCGCCAAATATTTGCTGTTGTCATGATATTTTAGAATTGATGAGCGCTACTTATAGCGGGAGAATCAACACTTAGAGATAGATCATAGTATTGTGGTGACCCTCTTGTTTTTGTTTGCCAATGCGCGATGACTTGTTGAACTAACTGCGGTTTTTTGCGATTTGGTAAGTGTAACTAAGTTTGATCACGAGCAAATAAGCGTTTCGTCCAGTTTTTTACTTGTTTACGAGGAGTTATTTCTCGGTTATGACGTCATTGGACTTTATAAAATTATACCTAGCTAAGTAGTCTCTGGTATGAATTCAGTTTTGAGACAAAACAAGCCCTTAGAATAGCTTTTGTTATTACAAAACAATGCTGAAAACGATTTTCAGCATAAATCGATTTTCAGCATCTTATATTTTATCAAACGAAAGAAACGACGCAACACATTTTTTTAAATGACTCTACTCCAATGAACAACGTCGGAAATTTCTACCAATTCGAGCCTTAGGAAAAAAATACAGATTTTTAGCTCTCCAAAGCTTGGAGCAAATATTTGGAAAACGGCGGTTAAACCTATTCACCTAAGACCCGCTTCCTTGTCATTGTCATCATTCTTAACCCTTTACGCGTTACGTAACCAAGTTACAAATAAATAAACCCGAAAGCGGCTAATCACGCAGTTTCCCAAGAGAACACAATACCTTTTGAAAGCTGCAAACTGCATTGTCTGGCAACACCATGGCGAGCAGACAACACTACCAAGTAGAGCATTTTTTATTACGCAAGTTATTTCAATATTTTGGTAAGCTTTGAGGTATACCTAAGCAGAAAGTATATAGGTAGGTACTAGCAGCATCCCGTGGTTTCACCTGCATTGCATTGTTCCCGTTGCTTTTATTTTGCCGAGATTAAAAATAGCCTATGTGTTTTTCTCCAGTATTATCTTTAAATTTACCAAATTTCGTCCAAATCCCTTCTGTCAACACAACACAACACCAACAACAACAAAACATACATCAACATTTTTAGAAACGTTCGCGTTTATTCTTCAAATCGAGAGTAAATTACCTGCTACTAGGCAAGCGGTGCAAGGCTGTGATAAAGCCTAACATTTTGCGGTCAAAAATAAAACGAACTTTTGACTTGACTGGCCTCATGGCTTAGTTGAAAGTACCTAAGTCTGCTGCGGAGCCGGAGGTCGTGGGTTCGAATGCCATCCAGAACAAAAATTTTATGTAATGAATACAATTATTTGTTTAGTGTCTGGGTTTTACTAAGTGTCATACTCTTAAGTAGATAAGTACCTATGTGTTTGCAATTATTTATGTAGGTATTCAACTATCTGGCTCCTATGATATGAGCTTTGCTTAGTTTGGAGCTAAATAGGTAGGGGATGTTTTGTGTGATGGTGTCAACCAATATTATTTATATTTATTTTGAAATTTATTAATTAATAATATTTATTATTTATTTTGAAATTGTCGAAGAAACCAAAGGGAGGATCTAAATTTAGTGAAAAAAAATTGGCATGGAACTGCCGATAGAATTGAAAACTTATAGCTCAGAATTTGATAGCTTACTTTGGAAACTACACGGATGTAACCGGAAGGCGTGGCCTCTGGGCATCATGGCATGGCCATCTCGAAATGCGTCAGCATTTTCTATTGGCTGATGCATTTCTAGATGGCCATGGGATGATGCCGAGGCCACGCCCTTTCAGCATTTCGCATTGTCTGACGTATTTCTTAATGGCCAATAGCCATGGTCCCGAGTTTACCCGAAGATTTCTTATCATATCCGAGCGTGACGCTAGAATCCAGTTCACAGCCCACGAAATATCTGTCTAGGCGCGCCTAAAGAAATTTTCACTTCAAAAAGTCATACTTAGTCAGTGGCACTAAGGTTACATACATTTAAGACTGGTAGCTAGTAGCAGCCAAATGTCGTAAGTTTTTTGGGTAAGCATCACGTGATTACGTGATTACAGACACGTGATTACAGACCTGTAAATCGTTCCTTCACAGTTATCTCTGGCCACACGGTACTTGAATAAGGAAAACGGTAGCCAAAATATTTTGAACGTCCACAATTTTCTGCTTTCTACTCCGACTTTCTAAGAGATTGCAGAAGATTGCCGTCTGTATCATTCACACAGAGTAAAACGGCATTTTGTTCGAGATTCCGACAATTATAACACACTGTGGCAGTCGCTGTTGCCAGCGATGTTATCTGGGCGGATCGCGCACTCGCACGCTACGCTGGCTCCAGTAACTGCGCCGGTTTGTTTCCGCAGGTACTTACCGCAGGCTGTAATGCAAATAAAGGTACCTTGACTGACCTCGTGTCTAAATTGTTAGTTAGCTGGCCGCGGAGCCTGAGGCCGTGGGTTCGATTCGCACCTAAGACAATTATTTGTGTGATGAATACAAATATTTGTTCAATACATACCCATGTATATGGGTGTATGAAACAAATATCATATTTCTGTGTAAACAATTATGTAAGTATTATATCTGTGATCAGGCTCTCATACTTTTCAGTCCCTATCAGCCACAGCGTTAGCACCTGTTGAAGGATTCTCAAAATGGAAGCACACTGACTACTAATGTATTTCATACCAATCTAGTGACTCTATCACCACTATCATCTGTTGCCTCTAGTAAAGCATAATCAATCCACTAAATGTTCCCACTGCTGGGACTTGGGGCCTTCTCTCATATGGATATAAGAGTCAATCCAGCACGCCGGTTTAGTGGGAGGTGTCAGATGATATATGATCTTGGAAGTTTCTAAGAACTTGCTGCTTTTCGATGTTTTCCTTCACCGTTAAAACCAGAAGACGACAAACTTGCTCTTGAAAACATACTCAAAGATTCGACACCACGAAATCACGATTGAGAATCGCACGTTCGATCCACCAAGGCACTACAGCTTTCGCATTATCGTTCAATCAAAATTAATAAAGGCATTCTTACATCCAAACCCCGAAATGTGGTAATTCCTCCAGACACGCGCATTGTGCTCCAAATCAGCATCACGTTACACGTAAACCGAGTCTCCGGCCCCGCCGCCGTTGTTGTGCGTCCGCCATTACTAGATACCGAGCTATTTCAATTATTCGTGCCCAGAAGTGTCTGGTTACGGTATTGTAAGACATTTTGGCCACAGAAAGATCTGTGTTAAGATTTTGATCCCATTCTGTTTTTATAATTTTGATATATTTACGATTATATTTTTTACTGTAATGGGGAATAAAGATATAGGTGGATATCAATAGATTCAACAATAGAAAAAATAATTCAGAGAAAAATAGACAGTGACATTGGTAGCGATTTTTCGTGAAAACCTCTCACATATGTGATAAATACAAAAATTTTTTTGTTGTGTTTGCTTTTATAATAAGTATGTATTTACATTTTCCTCTATAAAAGTATTATATCAGCTATCGTCCATAGTACAAGCTTTGCTTAGTTTGGGATCAGATGGTATTTATTTATTGTCTGTCAAATGCTCACCAATTTTAATTTTTATGTTTTTCACCGTTAGAGCATTTAGAAAAAATAGTTTGAGCCGTTAACCGTCAGTACCTATAGTAACGACATATATATCTGTACGTCTGCATTTTGCAAAATATTCACAGGTGCATAGGTTAAGTTATATTTAAGACTACGAAGCATAGACGGCGCTTACAACTATGCTAATGACATTCTCACACAGAAACCTCGCAACATTAACCTCACCCATCGTTCGAACAATCATTAACTCTCCCCATCTCCATATGTCAATGCGCAGCTTAAAATTAATATTTCGGCCATTTTGTCCGGAAACCGGGCCCGAGGGTGTCCCATTGTGCTTCGTAATTATGTAGCTATGTATTACGGAGGGATCCATGGTGCCAATGCGATGACTCAAATTCGTACCGTGATTTATGGCCGCTCTGAAACTTTAAAAAAATGTAGGGCCTGTAATTTATATTGGTAACACAAAGTAAATTGACTTGAATTGGATCGATTTTAGTAATACATAGTAATAATAGCACGGATCAGGTTTAAAAAGTTATTCGCGTGAAGGGTCATCAGGAACATCTTCGATCCTGCACTTTTAAATATGTTGAATAATACATGAAACACGTTCCATAAAAATAAACTGTTCAACTTATTTTGTATCATTATTTGATTCTGAACATGTATTACCTTCCTCTGATATTTTATTAATTAGTTAAATTAACAATAATAATAATACCATTTAATAAATGTAAAATTAACCAATTCTCAGTTTAATCGATAATCCATAGCTATACTTTTCAATACAAAATTATAAATTTGTTTACTCAAAACAGTTCAGGCGCAATAGCAACAGGAAACTGCTGACAGGGCTCCCAAGATACAGGCCCTGCCTAGTTTGGGGCTCGCAGGAAACGAATTATGCTACAAATCTTAATGATAAATTATTTTGTAAATTGTTAAAACTAGTATAGCGATATTGTAAATCTGGTTGTAAATAAAGTTTATTTTATTTTTATTTTTTTAATTTATAGAAATGACTTGAAGTATTAAATCTCTCAGTACCTAATAATCCTCTACACAATGCGTGTCGTCAGAAGACTCGTCGTTTACTATCAGGCAGACCATGTGCTAGTTTATCGTAAGTTTTAAACTAATCGGAAAGGGGCGTCATGTATGTACCATTACAAGCAACATTTGCCCCTAGATCTCTGAAGAAACCTTTTGTCGGGGCATTGATGTTCCCTTGGGTGCAGACCGGCCCTATAATTTGGCACGGAATGTACACCGCAGTACCGTGCAGCATGGTGTCACTCTCCGAGGGTGCGAGAATGGGTCGTTACTTTAATGTGATATTTTAGTAATGTGATTCTGGTTATGTACTATTATTACTTTATATTTGGGGTTGGACAGAGTCACGCTTGGGGTGCGAAAGACATTGTGACAATGGTGTGAAAGCAACAAGAAACGTTGCGTTTCCTGAAATATCCTATAGTCCTAATTCATGTTGCCTCGCTACTCACCAGCCAGGTCTGAAGTTCCGTGTTGGGGTATAATAAGGCGAGCTATGTGACAAGCTGTCAGGTTGTCTCAAATACCTAACCAAAAATTAGTGCCAGGTCTCGGAATATAATAATAGCGCAATCTAAGTAAGATGTAGCACGTATACCTAGCACTGTTTACTCTTGATTCAAAGACAGCTAGATTGTACTCATTGGGAAGCATAGGTTTTAGTAGAATGTTACATAGTTTCATAGAGCCTATAATATATCTGGATTTTCACACTCTTTGATAGATTTTTTTAAATATCTACAACGACAAATGTGATCCTACTAGTAGGACTCTTTGCGAAATCCGCCTAAAGAAATAAATATCATACCTTAACCGCAACATACCATATCGTGTTCACTTTGAAGGGCAATGTTTCCAGAGATACTACAGAGAAACGAGATATAATATGTATATTTCTAGGTTCTATCGCAGTGTAGTGCTAATCAGTTTTTTTATTCAAATAGTTGCGTGGCACTGCACGGGCATGGGCACGTATTACTGACGAACATGTTAATATACTTACATCATCTCATGGTTGACATTCCAAAATCAATAAAGAACTTGAGCTCTACCTTTGTGTTAAGAACGTCTAGGCTGTGGAATGCGTTGCCTGAGATCCTGTTTCCCCAGTAATTAGAATCTTGGTGTCTTCAAATCGAGAGTAAATTGTTTTCTTCTAAGTTAGGCACGCTCCATCGTAGACAGCATTCAGGCGAGATGGCGGTCAAGTGTAACAGTTTAACAGTTTAAAATTAAACTCATTTGTGGCTCTTCCCGTCACTCTATACAAGAAAAAAAATATCTAAAAT
Organism: Ectropis crepuscularia; assembly: GCA_963693475.1. NCBI lineage: Eukaryota > Metazoa > Arthropoda > Insecta > Lepidoptera > Geometridae > Ectropis > Ectropis crepuscularia. The sequence continues at coordinate 26,969,836 of OY856353.1, read as the reverse complement.
TGATGATCTAATCGAAAAATGTTTATCTGGCTGTCTTGTTAAAGAAAAAAAGATGTTCTCTACTCTGGTCAGATCATAATTGAATCATCCAATTACCCACTCTATAATTCAACTAGAAACGAAACCCGATCTTTTTAGGGTTCCTCTACTAATTCGTTGATTTATTTAAACGCATGTAAATCGATCCGGGATGGTTAGCGAAACAAGCGGCGTCGTATTACCGGCTAACGCGGTTATTCCGCGCAATTACCGCTATTACCGGATAATTCCGGTACTGGCCGGTCTAATCCGGTATAGTTGGGTACAAGGAAATATTTTAATAGCGGAAGGTGTAGGTGGATGGAGATTTCTTTTATGGTACGATTAACTACGGGATATTAGGTAAGCCGGTAGAGTTAACCCGCAAACATGGATCGACATAATTATCTCGAGAGAAGACTCGCAGAAGGTAAGAATTAATTTCATTCTTCAGTTTCATTTATAAAATTCGTTCAAACTTTGGTAAAAAAACTACCTTTGAATCGTAGTTGAAGAAAATGAATTATCGAGAAAAACTATTAGGTTTGTCACGGGCCTAGCTAGTTTTTATATCCTACTAATACTAAGCATACAAAATTTTGGATGTTTGAAGCCCAATCACATTGGAACCTCTGAACGGATCGGCGGATTGGGATTTCGAACACAGTTAGATTATACTCTGAAATAGTAATTATACTTTTTATCACGGCAAAGTAACGGGAACGGAAGCTGCGTGGGTAAATCCACGGGGCACTGTTAGACTGTTAGCATCTTATAAAAGGACCTACGGCAGTTCTGTTAGTCTCAGGTGGCCTATATAGACTACAGGCCCGTGAACAAAAATTACGTAGTAAATGATAAATGAACCACCAGGAGACCTATGCAGGATGATAGAAGGGTATATAAAGTAATAAGATTCAGCACTATGCTGTCACTTGTAAGCTGTCCAACTGAGTACAGTTGAAGAGGGGGGGTTCCGATCCTCGATTATTTCTCCTTGTCGCATGATTTTTGCACGGCGTTGCGAAATAATGGATTAGAAGAGGTATTGAAACTGTATGGAACCAATGCCGTACATAATCAAATGACCAAATTTACACTGTAAATCGTCGGCATATCATAATTTTTTCCGATAAACTAATAATTAAAAATCTAAAATTTAGATTTTTTATAGTTTCCATACCTCTTCTAATCTATTATTCCGCAACGCCGTACAAAAATCATGCGATAAGGAGAAATGATCGAGGATTGGAACCCCCCCCTCTTCAACTGTACTCAGTTGGACAGCTTACAAGTGACGGCATAGTGCTGAATCTTATTACTTTAAACCCTTCTATCATCCTACATAGGTCTCCTTGTGGTTCATTTGACCCGTAAATTTTGTTCACGGGCCTGTAGTCTAATACTGCCTACTGATCTTTTGGGCTGTCGCAGAACGGACAGGGCGTCTGTATCACATTGTGTGTAGCTTCGTAATTGTGTGCAGACGTAGCTGGAGGTGTGACCGAGCTCAACGGCAGTGCGACTGACAGCTGACAGCCGCAGGGGGCATGCGAATGTTGCAAGGGTGAAAACATTTTTTCGAATTTCTTTTACTAACTGTAATTCGCTATCGTTTTATTTAACTGCAAAAACAAGGGTTATTATCTGTGCGCGTAAATTTATATGCAATGTTTATATTATATACGTATGTAATTATTTAGTACGACGTATTAGGTAATATTGTAAAAAATATATAGCACTGTTTTTATGTGTAAATTTTCTATCTGTACTTATATATTGCGATTGCACCGACTTGTTAAAAGTCAACAATATGAAATGTAGATATGAGTATATCTGAAGAATTATTTAAGAACATTCCATCATTTGTACTTTATTACAAATTCAATACTTTTAATAAATGTATTCAAAGGTACACAAAACGGTACTTAATTATATTTGTATTTTTTTACGTTTTAAAAACTCCGACGCAATAAACGAAGGAGTATTATAAATTTGACGTGACGCTACGTGTCTGTCTGTCTGTGATATCGTAGTTCTCGAACAGCTGAACCAATTTGGATTTTATGTTTTTGTTTGAAACGCGAATTAGTCGGGAATGTACTTGCTAACTACTACTAGCTATGTTTCATCCAAATCAGTTATGTCGTTTTCAAATGTAAATATCAGAATGTTAAGTATGTATAAAACAAATCGTAGAAACAGATAAACAAAGCATTTAGGCAAAGTTTTAGAATAAGGTTTGTTTTTATTTAGGCTGGTTCCGCTGAGGTTGTGCAAATGTTTATTTTCCCACTCAAATAACCAGCAATTGTATAGTGCTGTTTTGTCTCTTAAATTGTGTCTTAAGGTACAAGTTCGCGCCGCGACCGCGACGCGAGACCGAGACCGGAGACCGCGACCGAAGACCAAGACAGGCACTTGACACTATGGAATTGTATGGGCGCCAGTTCGCGCCGCGACCGCGACCGCGACCTGTCTCGGTCTACTGTCGCGGTCTCAGCGCGAACTGGCGTCCATACAATTCCATAGTGTCAAGTGCCTGTCGCGGTCTCCGGTCTCGGTCTCCTGTCGCGGTCTCGTGTCGCGGTCTCCGCGCGAACTTGTACCTTTACTGCTTAGAACTTAGGCAACTCCATAAAATTATAAGGGTCTTTTTTTGGTATAATTTTTTCGGCAGCTATTTCAGGGGTCTGAAGGCAAAACAATATTCTTTCAATAGCGCTAACTATACAAATACGGTACATATAGACTGGTAGGTAAAGAAATACAATAATTCTCAAATATGAGGGAGTTCGTTTCGCTAAGTGATAAGTTGCGGAGAGCCTGACGTGTGGTAGCACACAATCCGCTTAGTATCAGTTTGATTGACGGCTCGGCGCGGTGGTGTTGGGGGCGCTTTATTTTGCTTGGGTATCAGAATATCTTTTCGATGTATTGTACTTATTGTATAGCTATTATATTGCTGCTAATGTTTTGTGTGATGTTTTATGGGAAATTTATATCTGTACTGGGTTTTTGACTTAAGCTCAGAAGGCTAAAAACTATATCTACATAATATTACATTTATGTAGCTCCATTCCGCGGCGTGACTTGCAATTTAAGTCATTGACTTACTGTTTTTTATTTTCATTCAAATCCATTCAGCCGTTATAGTGATAGGTACTTGGGAGTTACCATACACAAACACACACCCAAAAAAAATGTATTTATAATATTACCTACTGTGATTGCTTAACTTTATCAACATCAACATCAACAGCCCACTAAACGTTCCCACTGCTGGGACTCGGGGCCTTCTCTCGCAAGGAGAGAGTTAAGGCCATAATCCACCACGCTGGCCCAGTGCGGGTTGGCGGATGACACATGACTTCGAAAGATTCTAGGTACATGTCGGTTTCCTCACGATGTTTTCCTTCACCGTTTTAAGTTAGCGGCATTACGCACATGACTTCGAAAAAGACAGTGGTGCGTGTGGGGTTTGAACCCGGGGCCTCCGGATCGGCAGCCGCCGTTCTCCCGACTAGACCACCGGCACCGCAACTTTTAACTTAACTTTATATACGAGTACAAACAATTACTGAACAATTTTGGTATTTCATATATTTTCAGATTTGTTTATGATGATAAGAAATACATCACTGTTTCTGTACCAAATTTCATCTAAAATCAATGAAGATTTTACAAAAAATTGTAACAAACATCCATCCATATCATAGAAATAGAACTTATCAAATTTTTATTATCTTATTAAAAAAGACTCCATTGAAAAAATATTTGTAAAAATATTTTGGACGAGTCCGAATCTTGCCCTAGCCACAATGTGTTGGTATTTTTCCTGCGCTCCAACAGAGCTGACAAAAAAAAAAACCGCTATATTGCCACGTTCCAAATGTTTCCACGTAACACCTTTCTTCAACGCCACCAAACAAGCGATGTGCTCACGGCCCGCTAGAGCCGTGACAACTCCCGGCTAAGTGTTAGATAAGACGCGATAAGCCGGATTAAGGAGTCCAACAATGTCACCCGGACATTCGGACAACATGAGATACGCTTAACAAATACGTCTTATGCTTCAGGTAGATTCATAGTAACGCATAGACATGCGTTACTGGTTCAATTCATCAATTAGTTGACGTGGATCGTTAACTTACCCTACGGAGTTATATTTTGGAGCAACAGTTTATTTGTTAAGCGTCGAATATGAACGATCAGTAACACATAACCTATACTACGTATTACTGTCTCTCAATTTGAAACAGCCCTTCCTTATTTTGAATTCTTTTATGTCTGTTTTATAGGATATTTGTTTTAACTAGAATAGGATAGCCCATAAAAACAGGTATTTAAACTAGTATCTGCCGTAGTAACCAGTAACTAGTATAGTTAAACTAATATTGTAAGACATTCTGATTTTTTGGATTAAATTGTAAGTGCATGACTACCGTCTGCTACCAAACTACTGAACCGTTTTTGATGAATTTCGGTGAGACTGATTTGAATGGATATCCTATTAAATTTATAATGGATCTTTTTAAAACAATATCATAAAACCCCGAAACGTCATATATTTCGAAAAACATTTGGCCTTCATAAAACTATTACCACAATTAGTTTTCACGAACATACAGGGTGCGGCTAATCATCTGTGGGAGCCCGACTAAGCTCATCGGTTTACTAAAATAATGTTTATATTTACCCATAGCTTATACAGGGTGGACATAAAACCTCGGCTATACGAATCACATACAAGGGGTAGCCACCCTCGCTATAAATCGGTTTAGCAGGACTGTAGGATTAAAACAACGTTGTTTGTAGAATTTGCTAAAGCTTTGTCAGTATTCAATTAACTCTTTTTTTTAAATCTTCTGGAGCATGGTATGGAGTATGGCCCAGTTTAAGTTCCCACTGGTGGGCCTCACAGAATGGGATTCAAGACAATCTATCGCGCTGGGCAGGTGTGAGTTGGCGAATGTCACAATATATTGAAGTGAAAACTTCTTTAGGCCCGACAGATTTTTCGTGGGATGTGAATTGATTTCATTCGTCACGCTCGGGTATGATAAGAAAGCTTCGGGTAAACTCGGGACCATGGCTATTGGCCATCTAGAAATACGTCAGCCAATGGGAAATACTGAAAGGGCGTGGATAGGCCATCATGGCATGGCCATCTAGAAACGCATCAGCCAATGGAAAATGCTGATGCATTTCTAGATGGCCATGCCAAGATGGCGAGGCCACTCTGGTTACACCCGTGTAGTTTCCAAGGTAAGCTATCAAATTCTGAGTTTTAAGTTTTCACTTCTATCGGCAGTTCCTATGACTGCCAATTTTTAATACCGATTGACAGGATGAACTAGACATGCACCCGATGCGATGGTAAGCGCCACGCTCTCCCAACAGAGCATGTGAGCACAGTATTATGCAGAAATATTTAATACTTGAAGCGCTCCGCGATTTTAGTAGTAGTAAAATCGTAGTTCCCCCGCGTAGTCCCCGTTACTGTTATTTTCCCGGGATGAAAAGTAGCCTTTGTGTTCTTCCAGACTATAATTATTATTTTTTTTAAATAAAGATTGACGAGACGAGCAGGACATGTGCCTGATGGTAAGCAACATGCCTGCCACATAACAGCACAGTGACACGCAGCTATTGGAACATGAAAAGTCCAAATCATTACCTAGCACTGCACTGCGCTCGTCACCCAGAGATCTAAGTTGTTATATCTCTAAGCCCTGTAATTTCTCTGGAAACATTGCCCTTCAAACCGGAACACAGTAATGTTTCCACATTACTGCTTGGCGGTAGAATAATTGGCAAAGGTGTGGTACTTCCCCAGGCGGACTCTGCTAAGAGTCCTACCACTACAAAACAATAATGTAACTATATTCCAAATTTTAGCTCGATCCGTTCATAGTAAATTTACTGCCACAAAAAAAACCTTATCGGTTCGAATCTTCGCAACGCTGAAAACGTGAAAACACATAAAATGAAAATTTCTAACTAATTGAGAACGTCAACATAATCAATCAGTACAGCCGTAGCCGTTTCAACGTGATTGAGCAATAAACATCCGAACTTTCGCATTAATAATTTTATGACATAATAAAATTGATTTATTGCCATTTATCAAGGACTGAAATAACTTAATTTTAGAGAAGAATTATTTTTAAAGCCTTATCTTCTCTAAGCTCTTATCATTAGGTACCATTTTGGTAAGTACCTACTTGTTTATTGTAATTTTCCAGCCGATTCGTGTAAAATCTGTGCTTTCGTAGAGTAGTGACGCTAAGGAGCTTTGTTCCGGTGTTGTTATAAAGCATTACAACTTATTGAGTGCAGCCAACAAGGGGTTGGAAGGCGGGGAATTATTTATGCGGGCTGTTTCCGTTGCACACAGTCTGTGAAGAAACTAACCAACAAAGAAACTAACAAAGTTTTTGAGATTAGTTGACTGATTAATTTATAATAGAATAGAAATATTATAATATATATTATAAATATTATAATAGAAATAGAACAGAACAGCAGTGCAGACCAGGGGGTCTACCGCCTAACGAAAAACGCTTTGATGCTTTGACGCTTTGGCATTGCCGTCTCTTTCATTTCAAGCGAGAAGAAAAGAGACAGCAATGTCAAAGCATCAAAGCGTCAAAGCGTTTTTCGTTAGGCGGTAGAAGCGCGGAACAAAGCAGAGCACAGCAGAGCAGCAAGTAGCTCGAAAGGGCATGACATCGTTTCATGGTTGATGTTCCAAAGACAAGAACGAAGAGGGTTGACTCTACTTTTGTGATAAAACGTCTAGGCTATGGGACGAGTTGTCTGAGTAGGTTTTTCCCCAGGAACTTTGGTATCTTCAATTAGACAACACGGCTTCTTCTAGGTAAACACGCTGCATTGTAGACTGCATTGTTGTTTACAATCAGGGGAAACGGCGGTCAAGTGTAAACATATAAAAGTTTCAAAAAATAATAAGTTACAAATTTTGAAGTGAAAACTTCTTATGACGTGCCACAACAGACTGATTTTCCGTGGGCTGTGAATTGAATTCTAGCGTCACGCTCGGGAATGATAAGAAATCTTCGGGTAAACTCGAGACCAAGACCATTGGCCGTCTGGAAATAGATCAGCATTTCTCATTGGCTATCTAGAAATGCAATGAAATGAAGTTACGGTGGTCTAGTCGGGAGAACGGCGGCTGCCGATCCGGAGACCCCGGGTTCAAACCCCACACGCACCACTGTCTTTTCGAATTCATGTGCGTAATGCCGCTAACCTAAAACGGTGAAGGAAAACATCGTGAGGAAACCGACATGTACCTAGAATCTTTCGAAGTCATGTGTCATCCGCCAACCAGCACTGGGCCAGCGTGGTGGATTATGGCCTTAACTCTCTCCTTGCGAGCGAAGGCCCTGAGTCCCAGCAGTGGGAACAGTTAGTGGGCTGTTGATGATGATGATCTAGAAATGCGTCGACATTTCTAAATGGCTATGCTCATGGCCACGCGCTCCGGTTTTACCCGCGTAGTTTCCAAAGTGAGCTATCAAATTCTGAGTTATATAAGTTTTCACTTCTATCGGCAGTTCCTATGTATTTATTATATTTTTGTTATTTGTTATATATATTTTAAAATTTAGTTCTTGTCGTAGAAGCACCGGCGCCGTATCGTACGCGGCAACGGACCCGCGGCCCGCGGATTATCGTTAGCGCATCAAATAGCGTGTGCGGTTTATTTACACATGCTAATGCACTCCGCTAATCCGAAACAAAAACCTAATACGATATTCTACGAGCGCAAGTTAATCTAAAACGAAGAAATGGGATTAATCAGATAAAATATCTAATACCTAAAATAAAATAAAATAAAAAAGCCTTTATTCAACTGCACTAAATCATCTATATACATTCAGCTTCACTAGTTTATACAGATACTAGCTGTTACCCGCGACTTCGTCCGCGCGAAATAAATACTAAGGTAACTCAGGCAGTACTTATTTTTATACCCAGACACATTTACAGTTACTAAAAACAGCTTATATTAAAACAATTTCATCAAAATCGGTTGTTTAGGTGTGAAAGCGTAAGAGACATTTGTCCCCCATTTCAACTCCAATTTCATCCCTATATAGTTCGAAATTACAAAATTGCTAGAACAAACATTTATTAGCTTCGTGCCAAGTGCCAATAAAAAGAGTTCCATAGTTTTATCTTCAATGATTGGGAACTTCCATATTGACATTCATCCCCCATTTCAACCCCAATTTCACCCCCATACAGTAGGAAATTACAAAATTGCTAGAACAAACATTTATTTGCTTTGTGTCAAGTGCCTAAATACAATGTTTCATGATTTTATCTTTAACGATTGGAAGCTTCTATGTATACTTTCATCCCCCATTTCAATCCCAATTTCACCCCTATACAGTTTGAAATTACAAAATTGCTAGTACAAATATTCATTTACTTCGTGTCAAGTGTCAATATTCAGAGTTTCATGGTTTTATCTTCAACGGTTCGGATCTTGCATATTGACATTCATCCCCCATTTCAACTCCAATTTCACCCCCGTACAGTTCGAAATTACAAAACTGCTAGAACCAATATTCGTTTGCTTCGTGTCAAGTGTCTATATACAGAGTTATAACATGGTTTTATCTTCAACGGTTGGGAACTTCCATATTGACATTCATCCCCCATTTTAACCCCAATTTCACCCCCGTACAGTTCGAAATTAGAAAATTGATAGAACAAACTCAAGTTGTTCGTGTCAAGTGTCTAGATAACTTTGAAAATCACGAATTTTCATACAACAGTTCACCCCTTGTTTCACCCTCTTAGGGGTTGAATTTCGCAAAACCCCGTCTTAGCGAGCGCCTACGTGCTAAAAGGAACCTGCATGCAAAATTTCAGATTCCTAGCATTTGTAGTTTCTGAGATTCCTTGATGACCTTTCACTTTTATAAATATAGATTATTAGTATTTATTACAATTTCATAATATGAATAAAGTTAATACATAATTATTTAAAAAAAAACTGTTTTGTAGAATTTATGTCAAATCGGTACATTAATTATTATTATTTCTGTTTAGGTCAATGAAGTATTGGATGTCAATGTTTATCATGTGTCTCGTGTGCAGATGTTGCCTCTTTGGCATAGGCCTCCCCCAGTTCCTTCTATAATTTCCTTTCTCGTGCTATTCTCAGATAAAATATGTATATAGTATTAATAGCGCCCTGCTGTTTTACCCGCGTAGTTCCCGTTCCCGTTATTTTCACGGGATAAAAGTAGCCTATGTGTTCTTCCAGATTGTAATCTATTTGTGTTCCAAATTTCAGCCCAAGTCGTTCAGACATTGCTACGTGATTCATCAATAAAGATACAAATATTCAAACATTGACATTTATAATATTGATAGGATTTTACTAAGATCATAGATCATTTATTAGTGTTATAATGGGTGGTAGGGTAATAAGTACGTGGTACTTAGCGTCAGGCGCATGTTATGCTCGTCTCGTTACTTTATAGGAAAACATCGTGAAGAAACAATGTAAAAGATTAGTATTGTGCACTAGTAATAAATTGACGTCTCTGGAAATCAATTGCATTTTAATACGTCACACCAACTCTGACTCGTATATAGAGCGAACTATATACCTACGTCACACTGATGACCCCGACGTGATAATCCAAAAATGTTTTATGGTCATGCGTCATTCACCAACCTGCACTGAGTTAGCTGGAGATGGATTATGGCTTTGAATCTCTCCTTGTGAGCGACAGCCTTCATTCCCTGCAGTGGGAACATTGAATGGGCTGTGTATGTATGAGAAAGTTGTACAATTGCTATGAAAAAATACCAAGAGGTGGAGACAGGGTTCCAACCCACAACCTCATGTTTGTGAAATCGGATATCTCACCATTGAGCCACTACAGTTTCATCGTTTTGAAACAATGGTATAAGAATAATCTATTTAAAAAAATTGGCAGTCATAGGAACTGCCGATAGAAGTGAAATTTTATAACTCAGAATTTAATAGCCTACCTTGGAAAACTACAAGGGTGTAATCGGAGGGTGTGGCCTCGCCATCTTGGCATGGCCATCTAGAAATGCGTCAGCATTTCCCATGGGCTGATGCGTTTCTAGATGGCCGTGCCATGATGGCCTGTCCACGCCCTTTCAGCATTTCCCATTGGCTGACGTATTTCTAGATGGCCAATAGCCATGGTCCCGAGTTTACTCGAAGCTTTCTTATCATACCCGAGCGTGACGAATGAATTCAATTCACAGCCCACGAAAAATCTGTCTAGGCGCGCCTAAAGAAGTTTTTACTTCAACAACCCGAATTGATAACCTCCTCCTTTTTGGAAGTCAGTTAAAAATAAAACAAATCACGTACTGAAAGGTGCATCGTTCAAGGTATTCCAGAATATGTGATGGTCCATTAGATCCTCTTTAGGTCTCCCTGGCCTCGTATCGGTGTTAATTTTCGTTGCATATCTGCGGCTCGACAATAAAACGTGAAATTGCTCGCTAAACTGTTCGGACGGACAAAGCCGCCGCGTCTGCTGCAGCTGTGGTGTTACTTACAAGAGACAGCGATTTATGTCCTTTTTGTAAATTGATTTATGCCCTAAAGTGTCACTGAAAAACAACATAATTTCAATAAAATAAAAATTCCAAAATCGTACCTAAACTGTTGGAGTTCGATAAACGTAACAAACTTTGAAAATGTTCATACTAATTGGCTAAAATATAATGTGAGCCCTTGTAGCCTTTAGCATAGATTTTCGACACTTGTATGGGTGCCAATAATCCTCAATATACATTTTATTATATATAAAAAAAAAATCGTTTTGTAATCTTACTAATAATTATAAATGTGAAAGTTTGGATCTTTGTAGCTCAATCACGTCGGAATGTCTGAACGTTTTTGTCTTCCTATAACTGTTCTTTTGTATGGAGTATAATTATATCATTATAGGTACCTCTAATTTAATTTAAACGAAATGATTGCTGGAAATTTCGCATTCGAACTCCAAGAAACGAGTACAAAGTCAAAGTAAAAGTCTTGTTCTTAATAGTTTGGAGTTCATTGTTTTGTTATCTTGATATTTTACTACGTGTTTTTTTGAGAATTCTTTTTTGGGGGCACGCTAATTCATTAAGTTTACAAATTAATCGAAAATTCGGTGTGTTACCGGTGCGTCTTTGGAGACACTGTGTGCCCCGCGTTCCTCCACACGAAAAGTCCTGGTTAACTATGTAGTCAACATAAATTGTTACATCTAATTCTAAATACCTACTTTCAAAAATGAAATCCGTTCAAGCTTGTCCCTTATCCCATCCAACAGCACAACGGTGCGTAACAACGGTAGGCAGCGGACCCTTTGTGGCCCACAATGGCAGCTTCACATCATCATTCCGCCAGCGTTGGACCCAACATTTGCATGGGCCATTGAAGACCCGCTCGATGGGTTGTCCAATAGTGTCACATTGAGATGATTGGATGCCGCACGAGCGTACATGGTTCTGGAAACTGTTTCTTTGTTGCTTACTGAGCAAGGAATGCGATCATAACTTACGCTAGTAACAGACAGTCGAGAATGCTGGTGCGCACCGTCCACGCACTAATCAGTGCGGCGCTTCGCAACACACTATCGAACTGTCTAGTCGTTCTTGTGATCTCAGCACGTCAACTTCACACGTTTTTTGCACGTCGTTTTGAGATTAGTTGATAATCTTTATTGACAATTCACTATCGATTATATCGCAAATACCCACAAATTGAATAAATTTACTCGTATTTTTTAACCACAGGCACACATAAGAAATTTGTTACTTCGCCACAGGCCTTAGTCCCCTTGTTTATTGTGTTTTGGTTAGTTTATATTTATAGGTGTGAATTTAATTCTAGCGTCACGCTCGGGTATGATAAGAAAGTTTCGGGTAAACTCGGGACCTTGGCCATTGGCCACCTAGAAATGCGCCAGCCAATGGGAAATGCTGACGCATTTCTAGATGGCCATGCCATGATGGCTAGGCCACACCCTCCGGTTACACCCCTGTAGTTTCAAAGGTAAGCTATCAAATTCCGAGTTATACATAAGTTTTCACTTCAATCGGCAGTTCCTATGACTGCTAATTTTTTTCTATTATTAACATGCAATAACAGTAAATACACTGTCAATATTTATTTTCTCTGACTGGCTGTCTGTTTGCTTCGGCTAATTTCTATGACGGCTGGACTGATTTTACCGAAACTTTCACAGGCAGATAGCAGATGTTATTAGAAGTATTGCTTTAGAATTACAAAAAAATGAGTTCCGTGGAAACAAAATAAGTAAATATGAATTTCGATAGTTTAGATAAGCCGTGGATTACATTGTGAAGTGGGAATCTTCACCAAACCGCCATACACGCCGTAATATGGTTCGTGACAAACCATATTCGTACTGCGCTTGAATCATACTCGTTAGCAGTATTCGCTTAGGGAAGCATTTTTGTACAATATCTTCTCATCGCAACTGTGGAACTCTACACTTTATGCATTTCACCGTTTTTAGTTCTGATAAAATATGGTAAACCGCACGTGATGAACAAAATTTGCAATCACGCAATTCGCTTATTTTAACCAACTTCGAAAAAGAAAGAGGTTAATTATTTATTAATAATTCAAAAACCGCCACACCGATTTCAATAAAAAGTATATGGGACCACCTCTGATCCACAAAACAAAAAAATAACCATCTAAATTGGTTTCCAACTGGCGGAGCAATTACGTAACATACCTACTTACTTAAAAAAAACTTACAACCGAATAGAGACGCTCTTCTTTTTGAAGTGAAAACTTCTTTAGGCGCGCCTAGACAGATATTTCGTGGGCTGTGGAATTGGATTCTAGCATCACGCTCGGGTATGATAAGAAATCTACGGGTAAACTCGGGACCATGGCTATTGGCCATTTAAAAATGCATCAGCCAATGGCAAATGCTGAAAGGGCGTGGCCTCGGCATCATGCCATGGTCATCTAAAAATACATCAGCCAATAGGAAATGCTGACGCATTTCTAGATGGCCATGCCCAGGCCACGCCCTCCGATTACACCCGTGTAGTTTCCAAGGTAAGCTATCAAATTCTGAGTTGTAAGTTTTCACTTCTATCGGCAGTTCGTATGACTGGCAATTTTTTTTGTTTTACAAAGCAAAATTTGCACGGCACTGCACGTACTGAATATCGATTTTTATAGGAAAAAGATCGGAAAATAGCAAGAGTCGCGTGGTGTAAATGATTATCGTCGCTCTACTTGCTAAGTAAGTAAATTACCTATACAATTTTTACTAAGAGACGACCACTGAAATCAAACGTTCCAGAAATTCGTATCGAGTTTGAAGATACTTACTTTTTAAAACACGACGCCAAAAACGACGGGATGTTATAAGTTTGATGTGTCTGCCTATCTCTCTCTCTGTGTTTCATAAAAATGAGTTGAGCCCTTTTAAAGTTAACATACAACTCTGTTGTTAGCTGCGGTAGACATCTCACAACATAATGAGTTTTTGATTATGATATTTTGATATGTGTTAAATCAAATAAAAAAATTAAAACGGAATTGTGACAAATTAAAATTAAAAAAACACATATTAATTATTAATATTTACTTTTTCAGTAATTTCGAAATTGTTCATAACGAAATTCCTTTTTTTTTTATTCTAGCCTAGCATTCATACTTTGAGTAACAATGTACTATATACATAAGTGCATACACCGAAATAACAGTACATACAAGCCAACTTCCATTTCAAAATCTTCGAAGCCTTGAATAACGCTGCAATGTTGCTAGCTTGTCGGGGGTTTTTTCGCATACATTTCGAAGCGTGTGCAGCTGATCTGCACGATCTAATACCACATTGCATTTTTTTAAAGAATGCTCGTAGCCTTAAAAAGCGACGTTCCAAATACTCAAACGAGGAGGTTTGACTTCACTTTCGTAAAAAGAACGTCTAGGCTGTGGAATGTGTTGCCTGAGTGGGCTATTCCTGATGGATACAATTTTGGTGTCTGCAAGTCGATTGTGAATCGGTTTCTTCTAGATAAATATGCTCTTTCGTAGATCGTACAGTCACTTAACATCAGGCTAGATGTTAGTCAAGGGCAAATCTATTATTATAAATACCAATCAAAATAATTAGAGTGATAGTCCGCCGACAAATTGTGAAACATCAAATAACATCAGATCCAATCTTCTTTGTCACAAAATGAGCTATTGAAACGCATTTAACTGCATGCCCGGTAATTTCATGTACCATTACGTTTAACCCTATGCGGGTGTACCGCGCGAGCGGCGGTCATTGATGTAAAAACCGAGGATTTCACGTTAGCGTTTAAAAACGTTCTCACAAAAAGAGTGTCAAAACGGAAAGTGTGGTGCTTTTTTATGACAGTTCTTGTTTGAACTAGCGCTGTACTGGATGTTTTGCGTTCTCCTTAAATTGTTTTTGTGGATATCATCGTGAAAAAACTGATATAAAAAAATTTAATGTGTACTTATCGTTTTTTGTCAATTCAATTCATTATTACTCTAAAAAAGCAATTCATAAACAATTCTAAACAAAAATAAAAATAAACCCGACTATTAAAAAAAAATATCCAGTTAGACTGCTTGCTTAAATATCTAGACTCGCTCCAAATTAAGTTGTACTGTCAAGACACATTTTTTGAGATCATAATAATGTCTACTTATAAGTATCTTATAAGTTATAAGTATAAGTATCTAGATACACGGACAGACAGACGGATATACACTTAAAAGTATTTTTGGGCATTTTACAACTAACACGACTACAAACTACGCACAACTTATACAATAGTAGTCGATAGCTGATATAATACGTATTTATAACATATTTGCTCGTAAAGGGTCTCTTATTGGACCAATTTCTGTATCGTAATGTATCTTATTACGCACTAGTGCTGTAATGTGTAATGTAAAACGCACGGTTTCAAAATGCTCCGTCCACAGACTAGGTAGAGAGATATGCTCCGTCTAAAACGAACGGTACCTTTTTAAATCTTAGTAAAGAGTTTTTATGTCAGAAAAGTGTGGTCAACATTTTATGAATAAAATTAACTTTGAGAGGTAAAATATAATAAAAAATTATTAAATTCGTTAATTTAATTAATTTAGACCATAAATTAATTTATTTTTTCTGTAACAAAACACAAAAATATTAATTTACTTTATTTTAATGGCAAAAGGGCTGGTTCTGTGCCGTTGCTTAAAAAAAAAAGGCGCCGATGCGCGCGCATTGCTAATCTGTGATCCATGGTGATTACTTACTCTGTGCTTGTGATCTGTGATCAAGTAAATATTATTCCGCGCGTTTTTTTCGCTGTATTGTTTTTATTTGAAAATGTCGTCAGAGTTTTGTTTATTTCCTCGCAAATATGTTATAAAACGTCGTATGACATACGTGCGCTTTGATAATTACAGCCTCTGCTAATTATAGCTCTCGCCTTCGGCTAGAGCTAGCAATAAAGCCTCGGCTGTAATTATCAACTTACCGCACTTATATCATAATGTACTATTAAGTAGTTGTAAATAAATACTCATTAGGTATACATAGAAACACCCAGACAAAGAACAAATATTTATATTCATCACACAATTAATTGTTACAATCGATCCCAAGATTCCCAAGAGCCTCTGCTTTGCAGGCAGATTTCCATTCAACTAACCAACGAGCCACTTTATTTGTAACTTTTGTTCGAAGCGTTGCGTCCATGTGGTACAACATCATTGTCTGCGGTCTAACAAACCGTGGGGAAGGGTTACCTTGTCATCATTTCGCTGGTCTCATTTCTTCCATTCTTGTTATCTAGCCATGCGGTCACCGCGGGGAATGCTCGATAGCTTTGACTTTGTAATTTGCTTTGTAAACCTCAATGATGGAACTCGCATGAAGGGGGCGGAAAAATTGAATGCGGAACAAGTTGTTGGCTGATTGGTAAATGTATGAAGACAACTTGCTAAGTGAATTGTTTAATTTTCTCAGAAAATAAACAAAAACCCATCAATTTAAAATTGAACACGAGTTCATGAGCACTCGACTAAATTTAATTAATTTTGTGAACCAATTAAACATACTGTTCTGTTGTTCTGTACCAATTAAACGTACCTACTGTTACTGTACTGTTAATGAGACGGCGAAGTTGTGCATTAATCGAAAATATCATGTGACATTCTATCATATTTTCTATATTGGTTTGGTGATTTTTTCAAAAACGGTTTCAAGGATTAAAATTTGAAGGATTTTACCTATGAAGTATGATCTTCTAAACAAAAAAACAAAATGTCGCGTACATGCATTCAAAAAAATCTACAATCGAATTGAGAAACTCTTCCTTTTTCTAAGTAAGTACCTAAGTTAAAAAACATTTGCCATTTATATTCATGCCAGTGAGGCGTTATTTTGATTAACGGGCAAGGTGTTAAACTAAACACAATTTCTACATTTAAACATACAGTTCTCATTAATATTATATAATTGTGTGAAAGTTTGTGTATTTGTAAGATTGTTTGTTTTTTTCGACGTATTCTACTGGCCTTTCCCTATACCTATACCTACCCGTTGTCGTATTCTATACCCGTTCAGGGTTTGAATGAAATCAAATTAAATACGTAAGCACATTACCTGGGTTTGCACATCGCATCGTCTACGTTTTGTAAAGATATTTCCAACAAATATATAATCTAGAATGCAGTTTCTCACGATAGCAATTTGGTTGAAGACTAGAAAGTCGAAATAAAATCATTTACCATTTACACCAGCATAGTTCGACCATTGCAGCAGTACTCAACCGCCATTAAAATGTTATTAGTTACGGAATATTTTATCTCACGTCAAGCAATACTATGTTATGAGAATGATCATTTCCCATCAGAGGGTCTTAACCCTTCACAAATCATGTTCGCTAAGCGACGCGTCAAACCGCTAGCGATACCTCGACATCGTAAACTGCGCGTCATGACGTATTACGCATTGTGTGCTGAGCAAATTTAAATCTACCTATCCTATACACCAAAACCATCGTTACAAATATCACAATAAAGTTTAAAATCACACAGCCGACGGCATAAACAAAATGTAGGTGTTATAACTATGTTGCGACACAGTAGCTTCACAGATTTTACTTTCAAATTTACAAATGCAAAATAGCATATTGTATTCGCCGCGGTGGCGTCGTTTTGTCATGTTTTATTATTTCGCAGTCGGTGTTAGAGCCGATTGAACTTTCGTGTGGGATCCGAGATGTTCCGAGATGTTCCGAGTTGCGAGATTTGCTGGGAATAGGCCATTGTGCAAGGTTTACGAGGGAGGTAAACGCGCCGAGAGCGGTATTAGATGGGTGTAGCGCTGTTTCTCGGAGATTGAGAGCTGTAATTCACTTGGGCGACTCCGACGCTCCGCGGCGTAATGTGGGAGCAATCGGACTAATGTGTGGAAGCTGGAATTCTGTGTGTTACTTTCACTCTTTGACAGATCAGGGGTCTCGATAAAATTTGTTATTGAGGTAACTTAGCTACATTTTGTTTAAAAATTTGCCGTGGTTCGTAGAAATTTATAGCTATTTTTCAACTGAATAAGCTAATGCTTAACTTCGCCTTACATAGTTATTACTCTTGCTTTTTGAAATTTATGTAATGTTATTGCGTAGTACTTATTGATAAATACGTTTAACTTCACCTTACCGTGTTACCTATAACTGTTACTTTTTCAAATTTACACAATTCTAATCCTTACCTACTAAGTGCTAAATTAGTGTTTTACTAAAAAAATACCGTTTTGTTCTTAAAACTTGACATTTGATTTTGGTACAAGCAATATTTTGAGCAAAGTTTCTAAAATGGCGGTAGGACTGATAAAACTAAAGGCTTCTTTCAGTAGATAATAATTTGTGCTTCAGTTGGTGGCACAGATTGTGTGCGCGTTAATTTTGTACAGATACTCTTCTTCTTATTTATTTTACCTCTAATTTTTACAATAGAATATCTAAAAGTAAAATTATCATCATAGGTTTACTTTAAGGGCAGAGATTCTTTGCGGTGTAAATTTTGTTCATACATAGTAGGTATAGAGTAACGGGACGAACGTGTACCTGAAGGTAAGCAAAACGATTGCCCATAAAAGCACAGTGTCACATAGCTATTGGAATAGTATTAAGAGTGTTTCTCCTAATATAGCATGCTCTAACATAGACCGCGTCGTTGCGTCCTCATCAGGCGAGATGGCAGTCAAATGCAAACCGACTCGTTAAAAAAACAAAACTGAACGATAATTTTTACGACGAGACCGACTACTCGCAAAAAACTAATCACTTTGTAAGAAGCTGGGACAGGTAGGTATGTAGTGTTTACTCCGTTGTTTTTTTTACAAAAGTTTTATAAACCTACTTTTAGAGAGCTAGATTTAAATAGACGCTACCTACATCATTTTTTACTGCAAATAGGTGTACGCAGAACGTTTATACTTAGCTGTTAGAGTCATATAATAAGTAGAATACGAAAAAACAGAACTTCTTTCGTGTGTATACAATACAATACAATACAATACAAAACACTTTATTATACCACAAAACATTACAAACACATTGATTAAAAATAACTAAATAAATATAGATAATATATAAATAAATAAATATTAATTAAAAAAAATAAATATTGTGTATGAAAGAAGCCACAAATTAGTGGTTGGTGCTATAAGTTTGACGTGTTTCCCTGTGTGTGTGTGTGTATGTTTGTCAGTGGCTCCCGAACGGATTAATCAATTTTGATTTAGTTTTTTTTTGTTTAAAATAATAACTTAGTCGTGAGTGTTCTTAGCTATGTTTGACTCTCGCTCGTCTCTTATTGACGTGCTAATTGTAGGTACTTTCGGATTTTTCGGTATTTTCGAATGAAGAACTTTAATGAAAATTTATGTAAAATGGCCACCGCCACAAAATGGCTAATTCCTTTTTTATCACAGTTCAATATGGGTACCAAATGGAAAGGGCATGACTCACCATGACAAATTTCAAATCCAAGATGCTGGTTGCAGCCACAAAATGTCAGGAGTTTTTAGGATAATTTTTTTTATCCCAAAACATCGCCGTTTGGCATGATGCGGTATACAGTGGAGCGTTCTTACCTAGGAGAAATCGATTCACTCTCAAATTGAAGATATCAAGATTGTAAACATCGGGAAAAACCCACTCAGGCAACGCATTCCATAGCGTAGAGGTTCTTATCACAAAATTAGAGTCAAACCTCTTTTTTCGTCTTTGGAATATCAACCATGAAACGATGCTGCTTCTTCGAGCTACGAGAAGTATGATAAAAAGGGCAAGGTGGTAAGTATTAGATCATGGAAATCAGTAGCATTCTCTCCGAAGTTTAATTTTGTTAGCTTGTTTTTTACACTGATAGGTTACACGTGTATCTACCAATAATACATCCATTCTGCTCGAACCTGTCTATGTTATAGTTAGTAGAATACATAGAGTTTTAAGGAAAACATTTGATAGAAAATACCGTCTCGCTCGGCGGCCATTGTAGCTCGTTCGTTCCTTCATCAGTCATTCCACTAATGCTCCAAACTGAAAGTCCAACAAAGGCCCGAGCCACAAAGAAACGGTCTACAATGGAATAAAAATATACTCTCGGATGACAAATCATAGTAATGGGTCTACGGGACCCTGCGTCAGACGAGGTCTCGGAGGCCACACCCACGCTGCGATCGAACGAAGGGTTATCCTATCCTACTAATATTATAAATGTCAATGTATGGATGTTTGGATATTTGGATATTTGGATGTTTGGATATTTGGATGTTTGGATATTTGGATGTTTGGATATTTGGATGTTTGGATATTTTGATATTTGGATGTTTGTTGCTCAATCACGTCCTAACGTATGAACGGATCGGGCTGTTTGGAACACAGATAGCTTATAATCTGGAAGAACACATAGGCATATCCCGGAAAACAACAGGAACAACGGGAACGGGAACTTCGCGTGTAACACCGCGGGGCGCTGCTAGTAATATTACAAATGTCAAAGTATGGATGTTTGGATATTTGGATGTTTGTTGCTCAATGACGCCGTAACGTATAAACAGATCAGGCTGAAATTTAGAATACAGTTAGATTATAGTCTGGAAGAACATAGGGTAATTCCGGGAGAGATGGACCACGTTTTGTTGCGGACCCATAACTTTTGCTAAAAAGGAAATAAAACAAAACATTTGTTTTCATGTGAATACAGATGTATTAATTAACATTATCATTACAAATAATTAGAAAAAAAATCAACCTAACTATATTTTTTTGGCAATACTAAAAAAATCGACGAAGTCCATCTCTCCCATACTGTGCGGGTGAGATGGGCCTAACAATAATAATTATTTTAATGCGTAACAAATCCAAAAACAATATCAAAGGAAGAACTTAAACATAATCAGTATTTATATTTTAATTGATAAAAGTAGTTTTAGTTTTTTAAGTTTCGTACATAAAATAATATAAAAGTAGCTTTTCGTGAGACCAGCATTTGCAAACACTGTTACAGAGAGAAATCACTTCAAAGTTTGACTCACTTGAGTCGTCAGTAGTATGCTCGTTTTTTTTTAATTTTATGATGGCGACGTTTTTCTTTTTCTTTTTTGGTCTTTTATTTCCTGAAGCTTGTTTTATCTTCAGAAGTGTTTAATACTTCAGCCAATTGCCTTGATCTTTGATGTACATCTTACATCTTTTCCACGTAGGGGACGGGAGAAACAATGTCCAAGATCTTCCCTGGTGTTAAGTCTCCACTGGCAAACACTGGTTGGCTAAAAGTAATAGGCTGACTGCCGAAAGACGATTCTTTGTATTTTTGATAATGTTGACTTTGGTATGCCGTAAATATTCGCTGCTTTATTGACCCCTATGCCGTCACCATGAGCTTGAACAGCTCTTGCTAGGCGGATTCCGTCCATTTTCTCCTTGCTACACCACTTATTCACTTGTATTGTAATCAAGCCCATCTCTAGGATTTACTGTATTAAGGTTACTGGATAACATACCAAAATACACAAGCAGAACACCAAAAAAATAGAAAACCAAAATGGTCCATCTCTCCTTTAAAAAAGTGGTCCATCTCTCCCTGAAGTTAAAGGATAGAAGGACTTGCCCACAAAAAAAAAATAAGCAGCAAAGTCAAATAAAATAGAAGTCATAATAAAGTTTAATTGATACAAAGACACATCAATACCGTAATTACCAATAAAAACACAGAATTGTGTACATACCTTCAAATAACTAACACTGGCTGAAAAAAACTAAGACTACCAAAACCTTCGAACACTGATAAAATGAAAATTATAACAAAAACGCATCGTCGTTTACACTTAAACGGAAGAAATGGCGGAAAGAAACATTTTAGTGTTGTTATTTTTTTTTTAAATATTCGTTTTGGAAGTTTTTTGAAGGTGGCCCGTCTCTCCCGCTGGTCCATCTCTCCCGGAATTACCCTATAGGCTACTTTTTCCCGGGTAAATAACGGGAACAACGGGAACGGGAACTACGCGGGTAAAACCGCGGGGCACTGCTAGTTTTTTTATAAAGTGTAACGGGAGTAAACCATGGGCCTAATATTAAGCCACATGCCTGCTCTACTACTAATATTGTAGTGGTAGGACTCTTAGCAGAGTCTGCCTGGAGAAGTACCACATCTTTGTCAGTTATTCTATCGCCAAGCAGTAATGTGCAAACATTATTGTGTTCCGGTTTGAAGGGCAATGTTTCCAGAGAAATTACAGGGCTTAGAGATATAACATCTTAGATCTCTGGGTGACGAGCGCAGTGCAGAGCTAGGTAATGATTTGGACTCTTCATGTTCCAATAGCTGCGTGTCACTGTGCTGTTATGTGGCAGGCATATTGCTTACCATCGGTCAAATGTCCGGCTCGTCTCGTCTCTCGTTATTTAAAAAAAAAATATGTCGATTTTTGGACGTTTGTTGCTCAATCACGTCCTAACGTATGAACGGATCGGGCTGAAATTTGTAACACAGTTAGAGTTTAGTCTGGAAGAACACATAGGCTACTTTTTATCCCGATAAAACAACGGGAACAATGAAACGCGGGTAAAACCGCGGGGCGCTGCTAGTATTAACGTACTTCCCGTTCCCGTTGTTCCCCGTTGTTTTCCGGGATAAAAAGTAGCCCATGTGTTCTTCCAGACTATAATCTATCTGTGTTCTAAATGTCAGCCCGATCCGTTCATACGTTAGGACGTGATTGAGCAACAAACATCCAAACATCAAAATATCCAAACATCCATACATTGACATTAATAATATTAGTAGGATTAGTTGGAAGTAGGACTAGGTAATTTTGTCACCACAGATACAACAAGGGTCTCTGAATTTTGCCAAAATGTAAATTTTCAAAATGTTTTTATCGTATTTTTTTTTGGAATTTATCGTTTTGGAAGTATTTATAGACCATTCCAAAAACATATAAGTTCCGTGGAGAATAATATGTGACACGAGCAGTCCCACCCCTGCAAGCAGAACCCGCTCACGAGTAGGTAAGACGTATGTGCCTCAACAACTTCCACATTTCGACTTAGATAGGTCAGGTTAGTTTTATTGTTAGTAGTGTGTCTCGTGTCTCTTATCTAGAAGCGACGTTCCTCCTTGATAGAATAACTCTTGACCGCCATCTCACCTGACGTTAAGTGACGATGCGGTCAAACCGATTAAGGTGGAGTGGCTAGGAGAAACCGATTCACTCCACTTATTTCATTAATACACGGGTAACTCACGTGTGGTATTGTCAGTCATGCCCATTCACTCTAATTGATGGCATCAGTTTATCAGCAGGCGGTTCAGTAGATTCAATCTATTTACAGGCACTTAGATCATATGCATCAGGGTAGGTATACCTTCTGTTGGTACTCAACGACTCTGGAAGAACGATGACTGCCGACCCGGAGCCCCGGGTTCACATCCCATACGCACCGCTGTCTTTTCGAAGTCGTGTGCGTAATGTCGCTAACTTATGAACGGTGAAGGAAGACATCGCAGGAAACCAACATGTACCAAAAATCTTCTGAGGTCTTGCATCATCCACCAACCCGCACTCGGGCAGTGTGGTGGATTACGGTCTACGTTCTCTCCTTGCGAAAGAAGAGCCTGGGACCTGAGTCCCAGCTGTGGGGACATTTAGTGGTCTGCTAAATGCTACTCAACGAGTAGGTACTAGGTACATCTCATACGACGTACGACCAAACTTCCACATTAATACCATTAGCAGGATTACTGAACATCCCTTCTGAATACTAAATCCCACATAAAAAGCTTGTATAACTTTTTTCACGAAAGCAATGTTGAACAAAGATTTTGTTCCATTACAAGGCTCTGTTTACCCTCGCCCCTCCCCTTGAAGATTTTATATGATCCAAACAAAGATAGAGGCGCAGGTCGATATCTACCCTAACCCCCCACCCCCACCCCTCGTTACTGAACAGAAGCCTACCGCCAGGGTTGCCGTTTTACAAATCCCTGAAATTAAAATCTAAAAATATCTGTCTGGAAAAGAGAATCGTAAATATTCCACTTAAGTCTGATAAGTTTTCTCTTGTTTGTGTTGTACCTAGTGGTGTTGTACTTAATCTTTTTTGTCTCTAATATTTTAAGGAACGATTGTTTTGAAAGTAATATAGGTACCTACCTATTTACACTTTTGGCATGACTTTACCAGATACTGAGTTTTCCCAACGTAACGATTTTATCAATTATGACACACTAGCGTCTGCCCATGACTTCGTACGCGTAGGACCTCCAATTTTTCTTCAGGATAAAAGTTAGCCTGTGTGCTTTTCCAGACTTTTTTAAAAATAAATATTGGTGGACAATCTGCACACAACACCATCTGACCCCAAACTAAGCAAAGCTTGTACGATGGTGGCCAGATAGCTGATACTTATATAGTTTTAAATACATACTTATTATACATAGAAACACCCAGACACAGTGCAAACATTTGAATTCATCACACAAATATTTGCACTGGGTGGGAATCGAACCCACGACCCTTGGCTTTGCAGGCAGAGCTACTAACCACTAAGCCACAAGGCCAGTCAAGACTACAATCAGACTACAATCTATTTGAGTTCCAAATTTCAGCTTCTGCCCTTCGGTTCTTACGACGTGATTGAGCAACACATAGTCTAACTTTGGCATCTTAAAAATATTATAAATGTCAATGTCTCGGTGTTTGTTATTCAATCCCGTTGAACCTAACGTTTGAAAGGATCCTACTGAAATTCGGAACATAGATTATTGTCGGGAAGAACACGTAGGCTACTTTTTATCTCCAAAAAATAACGGAAACGGAAACTAGGCTAGAAAAATCACGGGGCGCTGCGAGTTTAAAATATTAGTAGTATTATCAGGATATTATATTATTAGTTTAAAATATTAGTAGTATTATTAGGATATTATATTATTAGTTTAAAATATTAGTAGGTAGTATTATCAGGATATTATATTATTAGTTAAAAATATTTGTAGTATTATCAGGATATTATACTTATTATTATTATTAAACATTTCCATGCTGACGTATTTCTAGTTGGCGATGGTCATGGCCACGCCTTCGGTTTCACCCGCGTAGTTTCCAAAGTAAGCTATCAAATTCTGAGTTAATAGTTTTCACTTCTATAGGCAGTTCCTATGACTGCCAATTTTTTTATATATACATAGGTAAGAATGGGGAATGTTAATAGATATGTAAAATCACTTGACACTTTGTTACAGTAAAGCTTCTCCATAATTAAGATACACTAGTTTTTGTTTGATAAAAAAATACTAAGTAGTTATAATTTTAACAGCATTCAAATGTCGCAAAAATATTTACCGCGTGTGACGTCATTACACAACGCCCCACTCCGCTTAGTCGCAAGTTGCCAGCTGTAGTAGCTAGCAGTAGTTTACTTGCACAGTGTTTTGTTTTGTTTCATCGCTTCCAGTTGTGAACGAATTAAGCGAGTGTTGTGGTATGACGTCACGCGCATTGAACGACGACCGCTCACTTTAAAAATCTATATCTTGGAAATTAATTGACGTATTGAAATAATTTTTTCACGAGTAGGTACTTATTAGTTTGAACGAAGAATACAAAAAG
Source organism: Ectropis crepuscularia (assembly GCA_963693475.1). Lineage (NCBI taxonomy): Eukaryota > Metazoa > Arthropoda > Insecta > Lepidoptera > Geometridae > Ectropis > Ectropis crepuscularia. Next base: position 26,944,607 of record OY856353.1, on the reverse strand, counting down.
CTAACGTTCAAAATTAGTGAACATTATCCATTGTCTCCTTGTCGGTAACCCTAGCGCGCAGTCGGGTATGTGGCGACATCGGAACGATCCGAGCATCACACCGGGAGACACCCACCGCGGCGCACTCCACTCCGGCACAGCTGTATCCAGCACAGCCGCCTCGTGTGACACCGAGACGAGCCGAGCATCACACCGGGAGACACCCACCGCGGAGCACTCCACTCCGGCAAACTGTTTAAAAAAAATAGGAGACACTTTTAACCTTGTCATACTTGTGTTACTTCTTTGTGTTTTTCGTTGAGACGATCCACCGTGATTGAGCAATAAGCACCAAAACCTTAGCATCTATAATACATATTAATAATTTCTGTTTTTAGGGTTCCGTAAAACGTAAAAACGGAACCCTTATAGATTCGTCATGTCTGTCTGTCTGTCTGTCTGTCTGTCCGTCCGTATGTCACAGCCACTTTTTGCCGAAACTATGAGCACTACACTGTTGAAACTTGGTAAGTAGATGTATTCTGTGAACCGCATTAAGATTTGAACAGAAAAAAAAATAATTAGGTTTGCCCCCCATACTGAGAACTGAAACTCAACATTTTTTTTTCATGAAACCTACACGTGTGGGATGTCTATCGATAGGTCTTCAAAAATGATGTTGAGGTTTCTAAAATCATTTTCGTCTACACTGAATAATTTGAGCGAGAGACACTTCCAAAGTGGTAAAATGTGTGTCCCCCCCCTCTAACTTCTAAAGTAAGAGAATGAAAAAAATATATCATGTACATTACCATGAAAACTACCAATGAAAATTGGTTTGAACTCGATCTGATGAGTAGTTTTTTTTTAGTACGTCATTAATACACTATTATTGAAACTTCGATCAAAGTTACAACGAACTACAAGAACTATGTGTACTAAGTATGTATATTATGTTGCTTGCTGCAACGAAACCCTTCATGGGTGAGTCCAACTCGCACTTGGCCACTTTTTTTCTAACATATACCTATCTTGTTTGGCGATATAGGTACCTACCTACATAAGGCTGTATGTAGGCAGTGGTAGGAGAAGAAAACCCGAGGTTAGGACTGAGAAGCATATCATTGCAAAAGCCTATGTCCAGTAGTGGGCTAGAGCCAAGAGTGAGCTGATGATGATGTGCATAGTGCCACCAACTTAAAATCGATGAAGGAAAGCATCGCGAGGAAGCCGACATATACCTACCTAAAACCTTTTGGAGTCATGGGTTATACAGCAATCCGCACTGGGCCAGAGTGGTGGATTATAGCCTTGACTCTCTTCTTGAGAAAGAAAGCCCCGAGTCCCAGCAGTGGGAACATTTAGTGAGCTGCTTAAGTATACATACTTAGGCAAGGTTTTTCGTTACAAGTATACCAGGAGACATTTTAACCTTGTTTTTTAACTTGGTGGATGTACCTATACTAAATCACAATAATATTTTAAGACCGGGGGGTCTACCGCCGAACGAAAAATGTCATCGCTTTGATGTTTCTCTCTCTTTTCTTTTCGCTTGAAATGATAGAGACAGCATTAGCAAAGCGATAGCCGATTTAATTAGGCGGTAGAAGCGCTGGGACGAAATGTTAGGTATCTGAGGCAAGCTGTAAATTTGTCACAAGACCTCTCCTATTTTACCGCGACACGATGTTTACGATGATGTTTGAGGCAATATTTTATGCAATTGTTATGTGTGGCAGTTTAATGTTTAAAAAATAATAAAAATCATAAGCCAGGCGATTTAATCGGGGTTTTAATATTGCCAGACGCGTTCAAAAATGTTTTACAAAAAATATAAACATTGTAATTTGGGCAATTTGATATGTTGATATTTTGTAGTGGCAGGACTCTTGCCAGAGTCCGCCTGTGGAAGCACCACACCTTTGCCAATTATTCTACCGCCAAGCAGTAATGAGCAAACATTACTGTGTTCCGGTTTGAAGGGCAATGTTTCCAGAGAAATTACAGAGCTTGGAGATATAACAACTTAGATCTCTGGGTGGCGAGCGCAGTGCAGTGCTAGGTAATGATTTGTACTCTTCATGTTCCAATAGCTGCGTGTCGCTGTTATGTGGCAGGCATGTTGCTTACCATCAGGTATTAGTAGAGTATCTACCGGGCAAAAGTATTGTACCTACTTCCTTTGGTAGATTCTGCAAAGAGTCTACCACTACAAAAGATATTCAAAAGTTTAACAACTAAAATTGGATCACAAATTGTATCGGTAAAATAAGATAGCATTTTTTTGAAGACATTTAGGTTATTCGCATCAAAGTATTTTCCAATCCTATCTCGACTCTGAAGATTCAAACTTTTACAAACTTTCCACTCAAACCCCTCCAGCCGAGCTCCGAGGATTAATAATTTAATACTTTCTTTGAATAAAGTAACGTGGATTTTCTCTTTGAGTACCTGCTTTAAATAATGTAGAGTGTTTATTAAATGTGTTTTTTTATGTTTATCATATTCCAAGTGCAAATCAAAATCTCTTTTGATTTTATTTAGTAAAATTAAATCGATATTCACGTTTTGTGACGTTAAAAGAACTCAAATAAAACTACCGAAACGTCAAGGTAATTACATGATAATTTACGCCCTTAGTACACCAACGCAATCGCATGCGGCAGCGAAACGACGAAAAAACTGTAAGTTGTATGGCAACGTTTCGCATGTGTTATGTCTCGCTCTACTATATAGCTAGATGAAATAGTTGCGTCCTTGTCGGTATTGTTTCGCAAGTAACTGCGAAATGGCCGTTACACAGACGCAACCGTTGCGCTAGTGGAGTTTCGCATCGCAATGCGTCACCACGCGTTCTGTCGGTGAGGACAGAATTTCGCACAATGGATGACGAAAATATTGAATTTGATTCGAAATTATCCCGAATTATATTAAGTTGGGCATGTTGATTACAAAAATGCATCCAAAAAGAGGTGGCATGGAGGAAAATTTCTTCAGAATCTGAAAGCAACAATGACATTTCCTTGCGAAAGAACTGCAGTGTACTAACGTTCCGCAGATGTTTCGCTACCGCAATTATTTCGCAAAGATTCGCAGCCGCATACGAACGCGTTGGTGTACTAAGGGCGTTAGATAGTTAAATCCTGTGTTACGTTTTCAAAATCAGCTCAAATTTATTGACACACAAAAATATTCCGAAAACTAGTAGCTAATTTTGGGTAGATATTTGAGACAAACTGCTTTTCACATAACTCTCCTAATATAAGTACTTATGCCTATACCGACCTCATCATCAACAGCCCACTAAACGTTCCCACTGCTGGGACTCGGGGCCTTCTCTCGCAAGGAGAGAGTTAAGGCCATAATCCACCACGCTGGCCCAGTGCGGGTTGGTGGATGACACATGACTTCGAAAGATTCTAGGTACATGTCGGTTTCCTCACGATGTTTTCCTTCACCGTTTTAAGTTAGCGGCATTACGCACATGACTTCGAAAAGACAGTGGTGCGTGTGGGGTTTGAACCCGGGGTCTCCGGATCGGCAGCCGCCGTTCTCCCGACTAGACCACCGTGACTTATACCGAGAGCTGATAGCTGTGGTAGCTAATTTTGGTAGATGTTTGAGACAACCTGCAAACTTTTCACATTACTCTCCTAATATAAATACTTATGCCTATACCGACCTCGCTGGTGACTAATATTCATCAAAAATCATAAAAAATGTCGCCGACAAAACTAATAACATCATATGACTAAATGTCATATTTTTTTATGAAAACAACTGAACACACTGTTCCAATAAACGAGCTAGTTGTGTAGGTACCTACCTACCTAATACGAATACGTCGTCCAGGTAACTAAACAAATTTTAGATTGTTTTTGATTTTTCAAAAACCGCTACACCTACTGATTTCCATGAAATTTATACGGGACAGAAATTGTTATAATGATTGATGACGAACCAAAAAAAAAACGTATATAAGGACCTGGCCAAAGGTGCGACAAAATGGCACAACCGCGTTGGGCCTAAAATTGCATTTTTAGGGCCACGCGACATGCGATAGATTCACAGCGGTCAGTTCGCGGGATCCGGGAGTGAACGAGTTTTTACTGCCCATTAAAATGTTCAGTAAGCCACGTCCTTCCTTTGAAATCCTTTTCCATAGGTAATTAGCGAAGCTATCGCGTAACATAAACAAAAAAACGTGCAACCGAATTGAACACATCCTCCTTTTATGAAGTCGGTAAATCAGTATTTCCCTAAAAAAAGGCAGCGCCTGGTTTAAGCGGGGGGAAATCTAAATCCAGACTCAACGAAAAAGGGTTGAAACATAATCCGCAGACTTAGTAGATTGCCGGAACCGACTGGAAAAATGCAGATTGCCGCGAACAGAAACAAAACGACGGAACACGGGGCGAAGAGACATTACGTGTTGCCATGGCAACTGGACTTTAACTGGGTATTATAATGTAAACCATTCTTGTAACCACTTAAACTAAAATTCGCTAGATATTATTGGAGCAGTCTTTTAGTTTAATTATATACGCATGCGCAGAAAACTGTTTATTACTACTGTTATTTACTATTCGTTTCGATACTTTATATAATACTAGCAGTGCCCCGCGGTGTTACCCGCGAAGTTACCGTTCCCGTTGTTCTCGTTGTTTTCCGGGATAAAAAGTAGCCTATGTTTTCTTCCAGACTATAATCTATCTGTGTTCCAAATTTCAACCCGGTCCGTTCATACGCTACGACGTGATTGAACAACAAACATCCAAACATCCATACATTGAAATTTATAATATTAGTAGGATTAAAATAACAAAATCTAAAGATACTAAAATTTCAAACAAAAAGCGACTTCCAACGAGGCAACGAAAGTACCTAATATTTCAGAAAACACAACGCCGAATTCAATTTATATGCGCCTACCTACCTCTGAACTATATCTATCAAACAAAAAAAAAACATCAAATTGATTAACAATTGACGGAGCTATCGCGTACCATATGTTTACAAAAAAAAAAATGTTTCTAATTACTCGTTGCTGTTACAACGAGTAATTAGAAACAATTTAAAAAAAAAAACATAAATATATTTTTAAACAATACTTCAATTTAGGCTAGCATTTAGATAGGTTAAAAAAATTAAAATAAAAAAAATCCTTAAAATAAAAAGTATTACTTATGTTATTTACTACGCACTAATAATACGATGTAGATTACGACTAACACGGTGAAAACAACTTAATATGTAGGTAGGTACTATTAGATAATTAATGATTGCGCTATCTAATAATAATCTGATAGCGAAATTAACGACAACGACGATATTTTAATTCAGTTATGTTAGTAATTGAAAAAAATACTAATAATAATAATAATCATTTATTCCATAAAGACATAATTTTCACATTTCAGTAAGAGTTTATAGGTTTACATTGTCAATGACTACATAGTTTACGTTGAGCCCCAAACTAGGCTGAGCCTGTATCTTGGGCGCTCTGGTCCAAGTTTCTGTTTAAATAGCACATTTCACATTTTTGTAACTCTAATTCTATTTTATTATTGTCTAGAGTTAATTTAGTTTGGAATATTACATATTTATTTTATTTCTATGGTTAGTAATGATTTTGTAACTCTAATTCTATTTTATTATTGTCTAGAGTTAATTTAGTTTGGAATATTACATATTTATTTTATTTCTATGGTTAGTAATGATTTTGTAACTCTAATTCTATTTTATTATTGTCTAGAGTTAATTTAGTTTGGAATATTACATATTTATTTTATTTATATGGTTAGTAATGATTACAACATATATTTTACAATTATTAGTTCGATACATTAGGTACTTAAAAAAAAATATTATTACATTATTCAGATTATTATTTATTTTGAATTTAATATATGTATTGTTGGTTTGGTCATAAGTAAACTGATTTACATTTTTAACTAATTTATTTATTATCTGTGAGGGACAGTCAATAAATTCGAATTAAATAAATTAGCTAGAATTTTAAATTTTACTCTCATATATAAGCGCTGACCAGTTATGTGGTGTGTGAGGTTGTAAAGGAGGGGGTTGTTTATGTGAGGGATGGAGTGAAAGAGAGAAGTTGTGTATGTGTGTATCTGGGTAGTGGCGTATGTCCGTGTAAACAATTGGGTAGGTGATTGAGTATGTACGGACGCTGATAACGCTAGACGTAGTGTGGGTGATTAGGTGTCAGAGGATCGTCTTGTGTGTATGTTTATTTAGAACGGTTAGAACGATTACAGGCAGTGATGGTTTGTGTTAGGCTATCTGTTGCAGGATATGCATCATTGATCTTCATTTCGCTGTGTTTAATTAGTCTTTCTGTTTGAACGTAAGACAGAGATTGTAGCCATTTTTGTATTTTAGGCCTACATTCCATATAAGTGCTATCTACTATGTCGATATGTCTACAGACTGCGTTATATGTAAAAATGTGTGCGTATTTTGGCAAACGAGAGGCAAAAACTGAGCTTATTTTAGGGAGTGGATGGTCTCGGGGGCGTTTGCGCCTTGTCTTGTCCCGTCCAGCCGACAAATGATGACTCTTTGCGACAGCCCGAAGAACGTAGAGTTGCCTAACAGTCAGCACAGCTGCGTCCCTATAAAGTTCCTCTGTTGGATATCGGCGCTTTTTTCCAAGAAGAACTTTAAGCACAGCTCGCTGTGCTCGTTCCACTTCTATCATGTGCGTCCGAGCGGCTGCTCCCCATACCCCAACACAGTATTGCAATAGTGACTGACACAAAGATTTGTAGACCAAGATTTTGACGTTGTTTTCCGCCGCTGGTCTCAACGCTTTCATGATGTAAATCAATTTACGGGCTTTTTTAGCTGTGTCTGTTATATGGTCTTTAAAAGTCAAATGTTGGTCAATCTTAATACCCAAATATTTAACGTTATATACTCTAGCTATCTTGTTACACGGGCAGCTGGAGTCAGATGACCCGACATGCATGCAACCTAGTGACGCACAGTTATTGTTGTGAATTTGTATATTTGATAGGTTTGTACCGGTAGCCTGTGTGATGCTAAAGGCGATAAAACTGGTTTTAGTTAAATTTAGAGTCAGAAGATTTGCATCAAGCCACCGAGACAGCTCCAACATTCCAGCTTCTGCCACTCTCGATGCAGACATCCAGTCTTTCCCATGGAAAATGGCGACGGTATCATCAGCGTAGCAGATTATTTCCATGTTTGGTAGGTTTAGTCCCAGAATATCGTTCATATAAATAGTAAACAGGGTAGGTGATAACACACTTCCTTGTGGAATTCCATAGGAGATAATTGCTTCGTCGCTTCTTTGATTGCCAATTTTGAGAAATTGCTTCCGGTTATTTAGATAACTGGTGAACCAACTCAGTGCAACGCCCCTGATTCCAGACAATTCGAGCTTTTTAAGTAGTATCTTCGGGGACAGGCTGTCGAAAGCACGTGCGAGATCGAGAAACACACCTATGCTTCTCTGTCCTCTGTCCAAATGAGATGACACGACCTCCGTCAAACGCTGGACAGCATCTTCAGTTGACTTTCCCGGCCTAAAACCAAATTGACGCTCATCTAAAATGTTGTATTTCTCCAGGAAATTCATTAACCGCTTATTCACCAGCTTCTCAATTATTTTAGAGATATTACTGAGTAATGAAATTGGCCTGTAACTGTCCGGGTCTTCTTTGGCTCCTTTTTTGTAGACTGGAACGACTACTGCTGTTCTCCAGGCACTAGGAAACGTGCCAGTTGCCATACTCAGATTACTTATGTAAACCAAAGGCTCAATGAGGTCTTGCTTTGCAAATTTTAGTAAAAGTGGTGTGATTTCGTCTGCACCCGGTGCACTATCATGTTTGAGGTTTTGAATAATGTCATGTATTTCAGCGTGGTCGGTTGGTGCCAAAAATAGAGAATTTGGACTACGGTTATTCAACTGAATTTGCTGGCAAAGAGATTCCTGTGACGTATTAAGTTTGCACAGGATTTCTGAAGCCAGCTTTGCTCCTGTATTGGCAAAATGGGAATTACATCGATTCAAGGCCTGTCGTTTGCTGGCAGCTCCATTCAATAACTCCTGCGCATCTTTCCGGTTACGTGGAATATCACAGATATTTTTTATCGTTTCCCATAGTTTCTTTGTATTTCCATGATTCTTAGTCAGTTGCCCACTATCGTGTTCTATTTTAAGCTTGTGTAACAAGTTGTTACAGAAGTTTTTATATCGAGTATATGTTGTTTTTAGTGTCTCATTATGTGGCTCTTTCCTTAGATTAAGATGTAACTTATCTCTGTGTCTCATGCATTTGATAAGGCCTGGCGTGATCCAAGGTTTGAGATTGTGCTTATTTCGGCTTACTGTGCTTTTCTTGGTGTGTTTCTTTACGCAGTCTGAAATAGTTTTATTAAACATCAGTACAGCATTGTCGATGTTGTCTTTGTTTAAAATATGTTCCCAATTTGTAGTTCTCAACTCCTTGGCAATGTCATGATAATTAATTTTCGTTATGTTTCTGTTTTTATCTTTGCTTATTTTTACATTTATGTTCATTCCCACTATTAGCAGTTCATGATCCGTTATCGAACTCTTGCAGATTAGGCCAATAGATTTGTTCTTAGTTTTTACAAAAGCATGATCCAGACACGTCATTGATTTCCTTCTAGTTACTTGCGTTATGGATGGAAGGAATTTATGTTCAGCCATAATGCTCTGATACTCTGCGTTGTCACTATTAGGTCGTTCATCCAGTAGGTTTATATTAATATCACCAGTAAATAAAACATTGTTATCTTTTTTAGTGCTGTTTAAAACATTTTCGAGGGAGTCATTAAATCTTTTTAGATTGCTAACCGCTGGGGATCTATAAACGCCAATAACTTTCAAAGTGTTTGACACATTTAGTATAAGACAGTTAGCGTCTTCGAACTCCGGTTCCGTGACCGAGACTGTCCAGCTGTCTTTAATATACATTACTACCCCTCCACATTTATTTATGATTTTTGTGGTATGGTATACGTCGTAACCGGGTAATTGTGGTATGTGACTGTGCTCTTGTAGCCAGCACTCCGAGAAAACAAGTACGTCTATTTCCATATTAAGCCGCTTAAGCATTGGGAGAATTTCGGAAAAATTTCGATTCATGCTTCGGATATTAAAAGACAGAATCTTAAGATTGTATGATGCGACGTGGTCATTGCATAGTTCCGGCGCATCAATAGTGCGACATTCTACTTCGAGCGTTCCTTCTATTTCCTTATATTTGGATTGAACAACAAACATCCAAACATCCATACATTGAAATTTATAATATTAGTAGGATTAAAATAACAAAATCTAAAGATACTAAAATTTCAAACAAAAAGCGACTTCAATTTAAATTTAAATTCAGGCATTCCAACGAGGCAACGAAAGTACCTAATATTTCAGAAAACACAACGCCGAATTCAATTTATATGCGCCTACCTACCTCTGAACTATATCTATCAAACAAAAAAAAAAACATCAAATTGATTAACAATTGACGGAGCTATCGCGTACCATATGTTTACAAAAAAAAAATGTTTCTAATTACTCGTTGCTGTTGCAACGAGTAATTAGAAACAATTTAAAAAAAAAAACATAAATATATTTTTAAACAATACTTAAATTTAGGCTAGCATTTAGATAGGTTAACAAAATTAAAATAAAAAAAATCCTTAAAATAAAAAGTATTACTTATGTTATTTACTACGCACTAATAATACGATGTAGATTACGACTAACACGGTGAAAACATCTTAATATGTAGGTAGGTACTATTAGATAATTAATGATTGCGCTATCTAATAATAATCTGATAGCGAAATTAACGACAACGACGATATTTTAATTCAGTTATGTTAGTAATTGAAAAAAAATACTAACAATTACTTCCTACTATCCGACTTACATTATTATAAATGTAAAACGACGTTAGACGTTTTCGCTCTATCACGTCGGACGGCTGAACGGATCGAGTTGAACTCTAGAACACAAACTATAGTCTGATATATCACAAAGGATTATAATCTCGTGAAAATAGCAGGGACGGAAGAAACGCAAATGAAAATCTAGAAAAAAAAAAAACAGTTTAAAGCCCGTACTAAAATTCATAGCACCTAATTTTATCTACGAGTTTTTAACGTCTCTAGCCCTACCTACCTACATAATGTGCGTGACGGAGCATTGGTTAAGCGGAAATAAACTAAAACAAGTTAAGATCGACGGGTACAAATTAGGATCGAGCTACTGCAGAGAAGAGAATAAGCACGGCGGATCGTGTATTTATGTCAAAGACGGTCTAAAAATTGTGGAAAATTTAGAGCTCATAAGTTTAGGCACGCCATTGTACTGCGAGATATCCGCAGTTGACCTGATCGATCATCATATAACCGTGGTTTGTGTTTATAGAACAGGACTCGTAAGTACGGCCATGTTTCTGTCATATTTGGAGCGCTTGTTTGATAAGGTCAGCGAACTTGAATTGAAATGTGTTATTGTAGGTGACTTCAACTTGGATACTTTAGGCGATGTTAATTCGGAAAAAAAAGAACTTCTTGATCTATTGTCGTCCCACGGCTTGGTGAACTTCGTGGACTTCCCAACCCGAGTGACGCCGCAGAGTGCCACGAGCATTGACCATGTGTATAGCAATCTTTCATCAGATACGGTGACCGTTACGCCGGTCAATACGCTTCTGAGCGATCATTTGGCTGTCAGGTTTGAGATGCTACAGCCTATGTCACATTATATAGAACCGAGACCCATATACCGTAGAAACTACTCCGAAATAAACCGTAGAAATTTCACATGCGCTATTAATAGCGTGGACTGGAGGCAATTATTTGAACGTGATGCGCCGGCGGACTCCATGACGAGGTCCGTGATCAATATTTTTGTTAATAAACTAGAAGCCTGTTTTCCTTCTAAACGCGTAAATAATTTAAATAGACGATCCTCTTGGGTGACTAATGAAATAAAATATATTAGATTTCTATTGTTTGACATGATAGAATTATGCGAAAAATGTCCTAATAATGACACAGTAATCAAACGCTTTACGAATGAATTAAATATTGTTTATGAAAATCTGTTAAAAACCACTAAATGTAATTACTTTTCGAATAAAATAGTTAACTGCAAAAATCAAACGAAAGCTATGTGGAAAATAGTTAACGAACAAACTGGCAAACAAAACGTATGTAATTTGGACTTCACGGACGTGGTTAGGGATTCCGCAGGCGATCAGTTTCTTAATAAAATGGATTTGGTGAACGCGAGGTGTGCCCGGTTCACGGGAGCCGCCGCGCGCCGACCCGCGACTGGCGGGGGCTGCGCTGCGCGCGACCGGCGCGCCCGCCGACCGCTCGCTGCGGCTACGCAGCTTCACAGCGGACGAGGTGCAAGAAATTATTACCAAACGGATACCGGCTAAACCATCGAAGGACGCGTATGGATTGTCGATGGAATTGTTAAACATGACGGCTAAATCCATCGCGCATGTGTTGGCCGACTTATTTAACATATGTATCCGAGAGGGAACGTATCCAAAAATACTGAAAATGAGTAAAATCACCCCAATTTTTAAAGGGAAAGGTAAGCGCCAAACTATAGACAACTACCGACCCGTATCGATTATTCCAGCAATCGCGAAGGTGCTGGAGAATGGTTTGAGCGCGCGGTTGATAGCAGCACACCTGTCGGAAATCCAGGCGATGTCCGACAGACAGTACGCCTACCGAGAGGGGAGGTCAACCACGTCGCTGGCGAGGGAAGTGGTACGTCGTGTGGTAGGGGCGCGGGAGGGGAAGCTACAGGTAGCGGTGCTGTGCTGCGACCTCTCCAAAGCATTTGATGTCGCAGACCACGAAATACTAGGCCTGAAGCTGGCCCATTTTGGTGTTCGCGGAAAAACACTAGCTCTATTGGCTGACCTTCTCCGGGATAGATCCCAGGTCGTGGTTGGCGATGGTGGACAGCTGAGATCGGACCCCCTGACCACCGCAATGGGCGTGGCTCAGGGCTCGGCAGTGTCCAACATTTTATTTTCACTCCTACTCAATGACCTACCCGCAGCCATTGCTGAAGCTGAGGTACTGATGTACGCAGACGATGTTGCGGCAGTGGTGACGGCTCGGTCTGGCGAGGAGCTGGAGGGGAAATTGGGCATTGTCGTGGCGCAGTTCTACCAGTGGTTTGGGAATAACGGTCTGGTGCTGAACTCCACCAAGACGCACTACCTGCGATTTGACCTGTCGGGACGTCGACAGCCATCTCTCGCGGTGTACGCTGACAACACGAGAATTCAGCAGGTGGATAAAACCACTTTTCTCGGGTTCGAGCTCGACAGCGGCCTCACGTGGGAGGCACACATCGATAAGGTGTGTGGCAAACTGAGCGGCGCGTGCTTCGCTCTGCGCCGCCTGTCCAGGTTCCTGCCGACGGAAGCGGTCCGTGCCTGTTATTTCGCATCGGTGCACGCGGTGCTTCAGTACGGTGCGGAGCTGTGGAGTAGGGGGGCAGAGTGGAGACGCGCATTTGTGTGCCAAAAGAGAGCCATCCGCGCTATAGCACGCATACCGGAAGATCAATCGGCCAGACCATACTTTATATCGCTCGGGGTTCTTACTCTGCCATCTATCGTTATAATGCAAGTAGCACTCTATATGTATTCGAACCTCGAGTCGTATGAAAAATTGGGAGAAACCCTCCACAGGGCACGCCAGCGGCCCACTCGCTACAAGCACAGGTTAAAATGCGTTCCACGATCGCTTGAGAAGTCTGCGAGGTTGACTCACGTCATGGGAACGATGGTGTACAATCGACTTCCCGTTGACGTCGTTGAGGCACCTAGTTCTGTCATTTTTAAAACAAGACTAAAACGCTGGCTTATCAAACAAGCTTTCTATGACATTGATAACGAGTTCATGACGCTAAAAGAAATTACGTGATAGCTAGTACTTAGCTAGTTATTATATATACAATTTCTGACAATTTTTATTTAATATTTACTTTTATAAATCAGATCCGATGTTTGACATCTTGTAATGTTTAATAATTTAATACATTGAGTGTGTAATTTGAGTATGTAATTTGAATTTAAGGTTTGACATCTTGTATTTTTAATTGAATTATTGAGTGTGTAATGTGAATATTAATTATTATGTTTTCCATGTACAATTACTATTAATTTGCTGACATGTACGGATAGTATGTAATAAATGAGTATGAGTATGAGTATGAGTAATTATGAAAAATGTTTAACCGTCTTCCCTAGTATTTTATTTTTTCTACACTTCTAAAAATACATAAAACAGAACCATATAATTTCCGAAACAGTTCAACAATTGAATGCCCTATTTCAGTGACAAACTTCTGTCCAAAATAGATCGGCTATCGCTAGTAGATCGTAAACCACAGGGGTGTAATTATAATCCATCTCTTTCAGGACACGTAATATTTCAGTGGTAACAGGCCCCCCCAGGGTGGTGGGGCGGGGGTGACGGGGTGGCAGGGTGGGCACCCCCGCTACCTGTGTAGCGTTACAGCCGCTTGGGTGTGGTTTGCCGTTCAATAACTTAATACTCTCGGAAGGCTTTCACGCTGAAATCTCGCCCCGAGGTACGGCGGACGAACTGACTTGAGACCCTTGTTGTTTAACTAAATATATTTATTTTTGATATTTTTTGGGGAAGGTTTTACATAAATACGAGTAGATAGGTATTTAAAGAAAGATATTTCACAAAACAATAGGTAACTTATTTCCTCCGAAAAAAGATAAGCCAATTTCAATTTTTGAAATACATAATATAAAATTCAGACACTCAACTAAATTTCAATTTAAATCGCTTCTCGGCCTTTTGGCTAAGATCGAAGTGTTAGTATCTGTTCTTTTCAGCTTAATATAAGAAGCTACCACTAATAAGTACCTACCTACCTACTAACGTCATCAAGATAAATTTAACTTTAAAAGGAAGCAAATTTTACTTCTTGGTTGATATTTCACAAACTGCAACACCGATTTCGATTAAATTTATATGGTCCCATAGGTGCAAATTAAAGTCTCAAGTATTTTCTACTAAACTAAAATGAAACATCAAAATTGATTCACAATTAGCCGAGCTGACTCGTAGGTAATTTCCAAAAGAATAAAACCAAATCGAAAACCTACTTTTCTGAAGTTAGTTAAAAACACAAATTTTCTTTGAGAATGTAAGTATTACTAACTTAACTAATTTGTCTTTCAACTAAATCTGTTTATTTTTTGGTATGTGTATAGAGTTGATTTTAGATGTTATTGCACAAAATAAAAAGACAAATGTTCTTGACGATAAATATTTGAACAATTTGTCATTACCAAAAGTATACAGGGTTGTTTAAATTAAAGATATTGATTTCCCTAAATAATGTACCTACTTACAGTAATATGGCTTTAAAAAAATACTGATAGGTAAAGTTGAAAATAGGTAGATACTTACATATGGTTAGTTTGCAATTAAAGTAGGTACTTAAGTAAGGGCTAAAATATAAATAAAAGCTATTATAAAATAATAGGTATGTATTAACTAAAGTTTAGTTCTTATATTAAGCGGATCCTGAAATGTCTAGTTCTATGCTAGTAGATAACGAGCCGGATCGCTGGGATCTTTTTATAAAGTTGGCGTGTCAACCGCCGGGGAGCAGCTAGGCGTAATCTATCTAGGTATTTATTAGTGACTACAAGTCCTGCGTTTGCCGATCGGTTGACGAGCCGCGGACAGGTGTGCATGCGAGTGTAGCGGAGCCGGAGAGATTAATGATTTATCGCGGAGCAGTGATACATAGCCGGGGAGTGCGCCCCCAGCGGCCCCGCGGATCATGGCGGCGGGGGGCGCCCGCCCCGCCGCCCTCGTTAAACGCGGCCGCCGGATACGCGCGCGGCGCGGTTGAAAGCTATCCGGCCCCCGAGTGCGCGCGCGCGATTGGCCCGCCGGCCCCGCGCGCGGTAACCGATAGCCAATCGTCGGCGCGGCCGCCGCCCCCGGCGCGGCGGCGGCGCGCGGCGGCCGGCGGCGTCACTCGGCGCGCGACCCGGGCGCGCACACTCGGCCCGATGCGCGGCTCCTGGGACGAGGCCACGACGGCGGCGCTGCACGCGCGGCTGCTGGACGCGCGCTGCCCGGCGCCCGCGCGCGAGCCCGCCGCGCCCGCCGACGCGCCGCCCGCACCGCTGCTCCCGCTGCCGACGCTCTCCTTCAGCGCGGCGCAGGTCGCCACCGTCTGCGAGACCCTGGAAGAAAGCGGCGATGTGGAACGCCTGGCCCGCTTCCTGTGGTCGCTGCCCGTGGCGCACCCCAACGTAGCCGAGCTGGAGCGCTGCGAGCCGGTGCTGCGCGCGCGCGCCGTGGTCGCCTTCCACGCCGGCCGGCACCGCGAGCTGTACGCCATCCTCGAGCGGCACCGCTTCCAGCGCGCCAGCCACGCCAAGCTGCAGGCGCTGTGGCTGGAGGCGCACTACCAAGAAGCCGAGCGCTTGCGCGGCCGTCCGCTGGGACCCGTCGACAAGTACCGCGTCCGCAAGAAGTTCCCGTTACCGCGCACTATTTGGGACGGCGAGCAGAAGACGCACTGCTTCAAGGAGCGCACGCGGTCGCTGTTACGAGAGTGGTATCTCCAAGACCCGTACCCTAATCCGAGCAAGAAGCGCGAGCTGGCGGCCGCCACGGGGCTGACGCCCACGCAGGTGGGGAACTGGTTCAAGAACCGGCGCCAGCGGGACCGCGCCGCCGCCGCCAAGAACCGCTCGGCGCTCCTCGGCCGCGGGTTCGCCTCCTCCTCCACCTACGACGAGGACTCGGCCGACTCCGAGATCAACGTGGACGAGGAGTAGCCTCGCCGGTGTTCAGACGTTCCGTGACGATAGACCACAGTTATCTATTACCGTAGTTCCGCCGTGATGTATGTGATGTTTGGCATGTATACCAGTTCCGTAGGGCGTTTGAGAGTGTTAGTGCCGCAGAGCGGGCGCCGTGCACAGGTATGTACCGATCATTTGTAGCCGGAGTTCGATTACTAGGCGCCGTCTCGGCGGCGGAGTTTAGGCCGTTGCAAACTGGATGATGTTTTTTTTTTCCAAAATGCCGTTAAATTGTTGTTTTGCTGAGGTGTGACAGGGTTTTTATTTATTTATTTCGAGTTTCTTACTCATTTTTTACTCGGAATTAAATTAATTGATGTGCGACTTCCTCGCGAGGGTCGCCCGGCGCGCCGGCGGCCGCTCGCCCGAGCTAGCCTCGGTTCAATATTTATAAATCCTACGTATTTTACCAGTAAATATAGATTTTATTTATCATATCAGCTTTTAGTTGTATGTTATTGTAATTATAATGTTGTAGATAATTAGTTTATGGAATAGATTATATGATGCGACCTATTTTATCGAGGGTGTACCTGAAAATGAGAGACTCCGTTCCTTGCCAATTAATTTGAGGCTTTATCGTTTATATTCAGAGGGTTCCATTTTCCGACCGACCGATCTTAAAAGATTATTTTTGCTGTAAAAGGGTTATTAGCTTTATGTTACTTATCGAAAATTACTAAAATAACGTTTTATTAAAATTATCTAAGTAGGTAAGTAGGCCTATTTTGATTTCACTCAGTTTACAAACAAACATTAGAAAATGGGAATACTTCATCACATAATGTTACTTTAAATTGGAAAATGGCTAATTTTAGATAAAAAGGTGTCTCCATATTTCTTTACTCTGAAAATGGGCTATAATTTTTTTTTACAAAATAAATAAAAAGTTATAAAAATAATTGAACTTATAATGAGCATATAAATTTTAATGTTAATTATATTATTGATAAACGCTTATTTAAATACAAGTCAATAAACAATTAGACATGACCGACCGCAAATAAAACAAAAAGAATGTCAATTCAATTTTGTAATTTGGTACCAATATGAACTTGGCAGCTTGGCTTTAACATTGGCTTAATACCTTTTACCTACTTAGTGTTTTAACTTAATCGCTAAAATATTAGTACCTCAAATAAAATGTGAAGCGAGACGGTGATAAGTAGGTACAATATTTAAAAACCAAAAGTTTAATGTTTTATTTAAATTTAAATTGAACTACATTTTCTATTTGTATTTGTGGTTTCTGCATACATACAGACCTAAAATTATCTTTACAAGCTTACAAAATTTAAAAATGAATATAATAAGTCCATTTCATGTATTTCTATTTATTAAATATTTATTTAAAAATAAAATAAAACCGCTATAAGTTTGTGTAAAAAACAAAATCTCAAAAATCGTCTGTAAATAATTAACTAAGTATCTATTTAGACCAAACAGAACTATAAACTGGAGTGTATTAATTTTTTTTAGTGAAATTATTATAATTTTGATAGGACCTCAAATAAAAGGAGAGTGAATATTTCCTTTGTAAAATTATTTAAATGTATTTAAGAAGAATGTATAAATTGAAGAAGCAGAATTAAAAACTAAATATAACATTTGTATAAATAAAGTAAAAAGTATTTTATTCCGTATCAAATTAGTAATGTTTGTCCATAAACTGTTCTAATATAATTTAAGACAATTCTTCCATGTCACAAATAAGCATAACGTGGTATAAAAAAACATAAAAATATTTTTTAAAGTCATTAATTTGCATAATTCCCCGTCTTTCTTGCATTTTTTCTTGAAATACTCATGATAATAAAAAAACTCAATACAATAAAACTAAGACACCAAAATAATTTTTCAACAAAACACCAATATGAAGGTAACCACCGTAGGTACTGTAAGAAATAAAAGAAAAGAAAAAAAAACATTAAAGCGACGCTGACAGTCGCTTTAATGTTACAAAATATTTTATTTAGTGTTTTAAATATTTTATTTTTGTGCCTGAACTATAATTTAGCTGATGAGGACAGAAACAAAAGCGTTAATCCAAGGGGTTTGATGCAAATTTGGCATTGTCCAATCTTAAAATGTAAAATAATATTGTCCTGATATAAAACTTATTTTTTTTGTAAAAACACATCTGTTTTTCTTCGCTTAAGTAGGTACCTACTTATTATTGACAGCTTTTAAAATATTCTACTATCTTACGTTCATTACATAGTTTTTTTGAATTTTATGTAAACGAAAAATTATTTTCTCTTCTTTTCATCAAAAAAAACATTGCACAGTTGCACTTTTGGTGTTAGACCTCTGAAATCAATTAATATTACAAAAAAAAGTTATATTTTTTAACTATTTAATTAACTAAAACAGTTTCTATCTATTCACATTTTTTTGTAAAACTATATTAATGTATGTTCGAACTCATTGCTTTACTTCCGAAAAATTACTTACTGGCTTGCGAAAGCCAGTTAAATTGCCCATAAATCTGTTAAATTTATGGGCAAAATCAAGTCGGTATAGAAATTTACGATGTTTATGACATCAAATGAACTAAAAGAGATAAAACTGAGATTAAGCCAGATTCTATAATATGAGGTGTATTGAAATGCACAAATCAAATGTAGGTACCTACATAATAATTATATCCATTATAATTCGCTAATCTTCTGTTTTGGTTCAATCACACCCAGATATTAACTGCAAGATTTCTTAGCTTTAATATTTTTAGTTCTTGTACTTAGTTGAGTAGTTGTGGTAGTATAATTAATTACCTACGGGATATTTACGGTGACTATAGCCCGTACGAATCCCGGTCTTATGTGCAATGCTCCCGGTTAATGACAAAGTGTTCTAAGATAGATCACACTTGTTTGTATCGAGGAAACATAAAGAATAAATTTAGTAAGTGATAGGCACTCATAATTATTGCACAAATCAGTGAATAAAATACACAATAACGTTTTGAGTTTAAAGGGTATAAGAGATAGCCCCCGAAATATCAAAATATAAGTATAACGTCCGGCAACTCTGATAAATTTATAGTTGGTTTGTACATAGGTAGGTACATATCTCCGTATATATACATTTGATTGTCCTAATATCTAGTTCTTGATATATAAACTACAAAGAAAGGACAATTACCTACTCGATGGCGATAATTGTTCCAATATCATTATGATGTCACTATTTCAATTAACTGCTGTAATAGAACCTAACGTATTACAGAACCTGACTTAAGGATAATTCTATAGGTTTAATTTTTTTTATTGACATCTTTGGATGATTCTGTACTTTGAGTTCATTAAACGTCATAAACGTTAAAATATTTGTAGCAATTTGACTATCCATATGTTTTGACAATATTTTGACTCACATACGCCCTTAATAAAAAAATAATACGGTCTACTTAATGGGCTCTTGTTTATCTGTTTGATAAATATATATGATATACAGGGTTATTGGAAACCAGCCGTAAAACGATTCATCCTTTTAAGGGGATTTTAGGTACATTAAATACGGTACCTAATATTCTACAGTTAATAAAAACTCGTATTTCTTATAGGTAATGAAAAAAGTGTATTTGTCCGCTCAACAAGCATCGAACTTTTTGTAACAAGAGCACCCACGCTCTTTAACACTCGATAAAAAAATAATGTGCCGAAGTGAATAAACACAAAACAGCCGCTAAACAGCGCAAGAGAGGACAACAAACACTATTTTATTTTTGAGATATGTTTTGAGTTTCACAAAAGTTGTAGAACAAAAGTTGTTTGTTTAAATATACAGAACATACCCTTAAATGGATGCAGGCTGATTATCAGTAACCCTGTATATAACAAAACGCGCTCTATACTAGACCCCATCGTCACTTTTCATCAGCCGAGATGGTGGTCAAGCGCGATTCTATCATACATAAAAAATAAGTTAGAATACTAAGAAATATTGTTTTACATCGTAATTGAGTTCCGTGTAAGGTTTTCAATTCAAATACTAACGTCGCGAAAACTATCAAATATATATAATATTTATATTTACGTTAAAATTTAGTTGTAGGTATATACGAGATATACACCTAATTTTTGACAGAACAGTAATAGAAGAGATACAAGGAACTATCTTAATAACTACAGGTATTAATATAGTTTCAACATATTTAACTGTGGGCCTCATAACAAAGCTCAAAGTCACACAGCGAGCTATGGAGCGAGCTATGCTCGGAGTCTCTTTGCGCGACAGAATCCGTAATGAGGATATTCGCAAAAGAACGAAAGTAGCCGACGTAGCTTAAAGAGTAGCTAAGCTGAAGTGGCAATGGGCAGGCCACATCGCTCGCAGAACTGACAACCGATGGGGAAGAAAGGTTCTCGAGTGGCGACCACGAACCGGAAGACGCAGTGTTGGACGGCCTCCCACTAGATGGACAGATGACCTCACGAAGGTCGCTGGAAACCGCTGGTTGCAGGTTGCGCAGGACCGTTCGTTGTGGAAATCTAGGGGGGAGGCCTATGTCCAGCAGTGGACGTATTACGGCTGATGATGATGATGATGATATTTTAGTATTCGATGGACTGTATTATTATTTATTTATTTGTATTATTGACAGCAATGTCCTAAGTCACCGTACAAAAAATGCATACTCATTATAAAATATTAATGTAAACTTAGACCAGTATTGCTAATTACGGGATATTTATGTACTGTGGTTAATAGTGGAGGGAGTCTCCGATATTTTGATGTAGTTTCATGCATTATGTACACGGGTTTACATTTCAAATATCCTGTAATTAATAATGCTGGAGGAGTGAAAAACCGTGATAGCTTATTTAAAAAAAAAACAGCTCTAAAAATATGCATATACTCTTATGTAAAGTAATTAAAAAGGCACAGTTGCAAATAGGTACGAGTATTCAGTACCTATAATTTGCCACTCGTAGGTAGGTACATTGGCTAATGTTACAGAAATGAAAATTTGTTCTTTAATTATATTTATTTATAATATGTAGGTACTTAGGTCCCATTATAAAACTATGAATAAATAATAAGTACCTACCTACTAAGCATAATAAAACATAAAAATATGAATATTATTCCGGAGGAAAATTAAAATCTTACTTGGAGTTACTATGTCATTAAAATAAATGTTGAAAAAAGATTTGGGTCTCGCTCGCGCATTTACGAAATTTACACGTTTATTAACAAACACAAAGAAAATTATAATAAAATTTATAATAAATATTAATAAAATTTTGAGAATGAAAAAGAAGTTGGTATAAAATTTTACCAAGGACTCACAAAATATAGTGTTTAAACAAACAGTTATAGTGACAAACCCAACTACAACAAAAAAGGCCTACTTACATGGAACTTGTTAAATACACCTAATTCACATAATTTTAAATTAAAACAAAATTTTTCGGGTGATATATATGAAATATAATTATTTAAGTGTAAGTTCTATGTATTTTTGTAATAATTCATTTTGGAAAAGTAAGTGATGGAAAAATATCTTTGCTTAGGTGCTCAAACTTCGTCAAACTCAAAATTTATTTCAGTAAATCTTTTGTTCGCTAATATTAATTAAATCTGGACAGCAAGAACCTGCATGTGGTGGCTAAAGTTTTTAAATCAAAGTACGTAACGTTAATTTAAAGTAGGCACACATTTAAATATAAAAAGGTACCTATAGGAAGTTGTTCAAACATAAAGTTTTGTTATACTTATTTACCTACCCAACTTGATGTAGGTATAGGTAAATTTATTTAAAATTCTATTTCTTAAAATTTTTTTTTTCATTAGTAAATTACTGTCCCTATTAAAAGGATCTCTTACTATACATTCAGTTATTATATATACTCAGGGCTTATGTGAGTAAAAAACTGTCAAATTTTCAAAATGGTTTAAAACATTCAAAATTCTTGGCTTCAAACTGTTTGAAATTGCCATTTTCCAAAAAAATATTCAAGAATAACGTGACTCTCACCAAATTTATCTTGAAAAATTTCAAGACGATAAAGAGACTTTCGAAGTTTGTAAAGACCAACGAATTTTATACAAATTTACTCACGGGCTACGCGAGGATAACACATGAATATATATATGAAACATTTTAGATTTTTTTTTAAATGAAACACCGTTTCGGAAAATGCTAAACGATATAATTTTTTTTAATTTTAGTGTTAAATAAATTCAAACTGACCTGTTAAAAATCTTGAACTGGCGTTACTCCTGTATGTGTAACTCGGTCGGCCAATTCACTATATACACTTTTAAAGTTTTGACATTAGACGAAGTCAAAAGAAACAAGATTGAGCCTATGTTAAATTTAATATTGTAATATCTACGGTAAAAATAGTGAGGTTTTCTAACACGGCGCTCAAATTTATTTTCAATTGTTGTATGTATCATTTCCAACTCTTTTACAGAAAAAAATAATCTTACTATTTATTATTTATTTAAACACGCACAATTTTCTCAGTCTTAACTACATTAATTGGGGAAATGTCGTATTATAGATAATAATACTTTGTATAATAATTATTTAAGATTGATTTCGTGCATTACGAATGAGGTTAGGCTAGTTTTAGACACTCCAGAGAGAATTGTAAAAATGTATAATATAAAAAAACTACGCAAATTGTAAATATGATATCGACTTACATTACAGTCATTAAATTAACATTGTTAATAAAATTATATTCGTAAACAATTAATACTTGTATTATTTTACCGACTTATTTAGAAATACTTATCTAGAAACACGGTAGTGTGGCAAGCCAAGTTTCTAGATAACCAAATTAAATTAAGTACCCACATGTAATTTATAGCTGATGGTTATGGAAGCGCAACGTAAGGAATTTTCAATTTCTAGGTTTATCAGGTGTTTACATTTTGAGTTTTCGTAGATTTCACCAAATTAATTTGGTTAAAAACATAGCCTGTGTTAATTCACAGTGATGATGTAGCTTTATATATTAGTGATTTAATTTTTGAGTTTATTCTTTCATTAGAAACAAAAGTAGAAATCTTCTCTCAGTAAGAAAATAGATTAAAAAAATCTTAGATATACTTGCTACCTTGCTAGTTATTTCAATGAAGTAAGTATTAGGTACATAAATTCAAATGCTTTCTAGTTCTTAGTATTCAGGGTCTTTATTTACCGTATTTTATTACAGTTAAATTAATAGAAAGGTACTACTCTATATATCTAACTACTAAGCCACTAAATGAGCTACAAGTCGGCGAAGGTCTCGAGCTAAATAAAATGCACAAGCTTGAAAACTCAAGCTAGTTGAAAGCGTGCCTAAAATGTTGGCGGATTACTAAGCTGATGGGCATGAGTTTATTTATATTTATACTTACTAGCTGAACGCGCGCGCGTTGCATCTATCGAAAACTGGTCGTACCAATTCAAATTTTGTTCAAATTCGTTTACTTTAGGTTCTAATGACGCAACCCTTTAACATAATTATGACAAATGCTGTCACGAAACGAAAGCTCTCTAAAAGCAATATTTTTTCCCCGTTTTTGTTACATTTTTCATTCATGCTCGGCTCCTGTTGATAGTAGCGTAATGTTTAATACCCTATAGCCTTCCTCGATAAATGGACTATTCTACAAAGAAAGAATCTTTCAATACGGACCAGTAGTTCCAGAGATCCTTGCGTTCAAACAAACAAACAAACAAACTCTTCAGCTTTATAATATTAGTATAGATTTATAAACAAGCTCTATCGGAGACTGTATGATCGCTCAATAGCAAGCAAGATGACAGTCAAGCGTCAAGCGTGATACCTGAGCTACACGAGGCTGGTCTCTCAAGCCAGAATAGCATGCTGGTGTTAGTAAGCTATCAAGCTAGTACTCCTAGCTTCGTGTAGACAAAATTAGCGCCATCCTCAAAACTAGACCCCTAAGGGCCATCTATTAGGTTAGCTATTTACCTACAGTGCCATCTGTATTATTCAAATCAATTAAACTTAGTAATTAAGTTCTTAAACTTTTGCGATTTGTGTTCATATTGAAAACATAACACAGAATTTAATCACGATCAAAATTATAATTAAACTACCTCGAGGTTTTGCCAGCGTTAACCCGACCATGGCCATGAGATGATTGTCCTGAACAGTGACCGTGGATGGCCGTCATAACGCTGCCGAAACATCGAGGTAATTAAATAGATCATAATTTAGATCGCGTTTATATCCTGTGTTACGTTTTCAGACTTTAGTAGAGCAATTCTACTTAACTTACAAATTACAGAAGGGGTAAAAAAACTGGGACCCAGAAGTTAAATAAAAGGCGGATGGTGAGTAATAAATAGAAAATGGAACAAAACGCCTACAAAAAGGGTTGGCAAACAATATCCATAGGCCTGCTCGACGTACACTTTTCTAAAATAGCTTTAATATTGCTCTATACTTATAGTTTTAAACTATTGCGATTTGATCCCATAATGATAATATTACACAAGGTTAAATAGCGATCTATATTATTATTTCATTACCCCGACGTTTCGGCGGAGTTACAACGGCCACGGGAAAATTGAAGAAATTGCGAATTCATTTAAAAATGAAGAGATCTATATATCATCATCATTTTTTGATCTTCAAAAATCGCAGGGTTATCAACACGACACACAAGAATAATCGAGATCACGGTTAAGCCCTGTGTAACATTATCATTATGGGTCGGTAATGTTTTCAATGTTGATATTACTGTCTCTATCATGACGAGCGAAAAAAAAGAAAGAGCAATAACAACTCAAATGCCGCTTTAGCAAGGTGGACCCGCGGATGAAGGAGGAAACGAAATCTTTTGTACAATACTGAGATTATTCAGGCTAAAATAGTTTGAAAACTCAATTTAAATTTAAAAATTCAACTCACTACTAATTTTGAGAAACACGTTGATATAGGTAGGCCTATTTAATGCACTACTCTAATGAGACAGCAAAGTGTCAGAGTAAACGAAAATGTAATATTATCAATGTAAGTAGGTATTAAGTATACAATTTTAAGTTTTTTTCAAAACCTAATCGACCGATTTCGCCAAAAATTTAATGGAACCAACGGGATACAGAACACCTCTTGAAAAAAAAATGGCAATCATAGGAACTGCCGATAGAAGTGAAAACTTATAACTGAGAATTTGATAACTTACTTTAGAAATTACACGGGTGTAACCGGAGGGCGTGGCCTGGCCATCATGGCATGTCTAATTGCCATGGTGCCGAGTTTACCCGAATATTTCTTATCATACCCGAGCGTAACGCTAGAATTCAATTCACAGCCCACGAAAAATCTACTTTTGTAAACTAAAGTGTACTTTTGTACGCAGGCAAGAAGATGTACCTAGGTCCTTTTATTGAAGTGAAAACTTCTTTTGACGCGCCTAGACAGATTTTTCGTGGGCTGTTAAATGAATTCTACCGTCACGCTCGGATATGATAAGAAATATAGAAATCTTCGGGTAAACTCGGGACCATAGCCATTGGCCATCTAGAAATGCGTCAGCCAATGGGAAATGCATTTCTAGATGGTCATGCCATGATGATCAGGCCACACCCTCCAGTTCCACCCGTGTAGTTTCCAAAGTAAGCTATCAAATTCTGAGTTATAAGTTTTCACTTCTATCGGCAGTTCCTATGACTGCCAATTTTGTTTTTATGAAGTAGGCATACTAAAGCAAACGCGTAACTAACGCTATTTCCGCGCTAACTCAACGTCATTGAGGCAGTAGTGACCACTTGGGTCAACTGAAAGCACATTTAAAAAAGAAAATGCACAACTAACTAGTAGTGGTAGGACTCTTAGCAGAGTCCGCCTGGGGTAGTACCACACCTTTGCCAAATATTCTACCGCCAAGCAGTAATGTGCAAACATTACTGTGTTCCGGTTTGAAGGGCAATGTTTCCAGAGAAACTACAGGGCTTAGAGACATAATATCTTAGATCTCTGGGTGACGAGCGCAGTGCAGTGCTAGGTAATGATTTGGACTATCATGTTCCAATAGCTGCGTGTTACTGTACTGTTATGTGGCAGGCATGTTGCTTACCATCAGGCACATGACCTGCTCGTCTCGTCACTCTATGCTATAAAAAAAAACTAACTTTAGTATGTCGAATTTTGGGTCGATAGGCATCATGAAATTAACTGTGAAAAAAAAAAACAGTTATCAGCCATCATCTTGCCGTTTTTTGGCTGTCGGTAGGTATAGGTACTGTTGCAGTTTAAAATTTGCTCTCGTATTTTTTTGCAAGCGCACCAAAAGAAATTATACAAGAAGAGTTATACAATTTCAAAAATACAATTCGGTTCAGGTGTCTTGGAGTAATCAGTGAAAGCACATTAAAAACCTTATTTTCGAAATCGGTTAAAGTAGCGAACAAGGTTTATTATTTATTAACTTATTTCTGATCAGAGGGAAAGCTTTACACTGCTATGCATTTAAATCTAAATACTTTAAACACACTCTAATAAGATAACACATCTTCCACATACGATACTAAAATTAGCTCACAAAATATTTGTAGGCCTAGCAATACACACAGCCTGCACTGGCATATTTATTTCCGTAGGCCTATAAAATATATATCCATTGAAATGTTTATTCATTTGTTTGATTTTTTTTAGGCAGAGCCTTAACAAAATATTTATGTTTTTTGGAATGACCTGTAAAATAGCAACTGCATTTTTTTCTCGAGGTCTGCTCTCACACGGAGATAATCAAGGCCATAATCCACCACTTTGGCCAAGAATGAGTTGGTTATTTATAACGCCTACTTACGCACCTCGAAAAATATCTTTTTTAGAACACACCGGTTTCCTCACGATGTTTTCGTACACCGTTAAAGCCAGCGGTGATCACATACTAGTATATCTGTTCATGGAAAAATATTGAAAAGTCCCGGAGGAATTCGAACGCCCCGAATTGTGAAATCGGGCGTGTTCGTCACTATGCCACTACGGCGTTTTAGACTTTGACAAAACGATCGCCGATTTTGATGTTTTTGAACACCTCTTTTTGTTTAGGAGGTTAAAATCATAGCAAGACGTGTTAGGCCTACTGTCCACGCACGCGTCTTTTGTCGAATGCATGCATCCTACGAACAAACGCCAGACGTGCGGCTGTCGTGTCGTTGTCGTTTCGTGGACACAGACTTCATTATTTGTACGCAAGATGCAAGCATTCGTCTTGCATCCGACAATTGTCGAAATCGTGCGGATGTCGTGCAGCTACGTGGACAATTGGCCTTAGCGTTGTCTGCGTATGGTCAGAAAACAGTTTTTTGTTTAGAATCTGATTGGGTTGTGTTGATTTTTAACCGACTTCATAAAAGGGGGAGGTTTTCAAATCAGTTGTTTTTTTGTGATATTGTGAATCTATTTAGGTATCTCTTTTTAATTATTGTTAGAATACACTTCAGAAGTGATCCCATTTCAATTTTATCGAAATCGGTGAGGCAGCTTTAGAAATATTAACAAACAACTAAAATTAGCTTTCAGTTGACTGGCCTCGTGGCTTAGTTGGTAGAAGCTCTGCCTGCGAAGCCGAGGGTCGTGTGTTCGATTCCCACCCAGTGCAAATATTTGTGTGATGAATTCAAATGTTTGCACTGTGTCTGGGTATTTATATGTATAATAAGTGTGTATTTAAAACTATATAAGTATTATATCAGCTATCTGGCCGCCATCATACAAGCTTTGCTTAGTTTGGGGTCAGATGGTGTTGTGTGTGAATTGTCCACCAATATTTATTTATATTTATTATTTATTTAGTTATCTTCAGAAATTTTGCCGAGTGTCGGAATTTTAGTTGAAATTGAAGTCAGTTTTTTTTTATTTCGAAGAAAATTAAACTATGTATTAGCTATCTAAATATAGTACTTTTAAAGTACTACAGACGGAAGGGAATGGATATTTTAATTTTGTGTTGAGAAAAAAACACCTCATTCGTGTAAAATGAGTATGTGCATATCTACATAAATTTAAACCAGTTTTTTTTTTAACATTTATAGATTTACACTTGACCACCATCTCGCCTGATGATAAGCGACGATGCGGTCTAAGATGGAGCGTGCTTACCTAGAAGAAACCAATTCACTCTCGATTTGAAGACACCAAGATTATAACCATCGGGAAAAACTCACTCAGGCAACCCAGTCCACAGTCTAGATGGTCTTATCACAAAAGTAGAGTCAAACCTCTTTGTTCGTGTCTTTGGAACATCAACCATGAAACGATGCCGCTTCTTCGAGTTACGAGAAGTCCGATAGAAAAAAGGGCTAGGTGGTATTAGATCATGCAGATCAGATGCACACTCTCCGAAGTGTATCCGAAAGATATCAACGCCAAACAACTTCAAACCGATCTCTTTTAATAAACCAAGCTCATAAAATTCAAAGTAAGTTTTCATGAGTGTGTTAAGTATTTATAATGCGTTTTAATTAACGTTTTGAAATAGGCACCAGTTTGCAGAATACATTAATGTAATTAAGTAGATACTCGTATTATAGAAATTACAAGTTTAACGCTGTGAACGCAACAAAACCAAGATTAAGGATCGGTTTTACCATTCAACAATGTATTTTTTTTTTAAATTAAGAGTAACGAGAAGAGCAGGACATGTGCCTGGCGGAAAGCAACATGCCTGCCACATAACAGCACAGTGACACGCAGCTATTGGAACATGAAGAGTCCAAATCATTACCTAGCACTGCACCTGCGCTCGTCACCCAGAGATCTAAGATGTTATATCTCTAAGCCCTGTAATTTCTCTGGAAACATTGCCCTTCAAACCGGAACACAGTAATGTTTGCGCATTAGGTACTGCTAAATCATCCTACGAATATTATAAATGTCAATGTTTGGATGTTTGTTGCTCATTCACCTCGTAACGTATGAACGGATCGGGCTGAAATTTGGAACACAATTAGATTATAGTCTGGAAGAACACATAGGCTTTTTTATCCCGAAAAAAAAAACACAACGGGAACGGTAACTACGCGGGTACTACTATAACACAGTAATCCTATTAATAGGTACCTATTATTATTATTATTATGAACTAGGTGTGCCCCGTGGTTTTACCGGCATGATTCCCGATCCCGATATTTTCCCGGGATAAAAAGTAGCCTATGTTGCTTGTAATACCGCCAAGAATGTGTGTACAAAGTTTCATGATGATCGGTTCAGTAGTTTTTGCGTTAAAACAAACAAACTGACATTCACTTTTCTAATATTATTATAGCACTAGCAGCGCCCCGCGGTGTTACCCGCGAACTTCCCGTTCCCGTTGTTCCCGTTGTTTTCCGGGATAAATGTGCCTATGTGTTCTTCCAGACTATAATCTAACTTTATTCCAAATTTCAGCACTATCCGTTCATACGTTAGGACGTGATTGAGCAACAAACATCCAAACATCCATACATTGACATTTATAATATTAGTGGGATAGGATGCGAATGCTTGGATGTACCTATGGATGTTAATTGATAAATCACTTCAGAAGAACAGAACAGAATTGACTGAAATTTGGAACGTAGATAGATTTGAGTCTATTTACCTATAATAAGTACCTACTTCTTATAGGTAAAATAGACTCAAATCTATCTACCTACTAGGTAAATCTATAAATAAATATATCTAGGTAAGTATAGTTCTTTAACTTCTGTGTGTGTTTAAGCTTTAGTTATTATACATTGTACGAGGAATTACTATGATTTTTCCATTTATTTTACCGCCACATAATAATGTGAAAATATTACAGTGTTCCGGTTTGCACGGTAATGTGTTGAAGACATATTAAGGCAAGGTTATGCATGACCTGATATCTCTTGGTAACGAACGCAGTGTAATGCTAGCAATAGGGTACCGGACTGGGTCAAAAATACACCATCCTAATTAGTCCGTCAGCTAGATCATGGAAAAATATTGGATACGTATTTTTTGTTTTTTCATAATATTACAAATCGTCAAAGATATAGACCATTAAACTTCGAGAGTGGGGGGTCGCGACGTCACTCGTGAGTAAAAATCGTACTCACAAGAACTTCGAAGCGCTGTATCTTCGTCATTTTATGTTTGTGAAACAAAAGAAAAAATACGTGTACAATATTTTTTGGCAATCTAACTAACGGGCTACTTAGTTTTTTTGAGGATTGTACCCTATTGAACTGTTTACGTTAAAATGGCTACGTAACCCTGATGTTTACTTATTTCGTTTGTAGCACCACTGCCCAAAATATTACAAATTTAGTTTCCTCATGAATCAAAAGGTTATCTGGAAGAGATAGCTTTTAGCGATAAGATCGTCTTTTGTGCCCATTTTGTTTTATTATTTTATGTGTTACTTGTTGTCTACTTTGTTTATGATGCCAATAAAGGGTTTTGTATTGTATGTTTATGTATAAGCAGGCACGTTATTTATTATGAGGCATGGGCCTTGCTCGTCCGCTACTGTATAGCTTTAAAAATAATGAATTAAGTTTCGCATAGTTTGGTGAAACTGACCCTAAATATACGTAGAGCTGAAGCAGGTGTAGGAGCAGTTGTACTATTTGTAAAAACTGTTAATTGCATAAAGCTATCTGATGCTGTTTGAGTGTTGCCAGTGTTAAAGGTGAAAGATAAGAGATAATTGCCATAAATTAGGCAATTTGTTAGCCATAGCGAAATGGGGTTGCCTAGTTTAGATTAGATGCACCTATATAAAACTTTTTATTAAAATGAAAAGAAAAATTATTGTAAAACACTTATAACGTTGTCTTATTTAAATATATACATATACATATTACTCTTTATTACAAAAATTAACAAGAAATTACATACAACTTAACAAATCTGCAATTGGCGATTTTATGGGTTAGAAGCTTAGCGATCTCTTTTAGGCAAACCTAAGGATAAATTAAAAATAAGGCCTACCTAAGTACCTTATTTCAAACGCTGACCGTTTGAAATTTGTTAGGCTTTATTTTGATAAATTATTCAAAAAAGGTGATAAATAAAAGCAAAGCATTATTTTTTTTTTATTTTTTAGCATTATCATTATTTGGTCTATAAATTTTATGTGATTAGGAAAACATATCACATTTTTATTATTAAAACTGATTTTAAAAATAATACATTCTGGAACCTTACTTAGCCTTAGGCATTTTTAAATTTGGTGACTTAACAAAGTCCATATTTATACGTTAATTTTTGGAATATGATTATTAGGGTATTAATTAAATATATAACCTATAAATGTCTGTGCTTTTTGCCAAGTACCTATTTCCTTGAATAACTTTTTGTCAAGTTATTTTACGAAACATTGTGCTTAATTTGCTAGTCAGGCTTGAAGTCGCATATTAGCAAAATATGAAGAATAACAGTACCTATATCAAAAAAAAGTATTAAAAAAATAGCAAATAAACATGTATTTCAAATATATTATTCAATATTTTTAATAATTAAACAAGGTAACTAAAAAAGGCCTTGGAATGTAATAAGTGGCATAATTTGGTTATGAACATAGATCTGTCTTATTGATTTTGTAATTATGATAATAGGTAGGTACTATTAGGTAGAGATACCTAATATAAATTTTCCTGACAAATACAGTCTTTAATCCCCCGATTAAAGACTGTACGGAAGTTTCGCCATATTTGAAACTTATGTTTTATGCTTTTAAAAGTAATAAATATAAACATCAAATTAATTTAAAAAAATCAAATTCTATTTCAAATATATTATTAAATATTTTTAACAGGCTTTAATAATTAAACAAGGTAACTAAAAAAGGCCTTGGAATGTAATAAGTGGCATAATTTGGTTATGAACATAAATCTGTCTTATTGATTTTGTAATTATGATAATAGGTAGGTACTATTAGGTAGAGATACCTAATATAAATTTTCCTGACAAATACAGTCTTTAATCCCCCGATTAAAGACTGTACAGAAGTTTCGCCATGTTTGAACCTTATGTTTTATGTTTTTAGAAGTAACATTTAAAAAAAAGTAAATATCAACATCAAATTAGTTTAAAAAAATCAAATTAATATGTATGACATTCACAGTTTGTAAAATTTTACACTTAAAGATGTAAGTTCCTGCTAATAGGTTATTTGTATTTCTTTTTACTTTTCTGTTCTGCACAATAGAGTATAAGAGTTTCTGTCTGTCTGTCAGAACAGCCATACTTACTTTTTTAGGTTTTTAATTTTTATATACAGCTATAATATGTGTCATCGTAAAAAAACAACCACCGATAATTTACAATGTACCTAACGAGTGAGGTTATAATTTCACGGTAGTGTAAGTTAGTGTATAATACAACGTTGCTAGGTTATAATCTGACGGTTTTTTTAATTTAACGGTGTTAATTTTACGTTGATATTTGTATGTGTTAATGTTATGTTGACTTTGTAAAGTCTACGTGCACTGAAGTACTGATAAAGATATGTTTATTCAATAGAATTCAATTTCGCATTGAACACATTATAGAGGACTTACCTAATCGTGTGACTAGAGGCGTGACGTTGTAACGTTGCCAGTGCCAAAATTTCGGGGTGGTAATTAAATAATAATTTACATCGCGATTACGTCCTGTCGAATGTTTTCATTAGGAGTTTAAATCGCGAAGCTTTATATATAGATAGCTTTAGATAGAGTTATTAACAATAGTGGGCCTGCCTGACTTTTGTTTTTTTGGCAATGGGCCCAGGCTACGTCTTCTGCTTTCGTAACTTTAGCCTAGCGCAGAGGGTTCATGGCCTAGCCTAAACTTACTACTTAATACTTATCTATACTTCGCACTTCTTACGTAGAGCGTATGTGAACGATTACAACTGCCTTTTGCGTTAGTTTTTTAACCCGAAACACAGAACACAGGAATGTTTGCACTTTTGAAATTACTGCAGGGCAAAGGTGCACTACTTCCCCAGGTGGATTCTGGCTAGTAGAAATGCTATGTATATGTCACCGTAAAATTGTGAAAACCGTCAGATTACAAAGTAACCTACCGTAGGATTATAATCTTAAGCGTTAGTTTATAATTTGACGGTGTTCAAAATTGTACGGTGACGTATCCATAGCAAGGAGGTAAATTCAGTTTTTAATGAATATTACCTATTTGATGACATTAAGTGCGGATCTTAAATTTATTAAGGATCGATAGATCAAGTGAAATTACTGCCCAGCACTGCACTGTGCTCGTCACTCGGAGAAATGGCTTTTAGTAACAATATTTGATTTGAACGTAACCGCTAACCGATATGCGATGATGCGGTCTACGACCGAGCGGGCTAACTTAGGAGAAACCATACACCAAGCATGCAACAATCGGAAAAGCCCACACAAATTATCATCATCATCATCAAAAGCCCACTAAACGTTCCCACTGCTGGGACTCGGGGCCTTCTCTCGCAAGGAGAGAGTTAAGGCCATAATCCACTACGCTGGCCCAGTGCGGGTTGGTGGATGACACATGACTTCGAAAGATTCTAGGTACCTACATGTCGGTTTCCTCACGATGTTTTCCTTCACCGTTTTAAGTTAGCGGCATTACGCGCATAACTTCGAAAAGACAGCGGGAAAGAAAAGATTGTGGGGCTCCTAAGGCGGATGCTGCTACCGTCAGTAAAATTTTGGTATCAGCGCGTTAGCCAACCGACCGTTCTCTCAGATTGACCAGTTTCTCGGCTGATGAAGTATTCCGCAAGCAATTCTGCCTCTAGTTCCAGTTCTCGCCATTCCCGGATCGGCAGGCGCCGTTCTCCCGACTAGACCAGCCGTCACTTACTAGACCAGCCGCCACACAAATAACGTACCTACTCGTATTCCACAGCCCAGAGGCGTTCTTGTTTGGAAAATGTTTTAACTAAATTTAACTTAGACGAAGACGGAACGAGCTTCTATTCAAAAACAAAGATACAATTGATGCTGTGGTAATGCTACGAAATTCTCAGTAAGATATTAATTTAACACACTTCAAATTCACGTTGTTGTAGATTTGAGATAACATTAAGTTCGGATGCAATATTAATCTTGACTCATCTATTCCCACACTTTCTTTTCAATCTGTAATCTTTCACGGAGCGTTTAGGATTAGGTGGGATTCGGAAAGATTACTCTGTTGTGTCTGTTGTAATGCTTCCTGTCTTTATTGGTGACAAATGGTTTTTGAATATGGAACGTGACTGTTTTTTTTTCGTTATTCAAATTTGGGGTGCGTCAGCGCATGTTATCGTCTTGCAAATGTGACAAGCTCGCTACTGTGAGGACAAATCATTATGTCGTAAAAATCTTTGTTATTAAACATTTAAAAACTTTGTTTCATGTTGTTTGTTCACGATGAACTTTTAGACTATATGAACCGAATTAAATTTTGCTCACTGCGTGCAGTTTGTTTCAGTTTGAGAGGTAGGAAA
Organism: Ectropis crepuscularia; assembly: GCA_963693475.1. NCBI lineage: Eukaryota > Metazoa > Arthropoda > Insecta > Lepidoptera > Geometridae > Ectropis > Ectropis crepuscularia. The sequence goes on along the minus strand of OY856353.1, from coordinate 26,910,279 downwards.
GATAGTTTATTGCTTAATTTATAGTCGCGATATTTTTTATGCTAATTATTTTTAGGTGTTCAACTTCTAGTCTATAAAGTATTTTTGTATATACTTATACATTATATTTGGTAACAACGATAGTTTGCACATTATCGTCGTCTCGATGTTAAGCTTCGATGCACTCTACGATGGAGTGTGCTTACCTGAGGAAACCTATTCACACTTGACTAGAAAACCTAAGATTAACAATCGAAGATAAAAAACTCACTCAGGTATCTCATTGCACAGCCTAGACGTTCTTATTGTTCTTAAGGATATGGCAAGCTTTGAGGTATGCTCTAAGTATGTGCGTAAATATATAGGACCCTGCACTTACTGCGCAAGTAGCCACATATTGGATAGGCGATAGAGGCCACCTGCCATAAGCCTCAATATACTCATAAGAAGGATAAATTATTTCAGACGGATCCTGTAAGTTGACGTGTTAGGGCGTGTCTGTGTGTCCATATGAGTATTTGTGTCTCTGTTTCATGTTTAGGTTGTGTTTATTTGTGATATCACAAACATCGGACACGATGCTTTTCAGGAATAATTTGGTATGCATTTAGGGTAAGTATTATTATAGGTTTAAGTTAGAATATAATTTTTTGGGTCCTGCTCCATCTACGCTAACCCAAAGCCAAATGCGATTCAAACAAATTTATGATTACTGTCTAGTAAAAAAGATACTGTCTAGTGATGTATTAATCCAGGTAACAGGTATTATAGGTATACTTACGCATACAGCGTGGGAATGCTGCCAGTCTGATGACACCATTTGTTAGTCCAGGATTTGACAAGTGTGGAGACTAAATTGACTACAAATTTGTGATTGTTTGTATACCTATAACCTATACATATACCTACTCGTACCTACCTGTTTGACATATTCAATTATATTTACCATACTATATGATGATTTTTACTGTAATGAAAAACTATTGACACTAGTAAATTATTTATGTTATACTTATACCGTATTTGCATCTTCTTATACTCATACTTATTTATTTCATACGCTTTGGACATGTCAATAAAATAATAGTAATTAAACAATAACAAACAATCAAATCAAAAATTTTAATAACAATCACACAATGTCAAGCAGCAGATATTAAACTATTAAAATATAATATAAAATTTGTCAAGTTAGTGTAAACAAATACTTCTTGAGAAGAAACGTTTACACCATAATTTCGCCTTTGTCATAATGATTACCTACTAGGTAATGTTATTTAGATACCTACATTTAGTTGCGAGACCTGACACGAAGTATTTTTTTATCCGCGCGATTTACGTGGCCAGAGGACGACTACAGTTTCTGTGGCGGAGGATACCGTCGCCATTCAGCGCGGCAATGCATCCAGCGAAGCCAGCGTTTGCAGCAGGAACCGTTCGGGGCGAATTACTCGAGTTAACACGATTTTTTTTATAGCATAGAGTAACGAGACGAGCAGGTCATGTGCCTGATGGTAAGCAACATGCCTGCCACATAACAGCACAGTAACACGCAGCTATTTGAACATGATAGTCCAAATCATTACCTAGCATTGCACTGCGCTCGTCACCCAGAGATCTAAGATATTATGTCTCTAAGCCCTGTAATTTCTCTGGAATCATTGCCCTTCAAACCGGAACACAGTAATGTTTGCACATTACTGCTTGGCGGTAGAATATTTGGCAAAGGTGTGGTACTTCCCCAGGCGGACTCTGCGAAGAGTCCTACCACTACAAATACCGTCGCCATTCAGCGCGGCAATGCATCCAGCGAAGCCAGCGTTTGCAGCAGGAACCACGATTTGTGGATGAGTATTTTTGTTCATATTCATTACGTGTATTTCAGACTTTCAATTAAATAACGTGACCCACATTTAGACACATTTGGTACTTGGTAAGTGATAATTCCTTGGATTCTACGATAGGATTGTAATCTCACGTAAATTGTCAGTTCGTTACCCTTAGGCCCTGTTCACACGACGCGGCTGCCAACCGCGCCCGCCGCGTAAGCCGCGTCGTGTGAATTGAATTCAATTTTATATGGAAATCTGCCGCGCCCGCGCGCGGGCGCGGTTGGCAGCCGCGCCGTGTGAATCGTCTCTTACAGGCAAAATCTAGTATAAATGGATCGAATAGAACTAGTTCATTTATTGGTTTAAACCTTCACATTTATAATAATAGTAGGTTTATTTAAATGTGCAAGTTAATCGGATTAATGATCTGAAATTCATATTGAAGAACTGCAGAGTGAACAGTCGGTTAGGTTAACTACCGGTTAATGTACTAAGCTGTTTAAATTAAGCATGTATCGGAAATCTAATTGAATGCTAGTAATATTACTACTACTATTACTGCAAATAATATTATTAGATACTGAGAGGTATTAATTTACGGTTTCCTTATTACATGCGTTTTTAAATTATACCTATTTAATTTTAAGATGTTTGATAACTATCTGCGAGTAACATTATACGTTTAACGTAGGTATTAGTTTAAATTAAGTAGAAATTTACTTTTTGTAATTTCTAAATACCTTTAGTACTTTTAGAGTAGGTGTAATAATAACTCGCTGCTTATCTAACTATTTTGATTTCGTGGAACTCTACATTTTTTGAAAATAAAAGTTGTTCGTTCCTACATCAGCTAAATTCCAGTGGAAGTGCAGTATAAATTATTACGGCCGTTGTAGAGATTAGCCTGAACAAGAAATTAGATAAACAGACTGATAGACATACAGACAGATAAAAAAAGTATGTACCTACTGTTTTTATCCTGTTTATAGGTAGCTACAAATTTGCATTTAGTGAAAAAATAAAAACTAAAACACACATTTTAATTTTAAATACATTTTTACCCGCGTAGTTCCTGTTCCCGTTCCCGTTGTTTTATCAGGATAAAATGGCAATATAAATATAAAAATAGTAGCCTATGTGTTCTTCCAGACTATTATCTAACTGTGTTCCGAATTACAGCCCGATCCGTTCATACGTCAGGACGTGATTGAGCACTGCCGTCCGCAAACTACAATGCCGTTAAGTACCAAAATGTAGTTTCGAGATATCGCGGGAAAACTGTTTCTAAATTTTAAAATTATGCCATTTGATAAGTGGAATACATATTTCCATAATTTTGATACCTTTATATAGAGCTGAGAAAACACTTTGAAATGATAGTATTTTTAAGATATTAAAGTGTGCGAAATAAGAGTTATAAGCGTTTTTGCATTCTAGTCTTGTAATTTTGTTTTAAAATCTTTTCAAAATCACCACTAAAATGCCGTTATGTATAGTTTAACGGCATTTTAGCTTGTTTTTTTCTTTAATTTCATTGGATGGTACTTGACTATAGAATTTGAAATCATTCCAAAACTAAAATGCCGTTATATCATGAAACATCCTAGATTACAATGCGGTTAAAGTCATTTAACCGCATTTAAAACTAGCAAACTTCATATATTTGTTTTAATCGGTTATTTCAGAGCATTTTACAACACTAAAATGCGATTAAATGCAAAACCTTTACCTTTAACTGCAATTAAGCTAGGCATGACTCACAAGATATTTAAGAAAATACAATAAAAGTGATGATTTATGTGAAATAAGTGAACAAAAAATGCCATTAAAAACTAGATATTTATTGGCATTAAAAAATAACAAACAGCATTTTTTGTTAATCTTTTTCGAATACAAGCCTAAGTATCTAAAAATAAAATTTCTCAAGAGTTAAAATTTAAAATAACAAGGCAAAATTACAAGGTAAAATTACAAAATTTTAAAATTAAAATACTACTTTTATTGCCCTTATTTACAACAGATTTTCAAGAATCTACAATAGATATCAATTGTTTTTGTTTTACTTTTGTCACAATCACTTAAACTTTTGGATAAATATTCCTACAAAATAATTAATAATACCTAAGACTCAAATATTTTTCTTGAGTCTAAATATTGCTTTACTAGCATTATCATTATTTGTCGTCGGTCGACAAGTTCTTCCAAAACAATAGCTTATGTGTTGACGCTATGTTGCTCTATGAATTGAACTAAATTAATCTTCCGCTTGGTATTTCTGCATTTTGCTTTTGACTTGAAACGAAATTTTATAATTTCTGGTATTTTAAGTATTTGCCATTGAAGAGAGCAAAATAATATAAATAATCTTTCTAATCTTTCTCTCTCAATTCTTTCTTTCTTTATATAACTTACCTTTATTGCATTTCTAACTTACTTTATGATCTTCTTGTTCGCAACTCATCAAACTGTGTTCAGATTTGAAATAATAAAGCGTAATTTGTTCTATGCATATGATTTTGCTTTAGTAAATAAATGACACTGAGAAGAAGTGAACATAATAGTCAATTTTATTTTGCGCACTGCAACTGCATTGCACTGTTAACAACCCAATTGTATACATTAGATCTTTCTCTTCGATTCAGTCATAACTTTTATTTTCCAAACTGTCAACTGCTTTGTGCTCGTTGCATAAACATTAAAGTAGACAGGTTCTGATATTCACCAATTTCTATCATGTGTCTCCGCGTTTGACAGAGAGATGGAAATACTGACAGTTTTTTGAGGTTCATTAATTGAGCTTCTACGTTTTTCCAACCAGTCTTCGGTTTATTTTTCTGTTTTCTGTATAACGGCATTAACAATGTTTTATACAACGTTAAATGGTATTGTTTTTAAGCTCGTTTTCTGTAGGTATTTATTAATGATGTTGTGATTCTTAAAGTCAGACTTATAGTTACGTTTAGACTAATGCTTGATGGATTTCTTGAAAATAGTTACTAAAATTTTCACTTGAATCAGCTATCTTAAAATCTTTATAACGTGCAGGTCATCTGAATTGAAATCATAAACTTGATTGTGGAATTTAAAACTTCTACAGATACGGTATGATGCTATCATCATTTGGCTGTAATATTTTATGTTCTCTCTCTTCAAACTGAATGTTTGTTTTGATGATTTTGTAGAGAATTACTCTACTTTTCTTGTATGTCTGTTAAAACCTGATAAAGTTTCATTAGATAGATTTGTGATTTTATTAAAATCTAAAGAAAGACGAGTACTGGAACATAATTTATACGTCCCAAAATGTATAAATTACACTGGAAGAGTCGGAACAAGATGTATTATAAGGATCGTTTCCGTTTATTTCTATGCAAGATCTAGTTTGACTCACCTAGATGTGTTTTAAGCCATCGTAACAAGTTGGAGGGAACGAAAACATCTTATTCATCTGCACTTAATTTTCTTCATATACTATCGTACTGCAAATGCAAGAATTTGTAACGGCATTTTAGTTAAGTAATGTGGCATAGCCGCATTTTAGTCTAGTATTGTAAAAAATAAATAATGTATATCACACAGTTAAGGTAGCTTTGTGATATTTTCTGTTTTAAGTTTACAAAATTGCATACGTATTTACTAGTCTAAAAAGCCGTTAAGTATGTTTAACTGCATTTTTGTGTTGTATTCAAGCATAACGGCTTTATAGCGTTGGAAAAATACAATATAAATTATAAATGAAGCTTTGTTTAAAAACATTTAAGTGCTTTAACGGCACTATAGCGTACAAAAGTCAGTTAACGGCAATTAAGTAATGGAAAATCAAAGAAAATTTCAGCCAAAAGTAACGTTAAAATACCTTAGCGGCTTTTAAGGTAAGTATTGTTATTTAACTGTGTTTAGTGTTGGAACCATACAAAATAAAATTACTTAACGGCATTTTTAGTTTTCGTATCTTAAAAACTAACATAGCTAGAGAAACACGGGTTACACAGATCGATAGATATTTTTTTTCTGATTGTAGTGCCATTTAAATGTCCAAATCGACCTGATGTTAGATAACGGCATTTAAGCTTGAGGACGGCAGAGCAACAAACATCCAAACATTGACATTTATAATATTAGTAGGATAAGTAAAGATAAGAAATACGATGTGTGAAAATAAGCGTAGCTGTCGCGGTCGTGAGGGCGGTTTTCGCGCTGCCGACCATCTTAGCCGAGATGCTCGACAGTGAGAGGTCGTGCGAAGTGGAGGAGTGAGAGTAGGCCGTAATCACTCATCCACTGAGGCGGACGTGGAGACAGGGGAAAGCTCGGAGGGACACTGTGACTCGCATTCTGTCTCCACTGGAGGGCCTGAGGGTCGGACGTTTAGGGCCTCACCTATAGATAGGCTTTCCCGAGGAGGTGACGCGTCGTTGATTTCCGGCACGTCATAGGAGTCAATGTGGGGGTCCGTACCCTGCGAGGTGGACCAGCAAGAGCGGTGGCAGAGGGAGAGTTAAGGTTGCGTGCGATAGCGACTCTGTTGCCAAGCCACGGCTGGAGAAACCAAAACCCCCATTTTAGTCGCTAGGGGCACCAACTCTTTGTGGTGTCGAGTCCTTCATACCCCGCCATGTCTCTACACGGCGGACAATGCGTAAATCCATTTCCCCCATACAAAAAAAAGAGACGGGCTATTTGTACCTAATCGGTAAAACAAAAGCATCGATAAGGACACTGCTCAACTTGGTAGTGTTCAATTAAAAATGTGACTCGTTTACCTCATCATCAGGAATGTTAATTACTCTCATTGATATATCTTTTAAAGGTAAAGCTGATCCTTTTACAATGGACGTTACATGGACAACATTGCTGCGCGGGAATGCCGCTAATTTCTTCGTGTCCTTTCCGCATCTATTCATTAAAATAGATAGATAGATTGATCAATGCGGAAAACTAAATGTACAGTACTTTATTTGTAAGTAACTATGAACTAGCGTTATTAGGCGTCAGGGTAAACCCGGATATAAGTAGTTAGGCTTTTTGATTGCTTGTCCGGCCAAAATAGATGGTGTCCGATTTTTATTGGACATATACCTAGGTTTGTTATTTAATTTTCGCAAACGAGCATGGCGGAGCGCGAATTTCAATAAAAACCCAGGGCTACCTAGGGGATATTCTTTTTGGAACAAGTGAGGGAATTACGTTAATTAACCTTTTTTATTATAAAATAATTATTTAGGCTCTAAATGACCCGTACTCTTCATTCTAATATGTTTACCTACAATAAAATAAATAATTTTGAAGTGTAGGTATTTCAATTTAACCCGACGTTAAACTAAGGTATAATCAAACAGTTTTACCATTTCAGAAAATTGGTGTTTGTTTAATTTACCTTTTTTTAGTAATACGTGTTTTCATGGGTCATCTTCAAAACGCTCAAATAAGCGCTACTACACATCTGAGCATGAAGAGTCTAAATAACTACCTAGCACGGCACTGCGCACTTTACCAATTGATATTATTTGATTTTTCTCTTAGCTATCTACTTAATTTTACTTGAAACGTTGACCTTCAAAACAGAACCCTCTAATTTTAACACAAAACTGGAAAACGGGTGGTATAGAACTCTGTGAAGAGTTCTACTGAGTAATAGATAGTACTAATTTACCTATTAAGGCTTTATTTCATAGCTTTTTATTTAAACTAGCACCCGCCCAGTGGTCGAAATTTGACACACATACGCAAATTTTAATAGATCCACAATTGAAATTTGCATATACATATGTGTGTCAAATACATGATAATGGGTGTTATGTTTTTAGGATCAGTTCAATGAATTTTATGCATCGATCGAAAGACATCCCAAAAGACTCATAAGCAAAGTCACTATTGTGCGAAAAAGACTTCAAAGTCTTGAACATCGCTGAAGAATTGCTAGCTTATCGGTTTTTTACCGGATACACTTCGGAGTATACAACTGGGTAGCGATTCTGAAACCATTCGGTTGCATCCGACACGGAATCTCATCTCTCTGTCTTTGTCATGTTAAACAGATAAGACAAAGACCGAGAGATGAGATTCCGTGTCGGATGCAACCGATTGGTTTCAGAATCGCTACCCTGATCTGTCAAAACTGCATGATCTAATACCACCTTGGCCTTTTTAGTTTCGGAATGCTCGTAGATCGATAAAGCGGCATTGATCCATTGTTTCAAAGATAATAAAGTGGCCAAGTGCGAGTTGGACTCGCCCATGAAGGGTTCCGTTGCAACGAGTAACATAATATACATAGTACACATAGTTCTTGTAGTTCGTTGGAACTTTGATCGAAGTTCTAATAATAGTGTATTTTATGGCGTACTAAGAAAACTACTCATCAGATCGAGTTCAAGACAATTTTCGTTGGTAGTTTGCATGGTAAAGTTCATCATATATATTTTTAGTTTTTTCATTCTCTTACTTTAGAAGTTAGAGGGGGGGGGGGGGACACATTTTACCACTTTGGAAGGGTCTCTCGCCCAAATTATTCAGTGTAGACAAAAATTATATTAGAAACCGCAACATCATTTTTGAAGACCTATCGATAGACACCCCACACGTGTAGGATTGATGAAAAAAAATTGTATGAGTTACAGTTCTTAGTATGGGGAGGCAACCCTAATTTTTTTTTTTTTTTGTATAAAACTTAGTGAGGTTCACATAATACATCTACTTACCAAGTTTCAACAGTGTAGTTCTCATTGTTTCGGCAAAAAGTGGCTGTGACATACGGACGGACAGACAGACAGACATGACGAATCTATAAGGGTTCCGTTTTTACGTTTTACGGAACCCTAAAAATGAAGAGGTTTGCCACTACATTTGTGATAAGAACGTCTAGGCCGGAGAATGCGTTACCGTTGAGTTTTCCCCCAATGGTTACAATCAATCTCTGTGCTCTGTGTCTTCAAATCGAGAGTGAATCGATCTCTGCTAGGCAAACACGCCTCATCGTAGACCGCGTTGTCGTTTAGGATCAGGCGAGAGGAGGTGGTCAAGTGTAAAAAAGAAATGGATATTTTTAAATATTCCCATTCTTAGGAGTTCTTTTCCGTCCGCGCAATTTTCGTAAAAAAGAGTAGATACTTTTTGCTTCACGCATTAAGAGTGCGCCTAAAGCCAAGAATAAAACAGATTTGACCCGCGCGACGCGTTTCTTAATGTGTTGTACATAAAGTCGAGAATAGCATGACACAGTTTGGAGGAAAAATCAATATTTAATCAGGAGTCCATTTTTGACCAAGTTTTATTAAATTACTCAATAACTAAACAAAAATTTAAAAAAGTGTTCGGTTACTTTACTAGAACGTACAAATAGGAATTTTATTACTAATAATGTGGGGTCATCGCTGATAATTTCGAGTACTCGAATTAAAACGGGTTTTTTCGGTATCATTTTTATTTTTTTATTGTAAAAAGCTCTGATCTATTTTTAAAATTCTATTCGGTTATTGTGCTTCTTCTTGATTGTACCCACACGTCAATATTTTTTTTGTCATAGTTTTTAGTTTCTTAACTTCAGTGAGCGGCGTCGAAAATGTCCTTTTTTCGTTTTCTGGCTTTAGGCGCCCCCTTAATTAATATATTTATAGTTTGACATTGGCGGAATTGTGAGGATACCACAATAGGATGAGGAGCCATAAACCAAGAGTTGAAGTTTATATTTATAGATAAACTGCCGCTCATTTTTTTTGTAATTTCATTGGACTTCGTCATAGTCTGAGATGTCAGAGCTCGATGGTTAAAACTCCATTATCTACAGTCATTCCTGGCTTTATCTCTGTACCCCCACATTAGGCGAACTGCACACGTCACCCTCGGGCTCATTAGCCAACGATATGTGTCCGTTAATTTGTTTGAGCTGCAATTAACATGTCCATTCTCCGTGCCTGTGCCACTAAGCTCTAAAAAAGTTAAATTAAAAAAAAACAATTGACAGGTTCGGTTTTGACAGGCGCTTACTGATCCCTTAAAAAGTTAACGTTCGATATTCAAACTTTAGAATTGAGAACTTTTTATTGTGCTTTATTTACTTGGAATAAAGTTTAAAATAGATATTATTTTGAATACGAGTGGTAAAATAGTGTTGCCGGCCAGTAATAATCGCCTATGAGTCAATACAAACAGAATAATCCATTGTTAAATGACGTTACGTTTAATCAGTGATGGTTTGAGATGTTGATGGATTTGAAATCTAAACCTTTTGGACCTGCTGGCTTATCGCTTTTATCGAAGAGTAGGCAGGCGTCTCTCGCGTTCGGGTTGTGGTGGGTGTTTGTTTTTTGTAATTTGCATGATCATGGAAAAATGTTTTAGGCTTTTTTGTGTCTTAGGTGCATTTTTAGGACATTTTTTTACAGGCAAGCTCGTTAATCTACGCCTCAAAAAGATACTTACAGATGCAGGGGGGATTCAAACCATCGTGAAATTGGACGTTCTAAGTAAAAACAGAAAATGTGTAGATATGAGTACCTACTTACCTACAAGAAGTAATGCTCCTTCGTTTTTTGGCTGTCGGTGTGCGCGGGCATCGTAAAAAAACACTAATATTTTTTTGGGCCACTCCAAAAGAACAAATTCAAAACAAATCACCCTCCATCTAGAATATAGTTTGGATCTCATTTTTTGTATTTTCTACTCCACGAATAATTATTAAAAATATACAGTCGAGCATAACGATGAAAAAATAATAACAAAAGGTACTACTAACATTGACGTAGGAATCATCATTGCTACTAATAATGTATCCAAACAGTTTTGACAGTTAAACAAAATTTCGTAAGATCACATCACATCACATTGCGTTGTTGATAAAACTGCTAATAGAATGGTTAAAAAATTGGTGCCAGAAAGTAGTAATTAGTAAGTAAGTAGTTTGTAAAACGGTCGGTAGTTCTCCCCATATTATCTAAAAGTGATTTGTTATTCTCCGATATTTCTTGATTTGTTCCCGTAGGCCTATCGACGCGTCTCAGTTCAAATTCCCGGCGCCGTCGCTGTCATAATGACAGCTCGAAACTGTCTAACTTTTTTATTTCTATTTTTAAATACAACTCTATTCAGCCAGTTTTATTTATGTCAGATGACAAAAAGGTTTTGAGACGCGCGGGAAGAGTGATAATGTTTAATATAAGTTGTTTGGTTTGGGGTGTGGGGAAGTGAGTTTGTGGTTAATTGGAGGATTGAAGGTTATGTGGATTTGCATGACTAAAACCGGTGACTGAGCACGGTGCTATGGATCAAGCTATGCTTGGAGTTTCTTTGCGGAATTGGGGGAACGTTTGCAAAACGAACATTTTTGGTAGTGCTAGGACTCTTTGGAGAGTCCGCCTGGGGAAGTAGGCACCTACCTCAACTTTGCCAGTTATTATACAGCCAAGGGGTAATGTGCAAACATCACTGTGTTCCAGTTTAAAGGGCAATGTTGCCTGTGAAATTACTCGGAATAGAGATAAAACATCTGGTTTCTCTGGGAGACGAGCGCAGTACAGTGCTAAGTTATGATTTAGACTATTTATGTTCCAAAAGTTGCGTGTTACTGTGCTGTTATGGACAGACATGTTGCTTACCATCAGGTACAAGTCCTGCTCGTCTCATCACTCTATGCTATAAAAAAATGCATCAAGGATTGGAGATTACCTACTATGTAAGTAAATAAGTCAGTGGGCTGGACAATGGTCATGTCTATCATACATCTTGTTTATTAGGTATATATACTAATGTAGTGAACGACTTTGATTGCTTTTAAAAATCCTAATAATCCTACTAACATTATAAATCCGAAAGTTTGGACGTTTTGATGTTAACTACTCAATCCCGTAGAAATGGCTGAACGGATCGGGTTGAAATTCAGGACACAGATGTACATATAGTATAATAGCCTGGGATAACAAATACATACACTACTTGCTACTTTTTAAGGCAGTAAAACAACGAGAACAGGAACTACGCTAAACATAATGTTTGAATAAAACAAATCTTTATAACGTAACAAATATATACGTGTGTCCCGGATTCCGTGCGGTCTTATAAAAAATGGCCATTTCAATTGTCTAAATTCGCGTGACCGGCGTGTGATAGATAGCGCCGCCATCCATCACACCGCGTCTAAACTAATTACCCGCCCCCGGCACCAACGGCTCATGTTTGGGGATGTTGTGGCAGTTCGTTGCGAAGACGCAGGTGCGACTAATTTGGATTCATTATTACGTTAAATTGGCAATTAAAACATGTTTTTGAAGTAAAAACTTCTTTTGGCGTGCCTAGACAGATTTTTCGTGGACTGTGAATTGAATTCTAGCGTCACGCTCGGGTATGATAAGAAATCTTCGGGTAAACTCGGGACCATAGCCATTGCCCATCTAGAAATGCGTCAGCCATTGGGAAATGCTGAAAGGGCGTGGTCAGGCCATCATGGCATGGCTATCTAGAAATGCGTCAGCCAATGGGAAACGCTCACGCATTTCTAGATGGTCATGCCATGATGACCAGGCCACACCCTCCGGTTTCACCCGCGTAGTTTCCAAAGTAAGCTATCAAATTCTGAGTTATAAGGTTTCACTTCTATCGGCAGGTCCTATGACTGCCAATTTTTTTTATAAAAAAAATTTGGTATCATCACAAATCTATAATTGAGTAGATAATAGTCAAGGGGGCTGGGTCTAAAAACTAGGTGGACCACTAATTAAAACACATGCACGCACTTTTCGTGACTTGGCCACGACTTTGTGACCCCCCCTGGCGCCAAAGCTAGATCCGCCCGTGCCTGAATGACCGAGCTTAGCTCGGATAAAACGACATTTGCTAAAAATGAAAACTAGCTAGATCGATATATCGCCCCCGGAACCCGCAACATGCTTAATTTCATGAAAATCGTTGGAGTGTGTCCCAGATTTGGATTTTGAATATACATGATATTTAAGTACATTAGCCTTTAAGTACACTAGCCATCCCGGCGAACTTCGATCTACTATAGTTAAATAACCTAGATACTACTAGAGACTGCAGCGCCATCTGCCGGGCTGATTTGTGAATCTAAACTACCACCCAAATGCAAACAAAAAAAAAAAATCAAATCCACCAGCCATTCCAGCCGTTTAGGAGTTCAGTGGCATTCACACGAATAGTGGAATTATAGTATTAGATACTAGCGACCCGTTCCGGGTTCGCTTAGATAATAACCTAGATACCGACTGCAGCGCCATCTGCCGGGCTGATTTGTGAATCTAAACCATTCAAGGCGCCACCCAAACGCATACAAAAAATTAATCTAATCGGTCCAGCCGCTTAGGAGAAGTTCAGTGACATACACACGTACAGCAGCAGCTTTCAAGCAGCTCAATTGTGGAATGAATTACCTATTTCTATTAGAAAATCTCCCTCATTGGAGTCTTTTAAAGGTCACGTCAAAGAACATTTTCTATCGAAACAGCAATCATAAGAATGTCATTATTACAATTAGTTTCCTGTTTTACCTATAGTATGTCATTATTTACCATCTATTTTTTTGTTTAATCCTTATATATTTGTCTTTAGTGAGTATCATAAGTAATTATATATACAGTGTATATATATTAGTATATCATAGAAGTATGTAAGTATTAGCATGTATTGTTATTAGTACGTATGTTTATTAATTTTTATTCTAGTGTTAACGTATATATCTACATTCACTGATGTAGTCTAGAATGGCACACCCCATTTATTAAAATTTTCAAAAACCATTTCCACCCAAAGGTTGCCTGGAAGAAATCGCTTTCAGCGATAAGGCCGCCTGTTGTGGCACTAGCTATTATTGTTTTTCTTTGTCTGTATATCTGTTTTCTTTTGGTGTGTACAATAAAGAGTATCTATCTATCTATCTATCTATCTACAGCAGAATTATGAATATCTATATATAAAAGCGAAAGGTCACTCATCAAGGAATCTCAGAAACTACAAATGCTACTGAAACTAAAAATCTGAAAATTTGCATGGAGGTTCCTTTTAGCACGTAGGCGCTCGCTAAGACGGGGTTTTGCGAAATTCAACCCCTAAGAGGGTGAAACAAGGGATGAACGGTTGTATGAAAATTCGTGATTTTCAAAGTTATCAAATTTGTATCCAGACACTTGACATGAAGCAATTAAATGTTTGTACTATCAATTTTGTAATTTCGAACTGTACGGGAGTGAATTGGGGTTGAAATGGAGGATGGACGTCAATATGGAAGTTCCCAACCGTTGAAGATAAAACCATGAAACTCTGTATTTAGACACTTGACACGAAACGAACGAAGCAAACGAATGTTGGTTCTAGCAGTTTTGTAATTTCGAACTGTACGGGGGTGAAATTGAGGTTGAAATGGGAGATAAATTGCAACATGGAAGATCCCAACCGTTGAAGATAAAACCATGAAACTCTGTGTATAGGTCTGGAATAGGTCTAGGAATGTGTCTGGGTATAAAAATAGTTACTGCCTGAGTTACCTTAGTATTTATTTCGCGCGGACGAAGTTGCAGGTAACAGCTAGTATATTATATAAAGATATTAATATATTATATGCAAGAACTGCTCTTTTGACAGCATTTTATCATCTACTACTGTTATAAATACGAAATTGATACGAAAGTTATGGATTATATTGGATATCAGGATGTTTAATGGTCATTCGCCTCGTAAGCTCTGAAAGTATGAAGCAGAAATAGAAACTACCTCAAATAGAAAATTGTCCTGAATACAAACATAGACTACTTTTCATCCCAAAAAAAATACAGTTTCTTAGGCATTTTCTTTATAGTAATTTGTCAAATTCTATGCAGACGAAGCTTGCATACAGATACCAGTATTTCGTATATACCATATTACCAGTATTTCGTAACTACTACTCACTTTTACACGGTTTCTGGGGTAATTGTCCCACACCAGCGCCGATAAGCTGCGGTTACCATCTCCTGCGGTCACGCTCACACCGCTCGCCATATTGTAAGTAATATAATATAAGCAATATAGTTAATCTCTGAGTTACGACGCCTCAGCTGTCACATAAACCCCTGGCTTTATTAGAGACGCTGACGTGCGCAGCGGTTACACGAGCTGACTTATGGGACTCGACCGCAGGTTCGGGTCTTCGAAAGGTATAAAGAATATAAGTATAAATACGTTTTTTTTTCTTTTTAAATCGACTGACGGGAATCACACTTAAACATGCCACAGGCAATTTCGCGTGATCAGAACTGCGTCAGCATTTCTAGATGGCCATTTTGTCATGACCACGCCCCCCGGTTTCACCCGCGTAGCTTACAAAGTAATCAAATTCTGAGTTTTAAGTTTTCACTTCTATCGGCAGTTTCTATGACTGCCACTTTTTTGATAGTATGGAGTGACAAGACGAGCAGGACATGTGCCTGATGGTAAACAACATGCCTGCCACATAACTGGTCAGTGACACGCTGCTATTGGAACATGGAGAGTCCAAACCATTGCCTACTACGCTGCGCTCGTCACGCAGAGATATAAGATGTCTTATCTATATGCCCTGTAATTTCACTGGAAGCATTGCCCTTCAAACCGGAACACGTCCGTATACGATTTTTATGTAGACATGGCGTCACAACATCTCCGGAAGTTTGATGATCTTTGTCGATTTTTCATAATTTGATAAGACAAAAAATATTAAATAATACCAAAAAATATTAAATAATACCAAAAAATATGAAATAATACCAAAAAATATGAAATAATACCAAAAAATATGAAATAATACCAAAAAATATGAAATAATACCAAAAAATATGAAATAATAAATAATAATGGTATTTGACCCGGTCATCATCCCATGCTAATGCACATATTGGTTGTATTTTTTATAGCAGTGTAGGAAACGTTATTGGTTTTAAGTTAAAAAAACAATAACGTTTCCTATTAAATTGAAACTAGAACCCCATTTTCTTATCCGCATAACCCCTCCGAACAAGGCATTAGAAATGTTTTCGCAATAAACATCATAAGTCCCTTCTAAAAGAAAACATTTAATAAGTAAAGAGGCCTATTTAGGCTAACAAGGCTGAATCTCGCCAGGGGTAGCGAACCGATATCGAGTTGTTGTTTGAGGCAACATTGCACGGGGTTGAGGACCCCTGACGTTTAGGCGGTGGTCTAAAGTATGAAAGTACTTGAAGTTATAAAAATAGTAGAATTTAAGACGTGGTCTGTGTGGAATTTGACTGCTTTATCAAAATGACAAACATGTACTATGTTACTTAGGCAAGTTTTAAGTCCGTAAGCTATAACATAGGTACACATTTTTACTTCCTATTAACCAAAAACGCGAACAAAAAATTTAATGCTTTAAACATTGAACTCTTAAAACACTAAGAAGCGGCACGCGCTCATCTACGATCTCAATGTAAAATCAGGTGACGTCTCCTGATTGACTCTCAGTCGCAACAGGAGCCACAAGTTGAGTGGACGTTCGCTAACAATACAAATCCGATATGAGCCGTAATGATGTCTTATTCTGCTTTTGCAAGGTGCACAAACAGTTCAAAGACCAAGAACAAGTTCCATGGTATCACTTTTCATGGGTAAGTACACAAAATCTTTAATTATTTCCATAACAGTTCAATGATTATTACATCTAAAATTATTTTTCTGTTGTAAACAATTTTACAATTGGCCATTTCTAAAAAGAGACAGATATACATACAGCGTAAGAGTGCAACACGACCGGCGATATGTTAGTCGCGGCTATTTTGTCTCTTACACGCCAGTGCATTTGTATGTCTTTCTATTCTTGTCGAAAAAAATATCTAAACAAATGTGATGTATAGCTATCTCATTTGCACCTATTGCCTACTTGGCCTACTTGTCATGATGTCTTTGTCATTCATTCAAACGTCTCTGACGATGCAAGTGAAGCTGTGTGCACACTGCGTATACTTGTGTGAGATTTTCGACACATTATGCTGTCTTTATATTAGAGTCTACCTTATCTTCGTTTACTTAGTTTCATCAAAGGCTTTAAACTTTAAAATGACAAATTTTCATGCAAACTTTCATCCCTTGTTTGAGCCTCTTACCTAAGAGGCTCAAACAGAACAGATTACAGAAATAAAACCAGATGGAGCGCGCAGAACAGAGCTACTGAAGCAGACAAAGGAAATACAAACGCCGAAGCAAATACAAACTCCAGTCAGTATGAAACGGACTTCCGTGTTGCACGGGCGTCCCGTGTGATTTTAAGTTTTGTTTTAAAATATGCCGTCTTGTGTCTTCAAACATTGCAAACAATGTTCCCAAAAACAAAAAAAGGAAAGAGGAATATAATTTCATAGGAAAAATTGAATATTTTTACTGTTATTTATATAATTTAGGCGATTTCATTTTGGTGATGAATGGAACACAACACCTCAACGAAAATAGGTTAGTGTGGCGATACTAAATGGAAATTATTTTCCCTGAATTTAGGGTAAAATATAGATTATGTATTTTTTTAGATACTCGTACACCAAATTATTGATGGGCATTGTATTATTCAATTTAATTTAATTTTGGTAAATGTTAAATTTGTAAAATGAGTAATTTATGACATGAAAATGTACAAAAAACAAAATCATTAATACATCATAAAATTTGTTTGTGTATTTATTTATTTCGTTAGTTGCACCACTGCCCAAAATATTACAAATTTTGTTTCCTCATGAATCAAAAGGTTATATGGAAGAGATCGCTTTTAGCGACAAGATCGCCTTTTGAGCCCATTTTGTTTTGTTATTATATGTGTTACTTCTTGTCAACTTTGTTTATGGTGCCAACAAAGTGTTTTGTATTATATTGTAATGCCATTCGATAGGTATATTATCTAAGTGAAACGGTGGCTATATAATTGGTTATAAAATTATGGTTTATAAAATAAAACATTTGTTGAAGGAAGATATTTTTAAGTTAATATTACGCATAACGTTGTTTGTAAAATGAAATATTTTTAAATTGTAAAGTTTTTCAATATTTTACGGTTACTCGATTTTAAAGTCTTGTTTTGTCAAAAAAAAAAGGTGAGTAATAAGTGAACTGTTAAATTTTTTTTTTTGTTTTTTTTTGTTTGTTGTTTGGACCTATAACATACAGGTAGCCTATATGCATTTTATCAAAAATAGCTTGGTGGTAAAGATGGTTGTTTTAATTTTCGTTTAACCTATCTAAGCGAGTAAATTACACTAATTTTATTATTTGCTTTGATTCAAGTTAATTTCTAGTTGCATGCAAAATCAAAATTCTATTCTTCATAGAATGGAAATAGTAGTAACAAGAAATCCTTGCATAATAGGTGTAATAATATTAAGCAATATTTTAAAATATCAATTGATGTGCTTATTAAACGTGAAGATTTCCCAAGCTAAGACAACACTAGTGGGACTTTTTTCTTAAGACTGACAACATTATACAAGTAATTTGGAACGTTGATTTGACAATTTTACGTCAACATGACTAATTACGGGCCTCACAGTGTTGTTCACGAAGGTTCCATCTGTGTTTATTTCTGTAATCTGTGCTCTTAGGGGTTGAATTTTGCAAAACCTCGTCTTAGCGAGCGTGTACGTGCTCCATGCAAAAACACTCCATGCAAAATTTGACACTCCTAGCATTTGTAGTTTCGGAGATTTTGTGATAAGTGACCTTTCGCTTGTATATACTTAAATACGACAAAGAGAATGTAAATTACTATACGATGGACTCGTTAGGGAAAAATGATGAAAGTAAATTTTTACGAAACGTGCACGTGTCACGAAAAGACGACATCTTGAAATTAGCAAGTCAACATTTTAGTAAACATTGTAAAAACTTCAGGTTACATAACAGGTTAAGCATTGTAATACTTCTTGTGGTAGATATTATCTATTTTATGCTGGGCCGGATTTAGAGGTGTGGAGGCTTCGGGGCGAAGCTTCGGTTCGGGATGTTGAGAATGTTGAAATACACCCCGCCCCCCTAGGTTAAGATTTCTCAAGCAAAAACCCGGACTATAAATGGTTTAAAGTTGACGTAAAAGATAGATAGATAGATAGATAAACACTTTATTGTTCACAACACAAAAAGAAAAATAAATAAACAAAAAGAAAAATTCTTAAAACTTTTCCCCCGTAATGTATGTTGTGGACACAGAACAGATATGTGGAGGCCCCGGTGCGTATGCCCCGTTTGCCCTCCCCTAAATCCGGCCCTGATTTTATGGTTGGAGTACTTGAAACTTCTTAGCACGAGCAATGAGAAGTATTAACTTCGGGGTTTTTGCTACATATATGTATTTATACACACTATTGTTTAAAAACTTTTTATTTTGTATTATTTACAAAGATAAATGAGTTGTATAAAAATAGATTCAAGTATAAAAATATAAGCAACACAAAGGAGCTAAATAAAATAAGTAGGTACGTACAATCGTTTATATTCCAAATTCGTGAAATATATTATATAGGTAGGTACTTAAGGTAGATTTACATATTTCACGTCCATTGTATTCAAAGTTTCATAAAGGTATGTAAATGTATGTAAAGGTTGGTACCAAAAACTACAAAAAATCAATAAATACAATTTTAAAAAGTAGATAAAACCCTCTAAAAGTTCTATGTATTTAGGTAAAAAATTTAAATAAGCTGAGGTATCGACAAAGGGAAAGATAGTAGGAAATTCCAGCAAAAGTTTCGTTATACGTAGTACGGCGTCTGACTGCCAGGCTTCTTTTAATACTTAATTTATTCTACTGCCAGACTTCAATAAATTTATAAGAGCTGAAAATTTGTTAGTGCACGCTTTCAACTATAAGTAGGTAGCAAGGCTACTTTGAAATTTGGCGTCGTGGCATTAGCCGAGTACAAACATACATTATGTGGCTGGGTGGCCAAAAATGAAACTGACCTCCGTACCAAAAAATAAATTGCAGTTTGCTGCAGAATTTATCAAAATATTCAAAATAATAATTGCCCTGTTTCGTCAGACAAGCAATCAATTGATGTTTTTTCGGTAGTGCGAACTTAACTTGGCGGCTAAGCAGTCCGCTACTGTCGCATTCTACAATACATTTCATATTACTATTCATTTCACTTTGTGGCTGATAAAGCCACTATCAGTCCAACTTAATAATAGGCATCGTTCCCACCTATGGTTGGACGCACACGCTAACAAATCTACAGCTTTTATTAAACGGCGAATGTGTAGCATGAACAGGTTCTTTTCCAATGGATCGTTAGCTGGATCTCTCTGGTCTAATATTAAGTTTCGAAGACTTGCAGGCCGGGGATCGTGGAGCGTGGTGGAGATGGCAGCGCCCTGACGGGCCCGTTGACGACGGTGAGCCCGCGTTGCTGGCGCCGGCGCCGCTCGGATCGCTGGTCCAGCACCAGCTTGCCCGGTAGCACCGAGAAGTGCCGACCTATCGGCACCGTCGACATCCGCTTGAATAGCACCTCCGTGTCCGCCTTCTGCTCCGGTGGCAGTATCCCCACTATATCACGTTCCCTCATCTTTATCCCCTTTCTTTCATCCACTTGCACCGTCTCCGACGCCATTGCCGCGCATTTAGCCAGAAACGACTGCAAACGTTCCGTCTCCTTCGTCTTTTTCGACCACTCGTAAGCTTCCTCCACGTGTATCCGTACCTCGTTTGCGTTCCCTTGTTGCATGTCTTGACTCATCAGCACGAAGCACGCGTTCAGCCACCACGTCACGCTTCCTATTTGCTCAGCTTTCTTCTGGCACCGTTTGGAGTAAAACTTGCAAAGTGCGAAGTTTTTTTGCTTCATAAGGAGATTCGCCAGTTCATACGTGAGCCAACATTTCATCATGTCGTTTTCACACATTTCAAGATTGGCAAACACTTTTTCGGTCGCTAGTTTCGTATCGATGAACTTGTAGGGGTACTGCGCCATGACGGAGTCGAAGGACTTTGCGCGCCCGATGGGCAGGCCCATGAGGAAGGCGACGCGGCGCCTGTTGCCGCGCTCGCTAAGGGTGTACGACAGGCGGTGCTGCACGAGGTACGCCTCGCCGACTTCCCTGTACAACTTCTCCGTATAGTGATCTTTCTCCGGCAGTGTGCGCGGCGTCTTGCTGTCCAGGAACATCTGCATGCGCTCCGCTTGCGTGATCACGTCTTTCACTCGATTATCTCGGAGGCTCTGCTCGATTCCTTTCAACAGCCGCTCGGCCGTCCGTGCGCCCACTTCCCGCTCTTTGATAAGTGCCCTTGCGTTGTACTTGCGTTGATACTTGGAATCTGTTTTCTCTATTTGTTTTATGCTGTAGTACGGCTTGGACGCCCGCATCATATCTTGTCTCTCATTGATCGTCCGCAAGGCGTCATTTATGACAGCCTTCAATTCAATGGCTCCGGCGGAGTTCGCCGAGTCCAGACAGGGATCTTTCAGAAGCTCCTGGAGGAAAAATTTATCGTAGGCCATCGGACCCAAATACTTCATAGCCATGACTCGGGCGAGCGTCTTGTCTCTCCGCGCTTCCAACTGAGTCAGCTGTTGTTTGGCCGTCGGTTTGGGGATGCGGGAGACGTGCTTGTAGCTGAAATCTTCGCGTTCATTGAGTTTGGCCTCTTCCATTTGTTTGATGAGGGGAAGGAAATCGATCATGACGTTGCCGGCGTTTTTGCCGAGGCAGTCCTCGATGGTTTGGAGGCCTTGACTGACGCCTTCGTGGAAGTAGGCGGGTTTGTTTCGTCGGCGTGCTCCGCGGTAGTGGTGCACTAGGGCTCGTTCGAAGTCCGTCATGTTGTATTTGGCGCGGGCTTTGAGGAGTCGCGCGAGCATGTCGTTGGGTTGGAGGTGGAGGGCATGGTCGGCGTCGTCGTGGGCGAGGCGCGGCTGCATGCGGTCGTCGCAGACCTGGCTGCGGCCGGTGAGCGTGCGGCCGTCGTTCCCGTCCGGCACGCTGCTGAACGCCTCGTCGTACGCGTCCTTGGCCTTCCCGAACTGCTCGAGCCGGCGCAGGTAGGCGCCGCGTTCGCGATACACCGTCAGCGCACCAAACAACCTTTTTTCCTCCATGTTTCCTTAGGTCACTCAACATATGTTACAAAAATAAAATTATAAAAAACCTTCTTCAAAAAATTGCTCAAATCATTATGCGTTTGTTTGGCGTTTATAAAAAACTTCTGATTTGCCTTTTTTTTTGTTCTTTGATGTTCATAGACTAAGTAGGGAGTTGATGTCATCCAAAGAGAATATTATACCCGGTTTACATTATTCCAGTTCAGCGATCGAATCCAGCGCTAGATTGCTTACTGGAATAATGTAAACCGGTACTGGAATGCAATTAATCCAGTTAGCATTCCAGTCCAGTAACTGGATTGGCAGTCTACTTTTGAATCCAGTGTGACCAATCTAGTGCAACTGGAATAATGTAGACGGCCAATCCAGTGCCATTCCAGTGCTTTACGTCACTGATCTCTTCTTGATATCATCGTCACTGCAGTGTTCACACTTAAACCGTTTCTAAATAGCTGGAATAATGTAGACGTTAATATCACTGCAATGGAATAATGTAAACCGGGTATTCTATTTTTTTTACTGGGCAGAGCCTTTATTAACTTATTAATAAAGCTACTCTACATGTATGTGCTCTACATTTCTAACTCTTACGAATTATCCAAAGACCAATAAAAGTCTAAATATAATCAAGATGATAAGCCCACTACCACTACTGAAGCGTGCCTTGTACACTGGCGGCATTACCACGCTTAATGGCAATGCTTATACTTAGGTGGCATACTTATAATTCGTAAGAGTTAAAAATGTAGAGCACATGTAGAGTAGCTTTATTAATA
The DNA here is from genome assembly GCA_963693475.1 of Ectropis crepuscularia. NCBI lineage: Eukaryota > Metazoa > Arthropoda > Insecta > Lepidoptera > Geometridae > Ectropis > Ectropis crepuscularia. The sequence continues at coordinate 26,887,632 of OY856353.1, read as the reverse complement.
AGTTAATAAAGGCGCTGCCCAGTAAAAAAAATATAATACCCGGTTTACATTATTCCAGTGCAGTGGTCATTGTGCTCAAATGAACTTGGTAAGTGAAAGTGATATTTACATATACGTACTCTATCATACGTATGTCATCCGCAGATTTTGATTTTATTTATATTAAATGAATAAAACACATGGTCCCACACTGAGAAACAACGATATGTCGCTTTACAAATAAAAATATAAATAAACACAATATACTAAATAAAATATTTTTAACAAAAAACAGAACCGACTCAAACAGTAAACTAAAAAGTAAAAAATAAATCTCTTTACCACAAAGTAGAACGTACTTTGATTAATTTGAACAGACATGATTAAATAAGTATTTAACAATTCTGAAGTCGGTGCCAAGTAAAACAATACAGCTGAAGCTAACATTCGTAGAGTAGTAAATCGAACTGACATTTGGAACATAGAGAAGTTGTTGGGGACATATGTATGATAGACAGGAAGGTTGTTGCAACATTGACTTGGCACCGACTTCAGAATTGTTAAATACTTATTTAATCATGTCTGTTCAAATTAATCAAAGTACGTTCTACTTTGTGGTAAAGAGATTTATTTTTTACTTTTTAGTTTACTGTTTGAAGTCGGTTCTGTTTTTGTTAAAAATATTTTATTTTATGATTTTAAGTGATGGTTAGATGAATAATTCTTGAATTAGGTGAGAAGACAAAGCATTATTTTTCTTGCAATCTTGACTAGTAGAATAATATTCACTATGATAAAGTGTTCAAATCCAGGATGGTCGGTGTACTCAGACCTGTAAAATGGTCCTCAGTACCCATGTGGGTGCCAAGTTCTCATCAATATTTAAGAGTACATGAATCAAGCACAAACACTAGGTAGCTACTGTAAACCGTTAAACAGTTCACATAACTGTCCTTTGTCTTCATCGTCAGACCCCTAATAACAGTCACATCCCACCTAGGTGTGTGTAAAGTGCTCATCGATACAGCTTTATCAAGCCTATACACAAGGTAACTGCTGTAGATCGTTGAGGAGTAGCCTCGACTGTCTTTCGGCTCCTTCATCGGATCGACTCCAGACCTTCATTCAATTGTGCTTTAAAATACTTAATTGAAACATTTTCAAACGCACTAGTCTACCCTTGCAGTTTTTAAAGGTCTAATGATTAATTAATTAGTTACAACGCGATTGAGCAACAAACATCCAAACATAGACGTTTATAATGATGATGAAAGACAGTCCCAAGACATCTAGACGTAAAGTGCTCATCAATACAAATTAATCAAGCCCAAACACAAGATAACTGCTGTAAATCTTTGAGGAGTTCCCTCGACAGTATTTTGGCTCCATCATCAGATCGCTTCCAAATCTTTGTAGTGCCAAACCAAAATAAATTGTAGTGCTTGTAAATACTTAATGGAAAAATTAACAATCGCGCTTGTCGCCCCTACAATTTTTGCAAGTTCTCTTCAATTTCTGCAGGATTCCATCATCAGATCCTGGTTTCCTTATCATGGTACCACCCTTGGAATGTCTTCTATCCAACAAAAAAAAGAATCATCCAAATCGGTTCATAAACAACGAAGTTATCCGCGAACAAACATAAAAAAAAAAAAAAAAAATATACGGTCGAATTGAGAAACCTACTTTTTTTTTAAAGTCGGTTAAAAAATTGGCAGTCATAGGAACTGCCGATAGAAGTGAAAACTTATAACTCAGAATTTGATAGTTCACTTTGGAAACTACACGGGTGTAACCGGACGGTGTGGCCTGGTCATCATGACCATCTAGAAATGCATCAGCATTTCCCGTTGGCTGACGCATTTCTAGATGGCCATGCCATGATGACCAGCCCACGCCCTTTCAGTATTTCCCATTGGCTGACGCATTTCTAGATGGCCATTGGCCAATGGATATGGTCCCGAGTTTACCCGAAGATTTCTTATCATACCCGAGCTTGACGATAGAATTCAATTCACACCCCACAAAAAATCTGTCTAGGCGCGCCTAAAGAAGTTTTCACTCCAAAAATTAAGCTAAAAAGCCAGAATCTCATACCTTGCGCCTCGCCTCAGAGCCTGTTTGCAATTAACCGCTATTTGTTATAGGAGTGTCAAAGTGTCTGACACTCTGCTGCTACCCTAGGAAATATCAACATATTCGTGTAGCAGGAGGGTGGAGCCACAATCGATTCTCTTTGATCAAAAAAGATACCGGAACACAAGCCTGTAGATATCTGTTACCTTCAAAGTTTGATATCTTGTTGTACAAACATATTTTTTTTGTTATCGTTATAGGCTTACTCTTGCCTGACGGCTTGCCTATATATGTTAAGCGACGATGCGGTCTACGATGGAGCGCGTTTGCCCATAACAGCACAGTATCACGCTGCTATTGGAACACTACAATATTCCAAATCATTACCTAACACTGCACTGCGCTTGTCACCCAGATCATCAACATCATCAACAGCCCACTAAACGTTTCCACTGCTGGGACTCGGGGCCTTCTCTCGCAAGGAGAGAGTTGAGGCCATAATCCTCCACGCTGGCCCAGTGCGGGTTGGCGGATGACACATGACTTCGAAAGATTCTAGGTACGTGTCGGTTTCCTCACGATGTTTTCCTTCACCGTTTTAAGTTAGCGGCCTAACGCACATGACTTCGAAAAGACAGTGGTGCGTGTGGGGTTTGAACCCGGGGTCTCCGGATCGGCAGACGCCGTTCTCCCGCTCACCCAGATACGTAAGACGATTTATTTCTGTTTATTGTAATTTATCTAGAATGGTTTCTGCGAAGTTTTTGAGAAGAATTTTCAAATTCTGCGTAGAGTCTTACCACTCCAACAGTTCGTATAACTAAAGTTTTGCATCAAATATCTTCGTTCGGGTGTTAGGAACGCTATGCATGAGCGAAAAATAAATGCGTTTATTTATGTATCTACGCACCACGCACGCAAAAAGTTAACACTTCTCATTATTCCTCCTGCCAAGAAGTCTAACTTCCACCATAGAATAAATAACGCGAGAAGTATTAACCTGAAGTGTTAGTTACATACAATGTTTACTAAAACGTTGATAATTTGACGAATAACGACTTCAGCGTGTCGGTCTTTAGTGTCGGTATGCGCACGCCCGTAAAAAAAAATGGCAGTCATAGGAACTGCCGATAGAAGTGAAAACTTATAACTCAGAATTTGATAGCTTACCTTGGATACTACACGGGTGTAACCGGAGGGCGTGCCCTCGCCATCTTGGCATGCCCATCTAGAAATGCGTCAGCATTTCCCATTGGCTGATACGTTTCTAGATGGCCATGCCATGATGGGTTGTCCACGCTCTTTCAGCCCTTTCATATAATATTAATATAGATAATTCTTTCATTCGCCCCGCATTTCGCATTTCCGCATTTCGCACGCCCCGAGCGTGGCGAATGAATTCAATTCACAGCCCACGAAAAATCTGTCTAGGCGCGCCTAAAGAAGTTTTCACTTCAAAAATTGGCAGTCATAGGAACTGCCGATAGAAGTGAAAACTCAGAATTTGATAGCTCATTTTGGAAACTACGCCGGTGAAACCGGAGGGCGTGGTCATGCTCATGACCATGGTCCCGGGTTTCCCTGAAGATTTCTTATCATTCCCGAGCGCGACGCTAGAATTCAATTAACAGAAAAAATCTGCCTGTGGCGCGCTAAGAGAAGTTTTCACTTCAAAAAACACTTTCATTAGTTTTTCCTAACACCCCAAAAGAAGAATAGTACTTATGTTCAAAAATAGTAGTCATAGAGCCTATAGGTAGTCCAGAATTATTACCGTTGGCGATCTTAAGACTACGTTTAGTCGGTATATTTTTGGCTCGAGTTATGTACTCAGTTGTACCGGTGCTACCGGGTATTTCTCAAGGGACGGCTAGGACTCTTATTCAGCCGTTCTAGGATATTTGGAGCCGATTAGTGATGTATGCTCTCCTGGTACCGACGAGATTAGGTAGGTAGCTGAATACAGAGTTCGTCGCCTGGAGACTTACGATGTTATTTCTCCGTGTATAATAATTTATGGTTATATATTAGTTTAAAGTATAAATTAATGATAAGTCTTATTTATTGTTCACACCATTTCTATCTTACTAATATTATAAATGTCAATGTTTGGATGTTTGTTGCTCAATCACGTCTTAACGTATGAACGGATCGGGCAGAAATTTGGAACGTAGATAGATTCTAGTCTGGAAAAACACATGGGCTACTTTTTATCCCGAAAACACAACGGAAACGGGAACTACGCGGGTAACACTGTGGGAAGCTGCTAGTGATACAATATAGGAAAATAGTAAAATTAGCTCATTTTTGAGATTAGTTAGTATTCGAACGATGTCGAGAGACTTGGAATTTGTTTACGCAAAATGTTTACAACGTGAATTATAGATTGACATAGATATTTTTAAACTGGGTATTATAAATTAAAATTACAAAAATAGTATGTAGACATGACGTCACTCGAAACTTTTAAGCTCTAGATCTTCATCATTTTTTATTTGTGAAACAAAAGAAAAAGTAGGTACGTTTGCAGTATTTTTTTAATAATCTAATCTAGGTCCGTCGACAAAAATGTATAGACATTTTTTTAGTCACATGTCCAGTTGTTGTATTATATGTGTTGCATTATATTACAATTTGGCAACTAGCGCACACGAATGTGGAAAATCTATATTGCAGTTGATAAAAACTATGATTTGTTCCCCCTGACCGATCCGCACCGTCCGGCGTCCCCTTGACGTGTCGGTAAAGTGATTTGCGCGTGTCTTCGAGCAAACTCAATAATCTCGATTGGAGTCACCCTCGGCAAATAACTCGGGAGTGCCGTGCCACAATGACCGGTGACGCGCGGACGTCTAGTAGTGGACTTGTGGCTTGTACACATGATGGCTTTCATATTCTGAAATTAGGCGGCTATGTCGACCCTCGTGTGGTCTTCCAAATACGTAATAAAATCCCTATTTTTCTACTTAATCTATCCATGTAAATAAAATTCATGGGTCTCTTTGTAATTCCAAATTAACAGCTTTTCACATAATGCGTGTGAAAATATATTTATACGGTACTTACATTAAAAAAAACAATTATTGTCTGTTTCTTTGATGTTGAGCGAAAACGTGGTCCGTGATAGAGCGCGCCCACCTAGAAGAAACCGATCAACTCTTCTCTTCTTCGATAAACTTGAAGACTCTCAGATTACATTCGTCAAGAAACATCCACTTAGCCAACGCATATCAAAGTTTATATATTATTATTAGTATTACGAAAATTTTGACAAAGTATTTCATTACGATTTTATTAGGGTTCCGTACCCAAAGGGTAATATGGGAAACTATTACTAAGACTTCACTGTCCGTCCGTCCGTCCGTCTTTCACCAGGCTATATCTCAAGAACGGTGATGGCTAGACAATAGAAATGTTCACAGATGATGATGATGTATTACCGCTATAGTAACAATTTATTTTCTGTGCTGCGTTTTGAGGTTTTATATTTTTGTAAACAACTATAAAACATTTTTCTCATCTGAATCACATACCTTAGTATAGAGAACGCATTTAGATATAAAAATGAGTAATTATATAATCAAAAATATAATTATAATATGCTCGCGACATTATGTTTGAGAGAGATTTACTTATATCCCCACCTCCAAATCAGACGATAGTTTGTCCCCTGTCATTTGGCAATTGAAGAGTATTTATCTTCGTTTTCCCGAGTCCGTGCTATACCTACAGCGGGGAGTAGCCACGATATAATGTCCACGACAAACGTCAAGTGGAAACATTTTATCCATTTTATCCCTTTCCCCTGTTGCCATGCTATGCAAGGTGGAAATGATTATTATATCTACTGACAGGTGGATAAAAATGGTGGAAAGACTATTAGTCCACTCCCCGTGCTAGCCCCGCAGGGGGGTCACATAATCGTTGTCAAGTCACAAAACTGTGCGATAAGACATGCATACTTTTTAATCAGTGGTCCGCCTAGGTACTGGACCCAGGCCAGTCTTAACCCCCATGACGGCCTCTGGATCTGCGCTTGCATACGACAATGTTTCATAAAAAGTTCTTACTAAAGTTGCCTGGACAATATCGCTTCAAGCGATAAGGCCACCTCTTGCTCTGAGACCAGCGATAACTTACTAGACCAGCCGTAATTTACTAATCTAGCTGAAACTAACTGAACCAGTCGTGACTAGACTAGCCGTAACTTGCTACCGTGCGTACCGTGCTATACCATACTGTATTTGTATTTGCGTTTCATATTTTAACCCCAACCGTTCAGTCATTTCGACGTGATTGAGGGACAAACATTCAAAATTTAACATTTATGCTATAGAATTATTCATTTTTATTGTTACTGCACTTGCAAAGTTATACTTGTAAAATGTTACACAGAAACGTATTATGAAGCTGGTAGGGGACCGCTCGCCGCCGGCAATAGGTCACTGTGCCACGAACGGTCACCCTCTGCCGCAGTCACCCGCGGGCCGCGGGGGACCAATGTAATATACTTGTAATACGATGTCATTACGACAGTCACGGCTGAATAAAAAAGTAATTGAAAAATTAAGTAACTTTGATTTGGTTAGGGTTTGAAATGGATGATTTTAGAACCAAATTTATATCATATTAATCCTACTAATATTATAAATGTCAATGTATGGATGTTTGTTGCTCAATCACGTCCTAACCTATGAACGGATCGGGCTGAAAATTTTGGAACACAGATAGTTTATAGTCTGGAAGAACATTTAGGCTACTTTTTATCCCGGGAAAATAACGGGAACGATGGGAACGGGAAGTACGCGGGTAAAACCACGGGGCACTGCTAGTATTATAAATGTCATTGTTTGGATGTTTGTTGCTCAATCACTTCGTAACGTCTGAACGGATCGGGCTGAAATTTGGTTACATAAGTAGATAATAGTCTGAAAGGGCACATAGGCTACAGTTTATCCCGAAAAAATAACGACCATAGAGCAATACCTATGTGCAAAACTGTAGTTAGTTAGTTCAGGTTAGTTAGGTAGCCCAAAGTTCGATAGGTATAGGTACGCAAGTTAAAACTAAACTAATTTACCATCCCCACTGGCTTTAATTATGAAGGAATGGTGAAGTAAAACATCGTGAGGAAACCGGCAAGTTTCAAGAATATTTTGAAGTCATGTGTCGTCCGCTAGCACGCTCTAGCCCAGCGTGTTCTATTATAGCGTAAACTCTCTCTTAGCATGAAAAGGCCCCGAGTCACAGCAGTGGAAACTTTTAATAGGAACCATTCAGTAAGTCAGGTAAACTATGGAAAAATATGGGTAACGTATTTTTTGTTTTATCTATTACTAGCGGCCCGTCCCGGCTTCGCACGGGGTCAAATTTTTTGTTAAGTAGGTATGCTAAATGAAATGTACATGACCAAATTTTTCCAAAAGATCAAAATTAAAAACCAAAACTTTAAAGTTCAAAAACATTAAACTGCCTGGCCTGGTGGCTTAGTTGGTTAAAGGCCGTTTTGTAAACCTTCGTCATTATTAATTTGTGAAGCAAAAGAAGAAGAACGTGTGCAATATTTAACAAAAATCTAAATGACGGACCTACCAATTTTTTTTGTCACCATGTACAGTTGTTGTATTGCATGTATATGTGTTGCATAATGTTCAAATTTCGCAACTAGCGCACACGAATGTGGAAAATCTATATTGCAGTTGATAAAAACTATGATTTGTTCCCCCTGACCGACCCGCGCCGTCCCCTTGACGTGTCGGTAAAGTGATTTGCGATGTCTTCGAGCAAACTCAATAATCTCGATTGGAGTCACCCTCGGCAAATAACTCGGGAGTGCCGTGCCACAATGGCCGGTGACGCGCGGACGTCTAGTGGACTTGTGGCTTGTACACATGATGGCTTTCATATTCTGAAATTAGGCGGCTATGTCGACCCTCGTGTGGTCTTCCAAATACGTAATATAATCCCTATTTTTCTACTTAATCTATCCATGTATATAAAATTCATGGGTCTCTTTGTAATTCCAAATTAACAGCTTTTCACTAAATGCGTGTGAAAATATATTTATACGGTATTTACAAAAAAAAAAAACAATTATTGTCTGTTTCTTTGATGTTGAGCGCAGACGTGGTCCCGATTTACCGATTTACTCCTCTTTTTGATGAATTTGAAGACTCCCACATTACATTTATCAAGAAACACCCACTTAGCTAACGAATATCAAAGTTTATATGTAACGAAAGTTTAGTCTATTGTTTTCATTAAGTTTTTGTTATATTAAGTAACTCTACTTACAGCATACGGCTAAGGACGGATCCAAGTTACAAAACTGTGCGAAAAGTACATGCATGGTTGTTAATCAGTGGTCCACCTAGGTGTCATGGGGGTCTAACCCCCATGACACCCCCCTGGATCCGCGCTTGCATACCACAATGTTTCATAAAACGTTCTTACCAAAGTTGCCTGGACGCGATCGCTTCAAGCGATAAGGCCACCTCTTGATCTGCGAACTGTTTAATAACTTCCTAGACCAGCGATAACTTACTAGACCAGCCGTAATATACTAAACCAGCCGTAGCCTACTGGACTAGCCGTACCTGACTAGACCAGCCGTAATATACTAAACCAGCCGTAGCTTACTGGACTAGCCGTACCTGACTAGACCAGCCGTAACTTGCTACCGTGCATACCGTGCTATACTAGACTGTAACCTAATTGTGCTCCAAATGTAACCCAATCCGTTCAGTCATTTCGACGTGATTGAGGGACAAATATCAAAAATTTGACATTTACACTATTAGTAGAATTATTAATTTTAATTGTTACTGCAGTTGTAAAGTAATATTTTTGTAAAATGTTACACAGAAACGTATTATGAAGCTGGTAGGGGACCGCTCGCCGCCGGCAATAGGTTACTGTGCCACGAACGGTCACCCTCTGCCGCAGTCACCCGCGGGCCGCGGGGGACCAATGTAATATACTTGTAATACGATGTCATTACGACAGTCACGGCTGAATAAAAAAGTAATTGAAAAATTAAGTAACTTTGATTTGGTTAGGGTTTGAAATGGATGATTTTAGAATCAAATTTAAATCATATTAATCCTACTAATATTATAAATGTCAATGTGTGGATGTTTGTTGCTCAATCACGTCCTAACGTATGAACGGATCGGGCTGAAAAATTTGGAACACAAATATTTTATAGTCTGGAAGAACATTTAGGCTACTTTTTATCCCGGGAAAATAACGGGAACGACGGGAACGGGAAGTACGCAGGTAAAACCGCGGGGCACTGCTAGTTGTTATAAATGTCATTGTTTGGATGTTTGTTGCTCAATCACTTCGTAACGTCTGAACGGATCGGGCTGAAATTTGGTTACATAAGTAGAAAATAGTCTGAAAGGGCACATAGGCTACAGTTTATCCCGAAAAAATAACGACCATAGAGCAATACCTATGTGCAAAACTGTAGTTAGTTAGTTCAGGTTAGTTAGGTAGCCCAAAGTTCGTAAGGCATAGGTACGCAAGTTAAAACTAAACTAATTTATCATCCCCACTGCTTTTAATGGTGAAGGAATGGTGAAGTAAAACATCGTGAGGAAACCGGCCAGTTTCAAGAATATTTTGAAGTCATGTGTCGTCCGCTAGCATGCTCTAGCCCAGCGTGTTCGATTTTAGCCTAAACTCTCTCTTAGCATGAAAAGGCCCCGAGTCACAGCAGTGGAACCTTTTAATAGGAACCATTCAGTAAGTCAGGTAAACTATGGAAAAACATGGGTAACGTATTTTTTGTTTTATCTATGATTGATAAAATCGGCATAAGTTACGGCTGGTCTTAACTCTCTCCTTGCGAGAGAAGGGCTCGAGTCCCAGCAGTGGGGACATTTAGTGGGCTGTTGATGTTGATGATAATCGCCAAAAATGTAGATCATCGTTTTTCTGAAATAGGGGTTGTGACGTCACATCTCCTTAAAAATCGTACAATGAATTGATGTCACTCGAAACTTCTAAGCATTGTATCTTCGTCATTTTTTGTCTCTGAAACAAAAGAAAAAATACGTATCCAATTATTATTTTTTAGTTAATTTATACGCTGTAGAAGTAGGAGCGAGAGGTATACTAGCAAAATCTCTCTATAACCTGCTTAAGACCTTGGCTTGTCCAGAAGTGTAGTAAGTTCTATACTAGAACGAGTATCGAAAGCTGCACTAGTAGGATCATATCGGATTTGGCTGGGCAGGGAGAGAAATACGAGTAGTGAAGGTGAGTGTTGACGTACGTCACTAAGGGGCTCCTTTTCAGCCTACGCCCGAGTCACAAGTCTTGAGGTCTACTCGAGATTTCTCTCTCTGTCACACGATGGACCCGGCACCCGCACGGTGAATCCATGGAATGCTAAGAAGTTCGTCTCGTCTCTAACTGAGGGACTAATTTTTTTTTTTAGACATCATGCCTGGACTGTGGGTCGTATCATGAGAGAGGCCTAGGTAAAGCAGTGGACGTGCATGGGCTGATTATGATGATGACGTACAAATATTTGCATAGTAAGTGAATGTTCGCCGGGCAGACAGGCAGGTCGGCGGTCGGTCGGATATTGCGTCGCTAATATGTCATTCTCATCGCGCACCGGATATTATCACCCGGTCACCAGACATTGGAACCTCTCCCATATTTATTTCTACTAGCTGTTCGTACCCGGAGTCGCTCGCACGACAAATCTTTCAAATGTTGTAGAGTTTTTTTCAGATTGACATTTTACACTGAGTTTTTTTAGGTTGAGTTTTCACACTGTCTTTTGAAGTGAAAACTTCTTTTGGCGCGCCTAGACAGATTTTTCGTGGGGTGTGAATTGAATTCTAGTGTCACGCTCGGGTATGATAAGAAATCTTCGGGTAAACTCGGGACCTTGGCTAGAAATGCGTCAGCCAATGGGAAATGCTGAAAGGGCGTGGCCCGGCCATCATGGCATGGCCATCTAGAAATGCGTGAGCCAATGGGAAATGCTGATGCATTTCTAGATGGTCACGACATTATGGCCAGGCCACGCCCTCCGGTTACACCCGTGTAGTTTCCAAAGTAAGCTATCAAGTTCTGAGATACATAAGTTTTCACTTGTATCGGCAGTTCCTATGACTGACAATTTTTTTTGCAGGCCGAGCTTTAGCTTTTTAAATAAATTGTTGGACAATTCACTCACAACACCATCTGACCCCAAACTAAGCAAAGCTTGTATTATGGCGGCCAGATAGCTGATATAATACCGTTATTTTCCCACGGTAAGTAAAACGCTTATGTGCTAATCTAGACTATATTTAATGTAACCGTGTTCCCAACTTTATCCCGATCCGTTCATCCTTTCGGACGTAATTAAGCAAACATTAAAACTATCACATTTATTACATTACTTACTGGGATTAGAACAAAGAACGTAGCGGATCTAAAACTAACCATATTTTCCATACATTCGCTAGCGTTCTTAACCTGAGTTCTTAACAAACGCGCTAGTATTCGCACACTAACAAACAGGACGATATAATTATTCAGACCACAAATAATCTAACACAATGAGTTATGCGATCTAAGAATGCGGCGCCTATTTGCGACCTTTACCACAGAATAAATATTAGCCTTTACCTCCGTCCCTGCGCATAATTCCCGCGTAAAACATATTTACGCGAGCAAAAAGGTCTCATTACATTGTTTTCTACAATCCAGGTTGCTTCTTTCTTCATTGATTCGCTTTTTGTTCCACGAAAGATGCGAAAATGACAGCCATATTAGGAAAGTTTCGTCACCTGCCCTTCGCTGCCTAGCTAAATCGGTTTTGGTATTACTGTCTCTTTGATTAAAAGCGGAAAGAAAAGAGAGAGAAATATCAAAGCTGAGTCAATTTTAGTTACGCGGTAGGCTCTGTGGACGTCTACTCTATTTCTACAAAAACGTAATTTCGAAAAAAAACTCTCGACTTTCCTATTCTCGTTCTACTTCGTTTCGTCCGATACAACATTGTTTGACGTTGAAATGTTCTAAGGATACTCTAATTAGAGTAGGCTTAGAACATTAAAACGGATAAAACGACGGATCGAAGTAGAATCGGAGTTGGAAAGTCGCGAGTTTATTACGAAATTACGTTTTCGTAGAAAGAGAGTAGACGTCCTGGTGTAGCTTCTTGAGTGTATTGTCTAACTTTTTGTGCGTTTATTTATCTGTTATGTTATTATCAGCAACTGAGTATGCAAATGGCAAAACCTTGTTTTTATCGTGAAAAAAGCAATAAGCATAGTTAGTGCATAGTGTGTAATTTATCATTTGCCAACGAATGCGTTGGTAGAAAAACGGGTTAAGAATTTATTGCTTTGGCGGCTGGGTGTTAGCGGTAGCGTTCTTGTGGCTATGTTTTGCTGAGTTGGTCGTTGTGTTAATTAAGGAAGTTGTACCTATTTGGTCTTTTCATATCACTTTATATAAAACTATCACGTTTATTCACTATACTACTAGTAGCCAATAGGTACGGCATATTTTCTGTGGGTAAATACAAATGGTAGAGATGCAAATCCTAACTTCGCCTAAAACAGTAACAAAATAACGTGCAAAAATATTAGTGAAATTAAGATTTGGTTCAACCAGAAACAAAATAATGCGGGCTATCAATATAGATAGGTGTTGTGTGCTTAAAGCGGTAAAATGAACTATGAAAATAACCTGTTTAGCTATCTCGCGCCACTTCACTGCATATCTTTCCACAGCCTCGCTCGCACAATCTCTGGTGGAACAGGTGAGATACTATAGGCTAGAGCTAAAAAAAATGTCCGTCATTTAGATTATTAAAAATATTGTACATCATTTTTAGGGTTCCGTACCCAAAGGGTAAAACGGGACCCTATTACTAAGACTTGCCTGTCCGTCCGTCCGTCCGTCCGTCTGTCACCAGGCTGCATCTCAAGAACGGTGATAGCTAGATAGCTCCCCCTACAACAAACTTGATTTTTACCGTCTTTGTCGATTAGTCCGTCCCAAGTAAACTAGATGGCGCCACTAGAAGACTAAAACATGCTATTGAATTAATCGTTAGAACCACAACGTAAAATCAAAATTTTAGTAAAGCTTTTGGCCGAAAGCCTGTCTGCGGAAACTGCGATGGTCTATGTATACGGAATTCGGAATAAAGCCAAAGAGGTTTTCGGCGTTTGTTTGCTAATGGTACGGAACCCTTCGTGCGGGACTTCCACTCACACTTGGCCGGTTTTTATGTTATTTTGTTTCTCAAACAAAGATACAATGATTAGAAGTTTAAAGCGACGTCGCTTCATGGCACAATTTTTACGAAGGAGTGATGTCACAACCCCCACTACGGATGTATGATGATCAATACTTTTGTCGATTTTTAATCATTTCATAAAACCAAAAAATCCGTGTCACGTATTTTTCCATAATCTAGCTGACAAACTAATTAGAATGGTATATTTTGAATCCAGTAGTCATCTTAATTACTCGCATTGTAACAATACGAGTAATGGGGTCCACTTAGGACCCCAGCACAGCGGAGTTGCAGAATAGAAGATTACTAAACTTATGAACGGTCAGCCAAGAAAAGAAAGTAAGTATTTTGGCTTCTCTATTCAACTGTATAGCGTATAGATACGTAACACAGAAAAAGTAAACATTTGAAATTGGAATATCGTTAGCAGAGTTGGCGGGCGACCAATCAGAACTCGTAATCCGGTAACGGAGCGACGCGGGCGCGAATGGCGCCAATTTTTGTCCAATCTCATGGATTTCCGGCGCAGGCTCGGAGCTTCCGGGCGGAAACGAGGTGAGACTAGCGTGGAGGTTGAATACGTGAAACTGCTGAGGTCCCTTCTGATAAAAATGTTCGCTGGTTATACAAACTATGGTTTTAAATATAGTTAGTTTGCCATTTTCTTATACATGTGGTGATCCAGATAGAGTATCTCTTTACTTATAGACTACAGGCCCGTGAACAAAATTTACGGGTCAAATGAACCACCAGGAGACCTATGTAGGATGATAGAAGGGTGTTAAGTATTAAGATTCAGCACTATGCCGTCACTTGTAAGCTGTCCAACTGAGTGTAATTGAAGAGGGGGGGTTGCAACCCTCTACCATTTCTCCTTGTCGCATGATTTTTGTACGGCATTGCGAAATAATGGATTAGAAGGTGTATTGAAACTGTATGGAACAAATGCCGTACTTAATCAATTGACCAAATTTGATCTGTAAATTACTCGTACTCTGTAAATTTATCCGGCAAACTAATAATTAAAAAGTTAAAATTTATAATTTTTATAGTTTCAATACCTCTTTTAATCTATTATTTCGCAACGCCGTACAAAAATAATGCGACAAGGAGAAATGATCGAGGATTGCAACCCCCCCTCTTCAATTGCGCTCAGTTGGACAGCTTACAAGTGACGGCATAGTGCTGAATCTTATTAATTTATACCCTTCTATCATCCTACATAGGTCTCCTTGTGGTTCATTTGACCCGTAAATTTTGTTCACGGGCCTGTAGTCTATTAGTCTGTGATTCAGATTTAGATTATTTATTCGCCATTACAATATGTTAGTCATACAAATACAGGTATAGGGTATCTGATCTGTGTACAGGTACGTAATTTTACCAAACATAAAAAAACGATAATTAAATTTATAGAATACAAAATTAAAAATTCAATGATAAATGATTAATCAAAGTGAAAATATGTATTAAATGTCAACCGCAAAATTTCAAACAATATACATAATTATATAAGTTAATAAAGCCATTCAGCGTGGTAATGCCACCAGCATGCTGGGTACGCTTCCGATTGGTAGTGGGCTTGAACATCTTGATTATCTGTAGACCTTCATTGGTCTATGGATAATACAGGTGTGCTTAGTGTAAGTAGTTAGTTAGGTATGTAGCGTAGTGTAGTTCTCATTGTATTTTAGTTTTGTTAAAGGAAAATACAATGTCAAAATGAATATAGATTCATATTATCAAAACTCCATCGTGATGTCCAAGTAATTCATTTATAGTGTAACGTACCTAAGTAAGCGTGGTGGTGAGTACGTTAGACGTTTGAATGAGTGAAATCTTGTCAGTTTGCGACACCGACATGCATAATACTCGTAATCTGTAGCTGTAGTTATGAAATCATTAAGTTAATTCATTTAATTACATTTTAATACCTATTAAAAGTTTTCACTTCTATTGCCAGTCCCTTTGACTGCCTTTTTTTTGCTTAACCCCGTTGTTACAATATGCCTGCTAAGTACAGATATGACAGTACTCAGAGTAACTATTCTTAATCCTCAAAGATGACGGTATAAGTATGAACATCGATTTTAGATTTTAGCAAAGAAACTCAATCTTATCGGACCTCCATCATATTGTCTATAGTACAATGGAGCTGTGCAAAAAGTGTTTTGGAAGATAGAGTCAATGGGTAGTCAGTAGGTAGGCATTTTTACATGAATCACAAATATAGTTAAGGTTAGGCTCTTTTTAATCCAAACTAGTACGTTGTCAGGTTTTTGAAAATTCTGTTTATCATTTAAAGTGGCATAGCCGTCGCACATTTGGTGAAGGCTTTTTGAAGGCTGTGTTCCGCTTCGAAGAGCAATGTTTCCAGTGAAATTACAGGGCTTAGAGATACATCTTATACCTCTGGGTGACGAGCGCAGTGCAGTGCTAGGTAATAATTTGGACTCATGTTCCAATAGCTGCATGTCACTGTGCTGTTATGTGGCAGGCATGTTGCTTACCATCAGGCACTTGACACGCTCGTCTCGTCACTCTTTATTAAAAAAAAATTGGCAGTCATAGGAACTGGCGATATAAGTGAAAACTTATAACTCAGAATTTGATAGCTTACCTTGGAAACTACACGGGTGTAACCGGAGGGCGTGACCTCGCCATCTTGGCATGGCCATCTAGAAATGCGTCAGCATTTCCCATTGGCTGATGCGTTTCTAGATGGCCATGCCATGATGGCCTGTCCACGCCCTTTCAGCATTTCCCATTGGCTGACGTATTTCTAGATGGCCAATAGCCATGGCCCCGAGTTTACCCAAAGCTTTCTTATCATACTCGAGCGTGACGAATGAATTCAATTCACAGCCTACGAAAAATCTGTCTAGGCGCGCCTAAAGAAGTTCACTTCAAAAAAAGGCTTGAACACTTAACATATACAAAAATCTTTATTGCTGTTTGTAGGTAAGATAAGGTGATACAAAACATTTCAAAAGTAGACCCATACAAACTGGCCCCTTCGAGAGGCATGCAATATGTCTGGCAATACAGTTCCTAATGGTCTGAATTTATACAATGATAAATATAATAGACAGCTGATACTTGTCTTCCTCTTCTGCTTTTCGGTCTCGGAATCGGTTGTATCGTGTTAAGGCCGATTTACATCAGACGAGCGAATGCTCATTCTATCCCCACTGTATCAAATTCATTTATTAAACAAACGTAGATCATTATTTCGTTGTTTTGTTTGCGTTCGCAAAGATTCTATGGAATATTTAATATGGAAAACGCTGAGAACGATCTTTCGTTTACACTAAAAGATTGAGAAAGAATGCTTTTGTTCCAGCTCTAGCTCTATGTTCGTTCAGTTTAAATCGGCCTTTATATGTCATCTGATTCATCTTCTATTAATTTCCGGCTTCTATCCGGTTGAGCTATGTATGTGAGATATATATGTAGGTATGTAATATGTATATTTGGTGAGCATAATTACGCCAACGTTAACTTAAGGTTCTAGGTATCTAGGTAAACACGCTCCAACGTCGTCCGACGAGATCGATGGCGGTCAAGTGTAAACCTATAAAAGTTAAAAAAGAGGCTTTCAGGACACACCAACCATCTGTAAAATTTTAGAGTAAATATAAAACAAATTCAAAGCTTCGACGTCTTAATAAATGAACGAATGAAATTTTTTTATTGTTTGAAAATTAGCGAAAAGAGTGCTCTATGCTGACCAGTTAAGGTCCTAATTAATAACTGTGAACAGATTCGGTTGGGCAAGTGCAAGTATGGGAAAGTTTTCTTTTAGATGAGTCTGCTACGTATTAGGCCGCGATATTACTTGACATCAAGCAATTAAAGATTTTAGAAAGTTATTTTTTTATGTAGACCAGCCTTCGCAAAACCAGTTCACTTTATGTTCCTATGGTGGGTTCGATTCCCACCCAGCACCCAGTGCAAATATTTGTGTGATGAATTCAAATATTTGTATTTCTAATTTTAATGCTAATTGTTTGTATTTCTATGAATAATAAGTATGTATTTTCAACTATATAAGTATTATATCAGCTATTTGGCCGCCGCGCCGTATTACAAGCTTTGCTTAGTTTGGGCACACCCCGGACACTCGGCCTAAACTCCAAACAAACGGTGAAGTCGACATACCTACACTCACACAACTACGCTTAAGTCGTTCGAACACATTTACGCATGTGTGCGTGTCATCTAGGGTTACTAAATTATTTTATGGAATAGCTGTGACCCGTGAGTTCACCTGCCTGTGTTAAGTGGCTTACAATCTTACCTAGTTAGTGTTCGATCTTTAATGTAGGTAAATATAACTTTCATCAACAATCAGAAGGGAGAAGATTTAAAACAAAATAGGAGATAATAAAGGTACCATGGACGAATTGATTTTTAGTTAAGTAGGTACACTTACCCAAAGAGAAAACTTTATTCTGACAATATATTAATTAATCACTCCACATATCGCGTATTTCATTATAGGTAGGCTAGTCACAGAACATTAGATTAGGTACACAACAACGTTCATAAGTTGCATTTTAAAAGACGTTATCACAGTTCACTAGGTATATCAGACTATCATACACTGCACAAACTACTTATTAATTATTAACACCTCATGTCAGCGACCAGTAAAGAGAAAGCACATGATTTTTCAACTCAAAATTCCAAATTAAATGTTGTAAACAAACATTATGTCGGACGTCGGATAATGTTGCTAGTTCCGGATTTAATTTATTACTAATACTTAAAAAAATATTACTTTTGTATGTTGATAAATAGTGATTTATTTATTCGCATTATAGTAAGGATCGCATAAAACTTTAAATATTGTGAGAATAGTGAGTGAGTCTATTATACTCAAATCACATTTTAAGGTTGAAGTCATTACTTAATAATTTATATGCGCCGAATAAACAAAAATCAGTTGTAATCTCAAATTAAATTTAGAAACTTACTTGACCAAATTTCAACGACAATCATAAAAAACTTAATATAAAAGTAAATTTTAGTTTTGTTTTCATATTTCAAAACTATGATCTACCAAAAATAAGAAACATCAAAGGACATGGCCCAAATCGTACCCTGACCTCGGCACAAAATAATTGTATCTAATCTCAAAAAAATCGAATAATTGCATGTAAATATATTTTAGGAATAAAAATTACACCACTCCCATAACCCAAATTAGTGGCTAACATGTTTTTTTATCAGTGTAGTTTTGTAGGCGTTTTTTTTTAAAGTTCACCTATAGATTTTTTAAAGTTAAACTGTTTAGTTAAAATAAAAAAATGCAATCCGATGTAATCATCATCATCATCTTCATAACATCTGAGCATATACCTCTCTTCAAGTACGCCTCATATCCCAGACCTATGCTAGTGCTGTGCTTGTGCTAGCACTTGTCCAAATTTGACCCGCGATGTAAGCATACTGACAATTGAATACAAAGTCCAAAGTACATTACCAAAAATAAGCGTATTATCATGAATTATTTTACTTACACTCGTTAAATTTGAATTCCAAGGCCACCCATCGCGAAAAGAACCTAAGCATATTCGTGCATTGTTTGATATATCTCTTTATGACTCAGCCGGTATATATTATTTTTCTATCATCATCATCATCATCAGCCTACCGCAGTCCACTGCTGGACGTAGGCCTCTCCTAATGAACGCCAAATGGCTCGATTTTGCGCTTTTTGGATCCAATTTCTGCCAGCAATCTTCCGCAGGTCGTCCCTCCACCTAGCCTGAGGGCGCCCCACGCTACGTTTGCCTAAGCGCGGTCTCCACTCTAGAACTCGTCTGCTCCAGCGATGGTCGGTTCTACGAGCGATGTGACCAGCCCACTGCCACTTAAGTCTACTTGCTCTGAGAGCTATGTCGATAACCTTGGTTCTTTGTCGGATCACCTCATTACGGATCATATCCTTCAAAGAGACTCCGAGCATAGCCCTCTCCATTGCTCGCTGAGCAACCTTCAGTTTATGGACTAGTCCCACCGTGAGTGTCCACGTTTCGGCACCGTAGGTCATTACGGGTAGGACGCACTGATTAAAGACCTTTGTCTTCAGGCACTGCGGAATAGACGACGTGAAGATCCGACGAAGTTTACCGAATGCTCCCCAACCCAGCTGAATTCTTCGATTGACTTCTCCCTCGAAATTGTTTTTCCCCATTTGCAACTGCTGTCCGAGGTAGACATACTTTTGAACAATTTCGAGGGTTTGTCCGCTCACAGTTATTGGTCCCGGGGTAACCAGTCTATTGAACATGACTTTAGTTTTGTCGATGTTCATCCCGAGACCAATACGCTTTGAAGAATCAGCTAGGTCGGTAAGCATTCGTTGCAAGTCTTGCAGTGACTCCGCTATTAGGACTATGTCATCAGCGAATCGGAGGTGTGAGAGGTACTCGCCGTTAACGTTGGTGCCTAGTCCTTTCCAGTCCACTGCCTTAAACATATCTTCCAAAGCACTTGTGAACAGTTTGGGGGAGATAACGTCCCCCTGTCTCACTCCTCGGCAGAGCCTGATATGCTTAGACGACTGATTCTGTACTTGGACTGACATTGTCGCGGCGTCATACAGATCTCTCAGCACCTCGATGTAACGATAGTCTACTTGGCATCGCTGCAAAGACTCCAGAACAGCCCAGGTCTCAACGGATTTTTCTATCATTAACACCAAATTATACAATATATTTTGTTCCATAAAACGAGCTTTTGACACGTACTTCTACAAAACTTCTACAGGCAAAAAAACGCAGGTTAGCCACTCAAACGGATGATGATGATAGTTTAGAATATTATTACTAATAACTTAAAATCCGAGGTACATCAAAAACCCCAGGTGTGGCACCTGGGTTTTTTCAAAGTGATTTGGGCTTATGTCCTTTGTTTCACAATAAATGGAGCTATCACGTAACAAACATATAAACGAATTGAGATCCGTCTCCTTTTTTGAAGTTGGTTAAAAATGAAACTAAATCGTAGTAGTACCGGTAGTACTAGAACCATTAAAGTTTATAAGTCAATGTCAAAGCCGTTAATTACTGAATAAGTTTTAGTTTAAAAATATCGTTAATTTTTTTTGGAACTATCCATTCCAATAGTCAATGTACTCGTATCCTCTTACTGCTTTTAATGAACGGTTGTTGCGATATCTTAAATAAGCATACTACTATATGAAATCCTATATTCATTGTTCACTATTGACCGACATAATATATACATGGACGCACATAAAAGTACAGATAGTCTAATATAGAACCTCTTTCTTTTTTTTGAGTCGGTTGAATGCTAAGAAATAATCACTTACCAATAAATCTGAATAGTTGCAATCTTAGTAAAAAAATCCACTAAATTGGCAACACTAGTGACTAAGCGAACTATACTCCGCGCCATCACTCGTTACCATACGTTATTGGCGCCACTGACGTATTTCACAACGATTAACGAAAGCCGCAGTTTAAAAACAACGAGTTTAATAATTTCGTCACAGCGAACACAGCGTCATGGTCGTATTCTCATAGAAAATTGTCGTCCGATATAACCCTTCGTTGAGAGCTTCTTGCGTCCTTGCGGGGTAGGAAGCTTGAAACTGGCGGGGGGTGGGGAGTGTCCGTTCTATCTGTATTATCTATTCTATGGTTTGGGGTCAAGTGGTGTTGTGTGTGAATTGACCACCAATAGTTATTTTTATTTATTTATTTATTTACTGCTGGTATTTGAGGGCTTGTGTCACAAGGAAATAGTAATAAAGGCTACAATGCCATGACATTGTAATTTTTATTTTTCATTGTAATTTCTGTTCTCACTCTTGGTTTATGGATATTTTTCAATGTAATTTTAATCCAAAAAATATGACTTTGACATTACTTTTGTAACATGATTGATTAATTTGGATTTATTAATTATGTAATTTATGGGAAACTTAACCTAAAATAAATTAATTTTAATTATTTTTTAATTGTGATCTCCGACGTTGGTTGACGTTGGCGTTGGTCAAATACGAGTTGGCGGATGACGCATTTCTACGAAAGATGTTTCTTTCTTGGAACACCAAGCTTTCCTTGCAATGTTTGGATTCGCCGTTAAAGCCAGCGATGATGACAAAATTTTACATTTACACATGGAAAAATAATCAGAGGTGCAAGCAGGAATCGATCCCAATCACAATCACAATCTCACGATTGTGAAATGTGACGTTTTTGCTACTACACATCTACTAGGTTTATTTTAGACGAACTCAATCCGTTTGTTAACTTCACATGTCACACTTCAGACTTGCAATCTGGACTCCGTAGAAATGACACCATTAAACTGCATAGGTACTACCTACATATACCTATGTATAAAAAGCACATAAGCGTCATTTGTAAATGATTTGATTTCAGTACTTATAAACAGACACAAAACGCTTCGCGCTCAAAGCGCCGATTGGCTGCGAATGAAGATTGTCCATTCTAAACGTAGTATTGTTATGTATTCAATGTACCCTCTCATGTGGCAACGAAACCACAGTTTCATAACATCAGAACCATAACATGAAACATTTAATGTGTTTTTAATTCAGCGCTTAGTGTCATTACAGTAACATCACGCGCGGTCAAGGCGACCGAAACGCTTAGCGGATCACGAAATTTTCCTAATCGATACTCGGGCAGACAAGTAGCGTAAGTCGTCATATCGACTTTCTGTTGCTTGTGTTGTTATGTACGAGACTTAGTACTCGTTGAGCATGGCAAGATTAGATTAAGGTTAGTAAAGGCCACTTACTGCATAGGTCCCTATGCCAAGGGAGAAATGTTCACTAATATTAAATATATTTATTTAATATTATAATTTAAAAGAAAAATGTTAAACGGGTCGTCTTTTTTAGCTAGATGGAGTATTAAAGACCTTGAAGCTAAAAAAATTAAGCCAAAGAAATATACAGTATATCTTGAACTATAATTGCATAGAACTGTAGCTGCTTCGAGGTTATCAAGTTTGGTTGTAGTTCTAGTATTAGAACGAAAGTCGTGGTTACATATTTTTCTAATTAATTCACGGGTAGCTCATTTGCCCATCATATATACCACATATTTATGAGTAAGCCTCTCTTCCATAAATACCACTGGATACGTCAGAAGCTGAAAGCATACTGGATCGACCATATCAGACGTATGTTACCCATAAATTAGTCAAAAATATACTCGTACTGTTAGGCACACTCACAGAAATCTAAATAATTATTTAGATTTATGTGGGCACACCTATGTTTTGTAACTCAGTTATCACAAATCACGGTCTTGTAATCTTATGAAGTACACATAATAAGTTATTAGTAAAAGTTTAACAACGGCCAAATTTAGCTTTATGCTATGTTGTGCTCCAGATGTCGACACACAGCGATATTCATTATATACTGTAATTGTAAGCTTTTAGGATGGAGCGTGTTAATACGGTCATTATACGCGACCTTGTGGAGCCGCGCCGTAAAAACATGCTACATTAGCCTTAGTTGGTTTCTGAAGCAATTTTGAGAAATGACGTCATTTTTCTAAATGTTATATGACTTTTTTTATGAAAATGAGAGGCAAGATGATCTGGTAGAGTATAGGGTAATGGTTGATAAGCGTAAGTAGTAAGCTGGTCTCTAACCGCTCAAGGGTTACGCCAGCAATATACCTACGAAACTTACCTCCTAACTACATACAATACCTTGGAGTGATAGAGTGGAATAAGTTGCCAGGGCATCTTCAAGGTTCCATAGTTTAGTCTAGCTGTTTTAAAGATTTGTAAGCTAAAAACGTATCGTTACCAGTTTCAAATTTTAATCCTACGTAGAGTGTCTCATGTTTCATAGGACCGTAAAAAAAGTTAAAATAAAATAAGTGGTTTCGAGTGAAGTAGGCCAAAGAAACAAATGTTGAAATGGTTTTTCAATCGGCATATTTTGCAATTTTCTCTACTAGATCTATATAACATCCATTTTCCAAAAATAAATCACAAAACTCGATTTTAAGTCTATGTATCCTAATACATGTATCACTCAGGCTCACTCCTATCCACAAGTCTGTGTCTGGGAGTATTGGCGACTTATTTGTATGGATAGGTGTTCCCTATAAGTAGGATACGTGAAAACAAGTGAAAATCAACTAGGAGAATTTACGGAAGTAAGTAAATTTTCTATGTACCTTCATTACCTGATATCTCAAAATTGGCCGTCTGAACAAGCTTTCTTCTTTCTTCTTTTCAAGGGCTTCTACCGCCTAACCACAACAATCCGCTATGGCTTTGGTATTGCTGTCTCTATCATTTCAAGCCCAAAGGAAAGAGATACCAATATCAAAGCTAAGACAGTTTTAGTTAGGCGGTGGACCGGTATGTGTATGGGTATGTTTGCGTTCTTAGTACATACCAACACTACTCAATCGTCCACATTTCGATCGTCAGAAAATACGTAACGTCTGGCGGTCCTGGGATCTTGGACTATAGGTATACCTTCAGATATCGTTTACCTGAAAAATCTGGAAATACGTGGAAATGAAGAACATATATTTTTGTATACAGTTACATACATGTAGATAAATTTGATGTCATTAATAAATTAATTAAATAATTTATTTGTTTATTTATTTATAATCAGTCAGAACGGCATATCGCCAATTACACTAACGAGATATAGCTAATTAAATTTCTAACAGAATTTTAAATGAAAATTAAATTGGAACAATTTATGTCATGCTGATTAATTACACATCTTAAATAATCAATCGATGAATAAGCAAATCAAAAATAATTAAACTAAGTTATGAATTTAAATTAATTATTATTAACGTATAATTTATCTACGTGAGAGAAAAGCAAACAATCCGATGAATATATTTAAGTGAGTAAGATATTTTTTTAATCATTATTTCGTAGTCGATTGCCAAAATTGCAAAATGACTAGTACCTATATGTGTCAATGTCATGTCGGCATAAACTCAACAAGCCAACATTATGCTCTAGGCTTAGCTCTAGGTATGAAGTGGAAACAGTTCCTTACATTCGAGTATAATGAGTGAACCGTGATATCATCACACACTGAGCGCTTTTCATCACATAATACGTCCATTTGCGGTAACTGCGAGTACCTGTCATTAAACTCGGACCAACTGTGGTAATTCACAATATATTACAATGACATTGAAGTTTCTGAGAATCTGACGCACACTTCCTAATGACCTAAGTTGTTGATGAATAGACAGGGTATTGCTGGATTAAGTAATGTTACCTGTTTTAAATATTATTGGACATATCGCACACAACACCAAATCAAATCATTTATTGAAGTGAAAACTTCTTTAGGCGCGCCTAGACAGATTTTACGTGGGCTGCGAATTGAATTCTAGCGTCACGCTCGGGTATGATAAGAAATCTTCGGGTAAACTCGGGACTATAGCCATTGGCCATCTAGAAGTGCGTCAGCCAATAGAAAATGCTAAAATGGCGTGGCCTCCCATCATGGCATGGCCATCTAGAAAAGCGTCAGCCAATGGGAAATGCTGACGCATTTCTAGATGGTCATGCCATGATGACCAGGCCACACCCTCCGGTTACACCCGTGTAGTTTCCAAAGTAAGCTATTAAATTCTGAGTTATACATTTTCATTTCTATCGGCAGTTCCTATGACTGCCAATTTTTTTTCCTTGTAGGCCTAGGTTATAGAGTTTTTAATTAGGGTTAGTAACGTTCTTTAGCTTCTGCTTGATAGCGTACAAGTCATTTAGTTAAGTACCTACATTATTACAACTACAAGGATTTTCCTGAAACGCATATTAAGTCATTGTTGTAACAATAAGTCTAAAATGCATTATAAACAAATAAAACATATAAATTTGAACGCAACAATAATCTCAAATTAGGTAATTTAACATAAATCCATCCAACCCAAAGCTAAGCAAAGCTTGCATTGTGGGAGCCAGATTGGTCGGGGGTGTCCTATGTTTTGTCAGATTTGGTCCAACCATTTTAAAGAAATCTTTGATAGGAATTTTAGATATTTGCTCTACCTGCACGTACCCCACGTACGTACCTAATTTTTTATTTTTTTTATTTTAAGCAATTACTTTGCAATTTAGGGTTTAATTTTTTTATTAAATGGATGCTTGTGCAAATAAGAAACTTTATCAGGTAGTTGCTTACCAGCAACTTGCTCGTTTTCTTACATAATCTTACAAAACATTTTTTGAAGTGAAATTTCCTTTTGGTGCGTCACAGATTGATTTTTCGTGGGCTGTGAATTAAATTCAAGCGTCACGCAGGGTATGATAAGAAATCTTCGGGTAAACTCGAGACCATGGCCATTGGTTATCTAGAAATGTGTCAGCCAATGGGAAATGCCAAAAGGGCGTGACCTGCCCATCATGGGATGGCCATCTAGAAATGCGTCAGCCAACGGGAAATGCTGACGCATTTCTAGATGGTCATGCCATGATGCCCAGGTAACACCCTCCGGTTGCACCCGGTTGTAGTTTCCAAAGTAAGCTATCAAATTCTGAGTTATAAGTTTTCACTTCTATCGGCAGTTCCTATGACTGCCCAGTTTTTTTAAATAATTGAGACTTTAATGCTTGACCGCTATCTTACATACTTGATATCAAGCGACATCACAAAATAACTTGTAAACCTGCTCAATTCTCAAACTTTATTGCAAACACTATGTTATACGTATGTAGGTAATATTAATAGGTATGCATAAGTTTTAATTAGCTTTCTATTATGACTCCGATTGGGTACGCCAATATACATACGTGTCATGTAGAGCGGATCAACTCGTTCGTCGAGAGTGTAGTGGTTTTTAGAGCAATGTATTTTTTAGCCTCTCTACATATTTTTATGTTTATTTGTTTAGAGATGAACTTCTTAGCATTCCATGGATTCACCGTGCGGGTGCCGGGTCCATCGTGTGGCAGAGAGAGAAATCTCGAGTAGACCCCAAGACTTGTGACTCGGGCGTAGGTTTAGTTCTTAGGGCTTAGGCTCGTAGGGTTAGTATCTTGTACAATTTGCTGTAAATTTAAGTTGGAGTAAATGGAGGGGGGTCATGTCACAGGGGACATGACCCCCCCTCCCCAAATCGTATACGTTACATTAAAAAGGGGCGCTACTGTCTATTTTACTCGATTTATTGTATTTCTACTCGTGATCCCCGCAAAATCTGAGACTCTGTAGGTACTGGTGACCCCCTCCAAAATTTGACGCTGGGACCGCGCCTGGTGGTACTAGGCTGTTCATTCGAAACATGTTGTTCACCATCATACTCATGTATTGTCCGTCATGCTATATAAAAAATAAGTACTGCTAGTTCTAGCACAACCATTCGTTATTAAGAAATTGCCGTCCACTAAAAATTGCCGTGTACTGTCCAAAAAGTTCACCTTGGGAAGTCTCAGTTCGCCAGGGAAACATGTGCCGGTTATTCTACCACCAAGCAGTAATGTGAAAAAAACACTTTCTTGCGGTTTGAAGGGCAGTGTTTCTAGTGGAATTACAGAGCATGGAGATAAAACATCCTATACCTCTGGTTGACGAGTGCAGTTGCAATGCTTGTTGCAAAAGTTGCAATAATTATCTGGGCTCTTTATGTTCCAATAGCTGCGTATCACTGTGCTGTTATGGGCAGCTATGTTGCTTACCATCATACACATGCCCTGCTTGCTGCTCGTCTTGTCAGTCTATACTTTATAAAAAAAAAAAGTTTGCCTGTAAAGTCGGTTTACTGACGATAAAACGTGACAACGTCTTAAGAAAATACTGATGGAATGGTAGCATTTTTCAAAAGAAAATTTTAATTTCATTTGTTTAATAGATTTGTATGTAAAAAGTAATCAGTAGAATTTAGTCATTTTCAATCAAAACAATGCAAAAAACAATGCAAAAAAGCTTTTAGATGCCGGGGATCGAACCCGGGGCATTTCACATGCAAAGCGAACGCTCTACCACTGAGCTACATCCTCGCTTGAACTACTGGTCGAAATAATTAATACAACTGTAACAACTGTACAACTGTAACGACCGTCGGTCGTTACCTTCCAAGGTAACGCTACATGACGTCATGTTTTGCTTGCGTGCAACCGGCTTCATCGAATTATAAGACGTTATCACGTCAAAAACCTCCCGTCATCGAAAATATACCGACCTACATTAAAAATGAGGTTGGTTTATCACTTTGCCAAGTAACTTCGCTAAGACATTAAAGCGAGGAGGCGAAGGAGATCAATAATGACAGAACAGTTATTACAAATGGAAACGAAAATAAAGTGCCAAAGAAGTTGATAAGCAAATAACCATCCATTCTGATCCGCCGTTACATCAACAACGAGTTCAGCAAATCGAATCAATATAGCGAAGGGGCGCGGCGCCACTTACAGCGGGGGGACTATGAATATTGAAAATAAAGGATAAAGTAGGTTTGCTGTTAGTTGCATTTTAACCCCCGACGTAGAAACAATAAGAATAAAATAAAAAATGTTGATTTATCTCCGATTACCTCGGATTTATAATCTGTACAACATTCTACTAGTCAAGCCCTTTCATTTGATACCCATATTGAGGGAGTAGTGAAAAAAGAAATGTATTTCATCATTTTGTGGTGGCGGCCGTCTTGGATCGATATTGACCAAACATCTCAAAAGAGACCCCTCAAATGAAAAAAGCCGCGTCGAAATCGGTCCATCCGTTTGAGCTCTACGGTGCCACATACAGACACACAGTAAGACCCACAGACAGACAGATATTGACGTCAAACTTATAACATTTTGGTCGGGGGTTAAATAATTACAAATCTTGAGTCGGTTGACTGATTACTTATCATTGGTAGTAGTACCTGCTTTCGGCTGCTTGATTGTTGGATCTAAAACTGGTGTCATCTTTATAGTTGAGAGATTTAAGGAGGTCGACAGGTGCCTAGTTTGATAGACTGCGGTGCTGGTGTCGACTGACTTATTATTATTGGCGAAAAGCTAATGGTGAAATTTAAAATTTTGCATTAAATCAGTAGGTAAATAATTCATTAATATCGCTATTATTGTATTATTAAACCTTTTTAGGGTTCCGTAAAACGTAAAAACGGAACCCTTATAGATTCGTCATGTCTGTCTGTCTGTCTGTCTGTCTGTCCGTCCGTATGTCACAGCCACTTTTTGCCGAAACTATGAGAACTACACTGTTGAAACTTGGTCAGTAGATGTATTCTGTGAACAGCATTAAAATTTCAACAGAAAAATTAAAAAAAAAGAAAAACTAGGGTTGCCCCCCATACTGAGAACTGAAACTCAAAAATGTTTTTTTTATCAAACCGTGTAGGTGTGGGGTGTCTATCGATAGGTCTTCTTAAATGATGTTGAGGTTTCTGATATCATTTTCGTCTACACTAAATAATTTGCGCGAGAGACACTTCCAAAGTGGTAAAATGTGTGCCCCCCCCCCCCCCTCTAACTTCTAAAGTAAGAGAATGAAAAATCTAAAAAAAATATATGATGTACATGTAAACTACCAACGAAAATTAGTTTAAACTCGATCTGATGAGTAGTTTTTTTTTAGTACGTCATAAATACACTATTATTGAAACTTCGATCAAAGTTACAACGAACTTCAAGAACTATGTGTACTATGTATATTATGTTACTTGCTGCAACGGAACCCTTCATGGGCGAGTCCAACTCGCACTTGGCCACTTTTTGTAAATATTTTTCCAA
The DNA here is from genome assembly GCA_963693475.1 of Ectropis crepuscularia. Classification (NCBI taxonomy): domain Eukaryota; kingdom Metazoa; phylum Arthropoda; class Insecta; order Lepidoptera; family Geometridae; genus Ectropis; species Ectropis crepuscularia. The sequence continues at coordinate 26,858,564 of OY856353.1, read as the reverse complement.
GAAATAATAATCAACCATCGCATCGTTGTAAATCGCCATCACTCGGAGCGTACCCTTAAGACTAGTCCTTAAGGGTGTGAGTAGGGCGCAAAAGGGGCTGCAATCCCCCGGGATTTCGCTTTTCAACCCCTGTTATTGTTTCAATCTCTCGCCACAAAACTTCCATATAAAGCGGTACGAATTGAAAAAGTTGCGAGGAAATGCTTAACATTCGGATTGAGAGACAGATTTGATTTTCTTTTGTACTTATTGTCGAATATTTTGAACCATCCAAAACTCGTTGAAATTTTAGCGGTCTGAAGACTAATCCTACTAACTTTATAAACGTGAAAGTTTGTAAGTATGGATGTATGTTTGTTACTTTTTAACGCAAATACCACTGAAGAGATTTGGATGAAATTTGGTGCATGGATAGATGGTCGGGAATAATACATAGGCTTTTTTATCCCGGGAAAATAACGAGATTGGAAATTACGCGGGTGAACCGCGGGGCGCTGCTAGTGTGTTGTACTATTATTTGGATTAAGAGATTCATTCGAATGTTGACTCACCTTTCGAATAATTAGTACATCTAAACTTTGGAATGTTCTCTGCGTGGGTATTTCCTAATGGATATAATTTGAGTATCTTCAAGTCTAGAGTGAATTGGTTTCTTCTAGGCTATCGTTTGCGTCGTCGCTTAACATCAGACGACACGAGTCCAGCACAAACTTGTCTTTGTAACTGTAACGGTTTGCACTTGACCGCCATGTCGCCTGATGTTAAGCGACGGTACGATTTAGGATGGAACGTGCGTACCTAGAAGAAACCGATGAAATTATCGATACATGTTTTATATCTCTGGGTGACTTGTAGAGTGCAGTCATAGGCAAAGATTTGGACTTCTTCATGTTCAAATAGTTGCGTGGCACTGTGCTGTAAGGCATGTTGATTACCATTAGGTACATGTTTTGCTCACTCACTCAAAAAGTGATCAATGTGGCCAGTAGTTATCAAACTTACGCAGAGTTTTAAAATTCAAATGAATTAGTAGTGGTAGGACTCTTTGCAGAGTCCGCCTGGGAAAGTACCACACCCGCCAAGCATGAATGCGCTAACATTACTGTGTTCCGGTTCGAAGGACAATGTTTCCAGTGAAATTACAGGGTATAGAGATAAAATATTTTTCATCCCACCAGCTCGGAAAGAGTACTTTTGCTCCTCGATATCAGGGCGCAAAAGTCGTTTTTACCCTCTAGAGGTTAAAGTAAATTTGAATTTAGAACATCGTGTGTACTGAGTTTTTGAATTCAAAACATAATTTAACCTATTTATTTCTACCTCCTTGGTGCCGAATTCATCATACATTCATTTTTAATTTGTTAAAAACTCATACTCGGAACCTCTTTGGTGGACTTTTTTTTAAATGCTTTGCGCGCAATTTTCTTTTCACGTATGGAGGATAGAGGTAAAGAATGTTATTTCAAATGGCAAACATTTTGAAATGCTATGAATGAATCAATTGTAATCGAATTGAAGTATGCCAAATTGCCGATTTAAATAATTAAATATTATTGACTACTAAAATAGTAACTAATAGATAATTTCAACTACTTGTACAGTACAAAATAATGCAGTGAATTTAACATCAAATAAATAATTACTATTTTGAGAAAACATGTAGGTACAATAAATTTTAAAGTCAAAACTTCTTTTGGCGCGCCAAAGACAGATTTTTCGTGGGCTGTCAATTTAATTCTAGCGTCACGCTCGGGAATGATAAGAAATCTTCGGGTAAACTCGTGATCATAGCCAATGGCCATCTAGAAATGCCTCAGCCTTTCCCATTGGCCATTTAAAAATGTGTCAGCATTTCTAGATGGCCATGTTCATAGCCACGCCCTCTGGTTTCACACGCGTAGTTTCCAAAGTAAAAATCAAATTCTGAGTTATAAGTTACCACTTCTATCGGCAGTGCCTATGACTGCCAATATTTTTCTTTCATGAATTCTGAATAGTACGTTTATTAATTTCCTTTAAAATGTACCTTGATGCAAATTTAGCGCTACTATAATTTAATGCATTTGGGCGGACACTTTTCATGTACACATGAAACTCCTTACCTCAATCGGTCAACTCCATATTTTCACGTCATATTGTTATTGTTAAAACCATGGCTAAATAAACTTAAGTTAAAACTTATAACATTGAATACAAGTGAAAAACCGAAATACCATAATAATAAGTGATTCTAGCGACCAAGAAGTTTATTTAACGCCAACAGAATCGACTGAAACTGAAAATGCGCAAAGCGTTTAGTAATTTCCTCGCTAGGGGGGGATGAAAAATTACGTGTTACACTCGAGTGCAAAGATTTTTCACCTTGTGCCCTTTTGATTCCCTTGCTACGCTCAGGATTCTAATTTTTGAATCCCTCGCTACGCTCGTGATTCAACTTCAGAATCCTTCGCTTGCTCGGTCATCAAAATTGAGCACGCGGTTAAAAAGCCACTTTGCACTCTTGTATAACAAATAACTATTAATCTTTGGGTGACGAGCGCAGTGCAGTCCTGATGATTTGGACTGTTCCCGTTCCAATAGCTGCGTGTCACTGTGCTGTTAAGGGCAGGCATGTTGCTTACCATCAGGGGGTCTACCGCCTAACGAAAACGCTTTGACGCTATGACATTGCCGTCTCTTTTATTTCAAGCGAGAAGAAAAGAGACACCAATGTCAAAGCGTCAAAGCGTTTTCGTTAGGCGGTAGACCCCCAGCCACAAGTCCTGTTCGTATCATCACTCTACAGCAAAAAAACAAAGATGTTTCAAAACTTCGTACGTTGGAAGGTTGAACGTTTAAAGTAGATGATTGTTGGGCAGTGGGCGGCGATCTCCAGCTCAACGACGTAATGATGGGGGCGGCTCGGCTTCCGGATAATAGCCTCCTTTGTAGCAGCTAGCTGCGGCATTCGGTTCCGCTCGCTAAACGCTTAAAACTTGGTGCGTTTATGATACTCGTCGAGTACGCTACGTGAGTATGGTTTGTGGAATGCTTTCGAGTATTTACATATAATATGCTATTAGGCACGCTTTATACATACGTCTGTGTAAGTAGGTATGCAGTATGCCTACCTAGTAGTTAGTAAGTTTAGATTAGTACCTACTAACGGCGGCGGACTCTGGAAAGAGTCCCACTACTGTGTCAAAATGAAAATATACTACTACTACCTAGTAGTAGTATATTTTCATTCTGTGCTATACCGAGAATCGGAGGTCAACAACGGTGAAAAAGGTTGAAATGAAGTTATTTATTTCTTCCTTGAATTTCATAATCAAGATTAAATGCGGCTTTTGAAGCACTTTGGTTTAAAATCATTATGAAAAACGAAAGAAAACTATTTACCTACTGTTAGGCCTACCTTAATCGAATGTCGAAAGTTTAAAAAAAATGTTCAAAGGTTTCAAAGTTTAGCAAAATGATTATAAATCTATAACAATCATTTCACTTAACTTCGAACGCAAGTCATAGGACGCCGTCGGCTTAGATACGAGTAGGATATCATTTTAGAACTACAGGCAGTCGTTGAATTGTATAAAGAAACATGGCTTAAAATCCTAAGAGTGGCAGTACCTATAATAAAAAAAAAAAATATTCTCTCATTTTGTACAGATAACCTGAACTACCCTGTATATTGAATAAGCAACTTACAAACAGACACTCACTCTTACCACGTTATTATATTATGGAATTGGTGATGGACTATATTGCATCGTCTTTCTGTAATGTTTGGTGTTTATAGGCGCCACGATCACTTGAGAACATTAAATTTCTCTTATTTTAGGTAGTTATTTTAAGGAATGTTAGGGATTGGATACTTGAAGGTCTGCATTGTGATGTCATTAGATGACTTGCAGTAAATGATTCTATTTATCACTAGTGTAAGCGGAGGGAATCAAAAATAGGTAAGGAAAAAGCGTGGAATTTGGGAAATGGTAATTACCTTGGGAACTTTGCAAATTTGTTATTAGAGATTGGTGATGTCTACATTACTTATTCTGGTCTGATCTATTCGACGTAAATGAGCAACTATTAAACATCGACGTGTCCAAACATTTAATTGAAAAAAAAAATCTAGGTTTTACGAAGTTTAATAAATAAAACGGGATTTGGGACGAACGGGCTGCTAGACTAAGAAAAGGTTTATATTTTTCGATATCGAAAATTTACGGAACACCAAGTTTTTTGCTTGAAATTAATTGCTGGTAGGATTTCTTTTTTAAAACGTTTTTGTAAGGAGTCTCATACGACGTGGTTTACAATAAAAATAAAGCATGTTTTTTGCTCAGTTTAGATAATTTGTTTAACCCTGAGTACAACTTTAATACCAACAAATTATTAAAATAGCTAAATTCGTTTGTAACTGTTTCTGACAACAAACATGATATTCATGTCGGGGGCCATGGCATGGAATAGAATAGACTAGCAATCAATTCTGGAAAGTATACTCGACTCGATCGAAAACGACCTCCTCTCTGATATTATTATTTATGGTCTAAAATATAAAAGCCATCGTTTCAGTAAAGGGAGGTCAATTTAATTTGGGCTTTTTGTAATGCTAACTAATCTATATATTAATACGTGAAGTAAAAGTGTGTCCCTATTTTGACGAAAATACTATCCACGAAAACTGTATATACTACTGATACTATAAATACTTCGGATACTACGAATACTACTAATACAACGAATATTATGGATACCTACTACGGATACTACGCATATTACAAATACTACGGATAGGGACACTAGGAATACTACGGGATACGTGGATAAAATTGGAACAGGATAGAAAGCATTGGTATACTAATTAGAAGAGAAGATTCATACCCAACAGTAGCTCGATACAGACTAAAAATGATGAAAGATCAAGGCTAGTTTCAACTGGCCAGTATAGTGCTCGCAGTATAAGTCTGCGCGCGACTGGTGGCGTACTTAATGTTGCCAGGTCAAGCTAATAGGTTCCCTTCCCGTTCATTGAGAACGTACAACTTCATAAAACAGGTACGGGAAGGGATTTTTTAGGGAAGCAATTTAAGTAACTACACGACAACTGAGACTCCAGAACGAATGTCTCGAAGTAATGAACGCCTTTGCAGTGCTGGTTTGGTTCAGTATGACCAAGTATCATTGGTAATTGGTGCAGGCTGTCTGAGTCTCTTACCACCAGGAAAACTTTATTATAGTTTATTACATCATAAAAAATCTGTCATTTTCAACCTACACCAACATCGAAATAACAAGAATTTAATTTAAACTTGTAAATCTTTTATTGAGACTATAAATAACACTATTTGAAAATTTGGCGCATAAACGTTCTTTTAATGAGTCATTGGCTTCCATAGAATCATCTTCTTTTTTCAATAGGGTTAAAATCACGATGAATCACGGCGGTAACCGCAAAAGTTCCTGTCCATGTTACTTTAATAGTTATTCTACTTGGTATTGTGGGTCTTCTTTGTGCCTCTTTATTCGAGTAACTGCGGATTTGTCCTACAATCGTCGAAATCTATTTGATTTTTCTTAAGCCACTTATGGCTTTCTTCTTTTACATTGCCCATTGTAGCCGCTTTATTTATCTGAGTGCAGTGGTATAATGCGTTGTCCATTACCACGTGACAGTACGTTCTGAAACGCCTACAATAAAAATACAGTAATGAATACAGAGTTAAGGATCAAAGAGCATCCAAGCTAACGTTGAAAAAAAAATTAATTCAAATTTCTTTTGGCGCACCGCTGTTAGGTGAAAGGGTCGATCGGGTGAACATGGAACCGCCGAGTATACCCGAGCGAGAAAGATACAACCAGCTGATCTTCACTGCTGTGTCACTATGTTTTCTATTTTGATTTGTATATTATGAAAAAAAACATTTATAACTAGTTTCTCACATTCGGTCTTAAGCACACACATTTTTTCCCACGGGTAAATTGGCGATAATACAATCAAACCCAAAGCCGCACCTCAACCTAAAGCCTCAGCTTTAAAATATGCCGATAATAGGTGGAGATTTGATTGCTATGGTATCCCTACATGTTAGTTGTCAAATAGCTCTGCGTTTGGAAAACTGCACTTTTGGCCCGTTATTGTATCGTTCTTCTTCACAACCACGATTGATTTTCAAGAACCTGCCACGGCCAGCACTTTTAATCACTTTCGGCATAATAAAAGCTATTAATTATTTTGGAAATTAATAAATACTCCAAACGTAAACAAATTTTTGTCAACTGACGTGATTAAGAAGTTGACGGCCTGTCAATTAGTTCCATATTTTGCTACGCGCAGAGTTATATTGCGAGCACTCTAACAATAGAGATGACGTATTCGTCGAGCTCACGAATGACATTGTTTCAGAATCGACCGGCGAAGTTAAAGTTTTATATTTGTTCAGCGATTTGTCCGCCATTACCGGCGTCCATAACAACGTAATTCCGTGCCGTGTCTCATTTGTACAGTTTACAACTAACTACAAAACGACTGCTGACGCTCATTTTAGGTATACAATGTATACATAAACAATATTATGGACAGTAATTCTACTTACAGGACTGTATATTATTTACAGGATGACGTCGAAACATTTTAGGTAGGTACATGTCGGTTTTCTCAAGATGTTTTCCTTCACCGTTTTAAGTTTACGCACATTACGCACATAACTTCGAAAAGACAATGGTTTGCATGGGATTGGGACCAGGGGGCTCCAATCGGCAGTCGCTGTTCTCCCGGCTAGGCTAGCCGTAAATTCATATTTTCAAAGCTCCGTTTACATGCTTTAAATTCATCTTTTCTTGAGTCACAACGAAGAGAAAGCATCAAGTTATTTATAATTACAGAACGTCGGGTGTTGTAACGTAATACTGCAACATTCGAACGACAAGGTGAAGGAAAACGCTTTTAAATGTATCACATTAACGGCTAAATATACGAGCTCGGGAGACACGATGACAGGAAATGCACAAATCACTGTGACTGCACAAAACAAGAGATTTAATATTTCATCATCAGTAAAGCTGTACTAGGCAAAGCGTCGGATGTTTGGACGTGCCTATATCCAGCAGAGAGAGATCTAGACCCAGCAGAAAGATACTAGAGATACAAATACCCAGCAGAGAGGATACCTATACCTACCAAAGAGATCTCTGTCCCCAACAGAGATATGCCTTTACCCACCAGAGAGATATCTATACCCAGCAGAGATATGCATATACCCAGCAAAGATATACCTATAACCGGCAGAGAGAGACCCAAACCCAGCAAAGAGAGACCTATGCCCAGCAGAGAGAAGCCAACAGCCGAAACACAACCTAACCTAAACCTACTACAAAATATTAACACAATATTTAGATTATTGCATATATAGGCAGTAATCTAAATATTATAGTAGTCATTCTATATTCAATGATACGTGTTTGAGATATTATAACGAAATAAGTGATTTTAGTGGACTGTATTTATTTTTATAATTTTGAAATATGTGAACGCGATTTGTTGGCCAATACGAAAGAAATATTTTGTAGAACTAAATATGGAAATGAACGGATAGAATAGTTCTTGCTAGGATATAGGTAGATGGATGCACAGTACCTTCTAGAAGCTCTGCAACTTCGCCAGGAGACCACCGTGAACAGGGTGGTGTTTTCTTTGTCCTTTTGGAGTTTTGTGAGGGTTCCTTAGACGATCGTTTTAACGTAGCAACGTAACAATTGGCGACACAAATTAAAGTTTTTCCAGCGAAAAGTCCATTGAGTGAATGGTTAGGTATCCATTATGTTTCACAGCAAAACAAAGTCAATCGAGATAACGACACGACACAACACTCGAGAGAACGTTTTGGTATATTGTTTTCACAGCGAAAAATTATTGGAGATAACGACACGCTATAAGATTCTCGAGATATGCACTGGTAGCCATCGTTATATTATTGTTCAAATTGCCACGACGATATCGCTTTTCTCCTCACTCATGTGTGTCATTGCATGTGCGGAATGGGATGGGAAGGGATGCATCGAATCGGCCAAGTGCTATTTATATTGCAAGTGTTTTTCATTCTGAAACATCAATTTGGCGCGAACATTCCCCCGAGCTTGAAGGGTTTCCTTCAAAGAATAACCAGACGATAATAAAGGAATATATTTATATTAAAGCTACTGATAATAAAACTAATTACTAAGCTAAACGCTAAATTTACCGAGTCTACTGATTGGGCAAGGGACAGAGACGTACAACCGGGCGCAGATACGATCCGGTAGCAGTCTTAACACGAACGAGACGAGTTACGCCATCAACACCAGGAAACACCTCTTCAACAATCCCTAGAGGCCAATGAAGTGGTGGAGCATTTTCGGCAGTAAGTATCACTACCGTTCCGACAGTAACTGGGTTAACAGGCGTGTTCCATTTTTCACGAGACTGCAACGTGTGTAGATATTCTGTCCTCCAACGCTTCCAAAATGACTGAACGAGTTTGTCTAACAGGTCATGCTTCGGAAGTAAATGAAGCCTATCCACTTTAATCTCTTTCGAAGGCAAATACTTCAGAGGAGTTAGAGTTAGAAAATGCGCTGGAGCTAACGCGAGTGGTTCCGCTGGGTCGCTAGAAAGCGTTCGACACAACGGACGAGTATTCAGTATCGCTTCACTTTGGGCAAGAACCGTGCTCAACTCCTCAAATGATAAGATTTGATCAACTACAACGCGATTGAATTGATAAATTTGTATACAATATTTAGCCAAAAAAAAACGAAAAAAAATGATTCGAAATCGACGATCACACTCGCGAATACCAACATACAAAAGCATTTGACGTATATAAGCCGACAGTGCTACACGAAATAAGCGAAAGTTAATCAAAATTTGATACAAGTTGCCTTGTAGATTCTGGCCATTATAAAGAATGTCAGTAAGCGAGACGGACGTGCTAGTGCTGACACTGCCATCTAGCACGCCGCGACAATTCTAAGTGACCTTGTCGTCTCGAATTACCCTATGATGTGGGATAATGTAAGATGGTAATTCTCTAGTTTTGTTTGTTTCTGGTTGCGCGAACGATATATAATCCTTATTTAAACATTTGGTGATGACGTCGTCGTAAGCTCGCTTGAAATTAAGCGAGTGTTGCCCTTTTCGTTCCGGACAAAGAAAGCGCTTCTCGGCATTTCGACGAGAATCTCCGAGGACTTGAGCATCGCCTTTGCAAGGGAGCGCCACTGCGTAGCGCCCGTATTCGTCGCGAGTGGAAGTGTGAATACAACATTTTTCGCATTCTTTATCATCTGGGCTGAGAATAGTCGGAACGCTGACTTTCTCCATCTCCCAGGACTTACGGACAACGGATTCTATAGGTTCATCGACGCAACAGAAGGAAAATGTTGAATTGGTATCTAATAGGGCGGTTGCGGCACCAACGATAACATAACCGAGCACGGTTTCTAAAGCGCATGGCGACGGTGACGCGCGGTTTGAGCTATCTTGAACTCTGCCAGTCAACAGAAGATGCGGAAATATAGAGGCTCCAATCAACATTTCAATATTTCCGGGAACAGAGTAAGTATTGTCTGCCAATGGCAAGTTATTAAAGTTACCGAGTCTGGCTGTGTCAACCGAAATCGTAGGTAAACTTTCGGTGATCTTGTCTACGATCAACGAATCCATATCATAATACGTATTTCGATCGAAACGCGAAAGGAATCTAACATTTGTCGAACCTTGAATATTCTTACTAGACCCTCCTATTCCCTTCACAACTGTACAAGAAGCCTTCTGAGTGTTGAGTTTGAGGCGATTACAACACTCACGAGTTATAAAATTACTTTGTGATGCACTATCTAAAAGCGCTCGAACACTAGTCTCCTTTCCGTGAGCGTCAATAATAATTACTCGCGCCGTAGCGAGTAATACAGTAGTATTAATAGAAGGTACATTCGGCACAGAGTTGTCGAATGTACATAACGCGATATCCCCGGTAGACAAATTAGCGGGCGGTGGAGCAGCCACCGTTTGATTATCAGATGCGACATTATTATCTTCAAAGTGAAGCATAGTATGATGCTTATTTTGGCATTTATGGCAACGACCATTTGAACGACATACCGAGACACGATGCCCTTTACCTAAACAATTAATACAAAGATTGTTAATTTTCACAAAATTAAAACGTTCACTAGGAGTAAGCTTTTGAAACCTTTGACATTTAAACAAACGATCATGTTCCGATTTACATAGTGAGCACGCGGATTGCAGATTCGATCCTTTCAACGAAGTTGCGATATTAACGTAAGTATGTGTCGTTTTATCAGACTTCGATGTCACCTCCGATCGACGGTAGGCAGCCTTTTTTGTAGCTTCTTGGTTTCCGAACGACGACGTACGCTGTAATATTTTAATGTGATCGCGAACGAACGTTTCGAGGCTATTAAAGGATGGAATATCGGTGCCTCTATTATCCATTTCAAAGGCTCGCGCGGTTTCTTGGTCTAATCTTTTTAATGCGAGATACAAAAATAGAAAGTCGTCAAGACTATCGAGCTTAAGATTTCGAAGCGCGGACACTGAAGTGGCGAATTTGTCGAGAAATAGTTCTAAGTTGTTTGAGCTGGCACTAGTTAATGGTTTCAAATCGAATATTTGATCTAAATATGAAGTAGCCAGTAGCCGCTTGTCCTCAAATTTACTAATTAGTGTATCAAGAAGAAGTGTGTAATTTTCAGCGGTTGGGTTTATACCAGCGCACACTGTCCGTGCCTTGCCAGACAATTTACCGATCAAATAATATAATTTTTCCGAATCAGTAAGAGACGGGTTGTTATGCACCATGGTTTGAAAATTAGCATAAAATATCGGCCAGGCTTTAATGTCACCATCAAAGTCTGGTATCTGAATGGGAGGTAAGCGGGGTGGATCCCTAATTTGTGTCGATTTTACGTTGGACGCGGGGGCGAGCAATGTCCTAGACACACGCTTAATGCGACCAAACCAGCCATCAAAGGAGTCGAGTGCCTCATAATTTACCACAAACTTGGGATTTAATTCTAATTCGAGTGAGTTTATTTTATCCGAAACATTTTCAAAATTTATACGTAATTTATCAATAGTTTCGATTTCGTCCAGGAAAGTTTCTTTAGTAACTTCCCTCGAAAGATCATTTGTACGATTAGCAATCGCTTGGATGCGAGCGAACATCGCGGCCCTCTTACCACAATATAATTTTAATTGCGCCTCAGTCATTTTGAATTTCAATTAAACTAGCAGCAAGCAAGCGAAATGATCAATAAATTACTGCGAATTCAGTTGGAGAACAGATACCTATACAGAATAATAAGAACGTGCAAGCGCGACAACGAGATAAAGCTATAATCTACGAGACCAGTACATAAATAAATAAATTATGTACCTAACTAACTAACTAGTTTTGCGGGGCTATGAAAGAAAGTACTTAGTTAGTGTTACGCCCAATAAGTGTACTAAACTATCCACCGAATAAATTTAAGCGAGTAAGCGCGATTGTGCGAAACTATAACGAGCATTTATTTATTTATTACCTACAGTAGGCGAGTAAATAAGTGTGAGGTGCGAGAAATATTATTACATACCGACCCAACTCATTCGTTGGAGCGTGTATAAAAAACCGAAAAAGAAACGAGAAAAAAAACTAAATGCACGATAGCTATATGTATCTACCTCCAATAGGCGAATTAATTATGCGAAAATTGCGAAATTATGCGAAATAGCACCATAGGTATATTATAAGAATCCAGCTACTATAGGTAAACAACTTATGCGGGGTAATACAAAATAGCACGATAGCTATATAAGCATATTTACCTGTGTATAGCAGACAAATTTCTTATGTGATGGAGTATCCATCTACCGTAGGCAAATTACTTATGCGGGTTAAACGAAATAGCACGATAGCTATATAAGCATATTTACCTATAGCAGATAATTGCGAAACAAATTACTAATGCGATATTATAAACGACGATAACCTACTATGTACTTGGCAATGTACATTGCTACAAATAACTTGGTTTTACACTTACGTTTTGATATGACGTGTATACGTAAATACATACCTAACCGTAATAAGGTTTGCAATTAGCGATTACCAGGTACCTATCCGGTTCGTTACGGACCAAATTAATGTTTGAGATATTATAACGAAATAAGTGATTTTAGTGGACTGTATTTATTTTTATAATTTTGAAATATGTGAACGCGATTTGTTGGCCAATACGAAAGAAATATTTTGTAGAACTAAATATGGAAATGAACGGATAGAATAGTTCTTACTAGGATATAGGTAGATGGATGCACAGTACCTTCTAGAAGCTCTGCAACTTCGCCAGGAGACCACCGTGAACAGGGTGGTGTTTTCTTTGTCCTTTTGGAGTTTTGTGAGGGTTCCTTAGACGATCGTTTTAACGTAGCAACGTAACAATTGGCGACACAAATTAAAGTTTTTCCAGCGAAAAGTCCATTGAGTGAATGGTTAGGTATCCATTATGTTTCACAGCAAAACAAAGTCAATCGAGATAACGACACGACACAACACTCGAGAGAACGTTTTGGTATATTGTTTTCACAGCGAAAAATTATTGGAGATAACGACACGCTATAAGATTCTCGAGATATGCACTGGTAGCCATCGTTATATTATTGTTAAAATTGCCACGACGATATCGCTTTTCTCCTCACTCATGTGTGTCATTGCATGTGCGGAATGGGATGGGAAGGGATGCATCGAATCGGCCAAGTGCTATTTATATTGCAAGTGTTTTTCATTCTGAAACATCAATTTGGCGCGAACAATACGTATATTTTTTGACAAACTGAATAATAGATAATGAAAAATGTCGAGGAGTGAGTAAGCCGATTAGGATAATTAACATTTTAGAATCAATTATGTAGGTACGAGTACGTACTTCAGGTTAATTATCGTTTTATAGCGGCTCTCTCAACACATTTGGCGAGTAATTGTCTCATGAATTATTTAAGTTTTCAGCGTTTGATGGGATTTCACACCTGTTCTACTTAAATCAATAAGATTTTTTATATTATACTAGCGATCCGCCCCAGCTTGGCCCGTGCTATATAATATTTAGCACTCAAGGATCAAGGATCACCAAACCATAACCTAAACATCATCCAACCGAGAAATAATTTTTGAAATCATCCAGTTCTTGAGATAAGGTTAGCGCGTTCAAACAAAAATCCAGCTTTATAACCACAGAAATCTAAATAATAAGGTAATAGAAATGGCATAACTCTCAAATTACTTGCAAAACGCTTGTCGCCACATTTCCCCTCCCCCGCGATCACTACTACATGCGCGTAGTATTCAAATAGAGCTCCACTCACACACCAAAAGCTGCACATTATCAACCTGGGTCTGTGATTGCACCACACACATCCATAAACGCTTATCAGTGAACTTACTAATACATTGAAAAATTATCAATTTTTCACATATACGCTAGTGCTTGACAAAAATTAAAACATATCGATATTTCAAAGTACGGTCCAATTTTAACATTCGATAAAGGTTATTATTGATTTCATTCATTAGGTGTATTACACTACAACAAAGTCAATATGCCTACCTATAAAATAAGTGAGTCACATGGGGTATACTATTGTTTCGAAAACTGAACTATGTAATTTTGACACCACATGGGCTTAGGTATAGTTGAAGAACAAAGGTTGTTGTATATTTTGTACATCGAGCAACTCGATCTTCCGCGCAAGCACGGAAGGGAAGTAGCCTTTGCTAAAAATTATTGTTCAAATCTTTCTGTCATTTCTTGCGGGAGGGGAAAGTTGCACACTAGCGTAAAGCCGCACTATTACATACAAAACATACCTGTACCGATCCATTGCCGACCATACTCACACATCCAAATCACTAACACATAAAAAAGAAAGCACCATTCACAAATCTAGCCCCGCCCTCAGTGTATTCCACGCCACAGTATATTATCAAACTCCATGGTCCACGCAGACTTGTACTTTGACAGAGGGGAAACGCTGTGTATGCCTACTCCCTTCCGTGTTGCTCGCTGATTTTGTATGAAAACTAATAAAGTCTTAAAAATAAAAGCTTACAATAGATAAATACTGCCTCAGTTATCTTAATATTTATTTTGCACGTACGAACAATCGCGCGTTATAGCCAGTATGTAGGTATATACTTTTGTTAATAATTAATTAATTATGAAGTAACTAGCGGCCCATTCCGGCTGCGCTCGGATATTGCCATTTAAAGACTATTAATCGAAATAAAAACTATCCTATCTCTCAAGTTGGACCAGGCTGCTCACGGTGTGCCAATTTAATTTAAAATCGGTTAAGTAGTTTAGGAATCCATCGCGGACAAACATTGTGACAGAAGATTTATATATATTAAGACTAGCGGCCCGTTCCGGCTTCGCTCGGATTTCGTCATATAAGGACTATTAATCGAAAAAAAACTATCCTATCTCTCAAGTTGGACCAGACTGCTCACGGTGTGCCAATTTCATTTAAAATCGGTTAAGTAGTTTAGGAATCCATCGCGGACAAACATTGTGACAGAAGATTTATACATATATATTAAGAAGATGTTTACCGCGAATTAAAAGATTGTACGTACGGGTGTAATGTTAATTGCGTACAATTTTTTTTATCGATTTATTATGTTACTTTATCGATAAAACTATGTAAAATTTAAAATAAAATTTTCATCGTTTATTTTTGGGAAAGTAAAATTGGACCGTCACAGCACTAACTCACAATCGCTACCTGCGGTTGTACCATGGAAGATAAGAGGTTATGAAGATATCTTTAATTTTACATTACATTGCTGTTTATGCTTGTACCACTTTAGATGCTAATTAATGTATGTAGCAATGGTATGCAAAATGACGATCACACCAAAAATTTATAACTATCATAGTGAATCATTGGGCTCCGATTATTTTATTAAAAAATACAATTAAAATAAAATAAAATACCTATCGGTGAAATGTAATCTCATTATTGGTATAAATGCAAGTTGTGGAAGAACTTCCACAGTTGTTTATGCTGCATAACACAAGTTTTTAAAGATGATTCACGCCTGCCGGTTCGAACAAGACTAAACTACAATTCGAGCACTGGTGGCCTACAAGTCACCTGTGCGGCGACAATGTCACGCGGTCATGCGACTTCTAGTACCTTATTATTTAGATTTCTGTGTTTATAACATTAGTATAGACTTAAAAAAAAAGCAGTAGTATAGACTAGCCACGCCCCGCGGTGAAACTCGCGTTATAACAACTACTGATTGTAATACTTAGGATAAAAGTAGCCCGTTTTAATATGGGTACTTACCACAATTTTAGTTTCCATAAAGGGACAAAGCTCGGTCGAATTTGTTTTTTTTAACAATTTTAGGTATGCCCTTGATTGACTGCAGAATGTGATTATGATCTAAAAGAAACAGTTTCATGCTCGACTTGAAGACAACAAAATTGGAACCATCGGGAAAACCCGGTCAGGCAACGCATTCTACAGTCTAGACGTTCTTATCACAAAAGTAGAGACAAATCTCTGCGTTCAAGTCACTACATCTACCATGGAATGTGGTCGCTTTTTCGATCTACGAGCTGTCCGACAGAAAAAAAGGCAAGGTGGTAGGTATTAGATAATGCATATCAGTTGCACACTCTCCGAAGTGGTTCCGAAAAATAAATGTAAACTAATTTAACTACATACCGTCCTTTACATTCATCAATGTGTCCAACAAAAATGTTGATTTGTTCCCCACTAAACTATTTATTTACGTTGGTAGTTTCCTGAGCTTTTCCTTTTGTGATGGTAACAAACAAGTGGTTTGTGCGATGACGTCACACGAGCTGTCAGCCCGCCGGTGGGAAACACGAGTGGGTGAAGATGGGTCACGGCACAGTGTAGGGACTGCAGTAGGATGACTACGACGCTTTGAATATGTCCTTCTGAAATAATAATAAAATAAATAATAAATATTGGTAGACAATTCACACACAACACCATCTGACCCCAAACTAAGCACAGCTTGTATGATGGCGGCCAGATAGCTGATATACCTAATACTTATAAATTAGGAACTGTACTTTGATTATATATTTTTTAAATAAAAGTAGCTTAAGTTACTCTAGCAGCAGCAGTTTTAGATTTTAGCCAGAATCAACAGCATGATGACAGTTTTTTTGTGTGTATACGTGTCCGTATATAGGTAGTACATTCATTTGCATTTTGTGAAAAGCAGTTAATTTGGAATTACACACAAACTTTTTTTTATACGACTATACCACACGTGACTTATCCGTGACGTAATTAAATATAGAAATTTACAGTTATCAATAGCATTTATTGATGTGTGGTTGTTACGTTGTGAGCTAGGAAAACGACGACTGCCGATCCGGAGCCCCGGGTTCAAACGCGCACCACTACCTTTTCCAAGTCATGTGCTACTAACTTGAGACGGTAGAAGAAAACTTCGCGAGGAAACATGTAGCTAGAATCTTTCAAGGTCTTGTGTCATTCACCAACCCGCACTGGGCCAGCGTGGTGAATTATGGCCTTGACTCTCTCCCTGCGAGACAAGACCCCGAGTCCCAGCAGTAGGAACATTTAGTGGCCTGCTTATGCTATATTTTTGGGCAATAAATAAAATAAATAAATATTGGTGGACAATTCACACACAGCACCATCTGACCCCAAACTAAGCGAAGCTTGTATGATGGCGGCCAGATAGCTGATATAATTACTTATATAGTTTTAAATTCATACTAATTATACATAGAAACACCCAGACACAGTCCAAACATTTGAATTCATCACACAAATATTTGCACTGGGCGGGAATCGAACCCGCGACCCTCGGCTTCGCAGGCAGAGCTATTACCAACCACGAGGCCAGTCTAATCAATGTGGGGGTTCATCTCACAGTAGACGTTATTAAATGTTCCACACGTCTCTTCGCTACATTGTAACATTCGGAGTGGTCCTACCGGCAGTACTGTGCGAGGATGACAGTGCAGTCTGTCCGGCGCCGGGCGCGGGCGCCGGCGCAGGCGCAGCTCCCGCGGTAATGGCGTAATGGCCGCGCGACGCCGCCAGGAATGTCTTAATGCGACACCTAGACTCCACGAACCACTCGCCACTAACGAGACTCCACTTTTAAACATTAATTGCAATAATATTGCAACAAGAAGATGGTTTGATAGATACAAAATTTGCAACTAAAAAATTGGCACTCCGGGAGTGCCAATTGAAGTAAAAACTTGAACAATGTTATCAAATCCAAACACAATTTTTGTTAATTTTATTATCCTATTTTCTATTATCCCACTAATCAGTTGTAGAGAGTTACTCGTATATCTATATCTAGAGCAAGAACCATTGAGCAACAAACTCAGGCACTGAAAAAGAGTATGGTGGAGCGTTTGATCTTGACATTTGAGGCAGTCTCGCAATGAGGCGATGCCAATCTGGCCACGTTTAACGAGGGATAAACGCAGGCGTGTCTGTTCTCCGCAAAAGGGAGTCGATTCCAACAGACTCCTACTTTTCGAGGAGGATCCGTGCCGATTACCGACCATCTCGAGCTTTTGGGCGTAACCTTGACATCTACGCTCAACTTTGGCTGTTATATCGAGTCCAGAGCTAGATTAGCAGCAGGACATGTGCCTGATGGTAAACAACATGCCTGCCACATAACAGCACAGTGACAAGCAGCTATTGGAACATGAAGAGTCCAAATCATTACCTGCAGCACTACACTGCGCTCGTCACCCAGAGATATAAGATGTTTTATCTCTATGCTTACGTTGCATCAAGCAGAGATTCGCTCTAGTTCGGAGTACTATTCACACCTTTGGGATGGATTGGCTAAGCATCAGATCGAGGCTCTGGAATCGATTAAGAAACGTGCCAAAAGGCTCATAGGCAATTGCACTCTTGTGCAAAAAAAGGCTTCAAAGTCTTGAACATCGCCACAAAATTGCTAGCTTATCGGTTTTTTATCGGATACATTTCGGAGAGAGTGCGACTGTTCTGCATAATATAATACTTGCTCTTTTTTCTTTTGGACTGCTTGTAGCTCGAGAAAGCGACATCGTTTCATGGTTGAAGTTCCAAAAACACGAACAAAGAAACTCTACTTTTATGGTAAGAACGTCTAGGCTGTGGAATGAGCTGCCTGGGTGGATTTTCCCCAATGGTTTTAATTTCAGGGTCTTCAAATTGAGAGTGAATCGGTTTTTCTAGGTAATTGAAATTGTCTTCTAGGTTAGATGTTTGTTGCTCAATCACGTCGTAATCGTAACGTATGAACGGATAGGACTCGGATCGGATCAAGAGAGCTGTGAATATGGGCATGGATAGACACTGTGGTACAGAGCTACCATAAAACTATAGATGAATTGGGAACATGGATAATAAAAGGCAAATAATATCCCGCATTAAATCATCCATCAATGTAAATGCTCGAGATGATTTTTGAAGACTTTTTTATTTTTATTTTATAGCATAGAGTGACGAGACGAGCAGGTCATGTGCCTGATGGTAAGCAACATGCCTGCCACATGACAGCACAGTAAACCGCAGCTATTGGAACATGATCGTCCAAATCATTACCTAGCACTGCACTGCGCTCGTCACCCAGAGATCTAAGATATTATGTCTCTAAGCCCTGTAATTTCTCTGGAATCATTGCCCTTCAAACCGGAACACAGTTATGTTTGCACATTACTGCTTGGCGGTAGAATATTTGGCAAAGGTTTGGTACTTCCCCAGGCGGACTCTGCTAAGAGCCCTACCACTACTAAACTACACTACACTACTTACCTGTACATTATATTATTCAACTATACATATGTCAACTCGCACTTGGGTAGTATGGTGGATTATGGCCTTGACTGTATCTTTGTTTGAGGAGCCGCCAAGTCCTTCAGTAGATACATAAAGAGGGTTTAAACTTATTCTACATGTATATCTGAGGAACCGAGGGTCTGACGCCTAACTAAAACTGTCTTAGCTTTGATATTTGCTCTCTATTTCTTTCCGCTTAAAAGTATAAACATCAATAGCAAGCTGATTTACTCGTAGTTAGGCGGTAGAAGGGCAGGTCAGTCAGCGGTCAGGACCCCGCTGCGCGCGCCGAACATGATGATATAGTAATGAGAGCGACGGGCCAAGCCGCGAAACATTATAATATCACGACGGGCTCCACGGAACTCATACGAAGAGGATGCGGTATCTCGGCCATAAGCTTGATTTTTTTTTTGGTGAAAGCTGTAGTAAGACGATGATGAGAAGATATGAAAGCTAGTGTTGTCGTTATTGGGTGTTTGGATATTTGTATGTTTGTTGTTTAATCACGTCGTAACGTATGAACGGATCGGGCTGTAAATCGGAACAAAATTAGATTATAAACTGGAAGAACACATAGGCTACTTTCTATTCCGGGAAAATAACCGGAATAAGAACTAAGTGGATAACGAAATGGAAACTGTGATTGGCAGTTACGACAGCAAGCGATTGGCATCACACGAACATTTTTCCTTAGTGGGAATCGAACTTACAACCAACGACTCTATGAGCAAACTTACTGTCAAGTACCTAAGCTAGGAGGTCAGTGAATATGTACTGATACAATAGTAATTCTAAATACATACTAATGACGCATTGTAGCACCCACATAGATTAAGTAGGTATGCCAATTGTACTTTCCAATATATCACCTCATTTATGATTACTAGCTCCGTGTTCTTGAAAGTCTCGCGAGTGTTTTATCGATTTTATCGATCTCTGAGAATCGAGTCGGTCTGTCGGGATTTAATTAGGTGTTTGTTTAACGGATCGATTGATTCCGAGATCGAGGATCGAGAATCGAGTTATCGGATATATCTCGTCATATTCGGAGATCGAATCTGCGTCATACCGAACGGGAATGCCAAATTTAATAATCACAAAATGAACGAATACATTATTATTTTTTAATTATATACCGTTTTCATATACCTAAAAAAACCCAAACATACATTATTTATGGACACCTTTTTGTGGATTTTAGCGAGAAGCAAGCAAATATTACTTACCATAATTACCATTCCGCTTGGGGTAGGTAGTCTGGTTAAATTACTGGAGTTAGTCGAACTAGACACTTACTTTCAACTGAGTCATGAAGCCAGACAATTGGTGGTGAAAAACGCGGTGTAGGTTCATTCAGATGACCAGCTGTTAATAACTTCTGTAGGTTTAGGTCACTTGACCGCCATCTCGCCAATAGCCATGGTCCCGAGTTACCCGAAGATTTCTTATCATTCCCGAGCGTGACGCTAGAATTCAATTCACATCCCACGAAAAATCTGTCTGAGGCGCGCCAAAAGAAGTGTTCACTTCAAAAAGGGCAAGTTGATATTAGGTCATACAAATCGACTGATTACTTTCCTAATTTGTTCTGAGTCACGTTACCTAGTAAAGTTCTCCGAGTGTCTCGTGCTCGCAGCTCAATCCGCCAGTCACAGGCGAGTGAGGCGAGCCTGCTCCCCGGTATTGAGTTGTTGAGCAATCATTATGTCAAATGTAATCCTAATAGCAATGGCGCCGTGCACCTCGATCAATCCACAGAGAAGATCAAATAGAGAGAAACTACATTTACTATGAAATTATACAATTTATAATTATAAATACAATTTGTTTTTAATTTGAAACATCTTATTTTATCCCATGCCCCATGCCTATATTTTTAAATATCTCAACGTGAAATCAATTTTTTAAGTGAAAACTTCTTTAGGCGCGCCTAGACAGATTTTTCGTGGGGTGTAAATTGGATTCTAGTGTCACGCTCGGGTATGATAAGAAATCTTCGGTTAACCTCGGGCCCTTGGCGATTGGGCATCTAGAAATGCGTCAGCCAATGGGAAATGCTGAAAGGGCATGGCCATGCCATGATAGCGAGGTCACGCCCTCCGGTTACACCCGTGTAGTTTCCAAAGTAAGCTATCAAATTCTGAGTTATAAGTTTTCACTTCTATCAGCAGTTCCTATGACTGCCAATTTTTATTTATACTTGCTTATAACGGCAGACTTTTTGACGTGTCACATTATTTTCACGTCTAATTTGTAGTTTTTTTTCAATTACTAATGGGTCGCACCGCACAGACCTGGAGTTTGGTAGTAAATAATCTAAATGTTTCTATTATCTATACTTACCCTTTAAATGGAACGCCGGTTTGTTAAAAGTACTCGTATGTTAAAATTTGATGGACTTAATATTCGGAACCACTGCACCAATATTAATTAATCTTACGCCATAAGATAAGTATGTATATATTGTGTATAGATACAGATCTACATGTGATTATCTTCTTAGCATAAACACAAATTAGACAAAGTTTTGACAGTAGATACTTGAATCGGACGAATTCAAGACGGGTCGGTACTGTTCTTCAATATCTGAACAATTTGCTCTAAAATAATTACCTACTAATAGTTTGAGCAGATGCAATAAAAAATATTGAATGGGTATTTTTACACTATTTAAATTTTAGTAAGGATCCGTAATTACTATACAAAATTAGCTTAGCTTAAACTTAAATAAGTTAGCTTATGTTACTCAAATCTAACGCAGCATCATAACATCTAAAAAAAGAAGAAGCGTATTTTTCTTTTCGTGTTACGATTAAAAACGAGCTGTATCTCTGTCTCGCGCTACTCCGTGACCAGACTCCATGACAACTTTTCAATTAGCAGGTGGATTCGACGCCGCGTTACTTGCTCTTATTTGACACAAACATTCTCCTAAACAATATTGTAACTACTTTTATAGTAGCTTTATAGTTTTGATATCACCCTTGTATAGTGCAGGTTAAAGCTCAAAGTCGGTAGGCTATGTGAAATTTAATTTATTTGGGTTTATAGTAGCGGAGAGTTGTTGTTAGGGTCTATACTAAATCAAAATGAATGTATTGAAGTGAAATATTCGCTCTATAGATTCATCATCATCAACAGCCCACTAAACGTTCCCACTGCTGGGACTCGGGGCCTTCTCTCGCAAGGAGAGAGTTAAGGCCATAATCCACCACGCTGGCCCAGTGCGTGTTGGCGGATGACACATGACTTCGAAAGATTCTAGGTAGATGTCGGTTTCCTCACGATGTTTTCCTTCACCGTTTTAAGTTAGCGGCATTACGCACATGACTTCGAAAAGACTGTGGTGCGTGTGGGGTTTGAACCCGGGGTCTCCGGATCGGCAGCCGCCGTTCTCCCGACTAGACCACCGTAACTTACACTAGACCACCGTAACTTACATATTTACTCTTTAGATTAAAGTGAGCCAATCAAAATAACACATGGTGTAAAATCTTGTCACAAATATAAACTTCTTCGTGGCTAAAATCACTAATTATAGGGTTTTCACATGTTTTAAGTGTCCTGTTGTTAACCTAAGGTGTTAACAATAAAAATGTGACGTCAAAATATAGAGGGTTGAGGTAGCCTCCATACGTGCAAAGAAATATGCGCGCAAAGCAAATAAAAAAAAGTACACCAAGGAGGTTCCGAGTCTGAGTTTTTAACAAATTAAAAAAAGTTGGATGATAAATTCGGCACCAAGGAGATAGAAGTAAATAGGTTTAATGATTTTTTGAATTCACAAACCTAGTGTACACAACGTTCTAAACTCAAATTTACTTTACTCTCTAGAGTTCTAGAGGGTAAAAACTATTTTTTCTACTCAGATATCAATTTCCATTTAAAAATGCGTACCGTATATTAAGTTTCATTCTTTTAGCTAAATAATGACAGGACGAGAAACTATTGTAACTGATCGTGAACAACACGCCAGCCCATAACATCTTAGTCATTTTATACGAAGAGATCAAATCAAATCGGTGCTTAGCACTACACTGCGCTTCTCACCAGATAAATAATTTGATTTATCTCTTTGCCCGGTACTTTTTTCTGGAAAAATATCCCTTAAAACCGTAAACCCGGGCCAAAAACCGGGGCTTTTACCACAGCCGCATTTCTGTCCCTGATGGCCATCTGTAAGTTGAACTCTCGAATGGTCTGCGGTGATGCAGCTAATGCTCGCCGTACTAACTGACCAATGGTGTCATCGATGTCGATTGGATTGCAATATGTCTGTTTCCTCTCGATGTTTCCCTTCACGCCGTTAGTGATTAATATAGAAAAGGCAGAATCTGCGACATCACTATTGTGAAACCAGACTTTACCACCACTAAACCATGACAGCGTTTAGTGATCGGATTGCTGTAGTTTTTTTTCTTTTAAATGCATTCATGGTTATTTCTGTTTAGAATATCTGTGTAGTTTCGTGTTTGTGTGATGTGATCTCAGCGCAGTCTCACGGGGAACGGATGACGAGTAATGACGTATCTTCGATCTGTATGTACACGAGCCGTCGACGGCGACACGCTCCTCCACGGTGGGCCACAGCGGGCCACGGTGGGCCACGGTAAGCCACGGTGGGCCACAGCGGGCCACAGTAGACCACGGTGGGCCACAGCGGGCCACGAATAGCCACGGTGGACCACGTTGGGCTGGCTGACCTGTTGACTAAAGCCGATTGCAAGAGTTGCGGGCTTCGTCAGCGTCCATCATGTCTGGTAGTGGCAAATTCTTTGTAAAGTCCTCGTAGGGAAGTACCACACCTTCACCAGTTATTCTATCGCCAAGCAGTAATGTGAAAACATCACAGTGTTTCAGGTCGATTGGCAATGTTTCTAGAAAATACAGGGCATATGGGACAAAACATCTTATATCTGTGAGTGACGAGCGCAGTGCAGTGCTAGGTAATGATTAGAACTATTCATGTTCCAAAAGCAGTATGTCACCACTATGCTGTTCGGGGCAGGTATGTTGCATACCTAACATCAGGCACATGCCCTTCTGGTCTCATTACTTTAAAATAAAATAATTATCTAGCACTGCACTGCACTCGCCACCCATAGATATAATATGGCTAGTACATCCTGCGGTTGTGGCGCATTTGCGATTTTTGTTATTTTTTCGTGTTACAAAGTAGCGTTTGTGATATAAAGACTAAAATCTTACTGTGTTTCAAATCTTAATCAGATCCGTTAAGCTATTCCGACGTGACTGAGCAATAAATCTTGGTGTCTTCAAATCGAGAGTGAATAGGTTTCTTCTAGGTAACCACGCTCCATCGTATGTCGCATCGTTTGCTTAACGTCAGGTGAGATGGTGGTATATTGCGAACCTATAAAATAGTAAAAAAATACATTGTTGATATCCTATTAATATTTTACATGTTGATGTTTGTTACTCTTTAATATCTGTTCCCTGTCTTCCAAGATAAGGCCCTGGTTCGGACATGACTCTGGCCCGATCGATCCCCGGCCGTGACAGACGGACAGCTCACCCGACCTGATGTGTGCCGTATAAGGATCGACGGAATCATGCATCTAGATACTAGATCACGTTTTTACACTTCACACGGATATTTGATTTTATTTTTGCCTCTTAACAAAACTAGATTACAATGGAAACAACACCTAAATACATACCTAACTAACACTTACACAAAATACATCTGAAACCTACTAATATTATAAAAAAGCAGAAGTGTGGATATTTGGATGTTTAGATGTTTGTTGTCATGGCTAAATCGTCAGAACGTCTGAACGGATCGAATCGATGATAAAATAAAGTCGGTTAATAATGGATTTTACCGGGATTTTAAAAGTAGCCTACGTGCTTTTTCAGATTACAACTTTTGTTCCAAATTTCTGCTCGATCAGTTCAGATGTGTGATCAGTTGAGTCACAAACATCCAAACTTCCGCATTTTTTATATTAGTAGGAAATGGGGTTCAGTTTTACCGTAAAATGAGTAGGGCCTTGGGCCATCTGTGCCAGCTTCCAGCTTCCAGCGCTAGCTAGCCCTAGCGAGAGTTGGGTAGGCAGCAGTAGGTAATCTGAGGCCAAATGCTATAGCTCTCTTTTTCCTGATACTTGATATTGAAAAGCTCTAAATTGTATCTCCCAAAGAAGAATGAAACCGGCAACTTTCCAAAATAATTCAATTTAATGACCTTAGGTGTAAAACAATCCCTGGCTTATAATTTAAAGTAACAGGCTTGCATATTACTGTGGCGTAATGATCTGCCATAAAATGTTGCCCCATCAAGACTAACGGAGTGTTTAACCTGATCCACGATATTTTAAATCGATAAAAAGCAGTCACCCCACCCTTTATAAGTAGATTAACCACACAGTACGTAGTGTTTCGATCTTATAATCTTTCTTTTTATAAACCTTCAAGAACAAGACGCGATGACCACGATAAGGATAAAATTAAAATGAAGCAACAGAAATGTTCAGCGAGTGAACCATCACGCCGCGGGCCGGCAGGCTTCGCTTCGATTCCGCAAGTCACTGCCGACATGTGGCGACTCCAAATTGAAACGGCTCGTGTATTTATTTTCCGACATTTTTTACACGAATCGAAGTCATTAGATTGTAATTCATAACGGTCCGTGTTTTTTGTCGTCGCGTCTCAGAACACACTTAATGTCAGGTGCGTAGACGACGCTGATATAATTTTCGATTAAAATAAATATTTTCTGCAAAAAATTACGCCATTAATAGTTACGAAAGCGGCCCCTCTGTCATTTGCAGAAATACGATAACTCGAACGAGTTTTTAATCTTTATTTATTTTTAATTGCTGGCAACTTCGTAACGTTATAAAAAAAAGTTATTCGTATTGTAAGCTGCCAGCACGTCGTGAAACAAAAAGGTCGGTATAGAAATTGCAACGAAAGAGGCCCGTATCGGTCGATCGCATTCAATGTTCGGATGGATCGACCTAATATTTCATAACAAATTACAAATACGTCTCAATACACGACACGGCTCCGATAGGCGGCGCGCCGAGTGCCTTAAACAAAAACAAGCCTTCATCTCACAATGGTCGGACAAAAAACCGGTATATCGGTAACACAATCTATACATATTAAACATACAATACAAACAATAAGATGTTGATTGAAACGTCAAGCAAATGACGTCCCGATTGATTCGGAGCGCTCCATTGTACTTATTAACATCGTAATTACTCCACGCTGGGATATAACTATTTATTTTGTGTCCAAATTTATTATTGAGACGATGAAAAAACAGATCAGGCTACAATGATTCGTGATTTCTGAGATCGGCCGTGCCTATCGGCCGTGTATCGGTTTCCATGTAGAGTTGGCGACTGATGCTCCGACTTTTTTTTGTTTTTTTTTTTATTCGATCGCTCGTCTATTGTTTTTTGATTGGATGGGATACAAGATTTTATTGAGATTTTATTCGAGAAAGTGGAACAAATCAACATACTAGGTACAGTTACCGTGGTCACCCGAAAGTAAGCTGTTGTGACCTTACAAACCGAGTGATGCAAGAACTTTCTACAAAGTTCTGGTTCAAAGTGCGATTAGCAATAGAGCTTTATAATGTGGCATGTGGCAACTAACAACTGCCATAGATTTTTTTAGTATAAACTGGCGACACGAAAGGACATTTGCCTGATGGTAAGCAACACGATTCTATTAAGAAAAACTGTTGATAAGGTATTCTTTTTATAATTCATGAAATTGACGTTTTTCCATTTACTCGTTCCAGTTTTATTTTTAAACTGGTGTAGGGTGCGAGGTGTTGAAGGAATAACACGTTGACGTCAGTTAAAACTTATCGTTTATTACAAGTCTTACGTGCTATTAGGAATCAGTTTCGAGTTGATTGGTTTGACTTTCGAAGAAGAATTATGACGTGAAGATGAGTGAGTGCACCGGATGTGCAAGTTAATGCACTACGACAGCCCGAATATCGAAGGGTTCGACTATACGAAAGTACGACAGCAAGAAGGTACGCGCCCGAGGTACGACTGTACACGACTGTTTTACAACTGTAGTACGACTGCGACTTTCATCTCAGCAAAGGGTCCTTTTATACCACCCTTATCATTATCATTTCTAATGAGATGTTTGTCAATTACTAATCATTTGTTATTATTTACTGTTCTCAGATCATTACTTCCCAATTACTAATTATTCATTAACTAATGGTTTGTTTATATTTGTTATTCTCATGACCATTAGTGTTCTCATTATTTAACCATGTGATTATTTATCTACGAACTTTGTCTTGAAACCAATACAATTATTAATTAACAAAGGATGGCTAATAGCACACCCCGGACACTCGGCCTAAACTCCAAACAAACGGTGAAGTCGACATACCTACACTCACACAACTACGCATATGTCGTTCGAACACATTTACGCATGTGTGCGTGTCATCTAGGGTTACTAAATTATTTTATGGAATAGCTGTGACCCGTGAGTTCACCTGCCTGTGTTAAGAAGTGGCTTACAATCTTACCTAGTTAGTGTTCGATCTTTAATGTAGGTAAATATAACTTTCACCAACAATCAGAAAGGAGAAGATTTAAAACAAAATAGGACATAATAAAGGTACCATGTACGAATTGATTTTTAGTTAAGTACACTTACCCAAAGAGAAAACTTTATTCTGACAATATTATACTAATTAATCACTCCACATATCGCGTATTTCATTATAGGTAGGCCTACCTACTCCTAACCAGAATAGCTTAACACAGTTTATAAAAATGATTCAATCTTTGTAGAAATTCTTATGAAATTAAAAATCTCATATTCTTGTTTCGTATAATAGACGAAAAATTGTCCTATTCTCATAGAAAATTATCGTCCGATATAATAACCCTTCGTTGAGTCCGCCTCGCGTCCGCGAGGGGGAGGAAGCTTGAAATTGGAGGGGGGTGGGGAGTGTCCGTTCTATCTATATTATCTATTCTATGCTAATAGTCTAATATTTAGCACATTACAACCCTCCCCTGTTTAGGAAAGACAATACGTTTTTGTCTTTAACGTTCCATTAATACTTTAACGACTCATCATTTTTAGTTTTTCTTTTCAATTTCAAATCTGATTCCTTTGTGTTACATAAAATTTTCTTACATAAATACAATTAATTATTTTCAAATACATCTTTAAAATACTTCATAATATTTCATATTACAATTACATAATATAATCTAGGTCTTATACAAACTTAATCTTCTACACAATATTTCATGACTTCAACTTATCATTTTATACAATACAATTAATTCAATTCAGTTTTCAAAACATCAAATTATCAAACTTAATTTTTCTTTAATTGAGCGATACGACTACTCCTCCGTAAGGAACTAGAATTTTCAGGAGTAGAAGGTATTTCTTCTAGCTCAACTTCATTATTTGCATTAGAAACCTTCAACGTAATACAATTACTTATTCTAGCACAACAATTCCTCGTATCTTCAATAGCTAAAACTCTTCCATTATTTGTACAGAAAAACTTCCTTCTATAAATATATTTTCCTAATCTGTACAACAGGTAAAATGCTCCAATCTTAACAATTGACCTGAATATATATACAAAGTAAGCGTTGTTCGTAACCTTATCATAAAGTGACTCTTTTTCCAAATTCGCAATTAATTCATCTATGCTATCAATTTCAATCAAATGTTTAAACTTTCCAAATCTAAAGAATAATGTGACCTAATAGGTATAAAATCAATTTTCGATACATTTTTGCTCTTTAACTTTTTACAACAATCATCATTAATAAGATCAATAGACGGTAATATAGCGTTATACTCGCTCTCTAATCCTTTAGTTTCCGACTGTAGTATTACATCGACCGTATACAATTTACAATTTTCTGTTATCTTTAAAATTCCAGTATCAACCAATTCAAAATCAATCGGTTCCTTGTTCTTACAACTTAAGGTTGCTACAGTTTTCTTTGGCATTACATACAACCAATTATTTTCGAAATATAATTTGTGCCATTGTTCATTCATTATATACACTAGTCTCGTGTCACAAGTCTTTGGCAATATTTCCTTTCCAAACATTAACTCCGTTTCACATGTAGGGTTACTATGCATTGAAATAAGAGGTGACTCTAATTTACAAATAAAGTTATTATACACTTTTTGGCAATGGTTCAAGCTATCCAAATATGCATAATACAGTTTATTACTTGATATCATAAAATACTTTTCCTTAGGCAATACAAATACAAAAGTGCTATCTCTGTTTTTAATAGGTATCGGCACTACATTATACAATTCGTAACTCATTTGAGTTATCAAAGGTGTTTTAATTAAAAATACAAGTTTTTCATTCATATAGTAAGACACTAAATTCGTTATTGACAATAATTTTGATGCATGATTAGTAGTCAGACTCAATGGGTATTTGGTCTGTAAAGGCAAATGCGCTATAGTCTTCTTTAACTCTGTAACATATTGTTCAGGTGTAATAATCATTGGATGTAAAGCATTACTTTTAGCAAACAAAATCGCATCAATAATTGTGGAAATTTCATTATGTACCTCTGTGGTAATTAAGACCAATAAAGACAAATGTTCATCGAAATCTTGTTTTAAATTGATGTCAAACAATACAGTATTAATCTTCTCTGTATAATTTGCTAAAATCTCTAAATTCTTACTAAATACTTCTTCAGTTTTGTACAAATCGGTAATAGTTCTATTAAAATTAGAAATTGTAGTCTTTATGACGTTAGTTTGAGATTTCATTAATGAAAGAACTTCGTGTTCTTTGGAATCTAAATGATTAATAGCTTCATCATAGCGTTTGGCATCATCAACATCCAGTGTGCCAAATAAAACCTTAAATAATTTGCCTACTCCATCTAGATAAGATCTTTTTACTCTACGAATATTTTCTACTGAACCCGTTAAATCTTTCAGAACGTTTTCTTGCGCATATAGTTGAGGAATGACTTGGTCTAAAATTACGAACGATGTATTACACAAAAAGAAATTCTTAAGTTTGTTGTGATTACAAATTTCCTTAGTCTTCATATAAGTGTTATCAATAAAATCTATCTTTCTATGTATGCTAGACAAATCTAAATAGCTAATGAGAGTCCACTCACTATCATAGTGGTTAACCTTCCCTATATTTTCAAAATAAATACCTCCTTTGTCTATCTTAGTTACATTGTATAACTCCAATGCGTTGATCGTTGAGATCAGGAGTATGGAAAGAACTCCAATTAATGAATTCATTCTGAAACAAGAAAAGCATATTTCAGTCTATTGGTATGTACTCTCATCTTTTTATTTTTCTTTGTTTTTATAGTTACGTTTACAGTTGAATTTACATCAATTACTTCAAATGGTCCTACCCAATACGGTGATAACTTTTTTGATTTTCCCGACTTCACTTGTTCATTACTCAAATATACCATATCACCTACATTATATTTTATTTCTTTACTTTTCTTATCATAATTCAATTTATTACTCAGTTTCGAGTTTATCAACTTTTCTTTTGCTATATCTCTAGACTTCCTAAGTTTCAGTTTCAGATCATCAACATAGTTTTCATAAGTATATTTAAATTCTGGCGTTTTCATTATTGACGTTGGCAATTTAGCTTTATTACCAAATACTAGTTCAAATGGTGTAAATTGCGTTGACGTATGTACGCTCGTGTTATATGAAAACATTGCAAAATCTAACCATTTATCCCAATTAGATTGATCTTCATCTACATAATGTTTCAAGTAATCGGCTAAAGTAGAATGGCTTCTTTCTAAAGCTCCATTACTTTGGGGATGGTACGCAGTTGTATTAATCTTTTTGATTTTTAATAGTTTCGACATTTCTTTTATCAAATTAGATGTGAAATCTGCGCCCTTATCTGTAAGCAATATCTCCGGTATGCCAAATTTGCATACGAAGTTTTTAACAAAACAATCCGCTATAGTTTCCGCGTCATGCTGCTGCAAAGCATAGGCCTGTGAAAATTTACTCAAATCATCTTGCAAGGTAAGAATATACTTATTACCGCTTTCCGTCATCGGTAAAGGTCCTACGATGTCAAGTGCTATTTTCTCGAAAGCTTCAGTGCTAGTGGAAGTTATTTCCATAGGTTGTTTGTATTTCTTCCTCTCTAACTTATTTTCCTGACAAGACTTACATGTCTTAATAAATTCCATGATATCTTTTTTCATTGTTTCCCATTTATAATTTGACTTTATCCTTTTATACGTTTTATGAAATCCTATATGTCCTGACATAGGATGTGAATGGTTTTCCTCCAAAATTCTAGGTATATCTTCTTTCTTTGGCGTTCGAACTGAATTATGAAAAACGTTTATTTTAATATCTGTGCCTTTAAATAAGTACCTTAGTATTGTTCTTATTTTGTGCCATTTTAAATGCAAAAACGAAACATCTTCAATGTTAATTTCTTTAACTTTACTTTCTATTACTTTCGATCTCAAGTTTTTAAAAGTCTCAAACAAATCCTCATAAGTAACTTTATCCCAGTAATTTATTTTCGGAAATACAAAATATATCAAACGTTTATCTGACTCTTTTATAGTACAAACATCATATTGCTTCGGACTAATTGATTCTAATTTCTCAACAATCGACTCATATTTACTAAGACGTTTATCATTTACAACGTCTAAGTCACAAGATGTGAATACAACTCTATCTGCTTTCTTCGGTAATTCGCTATTACTTTCTTCTAAATTATTTGACATAATCGGTCTTCTTTCTAATTCTTTTAAAAACTCTGAATAGGATTCTGAACTCCTAGTTGCAATTTTAACTGAAATCATAGTTTCATTATTCTCTGGCTGAATTCTACTTAATGCATCTGCATTTTGATTCAATTTCCCTTTTTTGTATACTATCTCGTAATCATATTCTTCTAAAAGTAGTCTCCATCTAACTAATCTAGACCCAGGGTCTTTCACATTCATTAACCAAGTTAAAGGCTTGTGGTCTGTTATTATTCGAAATTTACGACCATAAAGGTAAGGCCTGAAATGTTTCACTGACCAAACAATTGCAAGTAATTCCTTTTCAGTAGTAGAGTAATTAATTTCGCTTTTGTTTAACACTCTACTAGCGTAAGCAATAGGTAAGTCATTGTGACCTTGTCCTTGTGACAATACGCCTCCGATCGCATAATTACTAGCATCGGTAGTGAGATTAAAAGTTTCCTTAAAATCTGGATACTGCAATATTGGCTTTTCACATAATTTGGACTTTAAAGTTTCAAATGAGCTCTGCTGTAAACTTGTCCAATTAAAAGGCTCGTTCTTTTTGAGTAATTTAGTTAATGGTTGACTAAGTTGGCTGAAATTCTCTATGAATCTACGATAGTATCCTGCTAGTCCTAAAAATGCTTTAATTTCCTTTGGATTTCTTGGTACAGGGTAATTTCTAACAGCTTCTATTTTATTTGGGTCTGGCTTGACTCCATTTTGAGTTATCAAGTGCCCTAGATACATAACTTCCTTTTTCAAAAACTCACATTTATCTGGCTGTAACTTTAATTTATTTTCAGATAATCTTTCAAACACTTCTTTCAGCTTTAAGTTATGATCCTGTAGTGAGCTTCCATAAATTACTATATCATCTAGATATACAAAGCATTTAACTCCTTGTAATCCTGTCAAAACATTATTCATTAGCCTCTGAAATGTTGCGGGTGCATTTTTTAATCCAAACGGCATACGCGTGTACTCATAGTGTCCTAACGGAACACTAAATGCAGTTTTCGCTTGGTCCTTAGGGTTCATTTTTATCTGATGAAACCCAGATGCCAAATCTAGCGTGCTGAAATATTTACTATTTCCTAACTGATCCAAAATGTCGTTTATTTGGGGTAATGGGTATACATCTCCAACACTTATTTCATTCAACTTTCTAAAATCAATCACAAGTCTCCATTTTTTCTTTCCTGACGCATCCAACTTTTTTGGTACTACCCACACAGGTGAATTCCATGGACTACTTGATGGTTTAATTATTCCATCTTCCAACATTTTATCTATTTGTTGATTTACCTCGTCTTTCAGTGCCTCAGGATATCTATATGACCTGGTGTTAATAGGCACATCACTACTCGTTGGTATTTCGTGTACTACACTATCAGTTGCAGATAATGTATCACCTTCCAAATGAAATACGTGATTAAACTCTTTACATAATGATACTAATGACTGTTTTTCTTCCTCATTCAAATGACTGACTCTCAAACTTGTGTCTAATTTATTTAAACGTTCCTTTCCATAAGAACTTTTACTCATCAATCTATTTATCTGCACAAACTCTTTACTATCTTTATCTTTAAATGACTCTAACTTTACTGTCACATTACTCAACTTAATATCATTATCAGTCGTATTCAAACAAACTGTAAATGCTTTTCCGTTTTCAACCTTGACAATACTTGGACAAAGGTAAACTCCATTTTCTAAGCATATTTTATCTGTAATTATACCTTCGTTCATATCTGAATTCACAACATTTACACAAATAACCTTTTCGCATCTCGGTCCTACCGAAATATAATCATCATTACTATTATTTTTACTCAATTTCAATTTATCTTGACTTGACTCTCCAAGTTTTACTTTTCCGACACCGGAATTTACTTTCTTTTTACTACCATTTTTATCTTCAAATTTCACTCTTCCGAACCCGGAATCAACTTTATTTTTACTATCATTTCCATCTTTCACTTTTACTTTTTCAACTTCATAACTTTCATTTTCTTCATAATCACTTTCCGATAATTCATCATTTATCGATTCGTTATCAACACATTCTTCTTTACTAAATACTTTATCAACGTGCTCAATTTTGACACGATATCCTAACATTTCTATTTCATTTCTTTGATAATCTAATATTGCATTGACCGACCGTAAGAAATCGTTTCCTACGATACCATCACATTCAATAGGGAAGTTATCAGGGACTATCGAAATAGTTTGAGTAACTCGTTTCTCACCTATGGCAATGCTTATATTCGAATACCCGAGGGTTCGAGTCGGTGTAGCATTATTATCAATTCCTTTTAGGTTTAATTTTCTATCCTCATTTACTATAGTGTCGTTCGATAAAACTTCTCGTTTAACTAGGCTTATCTCAGCTCCAGTATCTATTAAAAACCTTCCTTTACCTAACTTTAATTCATCGCTTTTTAGTTTCACATAACTTGACACTCCTGTGTTGATAAACATCATTCGGCCTTGTTTATACAGGTTGTCCTTAGATCGGCCATTGTCTTTGGACCTTAGGAGTTTAAAGACTCCTTATTTCGAGAGTTATTTTGAGTTTGGTTGTTTCTTGGGTTTCCCGAATTTACATTAAAGTTGCTACTACGTTGATTGCCATTTCTATTATAATTATTATTTGTATTAGGCCCTGGTTTAGTAAAATTCTTTTTGTTCCAACAATCTCTCGCGTAATGTCCCTTTTTTCCGCAATTAAAACAAGTTAGTACGTTTGTATTTTGTACCGTCCTAACAACAGGGTTTTTCCGACACTGAAATGCTAAGTGTCCTAACGCATGGCATTGAGAACACCGTTTTGGTTTGTTCTCGAAATGTCGTGAAGACATTTCTTGTCGAGACTTGATTTCCTGTTCCTCCGAAATAGCAATTGAAACAGCCTCTTCAAAGGTGTTAGGCCTTTGGGACTTCAACAAAATGTGCAATTGTGGGTTAAGCCCACTGATGAAAATATTTAAAGCTTGGTTCTTTAAAAGCTCTATGTTGGCTTCACGCGCTTCTGTACTTAATTTTTGATCAAGAGATTTAATAAGTTTTATGTAGCAATTCTCAATCCTATTCGAGTAGCTCGGCACTGACTCGTTGTGGCCTTGCCTACACGAATTCAACTCTAGCTGCCATTGCGCGAATGTGCGTTTCTCTGAATACGTTTCTAACAAATGTTCTTTCAAATCCGCCCAAGTACTAAAACTTCTATTCACTAGCGTTGCTCTAACGTTTCCTCTAATTTTTGACAATATGACTGACACGAACGGGACTCTAAAAGCTGGTTTTAACAAATTATACGCATTGTTACAATTGTCGATGAACACATGTAAATTGGCTTTGTTACCATCATACTCACTAAGCATACGCTCAGCTAGCCCTATATCAATATAAGTATCTTCAGTTGCCCTTGAACTTGTAGCCATTTTAAAATTAGTTAGAACTATTAGCTATATAACTCACGTTTTACTGCTCAGTTGCTGACTTCTTCTGAACTCCGCTTGCTGGCTCCAATACCGGTGATTGCAGAACGATTCTTCTACCACGTACTGGCCACGAAGTAAGCTTGTCTTGAACTGATGCTGCGGTGACTCTTCTGACTCTTCTCTTCTTTTTCTCGTTTCTCTTCTTACAGTAACGGCAATTGTCCTAGTAGTTAACTGGAACCGTCAGCTGCTGTTGTTCTTCCAATACTCGATCAATAACTGTTCTCCAAAACTTCTCGCTATTTTTATTTTCTTCTCTGAATAATCTCAAGCTTGGCTTCTTGTTCCACCGAAGTGTTCGCCACGAATGACGTGAAACGCAGGCTGGAATACTTCCTTAAATCGTCGAACGTCGTTGATACACCGTAGTGCTTGTCACGAATGACACGATGCGTCGACTGGAGTATTTGTTCTTGACACGTCGAGACTCTTGTAGACACCGAAGTGCTTGCCACGAATGACACGAAGCGTCGACTTGCTTTGAACGCGATGCGATCCAGCGAAGGTCAGGATCACGATCCTCTACTTCTGACACCAATTATGTAGGGTGCGAGGTGTTGAAGGAATAACACGTTGACGTCAGTTAAAACTTATCGTTTATTACAAGTCTTACGTGCTATTAGGAATCAGTTTCGAGTTGATTGGTTTGACTTTCGAAGAAGAATTATGACGTGAAGATGAGTGAGTGCACCGGATGTGCAAGTTAATGCACTACGACAGCCCGAATATCGAAGGGTTCGACTATACGAAAGTACGACAGCAAGAAGGTACGCGCCCGAGGTACGACTGTACACGACTGTTTTACAACTGTAGTACGACTGCGACTTTCATCTCAGCAAAGGGTCCTTTTATACCACCCTTATCATTATCATTTCTAATGAGATGTTTGTCAATTACTAATCATTTGTTATTATTTACTGTTCTCAGATCATTACTTCCCAATTACTAATTATTCATTAACTAATGGTTTGTTTATATTTGTTATTCTCATGACCATTAGTGTTCTCATTATTTAACCATGTGATTATTTATCTACGAACTTTGTCTTGAAACCAATACAATTATTAATTAACAAAGGATGGCTAATAGTCTAATATTTAGCACATTACACTGGCAGCATCTCGCGGTTTTAACCACGTCAATCCCGTTTCCGTTATTTTTCCGTGAAAAAAGTAGCCTATGTATTGTTTGTGTAATTTGTTGCTGTATTGTGCCTGCGCACTATTTATACTTATGAATACAAATAAGTTACACTTAGTTTGGGGCTCACAGCTAATCTATGTAATGTAGATATGTACTACCGTAAAATTGCGATCACCGTCAGTTTTTTTTTGTTTATTTAGTGCAATAAAGAGTTTATCTATCTATCTATCTACTTACCTATTACCTAGTTCGATTCCCACCCAGTGCAAATATTTGTGTGATAAATTCAAATGTTTGCACTGTGTCTGGGTGTTTCTTTGTATAATAAGTATGTATTTAA
The DNA here is from genome assembly GCA_963693475.1 of Ectropis crepuscularia. NCBI lineage: Eukaryota > Metazoa > Arthropoda > Insecta > Lepidoptera > Geometridae > Ectropis > Ectropis crepuscularia. The sequence continues at coordinate 26,821,877 of OY856353.1, read as the reverse complement.
AACTATATAAGTATTATATCAGCTATTTGGCCGCTATCACACAAGCTTTGCTTAGTTTGGGGTCAGATGGTGTTGTGTGTGAATTGTCCACCAATATTTATTTATTTATTACTAGCAGCGCCCCGCGGTGTTACCCGCGAAGTTCCCGTTGTTCCCATTGTTTTTCCGGGATAAAAAGTAGCCTATATGTTCTTCCAGATTATAATATATCTGTGTTCCACATTTCAGCCCGATCCGTTCATACGTTAGGACGTGATTGAGCAACAAACATCCAAACATCCATACATTGACATTTATAATTTTTTTTTTATTAGTGTCCGTGCCCATAGGCCCGGCCCGCAACTATTCCCTGACGAACAAGATTGTCAGGGGTATTATTACTTATGTCATTAATTTCTTAAATTATCTTAATCTATTGGATTTATTTATTTATTACGCGTGAGATAGCCCACCCCAGCACCCCACTGTAGGTTAGGTTTGTTTATAATTGAACGTCGTTGGATTGTAATCTGACAATGTATACAATTTACATCACAAAATATCTTTGTTTGAAATCAGTAAAAAAATGGCAGTCATAGGGACTGCCTGACTTATACCTAACTAGCGGCCCGTTCCGGCTTTGCTCGGATAATAACCTAGATACCAACTGCAGCGCCATCTGCCGGGCTGATTTGTGAATCTAAACCATCGAGGGCCCTACCCAAACGCATACAGAAAAATTCATTCAAATCGGTTCAGCCGTAATTTTTTTTTCCGTAATTTTAAAAAACCGATTCACTCTCGATTTGAACACAGACACAAAGATTGTAACTATCGGGAAATACCCACTCAGGCAACGTGTTCCACAGTCTTGACGTTCTTATCACAAAAGCAGAGTCAAATCTCTTTGTTCGTGTCTTTGTGGAACAACGAAAAGAGGCATTGATTTTTATATTTATAGATTAACTCCGAATTTGTTAGCTCACTTTGGTAACAAGTGGGCATGGGCATGCCTATGACTATCTAGAAATGCTGACGCGTTTCTAGGTGGCCACCAACCACCGATTATTCCTAATGACTTTATTTGCACGAGACAAACTGCCCATTCGCCATTATTTACGGTTGCTCTTTTTGCAATTTATGGCATACTTGTGCCGCCGATGAAAGCGGACTGATGTGGATACAAATGAGGCTAGAATTTATAATCCTAGATGTTTGATGGATTGGTTGGCAGGCGCTTATGCAGATGACAGACCAAGATAATGCGTTGCTCACTTATTGAAATATGGTAACGTTTTTATGTTTTACAAATAAAAAAAATATGAAGTCAACATTTTTTTTTCATAATTGTTCAATTTACACGCCAAATGTTGGTTAAAAAAACGTAAGAAATAGGATACAAATAAATAGTACTTAAAAATAGATATTATATGATATTGATAGATAGAGCTTAATATTAACATTTCACTGTATGATAACAATAACACACAATAACTACAGATAAGTGTCAAACTATGTATATACATTTATTTATTACAAAAATAATTATTGTAACGAACAATGTAATTTTTTTACCATTTTATCATAACTCCACCATCAGTATCTAAAAACTCTCTACGAGTATAACTGTGAAATGTTTGATCGGTTCTCAAAGTGATTGTTTTTAATCGAGTAGTAAAAAGAAAGAGGACGCATATTTCGAGAGCTGGCAGCTAATTTTGGGTAGGTAGGTACTTGAGGGAAGACGAGAACTTGTCACACAGCTCTCCTATTTTATACCTCAACACGGAGGTGCAGACCTGGCTCTTAAGACCGATTTAAACTGAACGAACATAGAGCTAGAGCTGGAACAAGAGCATTCTTTCTCAGAAATCAGAAATCAGAAAAATTTATTGTTGAACTGTGTACAAACTAGTTGGTATACAATATTTCCAGTACTTACAACAGTCTGCCCTTTGCGAGCATACAATAATAATTAAAGTAAAATAAAGTTCTAATTAAGATTACAAGTCGTTCAAACTGATCAAACTGCTAAAGATCAAAATACCATATCACCATCCATATTATGTACTATGCATAATGCATTTAATAATTACTAGCGGCCCGCTCCGGCTTCGCTCGAATAATAACCTAGATATCAACTGCAGCGCCATCTGCCGGGCTGATTTGTGTATCTAAACCTTCCAGGGCCCTTCCCAAACGTATATATAAAAAAAAAAAATCAAATCGGTCCAGCCGTTTAGGAGGAGTTCAATGACAACGAAAAGTGGCTTTGATTTTTATATATATAGATAATAATGAGTTCTGCAAAGTCGTAGTAAATGATTTTGTTCTATCATCAATAGTTTTCGCAGCGCTCGCGACGTAAGGAATTTTTCAGGTCATTTTTTTACACCTTATGTTACATTATTGGAGTTTTAGTAAGGATCCCTAATTTTTTTTTAAATATAATATAGCCTATGTTACTCTCGATCTTTTAGTGTAAACGAAAGATCGTTCTTAGCGTTTTCCATATTAAATATTCCATAGAATCTTTGCGAACACAAACAAAACAACGAAAGAATGTTCTACGTTTGTTTACACCAAATGAATTTGATACAGTGGGGATAGAATGAGCATTCGCTCGTCTGATGTAAATCGGCCTTTAGACGAGATGACGATCCGACGCTACGGCTCCTTTTTCAAACTCGAATGAAAAGAAACCAGCAATTTAATCACGTTTTTAAACTTAATGTTTTTTGAAATTCTGTGAATCAATGACTACGTTTCGCTAGTAAATAATTAAATAGAAAAATATATAAATATTTGCACACCTGAACGAACCGAATGAAATAGCTAAATGATCATAATTGAGATTGGTTCGGTAACATTGAATTAATGAATATAGCGAATAACCAAAACCGTCTTTTGAAGTTTATGAATAAAACCCGCAATAACATTGAAGAACCTTTAACAAAAGCACAAAAAACGACAAATCATGAGTCCGCGAAACATAAAAAGTGATGATACTCGACATTTTGTTATAAAATAACTTGAAGGATGGGAAAGAAGCTTCGAATCACTCGTGGCCATTGTGGCGTTCTCATTAAGTACTTGAACCCTTCCGAAGGGCCTCCACAAAGGCGCGGCGGACAGAACAGTGGCGTCTTGTGTTGACTCGCGTTTTCTGTTTTTTCCTCAATCTTTAATCAAAACTAGCGACCCGTTCCGGCTTCGCTCGGATATTGCCGAATAGTACCACTAAATGATCGATACACAAAAACTAACATATTTCTGATGTGCCACCAAATTACACATTTTATAAAAGCCAACTTTCTTGAATATTGGAAGACCTGCTGAAAAGTTTATGCACCGTGACTAAAAAAAACAATAAAAAAAATGTAATAAAATTATTAAAACACGTACTTTCTTTGTTTCACAAACACTAAAATTACGAAGATGTAGACGACTTAGAAGTTTCGAGTGACGTCACGTCCTTAAACGTTTTTATTTAGATGTGACGTCACAACAACCCCACAAGAAGTTTGATGATCTATCCATATCTTTGTCGATTTTTAGTAATTTGATAGAGACAAAAATACGTGTCCCATATTTTCCCTTAATCTACTTGACGGGCTAATTATTAGAATGGTATAACTTTGATCCAGTTATCCTCCTAGCTAGAATTTCTGAAAGCGATCCACCAGTTCTGGAGGTTTACAGACATACAAAAATACATATCGTTCTTCTTAATAAAATTAGTATAGATGACTGGCCAAGAAGCAAAGGTTGCCATTTGTGGAATTGCAGGATTGAAGCTCTGAGTGGACGGTGCACTATCGGGGACTTAATGGTCAGGTTGAATAACCGAGTGGGTGTTCAATAAGAAAGTAGTTATTTTTTTAACAAAGTTCATTATGACAGGTTTGGAGGAGATAGGGATGTTGCTGTACGACCGAACTGAAAAAAATGTGAGACTAACCGTAAGAAATACATATAACGGAAGTGACGCGTAAAAACTGCCCGTGACTTTACCAACTTTATTTTTCAAATAATCGTACCGTAAACAATAAAATTAAACAATTTTTTGATTTGCAAATTGTGTTGCTTCTATTTTATCCGCAGGAACTTCCTCCTTCCTTCCTACCAGGAAGTCTACTCTCTTTCTACGAAAAACGTAATTCGAAATAAAATCGCGGCTTTCCAACTATGGTTCTACTTCGATCCGTCGTTTCGTCCGTTCAAATGTTCTAAGCCTACGTACTCTAATTAGAGTAGACTTAAAACATTTGAACGTCAAAAAATTTTTGATCGGACGAAATGAAGTAGAACCGGAGTAACCGGAGGAAAGTGGCGAATTTATTTCGAAATTACGTTTTTCTTAGTAAAATGTCCAGGTATCTTTTTTAAATAAAATAATAGTTAGTTAATAGAAATCCTTAATTAACAAAACTAAAATACAATAAGAACTACACTACTCTACATACATACCTATAGTACTAACCACAGAACAGATATCAAGTCTGTGGTAGGTATTAACTAACTACTTACACTAGGCACACCTGAATTATCCATCGACCAATGAAGGTCTACAGATAATCAAGATGTTCAAGCCCACTACCAATCGGAAGCGTACCCAGCATGCTGGCTGCATTACCACGCTGAATGGCAATGCTTATGCGTTGGGCCAAATAAACGCCAGCATTTTGGTCACGCGTCGCGTCGCCCAAGCGCTCGGAAAGGCTTTTGAAGATGAGGTGAGCTCCCGGTGAGACTGGTCCAGTGTCATCTCTTTTGATGTTACGCGACGATGCGACTACGAAGCGGGTTAACTTGGAAGAAACCGATTTGTCCTCTACTTTAAAACACCAACATCCTAACCATCGGGAATAACCTACTCAGGCATAGAATTCCGCAGCCCAGATGTTCTAATTATGAAAGCGGAGTCAAACCTTCTTATTCGAGTCTTTGAAACGTCATCCATAAAAGGACATCGATTTTTTGACCTACGAAAAGTCCTCTTTATTTAATTCCGACGTTTCAGTTGCGATACAACTGCCAGAACACACTATCTCTCTTTTTCTCCCTCTCGCTCTTCCTATAATAATTATCATCCCACATGGTGGCGGGGTCAGCCTTCCTACTCTACTTCTCCACTTCTCTTCTCCTTCCTACTTCTACTCTTCGTTCTATCTATGACATCGTCAGCGGACAGCTCGCATTCTTTCCTACCCCTTTACCACAACACTCTATCATGTAAAGAAAATATATATCTATTTATTTCAAAGTTTTACCATTAAAAGCCCATCAGAAACCACTTGAGCCTCGCTACATCGAGTAGCAAAGCTGTCCCGAAAGAGAACAACGGACTCAATACCGCGTAAACAACTGAACAACCCCTTACCTCTATCGCCGCTCTACAACTTTATTTTGAACGGCAGTGGTGTCACTACGATCGAATTTTATTTGGTATGTCTTCACAGCAACATCGTTGAGTAGTTCTACTTTTGACCATACTGCTAAATAAGTTTGTAACTGTAAAGTCCTAACCATAACTCACGTTCACTTTCCTGTAACGCTACTGTCGTATTACTGTCCTACTAAATTGCTTTTGGCATAGATGCGTAGCCTTTTAAAGGTAATAAGTTTTTAATTGAAATTTCACCTTTACAAAAAGATAAATTTAGTTTTACGTTTTCGCACTTGATAATTAGAAGATCTTTAACGCAAATGATGGACGATCTTTCTTTGTAAGTTTTTAAAACCCGCCGATTAGTTTTTTTTACTGATATTTGGTTTTCACTTGACCGCCATCTTGCCTGATAATAAGCGACTATGTGATCTGTGATGGAGCGTGCTTATTTAGAAGAAACTGATCAACTCTTGACTTTTAGACACCAAGATTGTATCCATCGGCAACCAAAAATCCGCTCAGGCAACGCATTACACGGCCTAGACGTTCTTATTACTAAAGTGGAGTCAAACCTCTTACTTTGAGTCTTTGTTATATTAACCATGAAACGATGTCGCTTTTTCGAGCGATGACAAGTCTGATACGAAAAAAAAGAAGATAAAATAAGTATGAGATCGTGCACGTCTGCTGCACACTAGCAACACTGCGGGGTCACGAATGAAAACAGTTTTAGTGTCTTCCTTTTTCCTTGAGTTTTACTTTTTTAGTTCAATGTTTTCGTCACATGGCTTGAATAGTGGCACAGGCACAATATGAATGCGTTTTATTTGCGCGGCTGCTACGTCGTGTCCGATTATCCGGTCGGTTGCAGCGGGGGGGTTAAACAATGTTCAACGTACTCGCTTTTGATAGATGTTCGGTTTTATAGCCTTTTAGTTATGACATGACAACAACTACAAAAAACCATGTTTCTGAATAGACGTTGTTCTTTAAGAATCTGTAATTGTATATTCATTTTGAAAACATTATACAGGAGTTAATCGAGTTGTTATATAAATGTTTTTAACATGATTTGAAATATTGTATATTATTAGTGTTCAACATTTTTTTAACGGGCAGAGCCTTTATTAACAAAACTAAAATACAATGAGAACTACACTACGCTACATACCTAACTAACTACTTACACCACAGAAATCTAAATAATAAGGTACCTTATTATTTAGATTTCTGTGACTTACACTAAGCACACCTGAATCCATAGACCAATGAAGGTCTACAGATAATCAAGATGTTCAAGCCCACTACCAATCGGAACCGTACCCAGCATGCTGGCGGCATTACTACGCTGAATGGCAATGCTTATGCGCTGGGCCAAATATTAAACATAATTTTCATATTGATATCTAGTTAAACTGTCTTACGAATTTTATTTCAGGAATTTTATATGATAAATTATTATGTATTTTTTTGTAGCGATGGCGGTTTTCGCAGTTTTCTTATGGAAGCACCACACCTTTGCCAGTTATTCTACCGACTAACAGTAATGTGCGAACATTATGATCCGGTTTTAAGGCCTTTGTGTCAGAAAAGTTGTGTAGAACTTCGTTTGTTTAAGTTTAATCACAGTTTTCAGTATTATTTTGTGGTGTAATAAAATGTTTTTGTATTGTATTGTTTATATTTTTGAGTGACGAGTGCAATGCTAGATATGATTCAACATCATCGTCAAACTACCACTATAAGACTCATGTCTTGCTAGTCTGTCGATCCGTCGTAAAAGTTTTTTTGGTTGACCACTAGCAAGATTGGTCAATAATGTCAGATCCATCGCGCTGATTACGGGGCTTAGGATGTAAATGATTCACATAGAGGAAAATCTGAATATGAAAGGAATAAGTGGTTCATTGGATACTTAATTTTTAATACTATATGCTTAAACTTGAACGCCATTTCGTCAGATGTTACCTAGAACCTATGGTACCTAGAAAAAAAAACCAATTCACTCTCGATCTGAATACTCCAAGATAGTAATCATCGGGAAAAATCCAGGCAACGCATTCCACAACCTTATCACAAATGTAGATCCCAATATCATTGTTCCAGTCTTTAGAACGTCAACCACGAAACGATGTTACTCTTGTGAACTATAAAGCGATAGAAAAAAGAGTAAGGTGGAATAAGATCATGCGTATCAGACGCACACTCTCCAAAATGTTACTAGCTAACAAATTAACATTATGAAAAGTCCTTAACCTAGATTTTTTAAAGTAGAATTTGTGTTAGTAATGGTAATTACTTGTATTTGTTGATTGTGCATTGTATGATGTCAGCACAGGAACTGAGTTTCACTGTAAGTCGGCGTGAGCTCGAATCTGGTTTTTTTTTTTTTTTTTTTTTTTTTTTTTATTTAAATTAACCACTCCACAGACGCCGGGGTCCGTGATCTTTGTCATTACAATTCTTAAAATCTAGCTCGAATCTGGTTTAGTGATACAAATTATAATCATAGCTTTTTCATCGCAGATGAGACCAAAATTGACTGCCAACTCGCATTTCGGTAGGTGATGCAACGTTTGGAAGACGATGAGCGCTAACTCACAAGGAACCTACCTTGTCCCTACCGTGTACCTACCTACATCTTTAAACTCACCTTGAACCTAGAACACACCTAGATAATAAATTGTAGGGAAGCTATCCGGCTATGTATTCCCAATGGGTTTGTTTATTTGTATAACGGTCATATAACAGCTATCTCCAAACAAGCTCCCCGCCGTAATGACCCCGTGATTAGAGCGCAAACACTCGGCAGTGTCAACATCTCGCCTCACGGTACTCCGCTATCGCCAGCCTTGCACAATACCACCATCGATTTGATAGGGATAGATAAAAATTACCAGTTATCTCGCTTCGTAAATTTACCACTGGTAGAGTGTATTCTCTACCAGGGAACCGTGACAAAAAAATTACGATTCTATCTTTAAGCATGTGAAGATGCACTAACTGGCCAATACCAATACATAATTATGAGCTCCGAAAACAGAAATAGGTGTATAGGCTAGTGGCCATTTGTCTATTTCTCACAGCAAAACTGTAAAAACGAACATAGATAATAACCGTCCTTTTTGTGAAAAATTGATGATACATATAAAAAAAATTCGCTAAATTGACAACCTCCTTTCTTACAGCGGGTTAAAAAGTGTTGTGTACTGTGAAATACGTGTAAACTATTAGATTAGAAATATTCGGTACTTTATGAACTTTTAAGTTTCATTTTCCATGTATAATAAGTATGTATTTAAAACTATATAGGTAAGTATTAAATCAGCTGTCTGGCCGCCATCATACAAGCTTTGCTTAGTTAGGGGTCAGATGGTGTTGTGTGTGAATTGTCCACCAATATTTATTTATATTCTCATTTAAAAGATTAACAGATAGTCAATTAATGCACCAAGTAAGGATTGGCGGGTAACACTTTTTGTAATCAAAAAAGGTTTAACTTGGACATGCCGGTTTCTACACTATGTTTTTCTTCACCGTTTCCCCAAGTGGTAACAAACTCGTTCTTTCTGAACGTCTTTAATTCTGGCCCTTTGGTGTTACGAAATTCTTCTTCTTTGTCGGTATCACTCTTGACAGAGTGGTCGTGGTCATCACTTCAGGTGTCGGTGGCAAGCTTCACAACACGTCGCCACTCCTCTCTAATGGCCGTCTTTCTTGCGCATTCGTGTACTGATGATGAACCATTTACCACCGCTTTTATCTGGTCAGTCCATCTCATAGGCGATCTTCCTCGTGGTCTGGTACCCTCAACCCTCCCCTGGACCACAAGTCGCTCAATAGCTACCTCCCCACGACGGCATACGTGACCAAAAAAGGTGAGAATACGAGATTGCACCAAAGATGACAAACGCTGCTTGATGCCGAGTTACGAAATAAATGCATCTAATCAATAGAACTGTAAATATTTATGTCGATAAGTTTTCACTGATACACCTCTACACTCCCATAACGAGAGTGCGCCTCTTCCACATCAAAACGCTGAGCTGTCTGGACAAACTAATTAACAGCCGAGCATCAGGAGCCCAAATACAAACAAAATTGTTTACATTGACAGATTGAGATGCTCAGTCGACGCCCCACAAATTGCGTTTTAATTTTTTAAACTGGCAACACTGGGCGCGCGCTGTGATTGGTCGGCGGGAGATAGCGCGCGTCATTTATTTTAATTTGTCGGATTTGACGCGTGTCGTATGTTTGACAGGCCGGAGAGCCGGGTGTCCCCTCGATGTCGTTAATTGAGCTTAGAGATTACGGGCTAAGCTTCAATAACAAACACAGTGTGTAGGCGTCTTTAGTGAAGTGCTTTGGATGAGGTTTGATTTTAGCTGTTGCATATGAAAATTATTTCAGCTACACTCAACGCGTTCTACGTTATACTTTCTTAACCGATTATAAAACAAATGGCAGTCATAGGAACTGCCGATATAGGAAAACTTATAACTCAGAATTTGATAGCTTACCTTGGAAACTACACGGGTGTAACCGGAGGGCGTGGCCTCCCCATCTTGGCATGACCATCTAGAAATGAGTCAGCATTTCCCATTGGTTGATGCTTTTCTAGATGGCCATGCCATGATGGCCTGTCCACGCTCTTTCAGCATTTCCCATAGGCTGACGGATTTCTAGATGACCAATAGCCATGGTCTCGAGTTTACCCGAAGCTTTTTTTTTTTATAGCATCGAGTGACTAGACGAGCACGTCATGTGCCTGATGGTAAGCAACATGCCTGCCACATTACAGCACAGTAACACGCAGCTATTGGAACATTATAGTCCAAATCATTACCTAGCACTGCACTGCGCTCGTCACCCAGAGATCTAAGATATTATGTCTCTAAGCCCTGTAATTTCTCTGGAATCATTGCCCTTCAAACCGGAACACAGTAATGTTTGCCCATTACTGCTTGGCGGTAGAATATTTGGCAAAGGTGTGGTACTTCCCCAGACGGACTCTGCTAAGAGTCCTACCACTACTAGCTTTCTTATCATACCCGAGCGTGACGAATGAATTCAATTGACAGCCCACGAAAAATCTGTCTAGGCGCGCATAAAGAAGTTTTCACTTCAAAAAGAGGAGGTTCTCAATTCGCTTGTATGTTTTTTGGAACGAACTTCTTTACGGCAAACTTGGACGAGATAGGAATTTAGCTGCGCGACCGATCTGAAAACATATGAGACTAAAACTGTATGACAAATATAATAGCGAAAGCGACGCGTAAAACATGCCCGTGACCAGTGTTGCCAACTTTATTTTTCAGATGATCATGCCATAAATAATAAAATAAATCATTTTTTTTTTGCAAATTGTGTCGCTTCTATATCATCCGAAGGAACTTCGTCCCTACCTGGTGTCCCTAGACACCACATCTTTTTTTATTACACATGTATGTTACACAATAGACAATCGATTTTGATGATTCTATTTTTATTTGGCAGATCATACTTCAGAGGTAGCCCTATGTAAGCTTCATAGTAGACACGGTTTTGTAAAAAATTACCTGGACTATGTATTCGTACCTACTACCTTGCTGTTTTTACAGTGTGTTTAGTTGTTTTAAAAATGTGTGATTCTGATTTTTAATCGAGTGCCTGAGTCAAATTTAAAGTTGAAGTTGGTTTTTGTTAATTTTTTTTAGGAGAGAACTGAATTATTGTATCATACGTTTAAACGACTGCAACAATAGCGAAGAGCACATCTTTCTGACAAGAATGAAAACAATCTCTTTCCTAATTACTGTCGTTCAAAGTGCATTTGACGAAAATCTTCTTACTACGTATTCGTACTTACCGACGTACTCAGATTCAAAAGATTTATTAGTAGATGAATAGTACGAGTGGGTTCCGTGAGAGGTGGCCATTGCTTTAGTAGCCCACTAAACGTTCCCACTGCTGGGTGTGCTGGGACTCGGGGCCTTCTCTCGCAAAAAGGTAATCAGGCCATAATCCACCACGCTGACTCAGTAGGTACGAGTTTGTGGATGACACCTGACCTCAAAAGCATCTAGGAGCATGTCGGTTTCCTCACGATGTTTTCTTTACCGTTTTTAAGTTAGCGGCATTACGCACTTGATTTCGAAAGGACGGTGGTGTGCGTGGGACTCGAACCAGGGGCTCCGGATCGGGTGTTGCCGTTATCCTAATTAGACTAGCTATAAGTTGTTTTCTCGGGAAAATAAGCAGAATGGGAACTGCGCGGGTAAAACAACGGAGCTATGCTAGTATGATAACTATATTTAGTTCTACTCTGAATAAGCGGATAATCCAGTATATCACTAATTTATTAATGAACTTGTTCCGAAATCTGCGATGCGTGTTAGGGCCGGTGCACACGAGGCGGCCGCTCGCTCCATTAGGCCGCGCCGCACGTAACGCGACACCGGCCGCCGCCGCCGGTCGCCGCGATCCGCGATCCGCTGGGGTTTGCACTTTTTGTGTGTGTGGGATTATCCGGCGGTGGCGTACACTCGCTTGCGTCTATTACTAGCTGCTGTTGATCATTGTTTACTAATTAATTTAGGGTTTGTTAAATTTAGTATAGTATTCTAATATTGTGAAGACTTTAAAAATGTAGGGTTCCTTAGAAATAGGTGTAATTGTATTTTAATAGTTTTAATAAGAATTTAAAAGCTTTACTGCGCTCAATACTTGCAAAAAAATATTTTATCTATCTACATAAATAATATTTGGAGAAATGTTTGCAAATACCCAATACCATAAATACATGAAGAAGATTTTATAGTTTAGCGTGAGCAGTCCAGCTCCCACAAGTAGCAAACGTTCACGATTAAAACGTTAGCAATTATTGATCCAGTACTTCCACAGATTAGCACGTTCAGACAAATAAACCCTTCAGCTTTATAATATTAAGTAAGTTCAAATTTATAGGATTTTCATTAAGTATTCTGAAGCAACCTGTACTTGCCTTCTTTAACGTATTAATTTAGCTTTGATGCACGGTGAAGTGTATTAAACGTATAAACGTGTAACAGGGCCCGGTGTCTGGTGTCGGGTATCGGTGGCGGGTCTCCGCACGGCCCGCCGCGTCGGTCACCGAGACACCTGGTCAGTGTGTCCATAGCTTTACCGCACCGTTCACTGCTGCGTGACCTAGTGAAGAGACGTGGGGTGAACAAATGTGGTCATAGAGTTTATATTGCTCTCTCTTTTCTATTCCACGGAAATTAAAGAGACAGCAATAGCAAAAGCAAATAGGTACGATTGATTTAGTTAGGCGGTAGAAGAGCTAGAGATCTATAACGAAATTGCTTTCAGGAATCACAACGACACGTCAGAGACGTACTTAGCATTCCATGGATTAACCGTGCGGGTGCCGGGTCCATCGTGTGGCAGAGAGAGAAATCTCGACTAGACCCCAAGAATTGTGACTCGGGCGTAGGTTTAAAAGGGCCTTTTGACGTACGTCAACACTCACCTTCACTATTCTACCTCTATGACCTACACTACTACACATTGTAATACTAATTTTGTAACGTAATTATCAAGTAGTAATAAATAGAAATAGTAAATGTTACTAGACTTATTGATTTGTTTTTTTATCAATTTTTTATTTTATTTTTTATTTTGATCAATTAGTACCGGCTTACCGAATTACACTAATAAGAATACGAAAATTTTAAAAGTTTAATATTTTATAGTTTAATTTTATAAGTTTGCTCTTGACTGCCGTCTCTACAGATGTTAAGCAATAACACCGTTGATGATGGAGAGCTATGACTAAAAAGAAGAAAGAGATTCTATCTAGACTTGAAGACACCCAGATTATACCCTCTCAGGCCGCATATTCCAAAGTTTTGTAACGAAAGTGGAATCAAACCTCTTGGGAACATTACAACATCAGTCATGAAACTGTGTCGCTTTTTGGAGGTACACGAGCAGTCCCATAGAAAAAAGATTCACTCAAAAAAGATCTCAATTTACAAAAACTAACCGATTTATTTATTCACTTTTTCAGTAATCACGGGACAATCTGCAGCTGATACATGTCGATTTCCTTTATCTCCAAGTCCTGAATGGAAGATGCGGACTTTATAATGTAAGCAGTCGGAACTTTACAAAGGAAGCTAAACTTTTAATCCATAAGTCCAGTATTCTGTAATACTCGTAGTCATTTCAAAACGCAGTACCCTTCTGAGGCTCGCCCAAAGAGTAAGTACCATCGGATCTAAATGTATTTTAGTTATTTAATATATTTTTACTAGCAACGCTCCGTCGTGTCACACGCACAGTTCCCGTTATTTTACCGCGGTGACCATTAACTTAAGGCCGATTTACATCAGACGAGCGAATGCTCATTCTATCCCCACTGTATCAAATTCATTTGGTGTAAACAAACGTAGAGCGTTCTTTCGTTGTTTTGTTTGCGTTCGCAAAGGTTCTATGGAATGTATAATATGGAAAACGCTAAGAACGATCTTTCGTTTACACTAAAAGATCGAGAAATAATGCTCTTGTTCCAGCTCTAGCTCTATGTTCGTTCAGTTTAAATCGGCCTTTATGTTATCCCAGACTATAATTTATCTGTCAACGATCTCAATACAAAGATGTGCCCTCCCAAACTTCAGGGCGCACGGAATCATGTTATCGTTGGGAAGAGTGAGCTCGCTCTTTCTGTTCTAGTCGGTTGCAGGAAGCGGTGAACGCCGGACGTTTTTACCTATTGACAACGAATAGTGTGTCAACAACCAAAATAAGTGGATCCACAGCAAATCTCGCCGCTAGCGATTCTAGGGGTCAAGTAGATTGGTTGTTTGTAAACCACTTACGATACACACAGAGACTTATTGTACTATTTGTTTTTTACCAACCATCAATTTAACCACCAATTGTAAGGTGCTCAGTGCACATCCATAGGTTTATATCGATGCTATCTGTGTTCCAGATTTCAGCTCGATCCGTTCAGCCGTTCCGACGTGATTGAGCAACATATATTCAAACATCTACACATCATCCAAACTGACGTATTTAGGTATAATATAAGATGATAGAACTGTAGAATGGAATAGAATGGAAAAGAATGGAATAGAATGTAATAGAATGGAATAGAATGGAATAGAATGGAATAGAATGTAATAGAATGGAATAGAATGGAATAGAATGGAATGGAATAGAATGGAATAGAATGGAATAGAATGGACTAGAATGGAATAGAATGGAATATAATGGAATAGAATGAAATAGAATGGAATAGAATTGAATAGAATGGACTGTAGAATGACGTCGTCAATAGATCTAGAAATACTGTAAACTAGTACCAACCTGCGGTTTCACTCGCGTAGTTCCCAAACCCTTACCCTGATTAGCAACGCAATAGGATTGATCTCGACACGGAATAAAACCTCTTGGTCTTTGTCTTATCCGTTTAGAATAAGCAAATTTTAAGACAATCTCTGTACATTTATTTCACTAATTTATAGTTTATTTTACTGCTGCCGCGAAAAAATTTTAATTGACAAACCTTCACTTATGATTTGTTGTTCGACTCAAAATTTTTGGGGTTAGATTCAATTTTTTTGTTTTTTCACATGATAAGGCATATCCAGCGCCGAACTGATAAGGGTTCCGCACCTTTTTACGGGTATAACAGAGACAAATATTGTTTATCGTTCCAATTTTAAATCGTTCGGATTGCGTTGTGAATCAGTAAATTCCCGTTTTTTAAACCCTTGAAGTGTAAACTGAAGAGTTGTTTTCAAAAATGATATGTCAAAGTTCCTATACGACATTTGTGTCCTGGATATGGCACATATTGACGTGACAACGTCTTATAAATTGGTATGCCGGGTGACACTTCAAGAAACTGCGTTACGCTCCGCTCACGTTATGCGCTCACAATGAGAGCGAGTGAGAGGGACGCGTGCCTTTCACTTTTTATGTCTGTCTCTCTCGCTCTTAGGCGGGCTAACCATGCCCGAGTCGCCGATTCGCTTAGGCGCCTGCATACAAGTTTACACGTTTCGTTGCGTTCGTTAAATATAATTCTTTGTATAAATAAATGTTTTAAATTGTTACTATTATTTCATCCTTCTTCCTACTATACGAATGAATATTCACATTAAAATTATTTTACCACTCAAAGTCGTTGTCACGTAAAACTTTCGCCCGTTTACCGACTTTACAGGCAACCAATTTTTTTATACGTAGTAATTATTTTCTCATCTGTGATAGTACTCTATATAACTATAACAACTACAGCAAGGAAGTTACATCATCTGTGACAATTTCAACTATCTAATCAATCTCGGTTTATGAGAGCCTGGTGATAGACGAACAGCCGAACGGCCAGCGAAGCTTAATAGCAGTGTCCCATTTTACCATAAAAAGGTGTTACAAAGAGAACGAATAACTATTAAAAGGTTAGTACCTACGGAATATAGGGTCAGCTCATTACTTTAATGTGTGAGATGTAAACAAACATCCGTATCGCGATCTGCGCCGCCGCCCGCCGCCGGTCGCGCGATTATCGCGGCAGGCCGCTGCAGCGGACTGCCTCTCGTTAACATTACAGGAGCTAATTAATCTGAGACCCCTGCGCAGGAGTTATTTTGTTTTCTAGAGTGACCGGCTTAGTAAAACATTTGCCTAATGGTAAGCAACATACCTGCCTAAAACAGCACAGCGCCACAGGTAGGTATTTGAGTTTTTAAAGAGTCCAAATCACTACATAGTACAGCACTCACTTATAGATATAAAATAATCTTTCCCTGCGACTTCTCTGATTTCTTTGTCTTGAATTTCCTTTCATCATTGTCGTCAGCTATCAGTCCTCAGCTGGACATAAACCGTATATAAATGACAGTCTTCAGCTCCGTCGGAATAGCTTATCAACCGAAGTTTCGCGCCATTTTAAGTTGGTCTTGGATCCATGTGGCCGCAATGTACAATTTCTCTTATGGCGACGTTGTTTGCAAACATTACTGACTGGTGTAGTAAACCACAGTTTGGCGAAGATAATGCACGCCAACCTAGAAGATTCCATTCTTCTCGGTGTTTCTGGAAAAAAAAACTCGATTACGTTAACCAGCATACAATACTGGATTAAAATCGCTTTTATTTTTTAGAGATAATATTTAATTTTAGAAACTAAACTAACAGTGAGAACCTCTCTATACTACACACCTATATATTTATATTTACACTAAGGACGTCTGAGTTATCCCTCAATCAGATCTAATAGGTATCAGAAATCAGGAGGTCAATAGTTAGAATATGTGACAATATACTAACAAATAAACTAATTCTGATTTTTAATTTCAATGGTTACAATCTTTGTGTCTTCAAATCGAGAGTGAATCGGTTTTTTCTAGGTAAACACGCTTCATCGTAGACCGCATCGTCGCTTTACATCAGGCGAGATGGCGGTCAAGTGTAAACCTATAAAAGGTAAAAAAAAATAAAAAAATAAAAATTTAAAGATCAAGATGATATAGCCCACTACCCCACTGAAAATTTGCCATCATTCTCCAGCGCGATTACCGCGCTGAATGGCAATGCTGATGATGCGGCCTAATTGGGCCTAATAAATGCCAGCATTTTGATCACGCTTCGTTTCGACCAAACGCTCGAACAATTAAATCAAAGATTGTCACAATGTCAAGAAACATTTTTTTTCCAAATTGAGTGAATGTTTTGTATTTTCTTTTCAATAAAATTGCTTCGTTATGTTAAATTTCAGCACATATAATAATTGCAATAGTTTATTAATATTTTACAGTAATATTCTGCCAAACTATAGATTTATTTGATAAGGTATCAACGTTAGTTTCAAATTCAAACTTCACAGAAATTCGACACTTTGTGGCAGCACAATACATTCACCCAGCTGTATTTAACCGAAAGCTTTAACCATCAGATAAACATTGAAACCTCAATAATAGCGCCGATTTAGACAACAAAATCGATATATTAATTACGGTAATCGATACTGTATTTTACGGTACGGTACGTAATGAAATTACAGAATATGGGACCGTTGAGGCGTTCGAGACACTGGTTCTCGCAAAAAGGACAAGAATCCGTTAATGAGGCGGAAAATTAGGGTCGGGAGGTAGCTCTAGCGAGAGGGTAGTATCGCGTTACCGCGGCGCAAGCCACGGGAGCGAGCGGTTTGTGGAAGGACGAACTAGCTGCGTAGTTAAATGTAGATAGAACAAATAATAAATATATCAGACTAGCAGCGCGGTTTTACCCGCGTTGTTCCCGTCCCCGTTATTTTCCCGGGATAATAAGTAGCCTATGTGTTCTCCTTGACTATAATCTATGTCCCAAATTTTTGTAAAGCTATACCTAATGTGATTTATTGTATCTATTATGTTTAACAGTCTGGAATTACAGATAAATTACTTTTTGTAGTAAAAAGTGATGGGATGAGCAGGACATGTGCCTGATGTTAAGCAACATGCCTGCCATGCCTGCATTATGATTATGATTATGAAAATTTGCTTGGCGGTAGAATTATTGACAAAGGTGTGGTACAAAGAGTTGCGTGGATACTGCAAAGAGTTTCACCACTACTAATTATTTTTTATCGAATACAGATAAACAAATCCACGGGACGCGGGACGGAAAGTTCCAGCGAAGAATTTTAAAGATCGGAGCCCAGTCTATGTGTTATTCCGAACTATATATTATTGTGTTACAAAAATCTGATATTTTTTATTGTTCCGGCGTGACTTAGCAACAATCGTTCAAACGTTCAAACTTTTTTTTTCTGTTAGTAGATAGTAGGGTTTTGTGGTCGTATTACATGCACGAAGGTCTTGCCTTGTCCCACACACGATTGTGTCCGTGTTACCGCGAATCGCGCTCGCTCGCACCGCCGCGCGCCGCGCGCCGCCCGCCCGGTAACTCGACACCTCATTGTGAGTTTTATTTCGTTAATCCGGAATACAGCTCCCGCTTTATGAATTCATAATAGGTAACTTAATAACTTTTAATAAATCGCTTTAAATATATTGTGCGGACGTCGTGACTGATATGGTGATGATGTTTGATGTTTTGCTCATCTTTTTTCGTCATTTTTGAAGTAGAAAAGTCGAAAACTGTGCTGTACCTAAATATTGATGTATTGACATAAAGAATATTTAAAATTGTGTATTCCAACAAAATATAAAATGTAAAAATAAAATTGTATTGGATTTTGACGTCACTAATATTATATTATTGTTTTATCCTAAATTGACTTGCTTAGACATTTCTCAGCAAAGTTAATATTGCTCGCACGAAATGGCCAAACTGTTGTGACCATGTATTGTATATAATGACATCTTTTGTACACAGTTATAGCAATAAATGTTTCTGATTGCTGAAAAAAAATCATCGATGGAAAACAGAATTTTGCGGGGTAAGCTAGTACTTGTACTGTTATTGGTCAGATCAAAGAGTTAAGCTTTCACGTGGACTTCATAAAATAGATATGGCCTAAATACGAGTACCTTCATGAAACACATTAATCTAACTTTTTAAAGTAAATTGGAGAAAAGAAAACAATTTCACTTTTTATTGTGACTAATGACAACGACAAGATTTTTTTTTCGACAAAAAAGGAGGATGTTCTCTTTTGTATGTTTTTTTGTATGTATGTTACGCAATAGCTACGGCAATAATTGTGAATCGATTTTCATGAGTATTTTTTTGTTTGGTAGACAATATAATACTTCAGTGATGGTCTCATATTAATTTTATCGAAATCGGTGCAGCTGATTTTGAAATATAAACAAAAAACTAAAAATTGTTTAAAACTGGACGACGACCTATTCGTAGTTTTCACAAAAAATGAGAAATTTTGATTGAGTGTCTGAATTTAATTTTAAATTCAAGTCGGATTTTATTTATTCTGAAAAATTTAATTTTTTTACTTAACATTCACCATAACGATGTTCAAATCATAGGTAGGCAAAGATAATGTAGGTAGGTCATAATTTTGTTGATGACATATTACACGTAGGATGGCATGGCATGTCTTCTGCTAGATGAGGTCTTATCTTACCTTGTAGGTTTTTATAACATCGGGCTCACAATCTGTTGCAAAAAGTGCCCACTGGAGTCAGTTTACACGATGCATTTTTTCCCAAAAAAATTCGCTAATATACTGTAAGAGAGCGGTCAGGTTTCGCCGGAGCCCCGCCGCTCCAGTGAGCGCGGGGCGAAGTCGGCAGGTGGTCCGCAGGGGTCTACCGCCGAACGAAAATTGTCTTAGCTTTGATGTTTCTCTCTCTTTTCTTTTCGTTTGAAATGATAGAGATAAATAAATAAATAAATAATAATAATAAATAATAAATATTGGTGGACAATTCACACACAACACCATCTGACCCCAAACTAAGCAAAGCTTGTGTGATGGCGGCCAGATAGCTGATATAATACTTATATAGTTTTAAATACATACTTATTATACATAGCAACACCCAGACACAGATATGGCAATAGCAAAGCCATAGCCGATTTAGTTAGCCGGTAGAAGGGCGGCTGTCGTGCGTGTAGGGTCGGGTTCCTACCTGAGGCTGATGGTGTGGCCTGGAGACCTACATCGCGAAAGATCGAGTGGTTGAACATGCCATTTGATATTAGACTTTCGCAGTATAGCTTTATGTTTTAAGTTTTTTTATCTTTTCGACTGGCCTCGTGGCTTAGTTGGCAGTAAGTCTGCCTGCCAAGTCAAGGATCGTGGGTTAAATTCTCACCTAGTGCAAATATGTATTTGTGTGATGAATACAAGTATTTGTTCTGTGTCTGGGTGTGTCTATGTATAACAAGTACGTATTAAAAACTATATCAGTATTATATCAGCTATCTAACTGATGGTGTTGTGTGTGAAGTGTCTAACAATATTTAAATTTACAAAATCTAAAACGAAACTAAATAATTTATAGTCCTCCGAAAAATAAAAACCAATTTAAAATTAAATTCTGACACTCGACAAATTTTTTTATGAAGCTATGACTTGTCTTCCAGATAAATATATCAAGCACTATATCAAGCACAAATTCGCTCCTATCCTATCTCCTATTATATTCGCTACGTATGGAGTGCTGTTCGCTCCTTTGGGATGTTTCGGCTAAGTATCAGCTGGAGGCTCTGGAATCGATCTAGCGACGTGCCAAAAGGCTCATAGGCAACTACACTCTTGTGCGAAAAATACTTCAAAGTCTTGAACATTGCCGTAAAATTGCTAGTCTATCGGTTTTTTATCGGATACACTTCGGAGTATGTGGGACTGATTTACATGATCTAATACCGCCTTGCCCTTTTTTCTATCGAAATGCTCGCGGCTCGAAAAAGCGACATCGTTTCATGGTTGATGTTCCAAAGATACGAACGAAAAGATTTGACTCTACTTTTGTCATAAGAACGTCTAGGCTGTGGAATCCGTTGCCTGAGTGGGTTTTCCCCGATGGTTACAATCTTTGTGTCTTCAAATCGAGAGTGAATCGTTTTTTTTTTCTAGGTAAATACGCTCCATCGTAGACCGAATCGTCGCTTAACATCAGGCGAGATGGCGGTCAAGTGTAAACCTATAAAAGAAAAAAAAACCTATTAGCTAATTTTAGTTTTTGTTGATATTTCAAAAACCAATACACCGATTTCCGTCCGATTTCGATAAAACTTATATGGGATTACTTCTGAAGTATTTTCTACAGAATAAAAATATAATCATTAAAATCGATCCACAATTAGCGCAGCTATCACGTTACATACGTACAAAATACGACCAAACATACAAACATACAAAACCTAATTCAGAACCTCCTCATTTCTTTTAAGTCGTTTTAAAATTGAAACTATCTGATAACAAATAGATACAACATCTAATATTAAATTGATGTGCGTAATCATGAAAAGAAATGTTCTGGTAATTCAGTGGTGACGTGAAAAGTGGCTAAAATAGTTATTTGTTATACAAGAGTGCAAAGTGGCTTTTTAACCGCGTGCTCAATTTTGATGACCGAGCAAGCGAAGGATTCTAAAGTTGAATCACGAGCGTAGCGAGGGATTCAAAAATTAGAATCCTGAGCGTAGCAAGGGAATCAAAAGGGCACAAGGTGAAAAATCTTTGCACTCGAGTGTAACACGTAATTTTTCATCCCCCCCTAGCGAGGAAATTACTAAACGCTTTGCGCATTTTCAGTTTCAGTCGATTATGTTGGCGTTAAATAAACTTCTTGGTCGCTAGAATCACTTATTATTATGGTATTTCGGTTTTTCACTTGTATTCAATTTTATAAGTTTTAAACTTAAGTTTATTTAGCCATGATTTTAACAACAACAATATGACGTGAAAATATGGAGAGTTGACCGATTGAGGTAAGGAGTTTCATGTGTACATGAAAAAGTGTCCGCCCAAATGCATTAAATTATAGTAGCGCTAAATTTGCATCAAGGTACATTTTAAAAGAAATTAATAAACGTACTATTCAGAATTCATGAAAGGAAAATATTGGCAGTCATAGGCACTGCCGATAGAAGTGGTAACTTGTAACTCAGAATTTGATTTTTACTTTGGAAACTACGCGTATGAAACCAGAGGGCGTGGCTATGAGCATGGCCATCTAGAAATGCTGACACATTTTTAAATGGTTAATGGGAAAGGCTGAGGCATTCTAGATGGCCATTGGCTATGGTCACGAGTTTACCCGAAGATTTCTCTCGGCAACTCGGCATACTTCAATTCGATTACAATTGATTCATTCATAGCATTTCAAAATGTTTTGCCATTTGAAATAACATTCTTTACCTCTATCTTCCATACGTGAAAAGAAAATTGTGCGCAAAGCATTTAAAAAAAGTACACCAAAGAGGTTCCGAGTATGAGTTTTTAACAAATTAAAAATAAATGTATGATGAATTCGGCACCAAGGAGGTAGAAATAAATAGGTTAAATTATGTTTTGAATTCAAAACCTCAGTACACACGATGTTCTAAATTCAAATTTACTTTAACCTCTAGAGGGTAAAAACGACTTTTGCGCCCTGATATCGAGGAGCAAAAGTAATCTTTCCGAGCTGGTGGGATGAAAAATATATTACCTATATTCTGCTTTCCTGCTAGCAGCGTCCTACCGCTTTGCCTGCCTAGTTTCTGTTCCTGAGCAATCGAGCATCCGAACATCCAACCATCTTTCACGTTTATAATCTTAGAAGGACTTTCTAGGCGGTAAAGTACAAAGATATATGCACCTCTATGTCCCACGGTTCGTTTGATTGGTTCCAACTAAGAGCACTACGTTTAGGAATACACCGGAAGCTGCGTCGTTCCAAAACATGCGCCGGAGCGGCCGATCTATTAATTAAACTTCGAATGAACTAGATTACCAGTATCTTCACTCACAAGTCTCATCGGTTCATCAGCAGCGTAAGCAGCCCACTAAATGTGCCTACTGTTGGGACTCAGGATCTTCTCTCGCAAGGAGAGCGTCAATATCGTAATCCACCACGCTGAGCGTGCGTTAGCGGATACTAATTGAACAGCTGTTATTCTAAGAACTCCTCGGCGTTCTCTTGGCGTCCCCCTCGTCTTTTTTGACGTGATAACGTCTTATAATTCGATGAAGTCGGCTGCACGCCCACAAAACATGACGTCATGTACCGTTACCGCGTTACCGTCGGTCGTTACCGTCGGTCGTTACCTCGCCGCATGTTTGTTACAGTTGTATTAATTATTTCGACCAGTAGTTCAAGCGGGGATGTAGCTCAAGGTAGAGCGTTCGCTTTGCATGTGAAATGCCCCGGGTTCGATCCCCGGCATCTAAAAGCTTTTTTGCATTGTTTTGATTGAAAATGACTAAACTCTACTGATTACTTTTTACATACAAATCTATTAAACAAATGAAATTAAAATTTTCTTTTGAAAAATGCTACCATTTCATCAGTATTTTCTTAAAACGTTGTCACGTTCTATCGTCAGTAAACCGACTTTACAGACAAACATTTTTTTATCTTTATGCAATTCGTATCTAAATTTGATTTTCAAAACACACCGCATAAATGTTCTTTTTGTTGGTTGAGTAGTGTGTGTTGTTCTATTTTTGAAATGAAAATTTCTTTTGGCGCACCAAGGACAGATATTTCGTGGGCTGTGAATTGAATTCTAGCGTCACGTTTGGAAATCTTAAGAAATCTTCGAGTAAACTCGAGACCATGTAAGTAAGCTATCAAATTCTGAGTTCTGAGTTCACTTCTATCGGCAGTTCCTATGACTGTCAATTTTTTTTTAAGAACCTGTTGCAGTTGGTCTCTAATGGCCTCTGCTGCCTACCGAACGTTGGGCTAGCGCAGTGTAGGTGTAGTTGTTCTACTGTACGAACTGCGGGTAATCGTTAATGATCGGTTGATTCCGGCGGCGCACACAGCCTTATTAACGGAGATCCGATTACTACATTATTGCAGCAAGGACGCACGGGACTCGCCACTGGCTTGTTGCTATTGTCCGAAGCTACACTAGGTACATATACTACACTGATACACGTATTGTCGTAGTTTTTATGTCGTTTATTTTAAATTAAGTGCAATAAAGAGTTAATTTATCCATCTATCTATTGCAGCTACTTTTTATTTACCTATTGGTTCTTTTATGATTTAGAGTGATGGTGCGATTTTTTTTTCTAAACTAATTTAGCTTAACCTAAGTAAATTTTAAATAATTGATTAAGTCAGATGTTTAATTTTTTCAATTCTGTCACATGTTCAACCATATCGTATGAATGGCCTAAGCGTTAGACATCCAATGTATTAAATGTTGTCACAAACGCTGAACAAATGTTGTAACAACCTGAATTACATTTAGGAAGCTACAACGGCGCTGTTTAGTAAAGAAGCTAGGCTGTTGATTGAACGGCTGATTAAGCTAGTTGGCTGCAAGATACGCTTTCGGTCATCATGGACGTGACCAGCAACAGACAGACCATAACTAACAGACCGCAGCACGTACTATTATAGTTTTCTAAAGACTTCATTAATACTTACAATGTTTCTACAAATAATAGATACTTATCGCTTCATATATTTCTAATTTCTAGTTACGATAAATTTATTGCATTGCTTATGGCATGAAAGCGAATATTACTTCTAAAAATGCATACCAACTTCGTTATTTTTTTAAATATCGAACTTGTAGTTTTAAAAGAGTAAAGAATATGTGCTTATTTTAAAATTCAAATTTGTTGTTTCACTTTGTGGTGTGCAAAAGTAGAGGACGTCTAAAATTAAAAAAATTATCGCTGCCGTTGCTTGTTCCATGATAGTAATTTAGAAAGTATACAAATTTGACAGGGTTTTTGTTCTCCCAAACGTGACGAGCTGACGAGCGCAGTGCAGTGCTAGGTATTGAATTGGACTCTTCGTTGTCCAACAGCTACGTGACACTGTGCTGTTCTGGACATGCGTGTTGCTTAGCATCAAGCACTTTATCACGCCGCTCTATACTACTACAAAAATTGTGTTGTTGTAAAATTGTGTAAGTTTTGTTTTATCCCCAGTAACCGGAGTAGCCCCATAAATATATCGAGACACTCCATAAAAATGCCGTAAATAATTTAATTAACTGCTAATTACCCTTAGTATCCTTTTTCTATTAACTTCATGAAATGGGTTGGTTGGAGACATTCCCAGCAATTTGACTATTACACTTTGTATTTTTTTGAAGTGAAAACTTCTTTAGGCGCGCCTAGACAAATAATTCGTGGGCTGTGAAATGAATTCTATCGTCACGCTCGGATATGATAAGAAATCTTCGGGTAAACTCGGGATCATAGCCATTAGTTATCTAGAAATGCGTCATCCAATGGGAAATGCTAAAAGGGCGTGGTTTGCCCATCAGGGCATGGCCATCTAGAAATGCGTCAGCCAATGGAAAATGCTGATGCATTTCTAGATGGTCATGCCATGATGACCAGGCCACACCCTCCGGTTACACCAGTGTAGTTTCCAAAGTAAGCTATCAAATTCTGAGTTTTAAGTTTTCACTTCTATCGGCAGTAGGGTACCGGACTGGGTAAAAATTACACTATTCTAATTAGTCCGTCAGCTAGATCATGGAAAAATATGGGACACGTATTTTTTGTTTTTTCAAAATATTAAAATCGACAAAGATATATAGAACATCAAACTTCGAGAGTGGGGGGTCGCGACGTCACTCGTGAGTAAAAATCGTAGGGCACGAGTGACGTCACGCGAAACTTCTAAGCGCTGTATCTTCGTAATTTTTTGTTTGTGAAACAAAAGAAAAAATATGTGTACAATATTTTTTAGTAATCTAACAGACGGACTAATTAGTTTTTTTGAGGATTGTACCCTGTTCCTATGAGTGCCATTTTTTAAAGAGAGACGTTTCCACCTTGCTGTTTGACTGTCTCTTAGTTTCACGTTTGATTTAAAACCGATACGATTTATTTATTTGATCCATTTTTTTATATTTACTATTATTTGAAAACATTTATTATTTATATGTTCTATGAGCTTGACTAGTAAGTAAGTGTCCAGAAAAGTGTATTTGTATTAATTTGCGCATTCTACTAATATTGTCAATGCGAAAGTTTAGATGTATAAATGTTTAATTATTATTCACGTATTTATTTCATTTCTTAAGCCTAAGTTTTTACAATATTAAATAAAAACATTAAAAAAAAATTGGCAGTCATAGGAACTGCCGGTAGAAGTGAAAACTTATAACTCAGAATTTGAAAGCTTACCTTGGAAACTACACGGGTGTAACCGGAGGGCGTGGCCTCGGCATCTTGGCATGGCCATCTAGAAATGCGTCAGCATTTCCCATTGGCTGATGCGTTTCTAGATGGCCAATAGCCATCATCCCGAGTTTACCCGAAGCTTTCTTATCATACCCGAGCGTGACGAATGAGTTCAATTCACATTCCACGAAAAATCTGTCTAGGCGCGCCTAAAGAAGTTTTCACTTCAAAACTTAAACCTAGATAGCCGCCAGCAGCGGGGCAGAGCCCAAGCTACCAGTGGTTAGGGCTGCAGAGTGAGGAACCTCCTGACGATGCGCGCTGTGTCGAGGATGACATTTATGAATACCTGGAACCTGGAACTATTAATTAGTCAATCTGAAAAAAAAAATCTTTAAAACTCAGTAGAGGTAACTTTTGCCAGATAGACCTTTTCTAATTCTCACAATGAAGGAAAAAAGCTAACTTCTCCGTAGTGCGAGAAATAGTGAATCAGCCCAACTCAGACCATTGTTCCAGTGTTGACGTGTCCGAATCATTGTGAATAGGGTCTTTATTCTCGACGCTCAGTTATCAAAACACAAACACTCGTTTTTTTAAGTCCGTTGGTCTCAGTTTTTTTTTATTTTTAAATAAGAGAGTGACGAGAGTGAAGAGAGTGACGAGACGAGCAGGACATGTGCCTGATGGTAAGCAACATGCCTGCCACATAACACCACAGTGACACGCAGCTATTGGAACATGAATAGTCCAAATCATTACCTAGCACTGCTCTGCGCTCGTCACCCAGAGATCTAAGTTGTTATATCTCTAAGCCCTGTAATTTCTCGGGAAACATTGCCCTTCAAACCGGAACACAGTAATGTTTGCACATAACTGCTTGGCGAAAGAATAACTGGCAAAGGTGTAGTACTTCTCCAGGCGGACTCTGCCAAGAGTCCTACCACTACAAAAATGCCTCAGATGCCTTTTTCTAGCTGCATAGCACATCTCCGGGTGACGCATGACCTCGACGGTTTCTTCACGATATTTCCTCCACCGATTTTATGTTACCGGCACGGTATTACGCACATGACTATGAAAAGACGGTGGTGCGCGTGGGATTAGAACCAGAGGCTTCATCGGCTATCGGCTGTTGACGTTCTTCCGATTAGACCAGACATACATTTAAAGATGCAGAAGGCGCATGATCCTATTGACTAAATCATACTAACTATATGTACCTCTACGTGCATATGTAACATTCGCCTACGGAAACGCAGAATATTTCCAGGATGTCTACTCTTATTCAACGAAAACGTAATTTCGAAATAAACTCGCGACTTTCCTACTTCGATTCTACTTCGACCCATCGATTTCGTCCGTTTAAATGTTCTAAGCTTAGGTACACTAATTAGAGTATGTTTAAAACATTTAAACGTTAAACAATGTTCGATCGGACGAATCGAAATAGAACCGAAGTAGGAAAGTGGCGAGTTTATTTCGAAATGACGTTTTTCGTTGAATTAGAGTAGGCGTCCAGATCTTCAGGACTTAAAATAGCTTGTAAAAATACATATATACGTGTGCTCATCGGTATAACTTGACCCCAACAGTAGCTGTGGTCTTGTGGAAAAATACTTTTTAGTATTTTTAATTTATCACTACAATTTGACCTCAAAGTTAATAAGACTTATCGAAATATTTCAGTTATTTTACGTCAAGTTTAGTGTGACTTACCAAAACGCTTCTGTAATTTGGTTTCAGGTGTAACTGTGATTTACCAATATACAAACTATACCAATAAACACACTCGTTTTGATAATGGTCATAGGGAATAACAACCTTGAATGACTGAACCTATTGAACACGGGCATTGAGCACTAATCGACGGGAATACCGTGGGATGATCGCGCGGTAATTCGGAACTCATTAGCGCATGACTCACAGCAGGTAAGTACTTAGTACCTACACTAATATGACTTCTTAAGCGCTGCTAACCTACTGCAAAAACTTGCTATTATTATTTTATCTATAAGGATACCTACTCAACTTTCTCAAAGAGGTTCTTTACGCATCAATAAAATTCAAGATATTGTGTCCCTATTTTGAAAATTTTGTAAGTTTACTTACATTTTATGCTATACTTTAAAATGATAATACGTCTTTTAAAAAGTTTGTGATTTAATTTGTATCCTATGGCATAAGCAGCCTACTGAATGTTTCCGCTGCTGGGGCTTGGGGTCTTCTCTCGCTAGGATGAACTTAAGGTCACAACCCACCACGCCGGCCCAATTTTGGCGGATGATGCATCTCGAAAGATTCTTGGAGTATATCGGTTTCCTCAAGATGATTTATTTTCACCGTTTATCGACTCAATTTTCATCTTAAACGTAGCAAAAACCTTTCGGAAAAATTTAATATCTTGTACGTCGGAAAAAATATTAAATTGTAGCATAGGTACTTGCAGGTACATATTGACACTCCAAAAATTTTTTTTTTTTTCTGCATAAAATTCTACTAAAATTTGTAATCGATGACCCGACTAATGATTGTAACATTGATTTGCCTTTTATTTTCGTGTGTATTGCTAGTATTTCGTCTCATGGATAACCGCGTACTTACCTATACGAGTATTATAAAAAGTCATCAGTATAATGTTGTCCGCTGGAATGCATAGAATGCAATAAAACAATTGAACGGTGTCAGGTGATGTATCAAATTTGATACACCGTCTCATTACACGCTTCTAACAAATCTCCGAGTTGACGGATTCGGGCGGGTGGCCCAAGTTGTAAGCTGTTGAACTGCAACGCGCCGCCATTTGCCAGTTATTCTACCGCCAACTAGTAGTGCGCAAACATTACTGTGCTCCGCTTTGGAGCGCAATATTTCCTATGAAATTGCATAGGGATAAAGCATCTTATATCTCCAACCCGCACTGGGCCAGCGGAGTGGATTATAGCCTTAACTCTCTCCTTGCGAGAGAAAGCCCCGAGTCCCAGCAGTGGGAACATTTAGTGGGCTGATGATGATAATGATCTTCGTCACTCTATACCATAAAAAAGTTATAGTAATAATTTTGATAACATTATACTGTAGGTAAATTTAAAATATGACAGATTTACAGTTTCAAACAAACAGACATTGTTGTGTCTGTTTTGCCCTTCCCTAGTTTCACAGACCAATAAAAGTATTAAAATTTATATTATCTCTATGTTTTATTTGTCAAAGATAGTGTTGGCGACAAACTTTTGAGTCTGCACTGGCTAAAATACACAGAGATGCAAGCCAGATTCAAACCTACAATACCACAAAGGTGATCCATGTTCACTTCCATTCTGTCCCCTGGACCACTACGGCTAGGTTATGATTAAAATTAAGTTTTGTGTTTTTTTTGTGTTTGTTCGTTTTATTTTATTTGATTTTGACATTTTGATATAAGTACTTAGGTTGGTACTAAACCAATTTTAAAGTAAAAAAAATGTTTGTCTGTAAAGTCGGTTTACTGACGATAGAACGTGACAACGTCTTAAGAAAATACTGATGGAATGGTAGCATTTTTCAAAAGAAAATTTTAATTTAATTTGTTTAATAGATTTGTATATAAAAAGTAATCAGTAGAATTTAGTCATTTTCAATCAAAACAATGCAAAAAAGCTTTTAGATGCCGGGGATCGAACCCGGAGCATTTCACATGCAAAGCGAACGCTCTACCACTGAGCTACATCCCCGCTTGAACTACTGGTCGAAATAATTAATACAACTGTAACAAACATGCGGCGAGGTAACGACCGATGGTAACGACCGACGGTAACGGTACATGACGTCATGTTTTGTGGGCGTGCAGCCGGCTTCATCGAATTATAAGACGTTATCACGTCAAAAGTTACAGCTGGTGTAGTCGGGAGAACGGCAACTTCCGATGCGGTGCTCTTGGAAACCAGGCGCACCACTGTCTTTTCGAAGGCAAGTGCGTAATGCCGCTAACTAAAAAACGGCGAAGGAAAACATTCTGAGGTAACCGACATGTACGTAGAATCTTTCATCATGCGTTATCCACAAAAATGTACTTGGCCTGGTATTTTACCATGGACTATGTATTTTTCTGAAGTCTGAAAAGAAATTTTAGTTTTTATTTTATTATTATACACTAATTTATTTCCTTTCTTAATAATTTTTAAGTTTTTTACAATACATATAAATATATTATTATCAATATCCCAACAAAGCATTGGTTTACAATGAATAAATCATTGTCTCCTTAATATTGAACGAAAAATTCCAGTCAAATAAAAATATTATGTTTGTGCTTTTTTGTCTTAGACCAACTGTTCCTAATGAGTAGTCTGGGTAAAACGTTTAGTTCGGAGGTTACGGGCGCCATTAGCCGCGGCGACAGTCGTCAGGCGGCCTGATGATGGAGGCTATAGGATTCCTCTGCTTGATGACCGATGACTCGTCCGATCCTCTAATTACGGTCATGATATACTTTTTTATCACATACTAGCAGCACACGATGAGTTTACTCGCGTAGTTCCCGTGCCCTTTTATTTTCCCGGGATAAAAACGTTCTTCCAGACATAATTGTTTTCCAATAATTAATCCAGTTTTAACATATAATTGTGTTCCGAATTTCAACCAGATCCGTTCATACGTCACGAGTCACGACGTGATTGAGTAACAAACATCGGATAGGATAGGATAGTAGGCTAAGCAAAATATGTGCAAAAAATTAGTAGGCAACACGCCTACCTATGGGTACTAGTTCAAATAGCCGCATGTACTATTAGATATGTCTAATAGTAGGTACATGCGGCTATTTGAACTGGTGGAGTCCAAATCTCCACTTGTCCACCAGATGATTTATTTATTTGCCCCATAATTTACATGGCAACAGTGGCCTTCACACCGGAAGTCAGTAGGTAGGTTTTTTTTTAACTCACACAAAAATGTGTTTATTCTCTCAGTTTTAACTCTGCCAAACCGCACAGCAGTTTGTAGGCAGCAATACCTACTCTCCAGATTTTTATTTGTGATTTTTGTATTTTGTCATTTTTTATACTTGTTAACATATACACACCATACTATCAGACTGATGTACACGTGTTCAAAATAACTTTTCCATATATTGTTAAAACAAACCAGCATTAAGCTAATTCTTTTCTATACAGCATCTACTTTGAAACAAAGTTTATTTTTTAATTAGTTGTCCTCGAATACCATGGAATCGAATAGGTTATCTGGAAGGAATCGGCATTAGCGAAAATATTCGCTTCTGTGCTTAACATGTTTTAATATTAGGTTTAATCACTGTACTTCTGTATTATTTTGTGGTAAAATAAAATGTTATGTATTGTATTACTGTAATCCCATAGGTACATCATTACACAATCTGTACACGATTCATCTCCTACTAGTAAGTATTCCATAGTAATTCCTATACCAAAATAACATTTTCAGCCTATAAAATTGATAAAGACATAGCCTGTAAGAACATACAGAAATAAACCTCATTGAAATAAGTAAACGGTCCCCAGTAGCAGCTGTACAAACAATCAGAAAGACAAATCGATATGTTTATAGAGATGTCTGATTCGGTAGCCGGGCCGATTGATCCCGGCAAGGAGCGCAAAAACCCGCCGGAGCTCGGCACTGGCCTCACAGACCACTGCGGGATGCGATCGTGTTGAGAAGTCAGTTTTTCGTTCTGCGCTAAATTGAGTGTTTACAGGCCTATATCGGGCTCATGTCGTCGCACGGGCAACAAGGCAAAAACCGAGATAGGCGTTCGCGATCTTAGAAAATTATAGGTAGGTTAGTTATTTATCGCGGAAGTTTTCATAGCGGCTAGTTAATACCTACCCCCTAAAAAACCTGACTTGAGTTAACAATGTTTGTCTTGTTGAGTTCGTATGGCGTAAAAACGTTTGAAACTTGTTCGATTTTACTCAAAAATTAGGAAGGTTTTTGTTAGTGTATGTAGCAGCAAAAGTAGCCCATAATACGTACATCTAGAGACATAATATGCACGTCTTGAGCAAATCTTTGGACTACGTCGGTTAAGCTTTACACTATTTCGTTGCTGTTTTGTGAATTCAAAATAATCTGTAATTGGACACATATATTTGTACAAAAAATGTACCGGAAGAATACAAAATGAACATTAAAATTAATTCCATTAATATGATCCATCAAAGACGCGTATAAAAAGTGACAATATTTAAAAAACTAAGTAAAAAGCCAAAGCTTTTCACTAAAACGATAATTATAGCTTATCAAAAATCCAAGGACCACAAAAAGGCCATTAAGCAAGTCTTCGGGAGTAAAAACTTTCACCTTTGCACATGACGAACCCCTTAACGTATCAATTTTAACCCCTAATTACCCGCCGGGCCTGGGAGACCGCCGCGACGACGCGAGGCTGATCGTAGGCAGGGAGATACTGCTTGATCATTTCAGTTATAGATTTTTCAAGTTATTCATTTTCATTTTACTGATAAAATATTATTATTTTATAGATCATTTTGGTTTTAGCTGGCTGCTCTGCAAACCTTTTTGGAAAATAGAGATGATCCAATGGTCGATTTATATTATTATAGCCTGATAGGACGGCAAGACACGTGCCTGAAGGTTAGCAACACACCTGTCCATATCATCACAGTGAGTGTCACGCAGTTATTGGAACATGAAGAGTCCGAAGATAAGAATTATAAATTATCCCCATACGTATCCACACATTGTAATTTCTCTGGAAACATTGCTCTTCTAAATAGAACAGCGATGTTTGCACATTACTGATTGGTGGTAGAACATCTGGTCTGATGCCGTCTGTGTGATTACATAGACAGCACCAACAAACTCAGTCAAGCTCTCTCGCAACTCAGTAAGTATTTTAGTGATTAAAAAAAACTTACCAGTGAATACAATTGTCAGTGGCTTCTGTCAAGAGTTATTGATGTTTCAACCGCATTAACCACCGTCGGCAAATTGAAGTGGCTATCACGCAGGTGTCAAAAGCTCTGCCGGAGTGGGGCAAAAACGGTCATCAGCCATAACACCGGGGAATGGCTGCCGCACAACGAACACTGCGCCGGCGACCTCGATACCATCCCGCAGATAATTATTAAAATGGCAATGCTATAATCGGTTATCTCCGAATCTTGCAGTCCATCTGAAAGATTAATGACAATAAATAAAAACTTCTGTTGAACAAAAACGTATGTTTTTTGTGACACTAACCATTGCATCCAAATTAGTAGGTTTTTTTTTTAAATACAGAGTGATGGAACGCACGGGACGTGTGTCGGATGGTAAGAAATATGCCTGCCCATTACAGCATAGCACCATGCAACAACCTATTTGAATTTAACCACTGCCAATCTGGGATTTCTTCTTTCATCACTCAGAGATGATTTATCTGTTTGCCGTGAAATATTTCTAGGAGCATGGTCCATTTCTGTTTACTGTTTTCCACTACCACTTGGCGGCACTTGGCACCACACACTACACCACACTTGGCGGTAGAATAACTGGCTAGACTCTGCAAAGCGTTCTATCACAAGTACCACATGCGAGTTTGGTGGGAATCAGCCTAAGCGAAAGCGAAAGCGGCCTAAGCATTGGTTTGGCGATCACTGACTCTAGGGTAGGGTTAAAAATTCGTCCGGATTTGTGGAAACTGTCCTAGTTTTCACATGCGGTATGTCGAGGTGAGTTTTTCAATAGCTTCCGTAAAGCTTTCTAAAAACACCAAATCTTATATTGTTTAAACCATGTCTTATTAAATTATTGAGCAATGGAGAAATTAAGAAAATTTGGTAATTTATCTTCGGAATCGACGAATAAAAGAAACATTGGCTTGACTGTAGAGCCTGTATGATTAATAAAATATACATACATATACCTAAAAGCGGCTTCTTAGATCGTCAGGGGATCCGCCGTTCCGTGGTGTTGATGACACATCTCCCTCATTAGTCAACGAGCGCGGTAACGTGCTTTTTTGTGATGACAATATTAAATCACGGAGCCGCGCCACTCAGATGATTTATTGGGACGAGCTGCGGGACCAGCTTATGAAACTTATGAAACGAATTAAATATTGTTTAAGTATCAGTTGACCACATGAGAGCGTTAACCACCAATATTGATAAAATTTCATATCTTTCAGTTTAATTCCTGACTGTCTTCGTGGCTTAGTTGGTTGTAAGTCTACCTGCGAAGCCAGATGTTGTGGATTCGATTCCCACCTAAGACAAATATTTGTGTGATGAATACAAATATTTGTACTGTGTCTGGGTGTTTCTATGTATAATAAGTCTATGTATTTTTTTTATTTAATTTAAACACTCCACAGACTCCAGGGTCCGGGGTAGATCTTGGATTAGGAGAAGAAGAGGAACATAAAGGGGGGGGGGAGTAGGGGGGTGGTGAACATTTTAAACGTAATTCTAGTACTAGTCAGTTGCCTAAGCCGCCTCCTCCTGGCCCAGAGCCTCCACTACGGCCGCATTTCTGTCTCTAATGGCCATCTGTAGGTTGAAATCTCGAATGGTCTTTGGTGATGCAGCCAACGCTCGCCGCACGAACCGACCGATGGCGTCGTCGGTGTCGTCAGCGTAGTATGTGAAGGTCCCCGTGTGCCGTGAGATTGCAACAACCGCATGGGACACGCTCTCGTGCAGCTTCATGTATGCCTTAGTTTTAATTACGTATTAAAAGTCTATGTATTTAAAACTATGTAAGTATTATATCAGCTATCTGGCCGCCATAGTACAAGCTTTCCTTAGTTTGGGGTCAGATGGTGTTGTGTTTGAATTGTCCACCAACACTAAAACTATTTACTTAAATTCCTGACTTTCTTCATAGCTTAGTTAGTTATAAGTCTACCTGTAAGCAAGAGGTTGTACAGGTAGATTCGATGCCCACATTGGACAAATATTTATGTGATCATTATAAAATTATATGTGATCGATTCAAATATTTGTCCTGTGTCCAGATGTGTCTAAGCACCTATGTGTAAGCGATTATAAATATTGGTGGACAATTTTATTCACACACAACACCATCTGACCCCAAACTAAGCAAAGCTTGTGTGATGGCGGCCAGATAGCTGATTTAATACTTATATAGTTTTAAATACATACTTATCATACATAGAAACACCCAGACACAGTGCAAACATTTGAATTCATCACACAAATATTTGCACTGGTGGGAATCGAACCCACGACCCTCGGCTTCGCAGGCAGAGCTACTACCAACTAAGCCACGAGGCCAGATTATATAAGTATTATATCAGCTGTCAGCTATTATGATCCTCCCAAAATCGTATACTTACGTACAATTTAAAAGTCTGCTAAAAATGTTCAAAATAACAAAAAACATGCTCGTATTTGGCCCCCAGGATCGATGCATTTTATTGTTTGTTGACATCTATCAATGACTTTAGTTTGTTGTTAAATATGTGCGAAAATATTCTGATTTGCTCGATATATTCGATAATTATTTATAGCCCTCTCCAAACTTGCAGGCTACGACCACGCCTTATTAAACGTAGCTTATACGTTATCCGGACTTTATCTATCTATGTACCAAATTTCATCCAGATTCATTCAGTAGTTGTAGCTTGAGATAGTAACAAACAGCCATCCATAATTTTTTGACGTGATAACGTCTTATAATTCGATGAAGCCGGCTGCACGCCCACAAAACATGACGTGTTGTAGCGTTACCATCGGTCGTTACCGTCGGTCGTTACCTCGCCGCATGTTTGTACCTATTAATTATTTCGACCAGTAGTTCAAGCGGAGATGTAGCTCAGTGGTAGAGCGTTCGCTTTGCATGTGAAATGCCCCGGGTTCGATCCCCGGCATCTAAAAGCTTTTTTGCATTGTTTTTTGCATTGTTTTGATTGAAAATGACTAAATTCTACTGATTACTTTTTACATACAAATCTATTAAACAAATGAAATTAAAATTTTCTTTTGAAAAATGCTACCATTCCATCAGTATTTTCTTAAGACGTTGTCACGTTCTATCGTCAGTAAACCGACTTTACAGACAAACATTTTTTTTATTGCGGTTGTGTTATCTGAAACATTTTTTTTCAATAATAACAAGAATAGGTAAAGTCATGAGCCACAGCTAATGCACATATGTACCTATATCAAGAAACGGAGCGTAGATTTAAAATAACATCATTCACACTCGTAGCACTCGTTACCCTGTCTGGGCGGCGCTTTTGATGTAATGACGTCAAATTAGACTTTAGACATACCTACCTACTTCAGATTGCACTATAATACCTCATATATTATGTTTTGCAGGTGGCCTATTGCAATAACCGCCATTTTACAGAACCCTGCAAACATTACCGTGTTCCGGTTTAAAGGGCAATGTTTCCAAAGAAATTGTGGGGCAAAGAGATAAACCATTTTATTTCTCCGTCAAATAATATATTTCTCAAAAGTTGACGTATTTAATGTACTTAACATCTCCTTAGAAGGATGCAGACTGATTATTTATCAGTAACCATGTATAAAAATACACTTGTATGTGTAAAAGCCGAAGAACACTAACACGAGTACCTACCACCATACAGCCTAACACTTTCGTATTCATGACATTAGTACCTATTATTCTTTACACTTCAAACCAGAATTATCTAATTATCATACTGAGTGACCAACTTAAATCAAGGGATCCAAGAGAGCGACACTTTCGAATTATCAAAAAAAATGGTTGTCTGTAAAGTCGGTTTACTGACGATAGTTAAACGTGACAACGTCTTAAGAAATCAGTACGCTGATAGCGCGAGCAGTGATACTGCTCGACTCGGCGGGTGTCGCCCTCAGCGCTCAGCTTCGTCCGCATGGCACGGACGACGAACTAACGGTAACGGTAACGTTACATGACGTCATGTTTTGCGGGCGTGCAGCCGGCTTCACCGAATCATAAGACGTAATCACGTCAAAAAAAAAATTGGCAGTCATAGGAACTGCCGATAGAAAACTTAAAACTCAGAATTCGATTGCTTACCTTGGGAACTACACGGGTGTAACCGGAGGGCGTGGCCTCGCCATCTAGAAATTCGTCAGCATTTCCCATTGGCTGATGCGTTTCTAGATGGCCATGCCATGATGGCCTGTCCACGCCCTTTCAGCATTTTCCATTGGCTGACGTATTTCTAGATGGCCAATAGCCATGGTCCCGAGTTTACCCGAAGCTTTCTTATCATACCCGAGCGTGACGAATGAATTCAATTCACAGCCCACGAAAAATCTGGCTAGGCGCGCCTAAAGAAGTTTTCACTTCAAAAATCTGCCAGTAAACATGACAGGGAGGGAAGACAATCATAATTTTAGTTGTCTCATTTGATCACTACATAGTGTAAAGTGTATGTAAGGGGTACTTGAGACGGCAGACGAGTAGGATTGTGTGTTCGGATTTGCATTTGAATGCTTGTTCATATTTGCTCTGCTGTTGATGTTCCGCAGATATAACTAATTCGCTACATTACCCTCGCCGCGTCGCGTGGTAAGTTTTAAAACGAAATGGCGGTCGCACCTTTGGGATGGGTCGGCTAAGTACGGATAGTAGATTAAGTAAGATGGTTGTACGTACGGCTGGAGGCTCTGGTTTTTTTTTTTTAGTATTAAACGAGCAGGACATGTGCTTGATGGTAAGCAACATGTCTGCCACATAACAGCACAATGAGACCCAACTATTGCAACATGAAGAGTCCAAATCACTAGCATTTTTAGTAGTAGGACTCTTAACAGAGTCTGCCTGGTGAAGTACCACACCTTTTCCAGTTATTCTACCGCCAAGTAGCAATGTGCAAGCATTACTATGTTCCGGTTTGAAGGGCAATGTTTTCAGAGAAACTACAAGGCTTAGAGATATTGCATCTTAGATCTCTGGGTGACGAGCGCAGTTTAGTGCTAGGTAATGATTTGGACTCTTCATGTTCCAATAGCTCCGTGTCACTGTACTGTTATGTGGCACGCATGCATCAGGCCCAAATCCTGCTTGTCTCGTCACTCTTTATTTTAAAAAAATCTGTGTTCGGTGCGCCAAAAGAAGTTTACACTTCAAAAAAAGGATTGTACTGCGCTCGTCACCCAGACTTATAAGATGTTTTATCTCTATGCCCTGTAATTTCACTGGAATCGGTCGAGAGACGTGCCGAAAAGCTCATAGGCATTAGGCAACGACATCCTAATTTGAAAAATACTATACGAACGAACATTGCCGCAATGTCGCTAGTTTATCGGGTTTTTATCGGATACATTTCGGATAGTGTGCAACTGATATGCGTGATCTAACCTTGCCCTTTTTCTATTGGACTGCTCGTAGCTCGAAAAAGCGATAAGTATCATTTTGTAGTTGATGTTCCAATAATTTGGACGAGGAGAATTGAATACGTTCACTTTCGTAATTAGAACATCTAGGACTATTCTAGGATGTGGACTGCGTTGCCGAAGTGGTTTTTTCCAGATAGTTACCATATTGGTGTCTTCAACTCCAGTACATTGGTTTCTTCTACGTAAACCTAACATCAGACATCAGGCAAGATTGCAATTTTGACGTGATAACGTCTTATAATTCGATGAAGCCGGCTGCACGCTCACAAAACATGACGTCGTGTAGCGTTACCGTCGGTCGTTACCGTCGGTCATTACCGTCGGTCGTTACCGTCGGTCGTTACCTCGCCGCATGTTTGTTACAGTTGTATTAATTATTTCGACCAGTAGCTCAAGCGGGGATGTAGCTCAGTGGTAGAGCGTTCGCTTTGCATGTGAAATGCCCCGGGTTCGATCCCCGGCATCTAAAAGCTTTTTTGCATTGTTTTGATTGAAAATGACTAAATTCTACTGATTACTTTTTACATACAAATCTATTAAACAAATGAAATTAAAATTTTCTTTTGAAAAATGCTACCATTCCATCAGTATTTTCTTAAGACGTTGTCACGTTCTATTGTCAGTAAACCGACTTTACAGACAAACATTTTTTTTTACAAAAAATGGGACTGATCAGTGAAATGGTGCTTACTAGTCCGACAACGATAATCCGCAAAGTATGACCTATTTTAACAAATAAAATACAAATAAATTTAATCTTAAATACACAGCTACTTCTGTTACATACCCAGACACAGAACTTAACTTACTTACTTAACTTATTCATCACAAAAATGTTCGTCCGACTCAAAGAAAACAAGAAATGCTCTGGATACTGCGATTAACACTCAGAACAATGTAGCTTGTTTGATATCAACATCATATCTTTGACTTCGATATCAACATCATAAATCTACCAAAGGACATCCACTGCTGCACGACAGACTGGGCAGTCCTTCGTGCAGTATTGTATTTTATTGTTTATTTATAGTATTGTATAGTAGTGTATTTTATTTGTTAAAATAGGCCACACTTTGCGGATTATCGTTGTCGGACTAGTAAGCACCATTTCACTGATCAGTCCAATTTCCGAAGTCCAAAGATCTCCACAAAGACCGGTCTTGCGCCGCCCGCATCCAACGGTTTCCAGCGACCTTCGCCAGATCGTCGGTCCATCTTGTCACTAGCCTGCCAACACTGCGTCTTCCGGTTCGTAGTAACTAAATAACCATTTTCCGCTAATTAATTTATTTGTGATAACAATTAAGTCAGTTCATTACGGTTCCCAATACTGACATAACCAAACAAAACCAATACGCTCCCTACGAAATACCTCCACGTCATCATTTTGATATCTCGCCCAATTAGTAAGAAAAACAGCAGGCGATTATACACAAAACAATACTCGACACTGACGCATTATTTCGATTGTGCTACAGAATAGCCACCTTTTCATAGAAATGTATTTCTACTACTGCTACACAGTTTTCTACTTTAACTGCAATAGTTACGAATCAAATTTGAATGTGTGCTATGGTGTCGCT
Source organism: Ectropis crepuscularia (assembly GCA_963693475.1). Lineage (NCBI taxonomy): Eukaryota > Metazoa > Arthropoda > Insecta > Lepidoptera > Geometridae > Ectropis > Ectropis crepuscularia. The sequence goes on along the minus strand of OY856353.1, from coordinate 26,781,815 downwards.
TATGGCATTATTGCTTTGAACGTACTGTCCGAACAGTAGGAGGCTTATTACGGTGTCGGCGAGTGAACGTGTGAACGGGAGAGTGTGTTTGACAAACACTGGAGCATTGTCCGCGGTGACCGGTGACCGATGGGACAACAGATGATAAATAATTTTATGTCTGCACGAAATTGGTTCGTAGTTGACTGAGAAAAATGGGGAAAATCGGTGTAGTAGTGCAAGCTGGGATTAGATTAAATATTTTTAGGTAGAATTTTCTAAGGATCATAAATATAATACAAATAGAATCACCGTTGATACGAGCTTCACAATGATTAACTAGATAGGTATATTTAGCTTAAGCATTAGCTTGACTGTTAATTGGCCTGATACCAAGAGTTTTTTTTTTAACATTCATAGGTTTACACTTGACCACCATCTCGCCTGATGTTAAGCGACGATGCGGTCTAAGATGGGGCGTGTTTACCTAGAAGAAACCGATTCACTCTCGATTTGAAGACACCAAGATTATAACCATCGGGAAAACCCACTCAGGCAACTCATTCCACAGTCTAGACGTTCTTATCACAAAAGTAGAGTCAAACCTCTTTGTTCGTGTCTTTGGAACATCAACCATGAAACGATGCCGCTTCTTCGAGTTACGAGAAGTCCGATAGAAAAAAGGGTTAGGGGGTATTAGATCATGGAGATCAGATGCACACTCTCCGAAGTGTGTCCGATAATAAACCGATAAGCTAGCAATTTTTCGGCGATGTTCAAGAGTTTGCAGTCTTTCGCACAAGAGAATTATTGCCTATGAGCCTTTTAGCACGCCTCTCGATCGATTCCAGAGCCTCAAGCTGATACTAGTATGAGTATAAAGAGTATAAAGTATGTATGACCATTTAAGTTTAACACAAAATATTTTAAATTCGACTAGTTTTATCATTTTATTTTGTCTATGATAGAAGTGATGGGATGATCAAGACATACTCGCAAGACTGCTTAGCACTGCTGTGCATTCGTCGCCCAAAGATATAAAGA